>OX336392.1:552209759-553453629 GCA_946902985.2 Meconema thalassinum
CGATCCCCTTAAAACAACCATACATTAGTGTATAGGAATAGACGATCCCCTTAAAACAACCATACATTAGTGTCTAGGGGTAGACGATCCCCTTAAAACAACCATACATTAGTGTCTAGGAATAGACGATCCCCTTAAAACAACCATACATTAGTGTCTAGGGGTAGACGATCCCCTTAAAACAACCATACATTAGTGTCTAGGGGTAGACGATCCCCTTAAAACAACCATACATTAGTGTCTAGGGGTAGACGATCCCCTTAAAACAGCCATACATTAGTGTCTAGGGGTAGACGATCCCCTTAAAACAGCCATACATTAGTGTATAGGGGTAGACGATCCCATTAAAACAACCATACATTAGTGTCTAGGGGTAGACGATCCCCTTAAAACAACCATACATTAGTGTCTAGGGGTAGACGATCCCCTTAAAACAGCCATACATTAGTGTCTAGGGGTAGACGATCCCCTTAAAACAGCCATACATTAGTGTATAGGGGTAGACGATCCCCTTAAAACAGCCATACATTAGTGTATAGGGGTAGACGATCCCCTTAAAACAGCCATACATTAGTGTCTAGGGGTAGACGATCCCCTTAAAACAGCCATACATTAGTGTCTAGGGGTAGACGATCCCCTTAAAACAGCCATACATTAGTGTATAGGGGTAGACGATCCCCTTAAAACAGCCATACATTAGTGTCTAGGGGTAGACGATCCCCTTAAAACAACCATACATTAGTGTCTAGGGGTAGACGATCCCCTTAAAACAACCATACATTAGTGTCTAGGGGTAGACGATCCCCTTAAAACAGCCATACATTAGTGTCTAGGGGTAGACGATCCCCTTAAAACAACCATACATTAGTGTCTAGGAATAGACGATCCCCTTAAAACAACCATACATTAGTGTCTAGGGGTAGACGATCCCCTTAAAACAACCATACATTAGTGTCTAGGGGTAGACGATCCCCTTAAAACAGCCATACATTAGTGTCTAGGGGTAGACGATCCCCTTAAAACAGCCATACATTAGTGTATAGGGGTAGACGATCCCCTTAAAACAGCCATACATTAGTGTCTAGGGGTAGACGATCCCCTTAAAACAACCATACATTAGTGTATAGGGGTAGACGATCCCCTTAAAACAGCCATACATTAGTGTCTAGGGGTAGACGATCCCCTTAAAACAGCCATACATTAGTGTCTAGGGGTAGACGATCCCCTTAAAACAGCCATACATTAGTGTCTAGGGGTAGACGATCCCCTTAAAACAGCCATACATTTGTGTATAGGGGTAGACGATCCCCTTAAAACAACCATACATTAGTGTCTAGGAATAGACGATCCCCTTAAAACAAACATACATTAGTGTCTAGGAGTAGACGATCCCATTAAAACAACCATACATTAGTGTCTAGGGGTAGACGATCCCCTTAAAACAACCATACATTAGTGTATAGGGGTAGACGATCCCCTTAAAACAACCATACATTAGTGTCTAGGAGTAGACGATCCCCTTAAAACAGCCATACATTAGTGTATAGGGGTAGACGATCCCCTTAAAACAACCATACATTAGTGTCTAGGAATAGACGATCCCCTTAAAACAAACATACATTAGTGTCTAGGAGTAGACGATCCCATTAAAACAACCATACATTAGTGTCTAGGGGTAGACGATCCCCTTAAAACAGCCATACATTAGTTTCTAGGAGTAGACGATCCCCTTAAAACAGCCATACATTAGTGTATAGGGGTAGACGATCCCCTTAAAACAACCATATATTAGTGTCTAGGGGTAGACGATCCCCTTAAAACAACCATACATTAGTGTATAGGGGTAGACGATCCCCTTAAAACAACCATACATTAGTGTCTAGGAGTAGACGATCCCCTTAAAACAGCCATACATTAGTGTATAGGGGTAGACGATCCCCTTAAAACAACCATACATTAGTGTCTAGGAATAGACGATCCCCTTAAAACAAACATACATTAGTGTCTAGGAGTAGACGATCCCATTAAAACAACCATACATTAGTGTCTAGCTCTTAACTTCAAATCGTTTATTTACAGCCTTAAGCATGTGCAATTAAGGTGTCAATGCAATGAACTTCAGGGCATTTCAAACCTTTAGCCTATTTTAATCTCATGAAAAGATTACGCTTATGAGATCACCTTTTGTCCGTGTGTGTATATGTGTGTGCGTATGTGTATGTCCCCCCTAATAACTTCGAAATGGTTGGAGTGATTTCAATGAAACTCAGTAAGGTCATAGTACTACAGTATTTCGGCCGACCCCGACCATGCCCTTCAAATCTAATTACGCCTTACCAATCCAACATGGTGGCTGTGCGATATATTTCTCCGGCATTCTATATCTCCGAAACTATTACTGATATCACCCTGACTTTTTGTACGGTGATAAAGGGCACTACGAGAAGTTTACCTATGAGACTTTCAAAATTCTGTTAACTACAAAATGAACATGGCGGCCAAGCGAATTTGAAACTTCACTCGCGATTTAATGATCCATACGCAATGGAACTTGGCACAGCAAATGTTTATTCACATTGTAATGCACTGGCATCTAATTTAGTTCAATTGTTCACATAACCTCAAGATGGCGGCTGAGCGCAATTTGAAAATCGGATTTCCATTTCTTGTATTCTAATCATGCGATTGATGTTTGAATACTACACCTACACAATAATCTTCATGTAATAGTACTTAGCTCTAAGACCTACATATATAAAAATCCGACATGTTGATAGAGGCAATTAACATAAGTAGGATATATGAAAATAGGCTATATAGTTCTTCACGGAACTATTTGTTGATACATAATACACGGTTATTGTACGATAATCCATAAGTGGAAATTGGAAAATGTAAACTGCACTGAACGTACCCACTTATTACTAGTTTAGAGCATGTTTCGCCTTTAAATCATTGGTCACCACTATTGAACTACCCTGTGTAGTAGCCAGTAACTGTACGAGCAGAGCGCTATCGGAAATTCCATTTGGGCTTCTCTCTCCCACACCTGTTCTAATGGCGGGGCACATGATATCTTTCTGAATGTACCCAGCGTTATTACTTGGATGGAGCTGGCAACTGGATTCTCTTGTTATTAAAATACAAACTTTCCTTACTCGTACGCTTCCAGTATTATCATCCTTGCTCACTTCTTTCCAAGATTGTCACCCCCCAACCTTTCTATGTGACTCGGTTCTTATGTAGCAAGTCGCTAAAAATTCGGCCACACAGAAAGCGATCCAGCGGCGGTCTGCGATATGGGGACGTCACTTAGGGCGCGATACCTTTGTGTGAGCGGTCCAGTCTGGTCGCTTCCTTTTAGAGAATATGTAGTGTGTTTTCATATTAAGTATTGTTTGATATTATTATTGAGTACTAGCAGAAGTACCCGTTCTTTGAACGGTGTTCGGTGTTAAAAACAGACATTGCCAATTGAGCTACTGTTGCAATGGTTAGCGGTTTGTCAATCCTTCATAAGTTTATCAGAACGAGGTTAGTTTTCTGGGAATATCACACACACTGTTAATTTAAGGGCCATAAAATCTGGTTTTCGGAGACCCTTTATAGACTTCCGAATTTTGTATCTCACAGTGAGAAGCGCAACATATTCTTTGGTCGTCCTTCTAGGATAATGTTTATATTTCGCCTATTTTAGCATGTATTTTGAGAAGTTTTTCCCTATATCCACCCTTCTACTGTACGAAAAGTACGATGAAGAGTTTTATAAATGATTGGGGTATTGACTCTCATGGTTACCATACCTAATTTTACGATGCACCAAGCATCCGAACACGAGTTATAGGCGTACATAAAGATACACAGAAAGACAGACAGACAATTCTATTGTCTACAACATATCACCCAGATATCCAAATATGGGTATATCTACCACACAGTATCGAACAAAATCATCCTTACGATGAACCCCTATGTCAAAAAAAAAAAAAGATTAGTTAAAATGTGCTCTCAAACTAAATTAACCTAACGTGTACTTCCTGACGTGAAATAGAATTGAAAGCTTTGTAGACGAAACACAATACACGTCACATAAAAAACCTCTACGTTTCTACGTTGTGTTAGGTCCCCATACACAGGAAGACCCCTTTCATAAATTATAAAGGCTTGTGGTGCATGAAAATTCAGGTTCTTTAGCCTCAAATGGTCCAAATTCCTAAAAGCTGCACAAAATGCTGATTTAATTCAGGAATTTTTGAAAATAATGTTGCTGTTTGGAGATATAATAGACCTTCTCTACTATATGTCGCACGTGAAAATTGCATGAAAAAATGATGCATTGATGAATTATACAATCTACGTTGGTTCCGTGATAACCTTATAGTCATTTGCAAATTTTCACAGAAATGTAATAAATGGAGTGACATTGCTTCTTACAGAAATAGATGGAAAGTTGGATGCCACCCCTTGAGATAATGTTGTCATGGTTACCGATTTGCATTCCTTCATTAGTTTGTTAAATTAAATTAAATTAGTTTTCTGGGAATATTTCGGAAACTGTTGGTTTAGAGCCTTATAATGTAGTTTTCGAGGACCCTTTAGGGCCCCCGAGTTTTGTTTCTGGCACCGAGGGGCTTTGTCTCGTCATTGTGCGCCATGTAATATAGGGATAGGAATATAATAGACCTGTCGTACTGTCCCCTATAACCCGGATAGTAGGCTGTCAGATATCCGCCCCCTCAATCGGATTGCCAATAATCAATCGCACCGGCACAGCTACATCAATGAAAATGGCACTGACAGATACTACCGAGATTAGAGCGCAGTAGTTAACAAGAAATTATTGTGGAACACACCAAAATATACGGGGGTTCATACTTACCTTTACTTACCTATTCAAATTAATCTCGGGTCTGGGTTGTCAACTGGATCACTTAAATGTATGCCCACACAATAACCTCCACCACGATATTTAAAATGAACCAAAACGGAAACAAGAAACTTTAAACTGTACAATAATTTATTTCACATAAAGGAATTATATAACAAAAATTGAACAACAAAATACACGTGGCAATCAGAAGCCATTGTCAATATAATCATGTCCTCCTGTAGGACTTGTAGACTTTGCATACAAAATTTCAGCTTTCTAGCTCAAAAGAACGTAATAATAATAATACACTTGGAATGGATGAGGGAATTGGGACGAGACATATAGTAATTGTTTTCCTTTTAATAAACATCACACTTTATTTATAACTGCAAGCCTGCTATGAAGACGACCTTGGCCTCTATCATCCAGTTGTCAGGCCAGCTGCGATACACCCTACACCATGTCGCATGCCTGCCTCGTCAAATGGACTCACCTGTCCAGCCAACGTTAGCATGTGCTAGTTACATCAGAGCCTAGCTCCTTCTCAAAACACTTTAAATGTCCGCAACTCAACTCGAATATTATCACGCAAATCTTTTAAATGCTCCAATCAAATATTACTGGATTACTCTAATAATCCCAAAACTTGTTTAAATGTATAATCCACATGTTTAACTAGCGTTGTTTAGAGTATAATAACATTTTAAATTGTTTATAACAAATTGTTCATTAATTATTTATAACAATTATTAATTGTTTTTAACATTGTCAAACGACAATTGAAAAATTTATACAAGCTTATATTAATCCCGTTCGTTTCAAATTATTATCAAAGATATTTACATATTTATTTACAATATTTATATTATTATTTATTTTAGAAATACAATTAACCACATGTTTATCCGGTTGATAATTACTCAAATCGTGTTAATATAATCGACCAATGAAGGTTAGTTATATTTAAGTTATAGATTCAGGTTTAATAATGTTTAATAATAATTATTATTATTTGTGACGGTAACCTCCATTCAAAATCGTTATCTCAAATTATTTAAACACTCTTGTTAATTTCAACAGTAACTTCACATGATTAATTTTCAAAGGACCTGGACAATACTCAGCGGAAAAATACCTCGCTCCAAACGCACAAAATTGCACAAAATAGGCCCAGAATTCATCATATATCTCAATATATATGGCATACAAAATCTTCCACATACAAAAACCTCCACTTATAAATTCATTAACTTCATTAATTACTGTGGGAACCTCCTTCAATTATTCAAGGGCATTATTCATCAGCGACTTTTACACGTCCACTGAACTAACGATTATACATCCATAGTTCCTCTTTAAAAATTCTTATATTCATTAATTGTATCATAACTGTTATTATATTTAACCTTCGTGGGTTTCATTCATGAATCGATATGAAGTAAAAATTTGCCAATCACAAATACATTTAATAGCAAATACGATTATACACGCCTCCCTGGTCTATCAAAATTGAGATTAATATCTTCAAAGTATCGCAGTATAAAAATACTATATTCATTCAAAGTTCATATTTCATAACTGCATAATAGTCGAATAGAATACAATTAGACTGTGGAATGCAAACATTATTGTTCCAATCTAGGATTGAGAAAAACTCCTATCAAATGTTCATTACTATAGTGTATTCAATATATCGTAATCAAAGTTCATATTTCATAAAATTGTCTATAATGCAATGGTATTTCAGAACTGACGATAAATGTCTATGTTGCAATCATGTTCATAAAACGACTAGTATTTCCAAGATCGTCGATACAGTAATAGATTTTAACGCTCTAAAATCTTTTAATTATTTTTCTTTCTTGAGGATGACAGAAAATTGGTCAAAGTAATTTACTGAATAGAATTACTGTAATAAAGTGACACGCTGTCTGAATTCAAATTTGCCATAGAAAATCGTTAACTTTACAGTCAAATCGTGTCTACAAAAATATGCAAATTACTGAAAGAATATAAATTTTATCAGTCTCAACTGATCCAAAATTATTTAAATATGCCAATGACATAACAATGTCTCAAAAAAAATCGTAGAAAAAGGCATAAATCATCAAAGTGTACTGAGTACAGAAATATCAAGCAAGAATATGGGGCAAAATATATGGGACAGAAAATATGGGAAAAATGGTTGCTCAGATATCGCTAAATGGCTCAAATAAAACAAGAAACGTTCACGACTACCTTATCTGTTGATTGAAGTTCTAGAGGAAAATCTTCCAAAGAAGACTGCTGATAGTTCCATTTCACCAACGTAAAGATGTGCTCCGTCCTCGAACCTGGAACCAGCGCCCTCGGAGAATAGAACTGCTTCCTCCTCCGGAAATTGCACTGCTCCGTGTATACGATAGACATCCTTCTGGCAAAACTCTTCTTTGTGAGCCGGGTCCACCCTGGTCTCTCTTGATAAGTTCCCTGAAGTTCTGGTAGAAATTCGTCATGAAGTTTATTGCAGTTATTTCCGCAGAAATATTCATAATTGTAGAGTATGAAAATATTTCCACTGCCATTTGATAGAAATCAGCGTTGGACTACGAGGCATGAGTGTAGTTGGATGTTCACTACATGCTCGCTTTTGTAGAAAGACGATTAGCGAAGTTCCATGCTGCTATTTCACTCCATTGATATATGTCCCAATTGCATTAAAGGTTTAGCCTTCCATCTCCACTTCCGTTATGATAATAGTCGAAAGAACTGCCACATTATATTGTTCCATTCTATAATGTAGCGTTGTATCACCAAATGCAATATGTAGTATCACGGTTGCAATACCCGTGTCAGCCGTAGCGTAGAATGTGATATTATAAAAGTGCTTCTCAGGTGGCGAGAAAATCACTTTTGTTGGCAGTCTTAAAATGCCAATATCTTCCAAATTATAATCTTGAAAATGTTCAACTTTACTACACACTTTAATACTGTAATGCACAATAGATTTATCTTAAAGGCAGTCGTTAACTCTTGATATATTATCTGGTAGACTCGTTAATGTGTGCGTTTCAACTTCGCCTAGTTTCAAACACCGTAAAATGGAACTGCTGTACTGCTCCGTGCTCGTTCGATGCGGTGGGCTTTACCGCACGCTAAAGACGACTTGCTTCACTGAATCACTCGAAGTCTGACAATATGATAATCAGAAAAACCACTATAAGACACGAGAAAATGAGATATGAGATATGAGAGCTCCTCTCTCCTGTGCAAGACCTTTTATCAACTTCTTAAGGGGCGTATCCATCCCTTCCATAGCTTGTTCCTCCGTCATTGCTAGAAGTTTTAACTTTGGCTATACTTGACGGATTTTCAAATTTCAAAAACTCAAAATTAATTTCTTCAAAATTCCAAATCAATGCCATAACTGAAAATAGTTTTCCACAATTCTGCATTCCAAAAGTAATTAAATATTGTAGTTTCAGTAATCTCCGTCTCCCTTCAAACTATCGTTTATTGGTTCGAGCCTTTCCTCCAATAGCGTAACTTCTTCCTCAGCACAATTCTTTGTTTCCCTGCCACTGCGTCGTAAATCTCAGATCTTTCTCGAACAAAATCATGACGTCACCAAGAATCTCAGCTTAAGCAGCCTACTTGCATGAAGTCTGCGTCATCCGTGCCTACGTCATGAAAATCCACGTCACAACTGTGACAGCCATAACTTTATTCATATATGCCACTACAGCCATCGTGGTCTCAATATAATTCAATTTACGGGGGCATTCTCCCTTCACCACGTTTTAAAAACAGTTGCAAATTGTTTTTAAACTCTGTGTTATAAATATCTCAATTCACTTGAACACGAAATTGAATTATTATTGGCTTACTCTTGTATGATATTTCCTCTATGTTCCTTAATCATAAGTCTCTTCTTCTCTGGGTTGTGTGTGGCTAATGCATTCTCTCCTCTCTACTTTCTCTTCTGTCCTGTATTCCTGTTTTCCAAGTTCTGCTGACTTGTAGAAGGACCAGGATCGATCACTACATCCTGTCTTTTCTTTTGGTTTTCAGCTTCCTTCTCTCGTAATTCCTTCAAATACTGCTGACTTTCTTTCTCTCTTTCTTGATACTTGTCGGGTGTCATAACCTGACCTTGAGAATTCTGATTTCGGTTCTGGTTATTTCTATTGTAGTTTCTATTGTAGCCCTGGTTATTGTAGTATCTACCTCTTCCATTATTATAATTCCCTCTATTATTGTTCCAGCCTCGTCTCTGCTGATATGGACGGTAACCTTGTGATCTGTTGCGAAAATAATTATTCCTATGAGGACCTACATTTTCAGTTTTTCTTCGGTGGGCTTATCAGTTTGCTGGACTTGATCCATGTAGACTGTATTAATGTCTTTGAATTCGTGCCTCTGACCTTTCTGAACCACATTTGGCATCGGACTCGTGTAGTCAAGCCTTCTCAATAATTCGTCCATACTGGTCAAATCCCTGATATTTGACGATATGATGAGTCTTCTTACTTCCATAGGCAGCATACGAGAAATAGCATATATCAACTGCTCTGTCGACAATGGGGGTTGCAAAAATCTCAAGCGCGATAACTGGCTCGTGAAGAAATCAGCGTACCGTGTTGGAAGAGTACCTGAATACTTCCTCGAGTATACCTCCGCTCTCAATGAATTCTGTGCTTCTGTTGACCAGAATCGTTTTATCAGTGCCTCTGCAAATTCGTCAAAATTACTGAAAGTGTACCGAAATGCTCTGAACCATTCAAGGGGTCCTCCAGAGAGAAATCTTTCTACGATTCTCATCTCTCTTTCTCTGGGAATATGAGCTTCAATGAAATAGTCTTTCTGTTTCCTGATATATTCTATCGGTGTTAGACTATCAGTATTACTAAACTTTTGTGGTTTGTCCTCAAAATTTCGGATGACTGTCACATTTCTCGGATATGAATCCATGTAATTCTTCCCACTATCTCGATATTTCCATTCAGGTTCAATATTCCTATCCTCATCTTCTTCCCGAAATCTGAATATACGTTCCTCAGGACTAATATCTCTCTCTTCTGTAGCGAGGTTACATCTTCTGACGTAATTCCTATCGTCTTCACAAGTCAATCCTTCTGGATCCTTATCTGTGATTTCCGTGATGACTTTCCTAATCAACTCTCCTTTATAGGTTTCCATCATGCTAGCTTCTCCTAGTTTCAAATTCTGAAGTTTGCTCGTAGTTTCATTAACATCAGAGACAACCTTATGAATTTGTTCCTTTAATGTTTGCACGTCCTGACCTATTTGAGTTCTATCCTCTACCTGCTTTTCGGATAGCGAATCCATCCTTATACTCAAATGCTTTCTAATTTGAACTACTTCATTATTGATATCTACTTGTGTACTGGCAAGTTTTCGTTCAATTCGCTCCTGAATCTGAGTGACATGTTCCCCACTTGACCTGTTCCATTCATCTTTCCAAACCGTTACATTTGCAGTTAACATTGTAACATTTTTAATGAGTTAACTAAACGTGGTGATGACTATTGTGGTTCAATAAAACAAACATGATATGAATAAATAATATACACTGTGGTGTGACCTTACCTGTGATAGTGTAATATAATAAGTTGTTGAGCGCCAGATCCCTATTTAAGACAGTGAATCGAAATTTATTGATTTAACCTCGGCTATCAGCAGTAGAGTCGAAACCACTTACCCGGGCCGTAGTGAGACAAAGTCATCTAACCAATCCGTATTTAATCAAGGAGTATGATTGCCTTAAAGTACCAACTACAATGAAAGAAATAGGCATTACGTTGAAGAGAATGAATTTATTAAATGCAAAAACAAAATATTAATAAAACAGAATAGTGATAGTCACACAATTGAATTTAAAATTACTCAATGCGGCAATTAATTATTTAAAAGAAAATGAATATTAAAATGAATTGAAAGTTAAATGAAGTTAAATTATAATAGAGACGATAGTTTTATTGAATTGTTGGCTCACCCAGTCGAAGATTCGTCATATTTAAGAAATGATCGATGATCTCGATGTTACGTCGCTTATGTTTAAAAAAATGATGTGATATCTCATTTACTATGAAATATCCTCATTAAGTACGTTGCCATCTGTAGAAAGACTCTTGATCAGGGATATAACCCATTATGTATTGATATAGATGTCGGCAAGACATCGTTCAGTGTCGACTCTCGGTGCTCAGTCCATTAGGACCCAGAAAGCAAGGTTACAACTTCCTTCCTTCATTGATAGCTATAGATCAATGCCATTCTTGTCCGATGTTGCAGGTACAAATACTAATGACTTCCTTGTCACGTGGTGTCACAGCTTCCCTCTCTATTAGCCTTCTCCATTCTTGACTCATAACTTGCAATATATATTGACGCGTATATACCGTAGAAAATGGCGTGTTGGTTACACCATAGTGGGTTTCTTAACATCTCAGGAAAATGACGCAGTTTGCCGTGGTGAAATTCTTACTACGTCGTTCAGTTTGTGACGCACAGGGTTAGTCCATATCGCCAGTCTTGTTGCAATATATAATACTTCGTCTCTTTACAAGTAATTGTTAATAAAAATCTAATTGAATATAATAATCAAAACCGCTTACAATTATCTGATATCAAAATCATCTCATGGATGTACTAGTTAATAATAATAATAATAACATGATAATAAATGAATAACCCTTTAAATATAACAGCTATGGGATCGAATCGTTACAATCGCCCCTGATATAAATAATTTAAAATAAAATGTAACATTATTTATATCACTACACATCCTACACAAATGAATACAAATTTAAATATTAATACCCCCATAACGACAACATACAAATAATACCCTTCAACAATACATAAAGATATACAAGAACATACTCTTTTCACTTTACATATTTGTACTATCATTTCTCATTCTTCCAAATGTTCATAATGTTCATTCTTCTTTATATATGTTGTAAAAAAAATATACATAAATGTATTCTTCACAAAAAAATCATATTTTAACTTTCATTCATCTCATTCTTCCAAATGTTCATAATGTTCATTTTTTTTATATGCTGTAAAAAAAATACATATAAAATGCCCTTCACTTTTATTTTTGACATATATGTCAACGCTGCACTCGTTTATATTTCGGTGATCGTATGCATGACATACAATTTTGGCTTCATCTCTTTTGAACGTAGTTTTTGTATATCAGTCTGGCGTAGAAGTACATTGTTGTAATACCAGCTGATTAACCCATAATAACTATTACAGCACACGATAATAGGATGCAAACAATACAATATTCCTTTCGTCTTTATAAAGGGATTACTCAAATGCAGTAAAATTTCAATAATTGAAGAAAAAAATAACTTAGCAAGATACCTAAGGCAATTCCAATTTCAGTGCATATGTCATACATGTAAATATTTCCCCAAATACATAATGACATCGAAATACCTCAAAGCAGTTATTAAACAGTTCATTTAAATATCCAAGTTACTACTCACCTGCCTTCGTGGCTTAATTCATTCTTAGGCCACGGCCGCCTCCTTCCAAATTAATACTTCCTAAGTCTCCACGACTTCTTAACTTCTCATAAAACCATAATTCCTCTTTACTACTTCTCGAAAACAATAACTTGGATTTTCAAAATCACCAATAAACATAAAATCTGACTTCTCGTTCACTTTATAAAATTTAACTTAGCGTCAAGATATAACTTTACCGTAACGTCATTCCTTACTTACCATAACAAAATGATTAAGACTTGGACAAAATACTACTCAATACCTGAATTACGTATATCACTAAACTATTTCACAAAAACACATGACAAACTCCTCGGAATAAATATTTCGTTCCACAAAATATTAATGCTCTTATACTTTGAACTTAGTCTATTCATGATTTGACTTTTTGCTGAATGCCTATAAACCCCCCTTAGTTTTCTCTCAAAACTCTTAATTAAGTACCGTGTCCTCCAAACACCACTTCCTACTTGTTCTGACCGCCTGGACTATAGCTCACACTTGCTATACCAGAATCTCTCAAAACTCATCGTGACATCACACGTCACATACAAAAAACCTCCCCTATTCGTGGTATAATCCCACTTCTTCTTACTGTTACAGGTCACCTCTTACTGACCAATAACACATTAAATTTCAGCTAAAAAAAAAATCTTACATGCTTCGACTAACTCCTTGGAATAATAACATCACACTATGCTTTCCTAGCTATTGTCTTCCTAAAATAATGACAGTGTTCCAGTTGATAGTTAATAACACCGACACTCCTAATTCGCAAATATTCTCCCATAATCACTTCATAAAGCAAGTTCTGAGTTCTAACACAGTTCAGATACTTTCTTCTCTATCAAATTAAACGCGTAAATTACACCTGCCTTTAATTGAAACTTCATTATTACCCCTTAGGTATACACTTATCTTACGAACTTATTCTTGTCTTCAACATATTAAACTTTTCTTTACTAACTCCGTATGACATAAATAAAACTTTAATTTCCTGTCTACTAAAAAAAATGATTTATCTTTAAATCCTAAAACGTCGAATTATAATAAATTCCTTTCAATATTAGTAAATATTATGTCAACCTTTTAATTATTATTATCATCTTTACTTTTACCTGTGTGTAGGACAACAATCTACCACATAATTAATTCGTTATTAATCATCAGTAACTTTTTACTACAAAGTGGTTTAGCTCGATAACAAGCCTTGTAATATCTTTAAAACGTGCGTAACTGTAACAAAAACTTGGACAATCTTACCTTTGTAATCTCTTATTACCTTGTGTACATACATCCATATATACTTTTAAAAAAAACTCCCTTATTAACTTCACGTAGTCCCGTAGATACCATAAAAAATCTCATTGCTCAACGGAATATACCTTGCTGACCTACTTCATCCTCCAAAACCTTCTTAAAACTTCATTTGGCATCTTACCAAAACTTCCTCCATTATAACTCCATTTGGCATCTTACCAAAACTTAAAACCACATTGCTCAACGGCATTACCTTCGTTGGCCTACTACTTCAAACTCACGTCCATTTACGTGAAAATACACACATACACACACACATATCTGTCAACAAGTATCAGATGTCCTAATTAGTTACTACTTCTTTATTTCAACCCGATGTTGGTTAATTCATACAACGCATTACCATTAACAATTCTAAACCACTTATAAATTTCTCAACATATATCCGCTGATAACCTCGCTGTCCTCAACTGAAACTTCTTTATTAAATCAATACTTAATTCTTCAACTCACTAGTTTTATTACCACTGTATTCATAATTATGGTTGCCATAATAATTATTACTACTTTCTTTCGATTACTTACCTTTGTAATAATCTTCCCAACTTTTTAAATTTAATTCTCACTTAATCCAACTTACCTGCAGTTTAAGGACCTACATTCAATTTACCTGAATTGCTCACTAGCACGACAACCTCTGTCTTCCAAATTAAATGATTTTAGTCCATCTAAATCAATAAGCGTAGGCACTACGCGCCCCTTACCATCCTAACTTCACGACTGAATTAAAATTACACACAGCAGGTTCCTTATCTACCTCTGTTAAATCATATAAAACTTCATTACTTAATATTTAAGTCATACGGAACAGTAACTATCGGTAATATAAATTTACATAAATACGTTCACTGGCATTTCACCGTTCTTACCACATTCATCTTCAATTCTATCTTTAACTAGAATTCCACATAATTCCTTCCGTGTTACATTAGTTTCTACTTCCTCTGTACTACATTCATCCATAGTAACACAGTACTTCGGCTTTCCCCCTCTCACATCCCCAAGTCTGGCTAATTCAGTACGCCACTGCACGTCATATGCTTTCTTTCTCTCTCTCATCCTGATTTCTTTCTCCTCTAGCAACTTAATTCTCTTTTCTTTCATTTTACTTCTAAAATATCTACCTTTAGGTTTCATTTTCATTTCTCCGTTACTATCACTTAATGCTCTCTTTAGCCGTGGACTACTGCTTCTGCTCTTATCTATCTCTCTCCTCCTCTTAACCTGTTTACTAATTATGTTCTTCTGACTATGACTTAACGCACGCTTCTCTGCCACTAATAATTTCATATTAACTTCCTCTATCACAGGACTAAATTCTTCCCTAGTTTGCCTATCTAATTTATCTATGATTGTCTGCATCTTAATCTCTTGGGTGCTTAGTACTTTCTTTATCTTACCTACTTCTATCCCTATCTTTTCTCTCATCTTCTTCACTTCTTTTTCGCTACATTCTATAGTCTCTTCTACAGCTATCCTGCGTTCATCTAAAATCTCCTTCAACTCTACTATGCTTTCTCCTACTATCTCCTCTGACGCTAATCTATTTTCACCTAAAATCTCGTCTGACTCTAATCTGATTTCACCTAAAATCTCCGCTATTTGCCGTTCCTCACCTAAGATCTCCTCCGATTCCAATCTGCTTTCACCTACAATCTCCAATGACTCTAATCTACTTTCAATTACAGTCTCCACTAATTCCAATTTGCTTTCACCTAAAATCTCGTCTGACTCTAATCTGATTTCACCTAAAATCTCCGCTAATTCCAATTTGCTTTCACCTAAAATCTCGTCTGACTCCATTCTACTTTCAATTATAGTCTCCTTACAGGCTGTCTTTACTGATTCTACTGCAGTTTCCCCTAAAGTCTCTACCACCTGCCTAGTTTCCACTTCTACCAATTTGCTAAAACTTTCACCTTGAGTTGCTATTTTCTCTTCAATCACAGTTACTATTCTTTCCTGAATCCTACTTTCTGCTGCTTCTAATTTCTTATCTACTGTCTTAATAATATCTTTAGCCTTCATCTCTACCTCCTCCTTGATTTCATCTCTAATTTCCTGTTTCACAACCTGAATACTTTGCTGTAGTACCTCATACTTCTTACTCAACCCTTCATTGACTTTAACCACACTGTCTAGTTTTACATTATTCTCTTCCAGCTTCTGATTTATTTTACTCATATCCTCTCTCATCTCCTTACTATTTTTATTCATATCTTTATCTAATTTCTCAAATTTATCATTGAATTCCAAATAATTTCTTTTATTCTCTTCACTATTTTTATTCATATCTTTATCTAATTTCTCAAATTTATCATTGAATTCCTTCCTACTTTCCCTACTATTTTTATTCATCTCCCTCAAGATATCAGCTAATGAAATTTCATGGACCTCTAAGGACTTCTGTTTCTCCTGACTACCACTAGTCTCAGGATGTACCTCTGTATTCGTCTCGAGATTTTCCTCTGAATTCGTGTCAGGGTTAACCTCAGGATTATTTTCAGGATTACTCTCAAGATTTACCTCCGACATCTTGGTATTATTATCTACGCTCTCAACATCGCTACTGCTATCAACCTCCTTATAATTAACTTTCTCAACTTTATTCCTACTTCTCAACTGCCTCTGTTCCTCTTCCGACATCTCGAAGTACACCGTATAACAATTGCCCTTCCAAAATTTCACTTCACTTCACTGTCCCCCAAAAGCACTGACAATTTGCACTGAAATTATACACTCCTCTGACTAAATACCGAATGGTTTTCGTGTCCTACTTTGTGGCGCCAAATGTAACATTTTTAATGAGTTAACTAAACGTGGTGATGACTATTGTGGTTCAATAAAACAAACATGATATGAATAAATAATATACACTGTGGTGTGACCTTACCTGTGATAGTGTAATATAATAAGTTGTTGAGCGCCAGATCCCTATTTAAGACAGTGAATTGAAATTTATTGATTTAACCTCGGCTATCAGCAGTAGAGTCGAAACCACTTACCCGGGCCGTAGTGAGACAAAGTCATCTAACCAATCCGTATTTAATCAAGGAGTATGATTGCCTTAAAGTACCAACTACAATGAAAGAAATAGGCATTACGTTGAAGAGAATGAATTTATTAAATGCAAAAACAAAATATTAATAAAACAGAATAGTGATAGTCACACAATTGAATTTAAAATTACTCAATGCGGCAATTAATTATTTAAAAGAAAATGAATATTAAAATGAATTGAAAGTTAAATGAAGTTAAATTATAATAGAGACGATAGTTTTATTGAATTGTTGGCTCACCCAGTCGAAGATTCGTCATATTTAAGAAATGATCGATGATCTCGATGTTACGTCGCTTATGTTTAAAAAAATGATGTGATATCTCATTTACTATGAAATATCCTCATTAAGTACGTTGCCATCTGTAGAAAGACTCTTGATCAGGGATATAACCCATTATGTATTGATATAGATGTCGGCAAGACATCGTTCAGTGTCGACTCTCGGTGCTCAGTCCATTAGGACCCAGAAAGCAAGGTTACAACTTCCTTCCTTCATTGATAGCTATAGATCAATGCCATTCTTGTCCGATGTTGCAGGTACAAATACTAATGACTTCCTTGTCACGTGGTGTCACAGCTTCCCTCTCTATTAGCCTTCTCCATTCTTGACTCATAACTTGCAATATATATTGACGCGTATATACCGTAGAAAATGGCGTGTTGGTTACACCATAGTGGGTTTCTTAACATCTCAGGAAAATGACGCAGTTTGCCGTGGTGAAATTCTTACTACGTCGTTCAGTTTGTGACGCACAGGGTTAGTCCATATCGCCAGTCTTGTTGCAATATATAATACTTCGTCTCTTTACAAGTAATTGTTAATAAAAATCTAATTGAATATAATAATCAAAACCGCTTACAATTATCTGATATCAAAATCATCTCATGGATGTACTAGTTAATAATAATAATAATAACATGATAATAAATGAATAACCCTTTAAATATAACAGCTATGGGATCGAATCGTTACAACATTTCCGCAATATCTACTTCAATATCTTCCTGAAGTAAACGATTATGATCTAAGACTTGGGTTCTCATGACCTCTACATCATATTTTAAACCAGCTAAAGAAGCTGTTGTCCTAACAGACTCGTCAACCAACCTAGTTGTTAAAGCACTAATGTTACGAGTACAAAGCGTTTTTGAAGTTTCAATTTCTTCTCTTACTTTATTAACATCAGTTTGAACTTTGGCAATGTCTACAAAAACTGTATTCACTTCTACTTGTATCTTATTGATGTCGCTTTGCATCTCATTTACATCAGAATGAATGTTATTTATGTCTACTTGAACATTTGACACATCGGTTCGAACATTTTTAATCTCTCTTTGAACTTCTTCTACTTTATCTTGTACAGTAGCAACATCATTCCTAACAATAATTACTTCAGCTCTAGCACATGAAATATCACCCCTGACATTAGCAACATCAAGATTCAACATAGTAAGATCTTTCTGTACCTTAGAAACATCAGTCTTAACATCTGAAACATCTTTATGGACATTGGACAAATCTTTATGGACATTGGACACGTCTGTGCGCATGTCAGTTACAGCATTCTCGATTCCCTGGGTACTGATCTGTAAACGCGACATATCATTTTCTAAGTTTGCAGAACTGGTCTGAAGAACTTTCAAATTTTCATCCAGCATCTGCTTTACACTTTCATTCATGCTAGCTTTCAAATTAGCAGACATATTACTAGAATTCTCCTCCATCATCTGCTTCATACTGTTATTCATGCTAGCTTTCAACTCCTCCAACATCATTCTCATACTTTCATCTGCCATTTCAATAATATTTCAATAATAGACTGCTTTAGGGACATACATCAAACAGAGCAAAATAACAACATCTGAGCAACATCTTTCACCATATATAAATTTGAGCAATTTTCTGTCTTAAATCTAACTTATAATTATCTTATAATTAACTTTCGTAGACACTTCATGTTGAAATAAACTCAAGCACATGTTCAAATTTCTTTGGTTCATTTTAAAATATCCTAACACAAATAATTTACATTTACAATCCAAATAGTTTAATTTTATCCTTAATATGACTAAACATGTCATAAGCCGGTCAAATAAAATAAGACTCCAGATCATAGGCGATTTTTCTAAGTTTCCAGCCTATTTAACCTCTCTCAAGTTGTATAAGATCTGATCTTTTCTGAGTGTAATTTTCCTAATACAACACAACATTTAATTCCTATATAATCACACTCTCAAATTCTACAATTGGCCAAGACATCTAACAAAGAATCAACCTCTTTATTTGAGTCTTCACAATCCCATTGACATCGATAACTTGGTAATCCAATGTTATTCGAACACTCCACAAAATTGCGGTGCCAATTCTACTGCAATAACTTGGTAATCCAATGTTATTCAAGCATTCCGAACTTCGATTGTGCCAATTCTACTGGCGTTCAACCTGGTAATCCAGTTTTGTTGAACATTCCCCACGTTGGGCGCCAATCCTACTGTCCCCGATAACCCGGATAGTAGGCTGTCAGATATCCGCCCCCTCAATCGGATTGCCAATAATCAATCGCACTGGCACAGCTACATCAATGAAAATGGCACTGACAGATACTACCGAGATTAGAGCGCAGTAGTTAACAAGAAATTATTGTGGAACACACCAAAATATACGGGGGTTCATACTTACCTTTACTTACCTATTCAAATTAATCTCGGGTCTGGGTTGTCAACTGGATCACTTAAATGTATGCCCACACAATAACCTCCACCACGATATTTAAAATGAACCAAAACGGAAACAAGAAACTTTAAACTGTACAATAATTTATTTCACATAAAGGAATTATATAACAAAAATTGAACAACAAAATAAACGTGGCAATCAGAAGCCATTGTCAATATAATCATGTCCTCCTGTAGGACTTGTAGACTTTGCATACAAAATTTCAGCTTTCTAGCTCAAAAGAACGTAATAATAATAATACACTTGGAATGGATGAGGGAATTGGGACGAGACATATAGTAATTGTTTTCCTTTTAATAAACATCACACTTTATTTATAACTGCAAGCCTGCTATGAAGACGACCTTGGCCTCTATCATCCAGTTGTCAGGCCAGCTGCGATACACCCTACACCATGTCGCATGCCTGCCTCGTCAAATGGACTCACCTGTCCAGCCAACGTTAGCATGTGCTAGTTACATCAGAGCCTAGCTCCTTCTCAAAACACTTTAAATGTCCGCAACTCAACTCGAATATTATCACGCAAATCTTTTAAATGCTCCAATCAAATATTACTGGATTACTCTAATAATCCCAAAACTTGTTTAAATGTATAATCCACATGTTTAACTAGCGTTGTTTAGAGTATAATAACATTTTAAATTGTTTATAACAAATTGTTCATTAATTATTTATAACAATTATTAATTGTTTATAACATTGTCAAACGACAATTGAAAAATTTATACAAGCTTCTATTAATCCCGTTCGTTTCAAATTATTATTAAAGATATTTACATATTTATTTACAATATTTATATTATTATTTATTTTAGAAATACATTTAACCACATGTTTATCCGGTTGATAATTATTCAAATCGTGTTAATATAATCGACCAATGAAGGTTAGTTATATTTAAGTTATAGATTCAGGTTTAATAAGGTTTAATAATAATTATTATTATTTGTGACGGTAACCTCCATTCAAAACCGTTATCTCAAATTATTTAAACACTCTTGTTAATTTTAACAGTAACTTCACATGATTAATTTTCAAAGGACCTGGACAATACTCAGCGGAAAAATACCTCGCTCCAAACGCACAAAATTGCACAAAATAGGCCCAGAATTCATCATATATCTCAATATATATGGCATACAAAATCTTCCACATACAAAAACCTCCACTTATAAATTCATTAACTTCATTAATTACTGTGGGAACCTCCTTCAATTATTCAAGGGCATTATTCATCAGCGACTTTTACACGTCCACTGAACTAACGATTATACATCCATAGTTCCTCTTTAAAAATTCTTATATTCATTAATTGTATCATAACTGTTATTATATTTAACCTTCGTGGGTTTCATTCATGAATCGATATGAAGTAAAAATTTGCCAATCACAAATACATTTAATAGCAAATACGATTATACACACCTCCCTGGTCTATCAAAATTGAGATTAATATCTTCAAAGTATCGCAGTATAAAAATACTATATTCAATCAAAGTTCATATTTCATAACTGTATAATAGTCGAATAGAATACAATTAGACTGTGGAATGCAAGCATTATTGTTCCAATCTAGAATTGAGAAAAACTCCTATCAAATGTTCATTACTATAGTGTATTCAATATATCGTAATCAAAGTTCATATTTCATAAAATTGTCTATAATGCAATGGTATTTCAGAACTGACGATAAATGTCTATGTTGCAATCATGTTCATAAAACGACTAGTATTTCCAAGATCGTCGATACAGTAATAGATTTTAACGCTCTAAAATCTTTTAATTATTTTTCTTTCTTGAGGATGACAGAAAATTGGTCAAAGTAATTTACTGAATAGAATTACTGTAATAAAGTGACACGCTGTCTGAATTCAAATTTGCCATAGAAAATCGTTAACTTTACAGTCAAATCGTGACTACTAAAATATGCAAATTACTGAAAGAATATAAATTTTATCAGTCTCAACTGATCCAAAATTATTTAAATATGCCAATGACATAACAATGTCTCAAAAAAATCGTAGAAAAAGGCATAAATCATCAAAGTGTACTGAGTACAGAAATATCAAGCAAGAATATGGGGCAAAATATATGGGACAGAAAATATGGGAAAAATGGTTGCTCAGATATCGCTAAATGGCTCAAATAAAGCAAGAAACGTTCACGACTACCTTATCTGTTGATTGAAGTTCTAGAGGAAAATCTTCCAAAGAAGACTGCTGATAGTTCCATTTCACCAACGTAAAGATGTGCTCCGTCCTCGAACCTGGAACCAGCGCCCTCGGAGAATAGAACTGCTTCCTCCTCCGGAAATTGCACTGCTCCGTGTATACGATAGACATCCTTCTGGCAAAACTCTTCTTTGTGAGCCGGGTCAACCCTGGCCTCTCTTGATAAGTTCCCTGAAGTTCTGGTAGAAATTCGTCATGAAGTTTATTGCAGTTATTTCCGCAGAAATATTCATAATTGTAGAGTATGAAAATATTTCCACTGCCATTTGATAGAAATCAGCGTTGGACTACGAGGCATGAGTGTAGTTGGATGTTCACTACATGCTTGCTTTTGTAGAAAGACGATTAGCGAAGTTCCATGCTGCTATTTCACTCCATTGATATATGTCCCAATTGCATTAAAGGTTTAGCCTTCCATCTCCACTTCCGTTATGATAATAGTCGAAAGAACTGCCACATTATATTGTTCCATTCTATAATGTAGCGTTGTATCACCAAATGCAATGTGTAGTATCACGGTTGCAATACCCGTGTCAGCCGTAGCGTAGAATGTGATATTATAAAAGTGCTTCTCAGGTGGCGAGAAAATCACTTTTGTTGGCAGTCTTAAAATGCCAATATCTTCCAAATTATAATCTTGAAAATGTTCAACTTGACTACACACTTTATTACTGTAATGCACAATAGATTTAGCTTAAATGCAGTCGTTAACTCTTGATATATTATCTGGTAGACTCGTTAATGTGTGCGTTTCAACTTCGCCTAGTTTCAAACACCGTAAAATGGAACTGCTGCACTGCTCCGTGCTCGTTCGATGCGGTGGGCTTTACCGCACGCTAAAGACGACTTGCTTCACTGAATCACTCGAAGTCTGGCAATATGATAATCAGAAAAACCACTATAAGACACGAGAAAATGAGATATGAGATATGAGAGCTCCTCTCTCCTGTGCAAGACCTTTTATCAACTTCTTAAGGGGCGTATCCATCCCTTCCATAGCTTGTTCCTCCGTCATTGCTAGAAGTAACTTTGGCTATACTTGACGGATTTTCAAATTTCAAAAACTCAAAATTAATTTCTTCAAAATTCCAAATCAATGCCATAACTGAAAATAGTTTTCCACAATTCTGCATTCCAAAAGTAATTAAATATTGTAGTTTCAGTAATCTCCGTCTCCCTCCAAACTATCGTTTATTGGTTCGAGCCTTTCCTCCAATAGCGTAACTTCTTCCTCAGCACAATTCTTTGTTTCCCTGCGACTGCGTCGTAAATCTCAGATCTTTCTCGAACAAAATCATGACGTCACCAAGAATCTCAGCTTAAGCAGCCTATTTGCATGAAGTCTGCGTCATCCGTGCCTACGTCATGAAAATCCACGTCACAACTGTGACAGCCATAACTTTATTCATATATGCCACTACAGCCATCGTGGTCTCAATATAATTCAATTTACGGGGGCAGTACCTCACCCGCAAGTGTAAATCGCGTGAAATTTTTTTGGAGTACCCCTTGACCCCCTTAAGCGCATTATACATATTGATGAATTTTACAGCTTAATTTGGTTCCGTGATAACCTTCTAGCCTATTGCAAACTTTCACACTAATGTAATTGCATTGCGTCTTACTGCAATAGATGGACCTCAGAGAATCTGTTTTAAACGAAATTAGTTTTCTGAGAATATCTCAAAAACGGTTGGTTTTAGGGCCTTAAAATGTGGTTTCCGGGGACCCTTTAGGGCTCCCGAGTTTTGTCTCTCATATTGATGGGCTGAAAATGGGCTTTGTCTCGTCCTTCAACGCCTATTTCAGCTTGTATTTTAAGGGGATAGGCCCCCTTTTATGAGAGCAACGGAGAAGAGTTACATCAATGATTCGTGTTGTGCCTCTGATGGATATCTGTACCAAATTTTACGTTGATACACCCAACCGATCTCGAGTTATAAGGGAACAAAGTTGTCGACAGACAAACAGACTAACAGACAAAACAATTATTTTCGCGCGCATCCATGATAAAACAGTCTGAAACGCGAAAATAACTCAAATTTCCGTAGAAATTCAGAAAAAACGGACAAACTTTCATTTTTAGCCTATTTTCAATTTTGAAAAAATAGGCTTATGAGATCACCTTTTGTCCGTGTGTGTGTGTGTGTGAGGTGTGTGTGTGTCCCACCTAATAAAATCTAAACGGCGGAGCGATTTCAATGAAACTCGGTAAGTTCATAGCACTATTCCCGGCGACCCCGACCGTGCTCTTCAAATTTTGTTACGTCTGACCAATCCATCATGGCGGCTGTGCGAAATATTTCACTAGCATTCAATATCTCCGAAACTATTACCGATATCGCCCTGAAATTGTGTACGGTGATAAAGGGCACCACTGGAAGTCCATCTATAAGACTTTCAAAAACCGGTTAACTACAAAACGAACATGGCGGCCAAGCGAATTTGAAAATTTTAAATAGACCTTTCTCGCGATTTAATGTTCCAAGCGCTCTGAAACCTGGTACAGGAAATATTTATACACATTGTAATCCACTGGTATCTAATTTAGTTCAATTGTTTACATAACCTCAAGATGGCGGCAGTGCGAATTTTAAAATTAAGTTTTTATTTCTTGTGATGTAGTCATGTGATCGAAGTGAAAGTTTGAATAATGAACCTACGCAATAATTTTCCTTTAATGGTACATGACTCTATGGCCTATACATTTAACAATCCAACATGGCGACCATCCGAAATATTAAGACGATACTGAATATCTACGAATCTATTTTAGCAATCAAACTGCATTTGGTAATGTCCATAGGGGCTATGAACTTAAGTTCACCTATAGGACAACCTGGTGATCACAAATCCAACATGGCGGCGACGCGA
Organism: Meconema thalassinum; assembly: GCA_946902985.2. Taxonomy (NCBI): domain Eukaryota; kingdom Metazoa; phylum Arthropoda; class Insecta; order Orthoptera; family Tettigoniidae; genus Meconema; species Meconema thalassinum. The sequence continues at coordinate 552,234,382 of OX336392.1, forward strand.
ATTATAAATATTCACATGGACGTTTCTCGCAATTTAACCATCCGCGTGCAGTGAAACTTGGTACAGTAAATCCTTATACGAATGTTAATTCACTGGCATCTAATTTATTTCAATTGTTTCCATAACCTCAAGATGGCAGCTGTGAAAAATTTTAAAATCTCCTTGTTACTTCTTGTGTCCTAAATATGCGATTGAAATTTGAATACTACACGTTCACAATAATCTGCATGTAACAGTACATAACTCTAGGACCTACATATATAAAATTCAACATGGCGACCATCCGAAATATTTAGTCGGTTCTCATTATCTACGAATCTATTACAGCAATCAAACTGAAATTGTGTATGTTGGTAGTGGCAATTAACATAAGTAGGATATATGAAAATAGGCTGTATAGTTCTTCACGGAACTACTTGTTCTTATCCTAATAGTGATTTTGTTATGTTAACTAGGTAATTCCCAACACATTTAACCTAAAGCAGTAGGCAAGAAGAATCAGAATGCCTCAAGACCTTGAGAGTGAGGTGTAGCCAGTACGAGCCAATCCTGTGGTTTCCCACTTCCACATGTTGGTTGTAACTCTTCAGTTGGTCACCATGACTGGGCAGGGTTCAATATATACTGTGTATAGCCTGCGGTATTTTATGAATAATAAGTAAATGGTTACCAACTCTTGATGAATGCAGTACATTTAAATTTGTGTGTAGGCACAGGCTAGAGTAAAATGTGGCTTTCCACCGATGTCCCAGTCCTACTCATGGCTGTGATTATACGGAAGCTACTGGGGTATGGGTGGTTCTTAGTAATAGCCTTCCGTGCACAACTAGTGCCTGTGTACTGTGAAGGGTTCTACTCATAGGGTCAGTGATATTGTTCTGAGGAAAGCAATGGCAAACTACCTCACTCCTCATTATGGTGCTGCCTATGGCGGAATGTTTCGAGCATCCAACCAACCTTTGGGCTGACTAACTAACAGAAGTAAATAACACTCCTGAAACAATGCATGTTATGATCATTATTATAAGGGAACCGGGTGAGATAGCCGTGGTCGTTACGGCGTGGCTGCAGACAGTCGCTCACATCCGGGAGGCGACGAGGTTGGAATCCCCCCAACGGCAACCTTGAAGATGGTCTTCTGTGGTTTCCTATCTTCCTTCCTGACAAATGCCGGGGTTGGTCCCTAACTATAGGCCACAGCCGCTACCTTCCAATTCCTCGCCCTTACATTCACAGACAACAGTCCACACGCGACGGTACTTGTAACTCACCCCATGGGTGTCCGCATAGAAGCAGCTACAAACTCTGGCGAGCCGAACATGTCCTCGGACACTCCGGGCACTAAAAGCAATACGCTAAAAAAATAAAAAAACTGGGGTGATAGGCTCGCTCCTACCTAGCTCGTAAACAGTCTCTTCGATATTTGAATGGAGATTGTTGGAAGAAATAAAAACGTAAAAACACGTATATTGGGCGATGTATTGAAGATAGAGATATGGTCACGGGGATTTCATTTGTAGAACTTTTCATGTAGAACAATTCTTACACTCATAGCATACCGGCATACATCTATTTTTAACGGTTTGCTCAGCGTAAGATTAAAAAGCGCCGGGGTGCCTTGTGTTTTTTCCCGACTTTTTCACTGAGATCGTTACTGCTCGGCTTCCTTTGATTATAAATAAATTATTTTCTACAGAAATGTTTCTCGAGATATCCTTTGCAGAATGGTGGAAACCGTATCAAAATCCATACAGTGGTTCACCCGAGGCATCCAAAATCGACAGTAGCGACACTCGAGCGCAGCAACAGAAGAGAGATAAAACGATATCATCACCTTTGCCTGTAACACTTTCTCACGAACGGCACTGTATTCCGACAATTTATTTGACGTTCTCACGTCAAAAATAAAACTATTATAATGAAGAAATGTTAGTACTACGCGTTTCGACCTTCAAGCGGTGGATTATCAGTAGAGAAAGAAGTACTACTATCCGATATGTGTAAGACAAAGAACTGTGATCTCCTGCTCATCCAGGAAACTCATAGAGCTCATAACAACAGAAGGCCAAAGTTAAATGGAATGACTTTAATCACTGAGAGAACCAGTGCACAGTGTGGCAATGCAATATTTGCTAAACCAGGCCTGAATATCTCGTCTGCAAACTTAACTGTAGATAACGACTCAGAAATACTGACTGCAGCAACAGAGTCCTATACAGTAACATCCATGTACAAACCTCCAAATAATGCATTTAGTTTCAAAGAACCAGATAATTTCTATTCGCAACCAGTGAAGTTGGTCATGAGAGACTGCCACAGTATATCATGGGGTTACAGAGAAACAGACCAGAGTGGAGAAGACCTTGAAAACTGGGCAGAATGCACGGGCCTGAAGCTAATACACGATCCAAAGCTACCATACTCTTTCTGGAGTGGAACATGGGGCAGTGGATACAACCCAGATAATATCTTTGCAAGTGAAAATATTGCCCACCAAGTGAAGAAAGAAATGGGAGACCCAACTCCAAGGACACAACATCGAGCAATTATCTGCACTATAGAAGCAGTCATCAAACCCAAGTATACTACCTTCCAGAGAAGGTTTTACTTTAAACGAGCACAATGGGATAAACTCTCTGAGGAACTTGACTCCAAAATCCTTGAACTGGACCCTTCTCCAGAGAAATATGACTCCTTTATAAAGCTGGTCAAAGCTATCTCACGTAGATACATACCTCGTGGATGTAGAACAACTTATATACAGGGACTAGACAAAGATACAAAAACACTTATGAATAAATATGAACACCTCTTTGAAGATGACCCATTTTCTGAAGAATCAATACAGGCTGGTGAAGACCTGATACTAGCCATATAAGCTACAAGGAAAGAAAAATGGTGTGATCTCATGATGCAGCTTGATATGAAACAAAACAGTGGAAAGGCATGGCAATTGCTGAAGAACCTTGGAAATGAGCCAACAACTACTCCCTCGGCCATTCCTGATATAGCACCTAACCAGATAGCGCAGCAGCTATTGTTGAATGGCAAAGTTAATAAAAAATCTGCAACTCCAAAGATCCAGAGAATTACTGAGGAGAATAACTATATTGGCACAGCTTTCTCACTGGAAGAATTAGAAACCGCAATATGCTCAATGAAGAACAATAAAGCCGCTCGATTCGATGACTTGAGGATGGAACAAATAAAAATGTTTGGACCAGCAACCAGGAAGTGGATCCTAGATATGATGAACACCTGTGTCTCAAGATTGCAAATACCAAAGATCTGGAGAAAAACCAAAGTTGTGGCCCTACTGAAACCTGGGAAACAGCCAACAGATGCCGAAAACTTCCGACCGGTATCACTCCTATGCCATCTCTATAAAGTTCAGAGAGAATGATCCTCAATGGAATCTCGGACCAAGTTGACAAAAATTCTGATTAGAGAACAATCGGGCTTTCGTCCCGGGAGGTCGTGTTGTGGACAGATCTTGAACCTGACACAGATATGAACGCGGGCAGATCACCGGTGTCGCCTTTGTTGACCTTACTGCCGCATATGACACGATCAATCACAGGACTCTATTAACGAAGATCTATGCCATCACGAAAGACTTCCACCTAACACAGTTTATAAGTTGTCTGCTACAAAACAGACGTTTCTTTGTTATCCTACAAAACAAAAGGAGCCGATGGAGGACACAGAAAAATGGTATCCTACAAGGAAGTGTGCTAGCCCCACTGTTGTTTTATATGTACACACTAATGACCAGCCAATTAATCCTGTCACAAAATCTTTCATTTACGCAGATGACACAGCAATTGCTGCCCAAGGGACAATTTTTGAGAAGGTGGAAGGAAACCTCACAACAGGTCTTAAAGGACTATCTGCCTATTATGATAGCAACTACTTGAAGTCAAACCCTTCCAAAACACAAGCGTGTGCATTCCACTTACGGAACAGAGAGGCTTGGAGGAAACTGAGAATAACCTGGAGAGGTCAACAACTAACCTACTGTGACACCCCAAAATACCTGGGAAAAAAGTTGGACCGTTCCCTCACCTTCAAAGACCATTGCACAGATACAAAAATGAAAGTTTGTGCTAGGAATAACATTATTAGGAAACTGACCGGCAACAACTGGGGAGCACATCCAGATGTCCTCCGCACATCCGCCCTTTCTCTGTGCTTCTCCGCTGCTGAATATGCAGCACCTGTATGCCACAACTCCAGCCATGCCAAACAGGTAAATATTGCCCTAAATGAAACAGGACGGATTGTAACAGGCTGCCTGCGGGCAACCCCTGTTAACAAAATATACCACCTAATGGGCGTAGCACCTCCAGATATCCGAAGAAGAACGACAGCTGAAATAGAAAGAAGCAGGAGACGGACCCAAGTCACCCCCTATTTGGAAGCGAACATCAACTACCAAGACTGAAATCGAGAAAAAGTTTCCTCCAGACGACACAACCAATTCAGACACCACCTGCAAACCGTCGGATACAACTCTGGCGTAGCTCATCATCAGAGAAATATAGGGACAACCCCAAAGAAGAACTTGCTGCAGGTCATCACCTCCCACACGAGACATGAAAGGTCCTTAGTAGACTGAGGACTGGAGTATTTCGGTGTAAGGTGAACATGAAGAGATGGGATTCATCTCAGAGGACGAACTATGTGAGTGTGGTGAACATCAAGACCACCAGCACCTACTCAACTGCAGGAAACTATCAGAACCTGTCTCCATGGACGATCTGGTAGCCGCCAGTGATAAGGCAGTTCGTGCTGCGGAATTCTGGGCATCACGTGGAATGTAAAGATGCACATATACTTTGTAATCTTTGTATATATACATTTATAATATGTTATGTTCTGGACACGTATAAATAAATAAATCAGATACTGATCACTGTGTTGATTTTGTCTTTAGTTTGGGATTGTAACTACAATGGTTGATCCGATATACATTATCAACTTACAAATCATATAATTCATGTCCGACATGTTGGATTTTGAGCGTATGTGTGAAGCTATCGTTATATAATTGGTCAATGAATGAGATCTGATTGGCTGGAGAAACTGTATCATAATAGCAAGTAGTACTTCAATGACCCTCATTATGTTACAGTTGCCTGAGATATATTATTTACATTTCGACATCGTCTAAAATAAAATAAAATTCATGACAGATATCAAAACTGAACTTGAAATTGGCACCGACCACGTATCCCGTGCGACGGAATTTAAATATTGAGGTGAATGGATTACTGACAATGAAAAGAAGTCTATTGAATAAAGAATTCCTAAAATGGAGACTGCTTTTCTGTTAACCCTAAAATACTTAGAATAAGAAGAGTCTCTCCAGGAAATGCAAAATACGTCACTATACAACATTGGTCAGACTCGACGCTTGTAAAATAATAATAAAATCTCAGGGCCGAGAATCAAAGATGGAGTTCAACTTTCAAAACCAAATGCAGAAATATATGAAGCAATCTCCAAACTCATAGACGCGATACATGTGCGACGAATCCAATTCATGGGGCAGTTAGAAACAAGTAGTTTCATGAAGAACTGAATAGCCTATTTTCATATATCCAATTGCCTCTGCCAACATACAAAATTTCATTTTGATTGCTGTAATAGATTCGTAGATATTGAGAACTGTCTAAATATTTCGGATGGACGCCATGTTGGATTTTTATATAATACTCTACAGGGTCATCGAAAAATAATGCCAACATTTAAAAAAATGATAGCACCGAAACCCTGTATGTTAAACGTGTAATTCTTTCACTGAACGCCAGCTGGTTAAAGTAAGTTTTGTTTTGGAGGGGACGTGACCTTGCTATGCGCACACTAGATGCACAGTAGCCAAGGTCGGCCGGGGGCGCGTGCTCCAATGACTGCACTGCCCGACAAACTGCGCCTGATTACAAAACTGTCATTCGATGGTTTAATCAGTTTAAGGAAACAGGGACTGTAGAGAAAACAAGTAGTTCCGTGAAGAACTATACAGCCTATTTTCATATATCCTACTTATGTTAATTGCCACTATCAACATACACAATTTCAGTTTGATTGCTGTAATACATTCGTAGATATTGAGAACCGACTAAATATTTCGGATGGTCGCCATGTTGGATTTTATATATGTAGGCCCTAGAGTTATGTACTGTTACATGCAGATTATTGTGAACGTGTAGTATTCAAACTTCAATCGCATAATTAGGACACAAGAAAAAACAAGGAGATTTTAAATTTTTTCACAGCTGCCATCTTGAAGTTATGGAAACAATTGAAATAAATTAGATGCCAGTGGATTAACATTCGTATAAGGATTTACTGTACCAAGTTTCACTGCACGCGGATGGTTAAATTGCGAGAAACGTCCATGTGAATATTTATAATTCGCGTCACCACCATGTTGGATTTGTGATCACCAGGTTATTTAAAGTCCTATAGGTGAACTTAAGTTTATAGCCCCTATGAACATTAAAAAATGCAGTTTGATTGCTAAAATAGATTCGTAGATATGCAGTACCGTCTAAATATTTCGGATGGTCACCATGTTGGATTGTTAAATGTATAGGCCATAGAGTCATGTACCATTAAAGGAAAATTATTGCGTAGGTTCATTATTCAAACTTTCACTTCGATCGCATGACTACATCACAATAAATAAAATCTTAATTTTAAAATTCGCACTGCCGCCATCTTGAGGTTATGTAAACAATTGAACTAAATTAGATACCAGTGCATTACAATGTGTATAAATATTTCCTGTGCCAGGTTTCAGTGCGCTTGGAACATTAAATCGCGAGAAAGGTCTATCTAAAATTTTCAAATTCGCTTGGCCGCCATGTTCGTTTTGTAGTTAACCGGTTTTTGAAAGTCTTATAGATGGACTTCCAGTAGTGCCCTTTATCTCCGTACAAAATTTCAGGGTTTTACCGCTAATGGTTTCAGAGATATAGAATGCCGGTGAAATATATCGCACATCCGCCATCTTGTGATTATGTAAACAATTGAACGAAGTTAGATGTCGGTGCATTACAATGCATATAAACATATACTGTAACAAGTTTCATTGCGTTTGGTTGGTCAAATCGCGAGAAACATCTATTTAAAGTCGCAAATTCGCATGGCCGCCATGTTGGTTTTGCAGTTACCAGATTTTCAAAAGTCACATAAGTGAACTTATAGTAGTTGCCTCTATCACCATAGAAAATGGCACGGTAATATCGGTAATAGTTTCGGAGATATTGAATGCTGGTGAAATATTTCGCACAGCCACCATGTTGGATTGGTGAGTCGTAACAAAATTTGAAGGGCACGGTCGAGGTCGCCGGGAATAGTGCTATGAACTTTCCGAGTTTCATTGAAATCGCTCCAGCCGTTTAGATTTTATTAGGGGGACACACACACACGAATCACACACACACGCACACACACACACGGACAAAAGGTGATCTCATAAGCCTATTTTTTTCAAAATTGAAAATAGGCTAAAAACTAGGCCAGGCCGACCACCAACATCAGCATTGAACGCAAGCTTTCCCAATGGCTGGATTGGTACGTGCAATCATTTCAGGAGTAACTGTCAAGATTGCGGCAGATATTCGCAGCCGCAGGTTCTCCAAATCCCGAATTTTTTCTGCATACACAATGTTTTTAATGTACCCCCAGAAAAAAATCTAAAGGGGTGAGGTCAGGACTTCATAGGCGCGCGCGCCCCCGGCCGACATTGGTTACTGCGCGTCTAGTGTGCGCATAGCAAGGTCACGTCCCCTCCAAAACAAAACTTACTTTAACCTGCTGACGTTCAGTGAAAGAATTACACGTTTATCATAAAGGGTTTGGGTGCTATCATTTTTTAAAATTTTGGCATTATTTTTCGATGACCCTGTATGAAGGCCATATAGTTGCATAAGTTTAATATTCAAACTTCAATCGCATGATTAGGACACAAGAAATAGAAACGAGATTTTAAAATTTCGCACAGTCGCCATCTTGATATTATACAAACAATTGAATTAAATTAGATATCAATGCATTTCAATGCGTGCAAACATTTGCTATACCACGTTTCACAGCACTCGGATGGTCAAATCACGAGAAAAGTATATTTAAGTGTTTCGAATTGGCTTGGCCTCCATGTTGGTTTCGTACATTACAGTTTTTTGAAAGCCCATAGATGAACGTCTATTAGTGCCCTTATTACCATACAAATGTTCAAGGTGATATCGGTAGTAGTTTCGGAGATATAGAATGCCAGTGAAATATTTTTCACAGCCGCCATGTTGAGTTGGTGAGAAGTAATACAATGTGAAGGGCACGATGGGTGTTGGACTAATTGTACTATGACCTTACCGAGTTTCATTGAACTCGCTCCAGCCGTTTAGATTGTATTAGGGACACACACACACACACACACACACACACACACACACATGGACAAAGCTTATCATTTCATAAATGAAAATAGGCTAAAAATGGACCCGAACAGACTAACGTTTAAAATACACACATACACGAAGAACAAAACAACTATATCAAACAAACTGAGAAAGAGACGAAAGAAATAGGATCGAAAGGCGAACCAATGTTGATTCCTGAGAGACCCATTCGCGACGAGTGAAAGGAATAACAATAATAATAATAATAATTAATAATAATAATAATAATAATAACAACAAAGACAATTAAAAACACCCAAGAATTGATATGAAGTGACAAACAATCTGATTGAGCCGGCGAGAGAATTAGCATCTGTGAAATACCACAGCAGACATGCTTGGTGGAATGAGGAATGTGAAGAACCGATCAAGGAAAGGCTCGAGGTATGGCAATAAATTATGGAACGGAAATAAAACACTGGAGAATTTGGAGAAATCTAGACAAATAAGGAAGCAAACACACCGCACACTGAGAAGAATCAGAAGAGAATATTTTAGAGAATAAGTCACGGAAATGGAAGATAATTTTGAGAAGAACAACACCAGAATATTCCATAGGGCTATTAACAATGAAATTACTGGTTACACGGCACCGAGCCTCCACTTTAAGAAATCGGATGGATCCCTTGCCTTGAATGATAAAGATAACTGTGAGATTCTTGCCAATTATTTCAAAAAACTCCTTAATTGCGAACCACCATAAGAAAAATTGGAAATTCTGAAAGACACAGTCCAGAACCTACAATCAGAACCACCAGTTGAAGTGTAGATAAGGAATGTAATAAATTCCTTAAAGAACAATAAAGCGTCCGGAGAAGATAGAGTTATCGCAGAACTGTGGAAGATAACCAATGACGCCTTCATCACTGAAACGACGGAACTGCTCAGGAACATCTGGAGGGATGAAAAGATACCGGAGGACTGGTTAGTGGTATTGATTCACCCGTTACATAAAAAGGGACCGAAAACTGATGTCAATAATTATCGAGGTGTATCACTTTTATCAGTTATATACAATTTTTTTTCTAAACTACTACTGAACAGACTGGAACCACAAATTGACCCACAACTGGGAGAATATCAGGTAGGTTTCCGGAGAGGGCGTTCTTGTCCAGAGCAAATACTTAGTCTGAAAATGATAATAAAATATTACACTGCACGATCAAAAGATCTATTCAACTCAATCGTTGACTTTCACAAAGCTTACGATTCAATAGAGACACATTGATGGGCATATTGAGGGAATATGGAATGAATCAAAAGACGCTAAACCTACTTAGGCTGACGTTAACAAACACTATATCCAAGGTGAAATTCCAGGGAGAGATCAGCAAACCCTTCCAAATATAAACTGGATTGAGGCAGGGAGACAGCCTATCACCGATGTTCAACGTGGTTCAAGCTAAGATCATGAAGACATTGTGGACAACCAATGACTCCGGGGCTTTACTTGGAAGTAAAAATACAAACATCAAACCCAGATGTCTGGCCTTCGCGGATGATCGCTGGGAAAACAGGGCTACAAATCTATTTTCCAAAAACAGAGATGATGAGCACCAACAAGAACTACATGAAGAAAACAAAGACAAAATATGAGAGGGTAAAGGTCACGAAACAGTTTAAATACCTCGGAGAGATCATTAGCAACAATGGACTGGACAAAGAGTCAATGGGAAACAGAAGACTTACACTAGAAAATCTCAACTTCTCCACTAAAAATATATAGAACAAAAAGAACCTCTCCCTTAATAGAACACTACAATGGTGTGGTAAAACCGGTGATCTCATATGGTGTGGAGACTGCAAATTTGATGAACCTGGAAAAGCTTCTGAAGATTGAAAGGAGGATATTGAGGAGGATTTACGGCCCAAAAGTGGAACAGGGAACCTACAGACTAAGATCAAACAAGGAGATATATGAAAGGATGGAAGACCTGGAAACAACAATTAGGTAAATACGTTTACGTTTCTATGGACATATGGTTAGAATAGATCCAACAAGAATAAATAAACATTTTTTTTAAATATATAGTCTGAAGAGGCCAGGGGTTACACCAAGCAGATGAAGGATGAACTCCGGAGGCAAGAAATACAACACAGAACCCAATTCAGGGAAATACTTTCCAACATAAATGTTCTTGTGGGAGAAAATAGAGAACGCAGGGGAGGAAGATGGACAGCAGAGAGAAAGGCGCAACACTCTGAAAGAACGAAGGAAGTGTGGAGGAAGAGAAAGGGAGAAAGAACTATGAGAAGGAAATGAAATGATATTTGCGTGGTCCTTAGTTTTGTCCGGTTCGCATAATGTAATGTAGTGTAATGTATTTCTACCCCTTATTATTTCCGTTCCCAACGGTATCGGGGTTGGGATGCGATGGAATTCTATGTGGCGGGTAGGTTTTACGGCCGGATGCCTTTCCTGACGCCAACTTCATAAGAGGAGTTAATGATTGATGACATGAATGAAGATGAATGAAACTGGGCAAATATGTGGTGGAAGGAAGCGGCCGTGGCCTGTCAGTAGGTACCGTCCCAGCATTTGCCTGGAGTTGAAAATGGTGAAACCACGGAAAACCATTTTAAGGATGGCTACACAGTGGGGCTCAAACCCACGTATACCAAGTCTGCGGAGAGTTTGGCCCCATGGCCTAGCGCTGAGCGTTAGCGAGCGTAGCTACCGCTGTCAGTACTACTACTACTACTAATTATTATTACTATTACTATAAAAGAAGAAGAATATTGCTAATGTTTTTTTTTCTTTTAAGAGACAACGGGTGCTCTTTAATGTGCCAGTAAATCTACTGATACGGCTCACTCGCATTTAATCACCTTCAAATGTCAACTGACGGTGCCAGGATTTGATCCCACAACCTTGATGATGATGATGATGATAATTGTTGTTTTAAGGGGCCTAACATCTAGATTATCGTCCCCTGATGGTTTGGGTGATCGTGAAGATGAAAATGAAACGCAAACTTAAAACTAGAACTAACTACCAACCTACATACTAGAAGAAGAAATGGAAAACAAAAGGAGAATAAGGCAAATAAAGGACAGGAGGAAAGGGAATGCCCTCAACCCTCGAAGAATGGGGATTGAGGGACTTGGATGGAAGGAGAGCCATGAAAGGCAGATAGGAAAATGAAAGAGGAGAGGGTCCGCCCCAATGGTAAGGGACAAAAGGGGAAAACGGACCCAGCTCAGGAATCCCACGGGGTCGCCAACTCCCGAACTCACCAGCCGTGAGCCCCTGAGGGTGTAGCATTATCTAGCGTGCACCAAAAGTGGTGGGGCCTCCTTGAGGGCCTTGAGCAGAAGGCAGGAGATAGCATGAAGAGAAAAAGAAGGCGGACCCCTTGAAGAAGGAGGGAACAGGAATGATGAGACAAGGGCCAATCAAGGCGGGAAAGGAAAAGACTCCCTAGGCCTTGGATACGTCGACAGGAAAGAAGACAGAGAGGATCCCGGCACAAGTAAGTGGAAGCAATGCCGGACTCAGCTGGGGCCCCGTGGTCGCCAACCCACGTCCCACTAGATGTGAGCCCCTGGGGTCCACAACCTTTATGCCAGCGAGCTAATTGGCAGTGCTGCGCCTGGCAGTCAACCTAGATTGCACCATACGGCAAGGGATTGCATATTAATGTAAAAAATTTTTCCTTAATTCGGGCTTTTCGTTAATCGCCATCACAGAATTTTACCTTACAACCGTTGACACCAATATTTGCACCAACCAATAACGCCTTTATACAAATTATCGATGGTTAATCTTATTGTCTTAACCGTTGACGACAACCTCTAATTACAACAGATAAGAGGTGTTCTGCAGAATTATTATTATGAGGCCAATGACCGAGGGTGCTACTGATCTCCAAACTGTGCAGATAAGAGGTTCTGATGGCAGGTGTGAGTTCTTTAGAACGGTATATCGGGGTTCTACTAAATTAACATTGTGAGGTCCTGGTGACTAGTATGAGCTCAAGGGGAGTTCCAATTGATAAAAATGGAAAAAATATCTATTTTCAGATTTTTATATGATGTGAAAGCTGGTACCTTGACGTTTAAAATGATGTATAATACTTGATATTTGTTATTTGCAAAACATGAGTAATATTTATTTAAATAATGCAGTGCACCTTAGAATACACTGAAAATTAGAACATAAAAAGGCATTTTCTCAGAACTTGTTGTTTTGCACATAAATGTTCATTTTTCTCACTGTCACTTATAGATAGATAGATTTATTTTGACTGGCACGATTAGGGCCATTGGGCCCTCTCTTCCATCTAACCAGATTATACAAATAATAAATGATGAACTATACAAATACAACTTAAATCTAACAATATTACAATATTTATACAATATAAAATACATATGAAATGGATTAGCTTGATAATATACAATACAAATACAACTTAAATCTAACAAAATTACAATGTTGATGTAATATAAAATACATATAAACTGGATTAGCTTGGTGGTGTAGGCTGTAAATTGTTGCATTGTTAGGGTGAATAACTAAGATACTTAGGAGTAAGTTTAAAATTACAGTAAGGTAAAGGAAATAGGCTACTGAAAAAAAGTAGACTAATGATGGTGATGAAGATGATGATGAAGATAATTAGTCGTTACTGAAGGAGTTTATTTAGATATCTAAATAGAGAGTAAATGAGAAAGTGAGAATTGGAAAGTTTGAATATATGTAATACGACGTAAGAATATAAGCATAAATGTTGAGTTCAACTTTCATTTACTTAGTGAGCATGTACTGCTGACAACGCTGCTTGAAGCTGGACGGGGTTGCTCCTCTGACAGAGCGAGGCAGATTGTTCCACAGTCGTGCAGTAGCAACAACGAAGGAGTTGGTATAGCGTACTGTGCGGTGTATGGGTATCAGCAAGAGTGTGTCGTTTTTTGACCGTGTTCCAAGAGTATGCTCGTACGAGAGGCGGTGAAGCTGAGAGTGCAGGTAAGCTGGAGTTGAAGTTGAGAGTATTTGTTGAAGAATACATAAAGAATGGAGGTCGCGGCGTTGATTTAGACGTAACCAGTTAAGTTGCTCGTAAGAGGGGGTGACATGGTCATAGTACCGTAAATTAAATATGTAGCGTACACAGGCATTTTGTGCATGTTGGAGTTTGTTTTTAAGAGCAACAGTGAGATCTTTGTATACCACATCGCAGTAATCAAAATGAGGCAATGTTAGGGAGGAAACAAGTCGTTCCTTTAATACACGAGAGAAAATATTCCAGAATCTTCTAAGTGAATTCAATGCGGAAAATACTTTTCTGGAAACATTGCAGACGTGCTGCGTCCAGGAAAGATGTTTATCTATAATAACGCCTAGATCTTTAACTGACTCACGGAATTCGATTGGGGAATCGCACAAGCGTAATTTTGGTAATGTGGGTTCATTTTTTAGTTTTAGGGGGATTTTCGGATGGGAGATTATGATTGCTTGGGTTTTAGCCTCATTGAGTCGTAGTCCATGTAAGCGAGTCCAGTTACAGATTTCAGTTAAGTCTTCATTAAAGGTGCCGATTGCTTCCGATAGTTTTTCTGGTGCTGAATGCAGGTAGATTTGTACATCATCAGCATATAGGTGGTGTTTGCATTTAGTGATTGATGACGGAATGTCGTTTATATATATTGAAAACAGGAGCGGTCCAAGGACTGACCCCTGAGGGACTCCTCTCTCAACTGGACGCCATGAAGACATTTGATTTAAGTTAATTTTAACACATTGTTGACGTCCACGTAGATAAGAGTCCATCCATTGGATACTGTTCTTGGAGAGATGAATTTTAAATAGACAAGAGAGTAATATGTTATGGTCAACAGAATCGAAGGCTTTACTGAAATCAAGCAGTGTTAGGATTGTTACTAGCCCACTGTCCATAGCCTTTCTTATGTCATCCGTGACCTTGAGTAGTGCAGTACTAGTACTATGATTTTTGCGAAAGCCGGATTGGTGTTCATCAAGGATATTGTGCTCTAGCAAATAGGAGGAGAGTTGTTCGTGGACGATAAATTCCAGTGATTTGGAGAGGGATGATAGTATACTGACTGGGCGATAATCGCTTACATGTTTAGCCTGTGTATTTTTTGGGATTGGGATGACGAAGGCCGCTTTCCAAAGCGAAGGGTACATACCTGTCATTAACGAGTGATTGAATATGTGTGTTATTGTGGGAAGTATAATATCAATGATACGTTTGAATAATTCGATTTCTATATTGTCAATCCCTTTCACTTATCACAGAAGTCTCAAATTTTTACCATCTTTAGCTTGGCTTGTACATGAGATTTTAACACGGGATTTTTTCTAGCTAAAATACATTTCGAAAAAAATGATATATTTTGAATACTTTTTAAACCAAAAATTCGAGATTAAATAAAATAATATTATTATGGTCACAAGAGTAGAAACATCAAACGCCCGCGTTAAAGTAATAAGAAATGATCACTAAGTTTGGAAATAAAATTTCATCTAAATCTACCCAGTAGTTTCTGTGAAAAAGGAACATGAAGTAGTTATAAATTAACATTAAGAAGATAGGCCATTGGGACTCCCCTCAATACGATAGATAACTGGGGTTGTACTGGACTAGTATTGTAAGGTCCATGCCCGAGGATGTTACTGACCTCTAATCTGTGTAGATATGAGGTCCTGGTGAGTTCATTACGCTGAGTAGCGAGCTATGAACAGTTCGTTTACTGAAGAGCGAGCCAAGTGTCGCTTGGTTACACTTCAGACCACCAGCTCGGCCTACAAACTCGAGTCCCAGCAGAACAAAACTCATCTGGAACCATCTCGCAGCCAAACGACCTGCCCAACCAATGTGCCAGCAATGTGAGGAGATTTGTCACAGCTCACAACTCCACGACTAGCTCTCTCTCGTGTCCCAGGGGCTACCAACTTGTGGTGACCATCGGCCTCTGAGCTGATAAGTACGGGGCTTATGGTTGTAGCTCAGATGTCAACAAACTTCATCCTAGGAGAAAGTACAGTAACCGCAAGAAATAGCTTCCGCTGGCTAACTAGAAGCGAGTGAAGTTTGTGGTGCAATCCTCTGTATAATAAGGTGAATTGGCATCCGTCAGTAGTCTCGAGCCCAAAAGGTGAGCATTATTTGCTTTCAGTCCCGACTCTTGTCAACTCTGGAGTAAACCTGAATTTCTTAGTTCAACTATATTTTCTCCTATTACAATTCTATTCACATTTGAGTTTCACCCGCACTTGTGAGTGAGGCGTCGCCTTGCACCAGCCGCTAGCTTCTAAATGTTTAATGTGATCGAAATTATAGAAGTAATAATAATAATAATAATATCGTATGGCCTCGGGTGCCAAGTGCATGCTATGTTATTTGACACCCAGAGGGCAGCTTGCATGTCGAATTTCGTTGTTCCTTTGAACGCTATGAAATTCAAGGAGGTTAGATATCTAAGCTCCTTGACAATACAGCGCTTTCTAGTAAAGAATGGAGGAACTTTGTGTTGGCGAAAAATCCCGAGATTAATTTTGCCATTATGAACACGGCCTACTGAATTCAAATGGTTTCTTTAACATGTCAACAACGTATGACATCTATGTCGTATTTTTGTCGCCTTTCAAAAAAAATCACTTACCACGGCCAGGGGCGAACCTGCAATCTTGGGGTTGGTAATCCGACACGATAACCACTCACCCACCGTGGCAAGCTGTTTCAGAAGTGGATCCTACCGTCAAAACATCACACCTTGAGCACGGTGAATGGTATTTGAATGTTTACTTAATCGTGATTTTCCTCTGACATGAACAAGTGCATATTGGGATGTCTTCTCTTGTTAGCCTACTGTCGATTTTTGCAAAAAATGAAAGTAGACTTATGAGATCTACACAAGGCCAAAAATTGTGTGTCTGTCTGTGTGTCTGTGTGTGAATGCGTGTGTGTGTGAGAGTGTGTGTACTCTGAATGGCTGTCCCCCACTATCAATTCAAACACGGTGAAACCGAATTGAACGAAATTTGGTACAGAGGTAGAACTAGCAAAGGGCACCTCAGTGTCATGTTTTATATCGCTGCCATCTTGACGGAAACGTAATGGCGGCCACCCAAATGTAAAAAGCTTAAATCAAATTACGACCAACCTTATCATCTGATCTCTAGCAAATTTCGTAACAACATACCTTTACGTGAGAAGCGTTCTTTGACCAGGCTACAAGGTTATCAGTTTAATAGTTTGCATATGGTGGACGTGTATGTGTGCAAATCGATTTCCCCTATCAATTCATACACGAAAAAAACGAATTGAACGAAATTTGGTACACAAGTAGCACTAGCAAGGGCACCTCAGTTTCATGTTTTATATCGCCGCCATATTGACGTAAACGAAATGGCGGCCATCCAAATGTTAAAAGCTTAAATCAAATTTCGACCTACCTAATCATTTGATCTCTACCAAATTTTGCAACAACATGCCTTTTTGTGATAAGCATATTTTCACTGAACTACAAGGTCATCAACTCAATAGTTTGCAGATAGCGGCCATTTATGTGTGTAAATCGATTCCCCATATCAATTCAAACACGATGAAACCGAATTGAATGATTTTTTTTTACAGAGGTAGCACTAGCAAAGGGCACCTCATATTCATGTTTAATGTCCGTATAGCACGTTGTATTTCAACAAGCTACTACAACCAAAATTCAATTATACTCCTTGAAAAGGACAAAGAGTTATAGCAATACCCAAGCATTTAGGAGAAAGTAGGCTATATGTTCTTTACTGAACATCTTGTTTTTAATTGGTAATATAGCGAACATCTCTTGTTAGACTTCATGCGACAGAAATATTTAACAAATCTAAAACGGGTTTGTGTTAATTTTATCAGTTGTTTCAGTTGTTTGTCTTGTGGGCTGTTGCTCTAACTATTGTGACTGCCTAAGCCTTTGTGTGGTTGATGTACCCTCGTTATTTTCATAAGCAACATGACATGGTAGTAATAGACCAAGCCTCTAATTCAGCAAAAATACATTCTCGTCATTAGTGGCATTATGTCGCTCAAGTGCCTGGCAATCATTACAGTTTTATATCATTGGACAAATTGTTTACTGTAATGTGTGTGGTGTGTTTGAATCTTCAATCTGATTTCATGCAGCTCTCCACACCTCCCTGCCCTAAGCTAATCACTTCATCTTTAGGCCTACATAACTACATCCGATTCAACATATTATAAACTTGGTCTACCTCTACAGTTCTTGTCCGTGACCTTTCCATCCACGTCTTTGTATGTGCCCCAACAATCTACCTTTCCTCTTCAAGAAACCCCACTAAAAATATCTCTCCTCTCCCACTCGTCGTAAAATCTCTTCACTTGTTAATCTATATACCCATCTGATTTTCATAATTCTCCTGTAACACCACATTTCTATTCTCCCTTTTTCTGCTGCACCACGTTTCACTTCCATTAAGCGTCACGCTCCATGCAAAGGTTTTCAAAATAGTACATTATGCAAAGAGCCTATAATGGCAATAATTAAGACACGAGTATGTTTATAAAACGAGCGTGTGCGAGTTTTATAATTTCCATATGAGTGTCTTATTTACCATAATAGGCGACTTGCATACGACTTTTTATGTTTGACGATAATTATTATAACTATTTTATGTTCGAACATAAATATTCATAAATGTCTGTAGAGATTTTACCAGTTTTATATACTGATCAGAGCGCATGGAACGCAGAGAATACCTTGTATTTGACCATGTCCTTCTCGATTGCCCCACTATGACACTAGGCCACGCAGTGAAATTTAAATTAGAAGGCCTTGGAACTCAGCGCAGGTGCGATGCTATCCTTACCTAATTGGTCACACAACTGTTTCTTGAGCTCTGATTGGTGGGAGAAACTGTATCATAATGATAACTTGTACTGTAATGAGCCTCATTATAGCACAGTTTTCTGGCATATAATATTTACATTACGACATTCTAATACATAAATCTATATTTGATGCCAACAGATTTCTTTTCTGCAGAAGAGCTTTTCTTGCCTGTGCCAACCTTCGTCCTTGTTTCGTCGATCCCTGATTATTTCCCTTCCCTAGTAGCAGAACTCCCTCACTTTCAGCAGCTTTTCATCTGCCGATTGGATGTCATTACGGGTATCTACTCGCGTGTGACGGAGCTCTTTCTGGTCACGGAGGGAGTCCGTCATTTTGTGTAGGCCAAGGATAGGTCATACAAGATCCACCCACTCGTACCTAATGAGAAGGGAAGACCCCCACTTTGTACCTGTGTAGCCGTTTTCACCGTGGCCCACATTTTAACCAAGTGTGTGGATCTTCCTGACTTGCGAAGAAATCTTGGTTTGCAGATGACACTCAAAGTTAAATTAGCCGATGACGCGGTGGCTGCAGATCTCGTCTTCCGCTTTGTAAGTGAGATTGGGTTAGGGACAGCAATCTAAATTTCCCAGTGAACATTGACTCAACGACTTTTTAGCTTTTGAATGATGAAGTTTTTGTTTTTCCGTAATTTTTGTTTATATTATTATTATTACTTTTATTTAATTTTTTTTTGTTTTATTAATTTTCGGTATTTTCTAATTAAGGTGTCCACCTATACACTTTAAATTCCGTTCCAAATTTGTATACTTTAATCAGTGTTAAGAGGGACAGATGACCTCGTAGTTCCGCCCCTTTAAGGACACTGGGTGGTGACAATGGCTTATTTCACACACTTAAATGAGCACGTTTTAAAATCAAATTTCTGTTATTTCCGTTTGGTCAATTGTTGTTAATTTTACAATAAACAAAGATCTAACCTTTCTAAGCCACCTGATAACAATAAATATGAAATATTACTGTCTGATTTTACACAGGGTGTTCAAGAACAAGGTCAAAGAAAGCAATTCTCGTATATACATTTCTCAAGTTTGGTACACTTTTCTACAAAATTTCATGTCAAGGATATTTATTATTTTCCTGTAATGTAAAGAAGATGTGGCTTGACAAAATGAACGGATTGGTTTTTCTAGAATAATTATTTTGAGCCGTTTAAACATTATCAAACTCAAAGAATAACTTTGCCACTTAATATGTATGTTTTCTTGATTTATGAATTGAAAAGATAAAGATTACTTTAAATATATTTTGGTTCATTGTATAAAACTACATGGGTACCAACACATTACAAAAGATCAGACCTGTAAATTCAGTAGTTCATGAGAAGAGTGTACCAGGATCTCTAAAATCTTAACTTGCGGGATTGTTTTCTCTGACCTTATTTTTAGCCTATTTTCGTTTATGAAAAAAAAAAAAATAGGCTTATGAGATCACCTTTTGTCCGTGTGTGTGTGTGTGTGTGTGAGGATTTTTGTGTCCCCCCTAATAACTTCTAAATGGCTGGAGAGATTTCAATGAAACTCGGTAAGTTCATAGCACTATTCAGGGCGACTCCGACCGTGCCATTCACATTTTGTTACGTCTCACCAATCCAACATGGCGGCTGTGCGAAATATTTCACCGGCATTCAATATCTCCAAAACTATTACCGATATCACCCTGTAATTTTGTACGGTGATGGTCATTAGTAAAAAACAAGTCTCTGCATGCAAACTAAATATAGACCAGAAACCCATTGCACAAGTGCATAAGTATATATACCTTGGCACTACCATAAATGACCAATGGGACCCTTCTGATGAGGTGAAGTCTCGAATTGGGAAAGCCCGGACAACTTTCAATAAGATGCGGAATTTGTTCAAACATCATGGGCTGACAATGACTACGAAAATCAGGCTTTTGCGTTGTTATGTGTTCTTTACTCTTTTTTACGGTGCTGAGATATGGACTCTGACAGAGTCTTTATGTAAACGGTTAGAGGCCTTTGAAATGTGGCTGTACAGAAGGATATTGCGGATACCATGGACAGACCATGTCACAAATGTTGAGGTTCTCCAAAAAATGAAAAAAACTAAGGAAGTATTAACCACCGTGAAAATCAAGAAAATCCAATACCTAGGACACATCATGAGGAATACTACCAAGTACCATCTCCTACAGTCCATTCTTCAAGGAGAAATACCAGGGAAGAGAAGTGTTGGACGAAGAAGAATATCCTGGTTAAAAAATCTCACAGCCTGGACCTCAAAAATATCTACTGAATTATTACGAGCTGCAAGTGATAGGAACAGCACAGTCAAGATGGTAGCCAACATACGGAACGGATAGGAACCATAAGAAGAAGAAGATAAAGGAAACTACTAGAAGTTCACCTATGTGACTTTTGAAAACCTGGTAACTACAAAACCAACATTGCGGCCTAGCGAAGTTGCGACTTTTAAATAGACGTTCCTCGCGATTTAACCAACCATACACAATGAAACTTAGTACAGTATATGTTTATATACATTGTAATGCACCGATATCTAACTTCGTTCAATTGTTTACATAACCTCAAGATGGCGGCTGTGCGAAATATTTCACTGGCATGCTATATCTCTGAAACTATTACCGGTATCACTCTGAAATTTTGTACGGAGATAAAGGGCACTACTGGAAGTTCATCTATAAGACTTTCAAAAACCGGTTAACTACAAAACGAACATGACGGCCAAGCGAATTTGAAAGTTTTAAATAGACTTTTGTCGCGATTTAATCATCCCAACGCAATGAAACTTCGTACAGCAAATGTTTATTCACTTTTTAATGCACTGATATCTAATTTAGTTCAATTGCTTATATAGCCTCAAGATGACGGCTGTGCAAATTTCGAAGATTAAGTTTTTATTTCTTGTGTTCTAATCATGCGATCGAAATCAACATTTGCACAATGAACGTACACAATAATCATCAGATAATAGTACATACCTCTATGGCCTACATATATTAAAATCCAACATGGTGACCATCCTAAATAATTAGACGGTTCTCAATATCTACTAATCTATTACAGCAATCAAACTGAAAATTTGTATGGTGATAGAGGCAATTAATATTAGTAGGATATATGAAAATAAGCTATTTAGCTCTTCACGGAACTACTTGTTGAACATTCTGTACAAAATCAGACAGTAATATTTCATATTTATTGTTAGCAGGTGGCTTAGAAAGGTTAGATATTTGTTTAGTGTAAAATTAACAACAATTGACCAAACGTAAATAACAGAAATTTGATTTTAAAATTTGCTCATTTACTTGTGTAAACAACAATAACTAACTAACTAACTAACTAACTAACTAACGGGTATCAGAATTTTTCCGGCTGTGTTTCATTGTTTTCGCTTTTCGTATAATGATTTTTATCATTTACCCATTCCTCAGGGCTGTGTCTATACACATTCTAATCGTTTGGGGAATCAACTAAGATGACAAATGTCCTACTTGAAGCTTTACTCATACTTTAATTTCTTCTACAATTTCCTTCATTGCTTGTTCAATCTGATGATCATAATTGTTGCCATAAGGGGCCTAACATCTAGGTTATCTGCCCCAAATGGATTGGGTCTTAATGAAAATAATAGATGATATGAAACCAACAACTAAAACCAACTCTTGACTTAACTTACCTGGAAATAAGGAGAGCCATGAAAGGCAGATAGGAAAGGGAAAGTGGAGAGAGTCCGCCCCAAAGGCAATGGAAGAGGGGAGAAACCATACCCAACTCAGGAATGCCTCAGGGTCGCCAACGGACGAAATAACCACCCGTGTGCCATTGAGGGTGTAGCACCATCCAGGGCGCACCATAAGTGGTGTAACTAGACTCACCATGTCTCCATTAGGGCCTTGTGCAAGAAGCAGGAGATACCTCGATGAGAAAAGAAGAAGACGCCTCGAAGAATCAGGGGTCCGGAAAGATGAGACAAGGGCCGATTAAGGCGGGAAAGTGAAAGACTCCGTAGGTCTCAAATAACCTAATACCGTCGGGGTCAGAAGAGAACAGGAGTTGACCTAGGAAGGTCAGCAGGAAAGATGACAGAGTAGCCCGGCACAAGTAAGTGGAAGCAATGCCGGATTCAGCTGGGGTCCCGTGGACACCAACCAACGTCCCGCTAGATGTGAGATCCTGGGGTGCATCTGGATTCTGTATGGATTGTAGATCACCCTCCTATCCCTGTACTTGATTACAATCCTTTTTAAATGTAAAACAATAATAGCTAGTTGGTGTTGTAAGTACAGTCATCGATGTCATGGATCGTTAGATTGAGAGTTAAAATGGACTGTACCAGAGTGATTACATAAACACAGGTTACCAGACTAATCCGACTCACAGCCAAGTTCCAGAACTGATCGCCAAGATGAACTAACAGTGCGAGCGTGTCGGAGGCCAGATTCCTGAGGAACAAGAGAAATAAATCAACAACTAAGCTCGTTTAAGAGCTTGCAATTAGAGAAAGGACAAATCAAATCAAATCAATTCACTGATGGATTTGAGGATTTTGAAACTAAACGACGGAGTTTTATCATGTTCCAACGGATCAATGTGACGGTGATTGGTTTGAGGGATGTGTTCACAATTTCAACCATTGCCTGTTTGTAAACCAAAGCACGACACACGACTGTCACATCATTAGTGCGAGCTTCCCGGATTCGAACTTTCTATGGTGCCTTGGACTGGGAGAACGCGGCCTTGTGGGTTTCTACTTCTGGTACTCTGTATGCTACCCAACCTACGACAATGGCCGTGGCACTCTCAACTCTGACTCTGATACAACAACACAGATACGATATCTTACGGAAAGATTTCATGATGAAAATTAATAAATGTAAAACAAAAACAAGAAGTTCCGTGAAGAACTATACAGCCTACTTTTCATGCCAATGATTATTCTACAGAATGTGAACCTATCTAGAATAATGACGAAATTAAGTTGGTAATATCGAAATATCTGATTAGTTCAAAATATACCTGGTATAATGTAGCCTAATAGAGCACTACAGTTGGCAGCCCTGGTGACTGAATATATTCTTAGTTCCACCTCTTAAGGTACAGAATACAAAATTTGGTTGAAGTCCAATGGACGTTACATGCAGTTAGACACTGGATCTATCAGCACGCGTAAAAGCATGTTGCCAACAATACCATGCGTGTGTTGGTCAGAAATAATCTGAATTATTATGATATCTTGTTGTGCCAATTTTGGATGAAATCCATTTGTTAGTATAGAAGTTACATGTATTTTAAAATTGGACATATCAGCAGGCATAGAATAATGTTGGCAGCACTGCCTTGTATTAATTACTCCAAATTAATCTAGAATGTCAGGTGCTATACGTGTGCAAAGTATAGAGCTGTTGGCTTGCATACTTTCTGATATATTGATATTAGGGTAAAAAGAATATAGACAGCATTTATTAACAGTTGGCAGCCCTGATTGCTCTTAACAATACTTATAGTCATATCTGTTATGGTACACATATCACATACGAAATTTGGTTGAAATCCAACTGATAGTATAGAAGTTACATGTATTTAAAAATTGGTACTATCAGCAGGCTTATAATCATGTTGGTAGAACTGACATAAATAAGTTACTCCAAATTAACCTAAAATGTCAGAATATACGTGTGCATAGTTTAAAGCTGTTGGCTCGCATACTTTCTGATATATTGGTATTTGGATTAAAAAAATAGAGAGAGCAATTATTAACAGTTGGCAGCCCTGGTGGCTCTTAAGAATACGCTCAGTCATATCTGTTTATGTACAGATATTACATACAAAATTTGGTTGAAATCCAATTGATAGTGTAGAAGTTATATGCATTTAAACATTGAACCTATCAGAAGGCTTAAAATTATTTTGGCAACACTGTCATGGTTGGCCTCCTGGAAATTAATCTGAAATAGTATTATCTACATGTGTGCCAATTTTAGAATAGCTCCCATGCATACCTTGCAAGATATCCAACATGGAGCTCAAATTTATAGTGCGTTGTTTCAGCAGTTGGTAGCACTGACATGATTTCCAAATATGGACGTCAGATATTCCGGTGCACATCTTTACTCATACTAAATTTGGTTTTGATTGCTGCAGCCGTTTAGGAGTTGATAGGGGGGGGGGGGGGGACACACACACAGCCAGCCAGACAGACACACATTTTCCCGGATCGATCTCATAAGTCTACTTTTTCCTCATTTTTGCAAAATGTGAAAAGTAGGCTAAAAATACTTCGAGTTATTCACTATGATATTCTATACTTTGAAGATGGCCGTCGCTCGGTGTATTCAGTGTGTTGTTCTTGTGGATTATTTCAGCAAGGTCCCTTATATGACACTTCTTGATTCTATGATCCACTATTACGCTTTAATATTACGACAGGCACCGTATTGAAAATTTAAAGTCTCTGTTATTTTGCTCTCGACAAACGATACTCCATTACATCAGTAATTTTCGTTATTTACGTTCAATAAATCGATAGATTTTTATTGTTAAACTATGAAATTTCAGGGTGACCACTGACCGCTATATTCACTTTGCTAAATGTATAACTAACGCTACTGACGTCTTTTTATAGTACTCCTCTTATACCAAGTTTGGTCTTAATTGTGCTATTATATACCTTGAGTTGTTTATTCGTTTATTTTAATAGCACGCCTAGCCACCATCTTGATTGTATGGAGTCACTGATCTATTGCTTTTGGCATTCAAAATGACCTATAAATTTATATTTTACTAGCTGTTATGCCCGGCGTTGCTCGGGATCACCTTTGCTCGCATTGTAATGTTTGCAACCCAGAGGAAGGTCGTTGTTATAATGAGCAATATTATTGACACTCAAAGTCCTCTAGCGTGATTTCCATCTGATCAAAAATTTTGCTGAAGTTATTACATAGGAGGGTACGACGGCTTTATACTGCTTGTAGCTTATAGATTAAGCCTGATGTTTCGCTAATATAACTGAATATTTAAGGAGCCTACTTCAGTCATTGTCTAACACATTTTAAGGGCCAATGAATTGTATTAGCCTTGCGTGTTTTCTCGAACAGCAACATTTGAAGTGGATAATGGAAGTCCGCAAATAAACGCTTAGAATCCCAGCTTCATGATAATATATATATATGCATTTGATTGTGGAAACATTGAATACCGAAAATAAGAAATACATACTAAATATCATCTAAGAATCTGTATGTCCACTTACACTTAAATAAGAACTACTCATTCGAGTGCAGAGAAATCTTGTGGCCAAGAGACAAACTAAACCTATTCAAAACACCAGATTACCCAGATGACCAAATCTGGAAGTGAAAACCATACACCAAAATGACGCAGGTTCTATGAGATGAAAAATTTGACGAAAAATTAATATGATAATTAAGAAATTGTATCTGATCTATATTTACCAAAACTCTCTTTCCTCAGGTGAAATCAATATTGACACCCTCATACACGGAAAACAACACACGTAGAATATTAAAAGACCCTAAAACAAAACAAAAGAATGAAATAAAGTATGATTATAGTCATGAACCACAGACCCAGCGGTGAGAGGCCGGCATGCTGCCGCCTAAGCCACGGAGGCTTCTATGTAGTAAAATTAAAATAATCTTTCTTAAATATTGAACACCCATTGTTTAACGTCCTCATACTACTGTACATTTGGAAGTGAATAATAGTATGCTAAAAATACATCAAACTTTGTACCAATTGTCATCTCCGCTGTGAGTAATATTGTGCAAACTATGTATCAAGCCATGATTCTTAAACACATCAATATTTCTAAGTTGATGCCGTGTCTTGTGAGTGGTTTCGCCTAGCAACACCGAGATGGGTAACCAGCGGGCTCTTGTTGTCAATTTGGGAACCAAAAAAGGCCCAGCGAATGGTGTTCTACCTAAATCTTTATCTAGTGCACCTGCGGTATTTAACTACGAGAGGTAAACGCTCTACACCTTTCACCTCCCTATCAAGGCATCCAAAAAGATTGTATATTGGCAATCATGGCCAAGCAATTAAAATTCAGGTACATTTATAGGTTAATGCTGTGCGGGGTTTCCTTAGTCGTGAAAGAATAATTACCAATTTTATTGAAATATGTTAGCGCAATTGACCAGTGAGATTTATAAGGCAAACTTAATAAACTAATGGGAGAGGCGGTAGAATACGTCACAGTTGTCAGTGAATTTAGGTTGCACATAATGGTAGAACACGACAAAAAGTAGTTAATAATTTGCAAACAGAAGAATTCAACTAACAAAAAATAAATCTATAAACAGTAAGAAAGCATACCGTATAAAATAGAAACAATAATAGCTTGGTAAACCGTCGTAAAGATCCAAATATTCACATACAATAAGAGACGCAGAGACTATAAAATTAGACTCAAAATCACGATCGTTTTCGACCCCATAATCCACCTATATAAATAAAACAGTTCATGTTCGCGTGTAGCAATGCAAGTACTCCCACCTAGTGGGAACCACAAACCCCGCGTTTTAAGGCCCTAAAACGAATGGTTTTCGAGATATTGCAAAAAAACTATACCCGCTCTGCGAAAGTGATAAACGTTGTCATGCCAACGCCATTTGACGAGGTCTCGTTCTGCTTTCATTCAGTCTCTGTAAGAGATAATATTTGCATGAAGGAATAACAGACTGTTAAACAGATAGACGTCAGTGTCGAGACTTTCGTACGAACAGTGCCACCATCCATATAAAAGAAAAGACCCTAAAATATGGTATTGATTCTGACCGCAAAAGAGGAAAATCGTGGGGAAAAATACTTCTTCGTTACTGGAAGTAATGAGATTAATCTTGCTGTATAGAGCTATAAAATACCTTTCGTACGATATATCACACGAGTAAGTCGAAGGTAAATATAATAGGGCACCCACTGGTCCCCTTAAGCGCATCGGATGTTTTGTTGAAATTTACATCCTAAAGCGATTCTTGGATATTCTTATAGCCATTTGCAAATTTTGAACGAAATCTGTTGATCCGTTTTCAATGGACGGAGGAACGGACAGACAGACAGACAGAAGGACAAAAGTACAATTTTAAATATATAGGGATAACTAAGAGGAAGGTAGGAAGCTTGTATCTTAACGTCACCGTTAATCTCGCGATCATGAGTCACGGGGCCTCCTTTTTGCGTGGAATCCGAACTACAGGACATGACATTTCACTTCGACAATCCCACATGCATTGATCGGGAATCGAACCCGGTCTGCCTTGGTGAGAGGCAGAGGGATTGACCACTGCGCCACTACGCCACCAATATATATGTATTTTATTACTAAATTTCGTAACTATAGCTCTAGGATGCCGAAAGTTGTTAATTTATTTTGAAATTTATAGATGGCAGCTGTGCGCTATATTCATTGTGTTTTGACTAATGAATGTGAGAGTTCTTATGATGCTCACTTCTTGCCAAGATTCGTCTTAATTACCCAATTTCATTTTGAGTTGTAAGTTGTAAATTTTAATGTTGTAATATTTCGCACAGCCGCCATCTTTAATGCATGGAGAGCTTGTTCTTAAGCCTTGGTCGTACAAGGCCATATTATGCGGACCTCTCTTGTCACTAATGTTCGTTAATGTAGTTTCTAAGTGTAGTGAGTTATGTATATATTTTAGTCTACTTTTTCCTCATTTTCGCAAATGTGTATCTGTCTGTCCTTATGTCTGTCTGTCTGTCTGTCTGTCCTTATGTCTGTCTGTCTGGCTGGCTGGCTGTGTGTGTGTACCCCCTATCAACTCCTAAACGGCTGTAGCAATCGAAAAAAAATTGATATGAGTAAAGATCTATACCTGAATATCTCAACGCCGTATTTGAAAATGATGTCAGTGCTACCAACTGCTGAAAAATCTCAACTGAAATTTGAGCTCCGTGTTGAATATCTTGGAAGGTATGAATGGGAGCTATTTCAAAATTGGCACACACTTAAATAATAATATTTCAGTTTAGTTTCCAGGAGGCCATACATGCCAGAGTTGCCAAAATGATTATAGGCCTGCTGATAAGTCCAATTTTAAATGCATATAACGTCTACACTATCAATTCGAATTCAACCAAATTTCGTATGTGCTATGTGTACATAACCAGATATGACAGAGCGTATTCTTAAGAGCCAACAGGGCTGCCAACTGTTAATAAATGCTCGCAATTTCTTTTATCCAAATACCATTATATCCAAAAGTATGCAAGCCGACAGCTTTAAACTATGCATACGTAGTACCTGACATTCTATATTAATTTGGAGTAACGTATATACGTCAGTGCTACCAACATGATTCTAAGCCTGCTGATTGGTCCAACTTTAAATACATGTAACTTCCATACTGTAATTTGGATTTCAACCAAATTTCGTATGTGCTATGTGTACCATAACAGATATGACTATGCGTATTCTTAAGAGTAACCAGGGCTGCCAACTGTTAATAAATGCTGTCTCTATTTTTGTTATCCTAATATCAATATATCAGAAGGTATGCAAGCCAATAGCTCTAAACTTTGCACACGTATAGTACCTGGAATTCTAGATTAATTTGGAGTAACTAATATACGTCACTGCAGCCAACATGATTCAAAGCATGCTGATAGGTCCAATTTTAAAATGCATGTTACTTCTATACTAACTAATGGATTTCATTCAAAATTGGCACAGCAATAGATCATATTATTTCATGTTATTTCTGACCAATACATGCATGACATTGTTGCCAACATGATTTTACGCGTGGAGTTAGATCCAATGTTTAACTGCATGTAACGTCCATGCTATCCATTGGACTTCAACCAAATTTTGTGTTCTGTACCTTAAGAGATGGAACCAAGAATATATTCAGTCACCAGGGCTGCCAACTGTAGTGCTCTATTAGGCTACATTATGCCAGTAACGTATACAGTATTTCGAACTAATTATAAATTGCGACTAATTAGAAATTGCGATATTACCAACTTAATTTCGTCATTATTCTAGATAGATCCATATAGATTAGGCCTAATCATTGGCATGAATCTTACATTTTAAGAAAAGTAGGCTCTTTAGTTCGTCACGGAACTTCTTGTTATAATTTACTATTGAAGAAGTCATATGTAAAACAGCACAAGTCCACCGAAAACAGTTTTGAGAAAATAGCTTTCTTTTAGTTA
Organism: Meconema thalassinum; assembly: GCA_946902985.2. Taxonomy (NCBI): domain Eukaryota; kingdom Metazoa; phylum Arthropoda; class Insecta; order Orthoptera; family Tettigoniidae; genus Meconema; species Meconema thalassinum. The sequence goes on from OX336392.1 coordinate 552,263,926, forward strand.
TTTCATTATTAAATGTATACAGACTTGTGCCAGTGTTAGAAATGACTACCAGAAAGGTTGTGTGAGGGTATTCCTTTTGTATGTCCAATGAGTTGTTCTAAAACAATATTTAAAATACATGTCATGTGTCATTTTGCAACTCTCTCTATTTATTAAGAAATATAATTACTTTTTGAAATAAAAAAACAGAGATTCTGAGCAAATTATTATTTATGAAGATCTAATAACTGTCATTGTCTCAACGTTCACTGGCTCTCTCTGTATTAACACTTCTTTGCCAGCTGTTGATACGATAACCATAACTCACTGGGGTTAATGTCTATATACGTCATTATGTCTAAAGCATTTGGCACTTTCAGAAGTGCTGTTTTGCAACTGCCTTAATTTCCTTCCTACAATTTAGGAGCTGGCATGGGAATGCACTTAAGTCCAATAATCACTTTTTTCTTTTCCAGATATGTAAGTAAGAAGTGATGCCAAAGGCGTGGAGAAACCCGTAAGTCTGTCCCTCGTTTCGAAACGAGGGACAGACTGAAACGAGGAACGGACTAACAGGTTTCTTCACGCCATTGGCGTTATTTCTTACTTGCATATCCGAGAAAGAAAAAAAAGTGACTTTTGGACTTAAGTGCTTTCCCATGTCAGCTCCTCAAGACTTCCTCATGTAATCTGATGTTTGCTTTGCAATGTACATAATGTGTACCTGTCTAAGGAACTCTATTCTGGTCTCAACTCATTTTATGGTCCAAAGTGGATTTGTGGAGTTTTGCATACCTTCTTTAATTTCAAGATGGCATCTGTGCGTAACGTACAGTATCATGTAATTATCACGTTGAGAACAGCGCATCCTTATAGCCTATACAAATATTTCAATGCCAAGTACTGTGAACATTGATTCATAGAATCAATCATAAGTGCTGTTGATTGTAAAGCTTTCATGGATCCCCACGCCCTCCATCTTGCAATTGGTTGGGTGATTAACTTGTAGTTTGGGCGCAAGACGCTTCCGACAGGAAGGTATGTTTTATTTTATTTGGTAGTGATCCGATAATTAGTTTAGTGGTGATTTGATTTAAGCTTTGAGCATTTTGGTTTCGTTAAGATGGCGATGATATAAGACATGACACTGAGATGCCCTTTGCATGTCCCAAATTAGGTTCAATTCGGTTTCGTCGTCTTTGCACACAGACAGACGGATATTTGGCACATCGAGACCTCGGATGTCTACTTTCATACTTTTACAAAAATCGAGAGTACCGTGGAAATGGATCCAACGTTTACGAGTTTTTCAATGATGGTTTTAAAGTTGGTAGTGCCTATTACTTACTGTTGGTATTACTGAAATTAACAAAGATTATAAATGTAATTGTTGATTGTGATTAGGCTTACTTGGTCCATAAAATGTTTTATCAACATTGGATTAGCCGTTCAGGAGTTTATGCTACTCTATGGAGTGGAAACAGCTGGCGATGAAAGCGTAATGCTCCATGTGAAGGTTTCACACTCTATCGCGATTTGTATTGTGTTGTGTGTTGGCAATTCCAAAGCCGTGATTACCAGCAGCGCTGATTGGTCCGCAGCACTCGAAGCTATCCGGGACGATTGAGCTTCGCTACACACATTCACAATTATAATATGGAGCCAATATGCACTAAATCGAGGCAAATAATTAACAGGGTTGCCAATTTCCACACAAATACATGTTATCAGACAAGTTGAACATACACACGGAGATGACGAAGATGCTCCAAGGCCCTAAAATATACATATCTGACCAGTACGATTTAAGCTGATGAAATGCATCGGGTCACGAATGACGGAAGAGTCTGGATACCTGCAGTCTTATTGAAAGATCTTAGGTATCGTGGAACTATCATGCAAATAATATTTCTGTACCCTGCCTGTTTGCCGTATCTTGATGAATGCAGAACATTTGCATTTCCACAGTATGTTGGCACAGGCTAGAGTAAAATGTGGCTTTCCATGATGTCTCTGTCTCACTCATGGCTGTGATTATATGGAAGCTACTGGTGCTTAGTAATGACATTCAGGGCACAGTCAGTGCCTGTGGATGCTGTGAAAGGTTCTACTCATACTGCTATATTGACTCAGTGGGGAAAGCAATGGTAAACTACCTCACTCCTCTTCTTGCCTAGTACGCCTCAATATAGCGCTGCCTTGGGTTTTTGTGGGTATCTACCCACAAAACCTAACAGCGGTACTTTTTGAGGATCCTGCCTGCCTTTGGGCTGATGACCTAACAGACAGACGTCTGAATGAAGTAAGCCCATTATTTCACAAATTGGTCTCACAGCTTAATATAGGGATAACTTTCAACAGTTGCATCTTCCCAATGGTTGGTTGGTTGGTTGGTTCCACAGATTAGAGGCTGCGACAACGCGCTCATGTAGCCCCGTGTGTGCAGAATCGGTCTGATAACCGATGCTAATTGTGATGGCTGTATTAGTGTGTGTTATCCGTGATTCTAGACGATCGATATCACGTAGTTCCTACTTTTGCTACTAAATGCTACCTTCCACGACACCTAGTTGCGGACGTGGCTACTAAATGCCATCGCAGTCAGCACCTGGCGTCGAAAGTTGGACCTAAGATAGCGTTATCAAACTAACCAAGAAATTTTAACTTCACACAAGTGTAATTAGTGGAAGGTTCTTTTTCATGTCGTAAATCTATGACATGGAACCGCCGGCCTTGCTTCCCCTCCGAAGGAAGATATACTGAGGGATTTTTAACGCTCTCAAATATCGACGACCTTGGCCTGGTTTGAACCAGCGACCTTGGACATAGAAACTCAGCATGCTACCAACTACGCCACCGAATCTTCTAAGGGTCTCACAGCTTTCAACAGTTGCATCTTCACAATAATGGAGAAACCTGTGGATATATTCTCACCGAATTACTGTACTTCAAGGGAAAGTGTTAAAGTCTTCTACAGCATTTAAGAAATATTAGAACACATCTTCCAATAGACCACCTCGTGGTGTAGCGACTAGCGTTCTTGGATGTCACAGTGGAGTTCCTGGTTCGATTCCCGGCTCTGCCAAGGCATTTTAATTGTGGTATGAGGGTTGGTCCGGTGCACACTCAGCCTCGCGAGGCAAAACTGAAATGAGTTCCCGCTTTAGTCATCCTGAAAGTGTTTTGCCGTTCACCCACTTTTACTCCAGGCAAATTCAGGGATGGCTCCTAACTGAAGGCCATGGACGCCTCCTTGCCAATCCTTTCCCCAATTTAGAGATGCACTCTAGTACAGCCATCACAATAACAGAGGTTAACACGCAAATCCCCCTGCAGCTATAAGGTGCGTTCAAAAAGTAACGAGCCGGAGACATAATAACAGAAACCAGTACCTGTATGTTAGAAGTATTGGCCCTGGCTGTTGAGGCACTTGTCCCACTGTGACACGAGGCGGTGAATGGCTGTCTCATAAAATTCCCTGCGCTGAGATGTGAACCAGTTCCGCACGTACAGCTGGACGTTGGCGTCTGAAGCGAATCGTTGGCCCCGCAGAGCCCTTTTCAGGGGACCAAACATGGCGTAATCACAGGGAGAGAGGTCTGGACTGTATGAAGGGTGACATAGAACCTCTCATTTGAATTTCTGCAGGAGTGCCACGAATGTGTTGGCCGTATGAGGTCGTGCATTGCCGTGGAGCGACCACGGTGGCTATGGCGTTCACTGCCACTCGGCGGTCCTGGGTAATGAGTGCATCAACCAGCTGGACGTTGTCATCGGTAATGCAGGGGGTGCCTCAGACCGGGCATCATCGGCTAACGACACCCGTCCTTCCCTGAAGGGCTTGTGCCACGCCTTGACCCTTGCAAGGGACATGCAGTGTTCGCCGTACACTTGTGACATTCGGCGATGAATGTCCGTTCCCCCTTCTCCTTCCGCTGTCAGAAATCGAACAACACCTCTTTGCTCTTCGGTTGACGCCTCCATGTCACTGTTTGCAATGCGACTGGCAGCGTTGGACGATTGATGCATGCTGCTGCTCACTTTGTATCGTCACGTGACGTGCACGCGTGCCCTCTAGCGACGGGCTGTGACCTTCCACGCTCTGGTCAAAATCACACCTCGTTACGCACGCCACGATTAGCCGATGTCGTCACCGGTTTGCGCATTCCAGCCTCCGGCTCGTTACTTTTTGAACGCACCTTATACTAAAGTAGCCAACAACAACAACAACAACAACAACAACAGCAACAACTTCAAATAGTCATATAGTAATACTGTTGACATTTTATTCATACAGTGAGATGTTTTGGGTCACATTGACCACAGGACAGTTTTAATGTCAAAAATTCCAGTAATTATTTAATTTAGCTTATGGCAAAGTACACAGTAGGCTAAGTATAATACGAGGCATGTTTTTTCCAAGTTCCGATGGACTGTATAAAATAACAGATTGACAAACCAAACTGATTTTACTACTAACTGTTTGGTTGTTTTATTCTTATGTCTCAACGATTGAAACATTTGTCGTATCGTTACACCACCTTTCCAATGCCCTCGGATTCTTGTTAAAAACGTGCTTAGTATGAACATCTTATTTTCTTGAGCGAATTGAATGAGTCTATCTCCTCTCTCATTTCTTGTTGATCCGTAATCATGTTGTCCTAGCGGTTCATCTTCTTCAGAGTACTTCCATCCAACTTCGATCGACAGCGGTGGCTACGCTCGCTAAAGAGCAGCGCTAGGCCATGGGGCCAAGTTTGTTTTCCATCTCAACTATTCAAACCTTCCTAGGAACAATGCATACTTCCACTCAGGAGTGCACACAAGGTAGGAAGCTGGTGCAGACAAACAAGACACTAAGTGCTAGAATGCTTTGCCCTGTGCAATTAGTTTCCTTTCCTTACCATTATTCTCACAATTTTAAAGTACTGCAGGAAGCAATTTCAGCAGAACCCCTTTTTGCTATCGTCTCGTTCCACAGATAGAATGCCACACTTACTTTTCCCAAAATCATTCAATATTCTGCCGCTACTGAGTTGGGTACGTCTGGACAATCTCCTGAAGTGTTTCCTTTTTGGCGAGGCGTTGCCGCCCAACCATACCTTCAATTCTCGAAAAAGGAGGAACTCATTCAGTGCTGGTTTGGTCTAAACGGCAGATGGTCCAAAACTTCACACTTGAATTATTTCAAAAAGTCTATTGTAACGTTGGCACAGTTTGATGTAGCCCTCCATGCCTCCTTGTCCTGAGCTAATCGTTTCATCTCTACATAGCTACCAAACCCTACATCCGAGGCAATTTGTTTAACATATTGTAATCTTGGTCTACCCCTACAGTTCTTGTCCTTGACCTTTCCTTCCATAACTAAGTTAGCTATTCCTGGGTGTCTTAGTATTTGTCCTACCAATCTATCTCTTCTCTTCATTAGCAATCACCAGAAACATCTCTCCCCTCCCACTCGTCTTAATATCTCTCCATTTGTAACCCTATCTACCCATCTGATCTTCAACATTCCCCTGCAACACCCCATATCAAACGCTTCAATTTAGTGCCTAAATAAACAAGGCAAGTACGTAGAAAAATAGAGGAAGGTATGTAAAACCTAAAAATAAATGTACTTCCAAAATAAAATGTTCGGTTAATTTAAAAAAACGGCCCTTCCTTAAAAATACAGCCCGCCAAGGTGCTGCTGCTGAGTACCCACCTCGGTCACCTCATTTGACACCAATGGACTTGTACCTGACTAGAATGAAGTGAATTGACAGAAACTAGCTACAATCAACGTGTTATGTGACACAATCGTAGCGGCATGTGCTGACACCTGTCGTTTGGTCTGCACTTCGGCGATATCCGGATTGTATAGATGTGGTTGGTGGTCATTTCGAACATACAAGGACATATCTCTTTCAGTGCCAAAAGGTGTACCTGTAAGTTAATTATGTCATAATATTATAGACTATCCAACCAATTCCAAGAAGTCGCTACATAAATTCATTAACTTTAGCAGCAGTTCTTTGACTAATAATTTCAATTCTTTCCATTGAAAAATGAAACATCAATTTTGCTCTGTACTGTAGTTGTTGTTGTAAAATCATTTTAGGGCTAAGTACTGTACGTTTTGATCGTCAACCCCGTATTCTAGGGAGGGTGATAGGATTTCTCTGATAACCTGTGTTTCTGTGGCGTCTGTCTTAGTGTGTGAAACTGAGTTAAGGCACCATCCTAATGTTTGCCTGGGAAAAGTGGTAAATCCGTGCAATATCTACATTCAGGATAGCCACTGGTGGCGTTGGGGCTCAAACCAGTGATCCCCCGACGTTCTGCAGTCCTGGTGCACGTTTGAACGCGCATGGCTAAGTCAAGTCATGCTGTACATTGTCAGAGTTTGTAATGCGAACTGTTGAAGATGTCTGCTTGAAGGGAAGCACAAAGCGTGTGTTATTCACCAACTCCCGCTGCTCCAAAGCGCGCGAGATCGATCCAAGCAGCGCACGACGCACAAAGGAGAGCTTAACACCATTTCATTTCACTTCTTGTGTTTGTTCAAGTCCATTCACAACCAAGTAAACGAAGCTATTTATAACACAAACTTAACAAGGTCGTCTGAGAATTAATTTCCGCTCCTCCTCTCTTCAACTTTAATTAACCTGTGGTGGCGATAACAAATGGAACACCCAGAATACATAAGTAACAGCGACTTTCGTGAACCAACTGGAATACATGTTAAAATATTCCTGAGTTGATAAACTTTAACCCTATAACGACACTGTCATATACTTTCAGGGCATAAGCCACACTTTGGTGACCCAATTCTAAATAGTGCTATAGGAATTCATTTTTAATTTATTATTTTAAATGTTTCTGTTTACAGTCATCTAGAGTCTAGAGAAGAGTTTCCCAACCTTTTGAAGTTCACGGCACCCTTGGGAATAACATTAAGCACTAAGGGAACCCTTCCTTAATTTAAAAAAAGTTTCATATGCAAATTTATTGAAATATTATATAATAAGTAACGTACACCATAACATAATACAGTAAACTTTACTACAGTCACTTAGTATACATACATCAATAGTTTAGTTCGATAAATGATTAATGTGAAACTTGTGATTGATGTGTGATTGTGACTGATACGTGATGTCAGGTCTTACTGTTTACAATGAAACACGCAAATCATCCTCAAGGTTATTCAGTCTATTTCTTGCTTTGGATTTTATTGTCACCATAGCAGAGAAGGCTTGCTCGCTTAACACTGCCAATCAACGCGAAGAAAACAACTTAAAGCGGCGTAAGAACGCGTACACTTTTATAAATTGATCTGTCGAAGTCTCAGGACTGTTCGTGAGGAAGCGAGTAGTCTCGGGAATGTTCGGCAGGGTTTGACTGTCATGCCATCTGCCGGATAATCGCAGAACTGAATCGACCACTGTCACCATCTGCCGTGCATGAGAGTAATTAATTTGACTTATTTTATTTCAAGACCTTACAAGACTTAAAGCTTAAGTATAGGGTATTAATTTTTTGGTTTATCTCAATATCTGGCGGCACCCCTTAGGAAATCACACCGGTTGGGAACCACTGGTCTGCTTCTATGCACTCACACTTGTGTTCTATTGATTAATAAAGTTGCCTTGTTAGAAATAACAATTCACTGTTTACAAACTTGTAATACATTATCACTATTCTAATGAACACAGGAACATACTTTAAGACGCTGATATATGAATTAACAAAAAACTAGCACACATTTGTTAATTTCAGCAATTTTGCATGAACCCAGGCGCTGTCATCTTTGCACTCTCTGCAGATTCCTTGCCAGTGTTCTGCACACAGACTGCAAGAATAATTCACGCACTTGATGTCTGAAAATGGGTTACAATGCACACTCATACATCTTTCTGTTTAGGTTACAAGATTTTACAGTGTTTTTACAACTAGACATGATTACATTATAGGATAAAGCAAGGTGCCTCGTGGAAAGCTCTGGTACACAAACCACTTGGTGGGGTCGTATGTGACCCTAACATAACAATAATCAGCAACAAGATATTCCAAACGCTTAAACGATGTAGTCACATCAATAATACCGGGTGAGTTAGCCGTGGTGGTTACGGCATGACTTATGGCAGTCGCTCACATCCGGGAGGCGAGGAGGTTCGAATCCCCCCGCCGGCAACCTTGAAGATGGTCTTCTGTGGTTTCCCATCTTCCTTCCAGGCAAATGCCGGGGTTGGTCCCTAACTATAGGCCACAGCCGCTACCTTCCAATTCCTCGTCATTACATTCCAACTTCCCTCCTTCCCTCCCCAAAGGTACTTGTAGCTAACCCATTGGTTGTCCGTCTCGAAGCAGTTACAAAACTGGCGAGCCGAACATGTCCTCGGACACTCCCGGCACTAAAAGCCATACGCTAAAAAAAAAAAATCAATAATTATTCCGACACTGAAGATAGACGAAATAACAGCAACCTCAGGGCATTTGGTGCATGCGGTAGTAGAGATCATAAAATAGCCGGGTCGCAGGCAACCCCACAGTGGGGTTCCAGGGTTATTGATCCACTTGTCAATACTAAATTCTTAATAATATTAAACGTTAAGACATATTTCGATCCTATGGATCTTCATCTGCTAACTTCAGATGTGACAGCTAAACAAAGAACATCTGTATCATGCTTTGAACTTAGCTGTACCTGCAGCTGGAGCTGAGGACAAGCATTGCGCGCTACTTGTGTTGGACAGAACGGAATCATTAATAATAATGGTTGAATTAAGGATGGTGCGTTCAACAGCACAGCTAAGCTTAATAGGAGCTCATGTCACCACGAAGAGTGAGACTACTAGACTTTAGTTATATCCTACCCGCGACTGTACTAAGCAAGCTGGCAACATGACACAAGTAAACATAGAATGGTTTCCACCCCGGCCACCGGCACTCGTATCTTGTCAGACTAATATCTGCAAATGTTTACGCAATATCTTGATTCTCACCGTAGAAAACCACCTACTAAAGTGAAATGTATCATATCTCACCTTTTGCCAGACGGGTATATATTGCTTGTTGTTATTATTATTACTCATCGTGGGGCCACTATCGATCGCGAGATCTCAACTGTTTGCGGGTCCACCAGGTTTTTACCCCTTAGGAGAGTGCTTTCTTCCAACACACTTCGATCAGGATGTGACTTGTTCTTGGTGGGCCAGTTTAAGTGTGTGTTTGAGTGGTGGAATATACTCCACCGGCCAACGAGTTCTCTGCAGTAGGATAACAAACATTTTTAAATTTCATCAGCTGGAAATCTGAAGAGGTTATTGGAGTACGCTTGATATCCTTTCTGTGTGGGTGTATATTTCTAAGTTGCTCCAAGTCTGTGAACATCTTCGACGTTTGAACCAAGAATATTCCTGATAATCCTCCTTTCAATAATTGGCAGCTTTTCAAGCAGGCTGTGTTCGAAATGCATTTTATTTTTATTTTATTTGCGCACAATAGGATTTACATCCCAATTACAGTGGCTTAGAGTATGTTATCTTATAACTTATACTAACTTAAACTGAACAGTAACTAAATAAAACTAATTTAAATAACTAGCTGTGAAATTAAAACAGTATAGTACAAGGTAATAATAATATCGTATGGTGCCGGGTGCAAGCTTTGTTATTTGAAGCCCAGAGGGTAGCTTGTATGTCGACTTTTGTCGTTCTTTGGAACGCTATGAAAGTCAAGGAGGTTAGATATCACTTTCAGAGGTTCGCATTCCACGTCAAAAAGTGGTCTGGTGGGTTATGATTACTGTACAACTACAAGCTAACTTTCTCTTGAAGTTCCATTCGTCTATCTGGACCAGTAATGTGTCGATAACAAACACCTTTATGTTTCATTACCGTCGTTGTCGTGTTCTAGAAGAACAACCCTTTCAATGCTAAGCTGTTGTTTGAGTCTTCAGTCTTTTGACTGGTTTGCTGCAGCTCTCCATGCCTCGCTGTCCTGAGCTAATCATTTCATCTGTACATAGCTACCACACCCTACGTCCTACCACATCCGAGGCAATCTGTTTAACATATTCTAACCTTGGTCTACCCCTACAGTTCTTGTCCTCAACCCATCCTTCCATAACTAAGCTTACTATTCCTGGGTGCCTTAGTATGTGTCCTGCCAACCTATCTCTTCTCTTCATTAGCAATCGCCAGAAACATCTCTCCTCTCCCACTCGTCTTACTACCTCTTCGTTTGTCACCCTATCTACCCATCTGATCTTCAACATTCTCCTGTAACACCACATTTCAAACGCTTCAATTAACCTCTTTCCTGCTGCACCAATAGTCGAAGTTTCACTTCCATAGAGCGCCACGTTCCAGACACAGGCTTTCAAAATTGACTTCCTGATACTTAAGTCAGTAAATCTATATTTGATGTCAACAGATTCCTTTTCTCTAGAAATGCTTTCCTTGCCTGAGCCACCCCACCTTTTATATCCTCTTTGCTTCGTCCATCACTGGTTATTTTACTTCCTAAGTAACAGAAGTCTCCATCTTCATTTAGATTTTCACCTGCCAATTTGATGTCCATTGGGGCTTCTGATTTAGCCTATTTCAGCTGCATTCCAATATTTTTGTTTTATAAGTGATTCTGTTGAAAGTTCAGTGGAACTATAAGATTTGATTAATAATATCCCCCAACTATATTATTAATGATAAAATGTTGGTATATATTATACGTGCTAGTTGCTAAATAATTAATAGCATAATTTCTTTCAATTATTTAATTTAAAGTAGCCTACTTAAGTTATTAAAAAAAATTAATTTGGTCATTACAAGAATCAAAGTCATCATCAGTGAAAAGTTCGCTCTTACATAATTTACTCAGTGTTAAAACCTTACTCATTTCCTCTTCGTTCCAAGAGTTAGCCAAATGTGTCACTGTGTACCTCAATTCTGGGAGAAAGAGCAAATTCGGAATACAAAGATAACACGCGCGAAAAGTCGGCTGACTGCAGCTTGTTCAAAGAATACTTATTATATAACTAGTTGTTCACGGAACTTAAACACGTCGAGAGAGAGAATAATTCCCACGTTGTCTTGGTAACAACAGTGATAGCCCTGCTCGGTTGGAAATATTAATACAAATTTCTTAAGAATGAGGGCGATAGATCGGCCCGTGAAACTTTTAGTAGAAGCGGCCTCGGCTACTACATTGGCCCTTTGGCAATGTTTCTTAATTGGAAGCGAACCCACGATAAGTTTAAGTATTTTGTTTGCCGTTTATTCGTGCAATAGTCACTAACTTGTACTTTTGAGATCCTCCAGATATGTTCAAAAGTACTCTACGCAATGCTAACTCAACTCGAAATCAAGAAGTGTGCTTTGTTACGCATGAGCCACACAGCTGTTTGACACAAATCATTATATTTGTATCAGCATCAACATGGTGATGTAATTAACAACGAAACCAATTAGTTAGCCAAACAGTGGGACGTAATTCTTGGGCCCTAATTGATCATCGCTAGCTAATACAGAGTGTGGTTCGGCACTAGTTAGGGGCATCATGTTACAATGCTGAATTCACTCGTTACACTCCTATTATTATCAACATGTAATAATTACTGTGGCGCAATTAGCACGGCAATGAAACAAAACAATAGCATGACAGAGAACTGCAATCCGTGGCTTCGCGCCGACCATTAGTGACCACGTCATATGAAGGACAGGCGTCACAGACATGACAGCTGAAACTCACAAGTCAAGAAAATCATATCAGGAAGAACTAATATAAGAAATTCCGTTCTACTACTTTTTCCCAAAGAGCACTAATGTCCTGACTACGCGCGTGTAGATCTGGTAGCTCGCTCACCTGTCTCTACGTCATGTTAGCTTCCAGACACTGTGCTAACTCAGTTCCCACTCGTTCAAGAGCCCGTGATCCCCACACAGAAGGCGAAGGTGGATACGAATGTACAGTTCCATCCACCTAGCGAGACAGTTTCCTGGGCCGCGGAACTGTTCCTCTAAGCAATGGCCTCTACGAGTCACGGGACTCGCCGAGCAACGTCAAGATTGTTCTGTTTCTGGAAAAGGCTTGACTAAGCCAGCGGTGAGAGAGTTCGGGACACAGTGTCGTCACCTAATAGCTCCGTGTTGGTCGAGAAGCTACGAGAAGACCCGTATTTAAAGACCAACGGAGCGAGGGCCGAGGACTTGAGTTCGATTCAGGGAGTCGAGTGTGAGCAGTGACTGACAAGTGAAAAACCAATAGGTGTGCGTGCAGTGGAGTGAGAGGTAGCCGGTATGAGGGTGTGCCAAGAGTATTGTTAAAGGTAGGCGTGGACAGCGCTGGAAGCCCTGGGTTCGACTTCCTTCTTCCTCCATTCCCATCTCCCTTCGTCCACATTGAATACGGGCCCAAATATCTCCCTCAACACTTTCGTTTCAAAGGCACAAATGCGTTCTTCAAGCGTTTGTGGTGTCATCCATGTCTCGCACCCACTCAATAGTACTAGAGCCGTATAAAGGTCAAGAAAACAAGACGAGATTAAATTGGAGTTGAATTAGTAAGGAAAGTGCATTGCTTTAAAAAGAATTTGAAAAGTGACATAATTGATAATGTCAGTGACCTTGTCGAGTCCGGGGTTCGGGAGATTATGAGTGTGGTAGAAGAGTTACAAAGAGCATTGGCACCCCTGAAAACCATGCTGAGGCCTACCAGTAACGACAGGGGGACCAATGCCCCATGCTTCAGTGGGATCACCTCCTGGCAAACCTTCAGGACCCGGTTCGATGCCGTAGCCTGCCACAATGGGTAGACAGCAGACGATAGGGCTGTCCAACTCACTGCTGGTCTTCATGAGCGCGCCACTGAAGTACTCACATCTTGAGGCCGGGGGCTCCGTATGAGGAAATTGACGACGCGTTAGAAGGGCCATTCTGGAACTACTTAATCATTCGATCAAACAAGAGGCAATTAATATTAACGGTGTGTTTCTAAGAAACTAATGGTTCTTGCATAGCATACACCTGTTAGCTGTAAGTCCTCAGTCAGCCAACAAGAATTTCACCAATATAAATAAGTAATCAAACACTCTTAATAAAAATAACATGTATTAGTTATAATCAATATTATAATGGGGAAATTTAGGATTTCGCGTTTCGATCATCAAATGGTCATCGTGAGATCCTGATCACTGTGTTCGATCACTCATATACAAATATTATCTGTATTCATTCATTCATTTATTTGCAATTGGGGGTGTGTCCCCCGGTGGAAATTGGGTATACATAACAAATAAATAATTATACATTACAATTCAATAACAATTAAACTGGCGTATTTACACAAATCGTCAGTCTTTCCTTAAACACACCTGCTCTATATGTTTGGGTAAAGGCTCTAAGACTGCGGCAGGTAGAGAGTTCCAGTAGTCAATGGCACGGTTTACGAAGGAATATTTACCATAATTACTACTCTTTGGTCGGCCCTTAACTTTGAAAGAATGATCACTCCTACTCTTGTAAGTGGGCTTTCCCATACGTTTGCTAAGCTCAGCCCATGCTGGTTGTACATAGCGCTGACTCTAGATTTCATCCTCCTAGCCTCAAGTGATTCCCACCCAAGTTTCTTTAACATACGAGTCACACTGCTCCTGGGATTAAAGTCACTGAGCTCAAGTCTAGTGGCCTTTTATTGTACCAGCCCTACTTGATATGGCGTATTCCAGAATAGGTCTTACAAGTGACAAATATACTAATTCTCTAGCAGAGGTACTCATCATCATCATTTTCCATCTCCAGTTTCCCAGGTGTGGCAAACAAGCGCTCTCCATCTTGCCCGAACTTGGCACACCATTTGTTCTTGGACATCGTCCCAGTTAAAACCATTCTTCTCCCCCTCTGATCGAACTGTCTCTATCCATCGTCTCCTTGGTCTTCCTCTTGGTCTTTTCCCTCTGACATCCAGGTTGAAGTACTTCTTAGCTGTTCTAGAGCTATCCTTCCTCATTACATGGCCATGCCACTGAAGTCCGCGTTGTCCAAGAAAGTTGGTAACAGGGACCCTGATGCCAGCTATTGCTCTGTGTACTTCATTTCTGATCTTGTCTCTCCTGATACTTTGGTTCATAGTCATAATAAATCTCATTTCTGTGGCTTGAATTCTACTGTAAACCTCACTTAGAAATGTACACGTTTCCATACCATAAGTAAGGATTGGAACAACGTAGGTGTGATACAACGTTGCCTGTGCTTCCAAGGGTATATTTTTGTCCCAATGTAAGTGCCGAACTTGGTTATAGAAATAGGATGCTTTCTGTGTCCTATTTAGAATTTCTTTTTAGAGGGTGTTATCCTTGGAGACCGTGCTTCCAAGGTACTGGAAGTGAGAGCAGAGGTACTACTTTCTTTTAATACCCTCGTATAGTCCGGAAGATGTTTATTTCACGATTGGCAGTTTGTTATTTAAGGTTAGTTGGCATTGTAAAGATTTGTGAACTACGTATGAGTAGTATGCACGTGTATACAGTTAAACAACACTATATAATAAAATAAATTTGGAACATGCACATGAATTATAATATGTGTATGGTTACTCATGTGACCACAACCATTGGTTGTACAGATGTACGCTTTATGTGTGCATACTCTCAGGGAGAACAACCTGTGATCACAGAAGTTACTATCCACATAATAGTATTCATGTGCATCTTTATTATATCGTGTTGTATTACATTGTGGCGAATTTGTGTTGAGCGATTGAAGAGTTACAACCAACAGTTTGTACTGGCCACACTGTAAAAATTGCTTCAGAACTTTACATTTATGCTTAATTGTTGGCAATGTCTCTCTTTTCACTGCTTCCCTATGCCCTTCATATTATTTTGTTTTTCCTCCGCTTTTTAGCCCGAAAGTTTCCACTCACGAGCTGTAATTTTAATTCAGGAGCAAGCTTCAGATTGAGCCACTTGTCAGACAACAAACATTTTATATGAGTGATTCAACCCGAGTGTTTGAGCGATCCTTGCCGGGCCCTGGATCGACACCGAGCTGGAACATTGTGGCTCTGCGTATGATTGGCGAGTTGGTCTGTTATAAGTCCCACTCACGTTTCTTTAGAGACCTGTGGTCCATCGACGTGCATTCCGCTACTGCAAGGCATCACACACAGTACATTCAATTGCAGCTTTACCTGAAGAGAGGAGAAAGCAAGCCCTCTAAAATCCGCTTCATCACTGGCAGATGCTGTAACCAATGTAACCACACACCGACCCTCGACCATTAACAAAGGTGTTATTGACCATTTAGCATTTTATAGCATTGGGATATTTGTCACTTGTAAGACCTATTCTGGAATACGCTTTGGCGGTTTGGGATCCATATCAAGTAGGGCTGGTACAAAGAAAGGCCGCTAGACTTGAGCTCAGTGACTTTAATCCCAGGGGCAGTGTGACTCGTATGTTAAAGTAACTTGGGTGGAAATCACTTGAGGCTAGGGGGATGAAGTCTAGACTCTGCACTATGTACAACCAGAATGGGGTGAGCTAGCAAGCGTATGGGAAAGCCCACTTACAAGAGTAGGAGTGATCATTCTTTCAAAGTTAAGGGACGACCACAGCGTATAAATTATGGTAAATATTCTTTCGTAAGACGTGCCATTGACAACTGGAAGTCAGAAAAGTGTAAGGCAAGGCTGCAACTTATCACCCATTTTTTTACAGTGGGAGTGAAAATAATTTCAATTCTCAGATTTTCTGATGACATCGTCTTCTTGACGGACACACCAGAGGATTTGAATGAGTATTTGAATGGCATGGACTTCGTTTTGAGGAAAGAATTCATGATGAAAATTAATCAATGTAAACAAAAGTATTGGAATGCAGCCGAAGTAAATCAGAAACCTCTATGGACATTCAATTGACAGGTGAAAAGCTAAAGGATGTCCGAGACTTCAGTTACTTAGGAAGCAAAATAACCAGTGACGGACGAAGGAAAGAGGATATAAAAAGTAGGTTGGCTAAGACAAGGAAAGCATTTCTGTAGAATAGGAATTTGTTAACATCGAATATAGATGTAGGTATTAGGAGGTCAATTTTGAAAGCTTTTGTCTGGAGAATGGCGCTCTATGGAAGTGAAACTTGGACTATTGGTGCAGCAGAAAAGAGGACAATTTGTTATACTGTTTTATCCCTCGGTTGGAGGTGGGATAAACAGGCTAGTGTAGATGTGTTAATTTCAAGGGCTGTTTCCGGATGAGGGTAGTTTCCCGTGATCGGGGAAGACTACCAGTGTGGTGTGATAGTGTGAGTGCTTAATCTACTGGGGGCGTCTCTGCAGGATGCGCTTACCTGCTAGGGGATGAATGTCTAAGTGCAGGCTGCTAATCTAGCCTGCCAATTAAGTAGAGTGAGCAATTTAGCGAACGTGCAGAGTCGGTGACTCGGCACTCTGCAATCGGGTCGCTTGCTCGAGTGCAATAGAACCTGACGATGCAGTTCCTGGTCGCCGCGGTCAGGGGCAATTATGACTAAGGTCAGGTTGGGTATAAGGATGTAAAGTGGAGTGTGATTAGTAATAAACGTGCGTGTTTACTGACCAAGTGTTTATTGGCCAGTAGCTGTGATGTGATGTCCCTTTTGGGGAGTTAAACAAATATAGAATGAAATACGAGTTGTAAAGTGCACAAATGTATGGGGTAGGTGTTTACAAAGATAAGGAATCTGAACACACTGCTAGATCTCACCTGGTGAAGAATTGGAACGGACCTCGTCGGGCAGGGCCGCTGGCCAAGAACAGATAATGGGGCTCCTCCGGGCCTAGCCTTAAAGGCCTCCCTCCACTGCTTGGTCAGCGCTTCCTCATTGCTGTTGTTCCAGTTACCGTGTTTGTGTTAGTATTACGTAAGCGTGGCTGTCAGCAGTATGCCGGGCCTGCTTGTGTTTGAAGATGTGCATGAGGCTTATGGTATGCCTATGAGGGTGGTTTTGATGAAAGATGGAGGGGTGGGTCTTAGGGGGTACTTCCCCAGGGCTGTACAATACCTTAAGACTATGTTCTGAAATCCCTCTGCATAAAAGTTTGCTGCCTGCTCTGACAACCAAGAATTCATGGCTATTTTCACTTTTTCATCGTCGGTGAATCTTCGGTCCTCGTGAATTTTCATGTCAATTGCAGTCACCAAGTCATCTGTGATCACAGATGGTCGACCTGAGCGTTCATTGTCATAACATTTTCACGATCACTTTTGAACTCGCGTACCCATTTTCGCACTTTACCTTCCGTCATTGCATTATCACCATACACCTCAGAAAGCTGACGATGAATGTCTGCAGCCGACATGTTTCTTACACTCTAAAAACGTATCACAGATCGTACCTCACACGCGGCGGGCGAATCAATAATCTTGAACATTGTAAAGATGCACAGTTCAGCGTACAGGTTAGCTACACAGGTGCAATTGACGCCTGCTTGTTCGCAAAGGATGTCGGGAGGTAGCGCGCACGCTTGTTGCGGCGTGCGCTTTAACTATGGGCTTAATAAAACGGCCCTTTCTTAAAAACAGCCTTCGTACAACCTGATATCTCAATGGTAGCGAGGTGGGGCTCCATCTCGTTGGAAGTAAAACACCTTCATTGCCATACATGGCTTTGATGGCAGGCAAAATCCTTGTCTGAAGCAAATCAGGGTACGCGTTACGGTACCCTCAGAGGGAATAATAAGAAGAATGAATCAAACCAAGTGTACGTTCTTTTATTTCGAAATTATTGAATTACAAACAGTGAGTACATTCTTTGGTACTACCGTGTATAACAAGAATGAAACAAAAACCTAATGAACATCTAATAAAAATAATTGGAATTTCATAACGGAACACGACAATTATCAAACAGAATAAGTAAGAGATTTATACCTCAACGTGCCATATAGTGTAGCAAATAAATAAATAAATAATAACACATATGCATATATAAATATATAATTCAAGGGAAGGTTGACTTGGAAAATATCCTAAAGGAAGAACGCAAGATCTTGAGGAAAATTCTTGGCCCAGAAAGTACATAAGATGGATACAGGTTGAAATCTCGTAAAGCAACTGAGAAATTATCAAATCTTGCGGCGGACATCAAAAAACGAAGATTGAAGTTTTATGGGCATGTTCAAAGACTTCCACCGACAAGGCTTACACACAAGATCATGACCTACGCAGAAAGACGGAAGTAGTGGACTGAGGAAAGGAAGATGGCCCAAAGAGAGAGAATGGAAGATCAGAAAGGCGAATCATGAAAGTACTGCGTGATCCATCTGGGTCCATTCGCACCTAATAATAATAATAATAATAATAATAATAATAATAATAATAATAATAATAGATAATTCAAGGATATAAATAAATACATAATTCAATCAATAAAATACGGTAAAATCGCCCAAGTGTGCACTTTTAATACCTTGGCGAAATTATACAGCCCTCAGGACTTAATCGAATCGCCAATGAAGACAGAATCATTAAGCTTCAAAAGGCCTGCAGCTAACGTGGGCCAATTACAACAATAAATGCATTTTAGCGAACGCCAAATTACGACAATATAAAACAGTTATTCTTCCAGAAGCAACATATGCTGCTGACACAATAGTAATCGATGGTCATTCCAAGATTAGGGAAGTGAAAAAGTAGGATCAAACAAGTAGTTCCGTGAAGAACTATATAGCCTATTTTCAAATAACCTACTTATGTTAATTGCCACTATCGGCATACACAATTTCAGTTTGATTGCTGTAATAGATTCGTAGATATTGAGAACCGACTAAATATTTTGGATGGTCGCCATTTTGGATATTTGTATATGTAGATCCTAGAGTTATGAACTGTTACATGAAGATTATTGTGTACGTGTAGCATTCAAATTTCAATCGCATGATTAGGACATAAGAAGTAAAAACGAGATTTTAAAATTTAGCACAGCTACCATCTTGTGGTTATGGAAACAATTGAAACAAGTTATATGCCAGTGGATTAACATTTGTATAACGATTTACTGTACCAAGTTTCACAGCACTCGAATGGTTATATTGCGAGAAACATCCATGTGAATATTTATACTTCGCGTCGCCACCATGTTGGATTTCTGATCACCAGGTTATTGAAAGTCCTATAGGTGAACTTATGTTCATAGCCCCTATGAATATAAAAAAATCAGTTTGATTTCTATAATAGATTCGTAGATATTCAGAGCCGTCTAAATAATTCGGATGGTCGCCTTGTTGGACTGCTATATGTATAGGCGCTAGAGTCATGTAGTCAACCATTAAAGGAAAATTATTGCGTAGTTTCATTATTCAAACTTTCACTTCGATCGCATGATTACGACACAAGAAATAAAGACTTAATTTTAAAATTCGCAAATCCGCCATCTTGAGGTTATATAAACAATTGAACTAAACTAGATACCAGTGCATTACAATGTGCATAAACATTTTCTGTACCAAGTTTTATTGCGTTTGGATCATTAAATCGCGAGAAAGGTCGATTTAAATTTTCAACTTCGCTTGGTCGCCATGTTCGTTTTGTAGTTAACCGGTTTTTGAAAGGCTTAGATATGAACTTCCAGTAGTGCCCTTTATATCCCTACAAAATTTCCGGGTGATACTCCTAATAGTTTCAGAGAGAGAATGCCGGTGTAAAATATTTCGCACAGCCGCCATTTTTAGGTTATGTAAACAATTAAAGGAAGTTAGATGTCGGTGCATTACAATGTGTGTAAACATATACTGTACCTAGTTTTATTGCGTTTGGTTGGTTAAATCGCGAGAAACGTCTACTTAAATGTCGCAACTTCGCTTGGCTGCCATGTTCGTTTTGTAGTTATCAGATTTTCAAAAGTCACATAGGTGAACTTCTAGTAGTTCACTTTATCACCGTACAAAATTCCAGGGTGATATTGGTAATAGATTCTGAGATATTGAATGCTGGTGAAATATTTCGCACAGTCGCCATGTTGGATTGGTGAGACGTAACAAAATTTGAAGAGCACGGTCGGGGTCGTCCTGAATAGTGATATGAACTTACCGAGTTTCATTGAAATCGCTTCATCCGTTTAGAAGTTATTAGGGGGACACACACACACCATCACACACACACATACAAAATGACAATAAGTGATCTCATAAGCCTATGAAAATAGGCTAAAATACCCGGAAGATCTACGGAGCAATCAACAGAAATGGCATTTGGATGAAGAGACCTAGTACAGAACTCTATCAAAAGACCAATACGATAACAGACGAAATTAGAAAACGCTGAGCCAAATTTTACACTCGCCTTTACCAACATACATTTATATCACTTGTTTAGGACACGAGAAATATATACGTGATTTTAAAAAAATTGCGCAACCACCATTTTGAAGTTATCATATAAATTGTATTTACTGTAAATAGACGCCAATATGAAGATTTACCGTGCTTAGTGTCGCTGCTCTCGGATACGTAGGTCACGAAGAACATATGTATACATATTTAAATTTAACATCGCCGGATTTGTGTTCATCAGATTATAAAGAGTCCCATAGGCGAGGTTATGTTAATACTCTCTATTAACATACAAAATTTCAGTTTGATTCCTGTAATAGATTCGGAGTTATTGAGAACCGTCAAAATAATTCGGATGATCGCCATGTTGGATTGTTATATAGTATATTTAGACAATAGAGTTATGTGCCATTAGATGAAAAATATAACATAGGTTTATTATTGAAACGATCACTTGAATCGCATGATGAGGAAACCAAAAATGATACATTTCTTTGTAAATCTCGCACAGCCGCCATCTTGTTGTTATGAAAAGAATGAAATGAATTAGATGCCAGTATAAACATTTATCATACCCAGTTTTACTGCGCTCGGTTGATTAAATTTCGAGAAACCGCCATAGTTTAACTTCATTTAGCCACCATGTTGGTTTTGTATTTAACATGTTTTTAAGCATCACATAGCTGACCTTACCTTAGTATTCACTATCACCGTACAAAATTTCAAGGTGATGTCAGTTATATTTTCGGATATATAGAATGCCGGTGGAATATTTCGCACAGCCGCCATGTTGGATTGATCATCAACTTCTAAAGGCAATGCCTTGTCTGTACAACCATTGCTCTCTGTGGTAAGTGATTTTTGAAAGGCGGCAAAAATACGACACGCATGCCATACGATGTTGGCCTGTCAAAGAACCCATTTAAATTCAGTAGGCCATGTTCATAATGGCAAAATTAATCTCGGGAGTTTCCGCCAACACCAAGTTCCTCATTTCTCTACAAGAAAGCGCTATAGTGTTCAAGGAGATTAGATATCTAACCTCCTTGACTTTCTTAGTGATTCAAGGAACAACGAAATTTGACATGCAAGCTACCTTCAGGGTGTCAAATTACAAAGCTTGCACACGGCACCCGAGGTCATACCATATTATTATTATTAGTAGTATTATTAAAATCATATATCAGACAAAAGTTCATTTTATAAGCCTATTTATGAAAAATAGGCTTATGAGATCACCTTTTGTCCGTGTGTCTGTGTGTGTGTGTGTAATTCGTGTGTGTGTGTGGGTGTGTCCCTAATAACAACTAAACGGCTGGAGCGATTTCAATGAAACTCAGAAAGTTCATAGCACTATTCCTGAAGACCCCGACTGTGCCCTTCAAATTTTGTTAACGTCTCACCAATCCAGCATGGCGGCTGTGCGAAATATTTAACCTGTATTCAATATCTCCGAAACTATTACCGATATCACCCTGGAATTTTGAACGGTGATAAATGGAACTACTAGAAGTTCATGTATGAGTCGTTCAAAACCCGCTTAACTACAAAACGAACATGGCGGCCAAGCGAATTCGAAATTTTTAAATATACTTTTCTCGTGATTTAATAATCCAAACGCAATAAAACTTGGTGCAGCAAATGTTTATACACATTGTAATGCACTGGTATTTAATTTAGTTCAATTGTTTACACAGCCTTAAAAATGGTGGCTGTGCAAATTTTAAAATTAAGTTTTTTATTTCTTGTGTCGTAATCATGCGATCGAAGTGAAAGTTTGAATAAAGAACCTACGCTATAATTTTTGTTTAATGGTACATGATTCTATGGCATATACATATTACAATTCAACATGGCGACCATCCGATAATTTAGACGGATCTCAATATCTACGAACCTATTACAGCAATCAAACTGAATTTTTTAATGTTCATAGGGATGAAAATAAGTTCACCTATAGGACTTTCAATAAGCTGGTGGTCACAAATCCAACATGGCGACGCGAAGTATAAATATTCACTTGAACGTTTCTCGCAATTTAACCATCCGAGTGCAGTGAAACTTGGTACAGTAAATCCTTATACGAATGTTAATCCACTGGCATCTAATTTATTTCAATTGTTTCCATAACCACAAGATGGCAGATATGCGAAATTTTAAAATCCCGTTTTTAATTCTTGTGTCCTAATCAAGCGATTGAAGTTTGAATACTACACGTACACAATAATCTTCATGTAACAGTCAATACTCTAAGACCTACATATATCAAAATCCAACATGGCGTCCATCCACAATATTTAGTCGTTTCTCAATATCTACGAATTTATTGCAGCAATCAAACTGAAATTTTGTATGCTGGTAGTGGCAATTATCATAAGTAGGATATATGTCGAAATGTAAACTTTATGTGTCGGAAAACTGTATCATAATGAGGCTCATTATAACAGTATTTTTCAATATGAAACAGTTTCTCCCACCAATCAGAGCTCAAGAAACAGTTGTGTGGCCAATTAGATAAGGATACCTCCGCGCATGCGATCAAAATCCGACATATTTCTGTGTTGTCAAGCAAAGTGAATGGTCTCTGCTTCCGGGGCGCCTTGACTACGCATGCGCTGTGTTCAGTCACCAAAGCCTTGTTCACTAATAACTGAATCCCACAGATATTTATGAATATTTATGTTAAAACATATAATAAAGTTATAATTAACGTCGAACATAAACAGTCGTATACAACTCGACTATAATGGTAACTAAGACACTCGTATGGAAATTATAAAACTCGCATACGCTCGTTTTATAAAGATACTCGTGTCTTAATTATAGCCATTATAGGCTCGTTGCATAATGTACTAGTTTAGTTCTTCACGGAACTACTTGTTTCATAAATGAATACAGGAAACCAGAGTATGTGCTCAACAGTAACAGAGCGACGGTCGTATGGGACTCCACTATGATAACAGTGCTAAAAGACGTGTTTCCGTTGGACGAATACCTGCATTCTACGAGGGCAGATACGAAAGTAATGTACAATCATTTCTTTCCCAATAACTTTAACAAGTAACAAAACGAAACAAATCACAAATGAATCAGTCGGATGTGAAATGCATTATGTCAGGAGACAGAACAGAACTGAACAAACACACTATGCGAGTCATCTGTGTTGAGAAGCAACTATTGAGGTTATGTTTGTCTTACTGGAATATTAATTTTAATTTGGTTGGTTCCTAAGTTTAGGGGCTGCAACAACGCGGTCATGTAGCCCCGTGTACTTTGTGTGTGTGTAGAATCTGTCTGATAACCGGTGTTAATTGTGATGACTGTATTAGTGTGTGTTATCTGTTTTTTTTTTAAATTAAAGTAAGGACTGCAGACTTTTGAATTTTTCAAATAGTTCCTACTTTTGCCGCCAAACGCCACCGTCAACAACTACTAGGTCAGAACTTAGCTACCAGACGACACCGCTCTTGGCAACGAACGTAGCAACCTAAGAGTGTTGTTTACATTCTTAACCTATACGATTTAGCTTCACACAGGTGTAATTACTGGAAGTTTCTTTTACATGCCATAAATCTATGACATGGGACCACCGGCTTTACTTCCCCTCCGAAGGAAGGCATACTGAAGGGATTTTAATGAATTGAACCCGCGATATTGGGCATAGAAGCTCAGCATGCTACTGACTACGCCACCGAAGCTGCCCAATTTTAATTTAATAAACTTTTTTTTTTTAAATCAATTTTGGAAACGTGCCTTTCAGCTCCGTGGTCAGTTTATTGCAGCATAAAGCCCTCCAGAATGAATATTTCACATGATATTATATTTTAAAATGGATTCGGAGCATTAAAACCATCTAAAACCTGTGCAAAATTGACTTGATGCTTTTCTCTTCTGATCGCACTACAAGTAGCAGTGGTTTCTGGCTCAAACACAAGACTGAGTTAATGTGTTTCTATGTCAATGCTTCAGAATACTAATTGTTTAAAAAATGACAATTTTTAGCCTATTTATTTATTAAAAAAAATGGCTTATGAGATTACCTTTTGTCCGTGTGTGTGCGTGTGTGTGTGAGTGTGTGAGTGAGGATTTTTGTGTCCCCTAATAACTTCTAACGGCTGGAGCGATTTCAATGAAACTCGGTAAGTTCATAGCACTATTTCGGGCGACCCCGACCGTTCCCTTCGAATTTTGTTACGTCTCACCAATCCTACATGGCGGATGTGCGAAATATCTCCGAAACTATTACCGATATCACCCTGGAATCTTGTACGTTGATAAGGGGAACTACTAGAAGTTCACCTATGTGACTTTTGAAAACCTGGTAACCAGAAAGCCAACATGGCCAAGCGAAGTTGCGACATATAAATAGACGTTTCTCGCGATTTAACCAACCAAACGCAATAAATTGTTTTCATAATCTCAAGATGGCGGCTGTGCGAAATATTTCATTGGCATTGTATATCTCTGAAACTATTACCGGTATCACCATGAAATTTTGTACGGAGATAAAGGGTACTACAGGAAGTTCATCTATGAGACTTTCAAAAACTGGTTAACTACAAAACGAACATGGCGGCCAAGCGAATTTGTGACTTTTAAATAGACGTTTCTCGCGATTTAACCAACAAAACGCAATAACACTTGGTACAGTATATGTATATACACATTGTAATGCACCGACATCTAACTTCGTTTAATTGTTTTCATAATCTCAATATCGCGGCGGTGCGAAATATTTCACTGGCATTCTATATCTCTGAAACTATTACCGGTGTCACCATGATATTTTGTACGGAGATAAAGGGTACTACTGGAAGTTCATTTATGAGACTTTCAAAATCCGGTTAACTACAAAACGAACATGGCGGCCAAGCGAAGTTGAAAATTTTAAATAGACTTTTCTCGCGATTTAATGATCCAAACGCAATGAAACTTCGTACAGCAAATGTTTATGAACATTGTCATGCACTGGTATCTAATTTAGTTCAATTGTTTACGTAACCTCAATATGGCGGCTGCGCGAATTTCGAAAATTAAGTTTTTATTTCTTGTGTCGTAATCATGCGATTGAAGTTTGAATAAAACACCTACACAATATTCTTCATGTAATAGTACATAAATCTAAGGCCTATAATATAAAAATCCAACATGGTGACGATCCAAAATATTTAGACGGTTCTCAATATCTACGAATCTATTACAGCAATCAAACTGAAAATTTGTATGTTGATAGAGGCAATTAATATTAGTAGGATATATGGAAATAGGCTATTTAGTTCTCCACAGAACTACTTGTTGGACCTAATGCTTTTCGGTTCCGACCGATTCAAATGAACTTGACCTACTTTTGCTCATAGTCTCAACACATTTCTGCCATCGTGGTACCAGTTTCAATAATATGCCCTGTTCGTAGAATGTGTTTGGTTGGAGTTTAGCCATCTGCGGACTGGTGATTTCACTTCTGCATCTGTCACAAGGTGTTGGCCGGCCAGGCATTTCTTCATGGGACCAAACAGATGAACGTCAGACAGTAGCAGGTCCGGTGGTTGCTGTAGCTCCTCCTACACAAATTGGGCGATTTTCTCACGAACAGGAGCAATAACATGGGGATGGGCATTGTCATGAAGAAGTTTGACACCGAGAAACATTAATGATGTGCGTTTTTTACGAAGGGAATGACGCAACCTAGCTAAAGTTTTAATGTAGGGTGCAGCATTCAGCTAAGTCCACCAATAACACACCACACACATCCCAAAACACTGCCCCATCCACTTTCTTTGCAGTGAGTCACTTTTGTAATTTTCGTACTGGGGAACCAGCACGTTTCCTCTCCATAGAGGCCTGCTTGGTTTCTGGTGTGTAGTGGTACACACACTACTCATCACCAGTGAAGATTCCTGCTATGGTCCATACTGTCGTCCCCATACACACCACGCATGTCCCTGTGAATGTCACTCTTGGTATTCACCCTTTGGCCCACAAATATCGAACTACACTTCGCTGCTCTTCACAAGTTGACGACAGTAACATGAGCGTCATATTTGTTTCATAGTTCAGGTTTATACCGCTAGAGCTGCACATGAAAACAAAATACTTCAAATTATTTCGTCGTGAAATTTCAACATTCCAGCTACAATACCAGGGGAGAAAAAAAAATGATTGTGCGTTACTTTCCGATCTGCCCTCGTAGGTTTAATGAGAAGAAACGTTCTGCTGAGCCCATACATATAGGATCAGTGAATGGTCTTGTCACGAACTACTGATTGAGACAAGGAAACTCGATCTGAAGGAACACCACCATGAAGAGGGCTGCCCTCATTGGAACTGCAAACATTGTATATGCAAGCTCTTCTGCTCGAGCGTCATTGTATTTGGCTCAGACACTGTTTTATGTTACTTATGAAAATAACCCACATTTGCTCCTCGAAAAGCGAATGGCTCCTGGCTTATAGCCCATGGAGCACAGAGGTCTCGCGACGATTCCCTCAGCCATATTTCCTTGCTTTTAGACCACGAGGCCACTTCTCACGTGAAGCAGCTACTGGCTATTCCATCACGTCAGATATAAAATCCCTGCTGGAACCGAGAATCAAACCAGGGTAATCCAAGGTAAGAGGCAAGCGTGCTAGTTCTGCTCCAATTGGCTGACTATAAGGTGCGTTCAAAAAGTAACGAGCTGGTGGCTGTAATGCGCAAACCGGTGACGACATCAGCTAATCGTGGCGTGAGTAACGAGGTGTGGTTCCGATCAGAGCGTGGAAGGTCACAGCCCGTCGCTAGAGGGCACACGTGCACGTCACGTGACGATACAAAGCGAGCAGCAGCATGCATCAATCGTCCAATCCTGGCAGTTGCATTGCAAACAGTGACATGGAGGCGTCAACCGAAGAGAAAAGAAGTGTTGTTCGGTTTCTGACAGCGGAAGGAGTAGGGGGAACGGACATTCATCGCCGAATGTCACAAGTGTACGGCGAACACTGCATGTCCCCTGCAAGGGTCAAGGCGTGGCACAAGCGCTTTAGGGAAGGACGGGTGTCGTTAGCCGATGATGCCCGGTCTGGGGCACCCTCCTGCATTACCGATTTCAACGTCCAGCTGGTTGATGCACTCATTACCCAGGACCGCCGAGTGACAGTAAACGCCATAGCCGCCGTGGTCGCTTCACGACAATGCACGACCTCATACGGCCAACACAGTCGTGGCACTCCTGCAGAAATTCAAATGGGAGGTTCTCTGTCACCCTTCATACAGTCCAGACCTCTCTCCCTGTGATTACGCCATGTTTGGTCCCCTGAAAAGGGCTCTGCGGGGCCAACGATTCACCTCGGACGCCGACGTCCAGCTGTACGTGTGGAACTGGTTCACATCGCAGCGTAGGGAATTTTATGAGACAGCCATTCACCGCCTCGTGTCACAGTGGGACAAGTGCCTCAACAGCCAGGGCCAATACTTCTAACATACAGGTACTGGTTTCTGTAATTATGCCTCCGGCTCGTTACTTTTTGAACGCACCTTATATCATAATATCTTATGGCTCGGGTGACGGGTGCAAGCTTTGTTATTTGTGCCAAGAGGGCAGCTTGCATGTCAAATTTTGTTGTTCCTTGGAGCGCTATGAATGTCAAGGACGTTAGATATCTAACCTCTTTGGCACTATAGCGCATTCTAGTAGAGAAAGAAGGAACTTTTGTGTTGGCGGAAAATCCCGAGTTTAATTTTGCCATTATGAACACGGCCCACTGAATTCAAATGGGTTCTTTAACATGCCAACAACGTATGATATGCGTGTCGTGATTTTTGTCGCCTTTCAAAAATCACTTACCATGGCCAGGAGCGAACCTGCAAACTTGAGGTTGGTAGTCCGATACGATAACCACTCCCCCACCGTGGCAAGCTGGCTGACTAATATTTGTGTACCGAGAGGAAGAGAGGCTAACTCTGAAACTACCACAGTGCTGTAACAATTTCAAATACATTCCCTAACATTGAGAATATTTCTTTCGTCAATGAGATAATTTGCGATTAAGGGTGAATTGTTAAACGTTCATACAGAGATGATGATGATAATTGTTGTTTTAAGGGGCCTAACATCTAGATTATCGGCCCCTGATGGTTTGGGTGATCGTGAAGTTGATAATGAAATGTAAACTATAACTAAAACTAACTACTAACTTACATACTAGAAGAACAAATGGAAAACAAAAGGAGAATAAGGCGAATAAAGGACAGGAGGAAAAGAAATGCCCTCAACCCTCGAAGAATACGGATTGAGGGACTTGGAAGGAAGGAGAGCCATGAAAGGCAGATAGGAAAATGAAAGAGGAGAGGGTCCGCCCCCACCGGTAAGGGACAAAAGGGGAAACCATACCCAGCTCAGGATTACCTCGGGGTCACCAACTCCCGAACTCACCAGCCGTGAGCCTCTGAGGGTGTAGCAATATCCCAGGTGCACCAGAAGAGGGGGGGCTACTCACACCCCTTGAGGGCCTTGAGCAGAAGGCAGGAGATAACAGGAAAAGAAAAAGAAGGCTGACCCCTCGCAGAAGGAGGGTATCAGAAAAGATGAGACAAGGGCCAATGAAGTCGGGAAAGGAAGAGCCTCCCTAGGCCTCAGATACCCTAATACCGTCGGGGTCGGAAGAGAACAAGAGTTGAGCAAGTGAGGTCGACAGGAAAGTAGACGGAGAGGAGCCAGCACAAGTAAGTGGAAGCAATGCCGAACTCAGCTGGGGCCCCGTGGTCGCCAACCCACGTCCCACTAGATGTGAGCTCCTGGGGGATCATACAGAGAATGTTGATCACAAATTAATACGGAATTCTGTTCGATAGGTACTGATGTAAAGGGAATCACTGCAGCACATGGCAGATGGTTTGGAATGGTCTTGGCTGTAAAAGACTAATGGATAAGGATCATTGGGAGTAACGATTATTTCCCTTGGCCATTTGGCGAGCCCAGGTCACATACAACACTTGATATCATGACCGACAAAATATTAGGCCATCGTTGACCCAGATCGGAAGTAAGCCAGAAATAGCCTCATGCAATATTTATGGGGCTGTTTACTGCGCACGTGTAATTGCTGGCCGTTACTGGTCTTCCCAACTCCTCATTCGACATCACTAATGGAGTTAACATTAGAAGAAGGAATCAGATGTGCAGGATCTTGTATTGTGTACAGTCAGTCTAAATGTAGTCGGCCACGTCATGTTAAGTATACTTCAAATTTAAATGAATTTGAGTTTGCCATTAAGAAACGAAATGAGGCTTAACCCTGTACATGTTAGCGGTCTGCACCTACTATAAGGACTGTTTATGTCCGACCCTGACTGTTATATGTCAGAAAACTGAACTAAAATGAGGCTCATTATAACACTTTTTCATTACGAAACAGTTTCTCCCATCAATCAGAGCTCAAGAAACAGTTGTTTGACCAATTAGATAATTAGATGCGCTGAGTTCCACGGCCTTCTAATTTAAATTTCACTCCCTGACCTAGTGTCATAGTAGGGTAATCGAGGAGGCCATGGTCAAATACAAAGCATTCTCTGCATCCCATGCGCTCTGTTTGGTACATAAAACTGGCGAAATATCGACAGATATTTATGAATATTTATGTTCGAACATAAAATAGTTATAATAATTATCGTCGAACATAAACAGTCGTATGCAACTCGCCTATAATGGTAATTAAGACACTCGTAATACACAACATTTCTTTTAGATGGCTCGCGTACGCTCGTTTTATAAACATACTCGTGTGTTAATTATTGCCATTATAGGCTCTTTGCATAATGTACTATTATGTTGTCAAAGATGCTGATGATTGGTTGGTTCCTCAGTTCAGGGGCTGCGACAATTTGGCCATGTCGCTCCGTGTATTTAGGTGTGTGTAGAATCTGTCTGATAACCGGTGTTAATTGTGATGGCTGTGATTCAGGTAAGATCTGCAGACGATCAATTTCACGTAGTTCCTACTTTTGCTACCAAATGCTACCGTCAACGACACCTAGGTGTTAACTTGGCTACTAGATGCCACCGCAACCGGCACTTGTCGACGAACGTTGGAACTAATAGAGCGTTAATCGAATCGAACCTACAAATGTAGCTTCACACAAGTGTAGTTAATGGAAGGTTCTTTTACATACCATACATCTATGAGATGGGTCCGCTTGCTTAATTCCCTTCCGAAGGAAGGCATACTGAGGAATTTTAACTAAAAATATCGTTTTTAACTTCCAGGTTGCTGACTCCCACGGACTCAGCGAGCGAACTCCCCACTATCGCCTCTACGGCCATTGTCCTAGAGCTAGGAACATCTGGTCGGAGTGGATACAATTGGGGAGGTGTGATCAGCACTTCGCCCGGGCTGCCTCACCTGCAAACCGAACTGGGCCTCATGAGGGAAGAGAGGGGAAGATTAGGAGGGATAGGCAAGGAAGAGTGTAGGAGGTGGCCGTGGCCTTACGATAGGTACCATCCCGGCATTTGCCTGAAGACGAAGTAGGAAACCACAGAAAACCACTTCAAGGATGGCGAGGCGGGAATCGAACCCCCTCTACTCATTTGGATCACCCGAGGCTGAGTAGACCCCGTTCCAGTCCTCATACCACTTTTCATATTTCGTGGCAGAGCCGGGAATCGAACCCAGGACCTCAGGGTTGGCAGCTAACCATGCTGACCGCTACACTATGGAGGCGACAGGGATTTGAACACTCTTCAAAAATCCGACTTCGGCCGGGTTTGAACCCGCGATCTTAGGCATAGAAGCTCAGCATGTTACCGACTACGCCACCGAAGTCGCTGAATGCTAATGAATTGTCCATTGCTGATTAAAAAAAAAAAGTCAACCCCTGGCACTATACAGCCCATGAAGGGCTCAGATAGTGGGGTGACGCGTGATCGGGGCGCTGTCTCACTGTCAGACAGCTACTCAATTGTCCTCACGAGGCAGAGTGCACCCCGTTCCAACCCTCACGTCAGTTTTAAAATCCCTGACGGAGCCGGGATCGAACCCGCGGACTCCGGGTGAGAGGCAGGCGCGCTACCCCAACACCACGGGGCCGGCCATATTGCTGATTGCTTGTTCTAAAATGCTTCGTACAATTATTTTGTATTAAATAAATACAAACTAAAATGTTTGTTGTTGTTGTCCTTTGATCTGAGGGGCTTGGAGACAGTGCTCATTTATCCTCGTGTACTTGGGTGAGTGTAAAATTTGCTCTGTCAACCTGTGTTATTTTGATGGTTGTATTAGTGTATGAATTTGTACTTCATACACTAATACAGCCATCAAAATAACACAGTTTGACAGAGAATTGAGGATTGGGAAGGAGGCGGCCGTGGCCTTAAGTTAGGAACCATCTCGGCATTTGCCTGGAGTGGAAGTGGGAAACCACGGAGATGTAAAGATTTGAAGCCATTCTTTCAGTGCTACCAATACTAACTGTCATTTGTAGTTCTTCAGTCAGTCAACAGGATTGTGCCCAATGAATGGGGCAATTTATGATTACACGTTTCGACTCTCAAGTGGCCATCATCAGGTCCTGATCACTGTGTAGAGGTTTGAATTTTCACTATTATTAAAGCATTGATATTAAAGAGACGGAGGTACAAGAACAGTTATACGTAATAAATGAAAAGATTGAGCAATGGGGATTGAAGATAAATGTGGAGAAGAGTAAAACAGTGGTGATGAGTAAAAGTGAGAAATAAGGAAAAGGAGTAATCAAAGTAGGAGATAAGGGATTAGAAGTGGTGAAACACTTCAAATACTTGGGAAGTGAACTGACTGAAGATGGAAGACTAGATTTGGAAATAAGCAGAAGAATACAACTCGGGAGTGCTTTATACCAACAGGTACGGGGACTAGTATGGAACAAGGATATACCATTTAAGGCTAAAGAAGTTATGTACAAAGCATATTATGTTCCTATAATGACATATGCAGCAGAAACTTGGACAATGACTAAGAGGGATGAGAGCAGAGTACAAGCAGCTGAGATGAGATTCCTGAGAAGTATGGTCCAGAAAACGAGGAGGGACAGAGTGAGAAATGAAGATATACGGAAAGTACTGGGAGTACAGAAACTAAATGACAAACTGGAGCAAAACAGATTGAGATGGTTTGGACATGTCAAACGGATGAATGAAGTAAGGCTACCAAGACGAGCACTGGAACGACGGATGACAGGGAAGAGAGGACGAGGAAGACCAAGAATGCGTTGGATGGACTCGGTGGAGAATAGTATTAGAAAACGGAACCTGGATTGGAACACTGTGTCGGAAGAGGATTGGTGGAACGACGGAACAAGGTGGAAAGGAACCATATTTGCCCCCACCTAGTGTCAGCTGGAAAAGAGGAAATGAAGATTTTACTCGCGATTTAACCATCTGAGCGCAGTGAAATGTGGTACATTAAATGTTTATACACATTGTAATGCATTGGCATCTAATTAGGTCAATTGTTTACATAACCTCAAGATGGCGGCTGTGTGAAACTTTAAAGTTAAGTTTCTATTTTGTCGTAATCATGCGATCGAAGTGAAAGTTTGAATAATGAACCTACGTAAATATTTTCATTTAATGGTTCATATCTCTATGGCCAATACATATAACAATCCAACATGGCGACCATGCGAAGTATTTACATGGTTCTCAATATCTACGAATCATTTACAGCAATCAAACTGAAATATTTTGTGTTCATAAAGGCTACGAACAAAAGTTCACCTATAGGACTTTCAATTACCTGGTACCGACAGCGGTGGCTTCGCTGGCTAAAGCGCAGCGTTAGGTCATGGGGCCAAGCTCTCTGTTGACTCGGTAGACGCGGGGGTTCAAGCCCCACTGTCGGCCGTCCTTGAAATGGTTTTCCGTGGTTTCCCAGTTTCAATACCACGCAAATGTTGGGACGGTATCTTCTGAAAGGCGACGGCCGCTTCCTTCCACATCCTTGCCCAGTTTAATTCATCTTCATCCATTCCATCTCTCATTCCGACGCGCAGGTCGCCCACGGGCGTCGAATAGAAAGACCTGCACTCGAACTCTAAAGAGGCCACACGATTAAAAAAACTGGTGTGCACAAATCCAACATGGTGGCGACGCGAAATATTAATATTTAAATGGACGTCTATCGCGATTTAACTATCCGAGTGCAGTGAACTTTGGTACGGTAAATGCTCATGCAAATGTTAATCCACTGGCATCGAATTTATTTCAATAATTTTCATAACCACAAGATGGCAGCTGTGGAAAATTTTAAAATCTCATTTTTACTTTTTACTTCTTGTGTCCTAATCATACGACTGAAGTTTGAATGATACACCTACGCAATAATCTTCATGTAATAGTACATAACTCTAAGACCTACATAGGCCTATATGAAAATCCAACATGGCGACCAACCAAAATATTAAACTGTTCTCAATATTTACGAATCTATTAGAGCAATAAAACTGAAATTTTGTATGTTGATAGTGGCAATTAACATAAGTAGGATATATGAAAATAAATTGTATAGTTCATCACGGAAGTACTTGCTAAATTATCGTATCGTATAATGTTAAGAACTTTGGGTCATTTTTGGAAATCTGGCGTGTATTTTTGAAATTCTAGCATAATTTTAAGAATCTATAGTCATTTCTTGGAATGTAGCATCGTTTTGGAGAATCTAGCATCATTTTGGTGATCTAGCTTAATTTAGGCCCTTACCTGGCAACATCGCTCTCCTCGAGGATGGCAACGCTGATGTTCGGCGCGCTAGAATGGTAGTCTACAGTATGTAGGGATATTAAAGGCGCACTTTCGTGGCAGTAAGCTCTGCCCAGGTTAGTTACAACGAACTCCCTGTATACTGTAATTGCCATAACTCACTCCAGCCGGAGCAAGTTCTGCTTCACACAGCCAACACTAACGATATCGACCGTGTTGTGGTGGCCGGCTGCAACTCTCGCTTTTTCTGAAACGAAGAATTTTGGAGCGTTTGATGTATTACAAGTACCGTACATCGGTGGTGGCTCATGGGTTCCTGTTACTTCTACGAGATTAGAGTTCAAGTGTATTTTCATGGTTACCTATATTATTTCAACACTTCATGCATAGTATTACATGTTCACATGGACTGTAGTACTTCAATGTACTTATATTAGTTATTGCAATTAATTTCAGGAACGGAACAGCGAGATCATCTGCCCCACTTAACACAGATAAATTGATACATGAATATGAAAATCCACAGCCTGCTTCCAGTCGACCGACCGGGTCAGGGCATGGAATGAATGAAGCCCCCATCTAGCGGCGAGGATATGAACTGTACCGGATGCCGAAGCCTGTCGCACTTTCCTGGGGCAATGAATAAATGAATGATAGATGATATGATAGTGGATAGTGTTGCTGGAATGAAATTGTGACAGGAAAAACCGGAGTACCCGTAGGAAAACCTGCCTGTCTCCGCTTTGTCCAGGACAATCTCAAATGGAGTGACCGGGATTTGAACCACGGACCCAGTGGTGAGAGGCTGGTGTGCTGCCGCCTAAGCCAAGGAGGTTTCAGTCAGTTTAAATTGGTACATATTTAGATTTAATTAAACTTTAGAGATGGTCGCCTAAATAAATAAAAAATAAACTGTTCATAAATAAAAATATACAGAACGCGATAAAAATTAAAAAAGAACAAGTTCTTTGAGTAAATAAGCATGAGGAATGGAACCCGGTCCACTTAGCTCCGTAGCTCCCCTGACTTGCCTGAAGCGGGCCCAAAGATTGAGTTAGAACAAGGAGAGACTGAACTAGTTGCATTAAGCGATGGGGCCAGCCTATCTCTAGACTCGGAACGGGGTGAGTCGGTTCAAACTTCGCGGGTCTTGCTAGTATTATCATTTTCAGTTAGAGGCAAATGGCTAGACGGTACCTTCCAATGGATCGCGACCGTTTCCCTTCAAGTCCGGTACAATGTCAACTATTATTAGCGCTTCTGATGAGGTTTCAGCAGAAAGGGCATCCATCAGTAAAACCATTTCCGATTGAGAAACTCATATCTCTTCACCTTCGATCTGGTAGAAGTGAGAGTAATAATACTAATAAATAGAGCCCTTAGAGCAACAGCCTAAACATTTACACAGTTGTTCACACGTGCACATCTTTTAGAAGAGTTTTCTCTGATCATCCTTTTTTGTCTGTCCTTGATCCACTATCATATTCACTTATATTTAAGAATTCACTCCATTGCTTTTCTTATCCTCGCATGCTCTGTGTTTTGAAAAGGAGTTTATCTTGTCGGTCTCTTGCTCTTCTTGTCCACTGTGGACAGGCTTGAATGTGTCAGCCCTGCGAGTCCTCTGTCTTCGAACGATTCTCCGGCCGATTCTGGGGACCCACATCGTTAGTCTGTGCGTCCATCTCGGCGTCCTCCTCCTCCCATTTCGATTGTAGTCGTTTCGTTGTATTGAGAGCGTCTCTTACACCACTTATTGCCAGGGGTAAAATGAATGTTGCAGCAGAGAGGGACCACAGAAATCCAATGCCATCGAGGTTAATGATGACGGAAGCGATGCACAGTATGTAGGACTCTGCTCGAGGTGCCTTAAGAATTCTAATGCCAATCTTTCTGTACTATGTATTGCATTCAACATCTTGGCGGCTAAGATAACAAGAAGACTAACAACGCAATTGACTCGTAAATGTCAGGTGAATAAGAAAAGGTTCTTCAACTCTACGTGCTGTGTGGGGATTTTGGCCACCTTTCAAACAGGTTGTACGCAATATTCGTAGAATGTTGCACATCCTACATTACCTGGCATGATTATTATGATCAATCTTCAATTTATTGTACTAATCTACTTTCTGATTTGTTCACTGTGCATTTCAAAATTCCATTGAAGTACGTTTATTGATTTCCTCCTATGTCTCCACGTTTGTCGCCATATTAGTAGTGCGCTTAGAGTGATTCGTCTGGTTAGTTGAGTAATTATAATGGCCCCTAAGAGTTTCCGTGTCTGCAAGCATGATAATTTATGAGTGGCCTATCTGATCAATCCCATTAGGAAGAGATTATGCTGTAAATTGCCATGTTAGTAGTGCTAAGGTAAGTACTTAAGTCCTGCGGCTCTTCCCTAAACATTAATCACTAGAATTACGCTTAATTATGCACAACACAATCATACCTGGTGGCAGGGTCTTCTATCCCAAGGTCACGACATGATGCAGGTTTACGTTTTCAGCTGTTTGTGTAACGTTTCGGCTCAGCGTTATCTTAATTGTCCGTGCTACTTCCTGGGTGTGACGATCCTGCTGGCTCCTGTTTTCTCCACTACACATAGAATCATGGATGTGTTTACGATTCTCTGACTTTTGATCTTCTTTGAATCCGTGTTTTGCACCATGCGTGCTGGAGTACATATACCTTGCCCGTTTAGGGCAGCGGGTACGGTGAAAAGAGAAGAAGAGGTCTGACTTGTCGAAAAGAGAATACACGGGCCTATTATGGCAGGAAAATGAAAGACACTCTAGGTCCTAGATCGGGATTGGAAGGAACGATGGATCCCGGCACAATTAAGTTAAAGCAATGCTCTACGTCTGGGGTTTCATGGCATCCTACTAGTTGTGAGACAGAAGATGTACTTGTTCATTAACTCATACGAACAACATGCAGACTCGAACTGCTTTCCAACCAAGAGACTTGGAATTTCATTCCGTCATAAGGGAACATTTGAAGTTCTGAAACTCCGAAACGAACACCTGAGAAAATGGGTGTACAGACTTAATATACAGTATTTACGTTCTCTGTAAATACAATTCTGCAGAGTAGGCTATAGTCTAATCCTCATGGTCGCCACGGTGGTATACCTACCCACCCCACATTATGCTGAGTATATTCGACATTGTCGCCTAGGAGGTAGACCTACCTGTCTCACATTACGCTGAGTATATTTGGCATTACCTCCTGGGTGATAGACCTACCCGCCTAACATGATGCTGAGTATATTCGACATTGTCCCCTAAAAGGTAGGCCTACCAGCTCCACCCTGTCTCCTATTCGGTAGGCCTACCCGTTGCACACTGTCCCCTATGCGGTAGGCCTACCCGCTCCACACTGACCCCAGTATTAACAAGCCGTGTCATGGCCGAAAGCAAGCTTCAAAGCCCCAATCAGGAGCGCAAGCTAATTCCAATCAAGTTTACCTAATTTAGATGTTAAACCGCTGATTATCAAGTATTATGCGTGTCGGTGGCACACACTACCCACTGCGCCTTTCACATTGAAATCAGGGTCCGGGGTTCTAATAAACACTCTTGGAGCTCCTGTGACACTCCTGTGACACTAAATCATCCGCCGTCAGGATCAACACGTCGCTTGTTTTGAGGGAGGAGGACACGGGTACTGTTGGCTTTATTGCAAGGTGCTGCATTCCCCAGTAGGCTGAGCCTCTTGAGGTACAACGGGTTCGATTCCCACCTCCGCCATTGCTTCACACTTCTACTCCAGGCAAATGCTGGGATTATTATTCTCGTATCAGAAACATACATTTTAAACATATCTTTTTCCCAAAACTTGGCCACTTCCAGTGCACTCTGGGCTCCCCGACAGTCGACACTCAGTCATATGCTGAACAGTCTCCACAATCACATTGAATATCATCCTGGTCAATGTAACCCCATCTTGCCATATTAACCCTTAATCAGCCTACTCTAGAGCGCAGTCTATTCAGGGACTTCCAAGTCGTCCATTCCTCGTCATAGCCAGGAGGTAGAGTTTCAGAAACATTTTCCCAACCAGGGGGAAGGTTGGTCGTAGCCCTCCACATTTGCAACCTAGCTTTTTCAGCAGTGGTTCTAAGTTCCTTTGATGTTCTAAGGAAACTCTTCCTCGACTTCAGTCGTTGCGGCTGCGGTTCGTGTCCATATAGAGGATGAGTTCTTTCATGCTCCACTGTCTTTCGTTCCTTGTTCGCAGCTATTTCTCTTCGAACAGGGGGTGGTGCTATTCCTGCGAGGAGATAAAGCCAATCGACTAAAGTTGATTTCAAGCAACCTGTTATAATTCTGCAGGTATCGTTGAGAGCTACATCCACCTGATTGGCATGTGTTGAATTATACCAAACAGAAGCATACTCTGCTGCCATTGCAGAAGTTCGGATCGTTTCAGGTTGACTACCCCACTGTGATCCAGCCAGTTTGCGTAGGAGATGGTTCCTAAAACTCGTCAATGCTTTCTTCTAAAGTCAGTCCTGCCAACAGTAAGATTGTGTACACCTTTTCGTGAGGTCGGGGGTGAGATGTGGCGGATAGTCCTCCTCATGGGAAGAGTTACTGAGTCTGCCTCATTGCGTAGTGACTGGCATGCCACCGGCTCTGCCAAGAAATGTAATTCTGGTCTGAGGGATGGAATGCGACACACTCAGCCTCGTGAGGCGACTCTAAGGAAAGGCAGATTCAGTTTCAACCTCAGTCAACCTCATTCATACAAATTCTACACCCACCCAAATACACGGGGCACAATGACCACGATAACGTACAGCCCTTAAGGAATCAACAACAACAGATTGAATCAAACTTAGCGGGGAGTTGGAAGTTAGCGGCCGTGGCCTTTTAGAGGGTACTGTCCCAGCATTTGCTATGAGATAAAAATGTAAAAAGCATGGATTTCTAAGGGAGCTGTTGGTAAGATGCAAACCCTTTCCTCTAACGAGTCAGGAGAAGCGCGCATTTGGAGTTGGAATCATTGAGGCGATTTACTCTCCAATCTCCACATTAATTTGTCACAGATCTCAGGCAGTGAACACCAGATCTGTACTTAGCAAACTGTAGCTCATATTTAATGAGACACCTTATATGAGCCAATATCGAACCAATCACTGCGCCATTGATTTTTGCCGCCCTTTCAAAATCCAATTTCCTCAGCCAGGAATTGAACTTGCGTTCTTTGGACCACTGAAGCACACACAAATAATAACCCGCCAATAAACAGTTTTTTTTTGTTTCAAATAGATTCTTAATATCAATTTGATTTCAACAGTAATCATTCTCGTGCATAAAATCAATACATGTAAATGTATTATTGTATTAACATATGCATAGTGCGAAACGAAAGAGAGTACAGTAATCAGCAATCAGACAATTTCACTCTACTTCATTTTGGGATAAAACTAAACAAAACGTGATAATTTGTTGTCCTTTATTTTTAGCCTACTTTTCACATTTTGCAAAAATGAGGAAAAAGTAGACTTATGAGATAGATCCGGGAAAATGTGTGTCTGTCTGTCCTTCAGTCTGGCTGGCTGTGTGTGTCCCCCCTATCAACTCCTAAACAGCTGCAGCAATCGAAAAAAAAATTGGTAGGAGTAAAGACCTATACCTGAATATCTCACGGCCATATTTGAAAATGATGTCAGTGCTACCAACTGCTGAAAAGTCGCAATTGAAATTTGAGCTGCTTGTTGGATATCTTGGAAGGTATGAATGGGAGCTATTTCAAAATTAGCACACGTATAGATAATAATAGTTCAGTTTAATTTCTAGGAGGCCATACATGGCAGTGTTGCCAAAATGATTCTGAGCCTGCTGATAGGTCCAATTTTAAATGCATATAACTTCTACCCTATCAATAGGAATTCAACCAAATTTCGTATGTGCTATGTGTACATAAACATATATGACTGAGCGTATTCTTAAGAGCCTCCAGGGCTGACAACTGTTAATAAATGCTCTCAATTTCTTTTACCAAATACCCATATAACAGAAAGTATGCAAGCCGACAGCTTTAAACTATGCACACGTATAGTATCTGACTATCTATATTAATTTGGAGTAACTTATATACGTCAGTGCTACCAACATTATTCTAAGCCTGCTGACTGGTCCAATTTTAAATACATGTAACTTCTATACTATAATCTGGATTTGAACCAAATTTCGTTTGTGCTATGTGTACCATAACAGATATGACTATGCGTATTCTTAAGAACAACCAGGTCTGACAACTGTTAGTCAATGCTGTCTCCAATTTTGTTACCCTAATATCAATATATCAGAAAGTATGCGAGCCAATATCTCTAAACATTGCATTCTAGATTAATTTCGAGTAACTAATATACGTCAGTGCTGCCAACGTGATTCTAAGCTGCTGATAGGTCCAATTTTAAAATGCATGTAACTTTTATACTAACTAATGGATTTTATTCAAAATTGGCACAACAATAGATCGTATTATTTCAGATTATTTCTGACCATTACATTCATGACATTGTTGCCAAAATGATTTTTCGCGCGATGTTAGATCCAAGGTTTAACTGCATGTAACGTCCATGCTATCCATTGGACTTCAACCAAATGTTGAATTCTGTACCTTAAGAGATGGAACTAAGAATATATTCAGTCACCAGGGCTGCCTAGTGCTTTATTAGGCTACATTATACCAGGTATACATTATTTCAAAATAATTAGAAATTTCGAAATTACCAACTTAATTTCGTAATTATTCGAGATAGATCCATATAGATTAATCATTGGCATGAATCTTAAATTTTAAGGAGAGTAGGCTCTTTATTTCGTCACGGAACTTCTTGTTATTTTTTTAGCATTGACAGAACTGGAGTGAATTCGTTCCTCCCCTAAACCTTGCACGGGAATATTTTAGTTCTGGATTCTTTCAACAAAAACAAAAATGGTATATTTTAGTTTGAAACACAATAGTTATTGAAATAATCTCTGGTGTTTGACCAGAACGATTCTAGAATGGAGAAGTTTAAGAAAATTAAGAAAGCAAAGTAGATCATAATAAACTTTCGCACTCATAGATTCTTCGTTGCAAAATCTTCAGTTGAACATTCTAATAATCGTAGCAGATATCTCTTCCGCAGATCCTGAAGCACACCTTCCATAAAATTCATTACACAGCTCCTTACACCAAACCAAGGAAGATATTTTCCTACCATAATCAATCTTTAACTTATTTAGCACCAAAATTGAGCCATGTGTTTCTTTCACCAACCATTTAATTACAGTACAGAAATAGAATCTCCATGAATGTCGGAGCAGGAATTTAGCTGTATAGCGTATCACATAAAAAACAAGAAGTTCCGTGACGAACTAAAGAGCCTACTTTTCTTAAAATTAAGATTCATGCCAATGATTAATCTACAGTATATGAACCTATCTAATGACGAAATTAAGTTGGTAATATCTATATGTCTAATTAGTTCGAAATATACCTGGTATAATGTAGCCTAATAGAGACTACAGTTGGCAGCCGTGTTTTTTTTTTCGTGTGGCCTCCTAAGAGGCCGAGTGCAGGTCTTTCTAGGTGACGCCCATGGGCGACCTGCGCGTCGGGTTGAGAGATGGGATTGATGAAGGCGAATGAAACTGGGCAAGGATGTGGAAGGAAGCGGCCGTGGCCTGTCAGTAGGTACCGTCCCAGCATTTGCCTGGTGTTGAAAATGGGAAACCACGGAAAACCATTTCAAGGACGGCCGACGGTGGGGCTCGAACCCACGCGTCTACCGAGTCAGCAGAGAGCTTGGCCCCATGACCTAACGCTGCGCTTTAGCGCGCGTAGCCACTACTGTCGGTGGCAGCCCTGGTGACTGAATATATTCTTAGTTTCATCTCTTAAGGTACAGAATACAAAATTTGGTTGAAGTCCAATGGACGTTACATGCAGTTAGACATTGGTTCTATCAGCACGCGTAAAAGCATGTTGGCAACAATGTTATGCGTGTGCTGGTCAGAAATAGCCTAATATGAAATATTATGATATCTTGTTGTGCCAATTTTGCATGAAATCCATTTGTTAGTATAGAAGTTACATGTATTTAAAAATTGGTCCTATCAGCAGGCTTAGAATCATGTTGGTAGAACTGACGTATGCAAGTTACTCCAAATTAATCTAAAATGTCAGGTATTATACGTGTACATAGATTACAGCTGTCGGCTGCATACTTTCTGATATATTAGTATTTGGAT
The DNA here is from genome assembly GCA_946902985.2 of Meconema thalassinum. Lineage (NCBI taxonomy): Eukaryota > Metazoa > Arthropoda > Insecta > Orthoptera > Tettigoniidae > Meconema > Meconema thalassinum. The sequence goes on from OX336392.1 coordinate 552,306,153, forward strand.
AAAAATGGAGAGAGTAATTTTTAGCAGTTGGCAGCCCTGGTGGCTCTTAAGAATACGCTCAGTCATATCTGCTTATGTAGACATATTACATACAAAATTTGGTGGAAATCGAATTGATAGTGTAGAAGTTATATGCATTTAAAATTGGGCCTATCAGAATGCTTAAAATTATTTTGGCAACATTGTTATGTATGGCTTCCTGAAAATTAAACTGAAATAGTATTATCTACATATGTGCCTATTTTGGAATGGCTCTCATGCATACCTTCCATGATATGCCACATGGAGCTCAAATTTCTATTGCGTATTTTCAGCAGTTGGTAGCACTGACATAATTTTCAAATAAGGGCTTGAGATATTCCGGTATACATCTTTACTCATACTAAATTTGGTTTCGATTGCTGCAGCCGTTTAGTAGTTTAGTAGACAGGCAGAAGGACAGACAGACAGGCACACATTTTCCCGGATTGATCTCATAAGTCTACTTTTTCCTCATTTTTGCAAAATGTGAAAAGTAGGCTAATAATATTCAGAAATATCTTGAATTGTATTAATTATGATAATAATATCCTCTTTGGTTTGGTGTAAGGAGCTGAGTTATGTATTTGGTGGAAGGTGGATGAAGAACAAGAAAGACAATCCACGATGTTGGAATTAACTCAGGAGATTTACTAAACAGAACAGATTTTCGAGGGAAGATTGATAAATTCAAAAGGTTTCAGGAAACCAAGGTCATCTGGTCTGAAGATAGATGGAAGAGACTTGGCGACCATATGAAGAACTCCTGTGAGAAGAGAATGGGATTGGCAAGTCCGCTGATTGTTTACAGCGGGCCACAGTTTGCCATAATCGACAGAATAATGATAATAATAATAATAATTTTAATAATATTCCCTGAGCACGTAGCTGGATAAAGGTTATTTCTGTGACTCTACCAGCTACTTTGCATTGCTTGCAGAACAAACAAACAAACTGGAATCTCTGCAGCTCGTCTCCACTGAGCAAACATTATATCAAGTCCAGAGCTTACTTCATCTCCGAGTCAGCAAAGCGTCGCTTTGATTGGCGTCTTCAAGCGTCCCGTCAACACACTACTTGACATGCAGACGTCTTGGCACTCAGCCAGCGTAAGATCTGATACTCCCAGCAAGTCTAATACATTGTTCGATTACCATTTATTTTGACATGCAAAGTCACTCGAGTGGTGTCAGGCCAGGCCCATAGGATGCGCGAGCTGACTTTACTTCACCAGTTATTAACAGCACTTCTCCATTGATTGCAAATATATTTTTTATGCTGCAACTTTCATAATTTCAAATCTGATATGACTTTATATGAAGTTTAAATAATAATAATAATAAACTTCAAATTGTAATGTTCAAAGTGAACTTTCTAACCCTTTCCTTATTAACACAGGAATTGTATAAAAAATACAGACTATCTCCGTTATTGTTCAATCTTGTCCTTGAAAATCTTGTCAGGACTTGGGAAAATGAAACGAAAGGAATAACTATTGGCCAAATACTCAAGAACAAAATTCGTCTGCACTGTTGGTGTTTGGCCTTTGCAGATGATCTAGCTATTCATTCTAACAATGGACAAGAAGCACTTCAGGCCCTTTATAGACTTCACGAAATTTTATCTAAGACCGGGCACGAAATATCTAATGAAATAAACTCAAGACATGGAAGGATCCACCCCTTATCTAGATGGAAGATCTCTAAAGGCTAAATTTGGCAAAATTCATACAGCAAATAAATTCAAGTACTTACGATAAGTAGTCTAATTCAGTCCTGAGGATTGAATTGCGAGACAAAGAAAGAAGGCCTACAGAAACACCCGGCTCAGATATAACAACAAGTAGTTCCTTGAAGAACTAAATAGCCTATTTTCACATATCATACTGGTCTTACTTAGAACACGAGAAATGAAAACGAGATTTAAAAAAATGCACAGCGCCATTTTTAAGTTCTCATAAAATACCATTAAATTCGACGTCAGTATATTGAGGCTTGTATGAAGATAAACCACGCCAGGTTTCACAGCGATCGGATGAAAAATCACGAGAAAATCAATTTCTATATTTAAATTTCGCATCGCCGCCATGTTGGTTTCGTGCTCACCAGATTATTGAATGATCCATAGCTGAACTAATATTAATAGCCTTTATTAATACACAACATTTCTTTTGGATTGCTGTAATAGATTCGTAGATATTGAGAACCGTCTAAATATATCAGATGGTCGCCAATTTGGATTGTTATATGTGTAGGCCATAGAGTTATGTTCTATTTGATGAAGATTATTGCGTAGGTTCATTATTCAAACTTTCACTTCGAACGTATGATTAGGACACAGGAAATAAAAACATAATTTTGTAATTTCGTGCAGCCGCCATCTTGAGGTTATGTAAATAATATAGCTAAATTATTTGTCAGTGCAGTACATTGTGGACAGGCATTTGCTGTACCATGTTTCACTGCCCTCGGATAGTTAAATCGCGAAGGAACGCTATTTAAATATTTCAAGTTCGCTTGGCCGCCATGTATTTAACAATTTTATGAAAGTATCATAAGCTCAGGACAGGGAGGAATGGCGAGCTGCATTAAACCAGTCAAAAGACTGAAGACTCAAACAACATCAACACTTATATGATATTCTAGTAGCGCCCTTTATCGCCGTACAAGATGTCATGAGAATATCCGTTATGTTGCAGTCATATAGAATGCCAGTGAAATATTTCACACGGCCGCCATATTTGATTGGTGAAACGTATTAAAATTTGAAAGGCACGGTCGATATCGAAAGAGATATTAGTATGTACTTATCGAGTTTCATTGAAATGGTTTCGGCCGTTTACATTTTATTAGGAGGGGGGAGGGGGGTCGGTACACTCAGTTCGACAGTTTACATTTTATTAGGAGGGGGTCGGTACACACAGTCACACACACATACACACGGACAAAAAGTAATCTCATAAGCCTAATGTTTTGGTAAATGAAAATAGGCTAAAAATCAATATCGAAGAACGAAAAATAAATTCATAATACCACAGTAATCAAACCTCAACCGTTGTTCGCCTTGGAAACCTTCAGCATTGGAGGCAGGTATTTTATTAAAAGCGTGGAGAAACAAGAAAAGCAAATATTGAGGAAAATCCTTGGACCCGTTTGCTCAGAAGGAATCTGGAAGTCTTGGGAACTTCATCAGTATGCTCACTGACACCTTGAGGAAAATGCGATTGGAGTTTTACACCCACAACAATGACAGGCTCACCAAAATGGTTCTCAACAATGAAACTCAAGAACATCTGGCTTAGTAAAATAGAATAAAGCTTTCAAGAAATTGACATCACACAGGAAGTTATACAAGATCGACTCTGGTTCAAAAGAGCAATCAACCACCACCATTTTGCTGGACTAATAAATCATGGACAGAAGAACTGAGTTTGTGTTCTTATAGCAACATATATAAGTTGCGTTCAAAAAGTAACGAGCTGGAGGTTCGAATGTGCAAAACGCTGACGACATCGGCTAATCGTGGCGTGTGTAACGAGGTGTGGTTCCTACCAGAGCGTGGAAGGTCACAGCCCGTCGCTAGAGGGCACGCGTGCACGTCACGTGACGATACAAAGCGAGCAGCATGCATCAATCGCCCAACCAAGACCAAGACAGTAGGCCATTTGACATGCTTCCTGGTGTGGTTGAAGACTGTGGGACACCCATTGGGCACACACTTTCCGCAAGTGTAGATGTTCCTTCATGATGGTGTGCACACTTCCGACGCTCAATCCGACCACGGCTATGGCGTTCACTGTCACTCGGTGGTCCTGGGTAATGAGTGCATCAACCAGCTGGACGTTGTCATCGGTAATGCAGGGGGGGGGGGGGGATGCCCCAGTCCGGCCATCATCGGCTAACGACACCCGTCCTTCCCCTGAACCACTTGTAACACGCCTTGACCCTTGCAAGGGACATGCAGTGTTCGCCGTACACTTGTGACATTCGGCGATGAATGTCCGTTCCCCCTACTCTTTTCGCTGTCAGAAACCGAACAACACCTCTTTGTTCTTTGGTTGACGCCTCCATGTCACTGTTTGCAATGCGACTGGCAGCGTTGGACGATTGATGCATGGTGCTGCTTGCCTTGTATCGTAACGTGACGTGCACGCGTGCCCTCTAGCGACTGTGACCTTCCATGCACTGGTCGGAACCACACCTCGTTACACACGCCACGATTAGCCGATGTCGTCACCGGTTTACGCATTACAGCCTCCGGCTCGTTACTTTTTGAACGCACCTTATCGATGTTGAGCACTGCTATGGTTACTATTATTATTGACAAAGTGCACAATGAGCAGAATACAAAACTGAGTACCCTACTGTACATTATTCCATTCCCAATTGGGTTATTGATTGTCTTTGTCGGCAATATTTTGCATGATATCGTGAATAGCATTCACTGCATAGATCACACACACATTCTTCAGTTGGTTGGTGGAATCGCTTGTTTTGGCAGAACTTGTAGAGAAAGCCATGTGCAGCATGCCGTGTCATTATGTGTCGGAGTTCATAGTTTGCCTGTTTCCATTCGTCAGTCATTATGGCGTCAATTGAGTAGAAATCATCCCAGAGAGCGTTTTGCTTTTCATTCAGTATTTGAAGGGCACTCTCATAGGCCTCGGTGCGTGTCAGTAGCATCTATATTTTAATGTCTTCTAAGAAGAAAATTTCTTTTGTGAAGACATAAATCTGGACAGCGCTGTCTTCCCGATACCCAAGACTCTTTTCATATATCGGGCTTGACTTTCTCTAATGTAAATAGGTCGTTTTCTTTTAGTTTGTCCCAAATTATGTGGATTCAATAGGTAGATGAGATATTAATGAATCAGTATTAAGATGAGTGGGAGAGGAGAGATGTTTCTGGTGACTGCTAATGAAGAGAAGAGATAGGTTGGCAGGACACATACTAAGACATCCAGGAATAGCAAGCTTAGTTATGGAAGGAAGGGTCGAGGACAAGAACAGTAGGGGTAGACCAAGGTTAGAATATGTTAAACAGTTTGCCTCGGATGTAGGGTGTGGTAGCTATGTAGAGAAGAAAGAATTAGCTCAGGACAGGGAGGCATGGAGAGCTGCATCAAACCAGTCGAAAGACTGAAGACTCAAATAGACACATTTCAGTTAACTATGCTATCGGGAAAGATGGACACCAAGTCCAAAAGCATACCCCCCTCAGGGGCTGACAACTTGTGCGACGTGGATTGGTGACCATGGGACCCCAGCTGAGTCCGGCATTGCTTCCACTTACTTGTGCTGGTCTCCTTTCTGGCTTCTTTCCTGTCGACCTTCCTTGGCCAAGTCTTGTTCTCTTCCGACCCCGAAGGTATTAGGGTATCCGAGGCCTAGGGAGTCCTTCTTCACTTTCCCGTCTTAATACACTCTTGTCTCATCTTTTCTGATACCCTCATTCTTCGAGGGGTCAGCCTTATTTGTCGTGTCATGTTATCTCCTGCCTTCTGCTCAAGGCCCTCAAGGAGGTAGGGTGTATGTAGCCTCACCACTTCTGGTGCTTCCTGGATAGTGCTACACCCTCAAGGAGGCAGGGTGTATGTAGCCTCACCACTTCTGGTGCACCCTGGATAGTGCTACACCCTCAGGGGCTCACGGCTGGTGAGTTTGGGAGTTCGCGACCCCGAGGGATTCCTGAGCTGGGTCCGGTATGTCCCCTTTTTCCTCTGACCTTCGTGCGCGACCTCTCCTCTTTCCCTTTCCTCTCTGACTTTCATGGCTCTCCTTCCTCCCAAGTCCCTCAATCCTCATTCTGAGGCATTTCTTTTCATCCTGTCCTTTATTTGCCTTATCCTTTATTTGTTTACCATTTCTTCTTCTAGTTTGTAAGTCTGTAGTTAGTATTAGTTATAGTTTTCATTCTCATCTCATCTTTCACTATCACCCAAACTATTAGGGGCCGATAACCTAGATGTTAGGCCCCTAAAATAACAATTATCATCATCATCACCATCCAAAAGTATATCCATGTTAATATGCACACACGACTACACGGGACTGATAACCAAAATATCCCCAGCCCCTAAGTGAACATGCCCACACTTGCCGCAATATGGACAAGGAATGGACAAGTGTTGAAAGACCCTGGCTTCTCGCCAACGCACGTCACGCGGTGTACTGCGCCCGGGCGCGATAGCCTATCACACCGCGAGGATTGCGAAATTGATTACATTTATGTGAAACCAGTGAGAGAGAAATGGAAAATAATTTTATCCCCCATTCATTTCCTGGCGATGGTGCGTTAAATGAAATACCGATTCACTAATATCGCATCTACCTTTGATAATAACTTTCACTCCCTATTGCATTTTATCGGTGGTTGATCTGAGGCTAACGGGTGAACCGCAATGTGACAGGTCATATGATATCTGCCCATGTGTGACCACACTTCAGTGTTCGCGTTTTACTAAGTCATTCATCTGTTTGGATGTTGTAGGATTAGATATTTCCACCACTGGCAGCACTCGGCGAAGATAACGTTGTCTTGCGCCTGATCAAGGAATGCAATGACACTAAAATGATAAGAGCAAAGTTTGTAGACAAGTCAGATTTAAGGTGGCTCATACACCGTCAGTTGTCAAAATTTAAGTTTTTTTTAACGTTTAAATGAAAGACAATACATCTCTCAATATAATTATCTGTTAAGTTTTATAAGTACATTCAGCGTTTTGTCAGAGATATAGCGTATTACGTGAGACCATGCGCCTATCTATCAATGGACTGTTTAATATTCAAAGCTGTTTACCCGAAAGGTTGCTTTTTTGGTAGGAAAAACACAATATCTCGTGAACTATGTGATGAAACTGGATGAAACTCGGCAGATACATTCCAACATATGATCCCTAGAGGATGAACCTCATTTATGAAATTATCTTAAAAAAGAATTGAGATATTCTTGGAAAAATAAACCAAAAAACTGTTCATTTTTTTGAAAGACAAATTTAATATTTAAAAAATATATACTATTTACCATATAACATTCATGGTGGTTCATCCTCGCCATTTAAGCGTGTACTTTACATGAAAGAAAATCATTCCATTCATCCTGGTATTTCTTGTTAAATCGTGTGTTTTGTGATTCACGGAGTTTAAAATATCACGAATATTATCCTTTCAATATATCACGAAGTACTTTATATACTGTGCCTCTCTCTAAATTAGATGTAAGCTCTATGTATTTGCTATACATAACTCTATGTTACATATTAGTGCAGCTATGATATGATTCGTAACTGTATGCAAAAATTCCCACTGACGGTGTATGAGCGCACTTAAACAGAATAGAAAAAGAAAATTAATATCACACGTTAATAAAATTACTAAAATGGGAATGGAGGAATATAGGTAAATTAACGATTTGTTTAAATATTATCAGGGGAATGTGGGATAGGAAAGCTACATATGAGAACCAGAACCAGATGCATGTGAAATAAGTATACAGGTACAGGATATGGTTTCCTAAACTATGAAACTTAGTTAAACTCTAGGAGAGCCTCTCTGTATCAACAGAGGATAAGATTAAGTTAGTGTCATTGTTAGTGTCTTGTTAATTGTTTACAATGTAAAATAGTTGTAGGCTTGTGACTTATTTTGAAATTTAATGTAAACATTGTAATAACCACATATATCAGGTGATGGTTGGAATACAAAATACTCTCGTCCCAATCTCTGGTTATCCGAGATTTGGTACGCAGGGTAATTCAATTCAATACATTGCCTTGGATGATGAGACAAGAGTTTGCTACATGATCGATCCTATAGTGAGTTTCAGGTGGTCGTGACCCAGTCGATGATAAGACAAGACGCAGCTACATAATAGATCCATCAGTCACGTTTTAGGCGCACGAGACCAAGTCGATAATTTATTTACTAGGGGACCCGTGCGATAAATATCGCATGTTCATAAACCACACTTTCCCCAATAGGTTTTGCAAATCGAACACTTCTTCCAAAAATTGATATTTAAGAAATTAGAATGCAATTTGTCGCTGATAATGTAATTTGTGTGCCGTAACACTCACCGGTTATTCGATATTTATTAAATTATACGATTTGAGTACTCATTCCTTTGATTTACTGTTTCTGAAATCCATGCAAAATGATCAAGGAAAGACCTCAGAATGTTAAAATGACATAAAACAGGCGTCACAGCCGCCAAAATGTGAAGTGGACAGCAATTATGAAGCGTATTTTCCTGCAGCAGCAGTATCTGCAAATCGCACACTTCGTACATTTTTAAAGTATTTTTTTAAAGAAATTATTGATATTTATGGAATTAGAGTGCAATTCGTCACTGCTAATGTCTATTCTGTTTCATTTGAATGCTCATTTGTCACGATCGGTCGCTTGTGAGCGCCGCAGGAGGGATCTATACTACTGAAATAATATATATGATTTATTTATTTATTTATTTATTTATTTATTTATTTATTTATTTATTTATTTATTTATTTATTTAGCGTATGGCGTTTAGTGCCAGGAGTGTCCGAGGACATGTTTGGCTCGCCAGAGTTTGTAGCTGCTTATATGCTGACACCCATAGGGTGAGCTACAAGTACCGTTCAATTTCAAGTAATTCCAACTTTGGCTACCGCATGCCACTGAAATCTAGTGGCGAACGTTGGAAGTTGATAGAGCGTATCAAACGAAATGTAACCTACAAATTTAGCTACACGCTACCAATTGTAGTGGAAGGTTCTTTTCCATGCCATAAATCTATGACATGCGTCCGCCGGCTTTACTTGCGCTCCTATGGAAGGTGAACTGAAGAATTTGAACACTCTTAAAAATCCGGCGACATCGGCCAGGTTTGAACCGGCGATCTTTGGCATAGCAGTTCAGCATGCTACTGACTACGCCACCAAGTCGATAATAACATGGGCCGTAGCTACATGATCGATCCTACAGTAAATTTTAGGCGAACGAGACTCAGTCGATGATGAGACAAGACTTCTGGGCAGAGCTCAGTGATATCCAAGAATGCTAGCCACTACGCTACGAGGCGTTCAACTGAAAATTAACGATGGTTGTGATGAAACATTAAGGAAATTTGTCTGGAGTTATAAGACACCTCGGGTGTTGGAGGCTGATGAATGACATGGTCTTTACCGTGCTAATGTAGCTGAAGGAGATGGGGTTCAAATCTCCACTGGGGCCTAAATTTTGTCTCATATAGGCTAGTAATATTTTAACAAAAGTTTGGTGCTTTTCAGTCGGTCAACATGATTGTACCCAAATGAGATGGGTTATTCACTAACCCTGAAAGAATTTCATGACATCAATAAATAAATTAATCTCATGTACTCGTGTTGATAAGCACCAACTTTTGTTTACTAAGGCAACACTTTCTTGATGTGTAACATCTTTTCACTCGGTATCTGGACATTTTTGTGGGATTGATTTTAGAAAAGGGACGGAAGTGATTGGGACGGAAATGGATGAGACGGAAGTGCATGGGACGGAAACAATAAGCGCGCGTGGTGGCGGAGATCGGTCACAACGACGTACTGTAGGTCGTGTGACTATGGCGAATGTATATCGCATACAGTTTAGTTCAAGGTTTGGAGACCCCATTTAAGATATTCCTACAATAAATCATCTTCAAGTTGTCGTTCTTTGGTGTGAAAATATTCATTTTATCATATTTGCTGAAAACAATTACGATTTATTAAATCTTCATACTTTTGCTTTATTCTTATTTAATGTAAGCACTCGATGTACTGTCGGCCATGTGGCTATGTGGAATCTATATCGCATCAACAAACACTCCAAACAACGTAGGAATTCAGTATATTAACGCCGACTACTAACAATAATTGAAACTTCGTTGGTCTAAACGTATCACTGGGAGAATCGCATTTAATATACCTTCTGCACGCCTAATTTTTAATCGCGCCTATACTTGGCAGTGCGCTATATCGGCAATAAGAGGCCATATTCAATAACACCGCTGGCATGGGTTCACTAACTGGCCGGTATAGAGCGCAGCTCGCATCAAGTAGGCAGTGGATTGCTCCCGCATACAGTTGCAGGTATATGTCACTACTGCAGATGCATTGGAGAATCCTTTCATGTTTGCTGCCACAAGGTAGCACTATGAGTTCATTCTAAAAAAAATGCGAGTAAGTAATATGGAATTATTCGAATAACATGTCAGATGTTACACATCATATGCGACTGCTGTAAGGCTCGTTTTTTTAAATCGTATGTCCTTGGGTGCCGGATGCAAGCTTTGTAATTTGACACCCAGAGGGTAGCTTGCATGTCGAATTTCGTTGTTCCTTGAATCACTATGAAAGTCAAGGAGGTTAGATATCTAAGCTCCTTGAACACTATAGCGCTTTCTAGTAGAGAAATGAGGAATTTTGTTTTGGCGGAAACTCCCGAGATTAATTTTGCCATTAGGAATACGGCCTACTGAATTCAAGTGGGTTCTTTGACATGGCAACATCGTATGACATGCATGTCGTATTTTTGCCACCTTTCAGAAATCACTTACCACGGCCAGGAGCGAACCTGCTACCTTGGGGTTAGTAGACCGACACGCTATCCACTCACCCACCGTGGCAAGCAAGGCAACACTGAAGAATGGCTTCATACACCATAATAAACATATTTTCGTTGGACTTGAAGTGATCCCTGACTCCCTAAGGCCGTGGATTGACGCACGCCATTGAAAGAGACATTCAGCTCCAGTCCTTAATAAATGCCTGCACCAATGGCATCACAGATGTTGGCTGTCTCTAACAGCTGAAGACCTGTCCATTGTCAGACCAACAAGCTGATTCCCATTAAGCGTGAGCATTGAGAACAGCTTTATGAACCGGAATCGGTGTCAGATATTTATTTTTAGAGCAAATGAATGCTGGGAGCTTGGAGTGCGTGGGTGTACTGGCGGGGGGGGGGGGGGGGGGGGTGTACTTGTTACCATGGTAACGGCATATTGCGCGTTAACCTCTGACCTTTGAATTACTCAAAGCACGTCGTCACTAATTCAGCAACAGAGCTAATTCCTCCCCCTTGTGGAAGAATTCTGTGTTTAACTTATCGCTGCTCTGGTGCAGCCTCTCGTCAAAATAAAAAAAAGCCACTTCTCTTGATGAAATATTAGGATAAATTATTCAGAATATTACTTGGAAACTGGAATTGGAGCCGTTTTCAAATAAACTGAAAATAGTTTTGTTTAGCATCAAATGCGCTTTGCCAACTCTTAGGTCGTGTGCAAGCCATCACAATATTGAACAGAGGAATGTCTTACGCAACCAGGACCTGATCCTGGGACATTCGATGCTCTTACCAGCTGACCTTTCACTGCCTGACGTCCACCTCGTTGCGTAGTGGATAGCATTATTGGCTACAATCGCGGAGGGGTGGGTTTGATTCCTGGCTCTGCCAAGAAATTTATTTCTGGTCAGAGGGCTGGAACGGTGTTCACTCAACCACGTAAGGCAAAACTTTTTTTCTTTTAATCGTATAGCCTCGGGTGCCGGGTGCAAGCTTTTTTATTTGACACCCAGAGGGCAGCTTGCATTTCGGATTTTGTTGTTCCTTTAAGCCCTGTGAAAGTCAAAGAGGTTAGATATCTAAGCTTCTTGACACTATAGCGCTTTCTAATATAGAAAGGAGGATTTTTTTTGCGTTGGAGGAAAATCCAGAGTTTAATTTTGACATTATGAACATGGCCTACTGAACTCAAATGGGTTCTTTAACATGCCAACAACGTATGACATGCGTGTAGTGATTTTTGTCGACTTTTTTAAAAATCACTTACCATGGCGAGGAGCGAACCTGCAAGCTTGGGGTTGGTAGTCCGACACGATAACCACTCACCGTGGAAAATGGCAGAACTTATAATAGTTGGGTTCGATTCTCATCTCAGCCATCTTGGAACTGGTTTTCCATGGTTTCCCACTTCCACTCAAAGCAAATGTCCGGGATGGCCGCGGCCTCCTCCTTACAAATCGTCATCTGAAATAGAAATACAGACACGTATACAGTCATCACAAGATCACAGGTTATCAGAAAAATTACATATTCAATCAACAACAACAACAAAAATTCATGTTGACTTACTGCAGTCTATGGGCATCACTGAAAGAATGGCTTCGAACCTTTACATTTTATTTTATCGTATAATGCTTTTCAGTCGGTCAACACGACTGGGTCCAGATATATGGGGAGAAAAATAATATTTAAACATCCTTGACTTACTTACTAAATTAATTCCTGTTGCTCCTGTCAGAACATAGGGCTTCCATCGGGTCCTGTTGTTGGCCAACTTCTTCACCTCACTCCATGTCTCTCCCTTTTCCAGGCATTCTTCCTCGATCGTCCTCTTCCAGGTCTTCTTCGGATGACCTCGTTTTCGGGATCCTCGTTGGTTCAGGCTTCCTTAGGGTGTGACCTGTCCCACTTTCTCTCCTGTTAATGATAATGGTACTTACAGAAGAAGACATAACAATGAATTATTTGAACATACAGAAGATTTGGTGAGTGTGATGAGAAAAAGGAGAATGTCTTCCTTTGGACATTTGGAACGGATCGATTTTCATATCGAATACACTCATCAATATCTTTAAAAAAATCCTATTGTAAATGGTCGATGCAAGTTAAAAAGGACCTAAAGGAAGCTCGAATCAATCAAGCTCTGGTTTGGGATAGGAACCTGTTCAGAAAGGCGGTTGAATCTACCAGTAATCTACACCCTTTAAGATCTGTGAAGCCTCGCCCTCACTGCAAGTGGCCGGAAGAAAGGAGAGCTGAACATTCGTCAAGAATGAAGATCTACTGGCAGACAAGAAAACAAGCATTACAGTGATCATATGAGTGAAGAACATCGTGGTCCATTGATGGCCGAAAAAAAAAAGCCTAAAGCTGTACGCAATCGTTCCGGATTTATTTTCCCGTTTTCGCAGGTTTCCGTTTTACAAAGGGTTGAGTTTTAATAAGACAAAATACACTACCATGAAATACTGTATTATCACATAGGATTACTATGGAATAATTTGAGTTGAGTTATACCTCAAATCCTGAGATTAATAAATACACTTGGACGACCAGTTCAATCGTCAAGCGATCATCATCAGATCCATTACACTTAGGCCAAAACATCTATGTTTGAGAATAAAGGTGAACAATATTTACAATATGTATAATTATTTAGTTGCAGTATTGGTAATGCAACTGTCAGTGTATGCTTAGGTGAAATGCTAAAATGGTGATAGAAATCCGGTGTTTGTCTGTTCGGATTATTATATGGTTATACAAAATCAACTATGGTTATACTGTAATAATACAGGCTGATACTAATCCGGTTGTCTTCTTGGCTGGGACTTCGAGCAGTTTCGTGTTCACTCCAGCACTAGTTTTGGTCGACTGAACCCGAGTGTTAACTGGACGAAACTGGTTTTTCCTTTCTTCCCCCTTTGTTCCTATGGTCTGTCTGAGGTCAGTGCAATGTTTATTTGTGTGACGCTGCCAAATCTAGATAAGAATGTAAGTTATTGAATACAGGAAGGGTTGAGTTTTAATCAGACAAAATACACTAAAAAGAAATACTGTATTATCGCATAGGATTTCTATGAAATAATTTGTGTTTTTTCCCACTTCAAACAACACAGTTAATTCCTTAGCCGGACGTTTGTTTTTCGTGTTCTTGTATAACTTTAATTTTCTCCTGCAGTGGAAGTGTCTTTATGTTTAGAAGTCACTGAATTACACTGCATAAAATAAATGCAGTTCACAGTAAAAATAACATCATTAATAGTGCATTATGCAACGAGCCTATAATGGCAATAATCAAGATACGAGTATGTTTATAAATCGAGCGTATACGAGTTTTATAATTTCCATACGAGTGTCTTAATTACCATTATAGCCGAGTTGCATACGACTGTTTCTGTTCGACGATAATTATTATAGCTATTTTATGTTCGAACATAAATATTCATAAATATCTGTCGAGATTTCGCCAGTTCTATGTACAGAACAGAGCGCATGAGACGCAGAGAATGCCTTGTATTTGACCATGGCCTCCTCGATTACCCTACTATGACATTAGGCCACGCAGTGAAATTTAAATTAGAAGGCCGTGGAACTCAGCGCATTAATTATCTAATTGGTCAAACAACTGTTTCTTGAGCTCTGATTGGTGGGAGAAACTGTTTCATAATGAAAAATAGTGTTATAATGAGCCTCATTATTGTACAGTTTTCTGACATATAATAGTCAGGGTCGAGCATAAAGATTACTCCAGTTCACTGTTTTCTTCTACTCTCATTTGACCTGTGTGCGGAGGAAGTAACGGTACAGATGTTGTGAAATGTAGTAAACCTGCTGAGTCCTTGAGGAAATATTCATGACTCCTAGGACATTGGTCAAGTACAGTTGCGGATTGGGTTTTTAGCCCAACGCCAACCCCCAGCAATCATGGAGAGCCGATGTTTTATTTCAGGGTTGTCTCCCTTAGCTGGTGGGTCCCCATTCTTAAGCGTCAGGAACTCGCTTTTTCGCCCTTACTTGACTTAGCCGCGCACACAAAATGTACCCGTTGCCCAGAGGCCATGCATGAATCGGACTTGGTAGGAATAAATGGCATTTCCTGTGTTTTAATAGTACAATTTCACCAGCAGGAAGTGAACCCACAGGGCCACATACTACCCCTACGACCTCCAAAACAAATAACAACCGAAGTTAAATAAATTATGAAAATATGAGAGGATATGGGACATTCTTTCCAATTCTACTAAAAATAAAACCCTCTGTATCTCGGTGACATTCCGCTTTATTTTAAATTAATTTCAACATATCTATAGTAACGATGGCTGGCCACCAGAATGCGCCATAAACTCATTTTCGGAAACATGGAATTACCCTGTTCCTTACGTGGGATCTTCAATTGCTATCGACAACGACAACTGGCCGCGAACTTGGCTACAAGATACCACCACAACCGGCACCTCGCGGTGAACGTGGGAACTTAATATAGCATTAATCAAATCAAACCTGCGAATTTAGCTTCAGAAAATAATTGTAGTTAGTGGAAGGTTCATTTTGAAAATGAAAATCCACAGCCTGTTTCCAGTCTCCGACCGGGTCAGGAATGGAATGAATGAAGCCCCCATCTAGCGGCGAGGATATGAATTGTGCCGGCTGCCGAGGCCTGACGCACTCCTCTGGGGCAATGATTAAATGAATGACAGATGAAATGAAATGATAGTGGAGAGTGTTGCTGGAATGAAATTTTGACAGGGAAAACCGGAGTACCCGGAGAAAAACCTGTCTGCCTCCGTTTTGTCCAGCACAGATCTCACATGGAGTGACCGGGATTTGAACCACGGACCCAGCGGTGAGAGGCCAGCGTGCTGCCGCCTAAGCCACGGAGGCTGGAAGGTTCATTTTACATGCCATAAATCTATGACATTGGCCCGCCAGATTTACTTCCCCTCCTAAGGAAGACATATTGAGGGATATTTAACGCTCTTGAAAAAATCCCACAACTTCAGCCGGGTTTGAACCCACGATCTTGGGTATAGAAGCTCAGCATGCTACCCATTACGCCACAGAACCGCCATTTAACCCTCTATAGGCCAGGCTATTATTTAAAAGAAATCATTTCCATTTATTTAAATTTTCATTCTTACACCAATTTTGATTTGAGTTATTATAATTTTAATGTTGATTCAATATTATTAATATATTATTTTTCAATTCTTTTATTAGACTATTTATAATTTTTATTTATAATTGTAATTTTATTATTTTATAATCCTAATTTTCTGATTTTTAATGTATGTTTCATTAAAATTTAATGTTAGTATTCACCCACACGAATGGTCATGTTGGACTGTCATTTCTCTTTTGTTCTATTGTTCATTTTTAATATTTTTCAATACATTTATTAGTTAAAATTTTATTTAGTGCCATCATTCAAGGACACACCGAAATATTATTTGCTTTTCATAAATATTAACTCTTTAAAAGAAAAATTGTTGTTCATATGATTGGTGGTTAATATAGACATATACAGGGTTCAACATCCCAAGCTGAAAGTATTTCATGAATTATTTATCACTTAATTAAAACACTTTTCGTACAGCAGCGAATGACAAAACCGCCGCTCGCCGTTCTTACTTTATATGAAAGACCCTGTATTTTGATCATCAGATCGTGTTCAGCTGGGCTTAGTTTAGGTTTGGCGGGTTTGTATAATCCACACTTCTTGCTGAATACCCTGTGCTAGAATTGAGGTTACAGTTTCATTACGCGATCCATGTAGCTGTTGAATTTCACTACAAAGCAAACATATCTTCCTCTCGTGCGGAAGGCGAGTAATAAATACACGGAGCTGTGGAATTACGACCGCAACTTTTCGGGTGCACTCTTGGAATTCTGATGTGAAGTATTGGAGCCACAAATCAAACATATTGAGCTGAACGCGGGATATATTGCGAAGTAGAGAGTTTTCATCGCGTTGCTTTTACTATCAGCGCCGTTGTTATTCATGTCTATTAATATGCAAACGAAGCTCGGTGCGTCCTAGGAACTCATATGTGTTGACAATCCAATTGGACTCCCCTTCTGCCGCGTGTGCAACAAATAGCGGCACAGACAAGAGTTTATACGGCTCGGTGTGTTGCGCCAGAATACCTCTCATAGAGCAAGGATGTTGTTTATCACCTATTCTATTTAATATATAAGGATATTCACTTTCATTAGCAAATTAAAATCCACCACAAAATGTATTGAAGAAACCCGAGCAGATCTCAAAGAAGTTGGCATCACTCAAGATGATATTCTCAACAGGTAGTTCCAGGAAGAAATATACAGCCTATTTTCATATATCCTACTCATGTAATTGCCTTTATCTACATACAAAATTTCAGTTTGATTGTTGTAATAGATTCGTAGATATTGAGAACCGTCTAAATATTTCAGATGGTCGCCAGGTTGGATTTTGATTTATGTACAATTACATGGAGATTATTGTGTACGTGTGGTATTAAAACTTCAATCGCATGATTAGAACACAAGATGGCACAGCTGCCATCTTGCGGTTATGAAAACAATTGAAATAAATTAAATGCCAGTGGATTAACATTTGTATAAGCATTTAACATGCAGTCTTTCACTGCACTCGGATGGTTAAATCGCGAGAATCTTCCATTTAAATATTTATAATTCGCGTCGCCGCCATATTGGATTTGTGCTCACCAGGTTACTGAAAGTCCTATAGGTGAACTTATGTTCATAGCTTCTATGAACATAAATAAATTCAGTTCAATTGCTGTAAAAGATTCGTAGATATTGAGAACTCTCTAAATATTTCAGATGCTCGCCATTTTAGATTGATATATGTATTGGCCATAGAGTTATGTATCATTAAAAGAAAATTTTTGCGTAGGTTCATTATTCAAACTTTCACTTCCATCGCTTGATTACGACACAAGATATAAAAACTTAATTTTAAAATATCGCACAGCCGCCATCTTGAGGTTATGTAAACAATTGAACTAAATTAGGTGCCAGTGCATTACAATATGTATAATCATTTACTGTACCACATTTCACTGCGCTCAGAGAGTTAAATGTTGAGAAAGGTCTATTAAAATGTCTCAAATTCGCTTGACCGCCATGTTGGTTTTGTAGTCACCAGATTTTTGAAAGTCTCATAGGTCAATTTCTAGTAGTGTCGCTTATCACCCTACACAATTTCAAGGCGATATCGGTAATAGTTTCGGAGATACTGAATGCTGGTGAAATAATTTGCACAGCCGCCATGTTGGATTGGTGAGAGACAATACAATTTGAAGGGCACGGTCGGGGTCGGCCAGAATGGTGCTATAATCTTACTGAGTTTCATGGAAATCGCTCCAGCCACTTAGAAGTAATTAGGGGGGCACGCACACACACACACACACGCACACATAGACACACGGAAAAAAAGGTGATCTCATAAGCCTATTTTTTTTTTCATAAAATGAAAATAGGCTAACAAATCACTGTTTCGTAGGAAGGTTGATAGATTTAATGGGTTTCAGGAAATACCTAGTTCAAGAACCAAGGTCATCTTGTCTGAAGAAAGAAGGAGACTCTGCGAACGCGTGAAGAAATTTTGGGAGGAGAAGAAGAGATTCTATTATTTAAACTAGTTTCCATGACGGTTCCGTATTGACGTACTAAATAGTTTTAACAACAAATTGTATATCCGCCTTAGTCAATACATAAACGAAAATAAATTATAATTACACTTGCTCCTGGTACATGTTTCTGGGATTAATTGCTTTTATCCCCTTCATCAGCCAAGACAAATATCCGAAGAAAGATATAATATAGCGTAGCACTCAAAAAATAAATAGCTATTTAACTTAATATGGTGCACCATATAAGTAGGTCACAATAATTTTCAAACATAAGACAATCTCTTCATAATTGATACCTTGACTTAACCTGAAGTAAGTTCTTCGAATATTATTAAGTTTGCATTCGTTCTATATCATTATAAATTAATTTTTACAGTTTTTCATAATTATTTCAGTGTATAAATTTCCCCTTGGTCCCTTTTATTATGGTGTTTGTTTTTCCTTTGCTTCTTTCAGGTTATGCATTGAGCTAACCTCATTGCTATTTGAAGTTGTTCCTTCCACGCTCGTCTAATTCGTATGCAGGCATTTGATTTTGGACCTGTAGAGCATAAGGCATCTTCATTGGTTGTGTACATATGGTGAAGTATTGTGATTTTTGCCAATTCAAGTTTCGACCAGTGTTTTGGAGCGGATTTACGAGTTAACTGTCCACTGATTCTCTGTGTTTTGATGGCTGAATATCATCGCTGTTACATATATGTTTTTAGTATTGCTCAACAATTTCTGTGACCTACTTATATGGTGCACCATATTAAGTTAAATAGCTATTTATTTTTTGAGTGCTACGCTATATTATATCTTTCTTCGGATATTTGTCTTGGCTGATGAAGGGGATAAAAGCAATTAATCCCCGAAACATGTACCAGGAGCAAGTGTAATTATAATTTATTTTCGTTTATGTATTGACTAAGGCGGATATACAATTTGTTGTTAAAACTATGAAGAAGAGATTGGCAAATCGGCCGATTGTTCAACGAGGTCCACAGTGGGCCAAAATAGACAGAAGAAGATAGATTTAGAAGAAATTATTAAAGAATGTTTTGATGCAAAAAGAGGTGTTTCCTTAGGAGGTAAAATATTTGAGTGTATTCATTTTGCAGATGATACGGTGGTTATGGGTCAGAGTGAAAGAAAGCAACACAAATGTTGAAAGACATAAATAAAATTTGTAAAATATATGGAATAAAAATAAATGACAAAAAGAAACAAAATGTATTGTCATAGGAGGAAAAGGTGAAAAAATATCAATAAAATGAGTAGATGAAATTGAACAAGTAGATAGTTTTAATTACATAGGACGTTGGGTTACACAAGAAATTATATATTAATTTTATTAACGCAGCCAATGCCCATTTACTTTTCTTTTCAGGACGGGTCAGGGAAGAGATATTGGAAGGAAATCGAGAAGAAATTATTATTTTTTCTTACTGAAGGCTTCTTTTGCTATTGCAATCTTGTATTTATTTCTTTCGTGCAGAATAAATTATATGCATGAAAGAAATAAATAAAAAATATGAGCCTTACAGTAACCCTTTGTGGCTTAGGCGGCAGCACGCCGGCCTCTCACCGCTGGGTCCGTGGTTCAAATCCCGGTCACTCCATGTGAGATCTGTGCTGGACAGAATGGAGGCAGACAGGTTTTTCTCCGGGTACTCCGGTTTTCCCTGTCAAAATTTCATTCCAGCAACACTCTCCACTATCATTCCATTTCATCTGTCATTCATTTAATCATTGCCCCAGAGGAGTGCGTCCGGTCTCGGCAGCCGGCACAGTTCATATCCTCGCCGCTAGATGGGGGCTTCATTCATTCCATTCCTGACCCGGTCGGAGACTGGAAGCAGGCTGTGGATTTTCATTATATGAGACTTACAGTAGTCGCATATGATGCGTAACATCTGACATGTTATCCTACTCGTATACTACACAGCTTGGACATTCTTAAAATGTTAATTTACACTCCATTTTCATACTGCATCATTCATGATGAATGAATATATTGAATTGGAGATATGCTACTGTCACATTTGTGGCGCAGCGGTCAAGCTGTTAGTCTCTCACCAAGATAGACCGGGTTTGATTCCCGGTCAATACATGTGAGATTTTCGAATTGAAATGCCATGTCCTGTGGTTCGCATTCTACGTAAAAGGGAGGTACCGTGGATCATGATCGTGAGATTAACGGACACGCAAAACTACAAGCTTCCTTCCTTCCTTTTACATTAATAATTCATAATAACAAAGTAACACACAACGTCGACAGTACTCTCAAATACTGTGAGCACATTCCTCAGTAACTATAGCATTCATTATTCTCAAGGCTCTCATAGTGATATGGGCCGGGTAAATACCCAGTGGGAAGGTAAATATGAATTAAATACCCAAAATGAGGGTATTTTCAGTTTTTGAGCTATGTCCAACACTTTTTGATGTGTTGATGAAGTGTTGGACAAACAAGGACTGAAACACAGGTATTTGATGCCTTAAATTGAAATCAGGAACAATACTGATCCTTCAAAATTAATTGAAAGTGTATGCCAAAACTCAAAAGGTAATAAAATATATTCAATAGAAAGGACATTTGAAAAAAAAAGCTTAGTAAATATGCTTTAAGTTATTTTTCATTCAATTTTAAATATTAAAGAAATATTAATTTTTTAAATCATACTCTAAATAATACAAATGCATGTCAGGAAGTTTTTGTAGTATGTGGGCTCTATAATGGGTGAAGATGTACTGTATGCCAGCAAACATATGGGTTGGCAACACTGCTTAGCTCATCCTACCCAGAATTCAAACTGACACTGTACTTCCCTCTCATTTTCTATTCTTTGTTTGATTTTCTATTTACTATTTACTAGTTTTTACATTATTTGATTATTTATTTATTTTATATATGAACTAGCAACCCGCCCCAGCTTCGCCCGAGAACAGTTATGAATGCAGGGTGAGAGGCTACTTCTAACTGAGGTCTTATAAGATTTCCTTGTATACGACATTAGCCGTTTTCCCTCCAGCAGTGAACACGAAAATATTTCGGTTTGATGTAACACGCGATAGAGCTACGTAAAGCTGTCCATGAGAAAAACATTCTCTACCAAGAACAACTCCAGTCACGCTAAGTGTCTGATCCTGTGCTTTGTTTATAGTCATGCCAAAGCAGACTCTTACTGGGAATTGTACTCGTTTGAAACGATTAGGCAAATCTGAAGGAATCATAGGGATTCTGGGCACTAAGACCGTTTCTCCTGTACCACAGCTAGTTAAGATAGTTGCTTCAATGAAACAGTTTTTCAAAGTTCTCACTACGAAACGCGTCCCATTGCATAACTTTGGTGGGTGTAAATTACGTAGCAATATAATAGGCACTCCTACTTTTAAAATGAGCTTGTGTGGTGGCAAGCCAGACGGAAATAAAGAATTTAGGAATTCTGTAGGGTATGAACAGCTTCTTCACAATCGACTACTGCGTCTAGCCTAGTGAGTAATATATTTGAGCCTCGGCAGTGAATTTGGAGAACACTAAGTCATTAATTTTCACAACTTGTTCGTTTGTCGGCGATAATATTGCTCTTTCTTTAAACCATGAATGAGACTTGTTAGATAGGCCATGGATTTGAGGATAAACGCTATTAATCAATTCTTGAATACTGCTTACTAAAACACAGACATCGTGAGTGAGGGTAATTTTCCCGCCAAAGACCGGTAAATCTCCAATTCCGACTCTAAGTAACAAATTAGCAAACAGACTATTATCTTCTGAAGATAAGAGTACTCTCATATTAGTTTTGAGTGCCAATTTTATTTTATCCGGCCAGAAGTAAGATATTTTTAATGAAGCTTTCATTTCGTCGGCTCTCTTTCCTCTGGTAACAACTGGTAAGATATGACGAAAATCTCCGGCGAACAAAACTGTGCAGCCACCCATAGGTGTTCCGATTCCTTAGATCACGCAAGGTCCTGTCTACAGCTTCAACGGAAGTTTTGTGCGACATTGTAGCCTCATCCCATACTTCTAAAGAACAATTTTGGATTAAACTGGCAGTGTTACTTAGTTTTGAAATATAACGTTTCCATCATTACTGCTTACTTTCAAAGGAAGTTTAAATGTGCATGTGCTGTTCTTCCTCCTTCCAAAAGAGTGGCTGCAATTCCAGATGATGCGACTGCAAGAGCAATATTACCACCAGACCTCACTTAGGCGAACAACATACAAATCAAGAACGTTTTGCCTGTGCCTCCAGGGGCATCGAGAAAAAAATATCTTACCTTCCTTCTTAGTGTTATAAGCTTGTTTCTGATCGTGGTTCAGACGGTGGTCTTCTTGAGCAACGGTTTGAAGGTGCCGAGAACTAAGTCTTTCTTTCTCTTGTGACAATCAAGTAATTATTTGTTGCTCTGTTTCATTGTTACGTGACCGGGTGAGTTAGCCGAGGTCGTTGCGGCATGACTGTTGGCAGTCGCTCACATCCGGGAGGCAAGGAGGTTCGAATCCCCCCGCCGGCAACCTTGAAGATGGTCTTCTGTGGTTTCCCATCTTCCTTCCAGGCAAATGCCGGGGTTGGTCCCTAACTATAGGCCACAGCCGCTACCTTCCAAATCCTTGACCCTCCCATCCAACATTCCTCCCCAACGGTACTTGTAGCTCACCCATTGGGTGTCCGTCTCGAAGCAGCTACAAAACTGGCGAGCCGAACATGTCCTCGGACACTCCCGGCACTAAAAGCCATACGCTAAAAAAAAAAAAAAAAAAAAAAAAAAAAAAAAAAATTGTTACGTGATAAGCACTTTTTATTTTGTGATGTCCATGAACTATGACCTATATCCGTTTTACATCTCGGCATGATAGCTTAACATCACTGACTGGACTATTAATTATAACGAATTCTTGTCAGACGTAATTTAAGAATGGCGAGGTGCATGAAACACAAATCCCCATTCCGTCCAATCTTAACTTGACTGTGTAGGCTATTTTGCGGAACGGAAAGTTCACAGGCGAAATGAAGAAACGCCGAGTTGAACTTCCAGGGAAACGCCGAACACAACCACCCTTCTCTGAAGTCTTAACTCAACACGACTCAACGGTTTGCTGCTGGCTGTATCTGGGGTAATAGGTTCGCCCGCTAGTTAGGCTGTAACAGGGGTGATAGACTCGCCCTTAGCTAGCTCGTAAACTGTCGCCTCAGTATTTGAATGGACATGGATGGAAGAAATGAAAACGTAAAAACACTTATAGTGGGCGATGTTTTGAAGCTAGAGATATGCTATCAAGGGATTTTTGTAGAACTTTTCATGCTGAATAATTCTTACCCTCATAGTATTTAGATATGTTTATCGGTTTGCCCAGCGTAAGCTTTCAAAGCGCTCGAACGCCAGGTTATTTTCGATTTTTTCACTGAAATCGTTAACTTACTGCTCGGCTTCCTTTGATCATAAATAAATAATATTCAACAGAAATCATCATCGAGATATCCTTTACAGAATGGTGAAAACCACATCAAAATCCATCCAGAGGTTCTCGAGATTACCCGTGACATCCAAGAATCGGGGACTTTGTTTTATACCAAGTAGATATGATATTACAAACTGTTCTGAAAAACTGTATATTACACCTTTTGTAGAACTTGGCCAATGTTCTGATTAAATTTCCCCCAACTTATATCTCAATGTTTGCAAAAAAAAAAAAAAAAGCCTAGTTCAATTCTAACCCTGAGTTTTTCAGGTTATAACTATTGAATTGTATCTCCTCATCTAATTCCCAATTCTAATTCTGTTTTTAAGTCTCAATTCTAATTAAATTTAATTTTATTAACTATCTAATGTTATTACATTTCTAAAAAGTTAATTTAGAATAGTTTTCATACCGGTACTCTTTCTTAAGGTTCAACCTACCACGACACAGGATTTTTAATGAAAAATCTATAATACCCGGGTATTTACCCAAATTGGGTATTTACCCGTGTATATACCCAGGGTATTTACCCCGATTTATAAATACCTGGGTATTTTACATCACTAGGCTCTCAGACAGTTCGTCGTGAGCAATCAGAACATGGCTTCCTACAATCATGAAATGACCTAGTCTCACATATGATGAAAATACAGCTTTTAATTCCACTCATATAACAACATTCTGTTATGCATTTAATATTTGACTACTCACCCACAGCTTAACAATAATGCCGCTTACTTCAATGTCATTTGTCGTCTTTGTCCTACCCCATGTGATATTCAAACTTGAACGTGAAGCTTCATAAACTGCTCAATGACAAATGAAAATCGGTGAAACATTTGCCACTGTGCTCGTCAAACCAGTGCCTGCTAAATGCACTGCCTACTGTATTGCCATAACATTCTCGCACTACAGACCACACACTGCCTTGTTTCCAATACACACATTTTCAATTGTACATCCAGCTGGCAGTGCGTCTTCACTTCCGTCCGATCCACTTCCGTTCGATCCACTTCCGCCCGATTCACTTCCGTCCCATTTTTCTGGCCGTGCGTCTTCACTTCCGTCCGATCCACTTCCGTTCGATCCACTTCCGCGCGATTCACTTCAGTCCCCAATTTTCAAAATCACTCCCACAAAACTATCCAGCAACCGAAAGGAAAGATGTTACACATCAATAATTTTATTAATGCAGCCAATCGCCATGTACTTTTCTTTTCAGGACGGGTCAGAGAAGGAATATTGGAAGGAAATCGAGAAGACATTATTATTTTTTCTTACTTAAGGCTTCTTTTGCTATTGCAATCTTGTATTTATTTCTTTCGTGCAGAAGAAATTATATTCATGAAAGAAATAAAAACAAGGACTGCAATAGCAAGAGAAGCCTTCAGTAAGAAAATAAAATTATTTTGTGGAGCAATGAAAGTAAGCCTAAGAAAGAGATTAGTGAAATGTTTTGTTTGGAGTGTAGCAATGTATGGAGCGGAAACTGGGGCGCTTAGGAAAGAAGACAAAAGAAGAATAGAGGCTTTTGAATTGTGGCTGTGAAGAAGAATGGAGACAATAAGTTGGAAGGACAAAGTGTGATCAGGAAGTAATAAAGAAAGTAGGAGAAGAAAGAATGATGCTAAAGAAGGTAAGGAATAGAAAAATGAATTGGATTGAACACTGCCTAAGAGGAGATGGTTTGGTGAAAAGTGCATTAGAAGGGGCAGTCCATGGGAAAATCCGAAGAGGAAGAAGAAGGTTTCAGACGCTGGATTCCATCAAGATTGATAACTCTTATGAGCTGATGAAACGTGCTGGATAAGGTGAAGAGACCGACCATGAGGAAACCTGCCATCCGGCAGACAAACTGATGGACTATTTCGGTGTTAAGGATGAGTGTCTATGTCGCGAATGTGCTTATGTGCCGATGCCCTTCCTGATGGCACCTCATTAGGGATTTAATACGAAACGAAATAACTGTAGATCATGAAACAGGCCAGAGGTTCTGAACAGATAATAGACTGTGTATAAAACGTATTGTTGTTGTTGTTGTTGTTGTTGTTGTTGTTGTTGATTCAGTCCTTAGTCTTTGCACTGATTTGATGCAGCGCTCCATGTCTCCCTGTCTTGAGCTTATCATTCCATCACCACATACAGTAGCTAGCACACCCTACATCCAAAGCAATCTTTTTAACACAATCTAACCTTGGTCTACCCCTACAGATCTTGTCCTCAACTGTTCCTTCCACAACTATTCCTGGGTGTCTTAGTATGTGTCCTACCAACCTATCCCTTCTCTTCATTAGCAGTCACCAAAATCATCTCTCCTCGCCTACTCGTCTTAATACATCTTTATTTGTAACCCTATCTACCCATCTGAACTTCATCATTCTCCTGTAACACCACTTTTCAAATTCCTCTACCCTCGTTTTTGCTGCTGCCCTAACAGTCCGACTTTCACTTCCATAGAGCGCCACGCTCTAGACTAAGGCTTTCAGAAATGATTTTCTAATGCCTAAATATATAATCAATGCCAACAGATTCCTTTTATGTAGAAATACTTTCCTTGCCTGAGCCAACCTACTTTTTATATCCAGTTTGCTTCCTAAATTCGATCCCTGAGCCTGGCTAAATGTGGGTTATCCCCAATTTACTCCACACTTCCTCCGTCAATTTTATCCCCTAGCTTGGCTAAATGTGGGTTATCCCCAATTTACTCCACACTTCCTCCTTCAATTGTATCCCCTAGCTTGGCTAAATGTGGGTTATCCCAATATACTCCACACTTCCTCCGTCAATTGTATCCCGTTCGTTGGCTAAATATGGGTTATCCCCAACTTTCTCTACCCTTTCTCAGTAAATTGAACCCACCTTCGTGTCCCCGGAAGCAATTCCCGGCAGAAGACACAGGAATAAAGAGCCCTCTGGCACTTTCTGCCGCTGTCTGGTCTTGTCTCGGTGAACGATATAATGATTGTATCCAGCTCTCAGGTTATAGGTTATCTCTACAAAGGAAGCTATTTAGTGTCACAGGAACAACTTAATGGAACTTATAGCGCTTGACTCCATTGTGATGGAAGTTTGTTGTTGAATGGAGCTGGAGTGGTGCACTTTTAACTTTACTTCATATGTTGCGCCAAAGATTGCAGTCCGTGGTTATAGCACTATTATTTTGATTTTTCTGTAGCGTCTGAGAATCTCAAGATATTTAGTTTGTAGCAAATTGTTTAAAAAATATATATTTTGCCAGGTATCCAAAATAATCAGTGATGGACGAAGCAACGGGGATATAAAAGGTAGTTTAGCACAGGTAATGAAAGCATTTCTGCAGAATAGGAATCTGCTGACATCGAATATAGATTTAGGTAATAGGAAGTCATTTTTGTAAGCCTTTGTCTGGAGCGTGGCGCTCTATGGAAGTGAAACTTGGACTATTGGTGCAGCAGAAAAGAGGAGAATTGAAGCGTTTGAAATGTGGTGTTACAGGAGAATGATGAAGATCAGATGGGTAGATAGGGTTACAAACGGAGAGGTATTAAGACGTGTGGGAGAGGAGAGATGTTTCTGGCGACTGCTAATGAAGAGAAGAGATAGGTTGGTAGGACACGTACCAATATACCCAGGAATAACAAACTTAGTTATGAAAGGAAGGGTCGAGGGCAAGAACAGTAGGGGTAGACCAAGGTTAGAATATGTTAAACAGATTGCCTCGGAAGGTGTGGAAGCTATGTAGAGATGAAACGATTAGCTCACGACAGGGAAACCCGGAGAGCTGCATCAAACCAAACCAAAGAAAAGACTGAAGACCCAAACAACAACAACATCCAATACATATAATTTAGGATTGAAATACGCCGTACTGTTGGCGGAATATTACTGAAAATGAAGAGAGAAGAACTTAAGTCTAGTATCCCCTTAAAATAAACGTCTTAACAACGTACTTGTATTTTCAAACATTCAGTTTAGCTGAAAATTAGCAGTATGGTCACTAACGGTTAAATAATTCCCTTGTCTGCAATTAAACCAGAAGAAAGAATCGTTTTCGTTAGGAAATAGTAATTTACGAAATTTGTGTTTGTTCTACGTGCCACCATTTAATTTGAAACTGTTTTATTTGGCATCAAATATGAACTATCCCAATTATTTCGCAAAACAAAATAATGCTACATTTTGAGCAAATTTTGAGTTTTAATGCTTATTCAATATCGTCTACAACGAACTGCCTCGAGAACTCGTCGAAAAGAAACAAGAGATAGTCGGAGTTCTTTGCCACGGATACGACCTTTGACACACGATGACAAGAGGTGGTCCATGGATTTCACCACCGAATATGCACAACATAGACGTACCATAACCCAGAAGACAAGTGATCTCTGGGTCAAACTGCGACCGATACCATTACAGAGGATCCTCCCTAACACACTTCTGTAAGACGTAAAACAGACTGAATACAAATGCAATTATCTCTTTTAACATCATGATACATTCTGTATGGCCATTGGTTCCAATAACATTTATTATTAGTATCGCAGAAAGTTACCCGTGAATGTGTTGGAACGTTGAGATGTATAACTCGATGAGGTTTCCATCTATCGCTAATTAAGTACAACAGAAAGATTCTCATTCATAATGTTGAATTTTGGGCTTATGCCGTGTTTTATTATATTGAAATTCGACGCGTTTCGAAAGAAACCATGTCTTTCATCGTCAGGAATAATCTGGAATACGACAATGTTGCTAAGAGAAAGCAACGAAGAACATATAGAAGGTGCCCAAAGATGGACGCCATTATAGCCCCATGTTAGGGACAACGGAAAGCAGCAGTGAATTACTTTCTCAGGGTTCTGATAATAGGTAGCCAGGATTCACTGAGATTGTAGCCGGTGTCGCGGTTGAAATTATCTGGGTGTTTACGTATTTCAACCGCCTCCCTGATGATTCTGGGACGATAATGCTTTATACGGGCAAGAACATCCACTCCTAGGAACATGACATCAACCGCGACACCGGCTACAATCTCAGTGAATCCTGGCTACCTATTATCAGAACCCTGAGAAAGTAATTCACTGCTGCTTTCCGTTGTCCCTAACATGGGGCTATAATGGCGTCCATCTTTGGGCACCTTCTATATGTTCTTCGTTGCTTTCTCTTAGCAACATTGTCGTATTCCAGATTATTCCTGACGATGAAAGACATGGTTTCTTTCGAAACGCGTCGAATTTCAATATAATAAAACACGGCATAAGCCCAAAATTCAACATTATGAATAATAACACGGGCCGTGAAAGTCTAAATGACAATATTAGAAATATTCTCGTAAATGTCGTAAAACATGAAGATGCATAACGTGATGAGTTTTGAGAAATTTCTCTTGTATCGCAAGTTCTATAGCCAAGAATCTCTAACCATATGCCAAGTTAGTTGGGGTAAGGTTTGTTGTTTCATGTGAAAACATTTTCCATTTTGTTGTGGTGTCTATAATAATGTTTGCATTTGTTGTTAGAATTGGGGCGGAGGCAGCCGTGGCCTTCCGAAAGGAATCATCCGAATTGTTTTCCTGTAATATAAGTGGGGACACTACAGAAAACTACTTCTAGAATGGGTGAGGACCTTCTGTAAGGTTCACATCACGAGATTGAATGTACCCAGTCCCCAAACCTCAGACCGGAATGAAATTTATTAGGAGAGATGGGAATCGAACGTCGTCTTTTCAGCTGTCAGCCAAGAATAATACCTACTATACCAAGAGATGGTGAAGGTTGTTTTTGACCAATGGTACCGTTCGGCTGATGAATTCCCCTCATTTAACATCGTCATGAAGTGGTAATACACTCAACCACTCTGCTAAGGGAAACAGCTGTTTACTTGTGTCCTTTGCAAAATATTGGAAACAATTTGATTGTTTGTTGCTTGTTAACTGAAATTTCTATGTGTATATGAAACATTAAATTTTCCTATCATGTGTTGTTAGTTCGGTAAACTCCTTTCACTTCTTACTAGAAAAGACCATGGGGATTTTAACACAATATCATGTCTACGGAAATTTGGCACTCCTTCTAATCAAATACGTTGGCTGATTCTTATCGTTGCACCAACAAATATAGTATTTATTAGCCTATTTTCATTAAAAAAAAATAGGCTTATGAGATCACCTTTTGTCCGTGTGTCTGTGTGTGCGCGCGCGCGCGCGTGTGTGTGTGTGTGTGTGTGTGTCTCTAATAAATTCTAAACGGCTGGAGCGATTTCAATAAAATTCGGTAGGATCATAGCAACTTTCTGGCCGACCCCGACCGTGCCCTTCAAATTTTATTGTCTCTCACCAATCCAGCATGGTGGCTGTGCAAAATATTTCACCAGCATTCAGTATCCCCGAAACTATTACCGATATCACCCTGAAATTTTGTACGTCGATAAAGAAAACTACTAGAAGTTCACCATGAGACCTTCGAAAACTTGGTAACTACAAAACCAACATGGCGGCCAAGCAAAGTTGAGACTTTTAAATAGACGTTTCTCGCTCTTTTACCATCCAAACATAATGAAACTTGGCACTGCAAATGTTTATACACATTGTAATGCACTGGCATCTAATTTAGTTCAATTGTGTACATAACCTCAAAATGGCGGCTGTGCGAAATATTTCACAGGCATTCAATATCTCCGAGACTATTACAGATATCACCGTGGAATTTTGTATGGTGATAAAGGGCACTGCTACAAGTTTATTTACGTAACTTTCAAAAACCTGCCAAGTACAAAACGAACATGGCGGCCAAGCGAATTTGAAACATTTTAATAGACTTTTCTCGTGATTTTACCATCTGAGCGCAGTGAAATGTGGTACAGGAAATGATTATACATATTGTAATATATTGGCATCTAATTTAGTTCAATTGTTTCCATAACCTCAAGATGGTGGCTGTGCGAAATTTTAAAATTAAGTTTTTATTCCTTGAGTCGTAATCATGCGATCGAGTGAAAGTTTGAATAATGAAGCTACGCAATAATTTTCCTCTCATGGTACATAACTCTATCGCCTCTACACATAACAGTCCAAAATGGCGAGCATCCGAAATATTTTGACGGTTCTCAATATCTATGAATCTTTTACAGAAATCAAACTGAAATTTTGTATGTTCATAGAGGCTATGAACATATGTTGACCTATAGGACTTTCAGTAACCTGGTGACCACAAATCCAACATGGCGGCGACGCGAATTATAAATATTTAAATGGAAGTTTCTCGCGAATTAACTATCCGAGTGCAGTGAAGCTATGCACGTTAAATGCTTATACAAATGTTAATCCACTGGCATCTAATTTATTTCAATTGTTTTCATAACCACAAGATGGCAGCTGTGCGAAATTTCAAAATCTCGTTTTTACTTCTTGTGTCCTAATCATGCGATTGTATTCTAAATACCACACGTAGACAATAATCTTCATGTACTAGTACATAAATAAAAATTCAACCTGGCGACCATCTGAAATATTTAGACGTTCTCCATATCTACGAATCTATCACAACAATCAAACTGAAATTTTGTATTTTGATAGAGGCAATTAACATGTGAAGGTTTTATGAAAATAGGCTGTATAGTTCTTCACGGAACTATTTGTTTTTGCGGGAATCCTGGAACATTGGTCTCCATAAGTTGTTGTTGGCATCACTGAATAGAATACCATAGTATAATCATAGAACTATACGAACAGTTTGATATACTGGACTAGCATACGCAGAGGTGACTTCCATTCCAGGTCGCGTTTTCTGCAACTATTTCTCATAATCTCCCATAATGGTTTCCATTAAAATATTACGCGTGGAAGAAACGAAATGGAGTTTCGATATGAGTTCAATAACAATTTTCTTGTTAGTCACGTTTCAGTAAAGTCCACTGTTTTCGACAAAATTGTTGTATTTCTGATGTACTAACCCGGGAGCTTGGAAGCGTGCAGCCTACTAACAAACCGAGCTTTTGCTGTGGCCGTTCTTCTATGTAAAAAGTCCTCTCGGCACGCCGGAAGGCGGAGGTAGATTTCACCGGACAAACTTGGGGATAGGCGAAAATAGGCAGAATATGCAGATTTTCGTAGAAGGATCAGACCTCATTTAATGCGAGAAGGTATTTTATAATTGGAGCTTAATTAACTTTGTTTTTCGTCATTTTATGCTTATTTTAAACATTTTATTGTCTTATGGGAACGGTAACCTTCTTGTCATTTGGGGTCCATTTTTATACTTGTGGTCACACTATCCTTATGCAAGTTTTCGACACTGATGTGCAACTATGTAACGGTCTGTTACTTCTTCACGCAAAATTATATCTACCGCAGAGATTTTGGTTGGTTCCTCAGTTTAGGGGCTGCGACAACGCGGTCATGTAACCCCGTGTACTTTGGGATGGCTGTATTAGTCTGTAATTCAGGTAAGGACTGCAGACGGTCAATTTCAAGCAGTAGTTACTAATGTTGCTACCAGGTACTACCGTCAACGACACCTAGCTGTGAACTTGGCTACTAGATGCCACCGCAACCAGCAACTCGCAACTAACGTTGGAACTTCCCCTCCAAAGGAAAGCATACTGACGGATTTTTAGCGCTCTTAGAAAATCCGACGACTTTGGCCGGTTTTGAACTCGCGACCTTGGGCATAGACATTCAGCATGCTACCAGTTACGTCACCGAAGCCGCTTCACACTTAGATGGAAATCTGAATCTGATCTCGTGCAAGTGCGTTATCTTGGCAACGTCTGATGGCTCATCCCTCATCAATTTAGTAGTGTTGCCATGGCAACCACTGATAGGTCTTGGCATTTTCTTATAATTCCGAAATTATTTTTCTCATCCCTTGGCATAATGGTGGGTTATATCAAAAATTCTTTCAGACAAAAGTTTTAGGTAATTATTTATGGGAATATTGTCCATTTTGTACGGTTTTGATATTGTGCCTATTAAGAGAGATATGATTAATGTTTCCCGAAAAACCCACTTTTTCCCACCCCTTTGGTCAATGGTTGGTGCTATAAAAAAAACTCTTCAAACATACATTTTTGGGCTTTATCCGACACATAGTATGAATGTTGAACGGATTCGATATTTCACATATTAAGAGAGTTATAGCAATATTTCACGTTTTCGAAAAAAAGCCCCCTATTTTCACCCCTTTCGACCGATTTAGCCCAGTAACGACCTCGACCGAGATTTTATAGGTATACGTATACGGTAAAAAATTCAAAGTGATTGGTACAAAATTACGGCAGTTATCGTGTCCACAATAAACTGATATACATATACATACATAAATTATATATAACTTTTGAACTGACGGTGGTTTTGGGGTCTGGGGGATGTGAAACGCGAAGATATGTCGAAATTTTCCGGAAGTCGAAACATGGTACCCATTGCAATAGTTAGCTTTCTAATGAAATCTACCTCTGGTTGGTTCCTCAGTTTAGGGGCTGCGACAACGCGGTCATCTAACCCCGTGTACTTTGGGTGAGTGTAGAATCTGTCTGATACACGGTGTGAATTGTAATGGCTGTATTAGTCTTAATTCATGTAAGTACTGCAGACGGTCAATTTCAAGCAGTAGTTCCTAATGTTGCTACCAGGTACTACCGTCAACGACACCTAGCTGTGAACTTGGCTACTAGATGCCACCCCAACCATCAACTCGCAACGAACGTTGGAACTTCCCCTCCAAAGGAAAGCATACTTAGGGATTCTAGTGCTCTTAGAAAATACGACGACTTCGGCCGGCTTTGAAACCGCGACATTGGGCATAGACATTCAGCATGCTACCAGTTACGTCACCGAAGCCGCTTCCCACTTTGCCAGGCGGCTTCGGTGGCGTAGTCGGTAGCGTGCTGAGCTTCTATGCCCAAGATACCGGGTTCAAACCCGGCCGAAGCCATCGGATTTTTTAAGAGTGTTAAATATCCCTTCCATCGGAGGGGAAGTAAAGCCGGCGGTCCCATGTCATAGATTTATGGCATGTTAAAGATCGTTCCACTAATTGCACCTGTGTGAAGCTAAATTGGATAGGTTAAGAATGTATACAACGCTCATAGGTTTCTATGTTCGTTGCCAAGAGCCGACTGCGGCGGCGTCTAGTAGCTCAGTTCTGAACTTGGCCTCGTAGTCGTTGACAGTGGCGCTTGGCGGCAAAAGTAGAAACTATCTGAAAAATTGTTAGTTGCAGTACTTAAATTAACAAACAGATAACACACACTAATACAGTCATCTCAATTAACACCGGTTATCAGACAGATTCTACACACACCCAAAGTACACGGGGCTACATGACCGCGTTGTCGCAGCCCCTAAACTTAAGAAACAACCAACCAACCACTTAATCAGATGGAAATACTGAATCTGATCTCGTGCAAGTGCGTTGTCATTGCAACGTCTGATGGCCCATGCCTCATCAATTTAGTAGTGTTGCCATGGCAACCACTGATAGCTCTTGGCATTTTCTTATAATTCCGAAATCATTTTTCTCGTCCATTGGCGTAATGGTGGGTCATATCAAAAATTCTTTCAGACAAAAGTTTTAGGTAATTATTAGGGGAATATTGTCCATTTTGTACGGTTTTGATATTGTGCCTATTAAGAGAGATATGATTAATGTTTCCCGAAAAACCCACTTTTTTCCACCCCTTTGGTCAATGGTTGGTGCTATCAAAAAACTTATTTGACAAATATTTTTGGCACTTATCCGACACATATTATGAACTTTGAATGGATTCGATATTGCACGTATTAAGAGAGTTATAGCGAAATTTCACTTTTTCGAAAAATGCCCCCCATTTTCACCCCCTTCGACCGATTTAGCCCAGTAACGAACTCGACCGAGATTTTATAGGTATACATCTTCGGTAAAAAATTCGAAGTAATTGGTGCGAAATTACGGCAGTTATCGTGTCCACAAGAAACTGATATACATATATATATATATATATACATATATATATATATACATAAATTATATATAAACTTTTGAACTGACGGTGGTTTTGGGGTCTGGGGGATGTGAAACGCGAAGATATGTCGAAATTTTCCGGAAGTCGAAACATGGGACCCATTGCAATAGTTAGCTTTCTAATGAAATCTACCTAACATCAGCAAGGCGGTCAGAATATGTAGCTTCTGTGCTCACTAATCATCTTTTGGTTTCTCCGGCACGTGCCTCTTCACAGAGTTGCAAGACGCTCTTTGACCGTGATTTATACAACCAGACAGCAGTCATTCGAGATGAAGGACATGAGAGAGAAGCTGGTATTCAGTAAGGTGTAAGGCAAGGCTGCAACTTTTCACCCATACTTTTCAATCTTTACATTGAACAAGCAATGAAGAAAATTGGAGACAAATTTAAAGTGGGAGTGAGGATTCAAGGAGTAATAATTTCAACTCTGAGATTTGCTGATGACATCGTCATCTTGGCCGACACGCCTGAGGATTTGAAAGAGTATTTGAATGGTATGGACTCCGTCTTACGGAATGAATACATGATGAAAATTCAAAAATGTAAAACAAAAATACTGGAATGCAGCCGAAATAAATCAGAAACCTCCATGGACATCAAATTGGCAAGGGAAAAACTGATGGAAGTAGGAGACTTCTGTTACTTAGGAAGCAAAATAACCAGAGATGGACGAAGCAAAGTGGATATAAAAAGTAGGTTGGCTCAGGCAAGGAAAGCGTTTCTACAAAAAATGAATCTGTTGACAACGAATATAGATTTAGGTATTAGGAAGTAATTTTTGAAAGCATTTGTTTGGAGCGTGGCGCTCTAAGGAAGTGAAACTTGGACTATTGGTGCAGCAGAAAAGTGAAGAATTGACGCATTTGAAATGTGGTGTTACAGGAGAATGATGAAGATCAGATGGGTAGATAGGGTTACAAACGAAGAGGTATTAAGACGAGTGGGAGAGGAGAGATTTTTCTGGCGACTGCTAATGAAGAGAAGAGATAGGTTAGTAGTACACATATTAAGACACCCAGGAATAGCATGCTTATTTATGGAAGGAAGGGTCGAGGACAAGAACTGTAGGGGTAGACCAAGGTTAGAATATGTTAAACAGATTGTCTCGGATGTAGGGTGTGGTAGCTATGTAGATATGCAACGATTAGCTCAGGACAGGGAGGCATGGAGATCTGCATCAAACCAGTCAAAAGACTGAAGACTCAAACAACAACATAGTTATTTACGTGTTGATTTACGACAGACGGGCCCAGTCGTTATTGTTCAGATATATTTAGCCCGTCTACTTGTATACTACTGACTTATTGACGCTGAAAATGATAGTACTCATGTGACTTACACAATCATTTCTCATGAACGGAGCTCACATTGTCCAACACTTAGTGCTAAACATATCATGCACTTGAACACTATATAGGGTACAACATATACTTTCTATTCCCACCCCATTTCCAATAACTTGTTTACCGACTGAAAATTAATTATTTTGCTTACATTACGAAGGCAACACTGATAAATGGTTTCTTAAATTCGGTATTCATATTGCTCCCGACGTGCAGCGGGACGTTCGAGTTTTACCTTCGAGTGACAGCATCTGCATCGCCAATAGAGTATGCCGTTCCGCTACACACCTTAAGCAGTGAAGTTGCCAACACATCAGGGGTTTAGACTGCTTATCTGCTATTCCTACATTTCTTTTGGAGTGATCCCTATTTACTGAGGTGCATGTACAGGGTGGCGCACGAAATGTCATACATCGAAAATGGTTTATAAAATGTGTAAATATGAACTCACAACCATGTCCTTTCGTGAGCAGAAACTTTATTTCATGCGTGATTCGACCGACAGCAGCACATGTCGCGCATGCGTACCGGCTTCCAGTTATACAGCATGGCGGACAAAGGGAGGTTTACGCGCGAACAGAAGGCGAAAACAGTGTTGTTTTATGCGGAAACAAAGACTGTAACTCGGACTCAGGAATGGTTTCGAGTTCATTTCCGTACTCAGTGAGCTCTCTGCCGGCAAACTGGCCTGCCAATTTGAAACAGAAGCAATATACTGGAGAGAAAACGAACCCGTCTCAAGCCAGTCCGCTGACCGAAGAATATTGCTGCTGTGAGAGCGGTTGTGGCTCGGAACCCCTCCAAATCCACCAGAACTGCCGGTGTTTAGCTGGACAAGCAACGGCGAGTACAGTTTGCTGCGTGGACTATTGCAGAAGGTGATCCCGTACTGCACAACACATGGTTCAGTGAAGAGGCATACGCTTATCTCAACGGTGTTGTGAACAAACAGAATGTCTGGTTTTGGGCGAAAGAATGGTCTGCGATTGTGCACGAGGTTGAAAGTCATGGTGTGAAATTGTGTGTGTGGGCTGCAATTTCCAGTCATGGAATTATTGGGCCAATCTTTTTCAAAGACATAGTCAACAGTACATGGACATGTTGCAAAACAGTTTCCTTCCAGAACTCTCTGCATCAAGACTACCGGTACCAATAGAGACACAATGGTTCATGCAAGATGGAGCTCGTCCGCACACGGAAAATGTTGTTCTGGACTTCCTGCATGAACATTTTGGTCCCCGTGTGATCTCGCATCGATATCTCGATCGGTTTTGGAGCTGCTCAATCTGATGTTAACTAAACGCCATATATAGGTCATTTAAAGCCACGTTCCCCTGTTCCTGAGGACTGGCATATTGTCTCCTCATTCTTCTCGTCCGTCTCCTGCTCCTTCTTCTCTTTCTCCTCCTACTTCTCCTACTCCTGCTCCTTCTCCTTCTTCTGCTCCTCCTCCTTCTCCTGCTCCTACTTCTCTTTTTCCTGCTCCTTCTCCTGCTCCTACTTCTCCTTCTCCTGCTCCTTCTTCTCTTTCTCCTCCTACTTCTCCTTCTCCTGCTCCTCCTCCTTCTCCTGCTCCTCCTTCTCCTTCTCCTGCTCCTCCTTCTCTTTCTCCTCCTACTTCTCTTTCTCCTGCTCCTCCTCCTTCTCCTGCTCCTCCTTCTCCTTCTCCTGCTCCTCCTTCTCTTTCTCCTCCTACTTCTCCTTCTCCTGCTCCTCCTCCTTCTCCTGCTCCTCCTTCTCCTTCTCCTGCTCCTTCTTCTCTTTCTCCTCCTACTTCTCCTGCTCCTCCTCCTTCTCCTGCTCCTCCTTCTCCTTCTCCTGCTCCTCCTTCTCTTTCTCCTCCTACTTCTCTTTCTCCTGCTCCTCCTACTTCTCCTGCTCCTCCTTCTCCTTCTCCTGCTCCTCCTTCTCTTTCTCCTCCTACTTCTCCTTCTCCTGCTCCTCCTCCTTCTCCTGCTCCTCCTTCTCCTTCTCCTGCTCCTTCTTCTCTTTCTCCTCCTACTTCTCCTTCTCCTGCTCCTCCTCCTTCTCCTGCTCCTCCTTCTCCTTCTCCTGCTCCTCCTTCTCTTTCTCCTCCTACTTCTCTTTCTCCTGCTCCTCCTCCTTCTCCTGCTCCTCCTTCTCCTTCTCCTGCTCCTCCTTCTCTTTCTCCTCCTACTTCTCCTTCTCCTGCTCCTCCTCCTTCTCCTGCTCCTCCTTCTCCTTCTCCTGCTCCTCCTTCTCTTTCTCCTCCTACTTCTCTTTCTCCTGCTCCTCCTACTTCTCCTGCTCCTCCTTCTCCTTCTCCTGCTCCTCCTTCTCTTTCTCCTCCTACTTCTCCTTCTCCTGCTCCTCCTCCTTCTCCTGCTCCTCCTTCTCCTTCTCCTGCTCCTCCTTCTCTTTCTCCTCCTACTTCTCCTTCTCCTGCTCCTCCTCCTTCTCCTGCTCCTCCTTCTCCTTCTCCTGCTCCTTCTTCTCTTTCTCCTCCTACTTCTCCTGCTCCTCCTCCTTCTCCTGCTCCTCCTTCTCCTTCTCCTGCTCCTCCTTCTCTTTCTCCTCCTACTTCTCCTTCTCCTGCTCCTCCTCCTTCTCCTGCTCCTACTTCTCCTTCTCCTGCTCCTTCTTCTCTTTCTCCTCCTACTTCTCTTTCTCCTGCTCCTCCTCCTTCTCCTGCTCCTCCTTCTCCTTCTCCTGCTCCTCCTTCTCTTTCTCCTCCTAGTTCTCTTTCTCCTGCTCCTTCTCCTTCTCTTCCTTCTTCACTTTCTCCTTCTTCTCCTTCTCCTTTTCAGTCTTCTCCTTCCTTTCCACCTTCTCCTTCTTCTCCTGCTCCTACTTCTCTTTCTCCTGCTCCTCCTTCTCCTCCTTATCCTCTCCTCCTTCTCCTCCTCCTTCTTATCCTCTTTCTTTTTCTCTTCATCCTTCTCTCTCTTTCTCCTGCTGCTCCTTCTCCTCCTCCTTCTTCTCCTGCTCCTTCCTCTCTTTCTTCTTCTTGTCCAGATCATTTTCCTCTTCCTCCAGCTCCTTCTTCTCTTTCCCCTTCTCCTGCTCCTCCCTCTCCTCCTTCGCCTCCTCCTTCTTATCCCCTTTCTCCTTCTTATCTCTCTGTAAATAAGCTAGGAAGTTAAAAGGAAACCAGAAGAGGGACAGAGAATATGGGCCTGGTGCACAACACTTATCTTGAAGAGCATTTTTCTTCACTTTTGATTTTTTCGAGGCAAATGTTCCTTTTTCTCAGGAAGTATTAACAATAGCGCTCTGAATGATCAACTAAAGGATTGTATGTTTTCCTGTGATTTTATCATATATAGAAAAATAATATTTTATGTTTTCATAGAGAAAAAAGTTGAAAAATTTAACCTCTGAAAAAAAAAAGTATTTACAAACATACACATTTCCAAAAACAACCCTTTAAAGATAAAATATAGATCTAAATATCTGTACGGTTTTGTTTCAATAGGTTAAATACTTAATGAGAAAAAGGAACATGAAGGTGACAAATTTAACATGGTGGAGATGGGGCTTACAACCTCCCCTTAAAGGTCACAGAATGTCGAGGCCAGGCTGCACTCGCCGCTTGATGTTTATTGGACGATGGGGACTCGGCTGCACCTGTTACCAACACAGCCACTGGAATAATCTGGGAGCGTGGGAAAGAACAACTGTTAGCGCCTAGCGAGTCTCTCGGCCGAATTCAATTTGTGATACACCTTACTTGTTTGTACACTGAAAATAACGAACTGTTATCTCGTACCGCGCAGGTGCTGACCACGCAGCTAGGGCGATACTTTTCACTTCACTAAAATACTGGGATGGAGTTATGTAATATAAGGTGCGTTAAAAAAGTAAAGCTGTAATGCGCAAACCGATGACGACATCGGCTAATCGTGGCGTGTGTAACGAGGTGTGGTTCCGACCAGAGCGTGGAAGGTCACAACCCGTCGCTAGAGGGCACACATGCACGTTACGTGACGATACAAAGCGAGCAGCAGCATGCTTCAATCGTCCAACCAAGACCAAGACAGTAGGCCATTCGACATGCTTCCAGGTGTGATTGAAGACTGTGGGGCACCCATTGGGCACACACATTCCTCAAGTGCAGTCGTTCATTCATGATGGTGTGCACACTTCCAACGCTCAATCCGACCACGGCGGCTATGGCGTTCACTGTCACTCGGCGGTCCTGGGTAATGAGTGCATCAACCAGCTGGACGCTGTCATCGGTAATGCAGGGAGATGCCCCAGACCGGGCATCATCGGCTAACGACACCCGTCCTTCCCTGAAGCGCTTGTGCCTCGCCTTGACCCTTGCAAGGGACATGCAGTGTTCGCCGTACACTTGTGACATTCGGCGATGAATGTCCGTTCCCCCCTACTCCTTTCGCTGTCAGAAACCGACCAACACCTCTTTGCTCTTCTTTTGACGCCTCCATGTCACTGTTTGCAATGCGACTGGCAGCGTTGGACGATTTATGCATGCGACTGCTCGCTTTGTATGGTCACATGACGTGCACTCGTGCCCTCTACCGACGGGCTGTTACATTCCACGCTCTGGTCGGAACCACACCTCGTTACACACACCACGAGTAGCCAATGTCGTCACCGGTTTGCGCATTCCAGCCTCCGCCTCGTTATTTTTTGATCGAACCTTATACTATATTAACACTCGCTCTACTTTCCAGGAAGGAGACTAAATATTGTTTATTTCCCTATTAATGAGAAATTGAACTTGTTTGTGTTTTGTTTTGTTGATTCTCAACATGGAAGTCCCACCTTAATGCTGCGCTCCCAGCCACAAGCACAGTTAAGTCTCAGGAGCCTCTTAACTCCCTCACGTTACATATTTTAGCGGTTGTGAACTATTTGTTGAGAATGAAGTTATTATTTTCTAAGTAAAATCAAATAAAATTAGCTGCTTAGGCTTACTAGACAAGGAAAAGAAGGACGTTTGTAATTTAATGTGGGCGTCATTATTGTCGTGATCATGAGCCACGGGACCTCCTGTTTACATGGAATCTGAACCACAGGACATGGCATTTCACTTTGAAAATCTGACATGCATTGACCGGTCCGGTGTTGTGATAGGCCAACATCTTGATCGCTGCGCCATCACGCCCCTTATTACTAAGCAAACAAGTTCACCTGGAAACATGACCAAGATTACCTGTACTGGACCTGCTAC
The DNA here is from genome assembly GCA_946902985.2 of Meconema thalassinum. Taxonomy (NCBI): domain Eukaryota; kingdom Metazoa; phylum Arthropoda; class Insecta; order Orthoptera; family Tettigoniidae; genus Meconema; species Meconema thalassinum. The sequence continues at coordinate 552,347,290 of OX336392.1, forward strand.
ATTTCTTTGGCGAAAGTACACCATATTATCAGTAACAACCCCAAGCAGTAAATAATAGCGAAGATTACAAGAACATCTGGTAACCATGGAACATACACCAACATACCAGAAATTTCCTATGCCTCGGGATATCAAAAGAAAACTCAAAGGGAATATCGAGTAGTACAGAGGTGTACAAATTATTATTAGACTTGACGGCAGTTTTCCTAAATTCCATTTGTAATTTATCATTCTCACGGCTTAATGCACTAAATATGTTTGCAAGGCGTTGAATTCACTTCAAATATTTTGTTTGATTACATCGCTCTACTTTTCGTGTGAATTTAGACCAGAGAGATTTGGAGACTTTTTTTACTGATGATCCGCTCTCGATCTATTCAAGCATTCATGAAGAAGGGATTGAAATCCCCTGACTTAGAGGTTACATTACAAAGTCAATGAAAAAATAGAAAACGTACCCAGCTCACGTACCCATCGGAATCCTCTATTCTAAAAGTTTCCAGACACAATTCCTTTTGGGAAAAGGTGTAAGTACACGGAGGACTAAATAGGGCAAGAAAACCTGCCAGCAGTTATTTAGAATACAATGTGTGACTGGGTTAAGTTCTAATAATTTTCACACCCCTGTATGTGTGCATACTACTAGCTGCGAAGATCAACAGACCTTTAGAAATAAATAATAATTTGTCATAACGCCTGTGATCATAAGAGTGTCAGATAAGACCCATGACTCTATATCAAAGCTTCACCTCCCTAACAAACTGTTTCACTAATTACAAAAGGAAACGTGCGATATAGTGAGACAAGTTCTTTTGGTGACAGAAACGATGTCATTGACTATTGACACCAACACTAACAAATAGTCAGTCAGCCACTAAAGCTTCCTATTTAGGAGAAAATGACGTCACTGTTCCGCCCCTTAAAACAAGAACCCCACAATTATTAGCTAGCCATTCGATGTTCATCAGTAGAAACCTATGAGAATGTTGTTGTTGTTTGAGTTATCAGACTTTTGACTGATTTGATGCACCTCTTCTTGCGTCCCTGCCATGAGCTAATCGTATCATCATCTCTACATAGCTAAATGCAGGATCGAATCCTGGCGCAGTCAGTTGGCATTTGAGTGTGCGCACAGTCAAGAGAGCAGTACATTTACTGGCACGTTAGAGATCTCCGTCACGCACGCCGGCGTCTTTTAAAGCCTGAGTAGTTATATGGGACGTAAAACCAATAACATTATTATTCTACATAGCTACAACACCTTACATCCGAGGCAATCTGTTTAACATATTCTATCATTGGTCTGCCCATACAGTTCTTGTCCTCAACCCTTCCTTCCATAACTAAGTTTGCTATTCGTAGGTGTCTTAGTATGTATCCTACCAACCTATCTCTTCTCTTCATTAACAGTCGCCTGTCTCCCATTCGTCTTAATATGTCTTCATTTGTTTCTCTACCTACCCATCTGATCTTCAACATTCTCCTGTAACACCACATTTCAAATCCTACTATTCGCCTCTTTTCTGCAGCTCCAACAGTCACTTTCGTAGAGCACCACCCTACAAACAAAGGCTTTGAAAAATTACTTTCTAGTACTGTACCCAATTGTCATCATGTGGAACATGTGTTCGTATCCCAGCTAACTCACGGTCTTTCGAGGTATGGGATGTTCCTGCCCACCATACGACCACATGCTCAGGATTTGAGTCTACCAGGTAACTACTCTACATGAAAGAAACAACATATTCCTAAATAAAACATTTACTGATCTAAAGTCATGTCTATACAACAAAATACAAACAAAGGATAATTTACATTTAATTCCCACAATTAAAAACAGGGTTATTTTGTGAGTCTCTTCTTAATTAGTGCTACACTGCACTCAAATCTATTTCTAGCATCCTATCATTGATACCTTCAGACCTCTACGAGTCTCCATAGTGTTCTTTATGTGACACAATTTAACAAAACTGGAGTATCACAACGCAAAAGTCACATATCACTTAAAATTACATTAATTCTGTAATAATAAAATATTAATCCGTTTCTTACGGTCATTTACTTTTATTAACATAAATTCATTATTTTATGCCTTAATTAAGAAATGTTGTTGTGTCGTGTGAATCATCTTCCTCCTTCCCATCAATATGAAACGCTTAAAAGTGGTACGTTTTCCCTTCCAAAATACACATGGATAGAAATGTTTATAGTTTCACCATACAACGATTTTCTGGGTCTGGTCGAAATTATTATCGTTACAAACGTGTCATGTTCTTAGAAATCACATACCCGTATGCATACATTAGTGTGAACTGGGCAAAAATGCACTTTAAAAATATGCCTAACAATTTATTTGGTTCAGTGTTCCTCCTCAGAGAATAACTGGGCCAAAAAATATCCGATTTCAATGATCCGACAATGTATGTGTTTTGAAACACATCATTTAATTCAATTGGCATCATCATAACAATCATATCTTAATTACAGATCGAAATATCGAGATTCTTCAGTGTCCCACTATGACTCTAATTTAAAGGGATCCGGCCGACTGACCTCCCCTCTCCCTAGCAGGCAATAAAATTAGTTCCACCTGGCCGCGCAAGATGGCTGCTGTCTCAGTGGACTACTCCCACACCCCTCTCATCTGCTAGCAAGGTCATCCTTGTTTACAATTGCAGTACAGTGGAGTGACCCAGAGTATTGTCTCAAGTAGTTGAGTCATTCTAATTATTTAACACCTATATTTAGAGTGTATTGGGCTCAACCCGGCTCCTTAATTAACATTCATGGCTGGGGATGGATTCTGTAATAGCCTTGCCGTTCTATGGTGAATACTAGTGGCTTTGGACGCGCATCATAATGAGAATACAAGATTGCTCACCAGGAGCTGTCTCAATAATATAAGGAAATCTGCGTTTCCTATACGACGAACATGATTCTCCTCTCAGGGCAGATCATTTTATACATGTGCTCACGGGGTCTCGAAGAGCTTCCCTCGTGGCAATTATTCCTGCAAGCGATGGATACAGACAGGCTCTGTCCAATTCGCTGCGAATAATAAAAGTATGCACTACTGCGATACTATCTCGTAGATTAGCCAACATTTCACCTAACGTGCAAGCTCTGCTAGAATGGTCCCCGCACTATTATTGACGTATATCACTTGATTCTACGTTACTTCGCTCGCTCTATGCGGCTTCAAACAATACTTCTCATAGATGACTCAATTATTGAGGTACCCGCGTCCTCTCTGCAATTACACTTAAGCCAAAGCTTTAAATAGCTCACAGAAACAAGTACAAATTTACTGGCTTACATTACTTTCATGGTTCTCAAATACAATCCTAAGAATTGACCATATCAAATAATCATTCAACACTGAAAAACTCTCGTATCTCGCTATATTTCACGTTACTTTCCTACTGTTTACCAATACAGTATCTTTATATTAGACATGACACATTTTGAACGTTATTTAGGCCTGAAATGCCTATTACTTTACTTTACTGTTACCGACCCCAGATTATTATTATTATTATCATTTAACGTTACCGTTACATTCATCACAATTTTCGCTTGAATGGCCCTAAACAAATCACCTTCCAAGCCATATTCTACCAAATACGAGTGGTGAAAGCTCGTACAACAAGTGACTGTTACATCTTAGTCTCAAAGTGATGCATCGTTGTATGGTGAACTATTTAGTTGGAATAACATTGACAATTTGTACTCACTTCTCATTCTCGCTGGATTATTCCAGCATGCTAGCTCCGGGCCTGCCATGACGCTTGATTTAAGCCATCATGCTATATCTCACACGACACTTGATTTCACATATTTCCCACATGATAATCGTACTCTTATCAGTGGCCTTTCTTACTTTTACACAATACATATTAATCACAGTACACATAAACACTTTTGAAATCACTATAATAAAATTTATATACACTTTTTCACTATTTCACAGGTTGATCCTTAATCGGACTCCTCCTAACGCCTGACCTCAGAGATGCGATGACTATGACAACCGCTGGTATCCGTGAAAGTCTATCTGCGTGTACGTGCGTTCGATTCTCGTTCCCTTCAATACTGTTTATTTCACCGTCATGATTACTTGTGATGCCTCTCGGGCTCCCATAACTGCAATGATCCTGACGATACTGCGTCATTTATAAGTATGACAATACCTCCTGGTATTCAGTGTCCAAAACCATCCTAAATTATTGCTACGCTGTAGCAAATTACACTTGCGTATAATAATGGATAAATATCTTCTGTAGATTAAATCTTATGCGATTCATGATTTATATTTAGAAGCTGTATGATACGCTTCCATTGTTCTTCAAATATACTCTAACATTTCGCGCACTTACTAGCAGCGTTTAGTTTACGTGTAGACTGCAGATGAACTGCAGAGCAACTGAAGATGAACTCAAGACGAACTTGAAGACAACTAAAGAACAACTGGCTTGGTCTGTGCTGCTTCCCCTATATAAAGGTTTCTCGTAAAATGTAGTCCACAGGACACACGAGAGCGACTCCTTTCTTGAAATAATGTATTTCCATTCAAAATGATGTATACACCTTGTTTATCTAGATGTGGAGGTCCCACAATCACTTGCGTGCAAGCGATCGCTTCGGCCAATTAATTGCAATTAATTGCCTTATTCCATCGCGTCATGACGCCACCATGGTGATTCCCCTCTGGCTGGTCACCAAATCATTCCTCTCGAGCGTAAGCTGGGTGTTAATAGGCTTATTTAGAGATATAGGCTTTAATTTAGGTGTAAGACCTCTCCTAAATTATCTCTCCCAAAATATATTCACCTGGGTGTACATTTCACTCCATTTCGATGCTCCAATTGGCTGCAATCAATTAATTTCCGTGGGCAATCATCCCCACTACAGTCTCAAGCGTTGTCCAGCGGTGAATACCCGAGTCATTAATTTCGAGCTGTCTCCGCGGACCAGACGGAAAAAGTTCCTTCGGAACCTTGAATCTCCTCCCATTCGCTGGCTGCAATTAGTAAAATGTCAAGCTGGCCTGCTTTCACGTTTCTATACTTTGAAAACGTACATATGACTGCAATTTCTGACAATTATTCCCTTAAACAGCTATGATATTCACATACAAGCCGTGAAATCATGCGATATTATTATATGTCATTATACAACTCATTGCTCTTCGGGTTCCCTGTAGCTGTTCCCTCTCAGAGAACAATGGTTCGCCTCTAGGCAGAATCATGGGCCTGGTCTTCTCTGATAAGACCCGAGTTCGATGCCAGTCTGCCGTGACCGATTGGGCACATTTTTCCCTCGCTAAGCTCGGAAAATTCATTTCACAAGTGAATTTTTCCGCCTTCAGATGGCATTGACTCCTACTGTATTTACTTTAAGCGGTCAGTGCTCTCGGCAATGGGATGTCTCGTTCCTCCACTCCACTCTGTCTGCCGTCTCGTGTTCTCTTGTTTTGTTCCCTCAGTCGTTCATTCATTTCTTGGAGTTCTGCAGCGGCTTCACACAACTGGTCGTAAAATTCTTTCAGTCGACAGCTGCATTCACCCCTCGTGTTCCTTGGGTCTGCGAGCCGGTCGCCTCGCTCCGTTTCTTCCTGGGTCTGCAAGCTTTTCTCAAGAGTCTTTGCGTGCATACATAATGACTCCCCGTCCATTTGGGTGTACATGGCTTGCTCCTGTCTTGTTTCATAACCCTCTGGCGGACTATACAGCTTTATATTAGCTGCATTTACAACAACTTCTCTACCTGTTGCTTCATCTCTGATTCGGTAGGCATTATTTTGCAAGTCCCTTATAATCAGGTAGGGTCCGTGATAGCTATGCTGGAATTTCTTGTATTTCCTGCTCTCTGGATCTGAACTGGCTGGTTTTTTCAATAAGACGTACTCCCCAACGAGTAGTGGTCTATGGTAGCGTTTTCTCCTACTTCTCCGCTGCCGTCTGTCTGCTTGTTTCTTGAGATACTCGAATGCTCTCTGGATCCTCAATTCACGTCCAGGTTGTGCATCTACAGGCGTCCGAATGACGTTATCCCATGGCCTCTCTGGTCTTCTATCAAGATGTAGGCTCACTGGCACTTCTCCTGTCGCTTCATGCACGGTATTGTTGATACAATACTCAATAATCTCTAGTACATCAATCCATTTCCAATTTTCCGTAGAGCAGTATATCTTCGTGTACTTTTGCAGTTCCCTCATAACTCTCTCAGCGGAATTCGACTCTGGATGTCGAACTGTGGACAAAATCTGTCTTATACCCAGATTTTCCAATTCCCTGCGAAATTCTACGCTGGTAAAACAGCTCCCATGATCAGATAATATGTTCTCCGGCTGCCCTAATATAGGAATGATTCTTTCCTTCAGCCTCTCAAGTACCTGTTTTGTACCGGTTTTCTGAATTGGACAGAGGACTACCATTTTAGAAAACAGGTCTAGTGCAACTAGGATGTGTCAATTTCCTCTTCTAGCTCTTGGAAGCGGCCCAAAATTGTCCAATGCCAGAAGCTGACATGGCTTCTCTGGTAAGAGTGGTATAGGTTTTTGCCTCATTAAGTACGAGTTAGGCTTTACTCGTTGGCAAATATCACATGTCCTGATCGTATTCCTGACTGTATCTCTAAGTTTTGGCCAAATAAATGCTTCTTTAAGCAGGGCAACAGTCTTATCTACGCCAGGGTGACCAAAAGCTCTGTGTGCTAACCATACTAGCCTTCTCTGCAATGCTGGTGGTACAACAATCCTGGGTCGAGTGTGGTCTGAGTCGCTCCATTTATGTAGCATCTGGTTAAACCATAGATACTCCGCTGATAGTGCTTCGGCTTCAACATACATTGGGTTTCCTCTGACGAGCTTTCCCTCGAAGTAATTAATCATCAACCGTATCCAGGGATCTTCACGTTGAAAAACGGTGATGTTCCTTAGATCATCTAAGGTCTTCTGGTCTCTATCTTCTATCTCGATAGCTAGAGCTTCCTCTTCATCAGCTGTCGGGTATCTGCTTAGCAAGTCAGGTATAATATTGTCCTTCCCCGGGCAATACTCGATTTCCACTTGAAATTGCTGTATGTACAGGGACCACCTCGTCAGTCTTTGACTCGACAAGTCAGTTTTCAACAAGAATGTTAGGGCTTGATGGTCTGTTCTCAATATAATTCTAAAACCATAAATTAGCTTTCGCCAATACTGTAAGGCGTACAGTATTGCGAGTAATTCGATCTCCGTGACCGTATAATTCTTTTCATTAGGTTTCAACCTTCTACTTATGAATGCAATATAAGTTTTCTCCTCTGGCCTGTCCACATTTTCCTGGTATAACATCGCTCCAATGCCTATGAATGATGCGTCAGTCTGGATAATAAATTTCTGAGTGTAGTCTGGATATCCCAATTTTACATAATCTAAAGGCATCTGTTTAGATTTCACGAAGGCTTCCTCGCATTTTTCCGTCCAGCGCCACCTTCCTCCTTTCTTCAATAAGTCTTGGAGTGGTGCTACGGTCTCGGTATACTTCGGGCAATGGCTTGAAAAGAATCCAATAACGCCTAGATATTGCCTGACGTTCTTTACCTTCGTTGGTCTCGGGAAATGTTTAATGACCTCCAATTTTCCCGGATTAGGCCTAACTCCTTGTGCATCTATTACGTGGCCTTGGAAATTAACTTCTCTCTGACCAAAGTTAGATTTCTTTATATTGACCTTAAAGTTAGCCTGACTTAGGTCATACAACAGCTTGCGTAGATCTCTGACGTGTTCTTCGACTGTTTCAGATGTCAGTAGTATATCATCTACATAGCATGTGGTTGTTGCTTTTACTTCTTCAGACAGGTTCCGATCAAGCGCTCGTATCAACGCTGAACCTGCTGTTTTCAGTCCAAATGGGAGACGCACGTAAGAATATGTATGCTGGTCGAATAAAAACCCAGTTAATAAACTTGTTTTCTCCTCCAGAGCAAGATGGTGAAAACTTGCCGTCAGGTCAAGATTTGAGAAAACAGTCTTTCCTTTGAACCTCCTGAGGACCTCCTTAATGGGCGGCACTTGGTCAAATTCTGGTATGACCTTGGAATTCAAATTTCGTAGGTCCAGGCATATCTTTACACTTCCGTCCTGTTTAGGTACAACTACCAGTGGGCTGACATAAGGTGTGGCCGTCTTCACAATGACGCCTGCCTCTAGCATTTCCTGTATTGCTTCCTTGACCTTTATATAATGTTTCTCGGCTACAGGATACGGCTTCTGTCTGAATGGTGTCCAGTCACTGACTTGGAACGCATACTGGAAATTCTTGATCCGGCCAGGTCTCGAATCGAAGACTCCTTTATATTCAAATAGCAGTTCCCTTAGCATTTGCTTATGCTCTGGACCAATTTTAGCTTCCTCTATCTTTTCTTCCAGGCATTCTTCAAATTTTGGTTCGAGGTCCTTTTCAATGTCTGCGGCCAGTGTTGCCAACTCTTCCTCGATGTCTTCTGTTGTCAATACTGCATCCCCAGTCATATCTCCGTATGTATGCCATACGTACTCTTCTGGTCTCGTTTCATTGTGCTTTAATGAGAGCTCTAAATCTTCCTTTCCCTCACTTGCGCGAAACATGACAATGTCTTGCGAGAGATCTATTATAACTTTATATTCTCTTATGAAATCCATGCCGACAATAATGTTAATAGGCAGCTTATTCACAAGTAGGAAGCTCTGTGAGAATGTAGAGTTCCCTATCTGCAAATCTAAAAATACTTGGTATCTGCATATCATAACTTTATCTGCTATGACACCTTTTATTTTCACGCTTGAAATAGGTATTTTCAATACGTGGATTTTACTTTGGATTTCATTATATAATGCCTGGGTTATCAAACATACCGTTGAGCCTGTATCTATTAGACTTCTTATCTTCATGCCTGCGATGTTTACAATAATAATGGTTAGTTCCCTTCTCACATTGACCGTCCCTTCATCTATGTCTTCAATAAGCTCCTCAGTTTGGCAATCCAGTTAACTACATTCACTGTATTCCATCCTGTATTTATCTCTATTTGGTCATTTAATTTTGGTGTTTTTTTCCATTGCTCCATTCTTTGTGGAGTTCTTCTGTCTGTCTTCGTACTGCTGAAGTTTCAGACTCTTGGCACCGTCATCATTTTTATAGATGTCGGGTGACCTTCGATTCTTAATCGCTTCATTCCAATGAACTCGCGATTGTCTATGGTCGTCTCCACGCTCTTCCATGTATCTTAAAGATGCGTGATAGCGTTCTTCCGCTTCTTCATCGAACCAGCGACTCTGTTCTTGGGATCTCCATCCTTGGTTGTTCCCATTTCGGCCGTAATTCCTTCTGTTATCAGGCTGCTGGTCTCTTGTACCGCGCTGATTCCAAGTTTTCCTTCCTCGGTGTCCACGGTTCGATCCTCCTCGATATGCTGGCCTCCAATTCTGGTTTTCCCGTCCTTCACGTTGCCAGTCTGATTTCTCCGTTTCGGTGCTCGTAGACTTACTTTTTGTCTGCACCTTAGTCGATTCAGTCGGTGTAGTCGTCATGTTGACTTGTTCCACGTTCCGACTTTGCCTTGTGTGCTGCGCTGTGGTGAGGTTGAGTTGTCTCAGCACCTCCTCCATATCGATCGCAGTCTTGGCGTTTGCTGAGATTAATAGACGTTGTACTTCATACGGTAGCTGCATGGCTATCGCTATACACAAATCTGACTCTCTAATTCCTTCATCAAGTTCGCGGAAACGGCACAATTGAGCCACAAAAAACTCTGCATACTTCGTCCGATTATTAGTACTATAACGCCTGGAATACAAGTCCAATCTGAGGTTCTGTTGTATACTTGCGTTCCAGTACCTGCTTAAAAATGCCTGGTGAAATTCGTCAACGGTGTCAAACGTGTACCGAAAACTCCTAAACCATAAGGCACACTCGCCATCCGTCAGTTTTTCAATCGCTCTCAACCTTCGCTCTGGCGGTACCTTCGCGTCATTCAATACTCGGAAACCTCTTTAAGCCAGTACTTGGGTGTCATGTTAGAATTACTCCCAGAATATTTCTTCGGTTTCTCGTCACTAGCCCTTATAACTGTGACTATTTGACTTTGAACAGCATTTTAATGCGGTGTTGACATAGCAATTGGCATACCAGGTGTGGTATACGGGCTGTCACTTGGCATGGCTGCATTCTTTGGAGTGGGCTGTATCTCTATATCTGCCCATTTATTTCTCCTATTCTCATCTATACTTCCTTCGCTAGACCTATGATTTCGCAACATGGATTCCTCCTGTGTGATCATTCTAGTTTCTATTTGGCTGTGCCTATTTTCTGCCCTTTCTAAACGAGCTAATACCTCTCGTTCTATTTTCTCTAGGCGATCCCGGTTTTTCTCTGCCATAGAAAATACCTTTTCCTTGTCGTCTTTAAGGTTTTCTTTCAGGTGGGTAATTTCCCCCGCTAGACTTTCTCTTACCTCGGCAAGAGTTATATCGCTGGCTTCAGTCTTCAAGCCTTCTCTAAGTTCTAATTCTTCTCGTAAGCCTGTAACTTCTTTATGTATGTGACCCTGCATATGAGAGATTTCAGTCCTTATTTTCGTGATTTCTCCCTGGTCCTCATCCTGCCTTTTATGAATAACTGCTAGGTCGCTCTGAGTTTGTTCTAACTCTTTTTGCACCTTCCCGACCTGCCTTTTCATATTTGACATTATTTCCTTATTCTCTTGATCAGAAGTTTTTATTTCATGGATTTCCTTGCATTGGTCAAGGATATTCTGATCCTGCTTCCTTAAGGCTTCGTCTACCGCCTTTGCGTAGCCTGCCATCCGACTGTTCCATTTTACGTCGCTGTCTTCGAGCCTTTGATCCACGGTCTGAGTGAACGTATTAAATTGCTCTAGCTGACGCTTAGTATTCGCTTCATTTTGACTTTGAATGTCTTTAAGCTCCATTGACATACTGCTTAAGCTATCATTAATCTCACGCTGTGATTCTCTGCACGCTTGCAGATTATTCTCTAGTTTTAGCTCTATTGACTCAAAGCGTTTATCGTTATCAGCTTGCATCTCTGAGACCACGCTAACAATATTCATAGTTACTTCTTGCTTAATGGATTATTTAACGTCATCCATTTTTCTATTGACCTCATACTGATTAGCCTCTAATCTAGTGTTCATTTCAGCCAACATCTGGCTCATATCAGCTTGATTAGTCTCTAATCTACCCGCTATTTCATCTTTAAATGCTTTAGCCCCTTCCTTACTCTTAGCATTCGTATCATCAAATTGTTCTCTTAACTCAGCGATACACCTGAGTACCTCCTCAGTTCCAGCCATCCTGTATTTCTTAATTTGAAATTCAGGTAGGCCGCAGCTGAACATGCTGGCGCGTTCTATTGGAAAGAAAAGGATTCCGATGTCGCGACCACAACAACAACATATTACAAAGTGCCGAAACCACCTATGGACTGGGTATAGACCCACGTACCCGTCTGACGACAGTGTATAATGTCTGAGTTTCGTCTAGAAAGACTCACAATAGCTCAAACAGAGTTTGAGGAGAAATACTATTATGGTTTTCCCCATGAAAACCATGCTATTATTATGGGGTTTTCTGAATCCCATAAGCCTTCCACGTCTCTGGGCGCCATGATAATGTTTAGGTAGTAGTCAGGGGTTTGACATGATAATTAAAAGAGTTAGGTGTAAAGGGGTGACAAGTTACATTTACATTTAAGCATGTCTTATGGAGGATTATCAGCATTTATTTTGACGTAAAGGCTTATTAACGAATGGGACGCGGCCTTTTCCTAATATATCCTAATTTCTCTGCTGTACTTGCTTCTAGCATTAATATCTTTGCCGACTTTTAGTAGTACCTGTGACTCAATCCTAGTACAGTGACATCTCCCCCATGTACCCAATTGTCATCATGTGGAACATGTGTTCGTATCCCAGCTAACTCACGGTCTTTCGAGGTATGGGACGTTCCTGCCCACCATACGACCACATGCTCAGGATTTGAGTCTACCAGGTAACTACTCTACATGAAAGAAACAACATATTCCTAAATAAAACATTTACTGATCTAAAGTCATGGCTATACAACAAAATACAAACAAAGGATAATTTACATTTAATTCCCACAATTAAAAACAGGGTTATTTTGTGAGTCTCTTCTTAATTAGTGCTACACTGCACTCAAATCTATTTCTAGCATCCTATCATTGATACCTTCAGACCTCTACGAGTCTCCATAGTGTTCTTTATGTGACACAATTTAACAAAACTGGAGTATCACAACACAAAAGTCACATATCACTTAAAATTACACTAATTCTGTAATAATAAAATATTAATCCGTTTCTTACGGCATTTACTTTTATTAACATAAATTCATTATTTTATGCCTTAATTAAGAAATGTTGTTTTGTCGTGTGAATCATCTTCCTCCTTCCCATCAATATGAAACGCTTAAAAGTGGTACGTTTTCCCTTCCAAAATACACATGGATAGAAATGTTTATAGTTTCACCATACAACGATTTTCTGGGTCTGGTCGAAATTATTATCGTTACAAACGTGTCATGTTCTTAGAAATCACATGCCCGTCTGCATAAATTAGTGTGAACTGGGCAAAAATGCACTTTAAAAATATGCCTAACAATTTATTTGGTTCAGTGTTCCTTCTCAGAGAATAACTGGGCCAAATATTATCCGATTTCAATGATCCGACAATGTATGTGTTTTGAAACACATCATTTAATTCAATTGGCATCATCATAACAATCATATCTTAATTACATATCGAAATATCGAGATTCTTCAGTGTCCCACTATGACTCTAATTTAAAGGGATCCGGCCGACCGACCTCCCCTCTCCCTAGCAGGCAATAAAATTAGTTCCAGCTGGCCGCGCAAGATGGCCGCTGTCTCTGTGGACTACACCCACACCCCTCTCATCTGCTAGCAAGGTCATCCTTGTTTAAAATTGCAGTACAGTGGAGTGACCCAGAGTAATGTCTCAAGTAGTTGAGTCATTCTAATTATTCAACACCTATATTTAGAGTGTATTGGGCTCAACTCGGCTCCTTAATTAACATTCATGGCTGGGGATGGATTCTGTAATAGCCTTGCCCTTCTATGGTGAATACTAGTGGCTTTGGACGCGCATCATAATGAGAATACAAGATTGCTCACCAGCAGCTGTCTCAATAATATAAGGAAATCTGCGTTTCCTATACGACGAACATGATTCTCCTCTCAGGGCAGATCATTTTATACATGTGCTCACGGGGTCTCGAAGAGCTTCCCTCGTGGCAATTATTCCTGCAAGCGATGGATACAGACAGGCTCTGTCCAATTCGCTGAGAATAATAAAAGTATGCACTACGGCGATACTATCTGGTAGATTAGCCAACATTTCACCCAACGTGCAAGCTATGCTAGAATGGTCCCCGCACTATTATTGACGTAAATCACTTGATTCTACGTTACTTCGCTCGCTCTATGCGGCTTCAAACGATACTTCCCATAGATGACTCAATTATTGAGGTAACCGCGTCCTCTCTGCAATTACACTTAAGCCAAAGCTTTAAATAACTCCCAGAAACAAGTATAAATTTACTGGCTTACATTACTTTAATGGTTCTCAAATACAATCCTAAGAATTGACCATATCAAATATTCATTCAACACTTCATTTGACACTGAAAAACTCTCGTATCTCGCTATATTTCACGTTACTTTCCTACTGTTTACCAATACAGTATCTTTATATTAGACATGACACATTTTGATCGTTATTTAGGCCTGAAATGCCTATTACTTTACTTTACTGTTACCGACCCCAGATTATTATTATTATTATCATTTAGCGTTACCGTTACATTCATCACAATTTTCGCCTGAATGGCCCTAAACAAATCACCTTCCAAGCCATATTCTACCAAATACGAGTGGTGAAAGCTCGTACAATAAGTGACTGTTACATCTTAGTCTCAAAGTGATGCATCGTTGTACGGTGAACTATTTAGTTAGAATAACATTGTAAATTTGTACTCACTTTTCATTCTCGCTGGATTATTCCAGCATGCCAGCTCCGGGCCTGCCATGACGCTTGATTTAAGCCATCATGCTATATCTCACACGACACTTGATTTCACATATTTCCCACATGATAATCATACTCTTATCAGTGGCTTTTCTCACTTTTACACAATACATATTAATCACAGTACACATAAACACTTTTGAAATCACTATAATAAAATTTATATACACTTTTTCACTATTTCACAGGTTGATCCTTAATCGGACTCCTTCTAACGCCTGACCTCAGAGATGCGATGACTATGACAACCGCTGGTCTCCGTGAAAGTCTATCTGCGTGTACGTGCGTTCGATTCTCGTTCCCTTCAATACTGTTTATTTCACCGTCATGATTACTTGTGATGCCTCTCGGGCTCCCATAACTGCAATGATCCTGACGATACTGCGTCATTTATAAGTATGACAATACCTCCTGGTATTCAGTGTCCAAAACCATCCTAAATTATTGCTACGCTGTAGCAAATTACACTTGCGTATAATAATGGATAAATATCTTCTGTAGATTAAATCTTATGCGATTCATGATTTATATTTAGAAGCTGTATGATACGCTTCCATTGTTCTTCAAATATACTCTAACATTTCGCGCACTTACTAGCAGCGTTTAGTTTACGTGTAGACTGCAGATGAACTGCAGAGCAACTGAAGATGAACTCAAGACGAACTTGAAGACAACTAAAGAACAACTGGCTTGGTCTGTGCTGCTTCCCCTATATAAAGGTTTCTCGTAAAATGTAGTCCACAGGACACACGAGAGCGACTCCTTTCTTGAAATAATGTATTTCCATTCAAAATGATGTATACACCTTGTTTATCTAGATGTGGAGGTCCCATAATCACTTGCGTGCAAGCGATCGCTTCGGCCAATTAATTACAATTAATTGCCTTATTCCATCGCGTCATGACGCCACCATGGTGATTCCCCTCTGGCTGGTCACCAAATCATTCCTCTCGAGCGTAAGCTGGGTGTTAATAGGCTTATTTAGAGATATAGGCTTTAATTTAGGTGTAAGACCTCTCCTAAATTATTTCTCCCAAAATATATTCACCTGGGTGTACATTTCACTCCATTTCGATGCTCCAATTGGCTGCAATCAATTAATTTCCGTGGGCAATCATCCCCACTACAGTCTCAAGCGTTGTCCAGCGGTGAATACCCGAGTCATTAATTTCGAGCTGTCTCCGCGGACCAGACGGAAAAAGTTCCTTCGGAGCCTTGAATCTCCTCCCATTCGCTGGCTGCAATTAGTAAAATGTCAAGCTGGCCTGCTTTCACGTTTCTATACTTTGAAAACGTACATATGACTGCAATTTCTGACAATTATTCCCTTAAACAGCTATGATATTCACATACAAGCCGTGAAATCATGCGATATTATTATATGTCATTATACAACTCATTGCTCTTCGGGTTCCCTGTAGCTGTTCCCTCTCAGAGAACAATGGTTCGCCTCTAGGCAGAATCATGGGCCTGGTCTTCTCTGATAAGACCCGAGTTCGATGCCAGTCTGCCGTGACCGATTGGGCACAGTACCTAAATGCATTTTCGATATCAACAGATTTCCTTTCTGTAGAAATGCCGAGAAAACAACAATAATAATAATAAGAAGAAGAAGAAGAACAGGAAGGAGGAGAAGAAGATGAAGAAAAATGAAAAAATAATATAATCAAATAAATAATAATAATTATTATAATATTTGAAATAATTCTACCATCTGGACTAGACAGGAAAGCTAATTTAGAAAGCATGCCGAATAACTTGGAATGCCTATAATAACGGCCTTCCTCAAGGCAGTGTGCTGGCACCGTTGCTGTACAATATCTACACCAATGATCAACCTGTCGGAACGAACACAAGATCTTTCATTTATGCCGACGATACAGCAGTTGCAGCCCAAGGATGTACGTTTGATGAGGTGGAAACGAAGCTGACTACAGCCCTCGAAGTCCTGGTAGAGTACTATGACAATAACCACCTAAAACCTAATCCAACCAAAACACAGGTCTGGTACTACCTGGGGATCTGCTGCGAACATCCTGCGCTCTTCAGCCTTAGCACTGGTTTTCTCTACTGCCGACTATTGTGCTCCAGTGTGGCTTAATAGCCCGTATACGAAGTATATTGACCCACAATTGAATACCAGCATGCGTCTTATATCTGGCACCAGCAGACCAACTCCAGTCTGGTATAATGCCACCTGACTTAAGAAGATCCAGTGCTCTTGTTCGAGAGTACAACAAGATCTGCAAGAATCCTCTGCTATCTGTTCTAGGCGACATACCAGCTCTTAGTCTCCAAAGATTGAAATCACGACATACACCTCTTTGTGATGCAGCTCTGAAGACATCCACCAACTTCGATGCTTTGGAGGAATGGAAAGGCCGCTGGAATAACTCCACTGACTTGCCCCTACATAACATCTTCAGATGTGAAAAATTGCTAACGGATTCCAACTACCGCGTGCAACTTTGTCCAGACTGAACAGGATCAGGACAGGTCATGGAAGGTGCAGGGATTCCCTCTATAAGTTGAACTTTGTACCTTCTCCAGAATGTGATTGTGGAGCCCCTCGCCAGACCATTCCCCACATTTTAAGCGAGTGTCAACTACGGGCTTATCCAGGTAGATTGGAAGACTTTGTATCACCAACAGCGGAGGCACTGCAGTGGGTTCAAAAGTTGGACATTCAGCTTTGATGGATAACTCTAATGCCTGACGTGAATCAATGTTTTTTGTTATTGTGTATATATTGTATATATTATGTATATAATTTCCTTGCCAGACGCTAATAATAACAGGTCTGTGCGTTTCACTTGAGAAATAGACAAGCTAGGAAGAAACTGGAAGTAACTTGGAGGGGAAAACAACTACAACACTGTGACACCCCTACATACCTCGGAGTAAAGCTCGACCACTCACTCACGTTCAAAGACCATTGCGAGAATATGAAGCTCAAAGTCTGCAGCCGAAATAATATCATACGCAAGCTCACTTGCAGCACATGGGGGGCTCAACCAAGTGTACTACGTACGTCTGCTCTAGCTGTATGTTTCTCCACTGCAGAATATGCAGCACCAGTCTGGCAGAACTCCGCACACACCAGGAATGTTGACACCGCTCTCAACGAGACAGGCCGCATTATGACAGGTTGTCTACGACCAACTCCAGTTGGCAAAATCGACCATATTGTAGGCATAGCACCTCCGGATATTAGAAGAAGAACAGCGACAGAGGTTGAGTAGAAAAAACGGGAAAATGATCCTAGGTATCCCATGTTTGGAAGTGAAGCATCACGTCCCAGGTTGAAGTCGAGAAAGAGCTTTCTTCGAACAACTGAAGCAATTGCAACAACATCTTCCGCTCGCCGTATAGAGCTATGGCGAAACAGGACACCTGGAAGTAATGGCCAAAACCGAAGGGAAGAGTCGGCTGCTGGTTTTCAGCTACCTTACCAGACGTGGAAGACGTTGAACAGGCTGCGAACTGGAGTGACGCGGTTCAAACAAAATTTGAAGCGGTGGGGCTACATTACTGAAGATGCAACCTGCGAATATGGAGATATTCAAGATGTTGAACACCTCTTCGTCTGCCCGAACTTGCCTGAAGCCTGCACGCTGGATGACCTGGTTTCAGCAAATGCTCTTGCAATCAAGGCTGCCGAGTTCTGGGCCTCAAAATCGATTTGATGTGTTCACAATTTGTGTGTGTATTGTGAATATGTTTTGAATTGTAAATAGCTGTATTGTACTGTCCTGGATACGAAAATATATAATATAAGGAGTGATGTCACGAAATGCAAAACTACGGCACTACCCGACAGTTGTTCTTCCGGAAGCATTGAACGCCTCCGAAACTATATCTCTAGGAGGCCGCTCTCATATTGGTGAAATTGAAATCCAGGAACGTAAAATTCTCAGGAAAATTTATGGTCCCGTTTATGTTAATGGTATATGGATTAAAAGGAAAACCACAGACTTGTACACAGTAATCAATAAGTTCACTGATACCAAGCGTAAGAGACGATTGACATTCTCTGGTCACATCAGATCAAAATCAGTTGGTTAGATGAAATCAAACAGGACATAAAAGAAATAAACACCACAGAAGATATAATCATGATTCGCAAGGCTTTTGGAACTCTAGTTACAAATCACTCTTTCGCCGAAAGAGCTAAAAAAGACCACAGGAATAACATGGACGGAGGAATGTAAGAAGGGGCATAGCGAGTTCATGAGGAGATTTTGGGAGAAGAAGAAGAAGAGGAAGGCTCCATCAACCCGAGTCAACAAGTTCAAACGCGCTCCCTAAGGGGGCAAAACGAAGAAAGAAAGAAAGAAAGAAAGAAAGAAAGAAAGAAAGAAAGAAAGAAAGAAGATTAGATGATTGGAAACACGATATTTCAAACGTCTGAGACGATTCCGTAGCTGTCCTTGAGATCAGTAATGGGGCGATGTAAGCCCCTGATGGTATTGGATGCACACCAAACCACTGAATTGGAAGTCACTTTACGGGCAAAGTGTGCTAGACATTGTTGTTAATTCCCGTGCTGTTTCCTGCCCAGCGAACCGTAAGCCGATTAAAGTAGAATGTCAACAGGGAAAGTAACATTGAGCTTGTTTTTCCCTGGGGTCTCAAATACTGTTTTAGTCGCCGCGATCTCAGGTCGACAGGGATTTAAACTTTATACCAGTGGTATCTCTGCAGTTACACGGTGGTAATGTTCGGTAATGAATGCTCTTTGCATAAGCTTCACTGCCGGTTTGTGAAGGGCGCATAAGAATGTAATCCTCCACCTCTATCCCCCCGGTCCCTCAAATATTACCCAAGGCTCTGAGTAGCAAGTGGCGTAGAGAAGACGTGGTATTCATTCAAGTCAACTTGACATTTGTTTGTTCAATTAAACATTGTAGTGCCCCAGAATTGGCATCACATTACGTCGCGTATTGAGCAAAGCTTTGAAACCATTTTACAGTGTTGCCGTGCTTATTATCATTTCAAATGATCTTGTCGACCTCATCGTTATGCTTTGGTCTATCGTTATGCGTTACGGTTACGGCGTGTATGACGTCATCATGTTGTTCAGTGCATATGCACCGAGTCTGAGTTTACTGGAGTCTGGTGGCGCAGCGGTCAAGCTGTTGGCATTTCACCACGGCGGACCGGGTTCGATTCCCGGTCAATGCATGTGAGATTTTCAAAGTGAAATGCCATGTCTGTGGTTCGGATTCCACGTAAAAAGGAGGTCCCGTGGCTCATGATCACAAGATTAACGGTCACGAAAAACTACAATCTTCCTTTTTTCCCCTTCTGAGTTTTCTCCTGGGGTCTGGCGTTATGCGATACGGAGACGGCGAGTGCGTGACGTCATGCAGCAGAGTGCACCTCCCGCTCTCCGTTCCCCGCGCGGGAAGCCTTAGTTTCCGTTCCCCGCGCGGGAAGCCTTAGTTAATGGGTAATGGAGTCCTGGGGTCTGGCGTTATGCGATACGGAGAAGGCGAGTGCGTGACGTCATGCAGCAGAGTGCACCTCCCGCTCTCCATTCCACGCGCGGGAAGCCATAGTTAATGGGTAATGGAGTCCTGGGGTCTGGCGTTATGCGATACGGAGACGGCGAGTGCGTGGCGTCATGCAGCAGAGTGCACCTCCCGCTCTCCGTTCCCCGCGCGGGAAGCCTAAGTTAATTGGTAATGGAGTCTGTTGAAAGAGCCCTCCTGAGCCTTTCTAACATGTGTAGCATTTGTAGCATGCGTCATTTGAAATGTTATAAAGTCTAGTCTCTCAGAGTGACTGTATCTTTATGTATTTAATTCGTATGGCAAAATGAGGATACATTGCAAAAAGACTTCGAAACAAATTGGTAACAAAATGGTTAAAATCAACTGGTCAAAATAAGTTTTGCATATTGCAAGATTATGTATTTGTGGATCAAATATGATACACGTGCCTTATCCGATAACAGTTTTATTTATTTTTGTAGCGTATGGTGTTACACATGAAACACTATAAGAATAACAGTAGTAATAATTATAATAATAAGTACAAACAAGCATTATCTCTATGGCTACAGAGCCTGGATTTGATCTCCTTTGTTCGTCACTGGAGGAGATTCCATCTGTTTTTTTTTTTTGCCGTTGCCTGTATGACGTTAGGTATCGTTCAGATACACTTCCCTTTTGTTTATGTTTCCTTATATCCATCTAACCCTCCCACCTCCCCCCCTCCCCTTTTCTTTTGGACATCCTCATTTTTCGAGGAGTCTCAATATTTTCACCCCGCCCCATTTACCTTCTCCTTACTTACTACTCTGTCCGCCGTTCTACCATGGTCCATTCAGTAATTTCTGGCAGCTGCTCTCTAGTGACGACTCGTGGAATTTATATATATTTTTTAATTTTTTTATAATCTCATTGATATACCATCTTTGGCCACATTGTTTGATTCCATTGAAAAAGGAGGCAAGGTTTCTCCGAAGCGTATTGTTCTAATCTAAATACACACGGCATTAGCCCAAAAACATGAATTATTTATTCTGGGCCGTGAAAGCCTTAATATAAGCATAATCTTATTACGACCTATTTCTCTAGTCCAGGCTCGAAGGTGTCGTTAGGCTCATCGAGGCACGCTCTTAGTTTACAATATTCGACAATGTGCCTGATGGTCTGGTGCAATGTACCACAATCACAGCTGGGATTTGGCCACTTCCCCCATCTGTGCTGGTTGTGTGCACAAACTCCATGTCCCATAACATTGCACGGTACAAACAAACATGCTATTAAGGGGTTTGAAGCCATTTTTAGCCTACTTTTCACAATTTGTAACAAATAGTTCCGTGAAGAACTATACAGCCTATTTTCATATTGTGCCCAATTAGTCACGGCAGTCTGGCATCGAACTCAGGTCTCATCAGAGAAGACCAGGCACATAGTTATGCCTAGAGTCGAACCATTGATCTCTGCGGGGGAGCAATTCAGGGAACCCAAAGAGCAATGAGAGGTATACTGGCATATAACAAGGTAGCGTGATTTCACGATCTATAGGTGAATATCATAGCAATTTAAGGGAAGAACTGTAGCCAAATGCAAGGAAATATACATTTTCAGAGCATACGAAAATGAGAGGAGACCAGTTTGAAGTTTTACAAATGACCCTTAGCAAGTGGGCGGAGAATCTAGGCGCCGACCGAACTATTTACGTCTGGAGCAGGAAGACAGCTCAGAATTAATGACCCGGGTATCCACCGCTTGACAACGGTGAAACTGAGGGTAGACATGATGGCTCATGGAAATTAATTAATTAATTACAGCCAAGTGGAGCATTGAAATGCATTGAAATATACACCCAGGTGAATATATTCACGGAGAGGTAATTTAGGAGTGGTTTTTCACCTAAATTAAGGCCTTTATCTCCAAATGAATGCATTACAACCTAGCCTACGCTCGAGAGCAGTGACTTTGTGACCAGTCAACGGGGAAGTACCACGATGGCGTGCCCACGCGCTGAACTAAGGCAATTAATTGTAATTAATTGGCCGAAGCGATCGCCGGCACGCGAATGTTTTTGAAACCTCCACACCTAAATAAATAAGATGTAGATGTCATTTCGGCTGAAGAGGTATTATTTCAAGAAAGGAGTCGCTCTCATGTGTCCAGTGGACTATTTTGTACGAGAAGCCTTTATATAGAGGGAGCGAGGCAAGCCAAGCCAGTCGTTCACCAGTCTTCTACAGTTGTTCACCAGTCTTCGCCAGTATTCTACAGTCTTCACCAGTTCGCCTAGAGTTACTCTACAGTATACACGTAACTAAGACGCTGCTAGTAGCGCGCCAAATGTTAAAGTATCAACGCGCCGTCGTTGGAGAACAATAGAAGCAAGTTATAAAAGCTTCATAAGTAATCATGAAGTGCGTCGAAAGTAAATTATTACAGATATTTACCTATTATCTGATGCAAATATAAATTCGCCACAGCGAAAGAAGGAACTTATAATGTTTTTGAACAGTTCTTATACCGGGAGGTATTGTCAGAATTATATATGACAGCATCATCAGAAACACTACAATGATGGGAGCTTGGAAACCATTGCCACCTAATATGGATAGTGAGCTGAACGAGATTGCAGGGAACGAGGATTGAACGTCCGTAAAACGCTGTTAGATTTTCACGGAGACCAGCGGTTGTCATAATTGCAGCGCATCTCTGAGATCAGGCGTAGGAGAAGTCCAATTTAAGGATCAACATGTGAAGTAGTGGATAAATGTATATAAATTGTGAAATAGTGATTTAAAGTGTTCATGTGTATAGTGATTAATATGCAGTGTATAGCAATGATAAAAGCCACTGATAAAAATATGTGTATCATGTGGAAAGTGTATGAATCTAAGTGTTGTGTCAAGGATAACATGATGGCTTAAGTCAAGCGTCATGGTAGCGCCAAAAGCTGAGGCGCTGGCACTATCCAGCAAAGAGGAAAAAGTGAGTACCCATTTTTTTATAATGTCTGTATAACTAAATAGTTCACCATGTAACGATTTATCACTTTGAGAATAAGATGTAATAGTCACTTACTGAACGAGTTTTCACCACTCGTCTTGAATAAAATATGGCTTGGAAAGTGATTTGTTTGAGGCCATTCAGGCAAAAATAGTGATGGATGTAACGGTAACGTTAAATAATAATAATAATATATTATGGGGTCGGCAACAGTAAAGTAATAGGCATTTTTGGCCTAAATAATGTTCAAATAGTGTCATGTCTAATGTAAAGATACTGTATTTGGTAAACAGTAAGAGTATAACATGAAATATCGAGAAATACGAGAGCTTTTTCAGTGTCAGTGAAATATGAATGAATATTTGATATGGTCAATCCTTAGGATTATGTTTGAGGACCATTAAAGTAAAGTAAGCCAGTAAATTTTTATTACATTTTGTTAGGAGCTATGTAAAGCTTTGGCTTAAGTGGTATAACAGAGAGAACGCGGGTGCCTTAATAATTGAGTCATATATGTGAAGTATTGTTTGAGCCGCATGTAAGCGTGCTGAATTAACGTAGAATCCAGTGATTTACGTAATAAATATAGCGGGGACAAACTAGTATAGCTTGCGCGTTAGGTGAGAAGTTGGCTGAATCTACGAGTAGTATCGCCCTTGAGCATACTGTATTATTTCGCAGCGAATTGGACAGAGTCCGTCTGTATCCAACGCTTGCTTGAATTATGCCACTATTGACGTCCGTCGAGACGCTGTGAGCATGTGTGTGTTAATGACCTACCCTGAGGTAAGGATCATATTCGTCGTTTAGGAACGCAGGGTTCCTTATATATTATTGACAGCTGCTGGTGAAAGTCGTGGATTTTCACTATGATGCGCGTCTAAATGCCACTAGTAGTCGCCATAGAACGGCAAGGCTATCACTAGAATTCCACCCCAGCCATGAATGTTAATTAAGGAGCCAGTTGAGCCCAGGACACTAAGGATAGGTGTTAAATATTTAAATGACTCAATTACGTAGGAACCACACTTAGCGTTACTCCATACTGCATTTTGTATACAAACCTGACCTTGATCTTGACAGTAGAGAGAGAGGGGGATTGTAGACCACTTCTGCGGCCGCCATCTTGGCTTGCCAGCAGGAACGAATTTTATTGCCTGCTGAGGGGAGGAAGGTCGTTCGACCGGTTCCTTTTAAATTAGAGTCACAATATGACACTGAGGAATCTCGATATTTAAATATGCAATTAAGATATGATTATTTTGATGATGCCAAGTGAATTGAACGGTGGGTTGCAACTCACATACGTTGTTGAATCATAGAAATCAGATAATATTTGGCCCAGTTATCCTCTGAGGAGAAAAGCTGAACCAAAATAATGTAGGCATCTTCTTTTAGAGTGCATTTTGCCATTCCTGCTAATTTATGCAGACGGGTATGTGTTTTCCCAGAACATGACACATTTGTAACGATGATAAGCCCGACAAGACCCAGAAAATCGTTATATGGTGAAACTAAAAAATTAAGTACCACTTTTCTTAAGGCGTTCATATGCATGGAAGGAGGGAAGATGATTCACACAACACAACAAATATTTGTTAATGATTGCAGAAAGTAATGAATTCATGTTAATCAAGGTAAATGCCATAAGAAATGGAATAATGTTTTATTAGTATCATTTTTATGTGATATGTGATTTTTGTGTTATGGTATTCCCATTAACTAAAAGTGTGTCAGTTGATGAACACTATGGAAACCCATGGAAGTCTGAAAATATCATTGACAGGATGCTATAATTAGATTTGAGTGCAGGGTAGCACTATTTTAAGAAGAAAGCTCACAGAACAACCCTATTTTATTTGTGGGAATTAAATGTAATTTGTCCTTTATTTGTATTTGTTGTATAGCCACGATTTTAGACCAGTAAATGTGTTATTTTTAGGAAAATGTTGTGTATTTCCTGTTGAGTAGATACCTGGTAGACTCAAATCCTGAGCATGTGGTCGTATAGTGGGCAGGAACGTCCCATACCTCGAAAGACCGTGAGTTAGTTGGGATACGAACACATGGTCCACATGATGACAATCGGGTACATGGGGGAGATGTCTCTGTACTAGGATTGAGTCACAGGTACTGCTAAAGTCGGCCAAGATATAAATGGTAGAAGCAAGTACAGCATAGAAAATAGGACAGAATAGGAAAGGCCGCGTCCCATTTGTTAATAAGCCACCGCGTAAAATAAATGTTGATAATCCTCCATAAAACATGCTTAAACGTAAATGTAACTTACACACAGACCCCTTAAATTATCATGGCCCAAGCAATGTGGGACGGTATTAATTCATAATGGAACCGCCTGCATCTGTGCAACATGAGCAATCTTGGCATTGCGCAAACTGGCCAGGGCAAAGCATGAGTTAACACACTACTACTCCTCATCATTATCATGGCGCCCAACGTGGGGCAAAGCATGAGTTCACCCACTACTCCACATCATCATCATTATCATGGCAACTGTTGATATATGGTCTCTATAATTTTAAGAAAAGTAGGCTCTTTAGTTCTTCACGGAACTACTTGTTCAGTGTTGCCTTAGTAAACGAAAGTTTGGTGCTTTTCAGTCGGTCCATCTGATGATGATCGCTTGACGATAGAAACTGGTCATCCTAGAGTATTTATTAATCTCATGTAATTTCTTTCAGGACTAGGGAATAACCCCTCCCATTTGGGTACAATGGTGTTGACCGACTGAAAAGCACCAAACATGAGTCAATGTGCAAAAACAAAATGTCATGCAGCAATGAAAATATGATGATGATGATGATGATAATTGTTGTTTTAAGGGGCCTAACATCTAGGTTATCGGCCTCTGATGATTTGGGTGATCGTGAAGATGATAATGAAATGTAAACTATAACTAAAACTAACTACTAACTTATATACCAGAAGAAGGAATGGAAAACAAAAGGAGAATAAGGCAAAAAAAAGGACAGGAAGAAATGAAATGCCCTCAACCCTCGAAGAATGCGGATTGAGGGACTTGGAAGGAAGGAGAGACATGAAAGGCAGATAAGGAAAGTGAAAGAGGAGAGGGTCCGCCCCACAGGTAATGGATAAAAGGGGAGAAACCGGACCCAGCTCAGGAATCCCTCGGGGTCGCCAACTCTCGAACTCACCGGCCGTAAGCCCCTGAGGGTGTAGCAATATCCAGGGTGCACCAGAAGTGATGGGGCTACATACACCCGGCCTCATTGAAGGCCTTGAGCAGAAGGCAGGAGATAACATGAAAAGAAAAAGAAGGCTGACCCCTCGCAGAAGGAGGGTATCAAAAAAGATGAGACAAGGGCCAATAAAGGCGGGAAAGGAAGATACTCCCTAGGCCTCGGATACCCTAATACCGTCGGGGTCGGAAGAGAACAAGAGTTGACCAAGTGAGGTCGACAGGAAAGAAGACAGTGAGGAGCCCGGCACAAGTAAGTGGAAGCAATGCCGAACTCAGCTGGGGCCCCGTGGTCGCCAACCCACGTCCCACTAGATGTGATCCCCAGGGGGGATGAAAATACGACATCATGCAATGTGCAATACTTTTTTTTGTGACCAGTGTGTATACAACACGCACAAAGTACAGAGGATTGTAGGGACCGTAATATTTACAGGGTTGGCAGCACTGTGTAAGTCTTGCATAGCTGCTTGGAGACCCGTGGGCAACATGCTGAATGGTCCGAGGCACTATCGCAGAATGGGTTTTGAGCTTTTACCCTCTTGGATGACCCGAGTGGCACAAGTAATTGGGGAAGGAAAGATGAAAGCAATGGTGTTTGCAGATGATTTGATGATTTGGGGAAACAATGAGGAGGAGGTACAGGAACAGTTGGACGTGTGGGAAGGAATAATACAAGGATTTGGGATGAAATTTAGCATAAATAAGAGTGAGATGATGATCACAACAAGGAAGAAGGAAAGAACCACAATGGGAATAACAATTGGTGGGGAACAGCTGAAAAAAGTGGAGAGTTGCAAGTATCTGGGAAGCCTGATACAAGATAATGGAAGAAACGATAGAGAAATAAATGAGCGGGGGAGACAGGCAGAACCATTCCGGAGGAGTGTGAGAAGCATGTTATGGAGCAAGGATGTCCCTCAGAACAGCAAAAAGATCATATATCGGACGTACTATGTCCCTATCCTGACGTATGCCTCGGAGACCTGGGTTATGAAAGGAAGGGAGAAGAGCAAAATACAGGCCAGTGAGATTAGGTTCTTGATAAGCAGTATTGGAGCTACAAAGAGGGACAGAATAAGAAATGAGAGGACCAGAGAATTAATGATGGAGGAAACATTACAGGATGGTATAGAGAAATCTAGACTTAGATGGTATGGACATCAGAGGATACCCAGGAGGATGCACGAGGCGAAGTGGGAAGGAAAGAGACCGAGAGATAGATGGCTGAAGAGGGTGGAAGAAAGCGTGAAGAAGAGAGAAGACTGGACAAGGGTGGAGGCTGAGAGATGGTGGGAAGACAGAAGACGTTGGAGAGGCTTGTGTTCCAAACAGACCCAGCTAGTGGCTGGAAACTGTGCAAGATAATGATGATTACCCTCTTGTGCAGCCAGAAATTGCATCGTCCGTGATTTGTGTGGACCCTGTTCAATGATGTCCACACCTTTCTCTGCAGGGGCCAGATGCAGCCCATTTATCATTCATTCATTCATTCGTTTATTTGCAATTTGGGGTGTGGCAAATTAGACATACATAACAAATAAATAATTGTACATAACAATTCACCAACAATTAAACTGGAGTATTTACACAAATAGTCAGTCTTTTCTTAAACACACCTATATGTTTGGGGAAAGGCTCTAAGACTGCGGCAGGTAGAGAGTTCCAATTATCAATGGCATGGTTTACGAAAGAATATTTACCATAATTTGTTCGCTGTGGTCGGCCCTTAACTTTGAAAGGATGATCGCTCCTACCCATGTAAGTAGGCTTTTCCATACGTTTGCTAAGCTCACCCCATGCTGGTTGATTTGTATACGTGTTGTACATAGCGCAGAGTCTAGATTTCATCCTCCTAGGATCAAGTGATTCCCACCCAAGTTTCTTTAACATAGGCTCACACTGCTCCTGGGATTAAAGTCACTGAGCACAAATCTAGCGGCCTTCTTTGTACCATTTCCAACTCATTTATGAGCCCTACTTGATATGGATCCCAAACCGCCGAGGCGTATTCCAGAATAGGTCTTACAAGTGACAAATATCCTAATTCTTTCGCAGAGGTACTACTTCCTTTTAATATCCTCATTACAAAGTGCAGGGATTTGTAAGCTTTAGAAACTACACATCCTATATGACTAATCCATTTCATATCACTTCTTACGTGAACGCCCAAATATTTGCAAGAATCTTCTTCTACAAGTATTTCCGAGCCTTCGCACTATCCCTATTTTTATTAGACTACATGTTCTTGTGTTTATTTTCATTTTATTTTCAATCGCCCACTTATAGACCAGGTTCAGGTCATCTTGAAGTAAGTCACTGCATTGTTTTGTGAGTCATGTATCTTTCGATATATTACACAATCATCCGCAAACATTCCACAGTCACTGCGAATCCCATTTGGTAAGTCATTTATAAACGCAAAAAATTACAAAGTTCCGATTACGCTGCCCTGAGGGATACCCGACGTTACGGTAATTTCATCCGAGAATCGGCCTTCAACTTTCACTTTCTGGGAACGACCCGTCAAAAATTCTTGGATCGATAAAATTACTCTTCTATCAATCTTCGCGAAGTAGTTATCGGTGTACAAAGCGAGTTTACTGATGAATGTGTTGTGGTATCTAAATCATTTCCTTGTTGATTTCGGCCTTGGCTCGGAACGTAAGACAAACAATTATTTGACTTAGTCTTGTAAATATCTGGAAGGGTTACATAATAATATTCCATCCCCGGTTGCGAGTGTGAAGACGAATGTGTGTTGATATGTAGATGTAACCTCTTGAGCACTATAATGTACTGGGGGGTGTGCTTCCTCGCATTCGCCTGCCAAGGTATGCACTGTGCTGGGCAATCATGCGATTGGCTGCATTCAATGCAAACATTACAGCACTCGCAAACAAACTGGGATTAGACACTATGAGAATACATTTGTTTGAAGAAGTTTGCCGTTCCACCTCTCCGAGCGCAAATACACAACGATTGAATGCTGTTGCCTTCCACAGCCTCCTCGAAATGTGGGCGACTACCGATTACACCATTACATCGCTTAATTATCAGTAGGAAATATAAGGCGGTTCTAGCGCAGGGGCTAATGGGCAAGATGGCCGGCGCGCGCAACCAGTCCTATGTTATTCTTATGGAGGGGTCATTCAAAGCTAGCGCAGTGGCTAATGGGCAAAATGGCCGCCACACTCTGAGACCGTGAATAATGTCACAGGGGGAGTTCGACCGTGCAGTCGCTAAATGGAATATTTATTGTTTTTATTATTATTATTATTAATATTAATTTTATTAGGTAATTATTGATTGATAGCTTGCCACGGTGGGTGAGTGGTTATTGTGTCGGACTACCAATCCCAAGCTTGCAGGTTTGCTCTTGGTCATGGTAAGTGATTTTTGAAAGGCGGCAAAAATTAAGACACGCATGTCATACGATGTTGGCATGTAAAAGAACCCAGGAGAGGTCGGCTATGTAGTTGCTAAATGGAATATTTATTATTATTATTATTATTATTATTATTATTATTATTATTATTAGGTAATTATTGATTGATCATGTACAATCAAGACCAGCCTTATATTGCCCCACTTTATGGTGTAGTGGCTAGCATTTTTAGTTGTTACTGTGGAGGCTCGGGTTCGAGTCCTGGCTCTGTCAAGAAATTTAATTCCAGGCTGAGGGTTGGAATGGGGTACACTCAACCTTGTGAGGCAAAACTGACAGGAGCTGGCTTTTGATTCATACCGCAGCCATTCTGCCTAACCCAAACTTCACCTAACCTAACCTAACCTAACCTAACCTAACCTTACCTAACCTAACCAAATCCCACCTTACCTAACCTAACCTAACCTAACTTCAAAGTCAGAATGTACAATACATTTATTGTTTTTTATACCCTCATTAATTAGATATAGAGAATGTCCACCACGAATTAGATCCTCGAGCACACTCTTCTGACATATATCATTAAAACGTGTAGAAAGGAATGTCTGAAAATTTTCACTATCACATAATACACGTTCACCATACATTGTGTCCACTTTTGAATGTTAATGATACGGAAAAGAGTATGCATTGGTAATTCAGTGAGCTTCTTTCTCTCTAATCAGCAGTTCTGCCCCCCCCCCATAGCATTGAGAATATTTATTGCAGTAGCCTATAAAGAAAAAAAATCATATCTATTACAGTTTAGCTATAAGTGACCAGAACCACTATAACATTTTATTCTAATAAGGAGATTTCCATAATGATAAGAAAAAAACTTACCATAATAATGGATTGTGTAAGTCAACGTCTTTCGCTGCTTGACGCCACTACTAAACTGATGCTCATACAACGGACAAGTGAGTTCATGTTTCGCTGACGTAATCGTATGTTCCCACGCACTTCCTGTGTGTTGCACGCGCCGTAGTGGCTAAATTTGAAACTAGGTGAGATGATTTGCTGACGTAATCGTATGTTCACTTGCACGCGCACGCAGGCCCCTGTGTATGGGTCCCTGTGTGCGGGACCCTGTGGACGGGTCATTGTTGACGGGTCATTGTTGACGGGTCCTTGTTGACGGGTCCTTGTTGACGGATCCTTGTGGACGAGTCCCTGTGGACGGGTCATTGTTGACGGGTCCTTTTTGACTAATTCCTTTAGACCGGTCCCTTTGGACTGGTCCCTAATGCTATAATGAAATTAAACGTTGTTCCACATGAAACGCAAGCGAAGAGCCGATCGCTACTATGAATTAACATGTTTTTTGTTTGTTTTGTTTTTACACATGTGCACTTGGAGGGTTTTTGTAAGAGGGCGGGCTTTTTGAATACAGATTTATACATGAGTTATTTTTTTAAATACCAAAAGATCCAAAACTAATAGGTCATTAGCTTTTTGAATATTTCATGAACCAATAAGGCTAGGGACTTGTATGAGAGGTCGTTGGACTTGAGGTGACATTCTTTTTTTTTTGAATGTATTATTTATTTTTTGTCAAAAGGGCTTAACTACACTTTTGTTAATATCTCGCTAACTAATAATCAGAGAGGGTTAAGTGAGGTGTCATGGGACTCAGAATGGTTAATCCTTTTCCATGGTCAAGGAATTTACCCAAAATACCAAATACATTAAGGTCATTGACCTGAGATTTTATAAACTAATAATTGGATACGAACATGTGTGATGAAACATAGTTAGGTAGAGAAAGAATTAGTGTATGTGACTGACAAGTCTTTTACCATTGAAACTTGTTTTCAGATCAAACTGCAGTATAGAGAGAGTATAGGTTGCAGGTATGGGTTAATAAATGAGAAACGGTGTACGCAAACTCTGATTTATCAAGAATTAAGAGTGGACTATCTTTAATTGATTGGTTAAAGATAATAGCTAAAACACAAAAATGCTCAGTGGTTACCGAGACAAAATGGTCGCTACACACAACAAGCTTTAAATACTTGAGGCTAATAATCTATACACACACACACACACACACACTCGCTTGTTGTAAACTAAACTGTGTTGCTGTCAGTGCTCAGACAGTAGGCTGATAACAGAATGCATTGCTAACAGAAATATAATCATTTCCAGTTGTCTAATGTTACCAGCTATCCATATTTTTTTTGTGTTGCAGTGGTAAGCACTTTTAGCTCTTGTACTGGTGATCTTAACTCGATTTCCAGGTCTGAGGCCTAGAACAAGTTGAACTTAGAAACAAGGGCATAGTGGTGCAGTGGTTAAGCTGTTAGCCTTTCACCAGGGGTTCGATTTCAGGTTAATATGCATGTCATAAACATATTAAACAAAACAAAACAGAGATAACGTTTAAAACTGATTACATTTGTGTCTTTTTAAATTATTACTTGGATTACAAATACAAAGGTGAACTGGGTTTGATATACAGTTAATGCTGTCTATCACACACTAGACTGTAAGAAAGCCAAAAGAGCAAAAGGCGTAGGTAGAGCAGTGGTAAAATTGCTATATGTAGAGAACTACCTGGCAAAGCTATATCGCATAAACAGTGCAGGATACAATCCAGTAATCAAATTTGTATCTTGTGGAACAGAGAAATGCACTTACGTGAGAAAATGTAAGTTCATGTGTAATATGACCTAACACACAAGTGTTCACCTGTGCACATGCATGATAAGAGCTAACAAGTCACATTCTGTTTAGTTAGTACGTAACGTTAGGTTAGGGCTAATGCACACACCCTAGTACACGAGGCACATGCCATTTGAGAGCAGGTCAAGGGATCTAACTTGGTGGATGGATGTGTTCTAACGAGTCATTTGTAGTTGAAAGAGAATAATACTTGTTCTTAAGATGTTAAAACTGAGGAGATGGATGTACAGTAAGACGTCTTGTTATTTCCTGTGTCATATTACAGACATGGCAGAGAGCACACGGTTCTGTTTTATGACTACGCTGCAGTAATTTGAAACCCTACGTGTTCATTAAGACAATGGGTGATGATTATACAATGTTAGCAGTCATTGGATATTACACAGGTGTTCCTTCGGTGTCATATTGCTGACATGGCAGGGAGCGCACAGTTCTATTGCTACGACTAACGCTGCAGTAATTTGAAACCCCCAAGGTGTTGATCAAGACAATGGGTGATGAATATGCAAAGTCAGCAGTAATTGGATACCACACATCAACATTGACTAAATCATAAACGTGTTGTCATAACCAGCAGAAACCTCATTTAATGATTTTAGATTTTACATTTTAAATTTAAGTTTTTTTTTGATTTTTAGATTTTACTTTTTTTACATTTTCCTAAAAGAGTAAACAAAAAGGTCACATACCTAATCTCATTAAACCTAACTTTACCAAACCTAACTTAAGCTAATCCAAAGGCTAATGCACATACCCAAAGGATATAAGGTACATGCAACTATCCTTATGCTAGTCTTACAGGTTACTGTACAACATGTTCACTATCCCCCACTGGATTTTTTTGTTGTTGTTTACACATATGCCAATTTTACAATTTACCATTTTCAGTTTTTTTTTCTATTTGATAATATGGAAAACATGGATTTTGCATTTTGTTGTTTACACATTTATTAATTTCGCAATTTCCCATTTTCAGTTCTTAAAATGTCAGTTTAAAGTTTTTCAATTTCATGATATTGAAACATGGATTTTCCAATTTGTTGTTTTCAAATTTATTAATTTACCAAATTCACATTTACAGTTTTTTTAAATTTCAGTTTAATGTTTTTTGTTCTATTTGTTAATATGGAAACATGGATTTTTTTTACAATTTGTGTTTTTTACATGTCATGCAACTATTCTTATGCTAGTCTTATAGGTTACTGTACAACATGATTACAACCCCACTGGATTTTTTTTCATTTTGTTGTTTACACATATGCCAATTTTTCCAATTCCCCATTTTCAGTTTTTTTTAATATTAGTTTTAAGTTTTTCAATTTCATAATATGGAAACATGGATTTTGCATTTTGTTGTTTACACTTTTATCAATTTCACAATTTCCCATTTACAGTTCTTAAAATAATAGTTTAAAGTTTTTCAATTTCATGATATAGAAACATGGATTTTCCAATTGGTTGTTTTCACATTTATCAATTTACCAAATTCCCATTTACAGTTTTTAAAATTTCAGTTTAATGTTGTTTTTTTTTCTATTTGTTAATATGGAAACATGGATTTTTCCAATTTGTGTTTTACATGTTCATTTTGCATTAGGAGTGGAGAGAGGTGGGTAGTAATTAAAAATGTGCAAGCAGTGTCCATTGTTGACAGGTCATTGTTGACGAGTCCTTTTCATACAACAGAAAAGTGAGTTCATGTTTCGCATGCATTACCTAAAATGTAATACCATGCAAGTGTTTAACATTTTACAACTAACCTGTTAGTATGATTTGCACACTACAAAGGTGATATCTGTTCTGGTAATATAATTATTTAGCGTTGGCTTTTATATTTAATATGTACAGTTTAAAGTGATAGAAAAGTGGTAGAAATGTGGTAGCAAAGTGGTAGACAAGTGGTAGACAATTGGTAACAAAGTGGTAGAAAAGTGGTAGAAATGTGGTAGCAAAGTGGTAGACAAGTGGTAGACATTTGCTAACAAAGTGGTAGAAAAGTGGTAGCAAAGTGGTAGAAAAGTGGTAGAAAAGTGGTAGCAAAGTGGTAGAAAAGTGGCAGAAAAGTGGTAGCAAAGTGGTAGAAAAGTGGTAGCAAACTAGAAAAGTGGTAGAAAAGTGGTAGCAAAGTGGTAGAAAAGTGGCAGAAAAGTGGTAGCAAAGTGGTAGAAAAGTAGTAGCAAACTAGAAAAGTGGTAGCAAAGTGGTAGAAAATATTACATGTATTGTTAAGAAATATTTTAAGCGGTTACATGGATTCATTACACAAAAATTTTAGCATGACAAAGCTCATTTTCTATATCCAATAGTTCTTCATTATATTTAGTATGACCAGTTTACACATTTATCAATTTCACAATTTCCCATTTACAGTTCTTAAAATGTCAGTTTAAAGGTTTTCAATTTCATGATATAGAAACATGGATTTTCCAATTCTTTTTTCATTTATTAATTTACCAAATTCCCATTAACAGTTTTTAAAATTTCAGTTCAGTGTTTTTTTTTTTCTATTTGTCAATATGGAAACATGGATTTTTCCAATTTGTGTTTTACATGTTCATTTTGCATTAGGAGTGGAGAGAGGTGGGTAGTAATTAAAAATGTGCAAGCAGTGTCCATTGTTGACAGGTCATTGTTGACGAGTCCTTTTCATACAACAGACAAGTGAGTTCATGTTTCACATGCATTACCTAAAATGTAATACCATGCAAGTGTTTAACATTTTACAAATTAGCTTATGTGTTAGTTTATGTGTGGGGTCTTATGTTGGGCATTTTGTGTTGGCTTATTTAGCAAGTTATTGTGTCAATGCATTTAGCGGATTTTTCTCTTGGTCTTGGAATGTATATCAGTCCATTTTATCACAACATAATGCTTACTGCCATGTTTGTAAGCAACAACAACACACTAAACTTTCAAAAAATCTTAAGTACTCTAAGGTACTCTCAACTCGTACTCTTACCTCTATCCCATGCCAAGTCAAGGACATTATTTTTTTTCCAAAAAAAAGGTGAATGGGGAAAGTAGACTATATGTTTAAACTAAAAAAATCATATAAAGTCATATGTTAACTCTAACACCTACGTTTATCCCATTCTTAGTCGAAAAATATTATATTTTTTTAAATTTTTCTAAAAAATATTTGGAAAGTAGGCTATATTTTTGAAAACTAATCATTCTATAAAGTCATATATAGAATCAACCAATGGCTTTTATATCCTTAATAGTTAGAACAAAATATGTAATTTTTGACATTTTTTCCAAAAATGTTCATTTTTTAAAATGGACTATATTTTGGAAACTAGGAATTTTACAAAAAAAGTGTGTTTGACATAAATGACAGGTATTTACCCCCTCTACCCACAAACCAAGTCTCAGATCTCCGGGACAAAATCAAAGAATGTTTAATTGTGAAAGTAGGCGATATTTTGAAAACGTATCATTCTAAAAAGTCATATATAGACTCAAACAAATGTTCTTTAAGTTATTTAACGTTAAAACAAAACTTAACATTTTTTCATTTTTCCGAAAAAAGTCTAATTTTCAAAATTGTCTATATTTTGGAAACTAAGAATTTTACAAAAATGTTTGTTTAACGTAAATGAAAGGTCTTTACCCCTTCTACCCCAAAAATAAATTTCAGGACCCTAGGACAAAAACTCTGCAGTAGTGTGTTTTGATCGGTTCAAAACCCACCTCCACCTCCCCACCTCCAAGATGGCAGCCGTAGCTTAACTTAACCTAGCCTAACCTAACAAGATGGCGGCCGTAGCTTAACTTAACCTAGCCTAACCTAACAAAATGGCGGCCGTAGCCTAACCTAACCTAACCTAACCTACGAGGTGTGATCAAAAAGTTCCAAAAATTTGGCTGCAACTTAACCAAACCTAGCCTAGCCTAACCTAACCTAACCTACAAGGTGTGATCAAAAAGTTCCAAAATGGCGGCCGTAGCTTTACTTAACCTAACCTAACTTAACCTAAACCTACGAGGTGTGATCAAAAATTTTTCAAAATAGTGGTCATAGCTTAACTGAACCTTGCCTAACCTAACCTAACCTAAACCTACGAAGTGTGGTCATAAAGTTCCAAGATGGAGGTCGTAGCTTAACTCAACCTAACCTAACCCTACGAGGTGTGATCAAAAAGTTCCAAAAATGGCTGCCGTAGCTTAACTTAACCTTTGAGTCATTTTTTAACGGGTCCCGGGGACTTGTCCTTGTTGACGGGTCCCTGTGGCGGGTCCCCTTTGACATAATTTGGATAAAATGCAAGGGCCCGTCCATAGGGATCAGTCCAAAGGAGGTGGGTTTTGAACCGATCAAAACACACTACTGGACAGCTTTTGTCCTAGCGTCCTGAAATTTATTTTTGGGGTAGAGGGGGTAAAGACCTTTCATTTACGTTAAACAAACATTTTTGTAAAATTCTTAGTTTCCAAAATATAGACAATTTTGAAAATTTGACTTTTTTCGGAAAAATGAAAAAATGTTAAGTTTTGTTTTAACGTTAAATAACTTAAAGAACATTTGTTTGAGTCTATATATGACTTTTTAGAATGATACGTTTTCAAAATATCGCCTACTTTCACAATTAAACATTTTTTGATTTTGTCCCGGAGATCTGAGACTTGGTTTGTGGGTAGAGGGGGTAAATACCTGTCATTTATGTCAAACACACTTTTTTTTGTAAAATTCCTAGTTTCCAAAATATAGTCCATTTAAAAAAATGAACATTTTTGGAAAAAATGTCAAAAATTACATATTTTGTTCTAACTATTAGGGATATAAAAGCCATTGGTTGATTCTATATATGACTTTATAGAATGATTAGTTTTCAAAAATATAGCCTACTTTCCAAATATTTTTTAGAAAAATTTAAAAAAATATAATATTTTTCGACTAAGAATGGGATAAACGTAGGTGTTAGAGTTAACATATGACTTTATATGATTTTTTTATTTTAAACATATAGTCTACTTTCCCCATTCACCTTTTTTTTGGAAAAAAATAAAGTCCTTGACTTGGCATGGGATAGAGGTAAGAGTACGAGTTGAGAGTACCTTAGAGTACTTAAGATTTTTTGAAAGTTTAGTGTGTTGTTGTTGCTTACAAACATGGCAGTAAGCATTATGTTGTGATAAAATGGACTGATATACATTCCAAGACCAAGAGAAAAATCCGCTGAATGCATTGACACAATAACTTGTTAAATAAGCCAACACAAAATGCCCAACATAAGACCCCACACATAAACTAACACATAAGCTAATTTGTAAAATGTAAACACTTGCATGGTATTACATTTTAGGTAATGCATGTGAAACATGAACTCACTTGTCTGTTGTATGAAAAGGACTCGTCAACAATGACCTGTCAACAATGGACACTGCTTGCACATTTTTAATTACTACCCACCTCTCTCCACTCCTAATGCAAAATGAACATGTAAAACACAAATTGGAAAAATCCATGTTTCCATATTGACAAATAGAAAAAAAAAACACTGAACTGAAATTTTAAAAACTGTTAATGGGAATTTGGTAAATTAATAAATGAAAAAAAAATTGGAAAATCCATGTTTCTATATCATGAAATTGAAAACCTTTAAACTGACATTTTAAGAACTGTAAATGGGAAATTGTGAAATTGATAAATGTGTAAACTGGTCATACTAAATATAATGAAGAACTATTGGATATAGAAAATGAGCTTTGTCATGCTAAAATTTTTGTGTAATGAATCCATGTAACCGCTTAAACTATTTCTTAACAATACATGTAATATTTTCTACCACTTTGCTACCACTTTTCTAGTTTGCTACTACTTTTCTACCACTTTGCTACCACTTTTCTGCCACTTTTCTACCACTTTGCTACCACTTTTCTACCACTTTTCTAGTTTGCTACCACTTTCCTACCACTTTGCTACCACTTTTCTGCCACTTTTCTACCACTTTGCTACCACTTTTCTACCACTTTGCTACCACTTTTCTACCACTTTGTTAGCAAATGTCTACCACTTGTCTACCACTTTGCTACCACATTTCTACCACTTTTCTACCACTTTGTTACCAATTGTCTACCACTTGTCTACCACTTTGCTACCACATTTCTACCACTTTTCTATCACTTTAAACTGTACATATTAAATATAAAAGCCAACGCTAAATAATTATATTACCAGAACAGATATCACCTTTGTAGTGTGCAAATCATACTAACAGGTTAGTTGTAAAATGTTAAACACTTGCATGGTATTACATTTTAGGTAATGCATGCGAAACATGAACTCACTTTTCTGTTGTATGAAAAGGACTCGTCAACAATGACCTGTCAACAATGGACACTGCTTGCACATTTTTA
Source organism: Meconema thalassinum (assembly GCA_946902985.2). Classification (NCBI taxonomy): domain Eukaryota; kingdom Metazoa; phylum Arthropoda; class Insecta; order Orthoptera; family Tettigoniidae; genus Meconema; species Meconema thalassinum. The sequence goes on from OX336392.1 coordinate 552,385,583, forward strand.
ATTACTACCCACCTCTCTCCACTCCTAATGCAAAATGAACATGTAAAACACAAATTGGAAAAATCCATGTTTCCATATTAACAAATAGAAAAAAAAACAACAACAATAAACTGAAATTTTAAAAACTGTAAATGGGAATTTGGTAAATTGATAAATGTGAAAACAACCAATTGGAAAATCCATGTTTCTATATCATGAAATTGAAAAACTTTAAACTAACATTTTAAGAACTGTAAATGGGAAATTGTGAAATTGATAAAAGTGTAAACAACAAAATGCAAAATCCATGTTTCCATATTATGAAATTGAAAAACTTAAAACTAATATTAAAAAAAAACTGAAAATGGGGAATTGGAAAAATTGGCATATGTGTAAACAACAAAATGAAAAAAAAATCCAGTGGGGTAGTAATCATGTTGTACAGTAACCTATAAGACTAGCATAAGAATAGTTGCATGACATGTAAAAAACACAAATTGTAAAAAAAATCCATGTTTCCATATTAACAAATAGAACAAAAAAACATTAAACTGAAATTTAAAAAAAAAACTGTAAATGTGAATTTGGTAAATTAATAAATTTGAAAACAACAAATTGGAAAAATCCATGTTTCAATATCATGAAATTGAAAAACTTTAAACTGACATTTTAAGAACTGAAAATGGGAAATTGCGAAATTAATAAATGTGTAAACAACAAAATGCAAAATCCATGTTTTCCATATTATCAAATTGAAAAAAAAAAAACTGAAAATGGTAAATTGTAAAATTGGCATATGTGTAAACAAAAAAAAATCCAGTGGGGGATAGTGAACATGTTGTACAGTAACCTGTAAGACTAGCATAAGGATAGTTGCATGTACCTTATATGCTTTGGGTATGTGCATTAGCATTTGGATTAGCTTAAGTTAGGTTTGGTAAAGTTAGGTTTAATGAGATTAGGTATGTGACCTTGTTGTTTACTCTTTTAGGAAAATGTAAAAAAAGTAAAATCTAAAAATCAAAAAAAACTTAAATTTAAAATGTAAAATCTAAAATCATTAAATGAGGTTTCTGCTGGTTATGACAACACGTTTATGATTTAGTCAATGTTGATGTGTGGTATCCAATTACTGCTGACTTTGCATATTCATCACCCATTGTCTTGATCAACACCTTGGGGGTTTCAAATTACTGCAGCGTTAGTCGCAGCAATAGAACTGTGCGCTCCCTGCCATGTCAGCAATATGCCACCGAAGGAACACCTGTGTAATATCCAATGACTGCTAACTTTGTATAATCATCACCCATTGTCTTAATGAACACGTAGGGTTTCAAATTACTGCAGCGTAGTCATAGCAACAGAACCGTGTGCTCTCTGCCATGTCTGTAATATGACACAGGAAATAACAAGACGTCTTACTGTACATCCATCTCCTCTGTTTTAACATCTTAAGAACAAGTATTATTCTCTTTCAACTACAAATGACTCGTTAGAACACATCCATCCACCAAGTTAGATCCCTTGACCTGCTCTCAAATGGCATGTGCCTCGTGTACTAGGGTGTGTGCATTAGCCCTAACCTAACGTTACGTACTAACTAAACAGAATGTGACTTGTTAGCTCTTATCATGCATGTGCACAGGTGAACACTTGTGTGTTAGGTCATATTACACATGAACTTACATTTTCTCACGTAAGTGCATTTCTCTGTTCCACAAGATACAAATTTGATTACTGGATTGTATCCTGCACTGTTTATGCGATATAGCTTTGCCAGGTAGTTCTCTACATATAGCAATTTTACCACTGCTCTACCTACGCCTTTTGCTCTTTTGGCTTTCTTACAGTCTAGTGTGTGATAGACAGCATTAACTGTATATCAAACCCAGTTCACCTTTGTATTTGTAATCCAAGTAATAATTTGAAAAGACACAAATGTAATCAGTTTTAAACGTTATCTCTGTTTTGTTTTGTTTAATATGTTTATGACATGCATATTAACCTGAAATCGAACCCCTGGTGAAAGGCTAACAGCTTAACCACTGCACCACTATGCCCTTGTTTCTAAGTTCAACTTGTTCTAGGCCTCAGACCTGGAAATCGAGTTAAGATCACCAGTACAAGAGCTAAAAGTGCTTACCACTGCAACACAAAAAAATATGGATAGCTGGTAACATTAGACAACTGGAAATGATTATATTTCTGTTAGCAATGCATTCTGTCATCAGCCTACTGTCTGAGCACTGACAGCAACACAGTTTAGTTTACAACAAGCGAGTGTGTGTGTGTGTGTGTGTGTGTATAGATTATTAGCCTCAAGTATTTAAAGCTTGTTGTGTGTAGCGACCATTTTGTCTCGGTAACCACTGAGCATTTTTGTGTTTTAGCTATTATCTTTAACCAATCAATTAAAGATAGTCGACTCTTAATTCTTGATAAATCAGAGTTTGCGTACACCGTTTCTCATTTATTAACCCATACCTGCAACCTATACTCTCTCTATACTGCAGTTTGATCTGTAAACAAGTTTCAATGGTAAAAGACTTGTCAGTCACATACACTAATTCTTTCTCTACCTAACTATGTTTCATCACACATGTTCGTATCCAATTATTAGTTTATAAAATCTCAGGTCAATGACCTTAATGTATTGGGTATTTTGGGTAAATTCCTTGACCGTGGAAAAGGATTAACCATTCTGAGTCCCATGACACCTCACTTAACCCTCTCTGATTATTAGTTAGCGAGATATTAACAAAAGTGTAGTTAAGCCCTTTTGACAAAAAATAAATAATACATTCAAAAAAAAAAGAATGTCACCTCAAGTCCAACGACCTCTCATACAAGTCCCTAGCCTTATTGGTTCATGAAATATTCAAAAAGCTAATGACCTATTAGTTTTGGATCTTTTGGTATTTAAAAAAATAACTCATGTATAAATCTGTATTCAAAAAGCCCGCCCTCTTACAAAAACCCTCCAAGTGCACATGTGTAAAAACAAAACAAACAAAAAACATGTTAATTCATAGTAGCGATCGGCTCTTCGCTTGCGTTTCATGTGGAACAACGTTTAATTTCATTATAGCATTAGGGACCAGTCCAAAGGGACCGGTCTAAAGGAATTAGTCAAAAAGGACCCGTCAACAATGACCCGTCCACAGGGACTCGTCCTCAAGGATCCGTCAACAAGGACCCGTCAACAAGGACCCGTCAACAATGACCCGTCAACAATGACCCGTCCACAGGGTCCCGCCCACACGGACCCATACACAGGGGCCTGCGTGCGCGTGCAAGTGAACATACGATTACGTCAGCAAATCATCTCACCTAGTTTCAAATTTAGCCACTACGGCGCGTGCAACACACAGGAAGTGCGTGGGAACATACGATTACGTCAGCGAAACATGAACTCACTTGTCCGTTGTATGAGCATCAGTTTAGTAGTGGCGTCAAGCAGCGAAAGACGTTGACTTACACAATCCATTATTATGGTAAGTTTTTTTCTTATCATTATGGAAATCTCCTTATTAGAATAAAATGTTATAGTGGTTCTGGTCACTTATAGCTAAACTGTAATAGATATGATTTTTTTTCTTTATAGGCTACTGCAATAAATATTCTCAATGCTATGGGGGGGGGGGGGGGCAGAACTGCTGATTAGAGAGAAAAAAGCTCACTGAATTAGCAATGCATACTCTTTTCCGTATCATTAACATTCAAAAGTGGACACAATGTATGGTGAACGTGTATTATGTGATAGTGAAAATTTTCAGACATTCCTTTCTACACGTTTTAATGATATATGTCAGAAGAGTGTGCTCGAGGATCTAATTCGTGGTGGACATTCTCTATATCTAATTAATGAGGGTATAAAAAACAATAAATGTATTGTACATTCTGACTTTGAAGTTAGGTTAGGTTAGGTTAGGTTAGGTAAGGTGGGATTTGGTTAGGTTAGGTAAGGTTAGGTTAGGTTAGGTTAGGTTAGGTGAAGTTTGGGTTAGGCAGAATGGCTGCGGTATGAATCAAAAGCCAGCTCCTGTCAGTTTTGCCTCACAAGGTTGAGTGTACCCCATTCCAACCCTCAGCCTGGAATTAAATTTCTTGACAGAGCCAGGACTCGAACCCGAGCCTCCACAGTAACAACTAAAAATGCTAGCCACTACACCATAAAGTGGGGCAATATAAGGCTGGTCTTGATTGTACATGATCAATCAATAATTACCTAATAATAATAATAATAATAAATATTCCATTTAGCAACTACATAGCCGACCTCTCCTGGGTTCTTTTACATGCCAACATCGTATGACATGCGTGTCTTAATTTTTGCCGCCTTTCAAAAATCACTTACCATGACCAAGAGCAAACCTGCAAGCTTGGGATTGGTAGTCCGACACAATAACCACTCACCCACCGTGGCAAGCTATCAATCAATAATTACCTAATAAAATTAATATTAATAATAATAATAATAATAAAAACAATAAATATTTCATTTAGCGACTACACGGTCGAATTCCCCCTGTGACATTATTCACGGTCTCAGAGTGTGGCGGCCATTTTGCCCATTAGCCACTGCGCTAGCTTTGAATGACCCCTCCATAAGAATAACATAGGACTGGTTGCGCGCGGCGGCCATCTTGCCCATTAGCCCCTGCGCTAGAACCGCCTTATATTTTCTACTATTATCACATCGAATGATGTTTTAATGTGGAACAGACTTTCGTAATTATAACGATGATTGCAATTACTGAGCTCATTACATTGGTGTATTGGTTCTCTCAGTAATGCTGGATTGTCACGAATATATTATCAATGGATCCGCTGTTTGCGCTAATTGCTCCCAGGTTTTCAATAATAACTACGGTCTAGGTTACGTGCTCCCAAACCAGAAGCGCGGGACGAGCTCATTACTATTTATTTATTTTATTATTATAATAATTATTATTTATTTTCTCACAGCACCTAAATACGAGAGCTATTCCAAAACTAAGGTCCGGTTAAAAAAACAAAAATCCAAAATCAAAATTGTTTCCAAAACAATTGTTTTATTGACATTCCTTACGTCTTTCTCTATTTTTATACATAATTTCCATACTTATTTACACATTTGTCACATCGTTCCACAAGCTTTTGAATGCCTAAGTCGTAGAACTGCGAAGCTAACCAGTCTTTAACAGCTTCTTTCACTTCATCATCTGTGTCGAAGCACTTGCCGCCAAGAAACTCCTTTAGATAGCGGAACAGGTGGAAATCACTTGGCGCCAAGTCCGGACTGTACGGTGGGTGGTCCACCTGTTCCCATCCAAATTTTTTGATTAGAGTATGCGTGTCATTCGCAGTATGAGGTCTGGCATTGTCAAGCAACAACAACACTCCAGACGACAAAAGACCACGTCGCTTATTCTGGATTGCACGTCGAAGTTTAGTCTGGGTAGCGCAGTAGGCGGCTTTATTGATCGTTGTCCCTGAAATAGTGAATCGTCGATCTTCACGACTTTTCTCGTCAACCGCATGAACCAACTCGTCTGAAATCACTGATGGTCTGCCAGAGCGGGGTTCATCGTGCACATTTTTCCATCCTTCATTAAAGGCTCGCACCCACTTGCGCACTTTACTGTCACTCATTATGTTAGGACCGTACACTTCAGTAATCTTATTATGTATATGTACATATCTATGTATTTTAAGCCTATTTTCAATTTTGAAAAAGAAAAAAAAAATAGGCTTATGAGATCACCGTTTGTCCGAGTGTGTGTGCGTGTGTGTGTGTTAGGTGTGTGTGTGTGTCCCTCCCTAACAACTTCTAAACGGCTGGAGCGATTTCAATGAAACTCGGTAAGTTTATACCACTATTCCGGACGACTCCGACCGTGCCCTTGAAATTTTGTTACGTCTCACCAATCCAACATGGCGGCTGTGCGAAATATTTCACCAGCATTCAATATCTCCTAAACTATTCCTGATATCACCCTGGATTTATTTACGTCGATAAAGGAAACTACTAGAAGTTCACCTATGTGACTTTTAAAAAACTGGTAACTACAAAACCAACATGGCGGCCACGCGAATTTGCGACTTTTAAATTGACGTTTCTCGCGATTTAACCATCCAAACGCAATAAAACTTGGTACAGTATATGTTTATACACATTTTAATGCACCGACATCTAACTTCCTTTAATTGTTTACTTAACCACAAGATGGCGGATGTGCAAAATATTTCACGGGCATTCTATATCTCTGAAACTATTAGCGGTATCACCCTGAAATTTTGTACGGAGATAAAGGACACTACTGGAAGTTCATCTATGTCACTAAAAAACCAGTTAACTACAAAACGAACCTGGCGGCCAAGCCAATTTGAAAATTTTAAATAGACCTTCCTCGCGATTTAATGTTCCAAACGCAATTAAATCTGGTACAGAAAATGTTTATACACATTGTAATGCACTGGTATATAATTTAGTTCAATTGTTTACATAACCTCAAGATGGCGGCTGTGCGAATTTTAAAATTAAGTTTTTATTTCTCGTGTCGTAATCATGCGATCGAAATGAAAGTTTGAATAATGAACCTACGCAATAATTTTCTTTTAATTGTACATGACTCTATGGCCTATACATTTAACAATCCTACATGGCCACCATCCGAAATATTTAGACGACTCTGAATATCTACGAATCTATTATAGCAATCAAACTGATTTTTTATGTTCATAGGGGCTATGAACTTAAGTTTACCTATAGGACTTTAACTAACCTGGTGATCACAAATCCAACATGGCGGTGACGCGAAGTATAAATATTCACATGGACGTTTCACGCAATTTAACCATCCGAGTGCAGTGAAACTTGGTACAGTAAATCTTTATACGAATGTTAATCCACTGGCATCTAATTTATTTCAATTGTTTCCATAACCACAAGATGGCAGCTGTACGAAATGTTAAAATCACGTTATTTACTTCTTGTAAATCATGGGATAGATGTATGAATACCACAAGTACGCAATAATCTTCATGTGATAGTACATAAATAAAAATCCAACCTGGCGACCATCTGAAATATTTAGACGGTTCTCAATATCTACGAATCTATCAATACAATCAAACTGAAATTGTGTATGTAGATAGAGGAAATTAACACCAGTAGGATATATGAAAATAGGCTGTATAGTTCTTCACGGAACTACTTGTTGTATGTTAAATAGTCTGATTGTTTTGACTCGAGTAAATAAATAAATCAGTGTCTCACATTACCATAAACACACAATCAAAATGTGAACAAAAACTTAAAATGTACATCCAGTAGTCACTTGGCTTTTGAGCTTTGTTATCTCCGAAGAAGTATTTTATCTCACCATGGAGGGAGTTCGAGGCTTGCGCTGTGGTCTGGCTACAAGGTCCCTCATCGTCCACGGACTATGGATCTTTGCCTAGTTGTAAAACACTTGTTTAGCAAAAGTTTAAAAATTTCAGGAATTGGGAGTGTGAGCCCTTTTGAGGATTTGAAGGAATTAATGAGTGTTATGGATCTGTTATCTATGCTTTGAAGTTTCTTAATGTTTTCTGTCGAGGCTTGGTGTCATGCAGGGGTTCCGTACGTGAATCTGGGTCGTACAATGGCTTTTGGCTGTAGGTCTGCATCCTCATAGACTGCGGAAGACAAACCGTAGCAGAGGTTGCCGTACCATAAAGGCCCTGATACACGGCGCCTCCTGACGTATTTGCAATAAAATCAGAAACAAATGCAGTGAACGAGTATACTTATTTATTTATTTATTTATTTAGCGTATGATGCTTCATTTGACAATCGTTTGAAATGTATTTTACCTATAATTGCTATTAGAAACAAGATGTTCAGTAAAGAACATATAGCCTACTTCCTCTTAAATGCATGGGTATTGTTATAACTCTTTGTCCTTTTCAAGGAGTATAATTGAATGTTGGTTGAAGTAGCTTGTTGAAATACAACGTGCTATAGGGATATTAAACATGAATATGAGGTGCCCTTTGCTAGTGCTACCTCTGTAAAAAAAATCATTCAATTCGGTTTCACCGTGTTTGAATTGATCTGGGGAATGGATTTGCACACATACATGGCCGCTATTTGCAAACTATTGGGCTGATGACCTTGTAGTCAGTCATAAGATGCTTTCCACAAAAAGGCATGTTGTTGCAAAATCCGGTAGAGATCAAATTATTAGGATGGTCGAAATTTGATTTAAGCTTTTAACATTTGGGTGGCCGTCATTCCGTTTCCGTCAAGATGGCGGCGATATAAAACATGACACTGAGGTGCCTTTTGCTAGTGCTACCTCTGTACCAAATTTCGTTCCATTCGGATTCACCGTGTTTGAATTGATAGGGGGAATCGATTTGCACACATACTTGGCCACCATCTGCAAACTATTGGGCTGATGATCTAGCAGGTTGGTCAGAATATGCTTCCCACATAAAGATTTGTTGTTGCAAAATTTGGTAGAGACTAGATTATTAGGTTGGTCGTAATTACATTTTAGCCTTTAACATTTGGGTGGCCGCGATTACGTTTCCGTCAAGATGGCGGTGATATAAAACATGACACTGAGGTGGCCTTTTCTAGTGCTACCTCTGTACCAAATTTCGTTCCATTCGGTTTCACCGTGTTCGAATTAATAGGGGGAATCGATTTTCACACAAAGATGGCCGCCATCCGCATAATATTAGGCTAATGACCTATTATTTTGGTCAAAGGATGCTCCCTCCATAATGGTATGTTGATGCAAAATTTGGTAGAGATCGGATGATTAGGTTAATCGTAATTTGATTTAAGCTTTGAATATTTGTGTGGCCGTCATTACGTTTCCGTCAAGATGGCGGCGATATAAAACATGACACTGAGGTGCCCTTTGCTAGTGCTACCTCTGTACCAAATTGCATTCCATTCGGTTTCACCGTGTTCGAATTAATAGGGGTAATCGATTTTGACACAAAGATGGCCGCCATCCGCAAACTATTAGGCTAATGACCTATTAGATTTGTCAACGGATGCTCCCTTCATAAAGGTATGTTGTTGCAAAATTTGGTAGAGATCGGATGATTAAGTTAGTCGTAATTTGATTTAAGCTTTGAACATTTGGGTGGCCGCCATTACGTTTCCGTCAAGATGGCGGCGATATAAAACATGACACTGGGGTGCCCTTTGCTAGTGCTACCTCTGTACCAAATTTCATTCCATTCGGTTCCACCGTGTTCGAATTAATAGGGGTAATCGATTTTGACACAAAGATGGCCGCCATCCGCAAACTATTAGGCTAATGACCTATTAGATTTGTCAAAGGCTGCTCCCTCCATAAAGGTATGTTGTTGCAAAATTTGGTGAGATCGGATGATAAGGTTAGTCGTAATTTGATTTAAGCTCTGAACATTTGGGTGGCCGCCATTACGTTTCCGTCAAGATGGCGGCGATATAAAACATGACACTGGGGTGCCCTTTGCTAGTACTACCTCTGTACCAAATTTCGTTCCATTCGGTTTCACCGTGTTCGAATTAATAGGGGCAATCGATTTTCACACAAAGATGGCCGCCATCCGCAAACTATTAGGCTGATGACCTATTAGTTTGGTCAAAGGATGCTGTCCCCATAAAGGTATGTTGTTGCAAAATTTGGTAGAGATCGGATGATTAGATTAGTCGTAATTTGATTTAAGCTTTGATCATTTGTGTGGCCGCCATTACGTTTCCGTCAAGATGGCGGTGATATAAAACATGACACTGAGGTGTCCTTTACTAGTGCTACCTTTGTACCAAATTTCGTTCAATTTGCGCTCACCGTGGTCGAATTGATAGGGGGGGGGGGGGACAGACATTCAGAGTACACACACACACACACACACACACACACACACAAAGCTGCAGATTCTGAGATTTCATCACAAGCTGATGTCTAGTCCTTCCAACCAAGTGAGTGCCGCAGGGATTACTTGATGTAGCTCCTCCATAGGCCCAGTGAATGCTCGTAGAGGACATTCTTTCACGATGTGGCTGATGGTTTGCACTTCAGCACCACAGTTGCAGGAAGGAGACTCCAACCACCCCCATTGGTGTAGTGCAGAAGCAGTTCTTCCAACGCCGCAGCGTATCCTGCTTAGTCTGGTCCAGATGGTGCGTGGGAGGTTGAACCCAGGAGGTTTTGCTGTTGGGTCATCGATGTCTTGCCACGGTGGGTGAGTGGTTATCGTGTCGGACTACCAACCACAAGATTGCAGGTTCGCCCCTGGCCATGGTAAGTGATTTTTGAAGGCGACAAAAATCACGATACTCATGTCATACGTTGTTGGCATGTTAAAGAACCCATTTGAATTCAGTAGGCCGTGTTCAATGGCAAAATTAATCTCGGGATTTTCCGCCAACACAAAGTTCCTCCATTCTCTACTAGAAAGCACTGTAGTGTCAAGGAGTTTAGATATCTAACCTCCTTGACTTTCATAGCGTTCAAAGGAACGACGAAATTCGACATGCAAGCTACCCTCTGGGTGTCAGTTAACAAAGCTTGCACCAGGCACCCGAGGCCATACGATATTATTATTATTATCGATGTTGATTAGACCATGTGGGTGTAATCTGACCCATTCTTGCTTCCATGCTTCGTCAAGTCTAAAAGGTATGTCAGCTAGATTCCTGGCAGGTTTCCGGGATTTCAGTCTCGCTACGTTGTTTTCATCTGTATCCTGGTGGATGGGAATTGAGCTGTTCATCAACTTAGTCCATAATCTGACAAGGGCATTTTGTCGTCTGATGTGAGGAGGTTGAATGCGGCTCAGTACGGGTAACCACTGTACAGGAGTAGGTTGCAAGGTGACAGATATGGTTCTCATTGTGTGGCGTAGCTGGACGTCGACCAGACGAGTATGGGAACTATTCAGCCATACAGCAGAACAGTATTCAGTTTTTTTTTTCGTGTGGTCTCCTCAGAGACCGAGTGCAGGTATTTCTATTCGACGCCCGTGGGCGACCTGCGCGTCGGGATGAGAGATGGAATTGATGAAGGTGAATGAAATTGGAGAAGGATGTGCAAGGAAGCGGCCGTGGCCTGTCAGAAGGTACCGTCCCAGCATTTGCCTGGTGTTGAAAATGGGAAACCATGGAAAACCATTTCAAGGACGGCCGACGGTGGGGCTTGAACCCACGCGTCTACCGAGTCAGCAGAAAGCTTGGCCCCATGACCTAACACTGCGCTTTAGCCAGCGTTGCCACTACTGTCGGCCGTATTCAGCTGAAGAATATACTAGTGCTAAAGCCGTTGTTCGCAGTGAATTTGCATCTGCACCCCATGATGTTCCAGCTAGTCTTCCCAGAAGGTTGTTACGACTTTTCAGTTTAGCTGCCAGTTTCCGAAAGTGATAGCGATAGGTTAGAGATCTATCTAAAGTTACATCAAGGCTTTTGGGGGTAGCATTACATCGCAGTGTTTGATTTCTGAACCTGACTGTCGGTTGGTAGTTTGCATTCCTGTTACTGAGGTGAAACGTAGCTACTTCTGTTTTTAGAGGGCTAGGTGTCAATCGCCACTTTGTGAAATAATCGTCCATCTTCTCAAGATCCTGGGATAGGATTTCTTCAGCTTCACTGAAGTCTGCTCTTTGTAAGGTGAGGTTGATATCATCTGCATAGATGAACTTGCGAGATGAGGTTTCTGGAAGGTCGTGTGTGTATAAATTGAAGAGAATTGGAGACAGCACTGAACCTTGTATACTGTATACGAGTATACTGTTCACTGTTTACAAACGAAGCTGTAAAGTTCAAAGTATTTACTTTTGTGCTTTTACAAATTTCTCACACACCGAGCACAAACTTCAAACTATATCGTCGTGAAATTTCAACATTCCAGCTGCAATCAATACCCGGGAAGAAGAGGATGAATGTGCGTTACTTTCAGATCTCCCCTCGTATGTGTGTATACAAATAATTCTTGTATTTGTTAATGCCACTAGGTGATCAAATCAATTGTTACTTCCTGTCCAACCTCATGTTCACTGACTGAAAAGCGATTCTAATGATTAGATGTCTTTCCCTTCCTGAAGGGATATTCTGTACGATAATCTCGCGATCATGAACCCCGAGAATTCCATTAAAATTGGAATTCTAACCACAGGATGGGATATTTCAGTTCGAAAATCCAACGTGCATTGACTGGCAATCAAACCCGGTCTGCCTTGGTGAGAGGCAAGCAACTTGGCCCCTGCACTACCACGCCATATTTCACCTTGACGTGCGATATAAATCTAGCAGCACGGGCCGGGCCGTCTGAGTGCGGGGAGTGATGAGGTTGGATGGTTCATTAGAAGACAGACAAGTGAAGCCAATCCCTTTCGCTAATTGCAATCAGCGTCTGCTTACTCATCGCCACCGCCAACTGGCTAGTCACTTGGCGTGTTCCTTGGGAACTACCTCGCATTGGTCTTCAGGGGAGCAAATCAAATCACAAGGTTCCTGCCTTTTAGAATCCAACAGCTCCACCTAAGATCAAAGACCTTGGGAGAATATGGTGACCACTCTACCTCTTGTCCAATAGAACACCTTGCTTGCCACGGTGGGTGATTGGTTATCGTGTCGAACATCCAACCCCAAGCTTGCAGGTTCGCTCCTGGTCGTTTTAAGTGATTCTTATGCGGCAAAAATTACGACATGTATGTCATACGATGTTCGCATGTCAAAGAACCCATTTGAATTCAGTAGGCAATGTTCATAATGGCAAAATTAATCTGGGGAGTTTCCGCCAACACAAAGATTCTCATTTCTCTACTAGAAAGCGCTATAGTGTTCAAGGAGTCTAGATATCTAACCTCTTTGACTTTCATAGTGTTTCAAGGAACAACATAAATTCAACATGCAAGCTACCCTTTGGGTGTCAAATAAGAAAGCTTGCACCGGGCACCCGAGGCCATACGATATTCTTATTCTTGCCGTCGTTTCGGCCATCTACGGATCACGCTTTGTCAACTGTCCTTGTCCATGTCTTTGCGCCTGGGCCTTAACGTTCGCCCAGTATTCCCGCATTCGTTCCCGATGCTGTTCCTTCCTCGCTTCAGCCTATGTCTCGCCAGTTTTTAGTTTTGGCTTTTCTTGGAATCCATGATGTTCTTGGAGTTTCGACTTTAGAGGAACACGTTTCTGGATATCCTCCTGGGTTATTCCCACTTGACGCAGATCTTTTTCTACTTCGGTGAACCACGCCGCCTTTTTTTTTTTTTTGTTAAGAAGGAAACTGGATATCCTATTGCTCAACCTTGTAGAACTCATACGAGCAATGTGACCGTAGAAAACTATCCTTCTCTTACGAATGGTGTCCGTGATCTTTTCTACATGAGATTAGAGTTCATGATTGTGTCGTCTTCTGAACTCACTATTTTCATTGATTGGACTTACGATATTATTATTAACATTGTTTAAAGAATCAGACAGTAACTAATTGTTACAGTTTCCATTGAAAGAGGAGCTTTGTTAATGCCACACGTTAGGTTTGGATTACTCTATTCTAGTTTCCTGTGAATTTACACCAGAGAGATTGGAAGTCTTTTTTATTAAGGATGGTGTGCTCTTCAACTATTCAAAGATTCGTGGACAATGGATTGAAATCCCCCGATTTATAGGATATTTTCCAATGTCAGTGAAAAAAGTAACAAATAGTTCGGTGAAGAACCAAATAGCCTATTTTCATACATCCTACTTATGTTAATTGCCTCTATCAACATACATTATTCAGGTTTGATTGCTGTAATAGCGTTGTAGATATTGAGAACCATCTAAATATTTCGGATGGTCGCCATATTGGAGTTTTATGTATGTCGGTCATAGAGTTAGGTACTATTTCATGAAGATTACTGTATAGGTGTATTGTTCAAACTTCAATCGCATGATTAGGACACAAGAAATAAGAACGAGATTTTTAAATTTCGCACAGCCGCCATCTTGTGGTTATGAAAACAATTGAAATGAATAAGTTGTCAGTGCATTACAATGTATATAATTATTTGCTACACCATGTTTGACTGCGCTCGGATCTATGACAAGGGACCGCCGCCTTTACTTCCCCTCCGAAGGAAGGCATACTGAGGGATTTGCAACGTTCTTAAAATATCCGACGACTTCGGCCGGGCTTGAACCCGTGACCTTGGGCATAGAAGCTCAGCATGCTACCAATTACGCCGTCGAAGCCGCCAAGCTGACATGTACAGGTCCAGGTAAGTTAACATGTGTAATTATACTGTCTGTAGCGGGCATTTCAGAATTCCTAAAACACACGTTCACGCGTCATAAGGAGGTCTGAGAAGGAATCACTTGCATTAGGAGCCCATGTCCAGAAACGTATCATTACGATGTTACATTGATGACAAGCTCGAATCGGAACACGATTAATTTCTTGCAGTAATATATATTTCTAAAACGATTACTGCATTTAATATGTAAATTGCTGCAATGGGTGCAATTTTGTTAAAAATAAATCAAGAGAAAGAAATCCGAGAACATACAGAAGCTAATAACAACATGAGACGACCCCGAACTTCGTTGCACACAGTGTGTCTAGGAAGTTCTGATACACACGCTCAAACATATTTGGTGTGTGGAGAATCTCTATCGCTGCAGCCAGAACTCGCCCAAAGCAGATATTCCTCAGAAAAGGACTATTTGTGTGGCTCCTCAGTAAGAAGTTAAGAGGCGTTAAATCCGGAGATCGTGGTGGCCATGGAGTTGCTTCATTTCTATCTATCCACATTTCACATGAATGTTCGCCCACATTTTCAGCAATGTAGCATCGGGATGGACATGGGTTCCTCTTGCAAATGTTATCTACTAAGTCATCTCTACAACATCTATACGTGTGTATTAGGAATTCTTAAACACCCATTGTACCTAATAATAACTCGCCGGTGTTAGCTGCCGGACAGTGTCTTTGTCGGTTCGCATTTAAGCTTTACATTAACATCTTAATACATTTTATGTTCGACCCTGAATATTATGTGTCAGAAAACTGTATCATAATGAGGCTCATTATAACACTATTTTTCATTATGAAGCAGTTTCTCCCACCAATCAGAGCTCAAGAAACAGTTGTGTGACCAATTATATAAGGATACCTTCGCGCATGCGCTCAAAATCCAACATGTCTATATAAATTACCGAAAGTGCACCGTCCATATCTTCGCGTAAATAAACTGGTGAATATGAGACAAGAAATAGCACTGTACCTTAATATCCCCAAAATCAATTTCTACACAGCGCGTGGTTTTGAAACGACTTCGGTGACAATTTTACTGAATACTGGAGCACAATCTGAACATATGGCATTGAAGCACACAGGGCGCATGCGTCGATTGTCCAGAGAGCTTGGAAAACAGAGATATACTACCCACCGCAGCACCCGATCACAACAATCTAGTGACTGAACAGATATTTATGAATATTTATGTTAAAACATATAATAAAGTTATAATTATCGTCGAACATAAACAGTCGTATGCAACTCGCCTATAATGGTAATTAAGACACTCGTATGGAAATTATAAAACTCGCATACGCTCGTTTTATAAAAAATACTCGTGTCTTAATTATAGCCATTATAGGCTCGTTGCATAATGTACTATTGTTGAACAAAGCCTTGTCTTAATTCATTGATGTTTATCTACAGTGATTTTAACATTTTAGCTTTATCATTTACCTTACTGGCGATGTACTTAGAAACAATTTCTTCAGTCTTAACTGACGATATTGCCAGAAACACCCAACTGATTTTCTCCGCGTGATCTGGATTTGTACGAATGCGACCAGTTTGGCTGGAAGTATATAATAGTTTTATTGGCTTCCATACCAAGAATGCAACAACCCCTTTCACTTTGAACTACTGCTGGAGGTGAGAAGCTCCACAATTTGTTCATTTTAAAATGATTAATCTATTTGTACATTGTCCGCGTGAGCTCCTGATGGCATGCAACCCAGTGTACATGGGTGGAAGGGTTGGCTTTGCACGAGATTTGTGTGTCACTCACTGGCATGCTATCTACCTTTCGATTGTTGTTGTTGTTGTTGCTTTCATTATGTACCAGGAACATGTAGGTCATCAAGTCCCTAGCAGTCTGAGAGGATTGCAAACCATAGAAAGTATAGACAGGAACTTCAATACATCCAGGAAGATGTGTTTTTAAGATGCTCATCGTTTCTAAGGCTCGGAACTTTGAAGTCTTCCACTCCTGACATATTTTTAAGGTGGATGATAACGAAATATATGTCTACCCCTTATTGGTTGGTTTGGTTCCTCAGTTTAGGGGCTGCGACATCGCACTCATGTAGCCCCGTGTACTTTGGGTGTGTGTAGAATCTGTCTGATAACCGGTGTTAATTGTGATGGCTGTATTAGTGTGCGTTATCTGTTTTTAATTCAAGTAAGGACTGCAGATCTTGCATTTTCAAGTAGTTCCTACATTTGCTACCAAATGCCACCGTCAACGACCAACTAGTTCTAAACTTGGTTACTAGATCCCACCGTGGTCGGCTTCTGGCGACGTACGTTGGAACCTAAGAGCGTTAGTCAAATTTAACCTATAATTAACTTCACACAAGTGTAATTAATGGAAGGTTCTTTTTCATGCCATAAATCTATGGCATGGGACCGCCTGCTTTACTTCCTCTCCGAAGGAAGGCATACTGAGGGATTTTTAACGCTCTTAAAAAATCCGACGATTTCGGCCGGGTTTGAACCCGCAAGCTTTTATTATTCTCGTATCCAACAGGGTCGGGGATGAGATGCGATACATTCTGTGTAGTGGATGGTCATACTGCTGGACACCCTTCCTAATGTCAACCTCATTTGAGGAGTTAATGAGAGATGAAATGAATTAAGACGAAAATAATAACTTGGGCTCAGATTTTTAGGTAAATCAATATTTTTTTATGTAAATACATATTTTAAACATTTTGTCTATAAATACATAAATTCCTGCTTTTCACTTATTAGCACTTAAAAAGACATAATATTTACATTTTAAAAAATCAATATGCTAGATCTTTCAGTTTATTACACTTTTGTTCTGTGTTTATTCAACGGGGAAGATTCTGTGAGCTATCTAATCTTAATGCATAGCGTATGTCAGCTTGCAGCTGTGTTTTTCTTATCTTGTAGCCCCGTCCCACTCACTGTGGAAGCCGGGATGTCTAAAATAAAAGCAAAGGATAATTTTACTTCTGATGGGGGCCTTCTGTTCTGCTAGCCATGTGGGAAAGCAATCAAGGTTGAACAGCGATCTCAAGTTACACAACACCTCAAGGGAAAGAAACATATTGCCGAAGTTTCACGCCTTCAGCAGAAGTGTTTCGCGATAATCGTCGGTCATTTGTGATGTATCTCGTTGTGTATTGTAATGCTTCAGCAGTCAGTGAGACATTGTATTCGTGAGTACTGCATAATTGTTTATATTCACATTAATAAACTAAATTATAATTATTTTTATTTTTTGTCACATATTTCAGGTATTTTTAATACATAAACAAGATGTTCAGTAAAGAACATATAGCCTACTTTCTCCTAAATGCATGGGTATTGTTATAACTCTTTGTCCTTTTCAAGGAGTATAATTGAATGTTGGTTGTAGTAGCTTGTTGAAATACAACGTGCTATAGGGATATTAAACATGAATATGAGGAGCCCTGTGCTAGTGCTACCTCTGTAAAAAAAATTCATTCAATTCGGTTTCACCGTGTTTGAATTGATATGGGGAATGGATTTACACATACTTGGCCACCATCTGCAAACTATTGGGCAGATGATCTTGCAGTTTGGTCAGGATTTGCTTTCCACATAAAGATATGTTGTTGCAAAATTTGGTAGAGACTAGATTATTAGGTTGGTCGTATTTACATTTTAGCTTTTAACATTTGGGTGGCCGCGATTACGTTTCCGTCAAGATGGCGGTGAATTAATACATGACACTGTGGTGCCCTTTGCTAGTGCTACCTCTGTACCAAATTTCGTTCCATTCGGTTTCACCGTGTTCGAATTGATAGGGGGAATCGATTTTCAAACAAAGATGGCCGCCATCCGCAAAATATTAGGCTAATGACCTATTATTTTGGTCAAAGGTTGCTCCTTCCATAAAGGTATGTTGTTGCAAAATTTGGTAGAGATCGGATGATTAGGTTAATCGTAATTTGATTTAAGCTTTGAACATTTGTGTGGCCTCCATTACGAATACGTCAAGATGGCGGCGATATAAAAAATGACACTGAGGTGCCCTTTGCTACTGCTACCTCTGTACCAAATTTCGTTCCATTCGGTTTCACCGTGTTCGAATTAATAGGGGGAATCGATTTTGACACAAAGATGGCCGCCATCCGCAAACTATTACTCTAATGACCTATTAGATTGGTCAAATGATGCTCCCTCCATAAAGGTATATCGTTGCAAAATTTGGTAGAGATCGGATGATTAGGTCAGTCGTAATTTGATTTAAGCTTTGAACATTTGTGTGGCCGCCATTACGTTTCTGTCAATATGGCGGCAATATAAAAAATGACACTGAGGAGCCCTCTGCTAGTACTACCTCTGTACCAAATTTCGTTCCATTCAGTTTCACCGTGTTCAAATTAATGGGGGGAATCATTTTTCACACAAAGATGGCCGCCATCCGCGAACTATTAGGCTGATGACCTATTAGTATAGTCAAAGGATGCTCCCCCCATAAAGGTATGTTGTTGAAAAATTTGGTTGAGATCGGATGATTAGGTTAGTCGTAATTTGATTTAAGCTTTGAACATTTGTGTGGCCGCCATTACGTTTCAGTCAAGATGGCGGCGATATAAAACATGACACTGAGGAGTCCTTTGCTAGTGCTACCTTTGTACCAAATTTCGTTCAATTCGCGTTTACCGTGTTCGAATTGATAGGGGGGGGGGACAGACATTCAGAGTTCACACACTCACACACACACACACACACACACAGACTCACACACATACACACACACAGACAGACACACTTTTTTTTCGCCCTGTGTTGATCTCATAAGTCTACTTTCATTTTTTGCAAAAATCGAAAGTAGGCTAAAAATAAATATTTTCCCGATTTTTAACACTTAAAAATCCGAGCCCTAATAATAACAATACTCGATGGTGGGATTATTAATCGGACGCACGTTTGTCAAAAGTAACATGACTGTAGTCCTAGGAATGAGCTATGTAGACCAATTAGGCGCTAAAACTATTCTTGGAAGATTTTGGTATTTTCATCTCTCCGGAGTTCCTGAAGGGTTCTCGCAGAAGTGAATAATGTGCCGTGTCCGGTGACCACGCCCTCGGTCAAAATCAATCTTCAGTTGAAGAGTAACGTCTTCTCCAAGGGCACTATCGATTCAATGAACGACCTATTTAGTGGCAGTGTTCGTGTGAACAGGTCAACACGTGTCCTACGAACGTTTGTCCGTGTGTCCCGCTAGGTCACGCACGTCGCCTGCGATTGGGGTGATGCAGCAAGCTCCGAAATGGGTGGCTCGAAACCCGGCAATGATAGAGGCCTTCATGAGTGTATACTTTCCTCGTATATTCCACACTCCCTTCTGGAAAATACTGGCATGGTACCTTATCTGCAGATGCACACACAACTACAGCCACCATGGAATTACAGGTTATCAGACAGTACCAGCACACACGCAAGTTCATTTTTGATAATTAATTATTAGCACCTTCTAACAAGGAAAGCGTATCAAGACAGGCCAAACTTAGACGCTACAAAACAGTCGTACTACAAGAAGTATTATATTCGTCATAAACGACAACAATAATTGGACCATCAGACATTATAGAAACTGAAACAAGATGATCAGTAAAGGACATATAGCCTATTTTCTCCTAAATGCATGGGTAAAGTTTTAACTCTTTGTCCTTTTCAAGGAGTATAATTGGATAATATAATTGTTGAAATACAACGAGCTATACGGATATTAAACATGAATATGAGGTGCCCTTTGCTAGTGCTACCTCTGTAAAAAAATTCATTCAATTCGGTTTCACCGTGTTTGAATTGATATGGTGAATCGATTTGCACACTTACATGACCGCTATCTGCAAACTATTGGGCTGATTACCTTGTAGTTCAGTCAAAAGATGCTTCCCAGAAAAAGTATGTTGTTACAATATTTAGTAGAGATCTGATGATTAGGTTGGTCGTAATTTGATTTAAGCTTTTAACATTGGGGTGGCCGCCATTACATTTCCGTCAAGATGGCGACGATATAAAACATGACACTGAGTTGCCTTTTGCGAGTGCTACCTCTGTAGTAAATTTCGTTCAATTCGGTTTCACCGTGTTTGAATAGATAGGGGATATCGATTTGCACCATACATGGCGGCCATCCACAAATTATTGGACTGATGACCTTGTAGTTTGGACAAATGATCCTTCATACATTAAGGTATAATGTTGCAAAATTTGTAGAGATCGGATGATTAAGTTAGTCGTAATTTGATTTAAGCTTTGAACATTTGGGTGGCCGCCATTACGTTTTCGACAAGATGGCGGCGATCTAAAACATGAAACTGAGGTGCCCTTTGCTCGTGCTACCTCTGTACCAAATTTCGTTTTATTCGGTTTCACCATGTTCGAATTGATGGTGGGGACAGACATTCAGAGTACACACACTCACACACACACACACACACACAGACAGACACACAATTTTGGCCCTGTGTTGATCTCATAAGTCTACTTTCATTTTTTGCAAAAATCGAATGTAGGCTAAAAATAGACCACATAATTCTCAGAAATATATTTAGAGCAATACACAGAGATGGCATATGGATGAAAAGGGCTATACGAGTGCACAGATATGATCAGACCAACCTTTTACAGAGAATGAACAACACAGACTTACAACGAAGATCTTTGATGTAATAAACAGCTCAATCAGGAAAACTAATTGGTATCATGAACTAGCGGAAGACTTAAGGCCCGTGGGGATCGACAGGCAAATGATTGGAGACAGAGGAGAATTCAGAAACAAAATCAAGAATAAATAATTTAAAGGAATTGAAAAAGATGAAGACAAGGACATTGTGGACAGAACAAAGGAAACAGGAACACAGACAAAAGATAAAGAGATGTTCAGAAGAGAGGAAAGAAGAGGAGAGAGAAGTGAAAATTGTGTCATCGTGAGATATTTAAGTTGAAATATTGGTCACAAGGGCAAAGGTGATATAATAATAATAATTCCATTTGTTTCCGTTATAATCTCTATACATATAAAAATGATAGTTTGTCTGTTTTTTCTGAATTTCCACGGAAATTTGAGTTATTAACGCGTTTCAGACTGGTTTATAACGGTTGCGCGCAAAAACAAAATTCTTGTCTGTCTGTTTGTTTGTTTGTTAATCCGTGTACAAATTTGCACGCGCATCACTCGAGAATGGCTGAGTGGATCAACGTAAGATTTGGTACAGAAGTCGATCAGAGCCACGGAAGTAATCATTGATGTAACTCTTCTCCATACCTCTCATAAAAGAGGAAGGAAGGAAGGAAGCTTGTAGTTTAACGTGACCGTCAACATAAAAGAGCGCCTACCCCCTTAAAATGCATGCTGAAATGGGCGTAGAATGACGAGACAAAGCTCATTTTCAGCGTCTCAATCTGATAAACAAAACTCGGAGGCCCTACGGGCCCCGAAAACCACATTTTAATGTCCTAAAACCAACAGTTTTTGAGATATTCCCAAAAAACTAATTTCATTTAATAAGCTATTGAAAGAATGCAAGCCGGTAACCATGGCAACACAATCTATTTCTGCAAGACGCAATGCCATTCCATTTATTACGTTACTGCGAAAGTTCGCAAACGGCTATAAGGTTATCACGGAACCAACTTAAGCTGTAAAATTCATCAATACGTATATAATGCACTTAAGGGGGTCAAGGGGTACTCTTGAATTTCTTCACGCGATTTACACGTGTCGGTGTGGTACTAAAGGACTATTATAACCCTATCCCTATATTATTAAATTATTATTATAAATATCATTATATTATGGCGTACATGGACGAGACAAAACTCATTTTCAGCCCCTCGGTGGCTCGGAGGCTACTACGTTTTAAGGATCTAAAGCCATATTTCTGAGATATTCCCAGAAAACTAATTTCAGTTAATAAACTAATAAAAATAGATTACGAATACAGAAGAAGACCAAATCAGGAGCTATATAGATATACTGAGAAAATCACAGATGTGGCCCGGAAGAGACGTCTGCCTTTCTATGGACATGTCTCAAGGATGAAGCCAACATGACTACCCAACCGGCTTCTCAACTACTGGGAGAATAGAAAGAGCGTGACATCTTGGTTAACAGACGTTAACAAGGACATCCAAGAATTGAAGATAATGGAAAGTGATATTAGAAGCCGATCACATCTCAGAAAGATATTTACACAGAAGAGTTTTCAGAACAGACCACCCTGTAAGAAAACCGGCATCATCTGGACAAAAGAGAGAAAGGAGAAACATAGCCAGATAATGCGCGAATATTGGGCAAACATCTAGTCCCTCGCCAAACTGAAAAGTTGAACGTTGTGGTCCTTAGCTGGCCCATCTGGAAGAAGCAGAAGAAGAAGAATAAGAAGAAACTAATGAAGTAATGCATGCCGGTAACCATGACAACAGTATCCCAAGAGGTGACCTCCCACTATCCATCTATTTCTGTAAGAAGCAATGCCACTCAATTTATTAAATTTCTGTAAAAGTTTGCAAATGGCTATAAGGTTATCATGGAAACAAACATAGACTGTAAAATTCATCTATGCGCTTAAGGGGGTCTTAGGGTACCCTAGAATTTTTAAACGCAACTTACACTTGCGATATGTTGTACAGAAGGTCTATTATATGACCAAACAGCAACATTATTTTCTAAAATTCCTGAATTGAAATCGTGGTTTCTGCAGCTTTTGGGAATTCGGTCCATTGGAGGCTAAAAATCCTGAATTGTCATGCATCACAAGCCTTTATAATTTAGTAAAGGAGTCTTCCTGGGGATGGGGACTTTCCACAACGGCGAGGGTCCGTTTTTATTTGACATATATTGTGTTTCGTCAACAAGGTTTTCAATATTATTTTCACGTCAGGAAGTACACGGTAGGTGAATTTAGTTTGAGAGCACATTTTAACTAATCATATTTTTGTCGACAAACGGGTTCATCGTAAATATGATTTTGTTTGTCACTGTGTGGTTGATTGATCTTCATGTTTATGTACGCCTATAACTCGTGTTTGGGGAGTTGGAGCATCGTAAAATTAGGTATTGTAACCAAGAGTCAATTCACCAATCATTTAGAATACTCTTCAACGTACTTCTCATAGAGGGAAAAACTTTTTCAAAATACATGCTAAAATAGGCGAAAAATAAAAATTATCCTAGAAAGACGACCAAAGCATATGTTGCGCTTCTCAGTGTGTGACACAAAACTAGGGAGTCTACAATGGGTCTCTGAAAACCACATTTTATGGCCCTTAAATTAACAGTGTCTGTGATATAGCCAGAAAACGAACTTCGTTCTGAAACTTACGAAGGAAATGACAAGCCCCTAACCATTGCAATAGTAGCTCAATTGATAGCGTCTGGTTATTAATACCGAACAGCGGGTACTTCTGCTAGTAAGATATAAGATTCATACCTTTTCTGTTTACTAATTTACATGCTTAGTTTCCTGTAAGTGTTTGTTCTATTAGTGTTTAAGCTAGGTTTAGTTTGTTGGTACCATATTTTAAGCAAACCATTGTATGCAGTACATGGAGGGGATCATTAGTGGCAGTTCTTGTCTAATAAATTAAAATGTCCTTTGCCTCCACCACTTGTGCATTCAACGACCTACGGTGATGATAATTTATGTTTTTTGGGCCCTGAACACTCGTGTAATCCATCCAGACATGCGGCCCAGTAACTGCTCTCAATCCAGTCGTGATTGGGGGAGAAACACCTAGGCCATCTGACGCTAACGACGATGATATGTGTTTTATGGGACCTAACATCTAGGTTATCGGCCCCTAATGGTTTGGTTGATAGAGAAATGAAACTAACTTACAAACTAGAAGAGGAAATGGGGAACAAAAGGAGAAGTGTGTAAATAAAAGATAGGAGGGGAAAAAATGCCCTCAACCCTCGAAGAATGAGAATTGTTGTTGATGTTTGAGTCTTCAGTCTTTTGACTGGTTTGATGCAGCGCTCCATGCCTCCCTGTCCTCAGCTAATCTTTTCATCTCTACATAGCTACCATGCCCTACATCCGAGGCAATCTGTTTAACATATTCTAACCTTGGTCTACCCCTACAGTTCTTGTCCTCAACCCTCCCTTCCATAACGGACCCAGTTCAGGAATCCCTCCTGGTGGCCAACTCCTGCCGTGAGCCCTTGAGGGTGTAGCAATATCCAGGGTGCACCAGAAGTGGTGGGGCTACATACACCCTGCCTCCTTGAGGGCCTTGAGCAGAAGGCAAAACGGCCTAAGAGCCCCAAACATTTGTCATAATTTCTCTCGTAAAAATACAATTCTCGGTATTATGAAAAGCATAATTATTATTTTAGTGAATATATGTAGTCGTTGAATCCTATGAATGTTTGAGGCTTAACACTAATTCCTTCCAGAGTTGTTCAAGTTGGAATCCTGCCCTAATGACTGAAGGTTATATTGCCGTATTTCTTTCTTCACGAGTCTCAAAGTCTCGCAGAGTCCAATCTTGCTGATAATTTCAGGTACTCGCGATATATTGTTCATTTTAGTCCCGTGTACTGGGGTGAGCCTGAAATCTCTCTCTCAACCTGTGTCATTATGGCGGATGTTCTCTTGATTGTATAGTATTTTTAATTGGGCAGGAGGCAACCGTGACCTCCAGTTGAGTAAATCCACTTCTAGAAAGGCTTGGGTGAGAATCTAATAAGTTCTACCTCTCAAAGCTGTGTACTCGGTTCCTACTTACTGAGCAAATATAAATTTGTTGACTGTGCCAAGAATCAGACCCGAACTTCGTCTGTGACGGTCAACAATGCTAGCCACTAATGATCTCTAGGAATTAGCGCGGAGGCCAAACGAGCTCCTGTGATTAATTTATAAGACACCAGAAATGACTTCGGGTAATAATAAAATAAGATTGTCCAATTGAATCAGTGCCTACTTTGTGGGAAAGATAACCAAAGGGATCTGGCTTACAGAGGTGGAAAAATACATACAAGAACTGGGGATATCACAGGAGGACATCTTGGAACGTGACTCTTTGAAGAAGACACTTGGGGAAACACTGAGTTTTCAACCAAAACCCATATTGTAGACCAGCAAGAAGTGGACCGAAGTATGAAAAGAAGCTCTTCGAAGAAGACTAAGCAACACCGGGCCAATGTCATAGAAAACCGAAACGATTATAAAAAGAAAAGAATATTGTGATATTCATTTAGGGCATTGCGACGTATGGGCTATCATTTCTATGGGTTGAATGTGTGAGGAATTTGTCTGATAACCTATGTAAATATTGTGTCTGTACAGGAGTGTATACTTACAGTTAGGGATAGTATTAGGAAAGAGATCACTATGGACTTACGGAAGGGACCATCTTGGTGTTTGCCTGGTGTAGAGATTGAAAGCGAAATCATTTTTTGAAAGTTTTGAATGTTCCTACAGCAATATTGTGGGCTCACACAAAGGCTTCGATGACCAAAGCGTACGATATTTTTAACTATGGATGTATAATATTTGAAAATATTCACTGAGAGGAAAAGAAAAATGGATGTAAAAAGTAAAAAATTGTTGGTGGACCCCTTCATAGGATGTCCGATGTGGGAATCAATCTCACTTCTTTTCTGCTGTGCCCTGAAGACCAAGAGAATCACTTTCGATCCCTCTCACAAGAATGGCAAAGTGGACTGGCTGCGTGGCTCAGCGGTAACGTTCTCGCATGCTGGGCCCAAGGTTGCAGGTTCGTATCTTGGCGCAGTCAGCTGGCATTGAGGGTGCGAAAATGCGAGGGAGCCATGTCTGTAGATTAACTGGCACGTTAATGATCCCCTTCGGGGCAAAATTCGGGGACTCCGGCGTCTTTAAAAGCTAGAGTAGTGAAAAGGGACCTAAAACCAATATCATTATTATTTATATCTTAGCAAAGCTCTGAATCGAACCCATGACCTCAATACACACCCGCAGACCGTACAGCGTGAACATCGCCTAATAATACTGTAGTGGGAACAGATATCTTGTCTAGTGGTTCATTGGCATCACTCAGCGCCTGGAATTCAAATCAAATTTAATTAAGAGTATGTGCTTTCTCTATCTTATAAAGTCCCAACTGCACGCGACCTCCGGTGTTGGCTCAGAGTAAAGTTCAAGTTATGGGGCCCACACACGAAGGCCATTAGGAGACAACTTTCCGCCCTGGGACCTGTTGAAGAACAGTCCAAGCTGCATTGCGTCATGGAACATCATCCGAAAGTATTCTTTGTCTGAAGAGGAGCTTCCCAACTACCTGATGATTAGATTTATTTTGTCTGGCCATTGTGGGCTCTCTCACATCTAACAAGATTATAACATGACTAGAGTTGGTTGGGTGGTTCCTTAGTTTAGGGGCAGCGACAACGCGGTCTTGTAGCCCCGTATACTTTGGGTGTGTGTAGAATCTGAGATTTTGAATGGTATGGACTCCGTCTTGAGGAAATAATTCATGTTGAAAATTAATAAATGTAAAACAAAAATATTGGAATGCAGCCGCAATAAATCAGAAACCTCTATGGACATCAAATTGGCAGGGGAAAAACTAAAGGAAGTAGGAGACTTCTGTTACTTAGGAAGCAAAATAACCAGTGATGGACGAAGCAAAGAGGATATAAAAAGTAGGTTGGCTCAGGCAAGGAAAGCATTTCTACAGAAAAGGAATCTGATGACATCGAATATAGATTTAGGTATTAGGAAGTCATTCTTGAAAGCCTTTGTCTGGAGCGTGGCGCTCTATGGAAGTAAAACTTGGACTATTGGTGCAGCAGAAAAGAGGAGAATTGAAGCGTTTGAAATGTGGTGTTACAGGAGAATGATGAAGATCAGATGGGAAGATAGGGTTACAAACGAAGTGGTATTAAGACGAGTGAAAGAGGAGTGATGTTTCTGGCGACTGCTAATGAAGAGAATAGATAGGTTGGTAGGACACATACTAAGGCACCCAGGAATAGCAAGCTTAGTTATGGAAGGAAGGGTTGAGGACAAGAACTGTAGGGGTAGACCAAGGTTAGAATATGTTAAACAGACTGCCTCGGATATAGGGTGTGGTAGCTATGTTGAGATGAAACGATTAGCTCAGGACAGGGAGGCATGGAGAGCTGCATCAAACCAGTCAAAATACTGAAGACTCAAACAACAACAACAACAACAGAATCTGTCTGATAACCGGTGTTAATTGTGATGGCTGTATTAGTGTGTGTTATCTGTTTTAATTCAAGTAAGGGCTTCAGACAATAAGTTCAAGTAGTTCCTACTTTCGCTACCAAATGCCACCGTCCACCACACCTAGCTTGCAGACTGGGCTACTAGGTGGCATCGCAGTCAGCACCCGGCGGTGAACGTTGGAACTAATACAGCGTTATCAACTCTAACCTAACATGCCACGGTGGGTGAGTGGATAGCGTGTCGGTCTACTAACCCCAAGATTGCGGGTTCGCTCCTGGCCGTGGTAAGTGATTTTTGAAAGGCGGCAAAAATACGATACGCTTGTCATACGATGTTGGCATGTTACAGAACCCATTTGAATTCAGTAGGCCGTGTTCATAATGGCAAAATTAATCTCGTGAGTTTTCGCCAACACAAAGTTCCTCATTTCTCTACTAGAAAGCGCTATAGTGTTCAAGGAGCTTAGATATCTAACCTCCTTGACTTTCATAGTGATTCAAGGAACAACGAAATTCGACACGCAAGCTACCCTCTGGGTGTCAAATTACAAAGCTTGCACCCGGCACCGAGGCCATACGATATTATTATTAATATTATTATTATTATTTAATTCTAACTTACAAATTTTGGCTTCACACAAGTGTAGTTAGTGGAAGGTTCTTTTTCATGCCATGAATCTATGACATGGAACCGCTGGCTTTACTTCCCCTCCGAAGGAACGCATACTGAAGGATTTTTAACGCTCTTAAAAAATTCAACGACTTCGGCCGGGTTTGAACCCGCGACCTTGGGCGTAGAAGCTCAGCATGCTACCAACTACGCCACCGAGCCGCCAAAGTGCTAGAATAGCCATTTTCAGTGCTGCCTTAGTAAACGAAACTTTGATGCTTTTCTGTAACATACACCACATTAGGGAGATACTCTGTCACATTTGTACGTCGTACACAGAAACTTAGGAATGCGACAAGGGAATTGCCCAGGTATGTAATAGACATGGCCCACAGGAAGTTCCCTTTGTTGAGAGTCGAGAATGACCAAGATAACTGCTCCCACCAGGACAGCGCAAGACAATACAATCACATATTCACTCTAAACAAGCAAGTTTGGAGATCAGTCACCAATTCCAGAATTTTAACAAAACATCACCTGACCACAACTAATGAACATTGACGAGTTGAATTATCTCAACTAAATAAGCGTACTTATTGTAAATATATTCACCCATACTTTCAGACATAAATGTTATAGCCTAAGTGTAATGGATCTGATGATGATCGCTTGACGATCGAAACTGGTCATCCAAGGGGAATAACCCATCTCTTTTGGGAAAACCTTGTGTTGAGTGACAGAAAAGCATCAAACTTTCGTTTCAAGTACTAGGATACTTAAGCGGCTTCGGTGGCGTAGTCGGTAGCATGCTGAGCTTCTATGCCCAAGATAGCGGGTTCAAACCCGGCCGAAGCCGTCGGATTTTTTAAGAGCGTTAAAAATCCCTTAGTATGCCTTCCTTCGGAGTGGAAATAAAACCGGAGGTCCCATGTCATAGATTTATGGCATGTTAAAGAACCTTCCACTAATTCACCTGTGTGAAGCTAAATTGTATAGGTTAGGAATGTAAACAACGCTCTTAGGTTTCTACGTTCGTTGCCAAGAGCCGGCGTCTAGTAGCTAATTTCTGAACTTGGCCTAGTAGTCGTTGACGGTGGCGCTTGGCGGCAAAAGTAGTAACTATTTGAAAAATTGTAAGTCGAAGTCTGTACTTAAATTAAAAAACAGATAACACACGCTAATACAGTCATCACAATTAACACCGGTTATCAGAGAGATTCTACACACACTCAAAGTTCACGGGGCTACATGACCGCGTTCTCGCAGCCCCTAAACTTAAGAACCAACCAACCAATCTTATCAGCAAAATAATTAAAAAGTAGGTAAGAAATTACAGTACTTGAAAATCGAGAGAGAGAGAAGTCGAAACACTTATAAAATAGTATCACATATTGGTGACTGATGATGGTTACAAAATAACCTGTGATGGACGAAGCAAAGAGGATATGAAAAGTACGATGGCTCAGGCCAGGAAAGCATTTCTACAGAAAAGAGATCTGTTGGCATGAAATATAGATTGAAGTATTGGGAGTTATTTT
Organism: Meconema thalassinum; assembly: GCA_946902985.2. Taxonomy (NCBI): domain Eukaryota; kingdom Metazoa; phylum Arthropoda; class Insecta; order Orthoptera; family Tettigoniidae; genus Meconema; species Meconema thalassinum. The sequence continues at coordinate 552,415,142 of OX336392.1, forward strand.
GAAAGCCTCGTCGGGTGAATGGCGCTCTGTTGTTGTTTGAGTCTTCAGTCCTTTGACTGGTTTAATGCAGCCCTTCATATCTCCCTGTCCAGAGCTAATCGTTTCATCTCTACCACAACCTACATCTGAGGCAATCTGTTTAACATATTGTAATCTTGGTCTACCCCTTCAGTTCTTGTCCTCGACCCTTCCTTCCATAACTAAGCTTGCTATTCCTGGGTGTCTTAGTATGTGTCCTACCAGCCTATTTCTTCTCTTCATTAGCAGGCGCCAGAAGCATCTCTCCTCTCCCACTGGTCGTATCACCTCTTCATTTGTAACCCTATCTACCCATCTGATCTTCATCATTCTCCTGTAACACCACATTTCAAACGCTTCAATTCTTCTCTTTTCTGCTGCACCAATAGTCCAAGTTTCACTTCCATAGAGCGTCACGCTCCAGGCAAAGGTTTTCAAAAATGTCTTCCTAATACCTAAATCTATATTCGATGTCAACTGATTCCTTTTCTGTAGAAATGCTTCCTTGCCTGAGCCAACCTACTTTTCATATCATCTTTGCTTCGTCCATCACTGGTTGTTTTGCTTCCTAAGTAACAGAAGTCTCCTACTCCCTTTAGCTTTTCACCTGCAAATTTGATGTCTATATAGGTTTCTGATTAATTTCGGATGCATTCCAAAATTTTTGTTTTACATTTATTGATTTTCATCATGAATGTTCATCAAGACGGAGTCCATACCATTCAGAAACTAATTCAGGAAGTGAAACTTGGACTGATGGTGCAGCGGAAAAGAGGAAAATAGAAGCAGCTAAAAGTGGTGTTACAGAAGAATGAAGATCAGATGTGTAGATAGAATATTATGACGAGTGGAAGAGGAGAGAGGTTTCTGGCGACTACTAATGATGAGAAGAGAGAGGTTCGTGGACACATACTAAGGCACACAGGAATGGCAAACTTTGTTAATGAATGAAGGGTTGAGGGCAGACTAAGGTTAGAATATGTTTAACAGATTGCCTCGGATGTAAGGTGAGTTAGCTCTGTAAAGAAGAAACGATTAGTTCAGGAGAGAAAAGTATGGAGAGATGAATCAAACCAGTAAAAGGACTTAAGACTCAAACATCAACAACAACAGTGTGATGAGAAGGTATCGACATAAGAATGTCACTCTTTGACCATATTCTGAGACTTAGATCATATGAAAGACAGTGAATCCGAGAAAGCAGGTAGTCTGGTGGGGAAGTCAGGAGTACTCGCTGACAATGGCGTTCCCAGATTCTCCTTATCGCAGATAATATAATTGCACAGTATCTGTCCAGATTATTATAATCGCGTATACGTTTGTGATGGTCTTCCTATATGTTCCGTGTTTCTCTACCATCTGATGTCCTAAAAACCTTCCATTTCCTATTATTTTTAGCCTACTTTCGATTTTTGGAAAAAATGAAAGTAGACTTATGAGATCTATACAGGGCCAAAAATTGTGTGAGTGTGTGTACTCGGAGCCCCCCCCCTATCAATTCGAACACGGTGAAACCGAATTGAACGAAATTTGGTACAGAGGTAGAAATAGCAAAAGGCTCTTCAGTGTCATGTTTTATATCGCCGCCATCTTGATGGAAACCTAATGGCGGCCACCCAAATGTAAAAAGCTTAAATCAAATTATTACTAACGTAATCATCCGATCTCTACCAAGTTTTGCAACAACATATATTTATATGGCGAGCGTCATTTGACTAAACTACAAGGTCATCATCCCAATAGTTTGCAGGTGGCGGCCATGTACAGTATGTGTGCAAATCAATTCCCCATATCTTTTCAAACACGGTGAAACCGAATTGAATGCAATTTAGTACAGAGGTAGCACTAGCAACGGGCACCTCAGTGTCATGTTTTATATTGCCGCCATCTTGACGGAAACGTAATGGCGGCCACCCAATGTTAAAAGCTTAAATCAAATTACGACCAACCTAATCATTTGATCTCTACCAAATATTGCAACAACATACCTTTTTGTGGGAAGCATATTTTGACTGAACTACAAGGTCATCAGCGCAATAGTTTGCAGATTGCGGCCATGTATGTGTGCAAATCGATTCCCCATATCAATTCAAACCGAATTGAATGAATTTCTTTACAGAGGTAGCTCTAGCTAAGGGCACCTCATATTCATGTTTAATATCCGTATAATACATTGTATTTCAACGAGCTACTACAACCAACATTCAATTATACTCCTTGAAACGGACAAAGAGTTATAACAATACCCATGCATTTGTGAGAAAGTAGGCTATATGTTCTTTACTGATTATCTTGTTTGTGTATGTCACTGCCTCACTATAAACACTCAGTGGCTTTATTTTCTCTGTGAAGGATTGCTTTTTTAAAATTGTAGAAATCAAACGCTATTTTCCAAAGTTTATCATTGCTCAATTTCCCCAACAGAATGGACATTATACCGAATGCAAAAGTAACTTGGAATATTATATATGAAAAAGAGTAACAACCACAAATTTACTTCTACCTCTGTCGATTTTGGCCTACTGTGGACCGACTTGCCGATCTCTTCTTCTCCTCCCAGAATTTCTTCTTGCGTTCGCAGAGCCTCTTTCTTGCTTCTTCAGACCAGATGACCTTGGTTCTTGCGCTGGGTTTATTCTGAAACCCTTTACATTTATCAACCTTCCTTCAAAACAGTGATTTGTTAGCGTATTTTCATTTAGGACAAAAATAGGATTATGAGATCACCTTCTGTCCATGTATCTGTGTGTGTGTGTGCGTGTGTGATGGTGTGTGCCCCCCCCCTAATAACGTCTAAACGGCTAGAGCGATTTCAATGAAACTCGGTAAGTTAATAGCAATATTCCGGACGCCCCCGACCACACCCTTCAAATTTTCTTACGTCTCACCAATCGAACATGGCGGCTGTGCAAAATATTTCACCAGCATTCTATATCTCCGAAACTATTACAGATATCACCCTGGAATGATTTACGGTGATAAAGGAAACTACTAGAAGTTCACCTATGTGCCATTTGAAAACCTGGTAACTACAAAGCCAACATGGCGGCCAAGCCAAGTTGCGCCTTTTAAACAGACGTTTCTCGCGATTTAACCCACCAAACGCAATAAAACTTGGTACAGTATATGTTCATACACATTGTAATGCACCGACATCTAACTTCGTTCAATTGTTTCCATAACCACAAGATGGCAGCTGTGCGAAATTTTAAAATCTCGTTTATATTTCTTGTGTCCTAATTATGCGATTGAAGTTTGAATACTACACGTACACAATAATCTTCATGTAACAGTACATAACTCTAAAAAAGTCGAACATGGCGACCATCCGAAATATTTAGTCAGTTCTCAATATCTACGAATCTATTACAGCAATCTAACTGAAATTTTGTATGTTGGTCGAGGTTGGTTGATGGTTCCTAAGTTTAGGGGCTGCGACAACGCGGTCATGTTGCTCCGATTGTTAGAGGCAATTAACATAAGTAGGATATATGAAAATAGGCTGTATAGTTCTTCACGGAACTACTTGTTCAGAATATCTTCTTGAGTGATGCCCACTTCTTTGAAATCTACTTGTGTTTCCTCAACCCATTTTGCGGTGGACTTTAATTTTCTAATAGAAGTGAATATCCTTTTGGTTAACCTATTGTTGCTCATATGTGTGAGTTGCCCATAAAATGTAATCCTTCTCTTACGCATCGTGTCCGTAAGTTTCTCCGCCTGGCTGTACAAGTCACTATTCCTCTGTCTCCTCCATAAGCCTTCTGCTCTCTGTACTGGAATCAATATTTTTCTTAGGATTCTTCGTTCTTTCTTTTATAACTCCTCTGTTTCTCCTTTCTTGTTTGAAATAAGGCATTCAAAATTATAAAGAGCTTCCCGTTTAAACACAGCGGCATAACGTCGTAACTTTGAAGCATATGGCTTTCTTGTTAAACATATTCTGCGTTAATCAATATGCAGTTTCCATCTTACGAGCTGTGAACTTATTTGCTTCCTTATCAAGGCCATTAGGTTAATTCCATTCACCAAGATATTTGAATTTTTCTATACTTCTGATATTTCCAAACCTTGTTTCCAAATATTTCTCATTGCCATCACAAATTTACTATTATAGCTCTAACAATACATGTACAAAATCAACGCAAAATAACCTCACTAAATCTCTTAGACGCCTTTAGAATCACTGACCGGAACCAGCTGAGTCAGTCTAAGCCAAAATGCCAACAAACGTAGAACAGAGATAATGACAAATCTTCAGCAGAATTTTCATATACAAGGTGTATCTTAATTATATTGACAAAAAAAAAAAAAACAGGGACGCTCTGCGTGTTATGTAAAAGACGATGCGGGAATCGGATTGGCGCGCGATTCAAATTGACGGGCTCGCCGTATTTGCTGAGCCAGAGTGCAAGCCGAGGCGAACGAAGAAACTTGCGCATTCCCACCAGCATATCTCTGTCTCCTATCACGCACCCTTCCCGTGCTTGAAGCACAGCAGTGGCCAGGGGCTTGCTCTCTGGCTCAGCAAATACGGCGAGTTCGTAGATTTGAATCGCGCGCCCGGAAGTTACCAAGTAACCTCATTTTCTAGAAGGGAAAAATTTTCTCCGCCAATCCGATTGCGGCATCGTCTTTTACTTAACACGCAAAGTGTCCCTGATTTTTTGGTCACTATAATTAAGATACACCCTGTACACAGCAACCAAAGCCAGTAGCGGATTACTACCAGAAATCGAAGATCGATCGTAATAGTCTCGCCAACTACTGTAGGCTTTCAAGTATGAGATCATGTATTGGACAAATGGTAGAAACCACTTAGATGGAAGTCTCACTTGACGCCCCCAGACCAAGGATGTCCTTGGACACAGTGCAATCTTAAGTGTGAACAAAGATACTAGCACCCCGTAGGCAACACCATCGCAATCTATGGCTGCAACACGTCTTCGATGAAGAAATCTGATCGGAGTTGAAGCGTTCTGGCCACGGTGGGTGAGTGGTTATAGTGTCGGACTGCCAACCCCAAGCTTGCAGGTTCGCTCCAGGCCATGGCAAGTGATGTTTTTTAAAGGCGGCAAAATTCACGACACGTATGTCATACGTTTATTGCATGTTAAAGAACCCATTTGAATTCAGTAGGCTGTGTACATAATGGCAAAATGAATCTCAGGATTTTTCGCCAACACAAAAGTTCCTCCTTTATCTACTAGAAAGCGCTATAGTGTCAAGGAGCTTAGATATCTAACCTCCTTGACTTTCATAGCGCTCCAAGGAACAACAAAATTTGACGTGCAAGCTGCTCTCTGGATGTCTAATAACAATGTTTGTACCTGGCACCGAGACCGTACGATATTATTATAGCCACGGTAACGTGCCGGACTACCAATTCCAAACTTGCAGGTTCGCTCCTGGCCGTGGTAAGTGATTTTTTTTGAAAGGCGGCAAAAATTCCGACAAGCACGTCATACGATGTTGGCATGTCAAAGAACCCATTTGAAGTCAGTAGGCCGTGTTCATAATGGCAAAATTAATCTCGGGAGTTTCCGCCAAAACAAAGTTCCTCATTTCTCTACGAGAAAGCGCTATAGTGTTCAAGGAGCTTATATATCTAACCTCCTTGACTTTCACAGTGCTTCAAGGAACAACGAAATTCGACATCCAAGCTGCCCTCTGGGTGTCAAATAAGCAAAGCCTTCACCCGGCACCCAAGGCCGTACGATATTATTATTATTGTTGTTATTATTATTATATCAGTAATAGAGTCGTATTTGACCACCCCAAGGATACTCTTGGAGGCCCCCCGTCATGGGGGAATAATTAGGACGCTGGATTGAGATCATCACGGGTGATATCAAGTTGGGAATTAAAAACACAGACAGTCAGTCTGAAAGACTAGATTTTATATCATTTTAAACGCTACAAATGCAGCGTGCAAAGCAGCGTCAAGGGAGGTAGGTAGCTGGATGACGTCACGCTCACCGGAGCGCGCGGGGAAAGGAGGACGCTCAAACAGTACTATGACGTCACACACCTCAGTTCATTCTCGGTACATTTCGTCCCATCACCGTAACGTAACGCCAGACCCCAGCGTAACGACGACGTCGACAAGATCATTTAAAATGATAAAAAAAAATTGAATGAAGTAGCGTGAGATACAGCAACGACTGAAGGGATGATATGATTGATGTGTTTAGTATTGCCAACATAACACTAATGTATTACTCGACATCACTATGCCGAACCCTGTTTGGGTTTATGTACTGTGATGTATTTCCCACCCTCCGAATAAAATTCTCTGCGCAGAGAGGACTCGTGAGGCCACGCTCACAGTTCCAAAGAGGAGCAATTAAACGTTTTTGAGTGAGGACGATGTGTGTGTTAATTACGCACGCTCTGCGATGCTCGCTTGCTCTTGTTTAATGCTGCCAGGTGCTAAAGCACGAGCAAAACACCTGGCAGAACATCTATCCTCAAGCTTCCAGCATCAGAGTGTGCGCCTACTAATGTCAGATTATTTTGCGGTATCATGAGTTGTTGTTGTTGTTGATTGAGTCTTCAGTCATTTGACTGGTTTGATGCAGCACTCCATGGCCTCACAGTCCTGAGCTAATCGATACATCTTTACATAGCTACCACACTCTACATCCGAGGCAATCTGTTTAACATATTCTAAAGTTGGTCTACCCCTACAGTCTCGTCCTCGACCCTTCCTTCCATAACGAAGCTTGCTATTCCCGGGTGTCTTAGTATGTGTCCTACTAACCTATCTCTTCTCTTCGTTTGTAACCCTATCTACCTATCTGATCATCATTCTCCTTTAACACCACATTTCAATTCTCCTCTTTTCAGCTACACCAATAGTTCAAGTTTCACTTTCATAGAGCGCCACGACAAAGGCTTTCAAAAATGACTTCCTAGTACGTAAGTCAATATTCGATGTCAACAGATTCTTTTTCTGTAGAAATGCTTTCCTTGCCTGAGCCAACGTACTTTATTTCCTCTTTGATTCGTCCATCGCTGGTTATTTTGCTTCTTAAGTAACATAAGTCACCTACTTCTTTTAGCTTTTCACCTGCCGATTTGATGTCCATAGATGTTTCTGATTTATTTCGGCTGCATTCCAATATTTTCTTTTACATTTATTAATTTTCATCATGTATTCTTTCCGTAAGACGGAGTCCATACCATTAAAAAACTCATTCAAATCCTCAGGCGTGTCGGTCAAGATGACGATGTCATCAGCAAATGTCAGAGTAGAAATTATTTCTCCTAGAATCTTCACTCCTTCTTTAAATTTTTCTCTAACTTCCTTCATTGCTCGTTCAATGTATAGATTGAAAAGTATGGGTGGTAAGTTGCAGCCTTGCCTCACACCTTACTGAATACCAGCTCCTCTCTCATGTCCTTCAGCTCGAATGACTGCTGTCTGGTTTCTGTATAGATTGTAGATCATCCTCCTATCCCTGTACTTTAACATTTCAATGGGAGCCTGTGGGGATGTTGAGCCTTGTAAAGATTGCTATATTAAGGTTACGAGCCAGCTGATGGCTGATCTTTGTTTTGCCCCAGGCATGTTTGACAATTGATTCATTGTTGAGACACCACCTATTGTCATTAACGGTCGAGCCTCCAGCCAGAACATATCACGTCACCTGCCTTCCTCTCCAGACGTTGATGCAGTCTGCCCTAGTCATAGTGCACGACAGCGCCTAGCAAGTAAATGCGACGAGGCTCGTCATCCCGAAAGCCTTGACTTTTCTTTCCCTTTCTGTCCTTCGTTACTCTTGTCTTGCCTGAGCCAACCTCTTTCTTATATCCTCTTTGCTTCGTCCATTTTAAAATGGTATGAACTTTGCTTTTATGAAGGAACTCATGGTGAAAAACAATAAATGTAAATCAAAAAATTACGAGACTTACTTTAGTCGCATATGATATATAACATGTGACATGCTATCCCTTGTTAACAGGGAACTCTGTTGGTCATTGAAATAACTACTTGTAAAACTGCAGTGTCAAATCTTGACCGGTATTCAGCAAATATTATATAATTAATATTTTCACACCAAACAACGACAAGTTCAAGATGATTTATTGTAGGAAGAATATCTTTAATGGGGCCTCCAAACCTTGAAGTAATTTTGTATGCGATATAGATTCCACATAGCCACATGGCCGACAGTACCTCGAGTGATTACATTAAATAAGAATACAACAAAAGTATGAAGATTTAATAAATCATAATTGTTTTCAGCAAATATGATAAAATGAAAATTTTCACACCAAGGAAGGACAATTTGAAAATGATTTATTGTAGGAATATCTGTAATGGGGCCTCCAAACCTTGAAGTAAACCGTATGCGATATACATTCCACATAGCCACATGGCCGTCAGTACATCGTGGTATCAATCTCCGCCACCGCGCTCGCTCATTGTTTCCTTCCCATCCATTTCTGTTTCATTTTCCAAAATCACCCCCACAAAAAATATACCGAGTGGGAAGATGTTACACATCAAAAATAATGGAATTAAATCAAAAGAAATCAAAAACCCCCATTGGCGGCAAATTGGCAGGATAAAGGAAGTAGGAAACTGCTGCTACTTAGGAAGCAAAATAACCAGTAACGAATGAGAATGTCTAACATGTGATATCTTTATCTCTGTTGTTTCAATAGTGAAAATGTGTCATCGGAGGACAGCAGGCATCCTCTTTCCCTCATCATCGTCTGGCATCACCACCGTTCAAAGGCGTGGAATGCATTTTGCAGAGTCCAGTTTCCCCTAAGTTCCAAGAACAATTAATTATGAAACTTGATGATGCTGTTTTAATGCGACTACTTAAAACATCTAGCGTTATTTTTTAAAGGGATTTAAATGTATTTTTAGTGTTTAATTTTTTATCCACTACAAATGCATATAGAAAATGGCAGCAATACTAAGGAAACTAAGCCCTGCCAGCCACAAAACTCGCCATATTGCACTTACATTTTAAAAAAATGATCCATACCCCTCAAACACACCGGAGTGTTATTGGCTCGCAAGGTCCCCCAACTATTTACAACGTGGCCCTTAGTTAATAAAGGTGGGGCACCCGTGTTCTGGAGGGTTCCTCTAGCAAGGTAAATATGGTAATTGGGACGGCTGCTACATTTTCGTGACTTTACAAATTAGAAATACAAATACGTCCGCCAAGGAAATGCGTTCTTGTAGATTGAATCAGCCGGAAATTAGCGAATGCTAGCGTGTTATATTGCGTGCACTGATAATCATCTCAAGTTGAAGGAAACACCTGAGTGGGGGAATAATGAGAGTATTGTATGACTCCGTCAAGCAGCAACAAGTCTGGAGGGATCAAAGAAAGTGCAGCTCCTGTATTTGCAGTTCCCAGCTAGCAAATATATAAAATACATCCTAAATCAAAGTGCCAGGGCGATGTAATGAATGTATGTTTGTAAAAGAATGAATACATTATTGCATATAAGGGTTCTTTTTACCTCATGTGTTTATTTAATTACTTGTTTAATTACGTAAATATTTATCTATTTACGTCTTGAGTTCTTGAATTATATATTTATTTCTTGCCTTCTTATCATTATTAAATTATTATTTATTTACTTATTATCTTAGCAAACAATAGCATAATGCTTTTCAGTCTGTCAACACGATTGTACCCAAATAGAGATGGGTTATGCCCTAATCCTGAAAAAAACAAACATTACATGAGTTTAATAAATACACTTGGATGACCAGTTTCGATCGTCAAGCGATCATCATCAGATCCATTACACTTAGGCTCTAAAATTTATATCTGAAAGTACGGGTAAACATATTACAATATGTAGGGTTAAGTAACTCCGTGATACTAAGCTTTTTTTTGTTACTATTTCAGAAATTTTCGATTTCAATTATTTCGATTCGTTTTATGTTAAAGAGGGATACCTTACGGAACATTTCTGGCATAAATCTTACAAATATTCATACGTTATTTCAAGGTATTAACTAACAAAATCCGGTAGTAGAAGAAGGTAACGCCATGATATTCAAGTTACTCCGTGATATTGTTCAAGATACTCCGTGATAGCCTGGTGTTCACCATTCAGTGTACTTTTATGCGTGAAAACTGATGTTTAATGTAATAAAAGTGTTCAAATCGTATGTAGACTATTCGTTTTTATTACCCCATATTGCCCATATTGAAACATTTCACTACACAGTTTATATATATATAAAACATTCTATTAAAATATTCCATTAAATATATTTTAAGTCTTCTTGGTCACTATCAAATTCCTCACACCTATCACATATAAAATAGACAATATAGGTACCAGATGTTACAAAACTGATAATCAATCCATTCGGCTATATTCTTCCTCTTGGTGTCATCCGCCAGGGGAGCCACCTCACGCACCACAACCATCATCGTCGTTGTTCTGGGGTCTGTAAATATGCCTAGACCGATCTATTGTGTCTATCTTGACACACTATCTTCACTTCAAATCCAGGTGACACAACGAATGGCTTTCCAATTTTTGCAAGGGTTGTACTTCCTGGATCGGTTGAATATTTTGAGCAATAATCCTTTAGTGTACTCCACGGGTTATTAAAACGTCCACTGGCCTTGTCTACTGACCATCCTTCTTTCTTCAGCTGTGTAGCCTCTTTATTCCGTTTTGGCGCCATTTCAGCGTCCAACCTAAGAAAAACGTACTTATTGTTAAGCTCACACACCTTGCATGCGTAACACTACATGCATGTAAGTTTTGTATGCAAATGGTCTGCTTCTTACCTCTGATTGGTGTTAAAATGAAACTTATACAATGAAACAGCTGTTTATAAGATATTAAAATCTTCACCACATATTTCACTGGGTGTGGATCACTTGTTGAAATATCAACTCTCTGTTAACAATTTTTTAAACTTCATTGAGTTGGTCAAAGATAGAGCGCAAGGGCTTCCTAGATTACTGGTTTCTACTGCCATCTATTGGTAAAAACTTTGAACTTTCGGAATTAAACCTACGTAGTTTTTTTTAGCGTATGGCTTTTAGTGCCGAGGACATGTTCGGCTCGCCAGGTTTGTAGCTGCTTCGAGACGGACACCCAATGGGTGAGCTACAAGTACCGTTGGGGAGGAAAGTTGGAATGGAAGAACGAGGAGTTGGAAGGTAGCGGCTGTGGCCTATAGTTAGGGACCAACCCCGGCATTTGCCTGGAAGGAAGATGGGAAACCACTGAAGACCATCTTCAAGGATGCTGGCGGGGGGATTCGAACCTCCTCGCCTCCCGGATGTGAGCGACTGCCAGCAGTCATGCCGTAACGACCACGGCTAACTCACCCGGTACCTACGTAGTGATAGAGGAAATACGCTTTATCACGGTGTTACTTGATATCACGGAGTAACATTATTCTACCCTACACTTCTTTAGTTGTAGTGTTGGTTCAGATAACTCAACTCGTCGATATTTGTAAGTTATTACCTCAATTTGAAGCCATTGTCTTATTAACTTATTTATTGACTTGTTCATTTGTTCATTTGTTAATTAATTCATTTATTCATTTATTTATCGATCGAATTATTAATTTATTTATTTACTTATTTACTTAATTATTTACTAATTTAATTAATAACTAGATGAAACCCGTCAAAACATGACGGACAATGGAAAACAAATTTACTGAAGGAGCTTCTTATATAAGTTACATTCTTTGTACGATTACTTTTTAGCACTATTGAAACATTAAGGGCGTCAAAAGATAGCACTCTCAGCATTGCAACATATTGCTGGTCATGACTGAAAACGTGATGAGGTCATCATCATATTGCACAGTTTCCAGCCACTGGCCGGGTCTGTTTGGAACACAAGCCTCTCCAACGTCTTCTGTCTTCCCACCATCTCTCAGCCTCCACCCTTGTCCAGTCTTCTCCTCTCTTCTTCACGCTTTCTTCCACCCCCTTCAGCCACCTGTCTCTCGGTCTCCCTCTTGGTCTCTTTCCTTCCCACTTCGTCTCGTGTATCCTCCTGGGTATCCTCTTCTCCTCCATTCGTTTTACATGTCCATACCATCTAAGTCTAGATTTCTCTATACCATCCTGTAATGGTTCCTCCTTCATGATTTCTCTGGTCCTCTCATTTCTTATTCTGTCCCTCTTTGTAGCTCCAATACTGCTTCTCAAGAACCTCATCTCACTGGCCTGTATTTTGCTCTTCACCCTTCCTTTCATAACCCAGGCCTCAAAGGCATACGTCAGGATAGGGACATAGTACGTCCGATATATGATCTTTTTGCTGTTCTGAGGGACATCCTTGCTCCATAACATGCTTCTCACACTCCTCCGGAATGCTTCTGCCTGTCTCCCCCGCTCATTTATTTCTCTATCGTTTCTTCCATTCTCTTGCATCAGGCTACCCAGATACTTGAAACTCTCCACTTCCTTCAGCTGTTCCCCACCAATTGTTATTCCTGTTGTGGTTCTTTCCTTCTTCCTTGTTGTGATCACCATCTCACTCTTATTTATGCTAAATTTCATCCCATAACCTTGTATTATTCCTTCCCACACGTCCAACTGTTCCTGTACCTCCTCCTCCTTGTTTCCCCAAATCATCAAATCATCTGCAAGCACCTTTGCTTTCATCTTTCCTTCCCGAATTACTTGTGCCACTCGGGTCATTATGTCATCCATCACCACAATGAAAAGTAGCGGTGACAGTGCACTTCCTTGTTTCAGGCCGTTTCTCTGTTCCAACCAGTCCGATCTCTCTCCTCCCACTTTCACACAGCTCACGCTTCCCTTGTACATCTCCTTTATCCTCCTTATAGTCCATTTTTCTATTCCTCTATCCTCCAGGGACTTCCATACTTTGTTTCTGCATACACTGTCATATGCTTTCTCAATGTTCAGGAAGGCCATCAGTAGATCTGTTCCATACTCATAGTGCTGTTCTTGTAACTGCCTTATAGCAAAAATCAAATCCACTGTGGACCTTCCTGCTCTGAAGCCAGATTGTTCTTCCCTCATCCCTCCTTCTATCCTTGTCCTAATTCTCCTTTCCAAAACTTTCTCAAACAACTTTGCACAATGACTCATCAGTGTTATTCCCCGATAGTTTCTGCATTCTGTTCTACTACCTTTCTTGAAGATCGGGATAATTATTCCCTTTTTCCAGCCCTCTGGGGTCTTCCTTTCCTTCCATGCTGTCTTCATCAGTCTGTACAACCATTGTATCCCCACCTCTCCTGCTGCTCTCACCAACTCCACACTCAACTCATCCACACCCGGTGCCTTCCCTCCTTTCATCTTCCTCACTGCATCTTCCATGTCTTTCCATGTTAAGTCCTTTTCTGTTTGCAGTTCATCTACTGTACCTCTTCCCCGATTTCTTCCTCCTCGCCGTGGTTTCCATTTTGGTTCAGGAGTTCTTCAAAATATTCTTTCCACATTTTCTTCAGTTCTTCCCTATTTTCTATCTCTTTTCCCCTTTTGTTCACCATTCTAACATAATCCGTAGGATCCTTCCGCCTCTTATTCTTTACCATCCCATACAGGACCTTTTTTGTACCTTCACTATCCTGCTGGTCATGACTGAAAACGTGATGAGGTAAATAGCCCAATACGTTCAAGAGTTTCTCTTTGAGCTTGATTGATTGTGATAAAGTAGGCCGAGCGAATAGGACATTGTTGCCTATTAAAAGAAAATGTACTGTACCTGCAAGTGTTTTATCGGAAGGTGTTAAATCAAGTCGTAGGATTTGAGCTCTCTGCCTAATATTACTGCACCTATTATATCCGAATCCAAGCAATTTCTTACATATTTCTTACAATTAATATATTAATATATTAATATGAGTCCTTGGGAAACGTTCAGATTTCTAAGGAGCATAACTACGGCTCAAACGTTCGGAGTATGTGGAGGCGAATCACTTAATTCCAAGGAATTGAAAAATTCAATAATAGGGAAATGAAGTAGCTGGCTTTCATCTTCAGTATCCAATCTGTTAACGCTGATGTATGTGTTTGAACTACTGGATATAAGTTCAATGACTTTTAAATTAATATCATTACATTGTTGCAGCTTGGCAAATATTTTATATTCCAGCAGATCAATTTTACCCTCACAACAGTAAAGACCAAAGTAACCACGCATAGATTTTACGCAAGAGAAATACAATGTAGAACAAAGTTTACATTTGATCGTCAAAGACCTTACAGTACACTGTACTGCATAATATCTGGAATTGTTTCTGAAATGGCCTATGTATATTGGATTTTAAATGTGGCTTCGTATTATTCGATAACACTATAGTTCCTGCAATAACGGAGCCGCTAAATATTAAATGGCAAATAATACTTCCATTGCCGAAATCAACTGCGTAGTTAGACTCAGTACTCTAAACAAATAATCATTAAACAATTGTCTTATACAATGAAGTTCAACATGACCGTCCAGAGACTGTCATACTCAAGTTGGTTGGTGAGGAGAATGCGATGAGACTGATCGCTTAAAATAAATTCCTTATAATTGTTCCTGCCAGCGAAATTTTTTGCAATAGCTTGAAAACGCAGCTCAGAATGACGTTCTTCATTTTGTTATAAACAGTACGAAACTGCTCTAAATAAGCAATTTCCATCACCTGTTATAGGTTATGGCAGTACATTTTGAAGGGGAACATAGAATCACTTCGTCAACTACTGGAATGACCATAGGCCTATACTCAATACTCACTTCGGCAGTCACCCTAATGGAGGCAGGTTTTGAATTATATGTCCCGTGCATGTCAAAAATCGTATTAACACATGGAGGCCCACCTATTCTTGTCTATCGCCCCGGAGACCCGGGTTACATTTCCTGCTCTGCCAAGAAATTTAATTCTGGTCTGAGGGCAAAAACGGGGCACATTCAGTCTCTTGAGGTATAACTAAGAAGAAGAAGGTTTAATTCCCACCTCGACAATCTTGGATGTGGTTTTCCGTGGTTTCCCACTTCCACTTAAGGCAAATACCGGGATGGTTCCTAACTTAAGGCCTTGGCCGTCTCCTTGCCATTTACCACCTTAATTACAAATACACACAGAATGCAGCCATCACAATAACACAGGTTATCAGAGAAAATTTCACACATACACACCCAAGTACACGGGGATGAGTGACCACGATGTCGGAGCCCTTCAAACGAATTATATTTGCCAAGTGTCTCTCATGGCGAAAGCAATTGTGGACACGCGCGAGTGCCTGGAAAACTACTTTTTTTTAATAATTTGAAGAGTATATCGACGGTGCATAATTATAACTTTTAGTCTAGGACTCTAATAACTTGACCAGCGAAGCATTGGGAAGATATTGCAATATTAAGGTACATAAACAACCTAGCCTACACATTCAATTGTCGGTTAATGTTCCTCAACATTTCCCTTCTTAAATATTCCCCTCCTTTATAATTTTCCATCACGTGAAAACGTGACATGTCTTGTGTTTTTAATATATCGATGCAATGGTGTTGCCATCTGCTGTCAGTTACTGGAACTATATGGGCGATGTACTGCCATCTGTTGTCAGTTGTAGGAACTGATTGCAGATATTTAAACGGCGTACTGCGGACAACAGTTTGCTCTTTTGATCACATGCTGCAATGCAATGGTAAAACGGAAATAAAACGTATTTAGAGGGAATGTAGAAATATGTATCTTTAACAGACATAAAACCTTACTAATACTCCTTGATTAAACAATATTTCAGTGGAAAAAAACTGGTGAGGGCTGGGATCGAACCGGTGCTTCTTGGAACCACAGTCAGTCGTCTTAACCACATAGCTACTCGCGCACTCATGTTCAGCAGCAGACACAGCTATTCATTATATTCAAAAGCCGTTGTCTGAAGGAAATAATCCATTTCATTATCCAAATAAATCAATGTTGCACATTCGTATACGTTCATACTGTTATTATATTTTATTGTCAGAACTTGGTTAATGTATGTTTTCAATTACATGGAAGCTTATTAAATAACTTACATTTTAATGGACTTCTCACCGCCATTTTGTCATGACCCCAGGCGGATTGTGCGCATGCGTGAGGGGTACGAATTCTGCTATTTTCTATATTAATTTAAAAATATACCGTAATATATTTGTTTATTTTAGAGACACTCTGCAAATCTAGAGGCCAAGAGCTTTCGTTAGAGTGCTCTACGAAGTAAATCGGTTCTGTCGTTCTCTCAATCTCGTGGTAACAAAAATCACCTTACTGTTTTAAATATATAGATTCGTTTATCTAAATTTATTTTACTTAATTTATTTATTTATTTATTTATTTTATTTATTTATTTAAAATTATTAACTTTTCTCTTTATTTTCCCTGGTTGCGTACTGTGATACATCACGCCGCGCCGGTATACTCGACCCTAGTGATTAACGATTGAGCTGTTTGACCGATATAAAGGGCAATTATAAACGGGCTCTAGGGAGTGCGTAGCCATGACACTCAACTTAATAGAGAGGCCTGACGTTTGTAACATGAGACTTGCTCCCAGATGGTCCTTAAATCAGTGCTGTGGCGTCCTTCCTAACACCGCCTCATGTTCCCAACATCGTGGGTTCAGTTCCCATAGGAGGAAAGGTGTTACATGGAGACGTAAAATCTCGGCCCATAGAAGACCTCTCATATCATATTTGGTGATTGCAAGACCGAATTCATAACATCATTTACACAGGTCGTCCATTATCTGTAATATTACACATGACACCAACTGAAACAAGTAGTTCCGTGAAGAACTATACGGCCTATTTTCATATATCCTACTTATGTTAACTGCCACTACCAACATAAAAAAATTCAGTTTAATTGCTGTAATAGATTCGTAGATATTGAGAACCAACTAAATATTTTGGATGGTCGCCATGTTGGATTTTATATATGTAGGTCCTAGAGTTATGTACTGTTACATGAAGATTATTGTGTACGTGTAGCATTCAAACTTCAGTCGCATGATTAGGACACAAGAAGTAACAAGGAGGTTTTAAAATTTCGCACAGCTGCCATCTTGTGGTTATGGAAACAATTGAAATAAATTAGATGCCAGTGGATTAACATTCGTATAAGTATTTACTGCACCAAGTTTCACTGCACTCGGATGGTTAAATTGCGAGAAACGTCCATGTGAATATTTATACTTCGCGTCGCCGCCATGTTGGATTTGTGATGACCAGGTTATTTTAAGTCCTTTAGGTGAACTTAAGTTCATAGCCCCTATGAACATTAAAACATTCAGTTTGATTGCTATAATAGATTCCTAGATATTCAGAGCCGTCTAAATATTTCGGATGGTCGCCATGTTGGATTGTTAAATGTATAGGTCATAGAGTCATGTACCATTAAAGGAAAATTATTGCTTAGGTTCATTATTCAAACTTTCACATCGATCGCATGATTACGACACAAGAAATAAAAACTTAATTTTAAATTTGCAAAGCCGCCATCTTGAGGTTATGTAAACAATTGAACTAAATTAGATACCAGTGCATTACAATGTGTATAAACATTTCCAGTACCAGATTTCATTGGGGTTGGAACATTAAATCGCGAGAAAGGTCTATTTAAAATGTTCAAATTCGCTTGGCCGCCTTGTTCGTTTTGTAGTTAACTGGTTTTTGAAAGTATTATAGATGAACTTCCAGTAGTGCCCTTTATCTCCGTACAAAATATCAGGGTGATACCACTAATAGTTTCAGAGATATAGAATGCCGGTGAAATATTTCGCACATCCGCCATCTTATGGTTATGTAAACAATTGATCCAAGTTAGATGTCGGAGCATTACAATGTGTATAAACATATACTGTACCAAGTTTTATTGCGATTGGTTGGTTAAATCGCGAGAAACGTCTATTTATAAGTCGCAAATTCGCGTGGCCGCCATGTTGGTTTTGTAGGTACCAATTTTTCAAACGTCATATAGGTGAACTTCTAGTAGTTCCCTTTATCACCGTAAAAAATTTCAGGGTGATATCGGTAATAGTTTCGGAGATATTGAATGCTGGTGATATATTTCGCACAACCGCCATGTTGGATTGGTGAAACGTAACAAAATTTGAAGGGCATGGTCGGGGTCGTCCGGAATAGTGCTATGAACTTCCCCAGTTTCATTGAAATCGCTCCAGCCGTTTAGAAGTTATTAGGGGGAGCACACACACACACTCCTCACACACACAATCCTCACACACACATGCGGACAAAAGGTGATCTCATAAGCCTATCTTTTCAAAATTGAAATTAGGCTAAAAATGCTAACAGTGAAGGTGGGGACGTTCGATTATTATTATTAATAATAATGAAAATGAAAATCCATTTTCATTAATAATAATAATATTGTTAATATTCCTTTATTATTTTATAACTAATTAATATGCTGTTTGAAGAGGACAGCAGCAACTATTACCTGTGGTGGGTGATGTAATTAGGCTCTTTTGAAGAAAGGCATGCATGCAATGCTTGAAGAGAAATGCATAGCAAATACTCGCTAATACACACCACACTGTGTTCATCGGGAGTTGGTTTTCACAACAATGTTACTCTACTACACATTTGAAACATTAAAGAAAATCAGAAAAATCTATTTGTGCTACATGTTCCTCTGCAGTGGTTAGAGCTTGGAATACTGCAAAGTACCTGAGGCAGTTATTTTTAAATTTCATCACAATGAACAGTTTTATCAATGGCATTTTGTCAATAGCAATCACAGCAATCCTCTTCGTCAGCTTCCAAAGGTTGAGGTCCGGAAAGTTTGTAGGCCATTGGATATGTTTTGCTTGTCAATTAGTTACTCTTTGAAATCTTATGACAAGAAGTATAACACAATTTTCACTTGCCAAATGAATACTTTACTTTACTAAATATACTATAGGTACATGTTTCGGAAACTAGATATGTTTCCTTCTTCAGCCCACATGTTGGTGTGAAACATCATATGACATCGAAATCGTACAGAACAAGAGAAAAAGTACGAACTGTATTTTTATTTTTGGTTAGGATTTCGATGTCATATGATGTTTCACACCAATATATGGGCTGAAGAAGGAAACATATCAAGTTTCCGAAACATGTACCTATAGTATTTGTAGTAAAGTAAAGTATTGATTTGGCGAGTGAAAATTGTGTTTTACTTCTTGTAAACATGGTCAATCCGGAACCTGGAATGAGTGCGGTTTATATCTTATGACAAGGTACAGAGATGTGCATGAATATAAATTTCTCGTTTGGGAACCATTGGCTGACTTGCGATCACTGCTACTTTCCGTCAACCTTACTGTAACCCATTGATTCTACTGCATGGTCTCTATACAATCTATACCATGGCACACGTCTATCTCACTTGGCTGTTTCACACAACCAAACCCCGCACTTCACTCCTACGATATTGAGCAAATATGGTATAATTGATGTATCTTCCATTATTGTCGTAGATTACATTTTTAAGTAGGACTGCTTGAGATGTGAAATATCCAACAATAAAAAGCACAAATGAGGAAACATAAAAATTACGAGCCTTACAGTAGTCACATATGATGTGTAACATCTGACATGTTATTCGAATAATTCCATATTACTCGCATTTTTTAAAGAATGAACTCATAGTGCTACCTTGTGCCAGCAAACATGAAAGGATTCTCCAATGCATCTGCAGTAGTGACATATACCTGCAACTGTATGCGGGAGCAATCCACTGCCTACTTGATGCGAGCTGCGCTCTATACCGGCCAGTTAGTGAACCCATGCCAGCGGTGTTATTGAAAATGGCCTCGTATTGCCGATATAGCGCACTGCCAAGCATAGGCGCGATTAAAAATTCGGTGTGCAGTAGGTATATTAAATGCGATTCTCCCAGTGAAACGTTTAGACCAACGAAGTTTCAATTATTGTTGGTAGTCCGCGTTAATATACTGAATTCCTACGTTGTTTGGAGTGTTGGTTGATGCGATATAGCTCTCGAGGTATCGAGTGCTTACATTAAATAAGAATACAGCAAAAGTAAGAAGATTTAATAAATCGTAATTGTTTTCAGCACATATGATATAATTAATATTTTCACACCAAAGAACGACATGTTGAAGATGATTTATTGTAGGAATTTCTTTAATGGGGCCTCCAAACCTGGAGGTAAACCGTATGCGATTTACATTCCACATAGTCACATGACCTACAGTACGTCGTTGTACCGATCTCCGTCACCGCGCGCTCATTGTTTCCGACCCATGCACTTCCGTCCCATCCACTTTCGTCGCTTTTCCAAAATCACTCCCACAAAAATATCCAGATACCGAGTGGAAAGATGTTACACATCAAAAATACAGCCAAATTAAACTCTTCATTGTTTGCGTACGCACTTAATGAAATTGTCCTTTTGTTAAATAGTTCTGTGTGGTAGCGTCCACACTATTTGTTAGCCAATGAAAACTCACACGATTCATTTGGTCCGTGGCAGGCCGTGGTTTTGCACATAAGATGGTGAAACCCATGAACTGCCAGTCTGGTTATCACATGTCGTAGTTCGAAATTCCCCTTATTCCATTCTCGATCTACCATGGCTCCAGTGCCGTAAAATTATTTTCTTTCTGAGTGTCGTCAAAATTCGTTGTGAGGCATCAGTTCTGGTTAGGAGCAAGTTTGTCCTTAGATCGTCAATAAGGAAGGTCTCTCTCGCAAACCTAGATCGTGTATACTTGGATACTCCAATCGCTTCCTATATTGTTTTGGTGGGCGCTTCCCAGTGAGTGGGGCACTGTCTTGGGGAGTTAAGTGGGGACGTTTCCTACAAGAAAGTGCCGCACCAAACTAGTCAAAGGGTAGCGGGAGGTGTATGGAAACAAAAAATACAGTCAGTCTGAAAGACTAGACGTTATATCATTTCAAATGACGCATGCTACAAATGCTACACATGTTAGAAAGGCTCAGGAGGGCTTCTTGCCAGGACTCTTTCAACAGACTTCATCACCCATTAACATAGGCTTCCCGCGTGGGCAACTCTTTACGGGTCACCCTGAATTTGAGTCGGATATCTTTTACCACTCTTTAAGGGTCACCCATTATTTGAATCTGATATCTTGCAAACCTCTTTAAGGGTCACCCTGTATTTTATTGAATCTAACATACTGTACACCTCGTTAAGTGTCACCCTGTATTTTACTCTGACATCCTGCACACCTCATTAGGAGGCACTGGGTAGATTATAGGCTGAGGAATAACCCACCCACCAAGGGAAGATGATTAAGAGAAGGAAGTAGATTTTGGATTGGAGAAAAAGGATAGAAAAATAGGAGGAGAGTCCCACAAAAGTTATGAATTTGACTTTCAATACATTTAGAAGCGGTTGCCACCGCAAATCCGTGCTCGGATACCTAAAGTGGGTACGAGCTTGGTCGAAGCTGACGGGAACCGCAGCTAAGACTTGGGCAGTTTGCCAGAGAAAGGCTTTAGTGTATTTCCTTCCAAGCACGAATAAAAGTACTATAGGGAAGGGTGATGGTCTGGCCAGACAGATAGTAAAAGCTTTATTAAGTATGAACGAGGGCATAAACCTAGGAAGAGCTAGGAAAGCCAGGATCCTGCCTAACTGTAGTATCAGAGAAATGATGAATCCAAAAACAAATATTTAATTTATTTAACAATTCAGGAGAAATTAATATTTTTGACAATTAAATATTTTGCAATCTTGTTAACAATTTGGGGTCGCAGACCTCCAACAACATTCAAAACTTGCTCCAGGCAAATAACAATTCTTAAGGTTTTAAACCTAGTACTAAAACCTTGATAAGATTTTAAAAAGGCAATGAAATGATTAAAGTTTAAACATTAAATTGAGTACAAGAAGTGTACTATAAGAAATTTCTGAAAGAACATTCTAGAGAGAATAACAAATTCGAAAATAACAACAAGGAAAACATAAAGCATAAAATAGAAGTTACTACAACTTCTTATATTTAAACAGAATTACTTTATGAGAATTATACAAAAGAGGGCAGGTCACTTACTGTGAAACCTGAAGAGGTAATCAAAAAGAAGGTTCTAGACTTCCTATGTTTAATTAGAAATCACGAGCCAAATGGGGCAGTTTACATTTCGTGAGACCTAAAAATAACTCACTCAAGAGTTGAAAGAATTGTTTTCCCTAATTTGAAGGGAGAAACAATGTAAGTTTGAAACGTGTGCTGGACACGTAATTATACAGAGATTAATTAATTACACATGAGAAAAAATGGGAGGGCACATCTATAGATTGACACCTCGTTGAAACAGACCTAAAGTTAAAAACTTATTACGGATTGTTAGTAAGAGGTTTAGGAAAGAGAGATGGGGATTGAGGAAAAATGTTCATGGCCTTGTTTGAATATAAACGGACGATCGCGACGCGGTAGAAAAGTTGAGCAAGCACTGGTTTTCACTATAGTTCGTTGAAATATATGAGAAGTTCACTGTATAAACACGAGAGTTTATGACAAAAAAAGTTATTGCAATGATGAAAATATCTGGTTTCACTAGGTAGGCGAGAGTCTATTTCTTGAGAAAGTTGTAAATTACAATTAAATGTGTCATAGAAAATTCCAGCGGTGGACGAAAATTCACTATTGTAGTAATTTAGAAGTGAGATTCTTCAATTTTAAATAGCATTCTCACAAGTAAGTGAGAAATACATGACGGCAGGACTTGCAGATAAAGTACAAGATCTGGAAGGTTCCAGAACGATCTTAGCAGAAAAATGGGGCTAATGAAAATCCAACGGAGGAACTAGCTTGGTGAATTATAGACAGCGGGTATTTAGATAATATCCCACGTGGTGAGAAGATTTCTCATTTAGTTAGCGTAGGAAAAGCTACTTTCTATTGAGTTTGGCTTAGACAGACAAAAGCTCAACATAGCAAATCCCTCGAAGAATGATTTTGCCCCAAATAATCAATCTCACGCTGTCTATAAAATATCGTTAAAAGCATGTAATCTTTAAAATCATGAAGATGAGGTTAAAACTTGAAGCTGTACTTATCTTGGTTAAATGTTGATAGGGAAGATCCCCTTGACGGATGCCTAGAGTTCCAACATGGCGTGGAGTGAAGAAAGTGTCTCTTGGTTTGAGGAGACTGGCTTGAGTTAAGCCCTGACTGATCGAATCAACTGCCGACTTAGTAGTGAGAGCTGCTCAACGGAGCACGGAGGGACCGAGGAAGGGGAAAAGAGTGGGGGGTAGGAGACAAAAGGAGAACATATAAGTATTGCCAATATTGTAACAAAAAAATGATCTCTTGCTGAGCTGGTCTTCAAAGAGTTGATAACAGTTGATACTAGCACAGCATGGTGAGTAAAGAAGTGGACGTAGTCCTCTTGCTCAAGGAGAAAATAGCTGGCGATGATAACAGGATCTGGTGGCCAAATGGATAAGTAAGTCCTCCAGCACCAGGAAGAATTGAGGAGCTTCAGAGATTCGCTGTTATATGACGCTAGGTGGGTCACAGAATATATATCTGGAACAGACTCATACAAAATATAAGCGACCTGAACCCCTAAGAGAGAACAGAAGATCACTGTTGGTGTCTGACAAAGAGGAAGGAAAGAACATGCAAAAACAATGAAAATTATAATCTCAGGTACCGTGTATTCCTGTATTCTTATCTGGCATCTTGTACACTTCTTTAGGAGTCACCCTGTATTCTTGTCGGACACCTTGTGCACCTCTTTAGGAGACACCCTGTATTCTTGTCTGACATCTTGTGCACCACTTTAGGAGACACCCTGTATTCTTCTCTGCCATCTTGTACACCTCTTTGAGAGTCAACTTGTATTCTTATCTGGTGTCTTGTATATCTCTTTAGGAATCACCCTGTATTCTTATCTGGCATCTTGTACACCTATTTAGGAATTCTTTTCGCCTCGCTCGAAGCTCCAGGTCGCTCGACGCCCCAGGATTCTTTCAACAGACTCCATTAACCATTAACTTAGGCTTCCCGCGTGGCTGCATGACGTCACGCACTTGCCGTCCATTACCCATTAACTTAGGCTTCCCGCGTGGCTGCATGACGTCACGCACTTGCCGTCCATTACCCATTAACTTA
Source organism: Meconema thalassinum (assembly GCA_946902985.2). Taxonomy (NCBI): domain Eukaryota; kingdom Metazoa; phylum Arthropoda; class Insecta; order Orthoptera; family Tettigoniidae; genus Meconema; species Meconema thalassinum. The sequence goes on from OX336392.1 coordinate 552,439,249, forward strand.
GGCTTCCCGCGCGGCTACATGACGTCACAGTCTCCGTCTCCGTAACGCAACCGTCTCCGTCCTGCGTAACATTAGACCCAAAGCATAACGACAAGATCATTTGAAATGATAAAAAGGGTGGCAAGGCAAGTCATGACGGAAGTGCCTGCACCGTACAGGCTGGGTGCTGACTTACAGATTGCGACAGCCAAGTGCGTGGTCTGCAAGTTCGCGTGGGCTGCCAACACGAGAGGATGAAAGGTTGGCAAGCTTTGGCGTGCTGAATGAATAAATGAAAGAACATGGTCTAAATGCAATGGACTGTTTATTGCAGTCGAGTGAAAGGCTGATGAGGTGAGAGGTCTGGGGGATAGAAATAAGGATAGCGCTGAGCACACTTACCGTGGAGTATTGGTCTGAAGTCCTGTCGTCGAGTCGTCGTCCATGTTGGGGTTAGAGTCGCCTCGCCTCCGTACGTCCGTTGCACTGTCTCAAAACTGTCCGTGTTCCAACTGTCCCGGGCGTGTGGGTCCTTTGCTCATTTGAGGGTTCAATTAGGTCATGAGTAGTCAGCGGTATTTGGTTTGCAGCCGCAGTGTTATGTGTGATAATTGCGCTGTCTGTAAGATGTTCGTCGTATCCCTCTAACATGGGATTTGGGAAAAGCAGTAGTAGGCCCTGATAGGGCTGGGCCTAAACAGTATGTAGGTCGCCTTTATATTTTCCAGTGTTCTTAGGTTTGACATTGTTAGGTGTTCTCTGATTATTTCAATACCATATGTTAGTTTTGGTAGTATTTTTAGCCTACTTTTCACATTTTACAAAAATGAGGAAAAGTAGACTTATGAGATCGGGCAAATGTGTGTCTGTCTGTCTGTCCGTCTGTCTGTCTGTCTGGCTGTATGTGTGTCTGTCCCCCCCCCTATCAACTCCTAAACAGCTGCAGCAATCGAAACAAAATTTGGTAGGAGTAAATACCTATTCCTGAATATCTCAATGCCGTATTGGAAAATGATGCCAGTGCTACAAACTGCTGAAAAATAGCAAATTAAAATTGAGCTCCATGTTGGATATCATGGAAGGTATGAATGGGAGCTATTTCAAAATTGGCACATGTATAGATAATAATATTGCAGTTAATTTTCCAGGAGGCCATACATGGCAGTGTTGCCAAAATGATTATAAGCCTGTTGATTGGTCCAATTTTTTAATGCATATATCTTCTACACTATCAATTGGAATTCCACCAAATTTCGTATGTGCTATGTGTACATAAACAGATATGGCTGATCGTATTCTTACGAGCCTCCAGGGTTGCCAACTGTTAATAAATGCTCTCATTTTTAAAATCCAAATACCCATATATCAGAAAGTATGCAAGCCGACAGCTTTAAACTATGCACACGTATAGTACCTGACATTCTATATTAATTTGGAGTAACTTATATACGTCAGTCCTACCAACACGATTCTAAGCCTGCTGAGAGGTCTAACTTTAAATGCATGTCACTTCTATACTATAATGTGGATTCCAACCAAATTTCGTGTTTTCTGTGTGTACCATAACAGATATGACTATGCCGATTCTTAAGAGTAACCAGGGCTGCCAACTGTTAATAAATGCTATCTATATTTCTGTTACCCTAATATCAATATATCAGAAAGTATGCAAGCCAATAGCCCCAAACTTTGCACACGTATAGTACCTGGCATTCTAGATTAATTTGGAGTAACTAATATAGGCCTATGCCAGTGCTGCCAACATGATTCTAAGCCTGCTGATAGGTCCAATTTTAAAATGCATGTAACTTCTATACTAATGGATTTCCTTCAAAATTGATACGATCATGAGTTTAGTGCTTTTCAGTCGGTCAACACGAATGTACCCAAAAGAGATGGGTTATGCCCTAATCCTGAAATAAATTACATGAGATTAATAAAACACTAGGATGACCAGTATCGATCGTCAAGCGATCATCATCAGATCCATTACACTTCGGCTACAAAATCTATGTTTGAAATACAGGTGAAAATATTTACAATATGTACAATTATTTAGTTGCAGTATTGGTACTGCAACTGTCAGTGTATGCTAAATGCAGTATATATGTTAGGTGAAATGCTAAATGGTGATAGCTATCCGGAGATTGTACTTTAGAGAGATTATATGGTTGTAAACTATGGTTAAACTATAAAATTTTTGGCTAACTACTTATCTGATTGTCTTCCGTATTACAGCTACTCGCAGTTTTCGTGCTCACTGGAACTCGCTGTGCGGTCGACTGCGGTGGTTATCTTAACGACTGGTTTTTCCCCTGCCTCCTCCCCCCTGTCCCTACGTGCTGTGGGGAGTGATAGCGATGTGTTTATGTGAGGTGTTGCCAACCTAGATAAGATGTATGTTATTGAATGAGGTGGGTCCACAACTATTAAAGACCGTGGATTGGCCCTCGCCACGCGTGGAGCATAACCCATTCGAACTAAGCGTTGACGGTCTTATGAGGACGTCCCGGCACCTTTAATACTGCCGCGAATATGGGCCTTGGTTTATTGCAGAAGCAAAGTACATCGTACACCTGATCCAGATAACATTTACCTATTAAAAACCCCTAATTTCCCCCCTTTTTTATCTAACTTGGCTGTGTCGCTAAATTGTGTTTTGTTTCCGACAGGGTGTGTTTTTTAGTAGCGTGAAGAGGGGTGAGCTCTCCATGAACGTGTGTTTATTTAGATTGTTGGGATTGTTTCGTTTGGCTAGGTGTATCTCGATTGCTTCCTTTATGTCAAGAGCTCTGCCTTTCGATTCGTGATGGATTATTTTAAGGTCCGACTCTATGTTGGTAAAGCTGTGCCCTGCGTCACACATATGTTCGCACACGGCTGAGTGTGTTCCGTATCTTATCGCAGTCCTATGTTCATTATAACGTGTGTCTACTCGCCTTCCACTCTGCCCGATGTAATTAGCTTGACAATCGGTGTCTTGGCACGTTATAGAATATACCCCTGACCTTGAATACGGGTCACGTTTATTTAGATTACTATTTAGGAGGTGCCTAGCGGTTGTGTTTTTCGTTGTGAAAGCTATCTTTATGCCTTGTTTTTTGAATAGGTTAGTGATTTTATATGTATTCGCATTCACATAGTTGAAACGCGCAAATTTTTTCTCATTACTGTCCGGTTTGGGAATCGTTTTATCTTTATTTTTATGTTTGGCTATAATTTGATTTATTTTGCTTGGCGAGAAGTTGTTTTCCTTTGCTATTTGCATAACAGTTCTTATTTCCTTATTATAGTTGTCTTTTGACATGGGTATGTTTAAAGCTCTGTGCACCATTGAATTGAAACCCGCTAGTTTGTGCGTACTGGGGTGATTAGACTGATTGTCGATTGCATGCGAGGTTTGTGTTGCTTTCCGGAATATGGAATATGAAAGGTCGTTGTCTTTACGTTCAATAGTTATATCGAGATAATTTATTTTCCGGTCTATTTCGGATTCCTTAGTGAATTTGATAGAGTGGTGAAGGCTATTAATGGATTGGAGAATTGTTTCTTCGCTTGTTAGTTCAGTATCGTAGATGCAAATTACATCATCTACGTATCTTTTCCATATTACTATTCCCTTTGTTGAAGTCTTTTCTAAAAACGCATTTTCTAGTGCATTGATGAAGATGTCAGCGATTAACCCACTTAGTGGCGATCCCATTGCTAGGCCTTCTCTCTGTGTGTATATTTTATTGTCGAATTGAAACACGTTTTGGGTGAGAACGACCCTCAGTAATCTCACAATCTCTTCAATTTCTTTTACCGAATTGTTGGATTTTAAGTTGTTTTCGATAGTGTTGATTGCTTCAATAATCGGAATATTGGTGTACATGTTAGTTACGTCGAAGGATACTAGCCTGAAGCTAGGTTTCATTTGTAGGGTGTTCAATGCTGTTACTAGTTCTGTTGTGTTCTTTACAGAGTTGTTTTTGTCGTTGGAAAGACGGCATTTTAAGATTTTTAGTAACTCTTTGCTGATTTTGTAATTAGGGGCATTCCTACAATTGACTATTGGTCTCATTGGGCATTCCTTTTTGTGTATTTTTGGTTGTCCCCTCAATGACGGTATTTTCGGGTTCATGTTTTTTAGTTTTGATTTTTCGGCTTTGGTCAGTATGTATTCTGTTTCTTTTAGCGCACTTTTTATTTGTTTTTGGAATTTGTTGGTGGGGTCTTTTGTTAATTCCTTGATTTCGTTGTTGTTTAGGAATTCGACTGTTTTTTCAATGTATTCTGTTTTGTTCAAAATTACTGTAGTGTTTCCCTTATCTGATTTTGTGATGATTAAGTCATGTTCTTTTATATTTTGTTTCAACGACTTTATTTCTTTGAGCTGTTTGTTGTCTTGAATGTTATTGCTATCGCCCTCTCGTTTGAGGATTTTTTTGGCTTCGTTGGTGGCGAGATTTTTGGTTAATTCCCTGTCTTCTGCTGGGAGCTTGTGACTGGCTATCTCAATATCTGTGATTAACTGTTTTATATTGTGGTTCGTGTGTGCGTCTGTGCAGTTGTATTTCAAACCTTTGTCTAACATATTAATTTCACCTTGAGAAAAGGTTACGTTCGTTCTGTTTTTTACTCTGCTGTGGAAATTGAATTCATTGTTATTCGTGTGTTGTTCGTTAGATTGATGGTTCTGTGTTTCTCCTAGTTTTCTTAATTTATTCTCTAGCGTTTCATGCTTCCTCGTTGCTCTGATTTTGATGTTGTCATGTAGGTGCTCGGTGAAGCTGTCCCATTGGGCCGCGTGCCAGAAATTACTTAGTTGCAATTGAATGTCGTATAATTGTTGGTTAATTTTTTGCTTTCTTATGTATGCAAATATTAATTCGTTTTTTTTTTATCCAAAGCGCTTTAGCTTGTTTGGTTGAAATGATCGTGGCTGGTGTGTTCGGTACGGTTTTAATTGGTACGTATTTAGGGGTGAGGTTTAGTTCTATACATTTTTTGTTGAACCAAATTGACTTGTCTAAATTCATGAGTTTAAGCCTGAGTGATTTGAATTTCTTGGCTTCACGATTTGCCTGACTAGCCGTGAACATTGTGGTGTATGAAGCCATATTTTCAGTGTTGCCTTAGTAAACAAGAGTTTAGTGCTTTTCAGTCGGTCAACACGAATGTACCCAAAAGAGATGGGTTATGCCCTAATCCTGAAATAAATTACATGAGATTAATAAAACACTAGGATGACCAGTTTCGATCGTCAAGCGATCATCATCAGATCCATTACACTTAGGCTACAAAATCTATGTTTGAAATACAGGTGAAAATATTTACAATATGTACAATTATTTAGTTGCAGTATTGGTACTGCAACTGTCAGTGTATGAGGTAGTTTTGTAATTTATTTTCTCACTAGGCCTATTGGTTCTTTCTTTATTCGTGTCAGAAGTATCAATATGGATATTGAATACAGTATATCTGCAATACTACCATACATATATATATACATACTATTGGTACAACTGGGTACATTAATAAATACAGTACCGAGTTTCAGTACTGCTTACCTTGGATAGTCAACAAGTTGACTGTTGTATTTTGTATTGTTGTTGTTGTTGTTGTTGTCTGTCTCCTGAAAGATGAGTGCATTTTGTACGTTATGACTAATGGAGGACATCACAATACATACTTTGTGCTCAACTTAACAATGTGTTACAAAAACATTCAACTGAAGTTAGCTTTGAAACGATAGATTTCCTTTAGATGCCCCAACCCAGGTGCTCACATCTAGTGGGACGTGGGTTGGTGATCACGGGACCAAAGCTGAGTCCGGCATTGCTTCCACTTACTTGTGCCGGGCTCCTCTCCGTCTTCTCTCCTGTCGACCTCTCTTGGTCAACTCTTGTTCTCTTCCGACCCCGACGGTATTAGGGTATCCGAGGCATAGGGAGTCACTTCCTTTCCCGCCTAAATTGGCCCTTGTCTCATCATTCCTAATATTCTCATTCTGAAAGGGTCAGCCTTCTTTTTCTTTTCATGTTATATCCTGCCCCAGGAGGCAGGGTGTATGTAGCCCCACCACTTCTGGTGCACCCTGGATATTGCTACACCCTCAGGGGCTCACGACTGGTGAGTTCGGGAGTTGGCGACCCCGAGGGATTCCTGAGCTGAGTCCGTTTCTTCCCCTTTTCCACTGACTTTGGAACGGGCCCTGTTCTCTTTCCCTTTCCTATCTACCTTTCATGGCTCTCCTTCCTTCCAAGTTCCTCAATCCTCATTCTTCGAGGGTTTAGGGCATTTCTTTTCTTCCTGTCCTTTATTTGCCTTATCCTTTATTTGTTTACCATTTCTTCTTCTAGTATGTAAGTTTGTAGTTAGTATTGGTTATAGTTGTCATTCTCATCTTTCACGATCACCCAAACAATTAGGGGCAGATAACCTAGATGTTAGGCCCCTTAAAACAACAATTATTATCGTCTTCATCATCTTTCAAAAGCCTTTGAACTCTAAGAACAACAATGGTGTGTGAATTCGTAGACATTTTGAAAATGTGTTGGCTCGTTTGAGACTGGACATAAAACACCGGAAGTGTTCATGTAATGTTCTCGAAGCATTCTGGTGAACCACATTCGGCCCCAAGACTTCAGATTATGGGCACCTGGGTGAGCGATGCTACTCAAGCTGAGGTCAGTTGACGTATGCGATGGGCACTGGTACTGTATGACCTTACTTAACCTTGCTGCCGTACCTTCGATCGACCTCATTCCCCCGTCCCTCTGGTTGCGTGACGGACTGGACGAAGCACCCTCACGACTCAACCAGTATGGTATTGGCCCACGAGCTGGAGTGTTTACGAACAAGTCGTCGCCATGAATGGAGCCACGCCGCTAATGCTTTCTCTGGATACCTCAGGTGAGTGACGCATAGTGGAGGACCGTATATCCGAAATATGATAGCTATAGATTTCCTTTAAGCCAGTTGATGGCTCACAGTCGAAAATTCGCAGTTCTTGATTTTGTCTGCAAAGTATTCAATAACCTTGTGCATGGTCCGTGTATAATGTCATAGTTTAATTTATGTGTCCCTCAACTCAACCAAAGTTTATTAGATTTTACTGCCCGAGAACCAGAACTGAACAAGACAAACATTTCCCGGGTACAATTGCAATTCAAATATCCAATAAAGATTCAAAATAAACCAACCTCTACTTGTTCAAAGACACATAACCTGTAGTGACTTTATTTCGTCCTGCTATTAAACTTCTGCATTATTCACACCCAATTTCCTACACATAATAACTTAAACATTAGTATTTAATTGTAGTATTAATTCGGAATACAAGCTCGGACGTATGCCTGTCGATTATTCTATAATTCTATAGAATTATGTGTAACCAATTGTACACGTATAAATAATTCATGTTTTTGGGCTAATGCCGTGTGTATTTAAATTAGAACCATACGTTTCGGAGAAGCCTTGCCTCGTTTTTCAATGGAATCAAACAATCTGGCCAAAGAAATTATATCAATGAGATTCCAAATAATATAGATAAATTCCTCTGTTCGTCACCAGAGAGCAGTTGCCAGAAATTACTGTATGGACCATGGTAGAACGACGGACAGAGTAGTAAGTAAGGAGAAGGTAAAGGGAGGAGGTGGGAGGGTTAGATGGATATAAGGAAACATAAACAAAAGGGAAGTGTATCTGAACGATACCTAACGTCATACAGGCAACGGCGAAAAACAATTTTCAAATTGTACTTTTTTCTTCTATGGCTACAGAGCCTGGATTTGATCTATGTTCGTCACTGGAGGAGTTTCCATCTGTTTTTTCCAGCGAGCTTAAACATTACTATAGAGAGGCAGGAGCGCTGCAAGACTGAAGCTACTTGAAACTGTGTCCGCCATTTTCTCTGGAGTCAAGAGAAAAGGGGAGGAGCTATACCATATGTTGAAGTATCAGAGCAGGGTCTGTTGGAACATTAATAAGAAACATATTTACGACAAATTATGAAGTCCAATCACTTCTTAAACATTCAGAATAGTTTCAAGTTACAACAATAGTGCTGTAGGCTATTTACACTGCATAATTGTAAATACTGTTCCTTAAGTTAAATAGAATCAGCTTTGTTAAAACTTGTCTCACTTGCCGTCCTCGCATTCGAGAGGACTTTTCTCTGAGTGCATGATATACTCTGCAAGTGAAGTAATACTTCAATATATGCCTTATCAGCTTCACATAATGCGATTCATCACATGGTTCTACTGCAGTGAATAGGTGTTCAAAGGAAGAGAACAAACATCAGTTTAACCTTGTAAATACCTTGGTCTCTAGTTTGAGCAAGATACTTTTGCAGTTTTTGTCCAAGATATGAGCAGTACTCCTGAAAACACATTCTGCTGTCTTACACAAATATTTAAAGTCATCGGATGGATATACAATGAGTTGCCCAAATCTTTGCATTTTATGAGACCACACTTTGCGTCATTACTAATCTAAGCATTCCACACATTTGATTTTCTTCGACACATTTCTTATAACGCTATCTGCAACATATTCTACCCCTTGATCTTATCACTGAAAATGGAAAGGGTTTCAAAACACTCTACATAGTCAAGTTCACTTAGGCCTACATCAACATTAATTACAATAGGCTGCATAATGGGAGGACTTAGGATTAGACTATTATCTGTCTTCACATTAGCTTTAGGGGAAGGATCAATTTGAGCAATTAAGCATTTCCTATATGCAGCTTTGATGTCTAAGGCATTGGGATTGTTTCTGTATTTTTCAACGGGAATCTGGGACAAAAACAATTCCTTATGTTACGGTACCAGAACGAATATATATCGTATACCGTATAGGCCTGTATCAGACATTAATAGAAAGCAATGGAGACCAGATGTTCTGGAAAATTGATAGTAACATCCTTACTGTATCCGTGCAGTGAAATATATTAGTAGCACAATTAGGCTATAGGCCCTACTTAGGCAAAATAGGATATATCCGTTCTTTCATTGCTTCGATTAGTACAGCCGTACGCTGAATATACAGCAGGCATTGCTGCGGAAATTAATATGCAGTAGATTTCAACCTAGTAACACAAACGACAATAGAAATCACAACTCACTGAACTCTTCCCTCGCAATCAGCTGACTGAAGGTTTTGACTCGATGACTCCGGAAAACATGGCGGACGTTCTTACCAATATCTTCCGCTAAGAGCGCTGTGAACGGTCCCTTAGCCTCTCTATAGTATCTTTAAAGCTCGTTGGTTTTTTCGCTATCCTTTTCTTTCTCGCTCATCGGTCATCAGTTTCATCATCTGGCACATGACTTCACCCTGTATAAATGGTTGTGTTCCCATGAGATTCCTCAATAACAACAAGAAATTCCGTGAAGAACTAAATAGCCTATTTTCATATATCTTACTAATATTAATTGCCTCTATCAATATACAAATTGTCAGTTTGATTCCTGTAATAGATTCGTAGATATTGAGAACCGTCTAAATATTTTGGATGGTCTCCATGTTGTATTTTAATATATGTAGGCCATAGAGTTATGTACTATTAGATGATGATTATTGTGTACGTTCATTATGCAAATGTTGATTTCGATCCCATGATTAGAACACAAGAAATAAAAACTTAATTTTCGAAATTTGCACACCCGCCATCTTGAGGTTACGTAAACAATTGAACTGAATTAGATACCAGTGCATTACAATGTGTATAAACATTTCTTATACGAAGTTTCATTGCGTTTGAATCATTAAATCGCGAGAAATGTCAATTAAAACTTTCAAATGCGCTTGGCCGCCATGTTCGTATGGTAGTTAACCGGTTTTTGAATGCCTCATAGATTAACTTCCAGTAGCGCCCTTTATCTCCGTACAAAATTTCATGGTGATACCGGTAATAGTTTCAGAGATATAGAATGCCGGTGAAATAATTCGCACAGCCGCCATCTTGAGGTTATGTAAACAATTGAACGAAGTTAGATGTCGGTGCATTACAATTTGTATAAACATATACTGTACCAAGTTTCATTGCGATTGGTTGGTTAAATCGCGAGAAACGTCTATTTAAACGTCGCAAATTCGCTTTGCCGCCATGCTGGTTTTGTAGTTACCAGATTTTCACAAGTCCCATAGGTGAACTTCTAGTAGTTCCCTTTATCACCGTACAAAATTCCAGGATGATATTGGTAATAGTTTCGGAGATATTGAATGTTGGTGTAATATTCCGCACAGCCGCCATGTTGGAATGGTGAGAGGTAACTAAATTTGAAGGGAACGGTCGGGGTTGGCCGGAATAGTGCTATGAGCTTACCGAGTTTCATTGAAATCGCTCCAGCCGTTTAGAAGTTATTAGGGGGGAAACACACCATCTCACACACACACGCACACACAGATAGACACACGGACAAAAGGTGATCTCATAAGCCTATTTTTTTTTTCATGAATGAAAATAGGCTGAAAATGGGATGGTTGTACTGGAGATACAGAACCTGATGTGAACTTCACAAATCAACAATTTCTTGCATGTGGATTCTCCAATGTCTAAAACAAATACCTCATGCCAATATTCTGAATTTTGCGTATCATTCTTGTAAGTACCAAAGCTGAAGAGTGACAACACATGATGAGGTCCATTGCTATTCCAAATATTTCATGGTAAATCATCTCGAATTGCAGGCAAAGACACGCAATTATTTCCCAAAATATTCCATTCTGAGCTTAAATATTCATTTGGTGTCTAAGACGGATACTTCCGTAGAACGTTAGAAGTGCATTAGAAGTGTGAAATGGACATCATCAAACAAGGCGCTGCACATGAGTAGCCCTTTATCTCAATCATCAGTAGTTCATAACCTGCATTATAGATTTGAGGTTATGATAAATCAGAGTAACAAATCACAGATTTAACGGGTGGCTCTCTCAGTTACAAATATCTTTAAAATAAAAGGACTCCGTCTTGAGGAACGAATTCATGATGATGATTAATAAATGTAAAAGAAAATATTGGAATGCAGCCGAAATAAATCAGAAACCTCTATGGACATCAAATTGGCAGCTGAAAAACTAAAGGAAGTAGGAGACTTCTGTTACTTAGGAAGGAAAAATAACCAGTGATGGACGAAGCAAAGAGGATATAGAAAGTAGGTTAGCTTAGGCATGGAAAGCATTTCTACAGAAAAGGAATCTGTTGACATCGAATATAAATTTAGGTATTAGGAATTCATTATTGAAGGCCTTTGTCTGGAGCGTGGCGCTCTATGGAAGTGAAACTTGGACTATTGGTACAGCAGAAAAGAGGAGAATTGAAGCATTTGAAATGAGGTGTTACAGGAGAATGATGGGTAGATAGGGTTACAAACGAAGAGGTATTATGACGAGTGGGAGAGGAGAGACTGGCGACTGCTAATGAAGAGAAGAGATAGGTTGGTAGGACACATAGCCTACTAAGACACCCAGGAATAGCAAGCTTAGTTATGGAAGGAAGGGTCGAGGACAAGAACTGTAGGGGTGAGGTAGCTATGTAGAGATGAAACGATTAGCTCAGTGCAGGGAGGCATGGAGCGCTGCATCAAACTAGTCAAAAGACTGAAGACTCAGACAGAAAAACAACAATTAAATAAGATATGCAAAGAGTATTACGAATCATCATCAGCTTCTAATAGCTAAGAACCTTTTCGTTGCAGCTATTTCTTACGGTCTTCAGCAGTTCACCTCTGCTTGTGGCCATACGAATAAACAATGTAAATAATGACAAGTTTAACTTGCAGTATCTTGCTCCAATTATTCCAAAGTTATTCACAGAATTTAAAGGCTGATATAGATCCTACACAATGTAGACACTCATGATAAATGCATTGTATTTTTATTTTTTTCTGTAGGCACAAGCTAAAGTGAAATATTGCTTCCCATCTAATTCCAAGTCTCATTCATAGCTGAGTTATGGTTGCTGCTATGTAACTCTATTAGGGGCACAACCGGAGCCCGTGAACGGTTCTACTCCTCACTTGCTCAGTGAGGAAAACGATAAGCAAACTACCTCACTCCTCATATTGCTTCGTACGCCTTGTCATAGTGCCTGCCACCTTGGTATTTTGTGGGTATCGATCCACATAACCTACGTTTTCAGAATGTGACCTACCTACAGGTTGACTACGAACAGCAAAACAAACACTTTGTTTGTCCAAATGAAAAATGAATGCAATATTGAAAACACAAACAATTTGCTCTTTTATACTGTTATGTAAACTTTCTCAACCAATTACTGTACATCCATTATAGCATTTTACTGGGTAGTAAAGTGGTGAAAACTCAGCAAAGGTAGTGTAGAAACTGGGCTCAAACCTAGGACTAATGAGCAAGTAGCTATCCTTTAACTTGAAGTGCAGGGATGATTTTCCTGATACACAAATAGTGCTTCGTTGGCCAGGTATTGAATCCACAATCTGGGGATTATCAATTATACACCTATTGACAGAACTAGCTTTATTACTTACGAAGAAAGACAAGAGATGACCAATTGTTTCCTGTTGTGTGGTTGAATTGATCCTAGAAACATAAACCTTTATAGGCCAAGGGATCGCCATCAAGTAATGTAGGGAGAGCGATAACTGCGTCATTATGCTTTTCATGACATCCTACATTAAATAAAGAACTAGTAAATGTACTACTAACACAAAGCCTACAACACATTGGTGTGTTTAAGAATTACTGTAACCGATCATGCCCATGTTCTTTTATTACGTCAGCTGTAATTTACTCAACTCCAGAGAGCACGCAGCTGTATTAAGATAACGATCGGCCACGAGTTATCTCAACATGCAATCGCGCTCCATGTCAGCTTTATTCATTATATATTCAGAGGTATTTTGCTTTCAGTCTCAACTCCCTTTGTTTGTAATGACGCGCAAGCAGCAGACATTCTCCGTAATTCTTATAAGCTGATGACTAACCAAGGTTAGGTTTCATCTCCCACGTGAACTGAAAGCTGAGGCTACAATTCTTGATGGATTTACAGATGCCAACAACATATTTTCGAGACGTTTTGTGTCTGCAATGGAGAATATACGCAATAAATGGATATTATGAATTTTGCTATCAAAAGTTATTTTCCTTCCAAATTTATTTCATGAGTCTGAAATGTATATGCATTAACTTTAGCTGAAGAAAGTGCATATCACGATGGGAATATGTATCTTCTTCGTTTATGGCGGGGGTTCTTGTGCAGATTTTCGGTTCAGTTTGTTGTAATAAAATGCAGGTAATTGAATATTTGTGTAAGTCTATTTACCTGACTGCATTTTAATTGCTGTTTGATGCACACATATTTGCTCTGGGAGTAGAATACGTTATTTTGCTGTAGGACCAGGATTTGAATCCCACAACCTAACGACAAATTTGACGATACCAACCGTTGAACATGTTGATGACTATGATTCTCGTTTTAAGGGTCAGAAGAGCAAGGCTAAAAGGACTGTGTTGCGGGTCGTATACCGAACTACAAACACAGTGTTTGGGAAATATAAAAATCCATTTATCAGCGTAGTCTAAGTTTATATTTGTGGAAGCTATTCTGTTGGTTCACACGAGTGCGCGCGGTGATTTACAATTTACTTCTAGCCCTCGAAATGAAATAAATGAATTATTTGTACACCAAACAAAACACTGGCTGGTTCCTCAGTTTAGGGGCTGCGACAACGCGGTCATGTAGCCCCGTGTACTTTTGGGTATGTGTAGAATCTGTCTGATAACCGTTGTTAATTGTGATGGCTGTATTAATGTGTGTATCTGTGATTCAGGTAAGGACAGAAGATAATGAATTTTCAAATAGTTCCTTCTATTGCTTCCAAATGCTGTGAACTTGGTTACTAGATGCCACCGCAACCACTACCTGGTGGCGAACGTTGGAACTAGCAGAGCATTAATAAAATATAACCTACAAATGTAGCTTTACACCATTCTAATTAGTGGAAGGTTCTTTAACATGCCATAAATCTATGGCATGGGCCCACCGGCTTTACTTCCCCTCCGAAGTAAGGCATACTGAGGGATATTTAACGCTCTTAAAATATTCGACGACTTGAGCTGGGTTTGACCCCAAGATCTTGGGCATAGCAGCTCAGTAGGCTACCAACGACACCACCGAAGCCGCAAATATAATTAAACACTTCTCACACAAATAGGCAGGCCTAATTAGTTGTCCTAATTGCACAGCAGAGACTGTGATGCGGGTAGTATACCGTGCAATAGGAGTTGTGTTGCGGGTAGTATACCATACAGTGGGAGCTGCATTGCGGGTAGTATACCATACAGTAGGGACCCTACTGCAGTCGACAAACAATATTATCATTTGAGCTGACTCTCAGTAACCACGGTGCCCAAGGTCTCTCGGTGAGACTAACGACTAGGCCTACTTAAAATGATTAATATCCTTTGCAGATTCTTTGCCGTCACAACTTTGAAATTCCTCACGTGATGTTTGATGGAGTCACTTGATGGTAAAGAGAGTAGTCTAGATCATTTTCCCTCTCTATTTATCACCTCTAAGAAATGGGTTCAGTTGGATTACTGTCGTTTAGAGCTACAAGAGTAGTGGAGACGTCCAATTTTGTGAAGTACACACACATTTTGATATGTTAGGTGCGAGAAATTGAAAGTTGTGTGCAGACATACTGACAGTAGTCGCTACTAACCACTGTTCAACTTTTGGCATGTCTTTGCACAGGCCATAGCAAGGTATGGCTTTTCACTGACATCTGAAGTTAAGCTTGGAGGACTGTATTACAAAATTTCTGTTCCGTTTTGAGGCGACAATTTGACCTACATCCTTTGCGCTTCTTTTTCTGACAGCGACATCATTTGTCACTACAGTTTTCGATCAAAATTATTGGACTATTGACGTAGGCAGTTTATAAGGTAGATCTCTTATTTTAATAGCATCATTTTACTATCATTTTTAATACATGGCATTTAATTATTCGCAAGCTTTTCCATTTTTGATTTAAACCAATTTTTGTAGGGATATCCATTTCTCTTTGGTGTTGTTAACTAGTTTTAATATTGAATATCAATCACGCTGAGGAAGGTATCAATGAAATACCGAAACATGTACGATTAATAATATAATTAAACGTTTCTTTAGTGTTTGACTAGACGGTTTTAATAAGATATTATTAAGATATTATATTACTGTATTACTTTTCTATGTTATGAAGTGCAGCTGTACTGACTCAAACTGCCTCACTCCTTACCTTGATTAGTACAGCTCATTATAGCGTTGCATTCCATTTTGAGGGTTTAGTCCATATAACTTGATACTTATTAAGGATTAGACCAGCCTATGGGTTGACTACCTAATAACCAATCGGTTTAGCGGTCTTTAAGTGTTGCCTTTGCAGAACAGGTGCGCCGGGCGTTAGCGGTGAGCTACTAAATATGCTATTTTGTCGTTTGCGTTCATACGGTACGTCAGTACAAGATACTCATCAGCACCGCGTGGAGAATTAGTTTCAGAAACAGTGTTTTGTCTGTTCGAAGAAGCAGAGTCAACAGACAAACAGCGCGCAGTAGTTTGAAGATGCACGTGCGAATTTCTGAGTTTATTTGGAATACCGTGGTCTTATAAGCGATGGTTGGCATCAGAGAACGCCTGAAACGTTCCGTGAATGGTATCAGAAAATTTAATGAAATAAAACATACAAAAACTACTTTTATTGGTCTTCTTAATTATCTCACTTTGGTGCAAGGCTTATTGTGTTGTGTTCGAGTCCTCAGTCTTTTGACTGGTTTGATGCAGCACTCCATTCCTCCCTGTCCTGAGCTAATCGTTTCATCTCTACATAGCTACCACACCCTACATCCAAGGCAACCTGTTTAACATATTCTAACCTTGGTCTACCCCTACAGTTCTTGTCCTCAACCCTTCCTTCCATAACTAAGCTTGCTATTCCTGGGTGTCTTAGTATGTGTCCTACCAACCTATCTCTTTTCTTCATTAGCAGTCGCCAGAAACATCTCTCCTCTCCCACTAGTCTCAATACATCTTCGTTTGTAACCCTACATACCCATCTGATCTTCAACATTCTCCTGTAACACCACATTTCAAACGCTTCAATTCTCCTCTTTTCGGCTGCACCAATAGTCCAAGTTTCACTTCCATAGAGCAACACGCTCCAGAGACTAAGGCCTTCAAAATGACTTCCTAATACCTAAATCTATATTCGATGTCAACAGATTCCTTTTCTGTAGAAATGCTTTCCTTGCCTGAGCTAACCTCCTTTTTATATCCTCTTTGCTTCGTCCATCGCTGGTTATTTTGCTTCCTAAGTAACAGAATTCTCCAACTTCCTTTAGCTTTTCACCTTCCAATTTGATGTCCATAGAGGCTTCTGATTTATTTCGGCTGCATTCCAATATTTTTGTTTTACATTTATTAATTTTCATCATGAAACAGTCAGGAAATGCCCAATCAGGAATAACTTGCAAAGCAATAGCCTATTCCAGAATGTTACTACCACTTGTACTTGGATTGCTATCACGTCAATAAAACTTGCGTCTATTATGACACATTGGCCACTGTCTGGGGTGATGCTCGTCAAATATAGGTATGAAAGACAATCATTCACCCTTGCTTGTTAACTGCCGCGAATTCATTTCAACCTATCATCTATCTGCTATCTCTGGTATGGTGTTTGTTGTTTACCTGACTTTTATATTCGTTGTTCCCATTCTGCTGTCAATATTCTCACAAGAGTTTGTGTTCATGTCTCAACAGACCATAGAGTACAAAAATGAAAGAAAGATTGAATGTGCTGACTGAGTAAAGAAGATGGTGACCGACTTGATGTTTTTGGAATGCGCAGTACGCAGCAAGATATGTGCCATTCACACCCAGCGGACATCTCATGACACGCAGACTATACGTAGGTTGGTTGGTTCCTCAGTTTAGGGGCTGCGACAACGTGGTCATGTAGCCCCGTGTACTTTGGTTGTGGGTAGAATATGTCTGATAACCGGTGTTAATTGTGATGGCTGTATTAGTGGGTGTGTATCTGTTTTTTTATTCAAGAAAGGACTGCAACTTTGAATTTTTCAAATAGTACCTACTTTTGCTACCAAACGCCACCATGAACGACAACCAGATCTGAACTTGGTTACTCGATGCCACCACAGTCGGATCCCGGCGACGAACGAAGAGCGTAAGTCAAATCTAACCTATAATTTAATTTCACACATGGATAATTAGTGGAAGGTTCTCTATCATGCCATAAATCTATGACATGGGACCGCCGATTTTACTTTCCCTCCGAAGGAAGGCATATTGAAGGACTTAGACCGGGTTTGAGCGCGTGTCCTTGGGAGTATAGGCTCAGTATGCTACCAAATACGTCACCGAAGCCGCCAGAGACAATATATATTCAACCTTATGAGGCATAACTGAGGATGGATGATGTGGGGATCGAACACACTTTCTATCACAACATGACCTGAAATGACCAGCCTGGATATAAGCTGGCCTGTATAAAACATAAATCAGTTTCCAATAGATCCCAAAAGCAAGGTCTTCAGGCCAGAAACTTTTTGACTACACTGCCCTCGCATTATTGGGATATGTGTGGCTGACTGATGCACTTCCGATATCAGTCGTCATGACGTCAGGTGAGCCTTGCTGGACAGGGGCTCGGAAGAGGTTGGGGATTTATTACCCATGTGAGTCCAGGGACAATTGCTTGTCCATACAGAGTCAGACTGTGCTGTTGCTTCGTCACAGTGATTGTTGTTTGTCTCAAGCATTTCTTCAAGCAACCAAAAACTGTGGAAATTTGGAAACTGCGGAACAAAGGGTACGGTGTTGGAAGAAGGAAATGATGGGTTTTGGAATTAAATGACTCCTATTAAAACTACGGTATGGTTCTTCCCCCGGTACAGTGGTTCTTCCCCCGGTACAGTGGTTCTTCCCCCGGTACAGTGGTTCTTCCCCCGGCACAGTGGTTCTTCCCCCGGCACAGTGATTCTTCCCCCGGTACAGTGGTTCTTCCCCCGGTACAGTGGTTCTTCCCCCGGTACAGTGGTTCTTCCCCCGGTACAGTGATTCTTCCCCCGGTACAGTGGTTCTTCCCCCGGTACTGTGGTTCTTCCCCCGGTACAGTGGTTCTTCCCCCGGTACAGTGGTTCTTCCCCCGGTACAGTGGTTCTTCCCCCGGTACAGTGGTGGTCAAATGTGTCAAGTATTGTTTCTTTCTGTTGCAGGTAAGACAACCACATATCTGATGGGACAGACCAGAATGCAGAAAGTGTTGAGTATTAACAGCAAGGTATTTCGCTGTGCATTCAACCTGTGAGTGAGTGGATAGCGTGTCGGTCTACTAACCCCAAGATTGCTGGTTCGCTCCTGGACGTGGTAAGTGATTTTTGAAAGGCGGCAAAAATACGACACGCATGTCATACGATGTTGGCATGTCAAAGAACCCATTTGAATTCTGTAGGCCGTGTTCATAATAGCAAAATTAATCTCGGGAGTTTCCGCCAACACAACGTTCCTCATTTCTCTACCAGAAGGCGCTATAGTGTTCAAGGAATTTAGATATCTAACCTCCTTGACTTTCATAGCGATTCATGGAACAACGAAATTCGACATGCAAGCTACCCTATTGGTGTCAAAATTACAAGGCTTGCACCCGGCCCCCGAGGCCATATGATATTATTATTATTATTATTATTATTAATCTTATACATTATCGATTAGATGTTGCGTTGGAGCTGGCAGATCTTTCCATACAATTGGACTTTCCCACTCTTTAAACGTCACTACTGTGGAAGGATTTTACGATTTATAAGAAGCTGAAGGTACTAAGCACACTAAACACTGAACCGTATTATATAACTTCAATTTGTATTCTGCCTTTTGTCTTCGTATTTAAAGTATTATTTTTACATTTATTGATTCTCAAGAAATCAATTTTCAATGAAATAATGTAACTACGACTAGGACGTAACGGCTAATTGGTTTTTAAGGACTTTCTTCTTTTCAGATTTTTCAACACTCTGTATACTGGCCAATTATTCTTGTGTTTTATGCTTTTTAATAGAATTTTATCATTAGTTTCTAGAGTACATATTTAATAGTTTTTTTAGATTGTTTCATTTTATTTGGAGAAGGATCTAAATGGCCGAATAGCTGTATTCGCTGTCAATTTATAGTATTGATAAGATCTGTTTGCCAGGCCACAGGCAGAGACCCTCCTGATGATCAGTAAGGGCACCAAGGTCGCAAGATGAGACGAGAATGCTCCCAGTTGGAAGCTACCAACTGAAGGCAAGCTATGAAGTGTATCAATGGTTAGAAACGGCCAATACCAGCAAGCGACGAGGCGGCTGACGGTCTACGAGCACCTTTACGAATAGACAACAACTGACTTACCAAGAGGATCTACAAGAAAGCTACAAGACTGTAAGCCTGTGGCTCAATGAAGTGCAAAAATCTTGGATTCCGCTAGGATTTCTGACTTTGATGTCCAACATCTCTCCAAATTTGGTGATATGGTTAATTCTTGCTCCCCACCACCCAAAGTGCTTAAGTTAAGGGTCGGAAACCCCTCTCACAGGAGAGAGAGCCGGGATCAAGAGACATTGGAAACGAAAGGGAGCATCAAAGAAGGATTAGTCATAAGCCCTCCTTACTGGGCTTAAATCAATAATAATTATAATAATAGTAAGACAGTGGAAACCTTCTCGCAGGATGTACAAATGGAATTCGCACTGGAGAAATATAAACCGCTGAGCGTTATGAAACGGAATTTGCAGGAAGGTGTATATGAAATAGCTCAGGGCCAGTAGATTGCAATAATGCTCACTAACGAGGCCTACAAGTATCTGGGAATGAAGCAAGCCAGACATATAGAACACTCAGTAGTGAAACAAGATCTGACTAAGGAATTTGTCAGAATAATTAAACTTGTTTCTAACACCAGCCTCAACAGAAAGAACTTAGTTAAAGAAATCAGCGCTTGTTCAGTCCCTATCCTTAGTTACTCGTTTTCGGTCATCAAGTGCAGTAAACCTAACATTGCAAGTCTAGAATGGAAAATTAGAACGTTACTGACCAAATCATGAAAGCACCATCCCAGGACATATGTGGAACGAGTCATGCTACCGAGACATATGAGTGGGAGAGGAATTGTTGATATAAATAACCAAGTAGCTCGACAGATCTGTGAGCTAAGAAAATACTTCTGTTCGGTATCAAACTATTTGATGCTGCAGAAGGTTCTCACAGAAGCAGATGATTCAACTCCACTACTCTTAAGTATATCAAGAGACTCAAAATCAGGTGTGCAGTGATGTGGATAGATTCAATGCCTGGTTGTCCAAGCCACTACACGGAAGACATCCCAATGAAGTCATCCAAACTCATATCGACAAGTTAGCGTAGAAACTTTTGCTGATTTCTGGGCGAATGTTTCCTGAAACAGAAGGCTTTATTGTTGGCTATTCAGGACCAAATTGGCCCCACGAGGAACTACCTAAAGTTCATTATCAAGGATGCCTTTGTGCAAGATGGCCATTGCAGATACGGTTGCCCAACATCGGAGACTGTTCAGCATATTATTTCAGGTTGTCCCCATTTTGCAGGGACAGAATATAGGAGGAGACATGATTTTGTTGCCAAGATAGTACATCAAGAACTGGCTATACACCTTCAAATACTGAGCCAAGTGAAAGTGCCATACGATAAATATGCCGCAGAAAGTGTACTGGAAAATGACAGCTTTACGTTGTACTGGGATCGTAGTGTATTGACAGACCAGTCAGCCGTGCACAACAGACCAGATCTGGTTCTTGTTGACAATTGTATGAGGCACACCACCTTCAAAGATCTGGCAATCCTAAACAGTGGCAACATGCTAACAAATAATGTTGAAAAGCTGTCAAGGTATAAAGAGCTTTCAGAACTGATCAGGAAGCAATGGCACATGTCAGGACAGTTCCTATTATCATCTCCAGCGCAGGCGTGATTCCCAACAACTTAAAGGAATCTCTCACTGAGTTGAAATTGGACCCAGGACTTTTTAAGATTATGCAGAAGACAGTCATACTTTCAACTCGTGTCGCATAGTGAGGATGTTCTTAGCTAATCAAGCCTGAAGGAGTGAGGGAGAATAGTAATTCTACTACAGAATTCATTCACCGAGAATTTGCTCCTTATGTTTTCTTTCCTGCAAATATGCTGAGAATGTGTAAGCACATACGCAAAATAACAGTAATAATCTCCTTCTTTATTAGGAACATTCTATAGTAGAGTAGTTTTCCTTCAACCTAAAAATATTCTACTCCTCTACAAATTTCAGTTTTCAGCATCTTCCTCGGTTAAGCCTCCGGTAGTCGTGCTTCTCTTTACACCATCCATCCATTGATATTTATTGCATTATTTTCTTTAATCTTCATTGATTTCTTGGTTAACACCATTTCCGTTTGCATTCAGCTTGCCTATGTAGCATTGCACTATTCTGCATCCTTTTCACAAACCATTGTAATGTTCTTTCTTCAACCACTGCTTGTACATTTTTTTCCTGCATAATTCCTCTGAATCTCGTATTTCTAATTTTATCCAATGTTGATTTTCTTGCCGTCGTCCTCCAATAATCCATCCATCTCTGTTTTGTTTGTTTGCTGTCTTTTTAACGTCCAAGTTTCTTCTCGATATAACAAAATGCTTCGCACCAATGAACTGTAAACACGACTCTTAGTTTTGTTTAAAATATTTCTGCTCCATAAAACGGAATTCAATGCTCCAATAAATTGATCTCCTCGCCTCACTTCCTCTTTTCTCAGTTTCAGATTAACTGGTTCCCCAGCTTCTGTTATTGAACCCAAATATTTAATTTAGTGACTGAAGTTCTGCATTTCCGATCTGTAGTTTCTCACCACCATTATTGTCTATTGCAAGGTATTCCGTTTTGTAATAATAATAGTGTTGGGCAATTTATTGCATACCCTGACTATGTGTTTGGTTTGAAAGTGTACCCGACACCTCAACCAAATTGTTGGATAATTGGGATTTATCTAACGGTGTTATTACGAAGGGGGTGAAAAGGGGGTTTAGGGGCGATACTTGCCTTACTTACCTTGGGGGCTTTAACACGCTAGATGTCTTCACAGTATTGCTTGACAGCATGCTACAGCGGGGAACACTGGATCTTAACCTAAGCTACGAACTAAGGGAAGGGTTCTATAACTAGGTGAAATAAAGATAGATCCCTTGACTGTGAAAGAAGTGGTTTATTCGTACTAATAAGGGTTAGAGGGGGGAAATAAAATGGGGGTGAAAAGGAACTAGACAGACACACTCACCCTACCTCGTCCGGTTCTCCATGGGGTGGCGGCGTTGGGATCACGGATAGGGCAGCTCCTTACCGGTTCTTACGTAGCACTGATACTTAATGAAGAAGAGTCCGTCCGACAAGAGACCGGGTGCGTGGGAGTATCCTGTATTTGTAGGTTCTCCAACGAGGTCAACTGATCAGCGGTATTTCGTGGTATTACAGTGGGCTTGTATAACTATTGCCCAATACTGCCAGCTTGCGTTTACCGTACTTGCGAATGTAGGACGATGTTAGCTTGCTACATCCATACGCTTATGTCCTGCAGCTCCAACTTATACTGTTAACTGATTTTAGTACAGTTGTAGCCGCAACCCTTAGGAAGGGTCGGGGATATAACAATAGTAACAATTCCTATATTCGACAGTAGACCTAAGGTGTCTGACAAATGGTTCAGGGAGGTGCGGAAGGATCTTCATCAGGTTGGACTAATTTCGGAAGACATTTCTAACCTCGCAAGGTTTATGTCAGTTATCGGCAAATTCCAAGGATTCCACGGCGATCCAAAAATGAGCAGGGGTTGGACGGAAGAACGGAGACAGGGTGCCAAAGGAAGAGTGCGAAGATTTTGGGCAGTGAAGATGGCTTCCAATAATGTGTAATTGTCGCCTAACGTAGTCTAAGGCCGAAAACGAAAATATTATATATAATAATAATTAGGTGGAACACTAGTGTCTTTGTGAAGTCCCGGCACGGCCACATTGCTATAACCGTTGCCTCCGTGTTATCGAGGGAGCTGTTATTCTTCTTCTTATTATTATTACGTTACTATAAATTAGGATAATAGTTCTTTAGAGTTGACAGCAAGACAGTCTGAAACACCCTCCTGCGCTCACGTAACTCTGTATAATACACTCGCTGTATCAATTCGCAGCACTCAAACAAAACATCTTGTCGCTAAGTTATTGTTTGTTAAGTTGTCGGCTTGTATTGTGTGGCAGACGGTAATGTCTTAAGACAATGACGTTAAATAATAGAGTTTCCAACTAGTTACAAAGTTGCTTTGATCCATTATCGATAGCAAAAGAGTACATAGTCACTTGGAAAGAGATCGATAGTCTACTTCCTTCACTGTCTCTGACATCACCATCATCATCATCATCAAATGATATTGTTGTTGTTGTTGACTCATATAGTGACTTTGTGACATCGCGCTGTGTGTGGAATCTGTCAAATTATTAAATTTGCTGATGGCGCCTGTTAATACTATTATGCTATATTATTTAACTAGCTTAGCCCGGTATCTCTAACAGCTTACCCAGCGCACGGAAGACAGGTCCCAGACGTGATTCTGAAAAGCCGAGGTGAACAGCGAAACTCAAAACACATATACTCTTCTCTGAAGTCTTAACTCTGCACGACTCGACAGTTTGATTCTGGCCAGTACTGGGGTGATAGGCTCGCTCACTAGCTCATAAACTCGCTCCGAATCTAGTAATTTAAATTTCCACTGAATGGAGATTGTTGGAAGAAATGAAAACGTAGAAACACTCATAGTGCGCGATGTATTGAAGTTATATCCTGTCGCGGACTTCTTTCGCAGAACTCTTCATGCTGCATAATTCGTACACTCATAGTATATAGTTAGCTTCAACGGTTTACCCAACGTAAGCTAGGTCGTTGAGATAATATCTTCCCACCATGTATTTATAGAACGGTGTTAGGGAGAGAATCTTCCCACCCTTTCATTTCAAGCAGTTTCGCATTCATCCACAAGCCAGCTGGGCAGAAATATTGAAAACCCATTAATTTGATGTATCCTGCCTTCAGAAACGAAAGGTGGGAGGCATATGTCCCATTGGTCTCCACAGTGCACGTGCTCGCCCGTTTGGTTGTGTTGAGTGAATGCAATGCATTGTGTTACAGAAGAAGGTGTCTTTATTGAAGATAGGAGATTTGTAAAAGTTGATATACGAGGCACGTGCAGAAAGTAAGTTCCGTTTGGTAATAAAATTAAATTGTGTACAGATACAGAAAAATTATTTATTGCACAACATTTTACACCTCTTAAACTACTTTTCCACATAACTGCCGAACTTTTGCAGGCATTTTTCATAGCGTGGCAGAAGTTTTTGTATACCTTCTTCATAGAAGTTTGCCGCCGACCCGTAAACGAGAGTGAAAACTCCACTTAAGATATCCTGCTGTTTGGCCACCACTGTTAGGCAAATTGCGTATGTGGTCAGGAGAACTCCTAAACATACGCAGTTCTCCTGGTAAGCGCGCAATTTGCCTAACAGTGGTGGCCAAACAGTAGGATTTCTTACAGGGGAGTCTTCACTCTCGTTTACGGGTCGGCGGCAAACTTCTATGAAGAAGGTATCCAAAAACTTGTGCCACGCTATGACAAATGCCTGCAAAAGTTCGGCAGTTATGTGGAAAAGTAGTTTAAGAGGTGTAGAATGTTGTGCAATAAATAACTTTTCTGTATCTGTACACAATTTAATTTTATTACCCAACGGAACTTACTTTCGGGACGTGCCTCGTATAATGGATGCGTTAGGCGCATGGACGGAAGGTTTTACTTCGACTCGATTCACTGAAATAGTTACTGCTCGGCTTCCTTTGGTCATGAATTAATGCTTTTCTAGAGAAACCTTCCCCGACAAATCCTTTATGGAATGGTGAAAACCACATCAAAATCAATCAAGGGGTTCTCGATATTACCCGTTACATCCAAGAATCGGAGACTTAGTTTTGTACAATGTACTCAATTGGGTCTTCGTCAGCATGGGTTATTCTGCTCTAACTTACAATACATAGAGTATAACACATTATAGCAAGTAAAAGATAAGGTCTAAGAATAACAATTTGAATTACTATGCTATTAAAATGAACGTCCTTACAATACCACTTAAGAAAGCGGTTGTTCAGTTATTAAACTAAGCAATTTTTAGCCAATTTTCATTTTACGAAAAAATAGGCTTATGAGATCACCTTTTGTCCATGTGTCTATGTTGCGTGTGTGATTCAGGTGTGTGTGTGTGTGTCCCTAATAACTTCTTAACGGATGGAGCGATTTCAATGACACTTGGAAAGATCATAGCACCATTCTGGCCGACCCCGACCGTGCCCTTCAAATTTTATTGTGACTCTCCAATCCAACATGGCGGCTGTGCAGAATATTTCACCAGAATTCAGTATCTCCGAAACTATTACCGATGTCACCCTGAAAGTTTGTACGGTGATAAAGGGCACTACTCGAAGTTCACCTATGAGACTTTCAAAAACCTGGAAACTACAAAACCAACATGGCGGCCAAGCGAAGTTGAGACTTTTAAATAGACTTTTCCCGCGATTTAACCATCCAAACGCAATGAAACTTGGTACAGCAAATGTTTATACATGTTGTAATGCACTGGCGTCTAATTTAGTTCAATTGTTTACATTACCTCAAAATGGCGGCTGTGCGAAATATTTCACTGGCATTCCATATCTCCGAAACTATTACAGATAACACCCCGACATTTTGTACAGTAATAAAGGGCACTGTTACAAGTTTATCTATGTAACTTTCAAGAACCTCTAAAGTACAAAACGAACATGGCGGACAAGCGAAATTGAAACATTTTAATGGACTTTTCTCGTGATTTAACCATCTGATTGCAGTGTAATGTGGTACAGTAAATGATTATACATATTGTAATGCATTGACATCTAATTTAGTTCAATTGTTTACATAACCTTAAGATGGCGGCTGTGCGAAATTTTAAAATTAAGTGTTTATTATTTTGTCGTAATCATGCGATGGAAGTGAACGTTTGATTAATGAAGCTACGTAATAATTTTCCTTTAATGGTACATAAATCTATGGCCTATAGACCTACATATAACAATCCAAAATGGTGAGTATCTGAAATATTTAGACGGTTCTCAATATCAACGAATCTATCACAACAATCAAACTGAAATGTTGTATGTTGATAGTGGCAATTAACATGAGTAGGAAATACGAAAATAGGCTGTTTAGTTCTTCACGGAACTTCTTGTTTATCCTACTTGAAAAATTTACGGTCTTGAATTCTATGTGAGGTTGTCCTGGTATCAAGTCTATTGAATCTGTTGTTTGTGAAGTGGATGTTACAATTGTAATGACTGCACTAATGTGCTTATTTGTATTTGGCATGTAATTTGGATAGGAGGCAACCGTGGTAACACCTCGGCATGTATCTGGAGTGGAAGTGGGAAACCGCAGATAACCACTTCATGGAATGAAACCCACTCCTCCTCAAGGTTGAATGAGCCCCGTTCCAGCCTTCAGATAAGAATGAAATATCTTGGCAGAGTCCGTAATCGAACTTGGACCTCCGCGGTGACAGACAAGGACTGTAGTCACTACTCTATGAGTTAGGCAAATTGTGTTTAAGACCGGTTGTCAACCTTACCTGGCACCACTCCTCTGGTGTGAGTATGGTGCTGACCAGGAATATGACACCACGTTTGAGTTATGGAGGCGTCCCTTAGAGTAATGAGTCGCCAATTTCAATACAGTTGGAGTTCATTAAACATACTTCTAATCTGTTCGCTTAAATAGGACTAACATTTAAAATATGAAAGCATAGTGTGTAAACTTCGCAAAGCTGCCATCTTGAATTACCCTTAAAATGTAATTAAATAATACACCATTATATCAACATTTGTTTGAAGATTTATCAAGCAAAGTTTCATTGCGCTTAGATAATTAACTCCCAAGAATAGTCAATTTAAATATATAACATTCACGTGGCCGCCATGTTGGTTTTGTACTCATCAGATTCTTGAAAGTTGCTCGAATGAATTTATTACTGGCACATAGACATGGTCAAAAGGTGATTTCATCAGCCTGGCTTCCAACACGGTATCGTTCTACATTAATTAATTCCTTTAAAACATATCAGTTTACTAGTAAATTCCTCACCCAGTTTAATTGGGCTTAAACTGCACAATCTCAAATTATAAAAGCCACCTTCTCAAACATTACAAAGAAGTTTAATAATTAAATTAATACGTGCATGTTTCGGTATACAAAGATACCTTCGTCAGCGTAGATTGAAATAATACAATAATCATAAAACTACGAGAGAAAACGAGAAAATGGATATCCTTACAAATACAAATATTCTTTTATTATTTCAATCTACGCTGACGAGGGTATCTTTGTATACCGAAACATGTACGCAGGGTATTGAGAAAACTTTTAGGCAACAGATGGGTTGACGGACACTTACGATTGAAGTCAAACGAAGAGTTTTATAGAAAGATAGAACCAGTCACGTCAACAATAAAAAGAAAAAGTTAGTTGTTTTATGGACACATTTTCAGAATGTCCAACGATCGTCTAACAAAGAAAATTTGGAATTTCGTGAAACCAAAGAGGAAAAAATTGGCATGGTTCAAAGAATGCAACAAAGACCTTATAGAAATTGGTATTCCGGACTGCAAAATTATGAACAGGTGTGAATTCTGACACCTAATCGAAAATTACCAGGGATTTAAGGTATGGGCAGAACCCAAAAGACAAAGGGGACCTCTTTCAGAAGATCGGAAGAAGGCGCTGAGTGATGGGCTCAAGAGATACTGGCAGGACATCAAAGCTAGCAGACGATCTAGAACGAAATATTGATTTTGATTGTTGCCCCGTAGTCCATAGCGGCTCAATTCGAATGTAAAAAAAATCAACTACATTCTAGTGTTTGACGAGGCAGCTTTTATAATTTGAGATTAATATCAGTCAACACGGAGAATATTTTAGTACCGTCTTCATAATGGTTAGTAACTATGCATTTTATATTTATGTTGACCGACTGAAAAGTGGAAATATCTTCCTAGTTCTACGAATGACCGTATTGCAGCGCGCAGTATTCTGAAAGCCACTTGTCAGCCTATAATTCTCTCCACGAAGCCGATAGCTGCTAATGTTTCTGTGCCCAGGCGACGCGAGGAGAATAGCGAATGGATTTATTGAAGCTGTTAATATTTTATGGCTGTTGTATTCAAATGCAGCGTGCAACTGGTCTCGTGCAGGAAAACTGGAGATCGATGTGGCGAGCCCCACCCAGCTCCTCCGTGGCCTAATTTCAGCCTTGGTCCAGTTATCACTGAGCTCCTATCTCACTTCCTTCATAGGGCGAAACTATTTTTTAGTTTCATGTGTTTTTAAATTTTTAGCATACTTTTCTCATTTTGCAAAAATGAGGAAAAAATAGACTTATGAGATCGATCCGTGAAAATTTGTGTCTGTCTGTCTGTCTTCTGTCTGTCCATCTGTCTGTCTGTCTGTCTGTCTGTCTGGCTGTGTGTGTGCCCCCCACTATCAACTCCTAAACGGCTGCAGCTATGGAAACCAAATTTGGTATGAGTAAAGATCTATGCCGGGATATCTCAAGGCCATATTTGAAAATGATTCCAGTGCTACCAACTGCTGATAAAACGTACTAGAAATTTGAGCTCCATGTTGGATATCTTGGAAGGTATGCATGGGAGCTATTCCAAAGTTGGCACACATGTAGATAATATTATTTCAGTTTAAGTTCCAGGACGCCATACATGACAGTGTTGCCAATATAATTTTAAGCCTTCTGATAGGTCCAATTTTAAATGCATATAACTTCTACACTATCAATTGGATTTCAACCAAATTTTGTATGTAATATATGTACATAATCAGATATGACTGAGCGTATTCCTAAGAGCCACCAGGGCTGACAACTGTTAATAATTGCTCTCTCTATTTTATTATCCAAATACCAATATATCACGAAGTATGCAAGCCGACAGCTTTAAACTATGCACACGTATAGTACCTGACATTCTATATATATTTAGAGTAACTTATATACGTCAGTTCTACCAACATGATTCTAAGCGTGCAGATAGAACCAATTTTTAAATACTTGTAACTTCTATACTAACAAATGGATTTCATCCAAAATTGGCACAACAAGATATCACAATATTTCAGATTATTTCTGACCAGCACACGCATGACATTGTTGCCAACACGCTTTTACGCGTGCTGATAAATCCAATGTCTAACTGCATGTAACGTCCATTGGATTTCAACCAAATTTTGTATTCTGTATCTTAAGAGATGGAACTAAGAATATATTCAGTCATCAGGGCTGCCAACTGTAGTGCTCTATTAGGCTACATTATACCAGGAATATTTTGATCTAATTAGACATTTCGATATTACCAATTTAATTTCGTCATTATTCTAGATAGGTTCATATACTGTAGATTAATCATTGGCATTAATCTTAATTTTAAGAAAAGTAGGCTCTTTAGTTCGTCACGGAACTTCTTGTTTAAGAGCCTTAAAATCCTTCAGTTTGCCTTCCTTCGGAGGGGAAGTAAAGCCGACGGTCCCATGTCATAGATTTATGGCATGTAAAAGATCCTTCCACAGACTAAACTTGTGTGGAGCTAAATTTCTAGGTTAGATTTCGTTGGAACACTCTATCAAAGTTCCAACCTTCACCACTAGGTTTCATTGATATCTGGTAGCGAATGTTGTATCTACTTGAAATTGAACGGAACGTGTAGCTCACCCTCTAGGTGTCCGCTGGAAGCAGCTACAGACTCGGGCGAGCCGAACATGTCCTCGGACACTCCCGGCACTAAAAGCCATACGATAGATATATAAATAAATAAATAATAATAAATTTTTATTTATTTTTATTATTATAATAATTAATAATGTTATTTTTAATTCTCTTATTTTATTGTTTATATTTTTATTCTTAATTTTAAATTTATGTTCTTATTAATTTAATTTTGATTTTTACCTTGACTTAATTAATTCATTAATTAACCAATTTCCTATTGATTTTACAATTATTCCCATAATGTTTTATAGTTATGTTTATTATTTTAATTTTCATAATTCTTTTTTATTATAGTAATTTTCTTATTATTCTTATTTTTAAGGTGCGTTCAAAAAGTAACGAGCCGGAGGCTGTAATGCGCAAACCGGTGACGACATCAGCTAATCATGGCGTGTGTAACGAGGTGTGGTTCAGACCAGAGCGTGGAAGGTAACAGCCCGTCGCTAGAGGGCACGCGTGCACGTCACGTGACGATACAAAGCGAGCAGCAGCATGTATCAATCGTCCAACGCTGCCAGTCGCATTGCAAACAGTGACATGGAGGCGTCAACCGAAGAGCAAAGAGGTGTTATTCGGTTTCTGACAGCGGAAGGAGAAGGGGGAACGGACATTCATCGCCTAATGTCACAAGTGTACGGCGAACACTGCATGTCCCTTGCAGGGGTCAAGGCGTGGCATAAGCGCTTCAGGGAAGGACGAGTGTCGTTAGCCGATGATGCCCGGTCTGGGGCACCCCCCTGCATTACCGATGACAACGTCCAGCTGGTTGATGCACTCATTACCCAGGACCGCCGAGTGACAGTGAACGCCATAGCCGCCGTGGTCGGATTGAGCGTCGGAAGTGTGCACACCATCATGAAGGAACGACTGCACTTGCGGAAAGTATGTGCCCAATGAGTGTCCCACAGTCTTCAACCACACCAGGAAGCATGTCGAATGGCCTATGTCTTGGTCTTGGTTGGACGATTGATGCATGCTACTGCTCGCTTTGTATCGTCACGTGACGTGCACGCGTGCCCTCTAGCAACGGGCTGTGACCTTCCACGCTCTGGTCGGAACCACACCTCGTTACACACGCTACGATTAGTCGATGTCGTCACCGGTTTGCGCATTCCAGCCTCCGGCTCGTTACTTTTTGAACGCACCTTATATTTTATTTTTACACTTTAATTGTTAATTTTTTTGTTTTAAATTTTATCCAGCACATTACGTCAAGTAGATACGTATATAATATTTGGTTTTTAGAAATACTAGCACTTCAGTATGAAAATTCTTAAGGATTCAACTATGAGCATCTTTGAAAGCATGAACTGTCCTTGTGACAGGTGGTTAATATAGACACCACTATCCCATGGTTATTTTATGACAAAGAACAGAAATGAAGGATTAATGGTTTGATGCTCCATTTTATTGACCTCTTTATGGGCTTCCATTGCCAAAACGTATTTCGTCGTACCCTGTGTTAAATCCGTACGTACTCACCAAGGGAATTGTAGCAAGTCCGGACATCGGGGGTTCAAATTCCGGCGCTGACAGCTGCTACCTGGAATGTGGGTCTTCCACACCCCTATCAGGCAAATGCCGGCATAGTACTTCAAATCCCTGGGCATTTCAACAGTAATAACTTCAAATATTTGGGAGAAATTATGCAGAAATCTGACCTGAACACAAAGGCTAACGAAGAAAGAGTCTAGCAATAATTACAGAATGCTTACAAACTTAGCTGGTCCCACTACAATAAACAAGTCGTTCCGTGAAGAACTATACAGTCTATTTTCATATATCCTACTCATATTAATTGCCACTACCAACATACAAATTTTCAAGTTTGATTGCTGTAATAGATTCGTAGATATTGAGAACCGACTAAATATTTCGGATGGTCGCCATGTTGGATTGTTATATATGTAGGTCTTAGAGTTATGTACTGTTACATGAAGATTATTGTGTACGTGTAGCATTCAAACTTCAATCTCATGATAAGGACACAAGAAGTAAAAACGAGATTTTAAAATTTCGCACAGATGCCATCTTGTGGTTATGGAAACAATTGAAACAAATTATATGCCAGTTGATTACCATTTGTAGAAGGATTTACTGTACCTAGTAGCAACAGTAGCTCAATTGATAATGTCTGGTGTTAACACCGAACACCGTCACCTACCATACACTTACACACAGGCTTGTTCCGCTCCTAACAGCTGGCGAACTCTCGACTAGACTCTATCAACTCGACAGGATTCTCAGTGAACTTTCAACACATCTCCACTGGACTCTCAGTGAACTCTCAACACACCTCCACTAGACTCTCAGTGAACTCTCAACACACCTCCACTAGACTCTCATTGAACTCTCAACACATCTCCGCTTGACTCTCAGTGAACTCTCAACACACCTCCACTAGACTCTCGGTGAACTCTCAACACATCTCCGCTTGACTCTCAGTGAACTCAACCGGACTCGGAGTGAACTCTCAACAGATCTCTACGGAAGACTCAGTGAACTCTCAACAGATCTCCACTAGACTCTTAGTGAACTCTCAACACATCTCCACTGGACTCTCAGTGAACACTCAGCAGACCTCCACTAGACTCTCAGTGAACTATCAACACATCTCCACTGTACTCTCAGTGAACTCTCAACACACCTCCACTAGACTCTCAGTGAACTCTCTACACACCTCCACTAGACACTCAGTGAACTCTCAACACATCTCCGCTTGACTCTCAGTGAACGCTCAACAGATCTCTACTGGAGACTCAGTGAACTCTCAACAGACCTCCACTAGACTCTTAGTGAACTCTCAACACATCTCCACTGGACTCTCAGTGAACTCTCAGCAGATCTCCACTAGACTCTCAGTGAACTCTCAACAGATCTCCACTGGACTCTCAGTGAACTCTCAACAGATCTCCACTGGACTCTCAGTGAAATCTCAACAGATCTCCACTGGACTCTCAGTGAACCCTCAACACATCTCCACTAGACTCTCATTGAACTCTCAACAGATCTCCAATGGACGCTCAGTGAACTCTCAACAGATCTCCACTTGATTCTCAGTGAACTCTCAACAGATCTCCACTGGACTCTCAGTGATCTTTCAACACATCTCCACTGGACTCTCAGTGAACTCTCAACAGATATCCACTGAACTCTCAGTGAACTCTCAACAGATCTCCACTGGTCTATCAATGAACTCTCACACATCTCCACTGGACTCTCAGTGAACTCTCAACACATCTCCACTGGACTCTCAGTGTACTCTCAACTGATCTCCACTGGACTCTCAGTGAACTCTCAACAGATCTCCACTGGATTCTCAGTGAACTCTCAACACATCTCCACTGGACTCTCAGTGAACTCTCAACTGATCTCCACTGGACTCTCAGTGAACTCTCAACAGATCTCCACTGGACTCTCAGTGAACTCTCAACACATCTCCACTGGACTCTCAGTGAACTCTCAACTGATCTCCACTGGACTCTCAGTGAACTCTCAACAGATCTCCACTGGACTCTCAGTGAACTCTCAATACATCTCCACTGGACTCTCAGTGAACTCTCAACATATCTCCACTGGACTCTCAGTGAACTCTCAACACATCCACTGGACTCTCAGTGAACTCTCAACACATCTCCACTGGACTCTCAGTGAACTCTCAACATATCTCCACTGGACTCTCAGTGAACTCTCAACACATCTTCACTGGACTCTCAGTGAACTCTCAACACATCTCCACTGGACTCTCAGTGAACTCTCAACAGATCTCCACTGGACTCTCAGTCAACATTCAGCAGATCTCCACTGGACTCTCAGTCAACTCGTCTGGACTCTCGGCCATCATAATGACACAGGTTATCATACACTCCCTAGTACACGAGGCTACATTACCACAATGGTACAAAGCCCCTAAATTAATCAACAACAACTAACGTTCTTTTACATCGCTGCACGGAGAAATTGACACACCCTATATATACTGTTCTGTACCTGTATCACTGTTCCACGTGGTGACCATGAGGCTCAGAGTACATGTCACATCGTTAAGATACTGTCGTGTAAGATTGTTACTGTTTGACGCGGCGACCATGGGGCTCAGAGTTAATCTCCCTATGTCAACTTGCCAGCCTCCGTCTCATTAAGAGCTTTCCAAGTCCGCCTAACAAGATAGGAAATCAATTTCTCCCCGCCTCTCACAAAGACCTCGTCGCTGTTTTCTGGTCCAATATGCTGATCGGGCAAACACAGCTAGAGCAAGTTATTATTGGAATGATTATCTTCTTTCGTGTGAAATCATGAGTTGGACTCAGCCTGTTGATATATCATGGAGGAATGGTCCACCTGACCGGAATTAAGAATGAACACTACTAAAACAGATATTATGGTCTTCAGAAAGAGAGGGAATGACGTTTGCATTAGACGAAAGATTTCTACAGGTTAGAAACCTTCATATAGTTTCAGAATTCAAATAAAGCACTCAGGTGTAACACAGCAAAGAAGTGCAAAGTGTTTTACAAAGCACACAAGAGAGAAGGCATCCCAAGCAACAATGGCTGTGCATCCAATCACTTAGTCTGGAGACAGCAATGACATTATTCAAAGTTAACATTTTACCAAATATACTTATGGAATAGACATTATCTTACTGTTAGGAACTTGTCCACTCTAGAAAGAGTGAAAGCAGTTTACATAAAAAGGCAGTAGGAGTCACAAAGTCTGCACGGTCAAGATTAGTATATCAGGCGCGTTCAAAAACTAACGAGCCGGAGACTGGAATGCGCAAACCGGTGACGACATCGGCTAATCGTGGCGTGTGTAACGAGGTGTGGTTCCGACCAGAGCGTGGAATGTCACAGCCCGTCGCTAGAGGGCACGCATGAAATGTTCAATTATTACTAACATCAGTAAACTAGCTACATGAAATGATCAGAGTAATATTACTGCATTGAGATACCAAGAGGCCACAGATTGAATCTGGCTTATGAGTACGGACCAATATTTGTCCTTACTTCTAAATACAAAAATGATGTTTGAGTCTTCCGTCTTTTGACTGGTTTGATGCAGAACTCCATGCCTCCCTGTCCTGAGCTAATCGTTTCATCTCTACATAGCTACCACACCCAACATCCGAAGCAATCTGTTTAACATATTCTAATCCTGGTCTACCCCTACAGTTCTTGTCCTCAAACCTTCCTTCCATAACTAAGCATGCTATTCCTTGGTGTCTTAGTATGTGTCCTACCAACCTATCTCTTCTCTTCATTAGCAGTCGCCAGAAACATCTCTCCTCTCCCTCTCGTCTTAATACCTCTCCGTTTGTAACCCTATCTTCCCATCTGATCTTCATCATTCTCCTCTAACACCACATTTCAAATGCTTCAATTCTCCTCTTTTCTGCTGCACCAATAGTCCAAGTTTCACTTCCATAGAGCGCCACGCTCCAGACAAAGGCTTTCAAAAATGACTTCCTAATACCTAAATCTATATTCGATGTCAACAGATTCGTTTTCTATAGAAATGCTTTCCTTGCCTGAGCCAACCTACTTTTAAATTCCCTTTGTTTCGTTTAGGCTATCTCTGGTTATTTTGCTTCCTAAGTAACAGAAGTCTCCTACTTCCTTCAGCTTTTCACCTGCCAATTTGATGTCCATAGAGGTTTCTGATTTATATATTTACGAAAATACTTGGATAGTTTTCCGAATCATACTCAATAGAGCATATTCATGAATTCTGTAGTACCGGTATCTAAAAAACCTAAATGATATGCGAGTACCTAAAATTACCTAATTGCAGTTTTGTTCCATTTATTGTAGTGTATTTGAATTTTAGTCTATAATTTTTAAAAGTAAACCGCAGGATAGCTTTCATTCCTAGCTCTAGTTGATTGAGAGAAATCCTACCTGCCTGAACATTCAAATACTTTCCGCACTTTTCAGCTTATACTGTATCCTACTGTTTGGTTTACTCTGTCAGGAAAGTCAAGATTAATCTCTTAATGCTGTCCAATTCCCTATATATAAGGAGCGTTCAAAATGTAACGAGCCGGAGGCTGGAATGCGCAAACCGGTGATGACATCGGCTAATCGTGGCGTGTGTAACGAGGTGTGGTTCCGACCAGAGCGTGGAAGGTCACAGCCCGTCGCTATAGGGCACGCGTGCACGTCACGTGACGATACATAGCGAGCAGCAGCATGCATCAATCGTCCAACGCTGCCAGTCACATTGAAAACAGTGACATGGAGGCTTCAAACGAAGAGCAAAGAGGTGTTGTTCGGTTTCTGACAGCGGAAGGAGTAGGGGGAACGGACATTCATCGCCGAATGTCACAAGTGTACGGCGAACACTGCATGTCCCTTGCAATTGTCAAGGCGTGGCACAAGCGCTTCAGGGAAGGACGGGTGTCGTTAGCCAATGATGCCCTGTCTGGGGCACCCCTTGCATTACCGATGACAACGTCCAGCTAGTTGATGCACTCATTACCCAGGACCGCCGAGTGACAGTGAACGCCATAGCCGACGTGGTCGGATTGAGCGTCAGAAGTGTGAACACCATCATGAAGGAACGACTGCACTTGCGCAAAGTGTGTGCCCAATGGGTGCCCCACAGTCTTCAACCACACCAGGAAACATGTCGAATGGCCCACTGTCTTGATCATCTGCAGCGCTATGCGAGGGAAGGGAATAGGTTCCTGGCACGAGTGGTGGCTGGAGATGAGTCATGGTGTCATCACTTCGAACCAGAATCCAAACGACAAAGCCTCCAGTGGAAGAATCCATGGTCACCAAATAAGGCAAGGCCATTCACACGAATGCAGGAATATATATACATATTCGTTTTAGGCCTTTAAAACTACGCTAGGCAACAATTACACATTATTTGAAGCATTCTTTGCCGCCCAAAATCTTCTCATTCTTTCTCTGCAGTATGTCTTCATTCTTCTGTCCAACCCCTGTTCATTTTTGGTTCGTCGTGGAATCGTTGGAATTTGTCGATAATTGACATAAACTTAGCGCGATTTGAAATGTCTTCCGACTTAAGTCCAACCTGATGAAGATCATTCCACACCTCCCTGAACCATTTGTCAGACACCTTAGGTCTACTGTCGAGTATTCTAAAAATCCTCTTCGTAAGTCTCCGCTCATCCATTCGAAATAAATACCCATACCCCCCAGGGGCTCACATCTAGTGGGACGTGGGTTGGTGACCACGGGGCCTCAGCTGAGTCCGGCATTGCTTCCACTTACTTGTGCCGGGTTCCTCTCTGTCATCTTTCCTGTCGACCTCACTTGGTCAACTCTTGTTCGCTTCCGACCCCGACGGTATTAGGGTATCCGAGGCCTAGGGAGTCTCTTCCTTTCCCGCCTTAATTGGCCCTTGTCTCATCTTTGCTGATACCCTCCTTCTGCGAGGAGTCAGCCTTCTTTTTCTTTTCATGTTATCTTCTGCCTTCTGCTCAAGGCCCTCAAGGAGGCAGGGTGTATGTAGCCCCACCACTTTTGGTGCACCCTATATATTGCTACACCCTCAGGAGCTCACGGCTGGTGAGTTCGGGAGTTGGCGACCCCGAGGGATTCCTGAGCTGGGTCCGGTTTCTCCCTTTTGTCCCTTATCTGTGGGGATGACCCTCTCCTCTTTCACTTTCCTATCTGCCTTTTATG
Organism: Meconema thalassinum; assembly: GCA_946902985.2. NCBI lineage: Eukaryota > Metazoa > Arthropoda > Insecta > Orthoptera > Tettigoniidae > Meconema > Meconema thalassinum. The sequence goes on from OX336392.1 coordinate 552,476,854, forward strand.
GCTCTCCTTCCTTCCAAGTCCCTCGATCCGCATTCTTCGAGGGTTGAGGGCATTTCTTTTCCTCCTGTCCTTTATTTGCCTTATTCTCCTATAGTTTGCCATTTTTTCTTCTTACATTATTTAAATGACTCATGGTGGTTCCATATTGATATGTTAGAATAGTTATTAACAAGAAATGAACATATGCCTGAATCAATACTATACAGATAAAATTAAATATTGAACTTGTTTACAGTACATATTTCCGGGATTAATTATATTTTATCCCCTTCATCAGCTGTTGAAGAAACAAAAAACAAAGCGTAGCACTAATAATCTAATAGTCTAGCTAGAAAAATCCTGCCTAAGCTGGTAATCACGAGTTCGGTTAATTTATACATTCTTATCTACCACAGTAAACCCGTACAAAGAAGAGAAGTTGTAGACTCACATACAATTCACCTCATGTACTGTAAACAAGTTCAATAATTAATTTTATCTGTATAGTATTGATTCAGGCAGATGTTCATTTCTTGTTAATAACTATTTCTTCTTCTAGTAAGATGGTTAGTAGTTAGTTTTAGTTTTTAAGTTTGCATTTCCTTTTCATCTTCACGATCACCCAAACCATTAGGGGCCGATAACTTAGATATTAGGCCCCTTAATACAACCATTATCATCATCGTAAATATCCGTAGACTTTGAGTATCTGTTTTCTCATAGATTCCATCAACCTTTCATTGCCCTGGTAGAGTTCCTCCCTTCATCGCAACCTATCTTTGCTGTCCACAATCTTGGGACCCATTCCCTATGTTCTAAATACACACGTATATTATTAGTGCTACGCTTTGTTTTTTGTTTCTTCAACAGCTGATGAAGGGGATAAAATATAATTAATCCCCGAAACATGTACTGTAAACAAGTTCAATAATTAATTTTATCTGTATAGTATTGATTCAGGCAGATCTTCATTTCTTGTTAATAACTATTTCTTCTTCTAGTAAGAAGGTTAGAAGTTAGTTTTAGTTTTTAAGTTTGCATTTCCTTTTCATCTTCACGATCACCCAAACCATTAGGGGCCGATAACTTAGATGTTAGGCCCCTTAAAACAACCATTATCATTATCATAAATACCCGTAGACTTTGAGTATCTGTTTTCTCATCGATTCCATCAACCTTTCATTGCCCTGGTAAAGTTCCTCCCTTCCCCGCAACCTATCTTGACTGTCCACAATCTTGGGACCCATTCCCTATGTTCTAAATACACAAAATTAATTTAACGGGCTACAGTGTAAAAATCACCGTCGGCTTCATCGCATTTGGATATTAATTTAAGGGGAGCAAATATTGCCTAAAAGTGTGAAGTTCTCGGTGATGATTTGATAAAAGAGTATCATTATGTTAATTAGTTGCACTGTCGTTAAAATCATACTTTGTACTTACAATTAGGCATTAATGTTAAGCTTTACGCATTAACTGGAACGATTAACTACATCTGGCCCACATAATCCAAATGATATGTGGTCATGTCTATCAAAAATATTAGGACATTACATCCAGCTGTCACATCCAGAATGCACCAATTGGTGACTAACTCTCACTGTAAAAAAAATCAAAGTCTTGCTCGAAAAATCCTGCCTAAGCTGGTTATCACGAGTTCGGTTAATTTATACATTCTAATCTACCACAGCTAAACCCGTACAAAGAAGATAAGTTGTAGACTCACATACAATTCACCTCATGCTGATTTCATGATAAACGAGGTGTTTCCAAGACCTGGACGGTTGCAATGATATCCCAAATCAGACTCCTGGTACACTTTAAACATAAAATCCTATTAAAACCTAAAATAACTACTTTACGTGTTTGAAAACCTAAAATATGGTCCCTACTTATGAGCAACAATACAGATTCTAAATCAGTTTGGTGAAAGAAAATTTGATACAGAAATGCAATCCCTAATACTTTGTCAAAGGGGTGCACTTAAACTCGTAGACGAATCAGTAAACCAAGGAGTAGCGAAGAGCACTGCATCAAGGATAACCTCACCCTCACTATAATAATAATATCGTGTAGCCTCGGGTGCCGGGTGCAAGCTTTGTTAATTGACACCCAGAGGGCAGTTTCGTGTCGAATGTAATGCTCCTTGGAGCTCTATGTATGTCAAGGAGGTTAGATAGCCGTTATGAACTCGGCCTACTGAATTCAAATGGGTTCTTTAACATGCCAACAACGTATTACATGAGTATCGTGATTATTGTCGCCTTTCAAAAAAATCACACACCACGGCCAGGAGCGAACCTGCAATCTTGGGGTTGGTAGTCCGACACGATAACCACTCACCCACCGTGGCAAGCCTCACCCTCACTGAAATGGTCGGGAGAGTGGAAGCCATTGCGACGCACACATTGTTTATGTAAAACCATAACCCTGGGAGGAAACGTATTCCCACCTAATCTCACAGTTTATGTGCGCCCAACGGCTATGACGTCAACTACTGAATGACCAGTGACGTCAGTCGTCTCGTCGATTGTAGTTCACACTGCACTGTCACCAGTTTCACAATGAAATCTCCAGAATATTTTGGTTAATAACACTGACGGAATGATGACTCGTCAAGGAGGGAACGTTCGACGCACTTCTCTAACGTTCCACATATCAGTTGCAAGAAATGTTTGAGAGATATGTTATGAGAACTGGCAGTTTAGTAGTTATTGTTGTTTTATAGGGTGGAACAGCTAGGTCATCTGCCCCAAACTGGTAGTTTGGAGGACAATATTTCACATTGGGAAGCAAACGTTGTGTCTGCTTCCTAAACGTTGTAGGCTTACGTGTTTCTATCGCAGTTTGTTGAGTCACTTATCAGCCATTACTCACAAATGTTGCGAAATGAAACTGTTCTGTCAGTTTAAGAAACGCCTCCAAACTCCTACACAATCATCTCAGTACAACACTTTTGGGACGCATCGTAATCGTTGAAACGAGAACTCCACACTGCAATTCTAAGAGTTGAAGATCACTGTAATTTCAGATACAATTTACTGTTGAGGTTGGGACAAATTGTCGCGTTGTCGCAGCCCCTAAATTGAGGAACCAACCAAGGGGACAAGTGGAGGCTTAATGAGACTGTGTTGGCTGCCCTGTTCTTCCCTTAATGAGCGGGGAATTCCTGTTGTTAAGTAGAATACGGAGACCTGTATTGATGAAAGAGAGAAGCCAATTGCTGCAATTGGTAAGAATCGTAAATGTTGGCAGGAGACATTAGAAGATAGAAAATGTGTATTATTAATTGAAATACGAGAATGTGTAACTAGTTATAAAACCGGCAAGGAATGTAATCAATAGAAACTTGAAGACATTGCTAGTCGGTTCACAAATATCAATAAGAGCACAAACCATAACATCCGGTTCACAGAACTTTTGCGGACACAACACAAATTTGAGCGTGATTGTGCTGTTGTTGTTGTTTCTGATGGTGATTAATATTTTTTCGGAGAGAAGTGCCTATCTTGCTCCTATTACAATGACAATTATAACTACTGACCCGTAGCATGATGAGTTTCGATGCCCAACGTCGCGGGTAGAACTTGTAATTCTTCCAGAATCCATATCCCTGTAAAATCACCTAGTATTTTGATATTCAACTTAGAAGTGGATGGTTTGTAATTGGTTGGTTGCTCGCTTAGTTTAGGGGCTGCAACAACGCGGTCATGTAGCCCCGTGAACTTTGGGTGTGTGTAGAATCTGTCTGATGACCGGTGTTAATTGTGATTACTGTATTAGTGGGACTCTAGACGATAATTTCAAGTAGTTCCTACTTTCGCTACCAAATGCTACCTAGCTGTGAACTTAGCTACTACTAAATGCCATCGCAATCAGCACCTGGTGATGAACGTTGGAACTTAAGAGCATTAATCAATCCTAACCTACAAATTTTGCTTCACACAAGTTTAGTTAGTGGAAGGTTCATTTACATATCATACATCTATGACATGGGCCCGCCGGCTTTACTTCCCCTGAGGGATTTTTAACGCTCTAAAAATTGGACATAGAAGCTCAGCATGCTACTGGTTTGTAATTGGTATCCTGAATTCTGTAATATTGTGTATCGCAATACATTTGCTTTTTATTGCTTTATTTCTTCCTATGGGCTGGTAGCCAACCGCCTGCCATGTTGAAACACTGGATCCCAGGAGAACTCCGCAATTAAGCAGCATTGGGCGTGGTCGGAACTTGGATGGTATGCCGGTTCTAGGCACTTAGCGCTGTTGGCAAACACAAGGAGGAGCGGAAAGGCCTCGGCCCTCCTAACGCACGTAAACTTCGGCTGGGGGTTGCCTCTTCGGAGGCTCGGGCCTGCCTTCGGGCAGAATACCAATTACATGGGCTGGTAAAGGAATTGTGTCTAGCTGGAGAATAGAATCACTCCTAGATCATCTCACGACAAAGAAAACGGGGGTAATCAAATAAAATATTCGCCTTTATATGCTAATTTTGAAACGGTTTCTATAGCCCTCACGTTGAGCGACAAATGTAACCTTTTGACAGCCCACACGTTGAGCGTACAATGTGGCAGTTTGGCTAGCCCACACTGTTGGGAGATAAATGTAATTGTTTACCTTTGCCTAAGCTATGTTGTTTTAATGGGCGCCAAGACCTCAACCCAATGTTGAAATCTAAATTTGTATTTAACAACGTCTAGCTCTGGCAGAACACCTTCAAGACACTATTCACTCAGGTCGTGGTATGATTTGATCATTAACCCAACAAACAATTGTATCAGGAGAAGGAATTGGTCTATATCTAATGCTACCTACTGAAAGCAAAGATTGCATTGTAAAAGAAATGAATTTATTATATAAAACAAGTATAGCAAAATTAATAATAATAATAAGTACAAAATTTAAATTGGAGCGTTGTGATTTGAATATTACCGATAGAAAATTACGTGAAAACGGAGTCTGATAAATTGATTTTACTCTTATTTCCAAGCTATGAAGTTACTGAAATATGAAATGTAAAACAGAAAAATGAGAGATTGCGTATTTCCGCGTCATTTGCGCTTACCACTGGAAATTGCTAAAGCATTTCCCTCGTACTGGATGATGCTGTGAGCTTCCCACAGTCTCCTGGACGTCGTCATCTCCGTCGGACTTTGATGATATTCTGGTAGATTAGATAATTCTATGGTCCGTACCTCGGACCCAAACACTCGTACAACCGCACTGGTTAAGTTTTGCAAAAGTTAGTCTTCAACTCCACTGAACATCGGAGCGACACGCACTTGCAACCGTACTCCGCAAGTTCTACACAGATAGTCCTCGTTTCACGGCGCGTCGAACGATATATCCACACGTTGGCTCCCCCACCACGGTACCGTTTTCCAGCTTACGTCGTCCTCACTGATTGGCTGAGCACGCCGCTAGTTCCCCTCCTCTGCCTCATTACACTCGGCGCGCGAGAGGGAGAAGTCGATTTCCGTTCCAACAATTCGTCTTTTCTAGACCTTGCGACCCAGCCTTGCGTAATACTTCTCGACAGGAATCAGCTTGTATTTGAAATCCCAGTGAGTCACGTCTCTCGATATACCCTAACTGACGAAAACTCCGTAAAATTCCGTAATCAAATAATTTTCTATGATATCGTCGTTCGTAATAATTTGCTTGATAGCGTTTTCTAAGACATAGAAAACCTATCTCTATGCTTATAATTTTTATAAAATGCTCCGAAAATACCTTAATAATAATTATAATAAATTAATAATAATAATAAATTAACATGAAAAATTCTCTTGGCTGAGCAATTTGCCGCGTAAATAAATATAGAATGGCTTCCTACTGACTTATGCCAGTTGCATAAAACCCCTCGAAAAACACGTTACATATTCGCCTCGGATCATCGGATGATTTACCGTGACGACGGTCCATTATCCGATTATCCCAGACACGTTAATAAACCCCATCCAAAATACATATTACATAAATGAAATCACCCTAAATTACAGATATATACACTCATATTTTTTCTTCACGCACTTTGCGTCAAAGTTTGTTGTCACTATGGATTGCACTTTGCAACCAGTCCGATGTTTTACATATGGAATAGTGTTCCACGGATATTTCCGCCTCTCAAATTTCTCTATGTTGGAGAAATAGACATAATTAATGTGTGAGCACTATGTATTTATGATGTCATATCACACGCATTGAAGGTGTTCTGATATATTTATATCACCATAGAACTTCCTAATTTCACTGGAGGTCCCCTCCTTATGGTGACATTTAATTCCACATATCACTGAGCACACGATCACACTATTGTGGCAGCGCCTCGTGATCATAATACTTAATCTCTCTTTGAAGTAGATTAAATTAATATTGACTTCTGAAAAAAAAACAGTAAATGCGCATTACATATAACACCAAATATTTCTGTGCCGTAATCGCCCTGTCTTGTTAAGTTCCCGTTAACCATATTCTACTTAATACTAGTTCTCAACACAGACCATTTCTCCTCACACAAATAATACCATTGTACAAATTATCTTAAATTACACACTTACAAATCTTACATGGCGAGGCCGTAAACAGAAATCACGTGTGCTGATATGTATGAGTTTCATGAAGGACTGTCTCGCATTCTGATGGCCCATCTTTTATCTCGTGGACGCCTTAAGCTAACAAGCCCTATACAAGCGCTCCCCCATCTCTTGGAGATAAATGGGAACCCATCAGCGCTGCCAAAATGGCCTTGGTGCATCGAGACAATTTAGTGCTCAACAGCATCCGACAATCCCGTCATATTTCCCTGTACCTTAAAAACTCTCATTTACTTACATACTACCCCCCTGTGTGACTTCTGATACGCCTGCCTGGAAGACAAACTCCTCCCACGCACCAAATACCACACTTACTCATTTGATAGGCTGGCTCGCCAGCTAAACACACTCGCTTTATGATACATATTTTCGCAGACTATGTATATTATACGTCCCGTATAATCTGTTTCCCTCACTATTCTCCAGCACATATGCTGTTTTGCCAATACGATTGGAAACTATAAATGTTACTGCGTCACCTGCTTCCAACCTTGCCAGTGGCTCCCTTAAATGAACGTCATCACGTTACTCTACTAGCATATTTCTCAGTGTCTGTAACGATGCCCAGTTGCTACTGTCCACACATGCACATATTAAAATACCGTCCTCTGCTTTAACCACAGGATAATCCCTACATAAATTAGTGTCCCTCGATAGCATGTCTGCTAGAATGTTATCTTTACCTTTAATATATTTTACTGTGAATTCGTATTCCTGCAGAGCAAGAATCCACCTACTAACTCTGTTAGAACTGAGTTTACAAGTCCTCATATACAGTAATGCATGGTGATCTGTGTGGATCTCAAATTTCCCCCCTACTAAATACATTCTAAATTTCCCTAAACTGAAAACAATACCTAAAAGCTCTAACTCAGTAATCGTGTATCTTTTCTCCGCTGCAGTCAGTCCTCGCGAGGCTAAAGATACAATGCACAGATTACCCTCATCATCTTTCTGACATAATACTCCAGCAATGCCTATATGTGAAGCATCTGTCATAACCACATATTCCTTATCTTTTAACGGATATTTCAGCACTACAGCTTTCTCAAAATCTTCCTTCAGCGCTCTAAAAGTCTGATCATGCTTGGACTCCCATCTCCACCGAGTCCCACTTTTAAGCAATTCCCTGAATGGTTCTACCAACCCTGAGTATTTAAGAACGAACCTCCTGAAAAAGTTGCAAATTCCCAGGTAAGTTTTTAACTGTTTAACATTGTGTGGCACCTCTGCGTTAAGTATCTTATTAACCCTACTTTCTTCTGGTGTTACCCCTCTACTCGACACTCTATGACCTAAAAATGTCACTTCTGACTGACAGAATGACGACTTAGACAGCTTCAAAGTGAACCCTGCCTGATCTAACTTCTGAAAAACTATATCTAAATGACATAGATGCTCCTCAAAACTGCGGGAACTAATTACCATATCATCAATGTAAATGGTTACAAACTCTCCTGTGTCATCCCCTAATGCGATGTTTAAAGCCCTAATTAAAGCTGCTGAACTACTCTTTAACCCATAAGGTGTTCTACAAAATTGATTAAGGTTATATTTATGACTAAAAGCTGTAAATGGTCTATCTTCGTACATAAGTGGCACTTGCCAAAAACTGGAACTCAAATCTACACAAGTGAAATACTTCTTCCCCTCAAATGTTTGCATTAATTCCTCTATTGACATAGATTTCAGCTGATCTGAACTAATTCTACTGTTAACCAAACGAGCGTCTAAACAAATACGAACAGTGCCGTCGGTCTTGGGTACCGTTATCAAAGAATTAACATATGGACTGTTAGAGTGCTCAATAATCCCATCTTCAAGCATCTGGTTAATTTGTGCCTCAACTGCACTCTGATAAGCGAAAGGTACAGGATATCTATGTCCTGTGAATACTGACCTATCAATAACGTTCAATGAATGTGTATAGCAATTGGCCATACCAATGCGATCCTCAAAAACTCTCCTATTACACAATAACACATCATAGAGCCGAACACACTGTTCATCCTCTATATTTCCCTGAAATGCAGCCTCACGTAACGAGTCCTCTAGACTTCCGTTCGTAATCACACTGCCCACAAAACATAGAGAACCCCGCTCTACGGCTGGCGATATCTCATTTAAAGTACACATCACACCTACAATACTACTCCTCTGAATATGGTCATTGAACGCTACTTCTACTTCAGAATCTCCCCATTTAAATTTCAAACTCCCTACATCATAACATAAGTTACCAGACACTCTACTTAGCCACTCTGAACCCAAGATAACACTGAATACTAAATTTGGAATTACAAGGCAAATCTGCTTCTCTACATGATTATTAATTTTAATGTCTACTAAAACTTGCTTAGAAATTACTTTAGACCTCTTCCCAACAGCTGTGATAACAAAAGTGCTTTTAATTGGCATCTCCTCAAAATTTACTCCAGTTCCTTTCATTTTATCATAAAATGCACTACTTATGCAACTCTTCATACAACCACTATCAATTAAAACATCTGTGTACGCCTCGGACACGTTAAATTTAACTATGGGGCTCTTACTAACCACTTCCTGAATAATACCTTCATCATTTAGTTCATGTAATAATTCATTTCTTACATTTAGGTCATAGGGTTCCTGTATAATTGTATGGACAGGGCATGCACCAGACTGAGATTCTGACCTTACTTCGCAGCCTGGTTCGCGTTTAAAGAACCGCTACAGCTGGCCGTAGTACTACTAACTACTAAACTGGTCTGGTTGTTCTGGGCTATGTTGTCATTGTTTGGCTGTATATTACTACCACTAGGCTGTCCTCTTCCTTGACCCCTATTCTAGTTGTAATTATTGTCATTATAATTTCTCCCTTGATTTCCCCTGAAATCATTGTTTCTCCCTTGATTTCCCCTGTAATCATTGTTCCTCCCTTGATTTCCCCTGAAATCATTATTCCTCCCTTGATACTGATTACCTTAGCCATTTCCTCTGTTCTGATTTAGCTGATTACTATTATTTCTATTTTGAGCGTTGGCCCCTTCGCCACCGTTCCCTTGAACTTCCTGATGCCTGGCTTCGTTAGGTCTATTATTATTATTACCCTGGTTCCTATTGAAATTGTCCTCATAACCCCCTCTCCCTAGTGCATCAAATGTGCTTAACAAATTTTCTACTTGTGATATAGTCTTTACATTCTGGATACAAGCAGCCTCCTTGATCCTATAGGGAAAGTGCCTAAGTAGCAACCTCACCACATCACTTTCCTCCTTCAAGCCATCAAGATATTTACACACTAATACCTGCCCTAAAAAGTATTCGGTCATGGTGGAGCTTCCTTTAGGGTTATATTTACCACACACTACTCCCTCACGATGCTGCGACTGAATAACCTCATTCCAGAACTTTTCACAGAATTTCATTTTAAAATCATTAATATCAGTAAACTTGTCTCTGTAGACAGCAAACCAATTCCTCGTTTCCCCCACAAACACTTGTTCTAAAATTTCAACTACCTGGCACCACTCAATACTACCATTTTCCAACCTCTCCCCGAATTTATTTTCTATAGTGTTCATGAACTCTATTGGGCACCCCTGTCGATTGCTAAACTTACCAAGTTCTACCTCCCTGTGTGTGCTATTCACAAAAACTGGCCTATTCTGACTATTTTCTTGCCTGATCCTAGCTTTTAATTTTAATTCTAATTCTGCGATTTTCTCCTCAGCCTTCCTCTCAATACTGTTTACTGTTAATTTAATGTTTCCTTCTGATTCTTCTACTTTATCATATAGCTTTGCTTGTTTCTCCTCAATCTTGCTAATGCTCTCTCTATTACTCTCTCTTAAATCATTTACTTCTGCAACTATTTGCGAGTGGACTTTCTCAATTCTACCCCCCAGCTGTTCCTTAACCTCTTTGGTAGCCACCTGAATTTTGTCAATTTCTCCCCCCAATTGCTTTTTGACCTGCTGTGTTTCCAGTTGCACTAGTTCTTTTAAATTTTCAGCCTGTGTACTGATTCTAATTTCCAACTCCTCCTGTACTTTTCCTAATTTTCTGTCTACATCTGCAATAATCTCTTTAGCCTTTTCTTCCATCACCCCCCTGATCTCACCTCTAATCAGTTCGAATTTGTCACTCATTTCCCTACTGTTTTGTTCTAATTTAGCATTTAAAGTTTCAGTACTCTCTCTATTTTCCTTACTGTTTTGTTCTAATCTGGCGTTTAAAGTTTCATTACTCTCTCTATTTTCCCTACTGTTTTGTTCTAATCTGGCGTTTAATGTTTCATTACTCTCTCTATTTTCCCTACTGTTTTGTTCTAATCTGGCGTTTAATGTTTCATTACTCTCTCTATTTTCCCTACTGTTTTGTTCTAATCTGGCGTTTAATGTTTCATTACTCTCTCTATTTTCCCTACTGTTTTGTTCTAATTTAGCGTTGTTTTGTTCCAGTTTAGCATTTAAAGCGTCTGTACTTTCTTTATTTTCCCTACTGTTTTGTTCTAATTTTGCATTATTCTGTTCTAATTTTGCATTTAAGGCATCACTACTAACTTTGTTCTGATACATGAACTCGAGAAGTAAAGTTTTTAATTCTGGTTGGCCGCCTACACTCCCTGTTTCAGTATCGGGATTTACCTCCGCTACCCCGGTACTACCATCACTCGACATACTGCTCGTATCATCACTCTCCCGTTGATGACCACTACGTAACCTCATCTGTCTTTCTTTCTCATCCCCCATAATGATATACACTGATACAGACAAATAACCCCCAAAATGCAGGCACAGAAATATATACCCTTCTCCTTCCACAAATGTTATTAGGTTTTCATCCCCAAGTTGTCGGCGACAAATGTAGCAGTCTCGCTTAGGCTGGGATGACAAGTGAAACGGTATTTACTTTTCCCCACGTTGGGCGCCAAATGTAACGGTTTCTATAGCCCTCACGTTGAGCGACAAATGTAACCTTTTGACAGCCCACACGTTGAGCGTACAATGTGGCAGTTTGGCTAGCCCACACTGTTGGGAGATAAATGTAATTGTTTACCTTTGCCTAAGCTATGTTGTTTTAATGGGCGCCAAGACCTCAACCCAATGTTGAAATCTAAATTTGTATTTAACAACGTCTAGCTCTGGCAGAACACCTTCAAGACACTATTCACTCAGGTCGTGGTATGATTTGATCATTAACCCAACAAACAATTGTATCAGGAGAAGGAATTGGTCTATATCTAATGCTACCTACTGAAAGCAAAGATTGCATTGTAAAAGAAATGAATTTATTATATAAAACAAGTATAGCAAAATTAATAATAATAATAAGTACAAAATTTAAATTGGAGCGTTGTGATTTGAATATTACCGATAGAAAATTACGTGAAAACGGAGTCTGATAAATTGATTTTACTCTTATTTCCAAGCTATGAAGTTACTGAAATATGAAATGTAAAACAAAGAAAAATGAGAGATTGCGTATTTCCGCGTCATTTGCGCTTACCACTGGAAATTGCTAAAGCATTTCCCTCGTACTGGATGATGCTGTGAGCTTCCCACAGTCTCCTGGACGTCGTTATCTCCGTCGGACTTTGATGATATTCTGGTAGATTAGATAATTCTATGGTCCGTACCTCGGACCCAAACACTCGTACAACCGCACTGGTTAAGTTTTGCAAAAGTTAGTCTTCAACTCCACTGAACATCGGAGCGACACGCACTTACAACCGTACTCCGCAAGTTCTACACAGATAGTCCTCGTTTCACGGCGCGTCGAACGATATATCCACACGTTGGCTCCCCCACCACGGTACCGTTTTCCAGCTTACGTCGTCCTCACTGATTGGCTGAGCACGCCGCTAGTTCCCCTCCTCTGCCTCATTACACTCGGCGCGCGAGAGGGAGAAGTCGATTTCCGTTCCAACAATTCGTCTTTTCTAGACCTTGCGACCCAGCCTTGCGTAATACTTCTCGACAGGAATCAGCTTGTATTTGAAATCCCAGTGAGTCACGTCTCTCGATATACCCTAACTGACGAAAACTCCGTAAAATTCCGTAATCAAATAATTTTCTATGATATCGTCGTTCGTAATAATTTGCTTGATAGCGTTTTCTAAGACATAGAAAACCTATCTCTATGCTTATAATTTTTATAAAATGCTCCGAAAATACCTTAATAATAATTATAATAAATTAATAATAATAATAAATTAACATGAAAAATTCTCTTGGCTGAACAATTTGCCGCGTAAATAAATATAGAATGGCTTCCTACTGACTTATGCCAGTTGCATAAAACCCCTCGAAAAACACGTTACAATTTCATCAAGTGTCGCCAAGAATGAATATGACTCTGTAAATCTTAATTAAAACAATACGATAATTTCCTCATCACTTCGTGTTAATCAAGTGTTCTAGAGACGATCAGTATTTGCTTGTTAACAATTCCATTGCTCTTCATAATATCTGTGGTCCCCTTTCTCTGTAGTTATTATGCAATCCTCTTTTACTTGGGATTTCTCGTTCTTATTGGATTTTCTTGAAATCCGACAGTAGTGGCTACGCTGGCTAAAGTGCAGCATTAGGTCATGGGGCCAAGCTCTCGGCTGACTCGATAGACGCGTGGGTTCGAGCCCCTGCGTCGGCCGTCCTTGAAATGGTTTTCCGTGGTTTCCCATTTTCAACACCAGACAAATGCTGGGACGGTACCTTCTGACAGGCCACGGCCGCTTCCTACCACATCCTTGCCCAGTTTCATTCACCATCATTCGTTTCATCTCTCATTAACTCCTCTCATGAGGTTGGTGTCAGGAAGGGCATCCGGCCGTAAAAATCATCGCCACACAGACTTCCATCGCATCTCATCCCCGACCCCGTTGGAAAAACGGGAATAATAAGTGGTCGATATACAATACATTGGATTTTCTTGAAAGCAGGGAGTGTCTACTCTGTGCAGTGATGAAGAAGTCACCAAGTGGGAGAGAGTTGGGGGTAGCTGCCACTCCTGTCATGGTCGCTCGCTATTGATTGGATCAGTGAATTGAGCGCTGATTGGCTGACGACAAGTTCCTCTACTGACAAAAGATCCATCTAAATGCGGTTAGCTTCGGGAAGAGATGAGCCATAAGTTGGTCGATGATAACACCAATAATAACGTATATTAATAATAATAATAGGTCTAGTAATAATGGCCAAATTTAAAGACATTAGAAAACAAGAAAGGAAAATTCTGAGAAAAATTTACGGCGCCGTTTTTTAAGATAATGTCTGGCAAAAAAAAGACCCACAGAAGATTAATACAGAATTTTTGAATCTATCACGACACTCATCAGGAAACGCAGAGCGAAGTTCTTTACACATATCGCCACAATGTACGACACCAGACGACTAAAATAATATTCAACATAATTTCTACGTCGAAATTGGGTACTTCTTGGTACAAAGAAACTGTGGAAGACTTACAACAATTACATATCACCATAGAAGACATTCACATTTTTGTAGAGGAAAAGTCAGAAAACAGAAATTTGAATTTAGAACACGACCCAAAATAAATAAGCGTAAATGGACAAATCAAGAGAAGAAGGCGCATAGTGAACGGATGAAAGGTTTTTAAACAACAACAACAACAACAACAACAACCCCTGGCACTATACAGCCCATGAAGGGCGTAGGCCGACCAAGCGACCGCTGCCCAGCCATTTGGCCTGCAGATATTGGGGTGACGCGTAATGAGCGCATCTGGTCCCCTCGGCCGTTAATCTTGGTTTTCGTGATCGGGGGCGCTGCCTCATTGTCAGACACCTACTCAATTGTCCTCAGGAGGCTGAGTGCACCCCGTTCCAACCCTCGCGTCCGTTTTAAAATTCTTGATGGAGCCGGGAATCGAACCCGGGGCCTCCGGGTGAGAGGCAGTGACACCACGGGGCCGGTATGATAGGTCTTTGGGAAGATAAAATGAAGAAAACAGCCCCCACCAAAAGCTTGAGTTTTGTGTTTTTAGCACTCACCTTAAAGGGGAATGTACGTAAATAACTGAAATTCTTCGGGCACATAAGTAGACTGCCGTACACCCGACTAACCAAACGAATACTAGATTACATATCATCACTCAAAAGTACAACACCATGGATGAAAGAAGTACAAAAAGACATGCGAACTGCTAACATAACCGACACATCAGACAGAGATTCCTTCCGTAACAAAGTGAACAACTGGGAAGTCCAACCAGAGCAACCAAAACCTACACCTTCCTGACCTCAATGGTCTGACGAAAGACAATTGGCATTCTCCAACAGAATGAAACAAATTGGCAAGATAAGAAGAACGTCAAGAATTGAGTCAAATTCCTTAACGCTTTCCAATATTGGGAAAATACGCTGAAAATAAAATAATAATAATAATAATAATAGTAATGATAATATTAACTCCATCTAGATGGGAAACCTCTTAAGACTAATTTCGGAAAAACCCATCAAGTAAATAAATTCAAGTACTTAGGAGAAGTAATTAAGTCATTGGGATTGAATCATGTGGCAACAATAGCAGAGACAACACAGGATCGATATCAGGACTTTACATCGCAGTTATGAGACCTGAAGCACTCGATACGTTGATAATTGGAGGCTGTCGTAGAGAAACAAGAAATGAAAATATTGAGGAAATTCCCTGGTCCAGTCTGCTCGGAATCTGATTGAGACGGAAGTCTCAGGAGCATTATCAGTAGGGCTCGGATTTTTAGGTTAATAAATATTTTTTATGTAAGTACCTATTTTAACCATTTTTTCTATAAATACATAAATTCCTGCTTTTCACTTATTAGCGCATAAAAAGACACAATATTTATATATTTTTTTAAATCAGTATGCATCATCCAGTTTATTACATTTTTGTTCTGTGTTACATCAACGGGGAAGAACCTGTGAGCTATCTAATCTTCTTGCAGAGCGTATGTCAGCTTGCAACTGTGTTATTCTTAACTTGTCGCCCCGTGCCACTCACTGTGGAAGCCGGCGATTTCCTTGGTCATAGCCATATTGCACCACGTGCTAGACCTCCCACTCCCCCAGCTACCTGGAACCAGTGTCACTCACATGCAGTTCATTTCTGGCACTGTGAAGTGTAAGGCAGTTCCACGATGCCAAAAGTAAAAACTACAAGTTATCGTCTGTTGCAGAATTTAAAGATAATTTTACTTGTGATGTTGGCGTTCTTTTCTGCCAACCATGTGGGAGAGCAATCAAGGCTGAACAGTGATCTCAAGTTACACAACACCTTAAGTGCAAGAAACATATTGCCACAGTTTTGCGCCTTCATAGTAGTGTTTCGCGATAATCCTCGGAACAAGCCATTTCATCATTTTCGCTACAATACGTTTCTCACCAATCCTCAATTTTTTTCCAATTTGTGATTGACAACCTTAAGTTGTATCTCGTTGTGTATTGTAATGCTTCAGCAGTCAGAGAGAGAAGAAATAAATTGCATTCGTGAGTACTGCATATCTACTATATAAAGCTCAAATACCACTCACTGACTGACTGACTGATTCATTCATCTATGGGGCGTGGTGGCTCAGCAGTCTAGCTGGATGCCTCTCACCAAGGCGGTCCGGGTTCGATTCCCGGTCAATGCATGTGAGATTTTCGAAGTGAAATGCCATGTCCTGTGGTTCGGATTCCACGTAAAACGGAGGTCACGTGGCTCATAATCACAAGATTCACGGTCACGTAAAACTACAATCTTCCTTCCTTGATTCATTCATCACGAAATCTCAGAAACTACCGAACGGATTGGAATGAAATTCGGTATGCAGCTTCCTCAAGGGCCGCAAACGCCCACTAAGAAAGGATTTTTGGATATTCAGGTTCTAAAGGGGTGTTAAGGGGGTAGACCTGCATTTCATTGAATAGCAATATCTCCCGATTGGTTTCATTGGGGGATGTGAAACTCGGCATATAAACTCAACATTAAAAATAAAAAGACACGTATCTGAGGGTTTTTCGATGTGGTGTATATTATGAGGTGAAAGGGGTGAAAAGTGGGGGTTGAAGGATTCCTAACGGAGCGTGTATCCCTTAAACGACATAGTCCAGGAGTTTGGAACTCAGCGGGAAAAAAATTTGCATAAAAATAAGTAAATTGATGATTGACCGTTTTTTCATAAATCCAATTTAAGGGGTCCATGGGGAGGGGTGAAATTATGGGGGGGGGGGAAGTAATATGTCTCAGTGTAAAATTATACATGGCCTATGTTGTAGACAATAACACATTACATCTTTATTGTCTCTTGCTATTTCATCATACGACGAATACTTACGGAGTTAGTAATGATTTTGTACTTTTTGGTCGGAATTTTCTAAGTCCCAGGAATGACATAAAAATTGATTCGAATGAAATTTAAAAAAAAAAAAAAAAAATTATATTTTTATTATATTTTTCACGTCTTCTAGGGTCCGAAACCAACATGATATTTTGATGTTTTTTTTTCGTCCCATGCATTTTTGGTTTCAGGAGATAGACCATGCTTATCTATCTATATAACTAATGTTATAACGGGATTCCAAATGTTATTGCGGGCGAAGTCGCGGGTAACAGCTAGTTGTTTATATTCACATTAATAAAGCAAATACATATTTTCACTTTTTTGTCACATATTTCAGGCATTTTAAATACATAAAAAATAAATATTTTCTCGATTTTTTGCAACTAAACATCTGAGCCCTAATTATCAGCATGATCACTGACACTTTCAGGAAAAGGCGATTGAAGTTCTACAGACACATTCTCAGAATGAACAATGACAGACTCAACCTTGCTCTCTCAATGAAAGTCACCCCCCAGGGGCTCATATCAAGTGGGACGTGAGTTGACGACCACGGGAACCCAGCTGAATCCCGCATTGCTTCCACTTACTTGTGCCGGGCTCCTCTCTGTCTTCTTTGCTGTCAACCTCTCTTAGTCAACTCTGGTTCACTTCCGACCCCGACGGTATAAAGGTATCCGAGGTCTAGGGATTCTTTCACTTTCCCGCCTTAATTGGCCCTTGTTTCATCTTTCCTGATACCCTCCTTCTGCGAGGGGTCAGCCTTATTTTTCTTTTCATGTTCTCTCCTGCCTTCTGCCCAAGGCCCTCAAGGAGGCCGGGTGTGTGTAGCCCCACCACTTCTGGTGCACCCTGGATAATGCTACACCCTCAGGGGCTCACGGCTGGTGAAATTGGGAGTGTGAGACCCTGAGAGATTCTGGAGCTGGGTCCGTTTTGTCCCCTTTTCCCTCTGACTTTGGGGCGGGTCCTCTCCTCTTTCCCCTTTCCTAACTGCCTTTCTTGGCTCTCCTTCCTTCCAAGCCCCTCAATCCTCATTCTTCGAGTGTTGAGGGCATTTCCTTCCTCCCTGTCCTTTATTTGCCTCATACTTTGTTAGTTTACTATTTCTTCTTCTGGTATGCGAGTCTGTAGTTAGTATTAGTTATAGTTTTCATTCTGGCCGGCCCCGTGGTTTTGGGGTAGCGCGCCTGCCTGTCACCCGGAGGCCACAGGTTCGATTCCTGGCTCCGCCTGGGATTTTAGGAACTGACGTGAGGGCTGGACGAGGGTGCACTCAGCCTCGTGAGGACAATTGAGTAGTTGTCTGACGGTGAGGCAGTGCTCCGATCACAACAGTAATCAATAACCATCACTTCTCTGAGAACAAGAAATTATGGACTGAAGAACAGAGGAAGATTTTCCTTAGTTTAGGGGCTCCGACAACGTGGTCATGTAGCCCCTTGTTTTTTGGGTGTGTGTAGAATCTGTCTGATAACCGGTGTTAATTGTGATGACTGTATTATTGTGTGTAACTGATTTTTAATTCAAGTAAGGACTGCAACTTTGAATTTTTCAAATAGTTCCTACTTTTGCCGCCAAACGCCACCGTCAACGACTACTAGCCCTAGTTCAGAACTTAGCTTCTAGACGCCACCGCAGTCGGCTCTTGGCAACGAACGTAGGGACCTTAGAGCGTTGTTTACATTCTTTTGGGAGAAGAGAAAAACATCATTTTCAAAATAAGTTCCGTCGCGCTCCACTGTTGGGCGAACAATGTGATAAAACACTCCCTACTGTTTAGACCTTATTCTGAAGGAGCGGCATTGGTGGAGAATCACTCTGTGCTTACATATTCATACTTTGTTGGGCGATGATTCGCTCGACTTGCACACATCATGACATGGAGTCCATTAGGACCTGACACCGTCTAGCCAATTGCTAGTTCGGTGCATAAATCACGATTCGAGCAGCTCGTTATTAATCATCCTATAGATTCGGGATTATGGGATTAAGATAAGGGAAGTAAGGAGGCCATTGCATTTCGTGCATCAAATTAGAACTTTCTTGTTACCTTTGAAGCGCAATACGTCCTCAGTGACACAAAGCTTTGCCAACCTGTGAGGATACATGTGTGAACTGACAACAGATGTTACAAGGTGATCCATGCAAACTGTTGGATCCTATCTCAATCTACAGTGAGATTCTTTTTTGGAGCGAAGCCGGCGACCGGCCGCCGGGCGCGCGCGCCTTCCGCCAGCCAACCGACCTCGGGCCGCGGATAGCGTGCAGCGAGGTAACCAGGGTCATTAAAGTCATTAAGTCACTAAACTTTCATCAAAGAGGGTGTGAAGTGTCAGCGCATAGATAAGAAGGTAACATAAACAACAGCTTCTTGCAATATGCAATTAAAGAAACACACATGTTTTTTAGCCTATTTTCAATTTTGAAAAAATAAGCTTATGAGATCACCTTTTGTCCGTGTGTCTGTGTGTGCGTGTGTATTGGTGTGTGTCTCCCCCCCCTCCCAAATAACATCTAAACAACAGAAACGATTTCAATGAAACTCGGTAAGTTCATAGCACTATTCCGGACGACCCCGACCATGCCCTTCAAATTTTGTTACGTCTCACCAATCCAACATGGCGGCTGTCCGAAATATTTCACCAGCATTCAATATCTCCGAAACTACTACCGATATCAGTCTGGAATTTTTTACGGTGATAAAGGGAGCTACTAGAAGTTCACCTATGAGACTTTTGAAAACTGGTAACTACAAAACCAGCATGGCGGCCAAGCGAATTTGCGACTTTTAAATAGACGTTTCTCGCGATTTAACCAACCAAACGCAATGAAACTTGGTACAGTATATGTTTATACTCATTGTCATACTCCGACATCTAACTTCGTTCAATTGTTTACATAACCACAAGATGGCGGCGGTGCGATTTATTTCACCAGCATTCTATATCTCTGAAACTATTAGCGGTATCTCCCTTAAATTATGTACGGAGATAAAGGGCACTACTGGAAGTTCATCTATAAGACTTTCAAAAACCGGTTAAGTACAAAACGAACATGGCGGCCAAGCGAATTTGAAAATTTTAAATATACATTTTTCGCGATTTAATGTTTCAATCGCAATGCAACTTGGTACTGGAAATGTTTATGCACATTGTAATGCACTGATATCTAATTTAGTTCATTTCTTTACATAACCTCAAGATGGCGGCTGTGCGAATTTTAAAATTAAGTTTTTATTTCTTGTGTCATAATCATGCGATTGAAGTGAAAGTTTGAATAATGAACCTACGAAATAATTTTATTTAATGGTGCATGACTCTATGGCCTATAACATTTAACAATGCAACATGGTGACCATCCGAAATATTTAGACCGCTCTGAATATCTAATAATTTATTATAGCAATCAAACTGTTTTTTAAATGTTCATATAGGTATAAACATAAGTTCACCTATAGGACTTTCAATAACGTGGTGATCACAAATCCAACATGGCGGCGACGCGAAGTATAAATATTCACTAGGACGTTTCTGGAAATTTAACCATCCGAGTGCAGTGAAACTTGGTACAGTAATTCTTCATATAAATGTTAATCCACTGGCATCTCATTTATTTCAATTGTTCCACAACCACAAGATGGTAGCTGTGCGAAATTTTAAAATCTCATTTTTTACTTCTTGTGTCCTCATCATGCGATTGAAGTTTGAATACTACACGTACACAATATTCTTCATGTAACAGTACATAACTCTAGGAGCTACATATATAAAAGTCCAACATGGCGATCATCCGAAATATTTAGTCGGTTCTCAATATCTACGAATCTATTACAGCAATCAAACTGATTAACATAAGTAGGATATATGAAAATAGGCTGTATAGTTTTTCACGAAACTACTTGTTTTATTTCTTGGGAACCTGAATGACCTCACGTCACCAATTAAAGGTTAGAACTTACCTTAAGGTGCGGAATATGTTCTCCTTCAGCTGGCAGACAGTAACTTTGGAAGGTACAGCGTTACATTATGTACCTATTCTTGTTCCCCCTGTGTGTTTACTGTGATTAATCGAAGCGTGAACCTAAGGCCCCTTTATGTTTAATTGTGGGTTGATTTAAAATACAAAGTGTACAGATCAATTCCCCGTACTCTAGTGGAGCTGGAGAACAATATACAACAGCAGATATCCCTCACAACAGATGGGAATTACAATGTATGAACGCTGATTTATTTTACACGGTACAACGCCTGTCTGTCAGCTGAAGGAGAACATTTTCAGCATCTTCTGTGGATAAGTAAGTTCTTAGTCATGATCTATGTTCGACGTTATCGAATTGTAAACATTACGTGTCAGGAAACTAACTGTTGTGTGACCAATTAGGTAAGGATACCTTCGCGCATGCGCTCAAAATCCAACATATTTCTGTGTTGGCAAGCAAAGTGAATGATCTCTGCTTTTACAGTGCCTTGACCCACGCATGCGCTCTGTTCAGCAAAGCCATGTTACTAACTGAATTAACTGAATCCTATAGATATTTATGAATATTTATGTTAATACATATAATAAAGTAATAATTATCGTCGAACATAAACATTCGTATGCAACTCGCCTATAATGGTAATTAAGAAACTCGTATGGAAATTATAAACCTACTCGTGTCTTAATTACCATTATAGGCTCGTAGCATAATGTACTATTGTTGGTGAATTTACCATTAATTAAAGTACTTTGTTACGGTTTCCACCTATGAGGTAACCACGGCCCGAGATCGGTTGGCTGGCGGGAGGCGCGCGCGCCCGGCAGCCGGTCGCCGGCCCCGCTCCAGCAAAATAATCTCCCTGTAATAGACTCAGTTTAGAGAGGTGGTTTGGACGGGAGTCGTAGATCAACTACTGCTCTGTATTAAAGTTATCTCAGTCCTTGCTGACCGGTTTCATGTTTTGAAATATGCAATACTAGCATTACCCGTCGCGGCTTCGCCCGCGAATATTCTAGTTGTAAAGAGTACACATAGCAAAATCTCAATCATGAATGCTACGACTGATTTATCCTTGGTATGAATAATCAGACTTTATCAATTCAGCTACTGGAGCAGTGGTTAGGGGGTTTGTCATTCCTTCATATGTATATCAGAGCGAAGTTAGTTTTCTAGGAATATCACAGATACTGTTAATTTAAGGGCCTTTACATGTGGTTTTCGGAGACCCTTTATAGTCGGGTGAAAAAGACCTTTCGTACCACACTCACACGTAAAAATTGCGTGAAAAAATTCTAGAAGGCCCCTTGACCCCCTTAAGCGCATTATACTGTAGGCCTACGTATAGATGAATTTTACAGCTTAATTTTGTTCAGTGATAACAGAACTTTCACAGTAATGTAATAATTGGAATTGCATTGCGTCTCACAGAAATAGAAGGACCTGTGAGATTCTGTTACCATAGTTACCGTGTTGCATTCTTTCATTATTTCATCTCTCTATATATAAAAATGCAAGTTTGTCTGTTTTTTCTGAATTTCTACGGACAATTGCGTTATTTACGCGTTCCAGACTGTTTTATGAACGATGCGCACGAAAATAAATTTGTTGTCTGTCTGTCTGTCTGTCTGTATGTCTGTCTGTTTGTCTGTCTGTCTGTCTGTCTGTCTGTCTGTGGACAAAGTAGTTGTTCCCTTATAACTCGAGAACGGCTGGGTGGATCAACGTAAAATTTGGTACAGATATCCTTCAGAGGCACGACACTAATCATTGATGTAACTCTTCTCTGTATCTCTCATAAAAGTGGGCCTACCCCTTAAAATACTTGCTTAAATAGGCGTAGAAGGGCGAGACGAAGCTCATTTTCAGGCCCTCAATGTGAAACGAGACTCGGGGGCCCTAAGCCCTCAAACAAACAGTATTTGAGATATTTCCAGAAAACTAATTTCATTTAATACAATAACGAAATAATGCAAGCCGGTAACCATGGCAACGGAATCTCACAGGTCCATCTATTGCTGTAAGACGCAATACAATTACATTTATTACATCACTGGGATAGATTGCAAACGGCTATAAAGTTATAACGGAACCAAATTAAGCTGTATAATTCATCAATGTCGTATAATGTGTTTCAGGGGGTCAAGGGGTACTCTAGATTTTTTCACACGATTTACACGTGCGGGTGTGGTACGGAAGGTCTATTATATCCCTGTGCCTATATTGTTATATTATTATTATCATTATTATTATCATACTATTGCCTACAACGACGAGACAAAACTTATTTTCAGCCCATTGGTGTCAGAAACAAAACTCGGTGCCCCTAAATAACTGTAAAGGGTCCCCGAAATCTACATTTTAAGGCTCTAAAACCAACAGTTCCTGAGATATTCCCAGAAAACTAATTTCATTTAATAAACTGATGAAGAAATGCAAGCCAGTAACCATGACAACAGTATCTCAAAAGGTGACATCCAACTTTCCATGTATTTTGCAAGAAGTAAAGCCACTCCATTTATTAAATTTCTGTGAATGTTTGCAAATGGCTATAAGTTATTACGGAATCAACTAAAACTGTAAAATTCATCAATACACTTAAGGGGGTCAAGGGGTACCCTAGATTTTTTCACACGACTTAAATGTGCGTTATGTCGTACAGAAGGTCTATTATATCTCCAAACAGAAACATTATTTTCAAAAACTCCTGTATTGAAATAGTTCTTTCTTTTTGATTTTAGGAATTTGGGCCATTTGAGGCTAAAAATCCTGAATTTTCATGCACCACAAGCCTTTAAAATTTATTAATGGGATCTTCCTCTGGATGGGGACATGACACAACAGTGAGGGTCAGTTTTATTTGACGTGTATTGCGTTTCGTCTACGAGGTTTTCAATTTTATTTTCACGTCAGGAAGTACACGTTAGGTACATTTAGTCTCTAACCATTGCAACAGTAGCTCAGTTATTAATACCGAAGACCGTTCGAAGAATGGGTACTTCTGCTAGTTGTTAATATACATGTTTTAAGGTATTTATTTAATTGTGAGGCATTTAAAGAGTAAGAGAGTGCGTTTCGCTTACGCATTGGGTAATGCTGAACCTGTAGGTACCCCATATGTGTAGGTTGGTGTTAATGGGACCTTATTTTCGGTACAAAGCTGGAATGGGACCTTAGAAGAATAATATGGGGAGGGATTAGGGAAATGCACACGCTTATTCAAAATTAACTTACGAGCGTTGAACGCTATGCTCGGGAGAGATAAATACGTACATCGGAAAATTCATTTGTTTTGTTCTGAGCTATTGCTTTGATACTCTGGTGTCATGCTTTTGGCAGCATCAAGAAGACGAAACAGACAATAATCTGCACTGTGTAGGGCTGTCTCTAAATGTAAAGTACAGTGTTTTATAGAACTAATAGTGTTTATACGATGCTAACACGGTACGTTAAAGGAGAAAATGAGATGCACTCTTGCAACACCGTGTTTGACTGTCATGTCATCGGATAACCAACGCTACCAGCTCTTCATACCAACAAGGGGCAACGAATTGTGGAAAAATCAGTGCTTCTGAGTTCTCTGCATGCAGTTAGATTTGAATAATATCCAATTCTAGGGATGTCATTCACTAGGTGCACAAGCTTTTGCCTCAATGTCCATAGAAGCACTGCATGTGGCGGGATAAAAAACGACGCTAATTTACGGAAATGTGCATTTGGTCTCCTCCAGTTGGCGTTAGTTTAGAGGCGATGATGTTTGACATCAACGAAAATTTTGACAAGCCATTTTCTTAATAATTAATTTCCTACGTCTCCCATTTTTGATGAACTACCTGTGGATGCTGACAATTCTCTATGGCTCCCAGTCCTGATGAACTACTAATGAATGCAGGGATGTGTACAGTTCCTTAAGTTAACCAATTCTGATGGACAACTTGTGAATACTGGGATATTTCCACTTCTCTGATGAACTATTTGTGAATGCTGCTCATGTCGGAGCTATTTAGTCGGTCGAGTAGAATTCAAATTGTAGTCTAATTTTCCCGACCATGGAACACAGTCTGAAGTTAACTAGAAGCTATTCAGTAATAATAATGACGTTCACGACACAACTGCGGATGGGCGAAAGGTAATTGTTGTGGCAGGACAGAAGAGCGCTCGAACCTGCTTCAATTACCTCAGTCCTTGTACAGAGTGTTCCACAGTTCAGTAGTATAACTTCGTGGGATAACAGAGGAAGATATAATACCATTTAATCTTAATTTAATTTTTCTGTGTGATTATTTATTGATTTATTAAGTAATTAATATTATTTCATTAATTATATTTACTATTACTTTATTTATAATCTATTGACTGATTAATTAGTTGATTTACTAATTGATGGTTTGCCCATATAAATAATAAATTAAATGATTAATTTTATTTATTTATATATTTATTAATTTATTCATTTTTAAATTTATTCATTCATAAATTTGTTTATTTTATAATTATTTTTTTTTACTTATGTACTCTTATATTTAGTCATTTAAATATTTATTTGTGTATGAATTTATTTATTTATTTACTCTTTCATTCTGTCTTTCTTCCTTTATTTATTTCAGAACTTACTGATATACACAACACGTAGTTCCGGGAAGAACTAAAGCCTATTTTCATATATCCAACTGGTGTTAATTGCCACTATCAACACACACAATTTCACTTTGATTGCTGTCATAGATTCATAGATATTGAGAACCGTCTAATATTTCGGATGGTTGCCATGTTGGATTTTTATATATGTAGGTCTTAGAGTTATGTACTATTACATAAAGATTATTGTGTACGTGTATTATTCAAACTTTTAAAATCTAAATTTTATTTCTTGTGTCCTAATTATGCGATTGAAGTTTGAAAAATACACCTATAGTACATAACTCAATGGCCTACATATCTAAAAATCCAACATGGAGACCATCCGAAATATTTAGATGGTTCTCAATATCTACGAATATATTACAGCAATCAAAATGAACTTTTTTATGCTGATAGTGGCAATTAACAAGGTAGGATATATGAAAATAGGCTATTTATTTCTTCATCGAACAACTTGTTACTATGTACATAAAGGCGTATTATTTTATATTACACTTCTTATTTCATTCAGGTTAGTGTATAGAAGTACTTATTTCCCGCCTACTGTAATTGGTCTCAATTTGGGTTGACCGACTGCAAAGCTTTCTATACTGTAATAAAACACTAAGGAATTATGCACTAGAATATTTTATTCATAGAACTGGTTTACACACTGAAGTGAGACAAGATGGCGTAGCTTCGTGCTATTCGCCTGTCACCAGGTGCAAGTCCTTAGTAACGCAATCTACAATGTTCTCAGTGAATCCACACATCTGTATTTAGTACAGTACAGCTGCACAGAAAAAAAAACCTTTTGTTCCAAAAACTGTGCTATGGTTGGCTCTTTTTAAATCGTAAGAAAAGCTCAAAAAAAGCCTTACCTCTGAATTTTAGAATAATTTTCACTATCATTTTGTCGGAAAACTAAAAAAAACATTGAAAAGCGTTTTTCTCTGAATCGACGTATTTTAAAGAAAAGTTTTTTAAACAAAAAAATTAGAGATCATTGTCACCTACAATTCATCTCATTGAGGTCATGTCATAAGTTTTGAAATGCAGAAGCTAGGTGGCGCCAAAATTTCAAAAAAAGTGTTTTTTCACTTTTTGTCCTAGAAAAAAGGTTTTGTTCACAAAAGAGCGAATCAGAAATTTGTTCCTCTCAAAATTGTCTACAACATTTATTGACACATCTTTTTCCTCCGCCTCCAAAGTTATTGTCTGCCGAAGTGTGAAAATAGTACTATTCAGATGGCACAAAGGTTATTATGTGTACAGTTATGATTGATACGTTGCGATTGAAATAGATATGATTGTTTGCGCTAATTAACAAACACAGCCCGCGTCCTGTTTGACCGAGCCTTAGGCAGCTGTCCGACACCGGTCCCTGTCTAAATTATGCCCACCGCTCTCTCCGCTGACTACGCAGCGTTGCATTTGCTGCGCTATAACTTTGGAACGGTAAGTCGGAGGAAACAAACGTTTAAATAAATGTTGCAGACAATTTTGAGAGGAACAAATTTTTGATTCACTCTTTTGTGAAAAAACTATTTTTTCTAGGACAAAAAGTGAAAAAACACTTTTTTGGAAACTTTGGCGCCACCTAGCTTCTTTATTTCAAAACGTATGACATGACCTCAATGAGACGAATTGTAGGTGACAATGTCCTCTACATATTTTGTTTAAAAAACTTTTCTTTAAAATACGTCGATTCAGAGGAGAACGCTTTTCAATGATTTTTTGAGTTTACCGACAAAATGATGGTGCAAATTATTCTAAAATTTAGAGTGAAGCTTTTATTTGTACTTTTCTAACGATTTAAAAAAAACAACCATAGCACAGTTTTTGGAACAATACCATTCCAGTTGTACTGTACTAATTGTCATTTCCGATAATAGCAGTACTGCTTGTAAATATAGTAGTTCCTAGTGATACTACACTGAAGACAGAGCTGTACTGTGGGTTGCATGTCCCCATAGCACACGGCGTGGCGGTCGTCCATGCGAGAGCTCGGAATATTGATGCATGACTCCTCTGAGCTTCTCGTCTCAACAAGGAAGTACCTCAGTAATTTATCGCTCATCTTGAGGAAACTGCACCCTCGTGTTAGATACACGGCGCCATGCAGCTCGAGTTAAAATTAAATCTGCTTAGCATCTGGTGTTCCAGTAATTACTGCCTCAGCCCCTTATTGCTCGGTGATTTGTGTGGCTTATGAATTCTCTACAAACTAACAGAATACCTTTACACAAAACATGCTGTATATCGCACTTGTACAAGGACTGTCACACTTATAGGATGTGAGCCCGCGGTAGTGCACCTGCCTATCACACGGAGGCCTCGGGTTCGGTACCCGTGCCCGTCAGGGATTTTAGATACTGACGCAAAGAGGTGGAATGGAGTGCACACAGTCTCATGAAGACAATTGGGTAGCTGCCTAGCCACGGAAACAGATATTAATGGCTTCGGTGGCGTAGTTGGTTGCATGCTGAACTACTATGATCAAGATTGCGGGTTCGAACCTGGCCGAAGTCGTCGGATTTTTAAAAGCGTTAAAATCCTTTAGTATGCCTTCCTTCGGAGGGGAAGTAAAGCCGGCGGCCCCATGTCATAGATATAAGGCATGTAAAAGAACCTAGCACTACAATTGGTAGTGTGTAGCTAAATTCATAGGTAATTTGGTTAGAAACGCTCTATCAAGTCCCAACGTTTGCCGCTAGGTGTCAGTGTCTCTGGTAAGCAAAGTTGGAACTGCTTTAATTGAACTTGCTCGGAGCTATGCCCATTGGCTGCAATTCAAATATAAATATCAACGGCTGAGGGGGGCGGCACGCTGACCATACGTCACAATCTGTAGACCGAATGGATGGGCTGCGGTCACTCGTCAGGCCAGAGTCTGGTGTCACGGGGGGTTTAGGATAATGCCCTCTTTAAAAAAAACTCACTGCGCAAAATATCAGTCACCCTCCGTTGGCCGTGATCAGGCGACGTCGGGAATCCTTAGGTTTCTGAACTTGCTATGTCAATCTGCTTTTATAAACGCACCTCAAATTACAGAAGTTAATCTTGATATTGGTGATTTGCGAGCGGTTCCACATTCCACAGAGCAGCTGGTAGACATCCCACAAGTCCCCACATTATCAGTAGACACACTCTGTTGGTGTATGTTGCAGTTCTAGCTTTTCACCATCATCTCAGCAGAGCACTCGTTGGTCATTACTGTGTATTAGTTTACAATTCTACTGTGGCTTAGGGGTTATTGTATCACAGCAACAGTAGCTACACCTTTATACATTAGGGTGACTCTTTGTGTATCGGATCGTTATTTGAGGCGTCTAGATACAAAACTCATATTCTCCACTTTTGATCGAAATTGAGTTAGCAAGGCATTCTTATTCTTCGATCCAAACTACACACGGCTATCTTAGTGCTGAAAAGCCAAACTCACAATATCTAGTGGTTTTCAAATGCCAAAAGCTCAATTTAAATGCAAAACAAACATTCTCCACTCTGGTTAGTTGCAAAGAACACATTTTTCCTCTTGGCCAATCACAAGACAGCTTCTGGTCATGTGACCTGCTGCAGCTGCAAGCCATTATTATTATTATTGTATGTTCAACTCGTAACCTCTACATAATACATAAATATTTTACGTGTATTCCAACAATGCAATTGATTGCATTTGTCTAAACTATTCACAAACTTGGCCAACTTGTCTATTGTTTCCACTGAAGTAATTAATTTTGTTTAGTGTAAAAAGTAACATCCTCCAACTTGTTCAGGCACAAAACCCACAGTCTCCAATGTTTGGATACAAAAGTAACACTCGCCTAAATTAAACCTATTTTTCAGATAAATTAATATAAATAATTAAACATACAATATGTTATACAAGAAGGTGTAATTAAGTATAGCCTCCAAGAAAACCAAACTGTCTTAGAGATTCCATTAGTTAAATACATTTAATAAGTTTTTTTAACTTCCTGTAAAATTAGAAAAAGTGGAGAACGTGAGTTCTGCATCTAGACCCCTCATTTCTCAGTCTTGCAACATTGTAGATAATAAAATAAATAGGCCTAATTAATTTTTTTTGGTGCTAAATGCTTTAGTATTGATCAGTAATAGTTTTGATAAATTAAATTCCGATATACTTGTTTCAGAATATCAATGATTCCATCCTCACCGTGAAAACTATTATACAAGGAGTAAAAAATGTACGTCACAAGTTGCAGGACACATTCCTCACACGTAGGGGAAGATATTATGTTATATGAACATGGGTCCGGAAACGAGGCCATACGATATTTAAAAAAACTAGCAAAATGCTAGAGGCCGTTTTCTCATGAGTGTGATGTTTCACTTAGAAAATTGCAGATGTGTTACCAGGGACTTGAACCTGGTCCACCTACGTGGCAGACATGAATGTTAACAATGTTGTATGCACACTAGAAGTATGTATCTTGGGCTTGGCAGCCGTGTACTCGTCCATCCAGGGATTGTGAGAGACCAACACAGCTGGGAAAGTTCCCACGGACACGAAGCACGAGAGAGTCGTGAGGCTTGGGCGTTGCACACTGACTTCTCAGGCGAGTCATCCTAGTGACAGCGCGTTGCTGGGAACAGATGCCACCCAGACAGTGCCATGAGGCTTGGGCGTTGCACAGTGACACCTCAGGCGAGTCATCCTGGTTACAGCGCGTTGCTGGGAACAGATGCGACCCAGACAGTACCGTGAGGCTTGGGCGTTGCACAGTGACTCCTCAAGCGAGTCATCCTAGTGACAGCGCGTTGCTGGGAACAGATGCAACCCAGACAGTGCCGCGAGGCTTGAGCATTGCTCAGTGACTCCTCAGCGAGTCATC
Source organism: Meconema thalassinum (assembly GCA_946902985.2). Taxonomy (NCBI): domain Eukaryota; kingdom Metazoa; phylum Arthropoda; class Insecta; order Orthoptera; family Tettigoniidae; genus Meconema; species Meconema thalassinum. Next base: position 552,507,197 of record OX336392.1, read on the forward strand.
CTGGTGACAGCGCGTTGCTGGGAACAGATGCGACCCAGACAGTACCGTGAGGCTTGGGCGTTGCACAGTGACTCTTCAGGCGAGTCATCCTGGTGACAGCGCGTTGCTGGGAACAGATGCAACCCAGACAGTGCCGCGAGTCTTGAGCATTGCTCAGTGACTCCTCAGACGAGTCATCCTGGTGACAGCGCGTTGCTGGGAACAGATGCAACCCAGACAGTACCGTGAGGCTTGGGCGTTGCACAGTGACTCCTCAAGCGAGTCATCCTAGTGACAGCGCGTTGCTGGGAACAGATGCAACCCAGACAGTGCCGCGAGGCTTGAGCATTGCTCAGTGACTCCTCAGCGAGTCATCCTGGTGACAGCGCGTTGCTGGGAACAGATGCGACCCAGACAGTGCCATGAGGCTTGGGCGTTGCACAGTGACTCCTCAGGCGAGTCATCCTGGTGACAGCGCGTTGCTGAGAACAGATGCGACCCAGACAGTGCCCGTGTGGCTTGAGCGTTGCACAGTGACACCTCAGGCGAGTCATCCTGGTGACAGTGCGTTTCTGGGAATAGATGCAACCCTGACAGTGCCATGAGGCTTGGGCGTTGCACAGTGACTCCTCAGGCGAGTCATCCTGGTGACAGGGCGTTGCCGGGAACAGATGCGTCCCTGAGAGTGCCCGTGAGGCTTGAGCGTTCCACAGTGACTCCTCAGGCGAGCCATCCTGGTAACTGCGCGTTGCTGTCAACAGATGCAACCCAGACAGTACCCATGAGGGTTGGGAGTTGCACAGTGACTCCTCAGGTGAGTCATCCTCGTGACAGCGCGTTGCTGGGAATAGATGCGACCCAGACAGTGCCCGTGAGGCATGGCCGTTGCACAGTGACTCCTCAGGCGAGTCATCCGGGTGACAGTGCGTTGCTGGGAACAGATGCAACCCAGACAGTGCCCGTGAGGCTTGGGCGTTGCACAGTGACTCCTCAGGCGAGTCATCCTGATGACAGCGCATTGCTGGGAACAGATGCATCCCAAACAGTGCCGTGTGGCTTGGGCGTTGCACAGTGACTCCTCAGGCGAGTCATCCTGGTGACAGCGCGTTGCTGGGAACAGATGCAACCCAGACAGTGCCGCGAATCTTGAGCATTGCTCAGTGACTCCTCAGACGAGTCATCCTGGTGACAGCGCGTTGCTGGGAACAGATGCAACCCATACAGTACCGTGAGGCTTGGGCGTTGCACAGTGACTCCTCAAGCGAGTCATCCTAGTGACAGCGCGTTGCTGGGAACAGATGCAACCCAGACAGTGCCGCGAGTCTTGAGCATTGCTCAGTGACTCCTCAGGCGAGTCATCCTGGTGACAGCGCGTTGCTGGGAACAGATGCGACCCAGACAGTGCCATGAGGCTTGGGCGTTGCACAGTGACTCCTCAGGCGAGTCATCCTGGTGACAGCGCGTTGCTGAGAACAGATGCGACCCAGACAGTGCCCGTGTGGCTTGAGCGTTGCACAGTGACTCCTCAGGCGAGTCATCCTGGTGACAGTGCGTTGCTGGGAATAGATGCAACCCTGACAGTGCCATGAGGCTTGGGCGTTGCACAGTGACTCCTCAGGCGAGTCATCCTGGTGACAGGGCGTTGCCGGGAACAGATGCGTCCCTGAGAGTGCCCGTGAGGCTTGAGCGTTCCACAGTGACTCCTCAGGCGAGCCATCCTGGTAACTGCGCGTTGCTGTCAACAGATGCAACCCAGACAGTACCCATGAGGGTTGGGAGTTGCACAGTGACTCCTCAGGTGAGTCATCCTGGTGACAGCGCGTTGCTGGGAATAGATGCGACCCAGACAATGCCCGTGAGGCATGGCCGTTGCACAGTGACTCCTCAGGCGAGTCATCCGGGTGACAGCGCGTTGCTGGGAACAGATGCAACCCAGACAGTGCCCGTGAGGCTTGGGCGTTGCACAGTGACTCCTCAGGCGAGTCATCCTGATGACAGCGCGTTGCTGGGAACAGATGCAACCCAGACAGTGCCGTGTGGCTTGGGCGTTGCACAGTGACTCCTCAGGCGAGTCATCCTGGTGACAGCGCGTTGCTGGGAGCAGATGCTACCCAGACAGTGCCCGTGAGGCTTGGGCGTTGCACAGTGACTCCTCAGGCGAGTCATCCTGGTGACAGCGCGTTGCTGGGAGCAGATGCAACCCAGACAGTGCCCGTGAGGCTTGGCCGTTGCACAGGGACTCCTCAGGCGAGTCATCCTGGTGACAGCGCGTTGCTGGGAACAGATGCAACCCAGACAGTGCCCGTGAGGCTTGGGCGTTGCACAGTGACTCCTCAGGCGTGTCATCCTTGTGACAGCGCGTTGCTGGGAACAGATGCGACCCAGACAGTGCCGTGAGGCTTGGGCGTTGCACAGTGACTCCTCAGGCGAGTCATCCTGGTGAGAGCGCGTTGCTGGGAACAGATGTAACACAGACAGTGCTGTGAGAATGTGGCGTTGCGCAGTGACTCCTCAGGTCAGTCATCCTGGTGACAGCGCGTTGCTGGGAACAGATGCAGCCTAGACAGTGCTGTGAGGCTTGGGTGTTGAACAGTGACTCCTCAGGCGAGTCATCCTGGTGACGGCGCGTTGCTGGGAACAGATGCAGCCCAGACAGTGCTCTGAGGTTTGGGTGTTGCACAGTGACTGCGCAGGCGAGTCATCCTGGTGACAGCGCGTTGCGGGGAACAGATGCATCCCAGACAGTACCCGTGAGGCTTGGGCGTTGCACAGTGACTCCTCAGGCGAGTCATCCTGGTGACAGCGCGTTGCCGGGAGCAGATGGTACCCAGACAGTGCCCGTGAGGCTTGGGCGTTGCACAGTGACTCCTCAGGCGAGTCATCCTGGTGACAGCGCGTTGCTGGGAGCAGATGCAACCCAGACAGTGCCCGTGAGGCTTGGCCGTTGCACAGGGACTCCTCAGGCGAGTCATCCTGGTGACAGCGCGTTGCTGGGAACAGATGCAACCCAGACAGTGCCCGTGAGGCTTGGGCGTTGCACAGTGACACCTCAGGCGTGTCATCCTGGTGACAGCGCGTTGCTGGGAACAGATGCGACCCAGACAGTGCCGTGAGGCTTGGGCGTTGCACAGTGACTCCTCAGGCGAGTCATCCTGGTGAGAGCGCGTTGCTGGGAACAGATGTAACATAGACTGTGCTGTGAGACTGTGGCGTTGCACAGTGACTCCTCAGGCCAGTCATCCTGGTGACAGCGCGTTGCTGGGAACAGATGCAGCCTAGACAGTGCTGTGAGGCTTGGGTGTTGAACAGTGACTCCTCAGGCGAGTCATCCTGGTGACGGCGCGTTGCTGGGAACAGATGCAGCCCAGACAGTGCTCTGAGGTTTGGGTGTTGCACAGTGACTGCTCTGGCGAGTCATCCTGGTGACAGCGCGTTGCGGGGAACAGATGCATCCCAGACAGTACCCGTGAGGCTTGGGCGTTGCACAGTGACTCCTCAGGCGAGTCATCCTGGTGACAGCGCGTTGCTGGAAACAGATGCGACCCAGACAGTACCCGTGAGGCTTGGGCGTTGCACAGTGACTCCTCGGGCGAGTCATCCTGGTGACGGCGCGTTGCTGGGAACAGATGCAGCCCAGACAGTGCTCTGTGGTTTGGGTGTTGCACAGTGACTGCTCAGGCGAGTCATCCTGGTGACAGCGCGTTGCGGGGAACAGATGCATCCCAGACAGTACCCGTGAGGCTTGGGCGTTGCACAGTGACTCCTCAGGCGAGTCATCCTGGTGACAGCGCGTTGCTGGAAACAGATGCGACCCAGACAGTACCCGTGAGGCTTGGGCGTTGCACAGTGACTCCTCGGGCGAGTCATCCTGGTGACAGCGCGTTGCTGGGAATAGATGCGAACCAGACAGTGCCCTGACTGAGCTTGTGGTTCCATCGGTGTGCCATTTGGTGAGATTGCTGGAGTCAGTACAATACGATGTCCTTCAAATTCACTTGGATCGCTTTTTAGCGTGAAGGCAACATTTTCATTACGGTGGATCAAACATTGGTTTGGAGTGCAATGGCGTTGTTTGGGGTCCTCACTAACACCTCTGCGATGTTAAGGTGAATTGATTCTGTTATCTCAACCGTCAATTAATGTTCCGATGTGGAAGATCAACTGGGACCATCGCTTACACTTTCTACGCGTGGCTGATTTCCACGCCGGCTCACCCACAGTTAACGACCTGCGCGGATGTGAATATAGTTTACATGTAGCTTTGCGGATAGTGGATACGCTACGGATAATGTTTGAAGTAAATTTGCAGATAGATTTTTGGTTCCAATCCGAACTTGTTTAATAACATTATTAGGTCCCAGATGTTGGGACACATATTTTTAGCCTATTTTCATTTATGAAAAAAAAAATAGGCTGTGATTCTTGGTACAGCAAATGTTTATACGCATTGTAATGCACCTACACCTAATTTAGTTAATTGTTTACATAACCTTAAGATGGCGGATGTGCGAAATTTTAAAAATACGTTTTTATCTCTTGTGTCCTAATCCTGCGATCGACCTTTAAATAATGCACCTATGCAATATGCGTCATCTAACAGTACATAGGTCTATATACAAATCCAACATTGCGACCATCCGAAATATTATAATATAATATAATATTATAATAATAATAACTATAATAATAAAAAAGGAAAAGGAAGGAAGATTGTAGTTTTACGTGACCGTGAATCTTGTGATTATAAGCCACGGGACCTCCTTTTTACGTGGAATCCGAACCACAGGACATGGCATTTCACTTCGAAAATCTCACATGCATTGACCGGGAATCGAACCCGGACCGCCTTGGTGAGAGACATACAGCTAGACCGCTGAGCCACCATGCCCCTACTATAATAATAATATGAAAATATAGGGATGGGGATATAATGGACCTTCCGTACCACACCCACACGTGTAAATCGCGTTAAAAAATCTAGATTACACCTTGACCCCCTTAAGCGCATTATATGACATTGATGAATTTTACAGCTTAATTTGGTTCCGTTATAGCCTTATAGCCGTTTGCCGACTATCTCAGTAATATAATAAATGTAATTGTATTGCGTCTTACAGCAATGGATGGACCTGTGAGATTCCGTTGCCATGGTAACCGGCTTGCATTCTTTCGTTATTGTATTAAATGAAATTGGTTTTCTGGAAGTATCTCAAAAACTGTTGGTTTTAGGGCCTTAAAATGTGGTTTTCGGAGGCCCTATAGGGCCCCCGAGTTTCGTTTCTCACATTGAGGGGCTGAAAATGAGCTTTGTCTCGCCCGTCTATGCCTATTTCAGCAAGTATTTTAAGGTGGTAGGCCCCCTGTTATGAGAGGTACAGGGAAGAGTTACATCAATGATTGGTGTCATGCCTCTGAAGGATGTCTGTACCAAATTTTACGTTGATCCACCCAGCCGTTCTCGAGTTATAGGGGAGCAACCACTTTGTCCACAGACAGACAGACATACAGACAGCCAAAAAAATTATTTTCGCGCGCATCCGTCATAAAAGTCTGAAACGCGTAAATAACGCAAATTTCCGTAGAAATTCAGAAAAAACAGACAAACTTTCATTCTTATATATATAGAGATGGTTAGAATGGATCAAACAAGAATAAATAAACAAATTTTTGATAGAATATACAAGATGAAGGAAAAACTCCGTAGGCTAAGAATTACAGGTGACGACTGTCGAGACAGAACACAATTCAGGGAAATACTTTCTAACATAAAGGTTCTTGTGGGAGAAAAGAGAGAACACAGGGGAGGAAGATGGACAGCAGAGAGAGAGGCGCAACACTCTGAAAGAATGAAGGAAGATGGACAGCAGAGAGAGAGGTGCAACACTCTGAAAGAATGAAGGAAGTGTGGAGGAAGAGAAAGGAAGAAAGAACTGTGAGAAGGAAATGAAATGATATTTGGGTGGTCCTTAGTTTTGGCAGGTTCGCATAATGTAATGTAATATCGTATGGCCTCAGATGCCGGGTGCAAGCTTTGTTATTTCACACCCAGAGGGTAGCTTGCATGTCGAATTTCATCGTTCCTTGGAACGCTATGAAAGTCAAGGAGGTTAGATATCTAAGCTCCTTGACACTATAGCGCTTTCTAGTGGAGAAAGGAGGAACTTTGTGTTGGCTGAAAATCCTGAGATTAATTTTGCCATTATGAACACGGCCTACTGAATTCAAATGCATTCTTTAACATACCAACAACGTATGATATGCATGTCATGATTTTTGTCGCCTTTCAAAAATCACGAACCTGCAAGCTTGGGGTTGGTAGTCCGACACGATAACCACTCACCCACCGTGGCAAGCTCGATCTTAAATATAAGTATTGTGGATTGTGCCCTTAATTATTTGAGCAATGTGTGGTCCGTTTCCACGCAGCTGCCACCTCCCACTGCCTGCACTGAACTGGGAATCACTAGTTGTGCTAGTTTAAATACTACTGCAACTAAATAATGGTCGCTTCCTCAGTTAAGGGGCTGCGACAATGCGGTCATGTAGCCCCGTGTACTTTGGGTGTGTGTGGAATCTGTCTGATAACTGGTGTTAATTGTGATGGCTGTATTGGTGTGTGTTATCTGTTTTCAATTCAAGTAACAACTGCATACATTCGATTTTCAAGTAGTTCCAACTTTTTCTACCCAACGCCACTATCAATGACCAACTAGTTCTGACTTGGTTACTAGATGCCACCGTAGTCGGCTCCTGGCGACGAATGTTGGAACCTAAGAGCGTTAGTAAAATCTAACCTATAATTTAGATTCACACAAGTGTAATTGGTGGAAGGTTCTTTATCATGCATAAATCTATGACGTGGGATCGCCGGCTTTGCTTCCCTCTGAAGGAGGGTATACTGAGGGATTTTTGACGCTCCTAAACAATCCGACGACTTCGGCCAGGTTTGAACCCGCAACTAAATAAGTAAATATCATAACCCATACTTGTAGGCATAGCTTTAATAGCCTAAGAGTAAAGGATCTGATGACGATCGAAACTGGTCGTCCAAGTAATTAACTTAATCTCATGTAAAAAAATTCAGGATTAGGGAACCACCCATTACAATTGGGTGCAATTGTGTTCATCAACTGAAAAACATTCAATTTCAATTTGAAATAGAAAAGTATTGTACGAGTGGAAGCAATGTCGTACTCCATCATTGCCAACTAGATTACACAAGGTCTTGTTTGACATGCTCACTCTTTTCGAGGTAGAAAGAAAAAGAAAGGGCCATCTTGCGATTTAAGTGCTTATACATACTCTAGGTTGCTGCACCATGACAAGAAGAAGGATAGTGAGCACAATTCACTGAGGCTACTCAAAGCAGATGATGATGGATTTGACGTGAGTCTTATAAATTCTTATAGTAAGAAGCTGTGTCCAGGCTGATCTCTAAGGTGCATATTGATTTTGTGAGTTGGGTTTGAACAATAACATCCAATATAGGCCCTGTTATATGCTCTCAATTTTAACAAACATGACCCATGTTCCAAACCTTGGTTCTCAGGCCAAGGTTGTGTTACAATCTACTCAGCTTGGGGTTCCTTGATCGCATTCTGTGTCATTCCTAGATCCTAGCAGCTTCGGTGGCGTAGTTGGTAGTATGCTGAACTGCTGTGCCCAAGACAGCGGGTTCAAACCCGGCCGAAGTCGTCAGATTTTTTAGGAGCGTTGGAAGTCCTTCAGTATGTCTTCCTTCGGAGGAGAAGTAAAGCCGGCGGTCCCATGTCATAGATTTATGGCATGTAAAAGATCCTTCCACCGACTAAACATGTGTGCAGTAAATTGTTAGGTTAGATTTCGTCGGAACGGTCTATCAAATTTCCAACGTTCTCCAGTAGGTATCATTGATATCTGGTGGCGAAAGTTGGAACTACTTGAAATTGAACGGAACTTGTAGCTCACCCTATAAGGGTGTCTGCTGGATACAGCTACGGACTCAGGCGAGCCTAACATGTCCTTGGACACTCCCGGCACTAAAAGCCATACGATAAATAAATAATCCTAGATCCTAGTACCCTCATATTTGTACATAAAAGCGAGTTGGTAATAAATTACTAATTTCTTTCAAGTTAGGGCATGTAAATATTTGTTTCCGCATAATGTAGGCCTAAGTTGTGCCAACTTGTGTTGACCGGCTGGAAAGCTTTCTAATAGAACTAGGCAACACTGAATAATGACTTTCATCACTTCAATTCATAGTAAACCTCATGGGAGATGGGCTGTGAAGTAAAGCCCCATACATTCAATTATTGAACATTCATATTGGTACTGCCTCCCCATCCCCCTCAATAAAACTATGGCCAAGAGTTTTTGAGGTTATATGTATCCTTCGGTTGCTTCGGTGTAGGCCTAATGTTGAAATGTTCGATTTTTTTTACATAAAACCTTCGGCACTTTTTTCGCTCCCTACAATAAGCTGGGTCTCACGAAACTAGCAGCTTCGAATGACATTCACGAGGGAGTGTCCAACGGGAGTTGGCTTCGCTGCGGGTTAAATTTCTGAATAGCCTACTCCTGCAAACACATTTCGATTTCTCCTGTGGCCTTCGCCTAATGTGAAACGAGATTAAAATATAGTTCATAATTGTACATATGCGTTGCCGGAGGGAATGCTCTTGATCTTGAATGGTTATCTCGTTCATATACACGCCTCGCTAGTTATATAAAGAGTTCAGAGTTCGTTTCTGTTTGTTTACTACTAATAGGCCTATATATGAAGCTATACAAGGCATTAGGATCCTTCGCTCAGCCTTCGGTGACCATTTAAAGCAGCGAAAATGGTAAGTGGCCCAGTCACGCTCCCGGCATAGGCTATGGCTGTCTTGGTTGGCAGAATTGATTGCATGTAGGCCTACCACGTACCAATTTTTTATAAGTTGGAGAAGATTAGCAAGTGGCAAGTGTGTACCGGTATCGGTACTTGGAATGGGTACGGTACCATGTTTCGACTTTCGGAAAATTTCGACATATCTTCGTGTTTCACATCCCTCAGACCCCATAACCACCGTCAGTTCTAAAGGTTAGGCCTATAGCCTATATAATTTAAGTACGGTAGGCTATGTAGGCCTATGTATCATAATGTACTGTAGTCCACATCACTTTCTTGTGGACACGATGGTACCGCAATTTTGCACCAATCACTTTGAATTTTTTACATAATAAGTTAGATATCTCTTTAAAATCTCGGTCGAGTTCGTTAATGGGCACAATCGGACCAAGAGGGTGAAAATGGGGGTGGGGGCTTTTTTCGAAAAGGTGAAATATCGCTATAACTCTCTTAATATGTGAAATATCGAATCCATTCAAAGTTCTTACTATTTGTCGGATAAGCGTGAAAAGTTTTTGTCTGTAAAGAATTTTGATTGCAGCAACCATTGACCAAAGGGGTGGGAAAAAGTGGGTTTTTAGAGAAACAAAAATCATATCTCTCTTAATAGGCACAATATCAAAACCGTTTACAATGGCCCATACTCCTCTAATTATTACCTAAAACTTTTGTCTGAAAGAATTTTTGATATGACCCATCTTTACGCCAAGGGATGAGCAAAATGATTTCGGAATTATAAGAAAATGCCAAGAGCCATCAGAGATTGCCATGACAATGCCACTGCACGAGATCACATTCAGTTTTCCATCTGTCTCTGTGGGAAGCGGCTTCGGTGGCGTAACTGGTAGCATGCTGAACTTCTATGCCCGGCTGAAGTTGTCGGAGTTTTGAAGAGCGTTAAAAATCCCTCAGTAACTCTTCCTTCGGAGGGGAAGTTCCAACGTTCGTTGCCAGTTTCTGGTTGTAATGGCATCTAGTAGGCAAGTTCACAGCTAGGTGTCGTTGACGGTAGCATTTGGTAGTGAAATTAGGAACTACGGTAATACTTGAAATAAATTGACTGTCTGCAGTCCTTACCTGAATTACAGACTAATACAGCATCACAATTAACACCGGTTATCAGACAGATACTACACACACCCAAAAGTACATGGGGCTACATGACCGCATTATTACAGCCCCTAAACTGAGGAACCAACCAATATCTCTGCGAGAGATAAAATTTTGCGTGAAGAAGTAACAGACCGTTAGATAGTTACACATCAGTGTAGAAACCTTGCATAAGGATAGTGTGACCACAAGTATAAAAGTGGACCCCAAATGACGAGAAGGTTACCGGTCCCATAAGACAGTAAAATGTACAAAATATGCATAAAAGGACGAAAAACAAAGTTTATTAAGCTCCAATATACTTTCTCGCAATGAGGTGTAAAAATGAGGTCTGATCCTTCTACGAAAACCTCCATATTTTGCCTATCCCCAAGTTTTCCCGGCGAAATCTACATCCGCCTTCCGTCGTTCCGAGAGGAATACTTTGGATTTGTAGCGTTACGAAAGCTTCCAGAATTCTTTGAAAACTTGGCGAAGAATACATTTAGTTAGGGCCACCGAGAGGATTTAAGGGCCCCAATGCAAATTATTTTCTTGGCCCCTTTATCCACTATTAGCTATTCCAGAAAGAAAATGCAAAAGCATCTGATGCACAGTCATATTTTAAAAAAAACATACAAATTCTTATTTCACAGAAAACATTTTAGTAGTTTATGAAACATATTTTTTAAAGTGCACAAAACAATTTGGGATTTTTGAGTAATTTTATTACAGTTAACATGCATAGGAAAATATTTTGCAATTCTTTATTTATTTGTTTATGTAATGAAAACTAAGTAGCATTTTAAAACTTCGCATTAGTTTTTATTATTATTATTATTATTATTATTATTATTATTATTATTAATTAAATCGTTACAAATATACACAGTTTACACAATTCAGAAAGACTAGGGTATCTTTAAGTTTCGAGAGAACTGTCGACTCTCTTCCTAGCACTTCAAAAGATATGGTATACATGCAATCTTTCTTACATCAAAATCTTACAAAACTACTGAAATTATGAGTAGGTACATAATTATGTAGGCATATGTAGGCATATGTGTATACCATTAGTTGGCGTAAAATTTGCAGTGATTCATATCCCTTTATCCCTGCTACCGACTTTGCATCACAACTGCAAATTACGCAAAGAAAATATGTTACTGTTCTTGTACCTCCATCTCATCCTCGCCCCAGATCACATCATCATCTGCAAACAACATTACCTTCATCATCATCATTATTATTATTATTATTATTATTATTATTATTATTATTATTATTATTATTATTATTATTATTTATTGGTTAGATACAAGGCTGGAAAGTCAGTTGGCTGCCACAACGTGGAGCCTCACTCAATATTGCCAGTTCAAATATAATCAGGATTTTCTGAAAATCCGAGGAAAGATTTAATTCAAATTCCAATATGAAAATGGAATAAATTTTCAAAGTGAAAATTTCAAAATAAAAATAAAATCAAATTCAGAAATTATTCAAAATTCAGAAAACGATTCAAATGGTAAAGTCGGATAATTGTGCAAAATCACAATAAGAAAAGAATCATCAAAGATCAAAAATAGCTAAATCCAAAATTTCAAAATTCAAAAACTAAGAAAATCTGATTTGCGAAAGCAAATCTTCAAAAACTAACTTCTCTGAGACTGCGAAGTGGCAACAGCGCGAAATAAGGGGGGGGGGGGGATGCAAAGAAGAAAAGTGCGCAAGAAACTGCTCCTCTCGAAACACTCTTTCTTATATCCAAAAATAATTAATTGCGAAAACCCAAGGGGTCGAAAATTCAAATCTGAGAAACATCTTACAATGGTTAAATGCCAGCGGTAATCATCGAAGCGAGGACTCCACAAACCCAGGCACGGTCAACAAGAAGTTAACTCGCCCACCAAGATCCCCAAACATGCTGGAACTGAGGCTAACTAGCCTACTCCAAGCACACCGTGACTTGCTTCGATGAATAAAAATCACTGACCACGAGGTCTAAACCAACTACATCACAAAATTTCTACAGAAATAAAATGATCACACTAAGCATCTACAAGAACACAGAACTAAAAACTGGGGCTACAAATTTAGAAGGACTGGTCTTACTTCAGCTGAATCGGAGACGAACAACGTGAAGAGCCATACACGTTCAGAACAGGTGCTGGTTTCCATATCACTCGGCTGACATCTGGGTAGCCTCGCAACTGCTCGTTCCCTGCTATCGGCCATCCGAGTTCTTGAGAGGGTCTTGATTACCTCGGCGTTCGGTTCGCCCCCTGACAGACCCCTCGTTCGATCCCTGGTCTTCATCCCGGCGTTTTCTTATTCTCGTCCCTCCGGAAAATCTTGTAGTCTCCTTCCATACATGTGTTGGCCACAATTCATAATGTTCTCTGGTAGATTGTTTTTTTTAAGTGGCTGCGTGATTTTTTTTTTGAGATAGTAAATCAATCCTTCGATAAATGCCAATATTGTGTAGGGTGGGTATTTTGTAAGTATTTTTATTCTCAGTTGCATTTTGTGACTATTTTGAATCTAAATTACATTTTGTAAGTATTTTCTATCTAAATTGCATTTTGTAAATATTGTCAATTCAAGTAACAGTACAGTACATATGTAGTTAGTTTTAGTTGTAAGTAGGTAGTTAGTTTGTCTATTAGATATATGTCATTGTTCTATTATACTGTGGTGTGTGAGTGTGTCTGGTAGCAGTTGCATTGTTTATTAGTTATAGTTCATTGTCTCAGTAGACTGTGATGTGTGATTGCATGTGAGTGTGTCTGGTGACAGACTGTTTTAGTGGTAGTATTTGTTGTTGGTGGAACTTTAGTATTTTATCGTTAGTAGAATTTTGGTATTTAATTGTTAGTACGGTAGAAGGTTAGTATTTTTGTTAGTAGAATTGCTCTTTACTTATTCTGAAAGGGAGTAGCAGCCTTTCAGAATAAATCAATTCTTTACTAGTCTTATAGACGGTTAAGATATTGATAATATAAGCCAAATAATGGCTACACTGCGTCCTGCTGCACGGCTGAAAGCAACGGGAAACTACAGCCGTATGCTATTCCCGAGGATATGCACCTCTCTATGCATAAATACATGTGATGATGGCCTCCTCCCTTGTAAAATTTCAATCCGGAGGTAAACTAGTCCCCCGTTCGGATCTCCGGGTGGGGACTACTCGAGAGGGGGTTAACATCACAGAAGTGACAAAGAGGAAATCTGGCATTCTACGGATCGGAGCGTGGAATGTTAGAAGTCTGCTAGGAAATGGAAGGTAAGAAAACTTAGAAAGGGAAATGGATAGGTTGAGGTTGGATTTGGTTGGAATTAGTGAAATGCGCTGGCAGGAAGAACAGGACTTTTGGTCAGGAGACTATAGGGTCATTAGCACTAAATCAAACAATGGCCAAGCAGGGGTTGGTCTCATATTGAGTAGGAAACTTGGACAGCGGGTGGAATATTATGAGCAATATAGTGAACGGATTATTGTAGCAAAAATAAATACTAAACCTACCTGCACCACAGTGGTACAAGTCTATATGCCTACCAGTCAAGCTGATGATGAGGATGTTGAAAAGGTCTACGAAGAAATAGATGAAATTCTGAGGTATATCAAGGGTGATGAAAATGTTATAGTAATGGGAGATTGGAATGCTGTGGTAGGAAAAGGGAGAGAAGGGAAGATAGTAGGAGATTTCGGATTAGGTGAAAGGAATGATCGAGGAAGCAGGCTGGTAGAATTCTGCACTGAGCATGAGTTGGTCATAGCTAACACCTTATTCAATAACCACAATAGAAGAATATACACATGGATGAGACCAGGAGATACAGGGCGTTACCAAATCGACTTCATCATGGTCAAGCAGAGGTTTCGAAACCAGATTTTGGATTGTAAAACATATCCTGGTGCTGACATAAACTCTGACCACAATCTGGTTGTAATGAAATGCAGATTAAAGTTGAAGAAACTGAAGAAAAGTCAAAAGCCAAAAAGGTGGGCAATAGACAGACTGAAAGAGAAGGATGTAAACGAAAGATTCAAGAAGAGTATAAAGGAAGGCCTAATGAAAAACCCTAAACAAACTTCAATTGCAGACGAATGGGCACTTTTGAAGAATGAAATAACAAAATCCGCAGAAGAAAACATTGGTAGGAAAGAGAGAATAGGTAGAAAACCATGGATCACTCAGGATATACTCGAATTGATGGATGAAAGGCGGAAGCACAAGAATGTAAGAGATGTAAAGGGGAAAGCAGAATACAGACGTCTGAGAAATGAGGTTAACAAGAAGTGCAAGGAAGCGAAAGAAGAATGGTTGAAAGAGAAATGTGCTGGTATAGAAAATTGTCTGAAATTAGGAAAAGTAGACACAGCTTATCGAAGGATTAAGAATACTTTTGGGGAAAAGAAGACTAAGTGCTGTAATATTAAGGACACAAATGGAAAGCCTCTAACAGATAGGGAAGAAAAGGTTGAGAGATGGAAAGCTTACATAGAGAGTTTGTATCAGGGAAAGGAGATTGAGAATCATGTAATGGAAAGGGAGGCGGAAATTGATGAGGATGCGAAAGGAGATTTAATATTGAGATCAGAATTTGATAGAGCTTTGGAAGACTTAAGCAGGAACAAAGCACCAGGCATAGATGATATACCGATTGAGTTGCTACGCTGCATAGGAGATGAAGGTCAGATCAGGTTATTTCACTTGGTGTGTAGGATTTATGAGACAGGTGAGGTACCCCCTGATTTCAAGAAGAATGTAATCATCCCTATACCAAAGAAAGTGGGAGCTGACAGATGTGAAGATTACCGTACAATCAGCTTGATTACTCATGCTTCAAAGATCCTGTCTAGAATAATTTACAAGAGGATTGAGAGCCAGATAGAAACGGAGTTGGGTGAAGACCAGTTTGGTTTCAGGAGAAATGTAGGAACAAGGGAAGCTGTACTAAGTCTTAGGCTGATTTTGGAAGGTAGAATAAGGAAAGATAAGAGAACGTTCATGGCATTTGTAGACTTAGAAAAGGCTTTTGATAACGTTGATTGGACTAAATTGTTTGACATTTTGAAATCGATTGGAATAAAGTACAGGGATAGGAGGGTGATATACAATCTATACAGAAACCAGACAGCAGTCATTCGAGTTGAAGGGCATGAGAGAGAAGCTGGTATTCAGAAAGGTGTAAGGCAAGGCTGCAACTTATCACCCATACTTTTCAATCTTTACATTGAACAAGCAATTAAGGAAATTAGAGAAAAATTTAAAGTGGGAGTGAAGATTCAAGGAGAAATAATTTCAACTCTGAGATTTGCTGATGACATCGTCATCTTGGCCGACAAGCCTGAGGATTTGAATGAGTTTTTGAATGGTATGGACTCCGTCTTACGGAAAGAATTCATGATGAAAATTAATAAATGTAAAACAAAAATACTGGAATGCAGCCGAAATAAATCAGAAACCTCTATGGAGATCAAATTGGCAGGTGAAAAGCTGAAGGAAGTAGGAGACTTCTGTTATTTAGGAAGCAGAATAACCAGTGATGGACGAAGCAAAGAGGATATAAAAAGTAGGTTGGCTCAGGCAAGAAAAGCATTTCTACAAAAAAGGAATCTGCTGACATCGAATATAGATTTAGGTATTAGGAAGTCATTTTTGAAAGCCTTTGTCTGGAGCGTGGCGCTCTATGGAAGTGAAACTTGGACTATTGGTGCAGCAGAAAAGAGGAGAATTGAAGCATTTGAAATGTGGTGTTACAGGAGAATGATGAAGATCAGATGGGTAGATAGGGTTACAAACAAAGAGGTATTAAGACGAGTGGGAGAGGAGAGATGTTTCTGGCGACTGCTAATGAAGCGAAGAGATAGGTTGGTAGGACACATATTAAGACACCCAGGAATAGCAAGCTTAGTTATGGAAGGAAGGGTCGAGGACAAGAACTGTAGGGGTAGACCAAGGTTAGAATATGTTAAACAGATTGCCTCGGATGTAGGGTGTGGTAGCTATGTAGAGATGAAACGATTAGCTCAGGACAGGGAGGCATGGACAGCTGCATCAAACCAGTCAAAAGACTGAAGACTCAAACAACAACATGAGATCACCTTTTGTCCGTGTGTCTGTCTGTGTGTGCGTGTGTGTGATGGTGTGTGAGATGGTGAGTGCCCCCCCCCTAATAACCTTTAAACGGCTGGAGCGAGATCACTGAAAGTCGGTAAGTTCATAGCACTATTCTTGGCGACCCCGACCGTGCCCTTAAAATTTTGTTACTTCTCACCTATCCAACATGGCGGCTGTGCGAAATATTTCACCAGCATTCAATATCTCCGAAACTATTACCGATATCACCCTGGAATATTTTACGGTGATAAAGGAAACTACCTTTGAAAACCTGGTAACTACAAAACCAACATGGCGGCCAAGCGAAGTTGCGACTTTTAAATAGACGTTTCTCGCGATTTAACCAACCAAACGCAATAAAACTTGGTACAGTATATATTTATACACATTGTAATGTACAAATATCTAACTTTGTTCAATTGTTTACATAACCTCAAGATGGCGGCTATTGCGAAATATTTCACCGGCATTCTATATCTCTGAAACTATTAGCGGTATCACCCTGAAATTTTGTACGGAAATAAAGAGCACTACTGTAAGTTCATCTATAAGACGTTCAAAAACCGTTTAACTACAAAACGAATATGGCGGCCAAGCGAATTTGAAAATTTGAAATACACCTTTCTTGTGATTTAAAGATCGAAACGCAATGAAACTTGGTACAGGAAATGTTTATACACATTGTAATGCACTGGCATCTAGTTTAGTTCAATTGATTACATAACCTCGAGATAGCGGCTGTGCGAATTTTAAAATTAAGTTTTTGATGTGTAACATCTTTTCGCTCGGTTGCTGGATAGTTTTGTGGAAGTGATTTTGAAAATTGGGGACGGAAGTGGATTGGAACGATCGAGCTGGCAGTGGTGGATCCAACGGAAGTATGCACTGCCCGCTCAATCGATCAAACGGAAGTGTACTAGCTGGCAGTGGTGGACAACGGAAGTATGCACTGCTCCCTCGATCGATCAAACGGAAGTGTACTAGCTGGCAGTGGTGGGCAACGGAAGTATGCACTGCCCGCTCGATCAATCGGACGGAAGTGTACTAGCTGGCAGTGGTGGAAAACGGAAGTATGCACTGCCCGCTCGATCGATCGATCCAGCTACCAGATTATCATTTTAAACGATAATTATCATATCAATATGACTCAATTTAACAGAATCCATATGAAATTACGTGTTGGTCTGAGAATGAAGAGGACCTGTTTATAAGGAATTTAAGGTTATGAGCTTTGTCCCGTCTATTAATCTAGTTGATCCATATCGTATTCTTCTTTTTTTTGGCTAGTGCTGGTGGAAGCTACAAATCATCTAATAAAATGAGCTCCGTATTATAAACTACAATATCTGTAAAACATTTCCTTTTACAATAACAATTGAAAATGTGTGTATTGGAAACAAGGCAGTGTGTGCTCTGTAGCGCGAGAATGTTATGGTAATACAGTATGCAGTGCATTTAGCAGGCACTGGTTTGACGAGCACAGTGGCAAATGTTTCACCGACTTTCATTTGTCATTGAGCAGTTTATGAAGCTTCACGTTCAAGGTTGAACATCACATGGGGTAGGACAAAGACGACAAATGACATTTAAGTAAGCGGCATTATTTTCAAGCTGTGGTTGAGTAGGCTAGTCAAATATTAAATCCATAACAGAATGTTGTTATATGAGTGGAATAAAAGCTGAGACTAGGTCATTTCATGATTGTAGGAAGGCCTGTTTTGATGGTTTACGACGAATTGTATGAGAGTCTTGAGAATAATGAATGATATACTTACTGAGGAGTGTGCTCACAGTATTCGAGAGTACCGTAGAGTCGACGTTGTGTGTCACTTTGTTATTATGAATTATTAGGGAAGGAAGGAAGCTTGAAGTTTTGCGTGACCGTTAATCTCACAATCATGATCCACGGTACCTCCCTTTTACGTGGAATGTGAACCACAGGACATGGCATTTCAATTCGAAAATCTCACATGTATTGACCGGGAATCAAACCCGGTCTACCTTGATGAGAGACTAACAGCTTGACCGCTGCACCACAAATGTGACAGTAGCATATCTCCAATTCAATCTTTACATTCATCATAGTACCAGTCTGAAAATGGAGTGTAAATTAACATTTTAAGAATGTCCAATCTGTGTAGTATACGAGTAGGATAACATGTCAGATGTTACACATCATATGCGACTACTGTAAGGCTCGTACCTTTTTTATTTCTTATGTCGTAATCATGAGATCGAAGTGAAAGTTTGAATAATGAACCTACGCAATAATTTTCCTTTAATGGTACATGACTCTATGCCTATGCATATAACAATCCAACATTGCGACCATCCGAAATATTTAGACGGAACTCAATATCTACTAATCTATTACAGCAATCAAACTGAAATTTTGTATGTTCATAGAGGCAACTAACTTAACATAAGTAAGATATGAAAATAGGCTGTATAGTTCATCATGGAACTACCTGTTTCTTTACATCAGATAAGCCATTAACAGATCAGCTTGTAGACGATCCACAATTCAGATAAGTCTCCACATCATCACATTATCCGTAGAAAAACACAGTTAATGTATGTTACAGTTGTAGTTCAGCAAAGTACTCGTTGGTAATTCCTGCTTGAATTACAATTCTACAGTAGTTTAGGGGTTAATGCATAGATTAGTACGTGGAGGGAGATAAGCTTGTGCACTGTAGCGGTGACGTCTGGTAGCTAAGTTCTGAGCTGCCGCACTTTCTAAGTTTGGGTCGTTTTTTGTTTTCTTCTCTTCATCCGATTGCGATGAAACTTGGGTGAAACGTCGAGTACACTCCAAGGAAGGTTTCAGGGTTAGTAAATCTATTGTACAATATGTAGTGCACGTGTAGATTCAACAAAGGAGTGACGGCCCGCGAATCGTTTGAACAATCGTTCCAGCCGTTTAGATTTTATTAGGGGGAGACACACACATACACACACATACACATACACACACATGGACAGAAGGTGATCTCATAAGCCTATTATTGTAAATGAAAATAGGCTAAAATGGATACGATTATTTTTGATTCGAACTTTTTAATTTAGAACTTGCTTACTGGCAGCACCAAATTTTCTTGGATATGTGTTCAATATTTTTTTCACAACCACAGTGATAAAATTAAAATCAATATTGCCTTGGCTCTTGAAGCGATATTCCCCTCCCAGCAGAGGGGCGCCACAACATCCGATGTGTGACCTGAATAACAGTCCCCTCCTCCACACACCAGTCGACACTTCCATAAATTGGATGTATTATCCCTAGATAAGTGAGCGATAGCTTCATGTCTTCTTTCAGGCGCATGACGTAGCCGTTGGGTCTCCAGCTCTTCATCCCTCGGTTTATAAGATTGATACTGCATTAAATGAAACGTGTAGACTCATCACTGGCTGCCTGAGACCCATGCCATGTGATAAACTGTATTGTTTAGCGGGCATTGCACCCCCAGATATCAGAAGAGAAGTTGCAGCTAAATGTGAGAGATCTAGGGTTGATGTGTTTCAATCACATCCATTGTATAGCCTTCATCCAGCCCACTCTCGACTGAAGTCCAGAAGAAGCTTTCTTCACACAACTGAGTGCCTAACTGACAAACCTCAGGTTTTGAGGATTACATCTTGGTTGACCAGAAGCCCCCACATTACTCAGTGGATGGCTCCATCTGAAAGGCTCCCAGCAGGATATACAGAGGCTTGGACAACTTGGAAGTCTGGTGTTGGCAGATCCAAGTCCAACATTCATAAATGGCGTTTTTGCTGCGACCCGGTCCTTTGTGAATGCGGTGAAGAACAGACTCTGGGTCATCTGCTTCAGTGCAGTCTGTGTCCTATACTGTGCACCATGGAGGATCTGGTGACGCCTTCACCAAATGGACGTGACATGGCAAAATATTGGTCATACATTATTAATTAGAACCTTAAATGTTCAAGTTTTGTCATTTTTGTTGCCATTTTGTACATAATTTGTTATGTAATATTTTGTTCCTGACACGAGTAAATAAATCATGGTTTCTGACGTGGATCAGCTGTGTGAGACCCAGCTCTGTTAAATTCAGAACAATGGAATGTAAATGGGCTCGTAAATTTAGAAAATGATACAGGGGATGAAGTAGAATCCAAGGATTCAGATTGAAACCACTGCCTGAAAATGAATGCAGCTCTTTCGGCTTTGTGTATTGAAATGCATATGAAGTCATAACTCATAATGCACCTGTGTAATACGCAAATTATCATGAAAGCATCATTAAGGGTGACGTGAATCAATATTGTGGATGAGAGGGATCATTGTGCCTGTCTCTGTAACCTTTATGAGCGTGCACGCACGATGCAGCTCTGTAAGCAGTGCTGGTGCAGGATACCTGGAGCGGTTGAAAGAGGGTTTCATATTAACACTGGAAATCGAAATTTTTTGAAAGCCTTTGTCTGGAGGGTGACGCTCTATGGAAGTGAAACATGGACTGTTGGAGCAGCAAAAACGAGGAAAAGTGAGGGATATAAAATGTGGTGCTACAGGAGAATGATGAAGTTCAAATAGAGTAACAAATGCAGGGCTGTTAGGAGTAGTGGGAGTGGAGAGATGTTTTGGGTGACTCCTAATGAAAATTTATTGATGTGTAACATCTTTCCACTCGGTTGCTGGAAATTTTTGTGGGAGTGATTTTGAAAAATGGGACAGAAGTGGATCGGACGGAAGGTGTAAGACGCACTGCCAGCTGGATCGTATCCCTCATGGACATACATCAACACACAAAAATCTTTTTTATTTACACACTAATAATACATAACAATTCCAAGACACTTTTTTTTTCACTGCCTACTTGATATTTCTACTCTCGCACTGCCTTCTTGATACTCTGCTGCTAATCATATCAATATGACTCATTTTAACAGAATCCTTACGAAATTACGTGTTGGTCTGTGAATCAAGAGGTCCGGGAACTGGGCAAGCCTTTCATGATCTAATGCTGTGCACATTGCATTTACTAGCAAGTTGGCCTATTTATAAGGAATTTAAGGTTATGAGCGGTGTCGCGTCTATTAATCTAGTTGATCCATATCGTATTCTTTATTTAGGCTACTGCTGGTGGAAGCTACAAATCATCTAATAAAATTATTTCCGTATTATAAACTGCAGTATCTGTAAAACACTCCCTTTTACAATAGATTAATATTTGTACCAATAATAGTATAAAATACCGGTGTATCAACAATTTCACGTGAAGTTTCTTCTATGTCAGATGTTACACATCATATGCGACTACTGTAAGTCTCGTAAAGTATTTTTTTAAATTTATTTATTTTATGGCTAGCGACTAGGTGAATTACAATATAATAAATGTATAAGTAAATCATATGTCCAATAAATACATCACAAGAACATTGGTTGCGTTTGTATTCACAACGAGATATCCAGTTGTTGAATCCAGTCCAGAAAGGGAGGTGCAGCAGAAATAACATCTTGTCGTGATCCAGCCTACTTCCTCAGCAGACATTCTTGAAATATGCTATACAGTTTGAAGAGGAATTCCGCAGTCACAGGCAGGATGATGAAGTCCCCATTTATGTAGCATGGCGTTACGTCTGGCGTGACCTGTTCTTAAGCGATTTAACTTTACTCACTGGTTTCTCTTCAGGTTAAATCCCGGAAGTCTTATAGTAGGATCTAGAATACCTTGATGTTTCACAGGAGCAGACTTCCAGTTTTGGCACCATTGTTCCGTGGAATTAATATCAGGTATGTTATGCCATATTGGGCTCCTTGATCTAAGACGACTGGAGGAAAGATCATTAAGAACTTCATGAATTGGGAGATCCTGTAGGTGATTTTGTTGATGTAGCTTTCTCCACTCCCGTACTGTTGCTTCCTGTCGTCTTAGTTCTGGAGGTGATATGTTACTGATAGTGTGTGACCAGGGAGTTGGGGGTGGATCTCAGTGTACCTGTTATGACCCTCATACTTTCATTCAGATGAACATCGATCTTTTAGTATGAGCACTACGGTGCCACACTGGGACATAATACTCTGCTACAGGATAAACCATGGAGAGGGCAGTCTTGCGTAGTGAAGTTGCATCAGCACCCCATGATGTGCCAGCCAATTTCTTCATGATATTGTTCCGCGATTTGAATTTTTGGCCTGTGATTTCCAAGTGTTTCTTGAAGGTTAAGGAACGGTTGAAGGTGATGCCAAGATATTTTGTGCTGAAATTGTGCTTAATTCTTTGCTGGAAGAAGTACACTTTCAACAGTTGGTGGACAATGCGGTTGCACAGATGAAATACACACACTTCTGTCTTATTTGGAATGGGACTAAGTCTCCATTTTGTATAATTGCATGCATTAATTGCAAATCACTGGAGAGAATGCTTTCTCCTTCCTCAAGCGCGAAGATTTGTACAGCAATAGCTAAGTCGTCAGCATAGCAGAATTTGTTGCTGATGGTGTCAGGCATGTCACTGGTGTATACGTTGAAAAGCAATGGAGCTAATACTGAACGATGAGGAAAACCATTTTTTACTGAAAACGACTTGCTTGTCCTTTGTCTTATGGTGACCTAGAAATTCCGACTCGTCAGCATATTCTTCAGGAGTGATGTTAGTTTTAGACACGCTATATGTCTTTTAAGTTTAAGCAATGGTAATCCGTCCAGCCAGACCGTATTGCATGCCGTTGTTAGGTCGACAAAAGCGACTGATGTCTTCAAATTCTTCTGGAATCCTGCCTCGATGTTAATGCCAGTACCTGTTCACAACAGCTACGTTGGGTTCTGAAATCTGCCTGGTATGACGGAGTTACATTATTTATAATTACCTGGATTCGATTTGTTTCTCGAAGAATGAGCGTATCAGGAAACATAAGACAACCACCAATAACATCAGAGTTTGATTAGAACAAGACGTGACTAAGGGAAGTCGACAGGAAAGATCAAACAGAGCGACCCGGTACAAGTAAGTGGATGCATTGCGAGACTCAGATTGGGTCCCGTAGTCGCCAACACACGTTCCACTAAATGTGATCCCCTGGAGGGAAAGTCTACTGTGTATGGTCTATCTCTTTCGTTATTGTTGTTGTTTGAGTATTCAGTCTTTTGACTGGTTTGATGCAGCTCTCCATGCCTCCCAGTCTTGAGCTAAACGTTTCATCTCTACATAGCTACCACACCCTGCATCCGAAGCAATCTGTTAAACATATTCTAATCTTGGTCTACCCCTACAGTTCTTGTCCTCAACCCTTCCTTCCATAACTAAGCTTGCTATTCCTGGGTGTCTTAGTATGTGTCCTACCAACCTATCTCTTCTCTTCATTAGCAGTCGCCAGAAACATCTGTCCTCTCCCACTCGTCTTAATACCTCTTCGTTTGTCACCCTATCTACCCATCTGATTTTCATCATTCTCCTGTAACACCACATTTCAAATGCTTCAATTCTCCTCTTTTCTGCTGCACCAATAGTCCAACTTTCACTTCCATAAAGCGCCACGCTCCAGACAAAGGCTTTCAAAAATGACTTCCTAATACCTAAATCTATATTCGATGTCAACAGATTCCTTTTTTTGTAGCAAGGCTTTCCTTGCCTGAGCCAACCTACATTTTATATCCTCTTTGCTTCGCCCATCACTGGTTATTTTGCTTCCTAAGTAACAGAAGTCTCCTACTTCCTTCAGATTTTCATCTGCCAATTTGATGTCCATAGAGGTTTCTGATTTATTTCGGCTACATTCCAATATTTTTGTTTTACATTTATTAATTTTCATCATGTATTCATTCCGAAAGACGGAGTCCTTACCATTCAAAAACTCATTCAAATCCTCATGCGTTTCGGCCAAGATGACGATGTCATCAGCAAATCTCAGAGTTGATATTACTTCTCCTTGAATCTTCACTCCCACTTTCAGGAATCATCAAATCCTTACATTACGATCGCAGTGGATGTGCTGGGCGGAAGCTTACTGTGTCCTACTGGTCGGTAGTTACCATCCACTGGACGTAGGTATTGTGACGTATCCCCGAACCATTCCGTCGTCTAACAAGTGAGCGAGGGTTGTTTTCTATCCCAAACTCATCCTTCTGCTCGTCACCACATTCTGTATCATGTATATTGGTGATGTAGCGAGGGTAACTCCCATTTCACCAATAAACTGGAATAATCATTTAACGTATACCCTTCAATGATCGTCGGACCATTTCCTTTCAATTGCCTTAACCATTATCGTATTGTTACGGCTGTGAGTTTGTTTGGTCACCTCGCCGCGTGAGTCACAGCTGCCCCGGGCTATGCTCTGCCTCTGTGTGTTACCTGCGCCTTACACAACGGGCTGCGAGGACAAAGGGATGGTCCAGAATATTCGTTAACCAGCTAGTGATGGAAATCTCGAGAAGCCGTGAATCCTGGAGGATTCTAGAAGCATTCACTGAGTCACCAGCCTGCTATATAAGCTGCCTCATCAGCGAGGGAGGGACAGTGATTTTGAGCTAGTGCGTGTTTTTACCTGAGCGACAGTAGTGTGGTGACGTGACTTGCGAAACCCAAGTGAGGCTATTGCATGCAGTGAAGTGCTGTGTGAATTGCGAAACCTAGTGAGATTCTTTCCGAGCCCGCGGAACAGTGTGTAGCAGACTCGTAAGTAGCCTAACGGTAGTTTGTGTACTCAAGGGAGTGTACAGGTATTTCGGTGAGTGACAGACTGGCTAGACACAGGTCATCCTAATTAGAGAACGGACAGCTGCTCGAGAGAGTGAAAGGGAAGTGTTCCCAGTCAGAGAGGAACTAGAGTGAGATACTAATTACTTGTATCTGTTTATTATGCGGTGTACTGTAACTTGCTAAGACCTGCAATAAAATTACTATTTCTTTAAAAGGACCATTGTTTTGTGCTTCTACCCACCGTAATCCAGTTAACGAAAGTGCCACAAGGGGTGGCACGTTACAGTATTCATAAACATACTGACCATGTCGCCACCCTCTCTGGTAGACTTGCGGTGCTTGACGAAGGGGTAGCCGTGAGGGGGGTATAGTTTCGCGAGAGGGGATTTGTCAGTGAGGTGGTATGTGAGTCGAGGCATGGGGGATGAAAGAGTGTGGAGGGAGCGGAAAGGGACTCAGGATGGGCATTTCCTACTAGTTGGTACGTGGGCCACTCGCTCAGTCGATGGCACGAGTGTGTGACCTTGCTGAGACAGCTGGTTACTCGCTGAGTCAGCGGGCTGGCTGCCGGCCGAGGTGCGTGTATTGCGAGGAAGCAAGGATCGTAATGAAACAGACGTCCCTTGTTTACAACCTGGGTTTATTACACCAAAGTCAGGGGAAGTGTGTTGGCAAGGGTGCAGAGGGAATGAGAGAAAAGCTGGCACACTTACCATTGAAAGTCAGGCCTGGATGTCTTGTAAACTAGAAGAGCTGTCGTGTAGGACGTGGGTGCCTCGTCTGCTGTCGTCGCACCGTTTCACGCGGGTCTCCCCGATCTAACTGCCCTGAGCCCGTGGGTCCTCTCCTTATTTCAAGGCTCATGTACTTTAGCTCTCCGTTGTCAGCCGTACTTTGCTTATTGTTTATATTGTTTGCGGTAGTGTTGAAAACATGCAGCCACAGTGTTATGACCGTGAGGCAATAGTCGCCTCACCTGTGTGTAATAATATAGCTGTCTGTAAGCTGTTCCTCGTATCCCTTTCATGGGATTTGGGAAATGCTGTAGTTTGGGCTGGGCCTAAACAGTACCATTTAACTTGTTATTCACTGTCAACAATAGAATGACGAAATGCGTTGGTAACGTAAGTTTGCAAGGAAATCAATGAATCGGAATATAAAACTAAGAATGCGTTATTGCTGTTTCTGCGAACAAAGTAACAAATGTAAGCATTGCGATCAGTAAAAAGAAAGGTGCAATAAGACCAGTGAAAACCAGACATGATGCTTTGTAAACTAGCGCTGTGATTCTTTGATTTTATACACATTCAGATGCTCTGTTGGTCCAATTCCAAAGAGTGGCGCCTGGGAGACATCCTCAGTATCTTCGACAGTTCGCTTGCAAGCAGGTGGGGGCGTGGACATTGAACTAACAATCCTCTCACTCCACATTCCAACCAGTAGAATGGTCTGGGCAAGGTTGCATTATTGAATAGGCGCTCTGGGAACTATTTCAGGAACCTTTGGCGCGTTTAGGATTGCTCACGACTATGATTTATGTTCTGAAGAAGTCTAACCAAATAGTAGTCGTGTTTAACTGAAACATCGTACTTTATTCTATCTCCGTCTCGTGTCTAGCATTATTGGCTGTCACCATGGAGGCCCCGGTTCAATTCCCGCCTCTTCCAAGAAATTGAATTCTGATCTGAGGGAGATAACATGGTTTACTCAGCCTCTGCTTCATGGGTTCAATTTACATCCATGCCATCCCAGATGTGGTAGTCCGTACTTTCCCACTTCTTCATTCGAATGCTGGGATGGTACCGGAACAATAACTTTACCTTGCACAACCCAGCACCACAATAACAGTTTCCGTTTGTTAATGTCTCCTTGAGGTCACTACCACCGTGTGATATTGTAATATGAACTTAAAATACAGAACGTGCCTCGTCCTTTAGGACAGTTTAAACCATTCTCGGTTCGATAATTGGAACTGGTGGGTTCAAAGTTATGAATTATAATGTTTGCACAATTCACACGGCCGCTTTCTTGAAATGGTCTGGCTGATGACCGTTTAGTTTGGGCGCAAGACGCGTCCTATATGAAGGTATGTTGTTACCAAATTTGGTAAAGGTCGGAAGATTAGTCGTAATTTTATTTTACGTTTTAAACTTTTGAGAGGCCGTTATTAAGTTTTGATAAAGATGGTGGTAATTATATTAAACATGACACTGAGGTGTTCTTTGCTAGTGCTACCTCGGTACCAATTTTCGTTCAATTAGGATTTGTCGTTTTTGAATTGATATTGAGGGGGCGGATATACCCACTCACACACACACACACACAAACACAGACTGACATAATTTTTTGTCCCCTGTAGATCGCATAAGCCTACTTTCATTTTATGCAGAAATCCAAGGCAGACTAAAAACACTTCGAGGCCACTTTACATCAGACCCTGGACAGACCAATCAGAAGCTTGAGAAGCTAAATCTTATCAGCGAAGCTCCTTCAATTTCCTTGCCGCTAACAAGGTCCTATCACGTGATCTCGTATCAGCAGTTCTCATCGGCCTGCTCCCTTCCAGCTCTTACTTACACGCTACCTGGCGGCGCACGTTCAAACCTCAGTGGCCTATGCTACTATGGCGATTGCTAAACGCACACAAGATTTTTTTAAATAAAAAAATTGGGATTTCATGGAATTGAGGTGCTTTAAAACATCGTGGTTCAAACCCCACAACCGGCCGTCTTTGAAATGGTTTCCAAAGGGCGGTACATTATAAGAGGCCACTGATCTACAGGGCAAGTTGTCGATCATCTCAAATAGAAGTAATGTAGTTGAGGATGTCGCTCTGACCACATGGTCAGCCGTGTTCTGACAGCAAATTATGCTCGCTCCTATTGAAATCAAAATCGTACGAGATTACTATCATAAAATATCGCTTTTTAAAAGCCGACGTACTGGGTCCTGCCATATTTGACAAACACGAAAGAGATGTTGCGATTCCTGTTTCTGAGTCATACTGTAGTAGCAGACACAAGAAGATTGCCCAAACTGAGACTTTCATAGTCCCAGAGGTTTCTTCTCTGTAGAATTGCAACTTGGGATACTGCAGGCAACGTTTCCTCAGAGCGAGGTTAAAGCAGACAGTCTCGATAATAAGAACACAATCATGCTTTAATCATTGAAGTGTTATAAGTCGTTTTGCAGTACCACCTGTGTAATAACTCTACAGAATTGTTGTTGTTTGAGTCTTCAACCCTTTGACTGGTTTGATGCAGCCCTCCATGCCTCCCTGTCCTGAGCTAATCATTTCATATCTACATAGCTACCACACCCTACATCCGAGGCAATCTGATTTACATACTCTTACCTTGGTCTTATCCTCAATCCTTCCTTCCATAAAGAAGTTAGCTATTCCTGGGTGTGTTAATATGTGTCCTACCAACCTATCTCTCCTCTCCCACTCGTCTTAATACCTCTTCATTTATTTATCTACCCATCTGATCTTGATTATTTTCCTGTAACACCACAATCAAATGCTTCAAATCTCCGTGGGGGCGTGGTGGCTCAGCGGTCAAGCTGTTGGCCTCTCACCAAGGTGGACCGGGTTCGATTCACGGTCAACACTTGTGAGATTTTCGAGGTGAAATGCCATGTCCTGTGGTTCGGATTCCAGGTAAAAAGGAGGTCCCGTGGCTCATAATCACAAGATTCACGGTCACGTAAAACTACAATCTTCCTTCCCTTCCTTCAAATCTCCTCTTTTCCGCTGCGCCAACAGTCCAAGTTAGCTTCCATAGAGCGCCACGATTTCAAAAATGCTTTTCTAATACCTATAATTGATGTCAACAGATATTTTTCTGTAGAAATGGTGAGAAAACAATAATAATTATGGACATGTGTATGAGCTGTAGGTCTATGTGGAATTGTTATATAAGTCTTCAGTCTTTTGACTGGTTTTATGCAGCTCTCCATGCCTCCATGTCCTGAGCTAATCATTTTATCTCTACATAGCTACTACACCCTACATCCGAGGCAATCTGTTTAACATATTCTAACATTGGTCTACCCGTACAGTTCTTATCCTCGACCCTTCCTTCCAAGCTTGATATTCCTGGGTGTCTTAGTACGTGTCCTACCAACCTATCTCTTCTCTTCATTAGCAGTCACCGGAAACATCGCTCATCTCCCACTCGTCTTTATACCTATCCATTAGTAACATCTTCATTATTCTCCTGTAACACCTCATTTCAAACGCTTCAATTCTCCTCTTTTCTGCTGCACCAATAGTCCATGTCTCACTTCCATAGAGCGCCACGCTCCAGACAAAGGCTTTCAAAATGACTTCCTAATACCTAAATCTAAATTAGTTGTCAACAGATTCGTTTTCTGTAGAAATGCTTACTTGCCTGAACCAACCTACTTTTTATATCCCCTTTGCTTCGTCCATCACTGGTTATTTTGCTTCCTAAGTAACAGAGGTCTCCAACTTCCTTTAGCTTTTCACCTGCCAATTTGACGTCAATATGGGTTTCTGATTTCTTTCGTCTGCATTCCATAGGCTTATGAGATCACCTTTTGTCCGTGTGTGTGTCCCTCTAATGCCTTCTAAACGGCTGGAACGATTTCAATGAAACTCGGTTAGGTCATAGCACCGTTTTGGACGACTCCGACCGTGCCCTTCAATTTCTTTTACGTCTCACCAATCCATCATGGCGGATATGCGAAATATTTCACCAGCATTCAATATCTCCGAAACTATTAGCGATGTCTCCCTGAACGTTTGTACGGTGATAAAGGGAACAACTAGAGGTTCACCTATGTGACTTTTGAAGACCTGGTAACTACAAAACCAAAATGATGGCCAAGCGAACATGCGACTTTTAAATAGACGTTTCTCGCGATTTAACCAATTAAACGCAATTTCACTTGGTACAGTATATGTTTTTACACATTGTAATGCACTGATATCTAATTTCGTTCAATTGTTTACATAACCTCAAATTGGCGGTTGTGCGAAATATTTCACCAGCATTCAATAATTCCGAAACTATTACTGATATCACCCTGGAATTTTGTACGGAGATGAAGAGTCTCTATGAGACTTTCAAACCTGTCAACCACAAAACGACTATGGCGGCCAAGCGAAGTTGAATGTTTTAAATAGACTTTTCTCGTGATTTAATCAGCCAAACGCAATGAAACTTGGTACTGCAAATGCTTATGCACATTGTAATGTACTGGCATCTAATTTAGTTCAATTGTTTACATAACCTCAAGAATGTTCGTACTTTTCTCTTTTAAAGTGTGTATCAAACCTCAACCTACAAAATGAACCTCAATCACTAACATACACAGTGATTTAGATATTTTAATAGAGTTTTTATTCTGAGCACCTGAGTAAAATAAAATAAATAAAAACTCTATAAAAACTCTATCTAAATCACAGTGTGTTAGTGATCGAGGCTCATGTTGATACACACTTGAAAAAAGGAAAAGTACGAAAATTCTTATAAACTTGGAATTTATAAGGGAAACAGTGATACATTGTTATAAAGGCGGGAAATTGAACATTTTATTTTAAAATGTTATAATTAGAATTTGTACAGGAAGCACACCAATACTGGGATATGTGCAGCATTTGTGGAGCATATTTAACAATCTAATGAATATTGGCCTTTTTCCTCTGTTAAGCTGGATATATGAAAATAGGCTGTATAGTTCTTCACGGAACTACTTGTTTCTGTTTTGCATTTAAAACACACGTAGCCTATGTTTAATTTAATTGGGCGGGAAAAGAATGTTCCGTGAATAATAATAATAATAATAATAATAATAATTTAAATTTAATTTA
Source organism: Meconema thalassinum (assembly GCA_946902985.2). Lineage (NCBI taxonomy): Eukaryota > Metazoa > Arthropoda > Insecta > Orthoptera > Tettigoniidae > Meconema > Meconema thalassinum. The sequence continues at coordinate 552,537,764 of OX336392.1, forward strand.
ATTTATTTTATTAAATACTATTTATGTTACCTTATTGTGATATGTCTCACGAATCTGATGATCAGTACAGATTATCTGTGAGACATATTAATTATTATTTACAACATATATATAGATTATATTTCAATACAAGAGTGCATGCAAATTTTTGTTATGATAATGATAAAGTATTAATGTAAATAATTAAAGACACAAAAAGTTACACTATAGTAGTTATATTAATAAATTTATGTTATGAGTTAATGTTTGGTTAAGTAATATTTTTTAATGCGACTTATAGCTTATATAGCTTATATAATAATAATAATATCTTATGGCCTCGGGTGCCGGGTGCAAGCTTTGTAATTTTTTACCCAGAGGGTAGCTTGCATGTCGAATTTCGTTGTTCCTTGAATCACTGTGAAAATCAAGGACGTTAGATATCTAAGCTCCTTGAACACTATAGCGCTTTCTAGTAGCGAAATGAGGAACTTTGTGTTGGCGGAAACTCCCGAGATTAATTTTGCCATTATGAACACGGTCTACTGAATTCAAATGGGTTCTTTAACATGCCAACATCGTATTGCTTGCGTGTCGTATTTTTGCCGCCTTTCAAAAATCACTCACCACGGCCAGGAGCGAACCTGCAAGCTTGGGGTTAGTAGACTGACACGCCATCCACTCACCCACCGTCGCAAGCTGTTCCGTGAATGATTCAATACTCTGGGGCGTTTTTCGATTTTTTTAAGAGTCTTCACACCGGATGTAGTTATAAGGGCTTAAGTGGAATTCTGCACTTACTCATATAAGCGCTCATTGTGGTAGAAAAGGCAAACTGCAAGTCTAATGACCGGATATGATTGAATTTCCGCTGAACATCATCTATTCAACTCCCGAGGAGGACGTAAAAGAAGGGTCCAATACTCCGGAACCAAAGATCAAAACGCCTGGGCTAAATACACATTCGATGATTAAGAAAAGTTTTGTGATTTCTAGGAATAAATAACGAATGTATTCACATACTTTATTATATTTTATTGACCTAAATTCCTAGCTCATATCCCCAGAGGTTGTTGATGCGAGTCTATATCTCCTATGAGTAATGTGTTTTGGCCGGTTCTATATCCTCCACCTCCACACCCTCCACACAAGATGGCGGCAGCCCGATAACTCCCGAACTCATGGTTGGATTTTAACAAATGAGGTGTTGTTGAACTCAGGCTGACACTCCCTTTCCTATGAACAACATATTTCAACCCCCAAGATAAAACCTACCCTACTAGGGGGTGAAATTGAATTTTTTCGAGAATCTCTCTTTCCAATTGCAACATGTGAGAGTTTGAATGCCGATATGGAATGTAACGTTGTTCTGCAAACCAATAATCAAAGAGGGGCATGTTAGGCCTTGAGGTGAGAGCCCCTGTTATTGTTGACGAGCCCCCTGCTGTCGGGCCCCTGTTGATGGGTTATTGTTGACAGGTCCTTGTGGACGAGTCCTTGTGGACAAGTCCTTGTGGACAGGTCCTTGTGGACGAGTCCTTGTGGACGAGTCCTTGTCCCTTTGGACTGATCCCTTTGGACGGGTCCCTTTGGCCTGGTTCCTACGGACGAGCCCATGAATTTATTTAAATTATGTCAAAGGGCCTAACTACATTCGTGTGTGTTGAATTGACGTTGTTCACCACTACTATAATGGAATAACGATATGAAAGGAAAGTGACGAAGTACATGTGAACACGTGTGAAATGACCTTATTACCGTCCTCCTTGTGAAACAAGTCACATCCTGTTTTGCTTCATACGTGAGAAAATGTGAGTTCGAACCCGTGGTCGGATTTTGACGAATGAGGTGTCATTGAACTCGGGCTGATACCCCCTTTCCAATGAACAACATATTTCCACCCCAAAATAAAACCTACCCCTACTAGGGGGTGAAATTGTAATTTTTTTTAGAGAATCTCTCTTTCAAATTGCAGCATGTGAGAGTTTGAATGCCGATATGGAATAAAACGTTGTTCCATACAAGAGACATGTGTTAGGTGGATAGCCACTATGAATTAACATGCTTGTTTTTGTTTTTTGTTTTTTTACGCATGCCCACTCATAGCTTTTGTAAGAGGGCAGGCTTTTTAAAAGATGGCGGCTGTAGTGTAACCTAACCTAACCCAACCCACGAATGGTGATCAAAAAGTATTTTAAGTGACGCTTGTCGATTGGCAAACCAATAATCAAAGAGGGATATGTCAGGCCTTGAGGTGATAGCCCCTTTTGATTGATCCCTGTTGATTGATCTCTGTTGATTTGTCCCTTTGGACTGGTCTCTGTTGACTAGCCCCTTTTGGACGGGCCCTTTTTGACAGGGGGTCATTTTTGATGGATCCTTTTTGACAGGTGCTTTTCGACGGGTCCCTGTTTAGGAGTCATTGCTGACGGGTCCTTGTTGATGAGTCCCTGTGGACGGGTCATTGTTGACGGGTCCCTATTGACAGGTCATTGTTGACAGGTCATTGATGACAGGTCATAGTTGACGGGTCATTGTTGATGGGTCCTTGCTGACAAGTCCCTGTTGATGGGTCCCTGTGGGAGGGTCCCTTTAGACCGGCCCCTTTGGACTGGTCCCTATGGACCGGCCCATGAAATTTATCCAAATTATGTCAAAGGGCCTAACTACATTTGTGTGTAAAGCAGTGTGTTGAACTGACGTTGTTCACCAGTCCTTACTACTACAATTGGATAACGATATGAAAGGAATTGATTAACTAGACATGAGTTAACTACCAACGAAACACTTTGGCGACTCTGCTTGTTATTGACCAATGAGTAGGGTTTTAGAAAAACTGTTTGCTATTTTGGGTTATATACAAAAAAATGCTTAGACCTTTTGAGTGACTATGTTTGCTAAACAAGACATTATACCAGACACGATTAGGATTCTTATGTAGCTCAGACAAGGAAAGAATTTCTACAGAATCTGTTGACATTGAATATAGATTTAGGTATTAGGAAGTAATTTTGAAGGCCTTTGTCTGGAGCGTGGCACTCTATGAAAGTAAAACTTAGACAATTGGTGTAGCAGAAAAGTGGAGAATTGAAGTGTATGAAATGTGGTGTTACAGGAGAATGATGAAGATTAGATGGGTAAATAGGGTTACTAACAAAGAGGTATTAAGACGAGTGGGGGAGAAGAGATGTATCTGGCGACTGTTAATGAAGTAAAGAGATAGGTTGGTAGAACACGTACTAAGACACCCAAGAATAGCAAACTTAGTTAAGGAAGAAAGGTTCGAGGACGAGAACTGTAGGGGTAGACCAAGTTTAGAATATGTTAAACAGATAGCCTTGAATGTAGGGTGTGGTAGCTATATAGAGATGAAACGATTAGCTCGGGACAGATAGGCGCTGAGATCTGCATCAAACCAGTCAAAGGACTAAAGACTCAAAACAACAACCTGTAAGTTCACTAAAATAATGTTGTGTAACGGTATATGTTAGTCAACGAACAGTAATGCATTACTAAAACCCATGACACGATACCTAAGAGCTTTTCTAAAATGATTTTAAAATGCCTTTAACCCTATATTGAACACCCAGTTCACAAGACTCATAACTGCAATGTTATGGTAAAACAAAACAAAATCTATATTTCAAAACAAGCAAGTGGTTTAGTCAATGTACACTGGAAAAAGTTTTGTAAACACTCAAGTCCTCAAGACTAATTAAATTAGTAACTGTCAGGTTGACCGAGTGGTTAAGGTGTTTGACTTAAGATGAAATTTTCTGTATAAGGAAGCAAGGGTTCGAATCCCTTACCTGACATAACTATTGCCTTGACATGGCTTGGCCACACTGCATTATTATGACATTCGGTACACAAACCATAGATATAGTGTATTGTTTAAGGCCACTCTCTTTCTGAACATAGTCAGAGACTGTTGATGGTTAACAATTGTATTAATAGTGGGACATGGGGATAGTAATTAAGAAAAACAGACAATACCCATACAATATTTTTATTAAATTCATTTTATAATAGTTACACCCTGAATTCAACTCTATCTCTTTACCTTTGTTCTATATAGATTTTTAAACACAACGCTTGTTGTAGATCCTTTTACAACTTTCTCCAGGTACTCTTGCTCTTAAAAACTGGGGAAGCCGCAATGGTTTTATAAACATAAAACCCTCATTCTCTTCTTTTTCATAATTATCATCATCATCATCATCATTATGAATATTAACATCAAAATTATTATAGTCATTGTCACCATCATTATCATCATCATCATCATTCTCAACATCACTAGAACTATCCAATTCCTCTTGTTTGTTTTCCACAGGGACCTCTTGTAGAGTCTGCGTTGCTTTTGATAGTGTTAAGGTTTTTTTGAACGATGGTATTTGTCCTAACATGTCTTTTTGAGGTGATGATGAATGCTTTTTAACAAACAATGCACTATCTTGAGCAGCAATATATTTTTCTTGGACTTGCTTTTTTACCTGGGTTAGAGTATTTTGCGTATTTAAATGTGTATTAATTTGAGATTCACAATGATGTTCTTTTGAAGTAAGTACGTTGGAGTCTTTTGTTTTAATCATTCCTCGACACTTTTTGGATCGTTGTTTTGAACATCGCCAAATAACAGTTCCATCTTTATTGGTTGTTTTTACAATATATGTATATCCTTTATAGAAGACACATGGCTTGCCATGACTGGTTGTTGAGACTTCCATATCAACTAATACATATGAATTAAATTTTAGTAAAGTCACATGAACAATCTTTAGATTACAAGTGATTTACACACACACACACACACACTTTCCTAAATGTCAAGATTTATGGATGTTGTTTTCCGCCAACAGCTGCTTACTGCGTATGACAAGGCTGGAGACTGGTAGGTGAGACGGTCTTTCACGATGTGAACACTGTAACAGGCAGTAGTCAACTGACAATATTCTTATACCCTAGTCAAGGTTAACAGGTACTTACTGCGCATGACAAGACCGTACACTCGTAGGTTAGACCGTATTTTTTGTTTGTTGCTAAGGATCCCATATATACCCTAGACATGTTAGTTCTGAACACTTAGTGGTTAATTGTATATATTGAATTTAAATACACAGCTCATACAAGCACGTTTTGCGGATGGGAGGGGTGAGAGGCTGGCAAAAAAGGAAATGTTTTAGTTGAATGGAACGTCATGTCCTATTAGGCGTGATTTATAGTAGACGCAATTGATAGTAGACGTAATTGATAGTAGACGTAATTGATAGTAGGTGTAATCGATACTAGACGTGATTAATAGTAGACGCAATTGATACTAGGCGTGATTGATAGCAGGCGTGATTTGTAGTAAGTGCGATTTATAGTAGACGCAAATGATAGTAGGCGCGATTGATAGTAGGCGTGATTGATAGTAGACGCGATTGATAGTAGGCGCAATTTGACATGGGCGCGACTCAGATCATTTTTGATATCATAAAGTTACAGTGTCAATGTTTATACAAAGTACAAGGTAGAGGGTATTTTAAGACATAACCTCAGCTCACTTAACATAACCTAACTTTACCTAACCTAACTTTGTCACGTGACATGTTCTACAAGTTTAGACTTGCTTTAAGACTGATTATGACGTCATAGATTGATGGGAGGGGTGAGAGACTGACAAAAAAGGAAATGTTCTGGTTTAATGAAACGTCATGTCCTAGTAGGCGCGATTTATAGTAGACGCAATTGATAGTAGGCGCGATTAATAGTAGACGCAATTGATAGTAGACGTGATTGATAGTAGGCGTGATTTGACATGAGCGCGATTTATAGTAGACGCGAAAGATAGTAGGCGCGATTGATAGTAGGCGTAATTGGACATGGGCGAGATTTATAGTAGACGCAATTGATAGTAGGCGCGATTGATAGTAGGTGTAATTGGTAGTAGGCGCGATTTGACATGAGCGCGATTTGTAGTAGACGCAAATGATAGTAGGCGTGATTGATAGTAGACGCAATTGATACTAGGCGTGATTGATAGTAGGCGTGATTTGTAGTAAGCGCATTTCATAGTAGGCTCAATTGATAGTAGATGCAATTGATAGTAGACGTGATTGATAGTAGGCGCGATTGATAGTAGACGTGATTGATATGGACGCGACTTAGATCATTTTTGATATTACAAAGTTACAGTGTCAATGTTTATACAAAGTACAAGGCAGAGAGGGGGTATTTTAAGACTTAACCTCAGCTCACCTAACATAACCTAACTTTACCTAACCTAACTTTGTCACGTGACATGTTCTACAAGTTTAGACTTGCTTTAAGGCTGACTATGACTATGACGTCATAGATTGATGAGAGGGGTGGGAGGCTGACAAAAAAGGAAATGTTTTGGTTTAATGAAAAGTCATGTCCTAGCAGGCGCGATTGGTAGTAGACGCAATTGATAGTAGACGCGATTAATGGTAGGCGCAATTGATAGTAGGTGTGATCAGGTACTTACTGCATATCAAAAGGCTGTACACTCGTGTGTTAGACACTCTATCTTGTTAAGGACCCCTATATATTCCCTATACAAGGCTATACATGTTAGTTCTAAACACTTAGTGGTTATTTGTATTTTAAATTTATATACACAGGTTATACAAGCACGTTTTTTCACACAGTAAAACTTTGTCAAATAGCCATATGCGACACGCAAAGTATGTTTCCGCTATCTAGCGGTGACTATGGAAACTACCTGAACATATCCTAATCTAATCCTAGCTAACTTCACCTGACGTGACCATACCGGTTTGTAAGCAAGAACAACAACACACTTAGATTAATTATCGACTCTCAACTCTTATAACTATGTCTATCCCACTCTGTCAAAAACACGATATATTTTTTTAAATTTTTGCTTGATGTCAATACTAAAGTGATAATGGGTTTTCCGATCCTATCACTATAAATTCATTACCCCCACTCTTATCTCGGTCTCGACAACAACCATGCCTATTTTTATTATGTCAGATGATGTAATGTTCGAGTGCAAAGTGGGTGTAAACGTAAGTGCAAAGTGAGTGCAAAAGTGAGTGCAAAGTAAGTGTAAAAGTAGTTGTATAAGTGAGTGCAAAGTGAGTGCAAAAGTGAGTGCAAAAGTGGGGTGTATAAGTGGTACCCTATTTGTAATGGCTTATTTGACAAGTTATTTTGTGGTACTCTATTCGTAATGGCTTATTTCACAAGTTGTTTTTGTCAATGTATTTAGAGGATATTTCTCTTGTTCATGGAAAGTATCTCAGCCCTTTTTATGATAGCATAATGCTTACCGTCATGTTTGTAAGCAACAACAACACACTAAAATTCCAAGAATCCAAACTACTCTAAGGTTAATGATGGTCTCTCAACTCCATTCCACGCCTAGTCAAAAACATTATACATTTCAAATTTTTCAAAAAAGGTAAATTGAGAAAGTAGGCTATATATTTAAACTAAAAAATCATATGCTAACTCCAACACCTACGTATATCCCATTCTCAGTCAAAAAAATACATATATTCTTTAAATTTTTCCAAAAAATATTTGGAAAGTAGGCTATAATTTGAAAACTAATCATCCTAAAAAGTCATATATAGACTCAAACCAATGGCTTTTATGTCCTTAATCGTTAGAACAAAACATGGAATTTGACATTTTTCCAAATATTGATCATTTTTAAAAATGGGCTATATTTTGTAAACTATGAATTACACAAAAAATGTGTTTGACATAAAAATGACAGGTATTTACCCCCTCTACCCACAAACCAAGTCCCAGGTCTCTGAGACAAAATCCAAAAAGGTTCAATTTTGAAAGTAGACGATATTTTGAAAACTAATCATTCTAAAAAGTCATATATAGACTCAAACAAATGTCCTTTAAGTCCCTTAACGTTAGAACAAAACTTAACTTTTTTTTCCTTTTTTTTTTTTAAAAAGTCCAATTTTCAAAATTGCCTATATTTTGGAAACTAAGAATTAGTTCCAAAATGGCGGTCGTAGCTTAACTCAACCTAACCTAACCCTACGAGGTGTGATCAAAAAATTCCAAAATAGCTGCCGTAGCTTAACTTAACCTTTGATTGATCCCTGTTGATTGACCCCTTTTGATTGATCTCTGTTGATGTATCCCTTTGGACTGGTCCCTGTTGACTAGCCCCTTTGGACGGGTCTTTTTTCAAGGGGGAGTCATTTTTTTTACGGGTCCCGGAGGACGGGTCCTTGTTGACGGATCCCTGTGGGCGGTTCCTTTGGACTGATCCCTATGGGCTGGCCCATGCATTTTATCCAAATTATATCAAAGGGGCCCGCCCACAGGGACCCGTCAACAAGGACCCATCCTCCGGGACCCGTAAAAAAAATGACTCCCCCTTGAAAAAAGACCCGTCCAAAGGGGCTAGTCAACAGGGACCAGTCCAAAGGGATACATCAACAGAGATCAATCAAAAGGGGTCAATCAACAGGGATCAATCAAAGGTTAAGTTAAGCTACGGCAGCCATTTTGGAACTTTTTGATCACACCTCGTAGGGTTAGGTTAGGTTGAGTTAAGCTACGACCGCCATTTTGGAACTAATTCTTAGTTTCCAAAATATAGGCAATTTTGAAAATTGGACTTTTTTTTTGAAAAAATGAAAAAAAAAGTTAAGTTTTGTTCTAACGTTAAGGGACTTAAAGGACATTTGTTTGAGCCTATATATGACTTTTTAGAATGATTAGTTTTCAAAATATCGTCTACTTTCAAAATTGAACCTTTTTGGATTTTGTCTCAGAGACCTGGGACTTGGTTTGTGGGTAGAGGGGGTAAATACCTGTCATTTTTATGTCAAACACATTTTTTGTGTAATTCATAGTTTACAAAATATAGCCCATTTTTAAAAATGATCAATATTTGGAAAAATGTCAAATTCCATGTTTTGTTCTAACGATTAAGGACATAAAAGCCATTGGTTTGAGTCTATATATGACTTTTTAGGATGATTAGTTTTCAAATTATAGCCTACTTTCCAAATATTTTTTGGAAAAATTTAAAGAATATATGTATTTTTTTGACTGAGAATGGGATAGACGTAGGTGTTGGAGTTAGCATATGATTTTTTAGTTTAAATATATAGCCTACTTTCTCAATTTACCTTTTTTGAAAAATTTGAAATGTATAATGTTTTTGACTAGGCGTGGAATGGAGTTGAGAGACCATCATTAACCTTAGAGTAGTTTGGATTCTTGGAATTTTAGTGTGTTGTTGTTGCTTACAAACATGACGGTAAGCATTATGCTATCATAAAAAGGGCTGAGATACTTTCCATGAACAAGAGAAATATCCTCTAAATACATTGACAAAAACAACTTGTGAAATAAGCCATTACGAATAGGGTACCACAAAATAACTTGTCAAATAAGCCATTACAAATAGGGTACCACTTTTACACCCCACTTTTGCACTCACTTTTGCACTCACTTTGCACTCACTTTTACAACTACTTTTACACTTACTTTGCACTCACTTTTGCACTCACTTTGCACTCACTTTTACACCCACTTTGCACTCGAACATTACATCATCTGACATAATAAAAATAGGCATGGTTGTTGTCGAGACCGAGATAAGAGTGGGGGGTAATGAATTTATAGTGATAGGATCGGAACACCCATTATCACTTTAGTATTGACTTCAAGCAAAAATTTAAAAAAATATATCGTGTTTTTGACAGAGTGGGATAGACATAGTTATAAGAGTTGAGAGTCGATAATTAATCTAAGTGTGTTGTTGTTCTTGCTTACAAACCGGTATGGTCACGTCAGGTGAAGTTAGCTAGGATTAGATTAGGATATGTTCAGGTAGTTTCCATAGTCACCGCTAGATAGCGGAAACATACTTTGCGTGTCGCATGTGGCTATTTGACAAAGTTTTACTGTGTGAAAAAACGTGCTTGTATAACCTGTGTATATAAATTTAAAATACAAATAACCACTAAGTGTTTAGAACTAACATGTATAGCCTTGTATAGGGAATATATAGGGGTCCTTAACAAGATAGAGTGTCTAACACACGAGTGTACAGCCTTTTGATATGCAGTAAGTACCTGATCACACCTACTATCAATTGCGCCTACCATTAATCGCGTCTACTATCAATTGCGTCTACTACCAATCGCGCCTGCTAGGACATGACTCTTCATTAAACCAAAACATTTCCTTTTTTGTCAGCCTCCCACCCCTCTCATCAATCTATGACATCATAGTCATAGTCAGCCTTAAAGCAAGTCTAAACTTGTAGAACATGTCACGTGACAAAGTTAGGTTAGGTAAAGTTATGTTATGTTAGGTGAGCTGAGGTTAAGTCTTAAAATACCCCCTCTCTGCCTTGTACTTTGTATAAACATTGACACTGTAACTTTGTAATATCAAAAATGATCTAAGTCGCGTCCATATCAATCACGTCTACTATCAATCGCGCCTACTATCAATCACGTCTACTATCAATTGCATCTAATATCAATTGAGCCTACTATGAAATGCGCTTACTACAAATCACGCCTACTATCAATCACGCCTAGTATCAATTGCGTCTACTATCAATCACGCCTACTATCATTTGCGTCTACTATAAATCGCGCTCATGTCAAATCGCGCCTACTACCAATTACACCTACTATCAATCGCGCCTACTATCAATTGCGTCTACTATAAATCTCGCCCATGTCTAATTACGCCTACTATCAATCGCGCCTACTATCTTTCGCGTCTACTATAAATCGCGCTCATGTCAAATCACGCCTACTATCAATCACGTCTATTATCAATTGCGTCTACTATTAATCGCGCCTACTATCAATTGCGTCTACTATAAATCGCGCCTACTAGGACATGACGTTTCATTAAACCAGAACATTTCCTTTTTTGTCAGTCTCTCACCCCTCCCATCAATCTATGACGTCATAATCAGTCTTAAAGCAAGTCTAAACTTGTAGAGCATGTCACGTGACAGAGTTAGGTTAGGTAAAGTTAGGTTATGTTAAGTGAGCTGAGGTTATGTCTTAAAATACCCTCTACCTTGTACTTTGTATAAACATTGACACTGTAGCTTTATGATATCAAAAATGATCTGAGTCGCGCCCATGTCAAATTGCGCCTACTATCAATTGCGTCTACTATCAATCACGCCTACTATCAATCGCGCCTACTATCATTTGCGTCTACTATAAATCGCGCTTACTACAAATCACGCCTACTATCAATCACGCCTAGTATCAATTGCGTCTACTATTAATCACGTCTAGTATCGATTACACCTACTATCAATTACGTCTACTATCAATTGCGTCTACTATAAATCACGCCTACTAGGACATGACGTTTCATTCAACTAAAACATTTCCTTTTTGCCAGCCTCTCACCCCTCCCATCCGCAAAACGTGCTTGTATGAGCTGTGTATTTAAATTCAATATATACAATTAACCACTAAGTGTTCAGAACTAACATGTCTAGGGTATATATGGGATCCTTACCAACAAACAAAAAATACGGTCTAACCTACGAGTGTACGGTCTTGTCATACACAGTAAGTACCTGTTAACCTTGACTAGGGTATAAGAATATTGTCAGTTGACTACTGCCTGTTACAGTGTTTACATCGTGAAAGACCGTCTCACCTACCAGTCTCCAGCCTTGTCATACGCAGTAAGCAGCTGTTGGCGGAAAACAACATCCATAAATCTTGACATTTAGGAAAGTGTGTGTGTGTGTGTGTGTAAATCACTTGTAATCTAAAGATTGTTCATGTGACTTTACTAAAATTTAATTCATATGTATTAGTTGATATGGAAGTCTCAACAACCAGTCATGGCAAGCCATGTGTCTTCTATAAAGGATATACATATATTGTAAAAACAACCAATAAAGATGGAACTGTTATTTGGCGATGTTCAAAACAACGATCCAAAAAGTGTCGAGGAATGATTAAAACAAAAGACTCCAACGTACTTACTTCAAAAGAACATCATTGTGAATCTCAAATTAATACACATTTAAATACGCAAAATACTCTAACCCAGGTAAAAAAGCAAGTCCAAGAAAAATATATTGCTGCTCAAGATAGTGCATTGTTTGTTAAAAAGCATTCATCATCACCTCAAAAAGACATGTTAGGACAAATACCATCGTTCAAAAAAACCTTAACACTATCAAAAGCAACGCAGACTCTACAAGAGGTCCCTGTGGAAAACAAACAAGAGGAATTGGATAGTTCTCGTGATGTTGAGAATGATGATGATGATGATAATGATGGTGACAATGACTATAATAATTTTGATGATAATATTCATAATGATGATGATGATGATGATAATTATGAAAAAGAAGAGAATGAGGGTTTTATGTTTATAAAACCATTGCGGCTTCCCCAGTTTTTAAGAGCAAGAGTACCTGGAGAAAGTTGTAAAAGGGTCTACAACAAGCGTTGTGTTTAAAAATCTATATAGAACAATGGTAAACAGATAGAGTTGAATTCAGTGTGTAACTATTATAAAATGAATTTAATAAAAATATTGTATGGGTATTGTCTGTTTTTCTTAATTACTATCCCCATGTCCCACTATTAATACAATTGTTGCTTGCCACGGTGGGTGAGTGGATAGCGTGTCGGTCTACTAACCCCAAGATTGCAGGTTCGCCCCTGACCGTGGTAAGTGATTTTTGAAAGGCGGCAAAAATACGATACGCATGTCATACGATGTTGGCATGTCAAAGAATCCATTTGAATTCAGTAGGCCGAGTTCATAATGGCAAAATTAATCTCGGGAGTTTCCGCCAGCACAAAGTTCCTCATTTCTCTACTAGAAAGCGCTATTGTGTTCAAGGAGATTAGATGTCTAACATCTAACCTCCTTGACTTTCATAGTCAATGAACTACGAAATTCGACATGCAAGCTACCCTCTGGGTGTCAAATAGCAAAGCTTGCACCAGGCACACGAGGCCATACGATATTATTATTATTAATACAATTGTTAACCATCAACAGTCTCTGACTATGTTCAGAAAGAGAGTGGCCTTAAACAATACACTATATCTATGGTTTGTGTACCGAATGTCATAATAATGCAGTGTGGCCAAGCCATGTCAAGGCAATAGTTATGTCAGGTAAGGGATTCGAACCCTTGCTTCCTTATACAGAAAATTTCATCTTAAGTCAAACACCTTAACCACTCGGTCAACCTGACAGTTACTAATTTAATTAGTCTTGAGGACTTGAGTGTTTACAAAACTTTTTCCAGTGTACATTGACTAAACCACTTGCTTGTTTTGAAATATAGATTTTGTTTTGTTTTACCATAACATTGCAGTTATGAGTCTTGTGAACTGGGTGTTCAATATAGGGTTAAAGGCATTTTAAAATCATTTTAGAAAAGCTCTTAGGTATCGTGTCATGGGTTTTAGTAATGCATTACTGTTCGTTGACTAACATATACCGTTACACAACATTATTTTAGTGAACTTACAGGTTGTTGTTTGAGTCTTTAGTCCTTTGACTGGTTTGATGCAGATCTCAGCGCCTATCTGTACCGAGCTAATCGTTTCTTCTCTATATAGCTACCACACCCTACATTGAAGGCTATCTGTTTAACATATTCTAAACTTGGTCTACCCCTACAGTTCTCGTCCTCGAACCTTTCTTCCTTAACTAAGTTTGCTATTCTTGGGTGTCTTAGTACGTGTTCTACCAACCTATCTCTTTACTTCATTAACAGTCGCCAGATACATCTCTTCTCCCCCACTCGTCTTAATACCTCTTTGTTAGTAACCCTATTTACCCATCTAATCTTCATCATTCTCCTGTAACACCACATTTCAAACACTTCAATTCTCCACTTTTCTGCTACACCAATTGTCTAAGTTTTACTTTCATAGAGTGCCACGATCCAGACAAAGGCCTTCAAAATGACTTCCTAATACCTAAATCTATATTCAATGTCAACAGATTCTGTAGAAATTCTTTCCTTGTCTGAGCTACATAAGAATCCTAATCGTGTCTGGTATAATGTCTTGTTTAGCAAACATAGTCACTCAAAAGGTCTAAGCATTTTTTTGTATATAACCCAAAATAGCAAACAGTTTTTCTAAAACCCTCATTGGTCAATAACAAGCAGAGTCGCCAAAGTGTTTCGTTGGTAGTTAACTCATGTCTAGTTAATCAATTCCTTTCATATCGTTATCCAATTGTAGTAGTAAGGATTGGTGAACAACGTCAGTTCAACACACTGCTTTACACACAAATGAAGTTAGGCCCTTTGACATAATTTGGATAAATTTCATGGGCCGGTCCATAGGGACCAGTCCAAAGGGGCCGGTCTAAAGGGACCCTTCCACAGGGACCCATCAACAGGGACTTGTCAGCAAGGACCCATCAAAAATGACCCGTCAACAATGACCTGTCATCAATGACCTGTCAACAATGACCTGTCAATAGGGACCCGTCAACAATGACCCGTCCACAGGGACTCATCAACAAGGACCCGTCAGCAATGACTCGTATACAGGGACCCGTCGAAAAGCACCTGTCAAAAAGGATCCATCAAAAATGACCCCCTGTCAAAAAGGGCCCGTCCAAAAGGGGCTAGTCAACAGAGACCAGTCCAAAGGGACAAATCAACAGAGATCAATCAACAGGGATCAATCAAAAGGGGCTATCACCTCAAGGCCTGACATATCCGTCTTTGATTATTGGTTTGCCAATCGACAAGCGTCACTTAAAATACTTTTTGATCACCATTCGTGGGTTGGGTTAGGTTAGGTTACACTACAGCCGCCATCTTTTAAAAAGCCTGCCCTCTTACGAAAGCTATGAGTGGGCATGCGTAAAAAACAAAAAACAAAAACAAGCATGTTAATTCATAGTGGCTATCCACCAAACACATCTCTCTTGTGTGGAACAACGTTTTATTCCATATCGGCAATCAACCTCTCACATGTTGCAATTGGAAAGAGAGATTCTCTAAAAAAATTACAATTTCACCCCCTAGTAGGGGTAGGTTTTATTTTGGGGTGGAAATATGTTGTTCATTGGAAAGGGGGTATCAGCCCGAGTTCAATGACACCTCATTCGTCAAAATCCGACCACGGGTTCGAACTCACATTTTCTCACGTATGAAGCAAAACAGGATGTGACTTGTTTCACAAGGAGGACGGTAATAAGGTCATTTCACACGTGTTCACATGTACTTCGTCACTTTCCTTTCATATCGTTATTCCATTATAGTAGTGGTGAACAACGTCAATTCAACACACACAAATGTAGTTAGGCCCTTTGACATAATTTAAATAAATTCATGGGCTCGTCCGTAGGAACCGGGCCAAAGGGACCCGTCCAAAGGGATCAGTCCCAAGGGACAAGGACTCGTCCACAAGGACCTGTCAACAAGGACCTGTCCACAAGGACTTGTCCACAAGGACTCGTCCACAAGGACCTGTCAACAATAACCCATCAACAGGGGCCCGACAGCAGGGGGCTCGTCAACAATAACAGGGGCTCTCACCTCAAGGCCTAACATGCCCCTCTTTGATTATTGGTTTGCAGAACAACGTTACATTCCATATCGGCATTCAAACTCTCACATGTTGCAATTGGGAAGAGAGATTCTCGAAAAAATTCAATTTCACCCCCTAGTAGGGTAGGTTTTATCTTTGGGGTTGAAATATGTTGTTCATAGGAAAGGGAGTGTCAGCCCGAGTTCAACAACACCTCATTTGTTAAAATCCAACCATGAGTTCGGGAGTTATCGGGCTGCCGCCATCTTGTGTGGAGGTGGAGGATATAGAACCGGCCAAAACACACTACTCCTATGCGTGGGTGTGGATAGCGGATATTGTTTAGAGTAAATTTGCGGATAGTTTTTAGAATACTATGATGAACTGGATTTAAAATAAAATAATAGTAGGTTTTTCGAAGATCTGCGTCTTTCACGTTTCTTGTTATTTCCGTCTTTGCTTTCGCTTGGATTGAATGAGAATAATTGTCATGGAAATACCATCAATATTAGTGTTGACTTATGCCAAAAAATAAAAAAACGGCCTTCATACCTTCGCTTGCCTGCGTGGGTACATCCGATGACAAAGGAAGTGCTATATTAGCCACCTGCTGTTTCACTTGCCGTTACTCAGAGGGACATAACTAAGTCAATATTGTCTTGGGATTCACAGCGGATTTCTACTCAAACGTCTAAATGTGTTGCTTTAATGTTGTTGTTGTTTGAGTCTTCAGTCTTTTGACTGGTTTGATGCAGCTCTCCATGCCTCCCTGTCCTGAGCCAATCGTTTCATCTCTACATAGCTACCACACCCTACATCCAAGGCTATCTGTTTAACATATTCTAACCTTGGTCTACCCCTACAGTTCTTGTCCTCGGCCCTTCCTTCCATAAATAAGCTTGCTATTCCTGGGTGTCTTATTTATTTATTTATTTATTTTATGTCTTCGGTAGTGGCGAAGTGTGTGTCCTACCAACCTATCTCTTCTCTTCATTAGCAGTCGCCAGAAACATCTCTCCTCTCCCACTCGCCTTAATACCTCTTCGTTTGTTGTGGTGTTTGAAGCCATATTTTCAGTGTTGCCTTAGTAAACAAGAGTTTAGTGCTTTTCAGTCGGTCAACACGAATGTACCCAAAAGAGATGGGTTATACCCTAATCCTGAAATAAATTACATGAGATTAATAAAACACTAAAATCCTAGTTTTATTAATCTCATGTAATTTATTTCAGGATTAGGGCATAACCCATCTCTTTTGGGTACATTCGTGTTGACCGACTGAAAAGCACTAAACTCTTGTTTACCTCTTCGATTGTAACCCTATCTACCCATCTCATCTTCATCATTCTCCTGTAACACCACATTTCAAATGCTTCAATTCTCCTCTTTTCTGCTGCACCAATAGTCCAATACTTTGGGCGTTTTCTAATAAATTAAAAATATTATTGAAATGTCCACGGATTCGAATAACAGCCGCCCAGATGTGGGGCGGATATCCGCGCAAGGCTCTACCTATAGGTACAGTTAACGTAAATTCACAAGTCCATATTCCCTAAAGGAATGGCGCCCTCGGTGGCGTACTCTGTAGCATGCTGAGCTTCTATGCCCAAGATCGCTGGTTCAAATCCGGCCGAAGTCGTCGGCTTTTTAAGAGTGTTAAAATCCCTCAGTAAGCCTTCCTTCGGAGGGGAAGTAAAGCCGGCGGTCCCATGTCATAGATTTATGGCATGTTAAAGAACCTTGCACTAATTCCAGCTGTGTGATGCTAAATTGGATAGGTTAAGAATGTAAACAACACACTTAGCTTCCTACGTTCGTTACCAAGAGCCGACTGCGGTGACGTCTGGTAGCTAAGTTCTGAGCTAGTAGTCGTTGACGGTGGCGTTTGGCGGCAATAGTAGCAACTACTTGATAATTGATCGTCTCCAGTCCTTGCTTGAATTAAAACAGATACACACACTAATACAGCCATCACAATTAACACCGGTTATCAGACAGATTCTACACACACCCAAAGTACACGGGGCTACATGACCGCGTTGTCGCAGCCCCTAAACTTAAGAACCAACCAACCAACCTAAAGCAATGGTGTTCATGGAAGGTGTAGTCTATGACATTAAAGGATGTTTTGCAACTGTAGATTTTTCATTCATATTCTCATTTGTCTCCTCTCACACTCGTATAACACATGTTATCAGGCAAAGTACGTGCCGACACTGCGCCTTATTGAACCTCGACAATGCCCAAACACGTTGAAAAAGGATTAAGCTCATATTGGGTGGGTGTAGCACGAGGGAGTCTCTTAACTCTCAACTTATAAATTGATGATATTTGAAGGTGATTGATGTTCGCTATCGATAATAGTGACGTGACTCTCTGGGAAATGAGCTTTAAAAATGAAAGCGGTGAATATTCCAGAGGTTACTGACCAGGCCGGTTGTTGCACCACGCAAGGCCTGGCTGCGCACGAAACGTCACCAAGATAACAGGTCTTTATTATTAGAGGAACAAACTTGTAGTCTTGCGTGGTTCATGAGCTCGCGATACGCTTTGTTTGGAATCAGACCCACTGGACAGGATTTGGAAACATAACTCCTTGGCCTCTGTGGTGAGAGACTCCAGCATCACACCCTCTCTTTTTATCATTATCTATGCAAATAGACTTGTCTATACATTTAATGAAGCTAAGCGTTATTATTTTAAATGATCGTGTCGACTTCGTCGTTACGCTGGGGTCTGGCGTTACGTTACGGTGACGGGACAAAATGTACCCAGATGCACTGAGGTGTGTGACGTCATAGTACTGCTTGGTGCATGTGTTCCCCGACAATCTCTATTTCGTTAGTATAAGACAAAAATCCCCGATTCTTGAATGTCACGGGTAATAGCGAGAACCACTGGATGGATTTTGATGCGGGTTTCGCCATTCTGTAAAGGATATCTCAAGGAAATATTCAGTAGAAAATAATTTATTTATGGTCAAAGGAAGCCAAGCAGTAACGATTTCGGTGAAAAAGTCGAAAACAACCTTGGCGTCCGTGCGCTTCTTAAGCTTATGTTGGGCAAACCGTTAAAAATATCAATATACTATGAGCATAAGAATTGGTCATCATGAAAAGTCTACAAAAAGTCTCTATCTTCAATACATCGCCCACTATAAGTGTTTATAGACTGGATGGAAGGGGCACGTCCTCGCGCGCGTGACCTTGCTTTGCCCTTGGTTTGCACTTGCCGTTCGCGAGTAATTTGAAACAAGATAAGCAAGCTAAGTATTATGCAGATAATTTTCCAGCCTTTTTAGCATTATTCAGCTTTTGTTGCATTTAAAATGATACAAAGTCTAGTCTTTCAGACTGACTGTCACTTTTTTACTTAAAAAGATGGTATATTGGTTTTCACGACCCGTGAATTAAAATTGAGCAATTTTTCTAGGTTTATGCAGTGTCTTGTGTGGGATTTCGCGTAGGAACACCAAGCTGTCTCATCAGCGGGCTCTTCGTGCTCCCCGCCCGGACAAGACACGGCATAAACCTAGAAACATTGCTGAGTTTTATTTATTGTACTTGTTCTGTATCAAAAATGAACAGCTAGTTCAATGATTTCTCTTTATCGAATATATCCGTATAAGATATTCCCTACTTTATGTGCGGTGTTTCTGAACACATTTTCAACTGAGCATCATAATGAACACTCGTAATTAGGCCGTATAAACCACCAGTTTAATAACTTAATTGTGCATTTGGGATTAATTTCTGACGTGAATGTAAGTAATGTGAAATTAGTTTTGATGCCAATAAAATGTATTGTCACGTGACAACTTTGCTGTGAAAAGTAAGTTCACTTTTACTCCACAAAATGGGAGAATCATCATTGGTAGAACGACCATATTTCAGTGATACTTCTGAAGAATCGTTATACAGGTGAAGAAAGAATGCCACACTTGGAGGTCGGCATGTGACTCCTCATCCAAATGCAAGACGAATGTTCCTATGGCGAAATCGGAGCGGGTGCTGTTTGAAAACACAAGTATGAAAACGAGAAGCTGGCAACACTGTCACATCCTACAGTGCATCGGTATGTACAGAGGAATGTGTATCACCGCACACTAACGTACCTGCCGTCGTAGCTTACTGAATGGACTGCTGGGTTATCAAATCCACATCCACCATGGATCAACGGTTCGAACCTACGTCAGGACGTATTTTTATTTGTTCTCTTTGGGACGTCAGTTCCCGGCTTTGTGAAGATAAGACTGAACGTCATTCGTACAGAATGGCAATCTGGTGTTGGTTGGTTCTTTAGTTTAGGGGCTGCGACAACGTGGTCATGTACCCCGTGTACTTTGGGTGTGTAGAATTTCTATGATGAAAAATGAAAATCTACAGTCTGCTTCCAGTCTCCGACCGGGTCAGGAATGGAATGAATGAAGTCCCCATCTAGCGGCGAGAATATGAACTGTGCCGGCTGCCGAGGCCTGACGCACTCCTCTGGGTCAATGATTAAATGAATGACATGAAATGAAATGATATTGGAAAGTGTTGCTGGAATGAAATGTTGACAGGGAAAACCGGAGTACCCGGGAAAAACCTGTCTGTCTCCGTTTTGTCCAGCACAGATCTCACATGGAGTGACCGGGATTTGAACCACGGACCCAGCGGTGAGAGGCCAGCGTGCTGCCGCCTAAGCCACGGAGGCTTGAATTTGTATGATAGCCGGCGTTAACTCTGATGACTGTATTAGAGTGTGTTATCTGTTTTTAATCAAAGTAAGGACTGCAGACGTTCAATTTTCTAGTTGTTCCTACTTTTTCTACCAAATGCCATCTTCAATGACGACTAGTTCTGAACTTGGTTACTAGATGCCACCACAGTCAGCTTCTGGCAACGAACGTTGGAACCTAAGAGCGTTAGTCGAATATAACCTATAATTTAGCTCTACACAAGTGTAATTAGTGGATGGTTCTTTTACATGCCATAAATCTATGACATAGGACCGCCGGCTTTACTTCTCCTCCGAAGGAAGGCAGGAACGCTCTTGAAAAATCTGACGGCTTCGGCCGGTTTTGAACCCGTAATCTAGGGCATAGAAGCTCAGCTTGCTACCGAAGCCTACCTATTGTGATCTTGTGTTCATTGTACAGTGAAACCTCTATTAAGAGACCAGTGACGGTTCCATGGAAAACTGCTCTTCTAGAGGGGTGGTCTCTTAATAGGGGTAAGTATTTTTGTACTGCATTATTAATAAAGGACAGTTGGGACACATACTTGATTACAATTTATCTGCATTGGTTCACATTTAGTACAAATTAATTTCAATTAGTTATTTTCTGAGCTCTGTCATTTAAGAAAATCACGAATTGATCTCTGTTTCAGATTAGCGCATCTTTTCTTTTAACAATATCACTTTCTAGAATATCTCTGAGTGAGTTCGAAAGTCCTGGGTTCGAACAATCTTCTAGGAGAGCCGTTTTTTGTATTTGTATACGTTACATGACACTTTTTCTAATGACCTTGTATGCTGATGCAGTTCCTTTCCAACAGCACGATTGTTTACATCATCTCCAATGGGAAGGCAGTCGAGAAGTGGTCTTTTGACAGAGGTCAAACTAAGAAAATGCCTGGTCTTTGGTCGGGGAGAGGGGTGGTCCTTAAATAGAGGTAACAAATACATTTACCTTATGAGGTTTTAAATCGGTTCCAAGAATAATCGGTCTTTAAGAGGGGTGGTCTTTTAATAGGGATGGTCTTTTAGAGAGGTTTCACTGTACCTCATTGGATACAGGCGAAGTTACTGTATACACTATTAAGTTCTATTAGCTTTATTTGGGCTATGGACGAAACAAAGTGGTCATTTTCGTCCCTAAGAAGTTCATGTTATGTTTGAATGTTTAAATAGAGATAACAGAAAGAAATTATAAGAAGACACTGTGGACAGAGATAAGGAGTTGGACTCCAGGGAAGAGTGGAAAGGAGGTGAAACAAACAGCATAGTCGAAGAATGAAGAACTATTGGGAAAAACAGAAGCGAAAACCACAAATATTGAAGAATTGAAATTGGCGCGTGATCCATAGCAGGCGTCACCGTTAAGGAAAAGTAACAGTGACGGTACGACCTAGTACACAACATAATGTACTGGAATGTGGAGGTGCACATTGGATACAATATGGTACATTAACAGAGAAGGTCCGCTTAACCGGGATTCACGGCATTACCTTTACCCACTGAGCTAATGAGACAGGTCTGGCACAGTGCCGAGTTCATGCAACCTGTTCTTGGACCCGCTGCACGCTGTTTTATCGTGGCCAGAGCCTCGATTCTTAACTAGCATTTCTATTAAACCTGTTGGCGGGACTAGGTTTTCCTAGATAAACCTTTGTCGTGAATTTCTACGAGGAACCGCATAACAAACATCAAATGAGGCATTTTATATTCGTTTATGTTCGACCCAGCCTATTATGGGTCAGAAAACTGTATCATAATGAGGCTCATTATAACACTATTTTTCATTATGAACCAGTTTCTCCCACCAATCAGAGCTCAAGAAACAGTTGTGTGACCAATTAGATAAGGATACATTCGCGCAAGCGCTCAAATTCCAACATGTCTATATAAATTTCCGAAAGTGCACCGTCCATATGTTCGCGTAAATAAACTGGTGAATATGAGACAAGGAGCAGTGTACCTTTATATCCCCAAATCCAATTTCTACACAGCGCGTTGTTTTCAAACGATTTCGGTGACAGTATTACTGAATACTGGTGCACAATCTGAACATATGGCATTGAAGCACACAGGGCGCATGCGTCGGTCGGCCAGAGAGCTTGGAAAACAGAGATATACTACCCAGCGCAGCACCCGATCACAACATTCTAGTGACTGAACAGATATTTATGAATATTTATGTTAAAACATATAATAAAGTTATAGTTATCGTCGAACATAAAAAGTCGTATGCAACTCGCCTATAATGGTAATTAAGACACTCGTATGCAAATTATAAAACTCGCATACGCTCGTTTTATAAACATACTCGTGTCTTAATTATAGCCATTATAGGCTCGTTGCATAATGTATTATAAACTAATTATCCATGGCAGATAACCTTGATAACAACTATCACCACGACTATTGCATATCGAATAGGATCCTCTGAAAGACCTTGATGATTAGGGTTGAGGTAGTGTAGCTGAGACAGCACGAGGAACAGCTTCAGTTATCATTATATGAAACTCCCCCCAGGGGCTCACATCTAGTGGGACGTGGATTGGTGACCACGGGGCCCCAGCTGGGTCCGGCATTGCATTCACTTACTTGTGCCGGGCTCCGCTCTGCCTTCTCTCCTGTCGACCTCTCTTGGTCAACTCTTGTTCTCTTCCGACCCCGACGGAATTAGGGAAACCAAGGCCTAGGGTTTCTTTCACTTTCCCTCCTTTATTGGCCCTTCTCTCATCTTTCATGATAGCCTCATTGTTCGAGGGGTCAGCCTTCTTTTTATTTTCATGTTATATCCCGCCTTCTGCTCAAGGCCCTCAAGGAGGCCGGGTGTATGTAGCCTCACCATTTCTGGTGCACCCTGGATAGTGCTACTCCCTCAAGGGCTCACGGCTGGTGAGTTTGGTAGTTCCCGACCCTGAGGGATTCCTGAGCTGGGTCCATTTTGTCCCCTTTTCCTCTGACTTTGGGGCAGGCCCCCTCCACTTTTCCTTTCCTATCTGCCTTTCATGGCTCTCCTTCTTTCTAAGTCCCTCAATCCTCATTCTTCGTGGGTTGAGGGCATTTCTTTTCTTCCTGTCCTAAATTATCCTTTATTTGTTTACCATTTCTTCTTCTAGTATGTAAGTCTGTAGTTAGTATTAGTTATAGTTTTCATTCTCATCTCATCTTTCACTATCACCCAAACTATTAGGGGCCGATGACCTAGATGTTAGGCACCTTAAAACAACAATTATCATCATAATAGGAATGTGAATACCATAATCTAAAGGAACTCATCGTCGGAAAAAGAAAATATACGGTATTCTTCGCTCTAGAATGAACGTATAACGTAAAGAGATTCTGTTTTTGTATGTAAGGTGCTATCCACGGTCGTAATTCTCGTTTCTCTCGGAAGTGAGGCACTTGGTATTCACGGACGCAGTCTCTACGTTTCTTCCAGAACATTACCAACTCCATGTCAGTGCCATCTCCTTCCTGTGCCTTTACAATGTTGGGCACCCCTACTGTGTTTACTAATGGAGACTGCTGCAAGTCATCACCGCAGTCAAGTGAAAAGAACGAGAAGCTGAAGATGTAGGTTGGGTTGCGTATATCGCAGGGTACAAATGCATGTCTCTGTGTTGGACAGTTTTTTTGACCGGTTGGTGGCGTGCAGTATGAGTTGTTACTGCTGTTCACGAGAATGAAGTCAGTTCCTGGACGAGACCATGCTATATCCTGAAGCATTCAACCAACATTCATTGTAGGGACTTGATAATGGTGGTTATCAGCTCTGTTCTCGTGTGGATGTTTTAGCCCAGGGTTTCCCAAACTGTGGTACGCGTACCACTGGTGGTACGATCACACTGCTGCAGTGGTACGCGGTGATGTTACGAAAAATATAAACAATATTAGATGCTTTACGAAAAACATAAAAATATATAAATATAAAAACATTGAATTGTGATTCAGAACTAAGGCAAACTTTTCAAAAATGGCTCTTGTGAATTTTTGGGTTGAGAGGCGTGTGGACTATGCACACATAGCTGACAAAGCAGTTAGATTTGTACTGCCTTTCACTACTTCGTACTTGTGTGAGACTGCATTTTCTTCCCTTGTTTATCTCAAGAAAAAAATACCGGAAAAGGCTCCTTACAGTGGAAAACGATCTTCGTTTGAGACTCAGCAATCTTAAACCAGACTTCTAATCTAATGAGGCTTCTAATCTTCAAGCTCACCCTTCACACTGAAGTTGTTAGTTGAACTTTGGTTTTTATGTATAATTATTAAGAGTTATTTTATTAATATTATTTGTACAGTGTCATTTTGAATGTTTCAATTGAATACTTATTGTAATAAACAATAAAACTACTGGACACAATTTTTATTATTTGAACTTGAACTCCAACAGTCTAACTCTAACACACACAATTTACAATCCATCTTTTGGTCTGCTACGTAGTGATGGTGGGGTTATAGTTACTTTATCTCCCAACCATTAGGTGGTACGCGAGTGATTCTCATCTCTTAAAGTGGTACACACTCGAAATAGTTTGGGAAGCACTCTTTTAGCCTATTTTCACTTTATGAAAGAATAGGCTTATGATATCACCGTTTGTCCGTGTGTCAGTGTATGTGTGTGTGTGTATGTCCCCCCTAATAACTTCTAAACGGCTGGAGCGATTTCAATGAAACTCAGTAAGATCATAGCACCGTTTAGGCCGACCCCGACCATGCCCTTCAAATTGTATTGTGTCTCACCAATCCAACATGGCGGCTGTGCGAAATATTTTACCAGCATTCAGTATCTCCGAAACTATTACAGATATCACCGTGAAATTTTGTACGGTGATAAAGGGCACTGCTACAAATTTACCTATGAGACTTTCAAACACCTGTAAAGTACAAAACGAACATGGCGGCCAAGCGAATTTGAAACATTTTAATAGACTTTTCTCGTGATTTAACAATCTGAGCGCAGTGAAATGTGGTACAGTAAATGATTATACATATTGTAATGCACTGGCATCTAATTTAGTTCAATTGTTTACATAACCTCAAGATGGAGGCTGTGTGAAATTTAAAAATCTCTCATTTACCTCTTGTGCCCCAATCATGCGATTGAAGTTTGAATACCACACGTACACAATAATCTTCATGTAATGGTACATAAATAAAAATCCAACCTGGCCACCATCTGAAATATTTAGATGGTTCTCAATATCTACGAATCTATCACAACAATCAAACTGAAATTTGGTATGTTGATAGAGGCAATTAACATGAGTAGGATAATATGAAAATTAGCTGTATAGTTCTTCACGGAACTACTTGTTTTATGTTAGAAACACATCTTAGTAGACAAAGTAGCGGTCCCCATTGTAGCAAAATCGTAACATTAAGCAATATCCTAAATTGTGCTAAACCTTGAAGGGCTAAAGTGCCAGGAAAGGTTTAAAATTGCGACTTTTGGTGAGTTCTATCAAATAAAACTCGATGTTCAGTAAAGAACATATAGCCTACTTTCTCCTAAATGCATGGGTATTGTTATAACTCTTTGTACTTTTCAAGGAGTATGATTGAATGTTGATTGTAGTAGCTTGTTGAAATACAACGTGCTATAGGGATATTAAACATGAATATGAGGTGCCCTTTGCTAGTGCTACCTCTGTACCAAATTTCGTTCAATTCGGTTTCACCGTGTTTGAATTGATAGGGGGAATCGATTTGCACACATACTTGGCCACCATCTGCAAACTATCGGGCTGATGTTCTTGCAGTTTGGTCAGAATATGTTTCCCACATAAAGATATGGTGTTGCAAAATTTGGTAGAGACTAGATTATTAGGCTGGTCGTAATTACATTTTAGCTTTTAACATTTGGGTGGCCGCGATTACGTTTCCGTCAAGATAGCGGTGATATAAAACATGACACTGAGGTGCCCTTTGCTAGTGCTACCTCTGTACCAAATTTCGTTCCATTCGGTTCCACCGTGTTCGAATTAATAGGGGGAATCAATTTTGACATAAAGATGGCCGCCATCCGCAAACTATTAGGCTAATGACCTATTCATTTGGTCAAAGGATGCTCCCTCCATAAAAGGTATGTTGTTGCAAAGTTTGGTAGAGATCGGATGGTTATGTTAGTCATAATTTAACTTAAGCTTTGAACATTTGTGTGGCCGCCATTACGTTTCTGTCAATATGGCGGCGATATAAAACATGACACTGAGATGCCCTTCGCTAGTGCTACCTCTGTACCAAATTTCGTTCCATTCGGTTTCACCGTGTTTGAATTAATAGGGGGAATTGATTTTCACACAAAGATGGCCGCCATCCACAAACTATTAGGCTAATGACCTATTCATGTGGTCAAAGGATGCTTCCTCTACAAGGGTATGTTGTTGCAAAATTTGGTAGAGATCGGATGATTAGGTTAATCGTAATTTGATTTAAGCTTTGAACATTTGTGTGGCCGCCATTACGTTTCCGTCAAGATGGCGGCGATATATATCATGACACTGAGGTGCCTTTTGTTAGTACTCCCTATGTACCAAATTTCGTTCCATTCGGTTGCACCGTGTTCGAATTAATAGGGGGAATCTATTTTCACACAAAGATGGCCGCCATCCGCAAACTATTACGCTGATGACCTATTGGTTTGGTCAAAGGATGCTCCCCCCTTAAAGGTATGTTGTTGCAAAATTTGGTAGAGATTGGATGATTAGGTTAATCGTAATTTGATTTAAGCTTTGAACATTTGTGTTGGCGCCATTACGTTTCCGTCAAGATGGCGGCGATATAAATCATGACACTGAGGTGCCTTTTGATAGTACTACCTCTGTACCAAATTTCGTTCCATTCGGTTCCACCGTGTTCGAATTAATGGGGGGAATCAGTTATGACATAAAGATGGCCGCCATCCGCAAACTATTAGGCTAATAACCTATTAGATTGGTCAAAGGATTGTCCCTCCATAAAGGTATGTCGTTGCAAAGTTTGGTAGAGATCGGATGGTTATGTTAGTCGTCATTTAACTTAAGCTTTGAACATTTGTGTGGCCGCCATTACGTTTCTGTCAATATGGCGGCGATATAAAACACGACACTGAGATGCCCTTCGCTAGTGCTACCTCTGTACCAAATTTCGTTCCATTCGGTTTCACCGTGTTTGAATTAATAGGGGGAATTGATTTTCACACAAAGATGGCCGCCATCCACAAACTATTAGGCTAATGACCTATTCATGTGGTCAAAGGATGCTTCCTCTACAAGGGTATGTTGTTGCAAAATTTGGTAGAGATTGGATGATTAGGCTATTCGTAATTTGATTTAAGCTTTGAACATTTGTGTGGCCGCCATTACGTTTCCGTCAAGATGGCGGCGATATAAATCATGACACTGAGGTGCCTTTTGATAGTACTACCTCTGTACCAAATTTCGTTCCATTCGGTTCCACCGTGTTCGAATTAATGGGGGGATTCAATTATGACATAAAGATGGCCGCCATCCGCAAACTATTAGGCTAATAACCTATTAGATTGGTCAAAGGATTGTCCCTCCATAAAGGTATGTCGTTGCAAAGTTTGGTAGAGATCGGATGGTTATGTTAGTCGTCATTTAACTTAAGCTTTGAACATTTGTGTGGCCGCCATTACGTTTCTGTCAATATGGCGGCGATATAAAACACGACACTGAGATGCCCTTTGCTAGTGCTACCTCTGTACTGTCCCCGTTTACCTGGATAGTAGGCTGTCAGATATCCGCCCCCTCAATCGGATTGCCAATTATCAATCGCACCGGCACAGTTACATCAATGAAAATGGCACTGACAGATACTATCGAGATAAGAGCACAGAAATTCACAGGAAATCATTGTGGAACACACCAAAATAGACGGGGGTTATACTTACCGTTACTTACCTCTTACTTATCTCGGGGTTTGAGTTGACAACAGGATCACTTAAAGTCTGTTCACACAATAATCTCCGCCATGACATTTAAAAATGAACCAGAAACGAAGACGAGAACTTTGAACTGTACAAAAGCTTTATTTCTAATAAAGGGTCTGATTTTCCTAACACAACAAAATATACGTGGCTATCAGTAGCCCAAGTCAATCTGACTACGTCCTCCAGTAGGACTTGCAAAATTATTATACAACATGATATAAAACATTTTAGCTCCCAAGAGCTCCAAATACCGTAATATTCATAACACTATTGGATTGGAAAAGGACGTCAGGGTGTGACATATATAGAGCATGTGTTTCCTTTTAATAAACAAGAGAATGATATTTATAGTCGCAAGGCCGGAGTGTACGACCTCACTCTCTGAAAACCATATGTTGACACAGCTGCGGGCTACCTTCCAGCCTGCTGCATACCGGTCAAATGCGCACCCTTCTCACACGCTATGTTACGTAAGAATCCAGCCTGCACTCTCAAGCTTTTAAATGTCTTACAAGACAACTCACATTATATTTACGCAAATCTTTCAAGTACTTTGATCACATCCTAATGGATCATTACATAAATTTCTTAAACTTGTTAACTTCAATCCAAATGTTTAACTAGCTCTTAAATGTTTATAACAAAATCACATAAATTATTTATAACAATTAGAAATTGTTTATAATATTTGTCAACGACAATAAAAATATTATAAGCACGCCTTTAACATCACTCTCGTTTCACATTATTTTCAAAAATATTTACAACAATTATTTACAATATTAATATTTAAATTGTTTAAATTATTACTTTAATAAATACATTAGCCACATGTTCATTCGGTTGGTAATTTTATAATCCGGTTTAATATAATCGACCAATGAAGGTTAGTTATACATATTAATGTCACAATCTGATTTAATAAAGTTTTTTAATAATGATTTGTGACGGCAACCTTCATTCAACATCTTGTCTCAAATTCTTTCAAAACTCGTGTTAATTATAACAGTAAATCACTTGATTAATTTTCAACGAACTATAACAATCTTACTCCAGCGGAAAATCCTTCGCTAACAAGTTAATGCACAATCTGCATTAAAAATATGCCCAAAATCATCATATATTAATCTATATGGCATTTACAACTTTCACATCACTTACAAAACTTCCACAAATAATTCTTTAACATTTATTCCTGTGGGAACTTCCTTCATATTCAAGGGCATTATATTTCAGCGACTTTCAACACGCGCTGCACTAGCGATTATACATTCATAGTTCCACTTAAAAATTTTATAATCATAAATTGTTTCAAAACTGTTTTTCTATTTAACCTTCGTAGATTTCATTCATGAACTGAAATGAAGTCAAAACTTGCCAATCACAAACAAATTTAATAGTGAATACGCTTATATACGCCTATCTGGTCTATCAACATTTAAGATTAACATCTTAAAAGAAATTGTAGTATGAAAATACTATCTTCAAATAAAGTGTGACTAAACTGCAAAGTAATCGAATAGAATCCAATTAGACTGGGGAATGCAAACATCGTTCTATAATTCTCTAATTGAGAAAAACTCCTAACAAAAGTACTTGACTTTAATGCATTCAATAATTCATTATTAACATTACTCTTTCACAAAATTGTCTATGATGCAATGTTCATTCATAACTGACGATAAATGTCTGTGTTGCAATCAATACAAATAACGACTAGTATTTCCAAGATCGTCGATCACGTAAGATTTTAACGCTCTAAAATCATTTAAATGTTCTTCCTTCTTGATGATGACAGAAAATTGTTCAAAGTAATTAAACTGGGGTTGAATTACTTTAATAAAGTGACACGCTGTCTGAATTTAAATCTGCCATAAAAATCATTAACATACAGTCAAATCGTGACTACAAAAAAAATTAATTACTGAAAATTCTAAATATCAGTCTCAACTGATTCAAAATCGTTAACTATGCCCATGACATAACAATGTCTTAATAAATCGTCGAAAAATGCAAAACTCATCAAGGTGTACTGAGAATAAGAATCTCAACAAGAAAATAAGGCAAAATACATGAGGATAAAAAATATGGGAAAAATGGTTGCTCAAACATTACTAGGTTACTCAAATACAATAAACATTCACGACTACCTTATCTGCCGATTGACGTTCCAGAGGAAAATTCCCCAAAGAAGACTGCTGATGGATCCATTTCACCACGTTAAAGCTGAGCTCCATCCTCGAAATAGGAAATAGCACCCTCGGAGAATCGAACTGCTTCCTTCTCCGTGAATCGCTCTGCTCCTCGAAAACGAATAGACATCCTTCCGGCAATAATCTTCTTTGTGAGTCGGGACTACCCTGACCTCTCTTGAAAAATTCCCTGAAGTTCCAGTAGACAGTCATCATGACGTTTTGTAGAAATTTCCGAAGAAATTATTCATATTCAGAGTATGAAATTGTTTCTATAGCTGTTCGATGATATTCAGCCTTTACTTACGAAACATGGGTGTAGATGGTATTCACCGCATGTTCGCTTGTGTGGAATAGCAATTAGCGAAGTTCCATGTCGCTATCTTACTCCAATGAAGTATGTCCCAATTGCAATAAGCCTCTTAGCCTTCCATCTGCACTTCGGTTGTAGTGTCAGAAGAACAAACTGCCGTATTCAAATGCTCCATTATACTGTATCGTTCTGTAAGCAAGCAATCTGAAGTCTTTCTACTCCACTCACAGCGTTGGCCTTGCGTTAATTCTGGCTTATACAAAAGTGTTTCTCTAGTGGTGAGATAATCACTTTTGCCAGTCGTATAAAACAGCTAATATCTTTTGAAGTACTCGGTCGAAATTGTTCAGCTTTTCTCTATAATTGCATGTAGTACTGCACAATACAATTATGTTATCGTAGACCGCTAACTGTTTGAAGTTAAACTTATAGAAGCTTTCTAAGGTCCGTTTCAACTTCACCTAGTTTGACCTGTATCTCGTTAACATAGTGGCCTCGCCACGCGTTATAAAAACGATTCTTTTCACTTGCTGTTCACTTTGATGTCTCACTATATTGAATATATAAGAAAATGACTTTCACAAATACTTCGATGATCTGAGCATTAGATCTCAGAATGATCAGCGAACGAAAGAGAAGAGAAGAGAAGAGGTTCCTCTCTTCTGCGCAAGCCCTTTTATTACCTTCTCGAGGGGCGTTACCATCCCTTCCAAAGCGTGATACTACGTCATCGCTAGAACTTCCAACTTCGTTAATACATGACGGATTTTCAAAATTCAAAAACTGAAAATAAATTTCACCAAAATTCCAAATCAATGCTTTTACTGCAAATGTATTTCCACAATTCTGCATTCAAAAAGTCATAAAAATACCATAGTTTCAACAATCTCCGTCTTCCTTTAAACTATCGTTCATTGGTTCATGCCTCTCCTCCAATAGCATAGTTTCTTCCTCAGCAGAATTCCTCGTTTCCTGCGACTGCGTCGTATATCTTGGAACATTCTGGACAAAAATGCTGACGTCACTGAGAATCTCAGCTCAAGTAGCTTGCTGGCATAACATTTACGTCATCCGTGCTTACGTCATGACTACCCACGTCATAACTATGACAGCCATAACTCTAATCATAATTTCAAATATAGCCACCGTGGTCTCTACATAATTCAATTACGGGGGCATTCTCCTCCCACCACGTTTTAAAAACAGTTGCAAATTGTTTTTAAACTCAATGTTACAAGTATCTCAACTCTCTTGAACACGAAATTGAATTATTACTGGCTTACTCTAGGATAATATCTTTTTAAATTTCCAGCATTGAACTTGCCGTAAACGACATTATTCTCATCATCGTAGAGTTCATAACAGTTGTTTCCATAAACGTTCGTAATCCTAAATGGCCCCAGGAACACTAATCCAAATTTGGGGTAGATTTTCTTGGTCATATCAGCCTTGACAGGTCTGCGTAATAATACAAGATTTCCAACTTGAAAGGGTGTACCAAAACGTTTTCCAGCTACTCTCTTCAATCGTTTCTCTGCTGCTTTCTGGAGTTGTTCCTTTGCCTTGTCAATCCTCTGCTGTCTTCCTATGTCGGGATCTCTTGGTATGTGGTTGAAAAGATTATCCCACGGCCTTTCTGGGTTTCTTCCTAGATGAAGTCGCATTGGCACTTCTCCTGTGCTCTCCTGCACTGTAGAGTTCAGACATTCCTCAATAAGGGGTACAAATCTCACCCAACCAGAATGATCATTAGGACAGAAAATTCGACAGAATTTCGAAAATTCAGCCATATATCTTTCTGAGGAATTCGATTCAGGGTAACGCACGCTTGAAAATAAGTGCTTAATGCCAAGCCTTTCCATATCCGCTGCAAATTCCACGGACGTAAACTGGGTTCCATGATCCGACAGTAGATATTCCGGTATACCAGCTTTAGGAAATACAGCATTTTCCAATCTGCTTACTACGTTCCTCGTGTTAGCTTTCTGCATGGGACTCATTGTAACAAATTTTGAGAAAACATCCACGGTCACCAACAAGTACTGGTTACCCTGGTATCCCTTCGGACAGGGGCCAAATATATCCGTCGCCATAAGTTCGTTTGGCTTAGAAGGAATCATCGCCTTCGGTTTTCCCTTTAATAAAGCAGAAGCATACTTTGCTCTTTGACATTTGTCACAGGATCGAATGACCTTGGCAATGCTGGAACGCATGTTAGTCCAGATAAATCTCTCTTTAAGTGTATTAAGAGTTTTATCTAAACCGGCATGTCCAGTTGCATGATGAGCTACCCACACTAAATTGACAACAAGTTTAGGTGGCACGACTATTCGAAGTTTTGTATGCGCAGGGTCAGCATACTTGCATACAATGTCTCCACTCAAGACAAAATGTCGTGAATTTCTCCGTGTAGTCTCATAGTCAACATCCGTATTGTCCATGTAACCCTTGAGGAACCTGTACATTTTCCTTATTGGAGCGTGTCTCTTCTGTGACACACCGATTCGGGCTAACCTCCTAACGGTTTCTTCATCTTCTTGCTCCAATTGTACATGGTGTATCTGCACATTTTTAATAGGGTTACGTGATAGAGCATCAGCCAGTAAGTTATCTTTCCCAGGCTGGTGGACGATAGTAGCGTTAAACTGTTGGGTGAACAAAGCCCAACGTGTCAATCTATCACTCGACATGTCAGTTTGCAACATAAACTGTAGTGCTTTATGGTCAGTAATAATGATGACCTTATGTCCCAGCAGGATTTTCTTCCAGGCTTGTAAAGCTGTCACAAAAGCTAACGCTTCAAGCTCTGTCGTGAAGTAGTTTTCCTCGTGCTTTTTCAACTTCCGACTAGTGAACGCAATGTAGTGCTTGTTGCCTGCCTCGTCTTTCTGGTATAAGACTGCACTAATGCCTATTCTTGATGCATCAGACTCAATATAGAACACCTTCTCAAAGTCTGGGTACTCCAGTTTCACATTATTTTTGAGCATCTCTTTTGCTTTCTCAAAAGCCTCGTCTGCAGCGGTACTCCATTTCCATCTGTTGTTCTTCTTGAGTAAGTCATACAGAGGAGCCATAATTTCCGAGTATCTTGGACAGTGGCTGCTAATAAATTGGCATGCACCTACAAATTCTCTGACTTGTTTTACCTTAGTTGGCTTTGGAAATCTCGTGATCGCATCTACTTTTTTCATGTTTGGATGATATCCATCTTTATCAATAGTATGCCCCAAGTAATTTATCTCCTGCTTTAAGAATTGACATTTTCCAAAGTTCACCTTTATGTTGGCCTCCCTTAAATTCTCGAACAACTTTCTCAAGTGCACTAAATGTTCTGCGGCGCTGGGTGAAGATACGATTAAATCGTCAATGTAGCAGATTACATTTTCTTTCACCTCGTCAGTGAGTTTACTATCAAGTGCTCGAATAAGTGCTGGTCCACTGTTAACCATTCCAAAAGGCATTCTGGCAAAGACCCATGACGTCTGGTCAAATAGGAATCCAGTGTACTGCATACTATCCTCTTCTAATTGAACTTGATAAAATGAAGACGTCAAGTCAAGAACGCTGAAACAAGCTCTTCCTTTGAATTTCCGAAGCAGATCTCTAATCTTGGGTGGTCTGTCATTTTCTGGAAGAATCTTCAAGTTGATGGTCCTGGCATCGAGACAAAGACGTATCTGACCATTACTTTTCTTCACTACTGTGATGGGGTTTATATAAGACGACGCCTGTTTTCTAATAATCCCGTCTACCTCCATTTTTCTGATTAACCCTCGTACTTCTTGATAGTATTTCTCAGGAATGGGGTATATTCTCATTTGGTAAGGGGTTTCATCTGTCAGTCTTATCTTGTACTTATAATCCTTAATCAATCCAGGCTTTTCATCGAAAATATCTTGGAATTCCTTTATCAGATCCTCAAATTCCCCCTGAATTTCTTCAAATCCTTCAGTTTTTCTACTGGGTATTTCTTCTAAGTTTTCCACTTCATTAATTATTGTATTCAAAATTTCTTCCCTAAGGTCTATATCCAGACTGTTTTTCACGTCCTGTTCTTCTATCTCTTCTGTGATTATGTACCCATCATTAAAGCTAATACTTCTGTTCTTCATGTCAATAATAGCTCCAACCTTCGATATAAAATCGATTCCAAGCACCATATCAAAATTGATCTTGCTCACCACAATGAAGATCTGTTCATAATTCCTTCCATTGATCTCAAAGTTCAATAACACTTGAATCTTGCATTTCACTGCCTTATCTTGGAATATCCCTCTTACTTTGACGGTAGAAACAGGTAGAACTGTCATGTTCTCTCCTCTTAGCAGACTTTGATAACATTCCTCTGAAATGATGGAAATAATAGCACCAGTATCCATCAGGGCTTTGTACTGCTGTCCATCTATCCGTACAGCAATAATCGGTAAGGCACATGGTCTTTCCTCTTTAACAATACCCCTCTCTTCTAGTAAATCTTCATCGGTAACTTCGTATATCTCATTAATCGTAATCAGGTGTGGTGTGGCAATGTATTTACAGGTTCTCACTGACGTTGAGAAATCGGCGTTTTTTTTTTTGTGTTACCGACCTCAAAATTCTGTTGGCTCGTAGAAGGCCCAGGATCGATTACAACATCCTGCCTTTTCCTTTGATTGTCAGCTTCTTTATCCCTTAATTCTTTTAAGTATTGCTGGCTTTCCTTTTCTCTTTGCTGATATTGCTCAGGTGTCATAACCTGATTTTGAGTATTCTGGTTTCTATTTTGGTTTTGGTTATTCCTATTATAGTTACGATTATACCCATTATTGTTATAATATCTGCCTCTTCCATTATAGTTTCCTCGGTTGTAGTTCCAACCTCTTCTCTGTTGATATGGTCGGTAACCTTGTGATCGGTAATTTCTAAACTGATTATTCCTGTGAGGACCTACATTGTCAGTTTTCTCCTCCTCTGGCTTGTCAGTTTGTTGGACTTGGTCCATGTATACCGTATTGATTTCCTTATACTCTTGCCTTTGACCTTTCTGGACTACGTTAGGCATTGGACTTGTGTAGTCTAACCTTCTTAGTAATTCATCCATGCTGGATAAATCCCTGATGTTGGACGAAATTATAAGTCTCCTCACCTCAATTGGCAGCATACGAGAAATCGCATCTATTAGTTGCTCCGTGGACAATGGGGGTTGCAAAAATCTCAAGCGGGACAACTGACTCGTAAAGAAATCAGCGTACCTCGTTGGAAGAGTACCTGAGTATTTTCTTGAATATACCTCCGCTCTTAACGAATTCTGCGCTTCTATGGACCAAAATCGTTTGATTAATGCCTCTGCAAACTCGTCAAAGTTGCTGAATGTATATCTAAAAGCTCTAAACCATTCAAGGGGTCCTCCAATCAGATATCTCTCTACAATCTTCATCTCTCTCTCTCTGGGAATGTGAGCTTCGATGAAATAATCTTTGAGATTCCTTACATACTCTATAGGTGTCAAACTATCAGTGTTACTGAATTTTTGTGGTTTGTCCTCGAAATTCCTAATGACCGTCACGTTCCTTGGATATGAATCCGGATAGTTTTTCCCACTATCTCGATAATTCCACTCAGATTCCATATTCCTCTCGTCATCCTCCTCTCTGAATCTGGATACACGTTCTTCAGGAGTCACGTCTCTTTCTTCTAGATCTAGGTGACATCTTCTGGTATGCTTCCTGTTCAATTCGCAAGCTAAGCCTTCTGTATCCTTGTCGGTGATTTCTGTTAAGACTTTCTTGACTATCTCTTCCTTGTAGTTCTCCATTAAACTAGCCTCTCCTAACTTCAAATTTTTCAGTTTACTCGTCGTTTCATTTACGTCAGAGACAACTTTATGCATCTGTTCCTCTAATGTAGATTTTAAAGTTTGCATATCCTGATCTAGTTGTGTTCTATCGTCAACTTGTTTTTCGGATAGCGAATTTATCCTGACGCTTAAATCTTTTCTAATCTGTACTACCTCATTGTTAATTTCTATCTGCGTACTGGCAAGTTTTCTTTCAATCCTTTCCTGAATTTGGGTTACATGTTCCCCACTTGACTTATTCCACTCGTCTTTCCAAACCGCTACGTTTGCTGTTAACATCTCGGCTATGTCTACTTCGATATCCTCTTTTAATACTCTATTGTGGTCTAATACCTGTGTTCTCATAACCTCTACGTCATACTTCAACTCTGCTAAAGACGTTGTTGTTCTAACTGATTCGTCGACTAACCTAGTCGTTAATGCAGTTATATTACGCGTACAAAGAGTTTTTGAGTTTTCGATTTCTTCCCTGACTTTATTTACATCAGTTTGGACTTTAGTGATATCTACGAAAACTGTGTTGACCTCTACCTGAATCTTTGTTACGTCACTTTGCACCTCAGTTATATCCGCATGAATGTTGTTAATGTCTACCTGAACATTGGATACATCTGTTCTAGCTTTTTGAATTTCTTTCTGGACTTCCTCGACCTTGTCTTGGACAGTCGCTACATCGTTTTTGACAACAACTACTTCGGCTCTAGCACAAGAAATATCCCCTCGGACATTAGCTACGTCTAAATTTAACATTGTAAGGTCCCTCTGTACCTTAGACACATCAAATTTAACATCATCAACATTTTTATGGACATTAGATACATCTGTGCGGATGTCACTTACAGTATTCTCAATTCCTAGGGTATTAATCTGTAAACGCGACATATTATCCTCCAAATTAGCAGCACTAGTTTGGATACCCTTCAAATTAGCAGACATATTACTTGCATTCTCCTCCATTCTTGCATTTAAATTACTAGCATTCTCCTCCATTCTTGCATTTAAATTAGCAGACAAATTACTATTATTCTCCTTCATCCTTGCATTTAAATTACTAGCATTTTCCTCCATCATCTGCTTCATGTTAGCAGACATCTCCTCTAACATTTTCTTCAAACTTTCATCTGCCATTACAATATTATTATTCAAAATGGATTGCTGTAGGGACATACATCAAAAGAGCAAAATAACAACATTTGAGCAACACTTTTCACCATATATAATTTGATCAATTTTCTGTCTTAAATCTAACTTATAACTACCTTATAATTAATATTCGAAGATACTTCATGTTGAAACAAACTCAAGCACATGTTCAAATTTCTCTGGCTCATTTTAAAATATCCTAACACAAATAATTTACATTTACAATCCAAATAATTAATTTTATCTTTAATATGACTGAAGTGTCATAAGCCGGTCAAATAAAATAAGATTCCAGATTATAGGCGATTTTTCTAAGTTTCCTGCCCATTTAACCTTTCTCAAGTTGTATAAGATCTGATCTTTTCTGAGTGTAATTTTCCTAATACAATACAACATTTAATTCCTATATAATCACACTCTTAAATACTACAATTGGCCTAGACATCTAACAAAGAATCAACCTCTTTATTTGAGTCTAATCGAACCTCACGTTTTAGGTTTGTCAATCTTTCTAGTGTTCAACCTGGTAATCCAGTTTTGTCGAATTCGTCCCACATATTAGGGTCAATCTTACTGTTGACTCAGCCCCACGTTGGGCGCCAATCTTTCTGTCCCCGTTTACCTGGATAGTAGGCTGTCAGATATCCGCCCCCTCAATCGGATTGCCAATTATCAATCGCACCGGCACAGTTACATCAATGAAAATGGCACTGACAGATACTATCGAGATAAGAGCACAGAAATTCACAGGAAATCATTGTGGAACACACCAAAATAGACGGGGGTTATACTTGCCGTTACTTACCTCTTAATTATCTCGGGGTTTGAGTTGACAACAGGATCACTTAAAGTCTGTTCACACAATAATCTCCGCCATGACATTTAAAAATGAACCAGAAACGAAGACGAGAACTTTGAACTGTACAAAAGCTTTATTTCTAATAAAGGGTCTGATTTTCCTAACACAACAAAATATACGTGGCTATCAGTAGCCCAAGTCAATCTGACTACGTCCTCCAGTAGGACTTGCAAAATTATTATACAACATGATATAAAACATTTTAGCTCCCAAGAGCTCCAAATACCGTAATATTCATAACACTATTGAATTGGAAAAGGACGTCAGGGTGTGACATATATAGAGCATGTGTTTCCTTTTAATAAACAAGAGAATGATATTTATAGTCGCAAGGCCGGAGTGTACGACCTCACTCTCTGAAAACCATATGTTGACACAGCTGCGGGCTACCTTCCAGCCTGCTGCATACCGGTCAAATGCGCACCCTTCTCACACGCTATGTTACGTAAGAATCCAGCCTGCACTCTCAAGCTTTTAAATGTCTTACAAGACAACTCACATTATATTTACGCAAATCTTTCAAGTACTTTGATCACATCCTAATGGATCATTACATAAATTTCTTAAACTTGTTAACTTCAATCCAAATGTTTAACTAGCTCTTAAATGTTTATAACAAAATCACATAAATTATTTATAACAATTAGAAATTGTTTATAATATTTGTCAACGACAATAAAAATATTATAAGCACGCCTTTAACATCACTCTCGTTTCACATTATTTTCAAAAATATTTACAACAATTATTTACAATATTAATATTTAAATTGTTTAAATTATTACTTTAATAAATACATTAGCCACATGTTCATTCGGTTGGTAATTTTATAATCCGGTTTAATATAATCGACCAATGAAGGTTAGTTATACATATTAATGTCACAATCTGATTTAATAAAGTTTTTTAATAATGATTTGTGACGGCAACCTTCATTCAACATCTTGTCTCAAATTCTTTCAAAACTCGTGTTAATTATAACAGTAAATCACTTGATTAATTTTCAACGAACTATAACAATCTTACTCCAGCGGAAAATCCTTCGCTAACAAGTTAATGCACAATCTGCATTAAAAATATGCCCAAAATCATCATATATTAATCTATATGGCATTTACAACTTTCACATCACTTACAAAACTTCCACAAATAATTCTTTAACATTTATTCCTGTGGGAACTTCCTTCATATTCAAGGGCATTATATTTCAGCGACTTTCAACACGCGCTGCACTAGCGATTATACATTCATAGTTCCACTTAAAAATTTTATAATCATAAATTGTTTCAAAACTGTTTTTCTATTTAACCTTCGTAGATTTCATTCATGAACTGAAATGAAGTCAAAACTTGCCAATCACAAACAAATTTAATAGTGAATACGCTTATATACGCCTATCTGGTCTATCAACATTTAAGATTAACATCTTAAAAGAAATTGTAGTATGAAAATACTATCTTCAAATAAAGTGTGACTAAACTGCAAAGTAATCGAATAGAATCCAATTAGACTGGGGAATGCAAACATCGTTCTATAATTCTCTAATTGAGAAAAACTCCTAACAAAAGTACTTGACTTTAATGCATTCAATAATTCATTATTAACATTACTCTTTCACAAAATTGTCTATGATGCAATGTTCATTCATAACTGACGATAAATGTCTGTGTTGCAATCAATACAAATAACGACTAGTATTTCCAAGATCGTCGATCACGTAAGATTTTAACGCTCTAAAATCATTTAAATGTTCTTCCTTCTTGATGATGACAGAAAATTGTTCAAAGTAATTAAACTGGGGTTGAATTACTTTAATAAAGTGACACGCTGTCTGAATTTAAATCTGCCATAAAAATCATTAACATACAGTCAAATCGTGACTACAAAAAAAATTAATTACTGAAAATTCTAAATATCAGTCTCAACTGATTCAAAATCGTTAACTATGCCCATGACATAACAATGTCTTAATAAATCGTCGAAAAATGCAAAACTCATCAAGGTGTACTGAGAATAAGAATCTCAACAAGAAAATAAGGCAAAATACATGAGGATAAAAAATATGGGAAAAATGGTTGCTCAAACATTACTAGGTTACTCAAATACAATAAACATTCACGACTACCTTATCTGCCGATTGACGTTCCAGAGGAAAATTCCCCAAAGAAGACTGCTGATGGATCCATTTCACCACGTTAAAGCTGAGCTCCATCCTCGAAATAGGAAATAGCACCCTCGGAGAATCGAACTGCTTCCTTCTCCGTGAATCGCTCTGCTCCTCGAAAACGAATAGACATCCTTCCGGCAATAATCTTCTTTGTGAGTCGGGACTACCCTGACCTCTCTTGAAAAATTCCCTGAAGTTCCAGTAGACAGTCATCATGACGTTTTGTAGAAATTTCCGAAGAAATTATTCATATTCAGAGTATGAAATTGTTTCTATAGCTGTTCGATGATATTCAGCCTTTACTTACGAAACATGGGTGTAGATGGTATTCACCGCATGTTCGCTTGTGTGGAATAGCAATTAGCGAAGTTCCATGTCGCTATCTTACTCCAATGAAGTATGTCCCAATTGCAATAAGCCTCTTAGCCTTCCATCTGCACTTCGGTTGTAGTGTCAGAAGAACAAACTGCCGTATTCAAATGCTCCATTATACTGTATCGTTCTGTAAGCAAGCAATCTGAAGTCTTTCTACTCCACTCACAGCGTTGGCCTTGCGTTAATTCTGGCTTATACAAAAGTGTTTCTCTAGTGGTGAGATAATCACTTTTGCCAGTCGTATAAAACAGCTAATATCTTTTGAAGTACTCGGTCGAAATTGTTCAGCTTTTCTCTATAATTGCATGTAGTACTGCACAATACAATTATGTTATCGTAGACCGCTAACTGTTTGAAGTTAAACTTATAGAAGCTTTCTAAGGTCCGTTTCAACTTCACCTAGTTTGACCTGTATCTCGTTAACATAGTGGCCTCGCCACGCGTTATAAAAACGATTCTTTTCACTTGCTGTTCACTTTGATGTCTCACTATATTGAATATATAAGAAAATGACTTTCACAAATACTTCGATGATCTGAGCATTAGATCTCAGAATGATCAGCGAACGAAAGAGAAGAGAAGAGAAGAGGTTCCTCTCTTCTGCGCAAGCCCTTTTATTACCTTCTCGAGGGGCGTTACCATCCCTTCCAAAGCGTGATACTACGTCATCGCTAGAACTTCCAACTTCGTTAATACATGACGGATTTTCAAAATTCAAAAACTGAAAATAAATTTCACCAAAATTCCAAATCAATGCTTTTACTGCAAATGTATTTCCACAATTCTGCATTCAAAAAGTCATAAAAATACCATAGTTTCAACAATCTCCGTCTTCCTTTAAACTATCGTTCATTGGTTCATGCCTCTCCTCCAATAGCATAGTTTCTTCCTCAGCAGAATTCCTCGTTTCCTGCGACTGCGTCGTATATCTTGGAACATTCTGGACAAAAATGCTGACGTCACTGAGAATCTCAGCTCAAGTAGCTTGCTGGCATAACATTTACGTCATCCGTGCTTACGTCATGACTACCCACGTCATAACTATGACAGCCATAACTCTAATCATAATTTCAAATATAGCCACCGTGGTCTCTACATAATTCAATTACGGGGGCAGTACCAAATTTCGTTCCATTCGGTTTCACCGTGTTTGAATTAAGAGGGGGAATTGATTTTCACACAAAGATGGCCGCCATCCGCAAACTATCAGGCTAATGACCTATTCATTTGGTCAAAGGATGCTTCCTCTATAAGGGTATGTTGTTGCAAAATTTGGTAGAGATCGGATGATTAGGTTAATCCTAATTTGATTTAAGCTTTGAACATTTGTGTGGCCGCCATTACGTTTCCGTCAAGATGGCGGCCATATAAAACATGACACTGAGGTGCCTTTTGTTAGTACTACCTCTGTACCAAATTTCGTTCCATTCGGTTGCACCGTGTTCGAATTAATAGGGGGAATCGATTTTCACACAAAGATGGCCGCCATCCGCAAACTATTACACTGATGACCTATTAGTTTGGTCAAAGGATGCTCCCCCCATAAAGGTATGTTGTTGCAAAATTTGGTAGAGATCGGATGATTAGGTTAGTCGTAATTTGATTTAAGCTTTGAACATTTGTGTGGCCGCCATTACGTTTCCGTCAAGGTGGCGGCGATATAAAACATGACACTGAGGTGCCTTTTGATAGTACTACCTCTGTACCAAATTTCGTTCCATTCGGTTGCACCGTGTTCGAATTAATAGGGGGAATCGATTTTCACACAAAGATGGCCGCCATCCGCAAACGATTACGCTGATGACCTATTGATTTGGTCAAAGGATGCTCCCCCCACA
This sequence comes from Meconema thalassinum, assembly GCA_946902985.2. Classification (NCBI taxonomy): domain Eukaryota; kingdom Metazoa; phylum Arthropoda; class Insecta; order Orthoptera; family Tettigoniidae; genus Meconema; species Meconema thalassinum. Next base: position 552,580,650 of record OX336392.1, read on the forward strand.
AAGGTATGTCGTTGCAAAATTTGGTAGAGATCGGATGATTAGGTTAATCCTAATTTGATTTAAGCTTTGAACATTTGTGTGGCCGCCATTACGTTTCCGTCAAGATGGCGGCGATATAACACATGACACTGAGGTGTCCTTTGCTAGTGCTACCTTTGTACCAAATTTCGTTCAATTCGTATTCACCGTGTTCGAATTGATAGGGGGGGGGGGACAGACATTCAGAGTACACACACTCACACACACAGACACGCACACACACACACACACACACACACACAGAATCACACACATACACACACACACACAGACTCACACACACACATACACACACACAGACAGACACACACACACATACACACACACACACAGACTCACACACACACATACACACACACAGAAAGACACACTTTTTTCGCCCTGTGTTGATCTCATAAGTCTACTTTCATTTTTTGCAAAAATCGAAAGTAGGCTAAAAAATACAAAATACGAGCCTTAGAGTAGTCGCGTGTTATCCTACTATGTGTGTCCCGGGAGCACAAATACTTTGTTAACAGTGAACTCTGTTGGTCATTGAAGTAACTACTTGTAAAACTCCAGTGCCAAATCCTGACCGTAATAAATCGTAATTGCTATTTGCTAAGACGTTGTATCATAATCGATTGAAAATATATTGTGCAATTTGCAATGGAAAATTAAAAGTGTATATTGTAATATTATAGTGCAGAAGTGGCTTTAAAAAGCTGAGCGTGTCAGTTGCAGACAAAAAGGCAGCTGATCTCTCGTTCTGAACTATATTTCACTGAGCGCAGCTTGCATCCAGTCGGCCGTGGCGGAAGCAATCCACTGCATACTTGATGCGAGCTGCGCTCTATACCGGCCAGTTAGTGAACCCATGCCAGTGATGTTATTGAAAATGGCCGCTTTTTGCCGATAGAGGGCACTGCCAAGTATAGGCGTGATTAAAAATTTGGTGTGCAGAAGGTATATTAAATATGTTTTTCCCAGGGATATGTTTAGACCAACGAAGTTTCAATTATTGCTAGTAGTCAGTGTTAATTGACTGAATGCTACGTTGTTTGGAGGGTTTGTTGTTGCGATATATATTCCACATAGCCACATGGCCGACAGTACATCGAGTGCTTACATTAAATAAGAATACAGCAAAAGTATGAAGATTTAATAAATCGTAATTGTTTTCAGCAAATAAGATAAAATGACTATTTTCACACCAAAGAACGATAACTTGAAGATGATTCATTGTAGGAATATCTTAAATGGGGTCTCCAAACCTTGAACTTAACTGTATGCGATATACATTCCCCATAGCCACATGGCCTACAGTACGTCGTTGTACCGATCCCCGCCATCACGCGCGCTCATTGTTTCCGTCCCATCCACTTCCGTCCCTTTTCCAAAATCACTCCCACAAATATGTCCAGCTACCGAGTGCCACAAAAATATCCAGATACCGAGTGGAAAGGTGTTACACATCAACAAATCGAAAATCACTTCCGTCCTGAATACAGTTTAAAATCACCTGTTTCTTTACCTGTTTTCTTTCTTTATTCAATGGGCAAGTAACCTAGATGTTAGGCCCCTTACAACCACAATTATCATCATCATATTTTTTAATCAAATCCTAACCAAATTAACTTATTTACATAATTATTTCTTTAATGTGTTTCTTGATTCAATACCCTGAGGCGTTTTCTTTATTTTTTGAAGAATCTTCACATCAAAAGTAGGTAAGAGGACATAAGTGAACCTCTGCATTGGCTCACACTAACCCTCGTAGTGGTAGAAGAGGCAAACTGCTAATCTAATCGACCGGATATGGTTTAGTTTCATTGACTCACACTAGCATTCCTAGTGGTAGAAAAGGCAAACTGCTAATATAATCGACCGGATATGGTTGAGTTTCATTGACTCACACTAGCATTCGTAGGGGTAGAAAAGGCAAACTGCGTTTCCAGCGAACAATCATCAGACTACCGCGTGTCATCAAAAACGTAAGAAACATTTAGTGAGTCTTTACGTTTGGAAAAGTGGAGGAAACAACGAGAATGAATTACAAAGGCACCAAAGAAAATATTGGGTATGTGCAACTACTGTGCGCGACGATATTGGACCGTGACAACGTATTCTCGGACTGATTTGTTTAAACTGTCGCTCTTGCAAAATTTCAGCTTCGTATATTTTTTTTAATTATGAATTTTACGGAACGGAAAGTTCTCAGGCGAAATGAAGAAAAGCCGAGTTGCACTTCCAGGGAAACTGCAAACACAACCACTCTTCTCTGAAGTTTTAACTCAACACGACTCGGCAGTTTGCTGCTGGCTGTATCTGGGGTAATGGGATCGCCTGCTAGCTAGGCTGTAACTGGGGTGATAGGCTCGCCCCTAGCCAGCTCGTAAACTGTCACCTCAGTATTTGAATGGTAATTGTTGGAAGAAATGAAAACGTAAAAACATTTATAGTGGGCGATGTATTGAAGATAGAGATATTCTCTTGTGGACTATTTTGTAGAACGTTTTATACTGCACAATTCTTACACGCGTAGTATAGATATGTTTAACGGTTTGCCTAGCGTAAGCTTAAAATGCGCACGGACGCCATGTCATTTTTTCGACTTTTTCACTGAAATCGTTACTGCTCGGCTTTCTTTGATCATAAATAAATTATTTTCTACAGAAGCCTTCCTCGAAATATCCTTTACAGAGTGGTAAAAACCTCATCAAAATCCATTAAAAGGTCACCCGTGACATCCAATAACGACAGTAGCGACACTCGAGCGCAGCAGCAGAAGAGAGAGAGCGTTGCAGCAGAAGAGAGATAAAGCGATATCATCACCTTTCACTGTAACACTTTTTCACGAACGGCACCCTATTGCAACAATTTATTTGACGTTGTCTCGTCAAAAGAAAAGTGTTCACGGAAGGTCTAGCCTAGTGGCTCCCAACCTTTGTCAGCTACGGGAGTTCATCGCACCCCCTCCCCTCCCCCCCCCCCCCGCCCCGCCCCTCCTCTCCACCACTCATCGTTTGACGCGGAGGATATAGACCTAACCTAATAGCACTACAGTACATAATGGAATAGGCCTATCTATTACATACTAACTTGATTTTAGCACAATACAAGTAACACACTTTTACAACAAATCCTTAAATTAGTCAACAAATATCAGTGCGAGGGTTGACACTGTTTTCTCTTGGCAAGATTCAGTATGTTTGGTTTGATATTTGACAGAGCACAGCGGAGATAACTTGCAACATCAAGCCGACAGCGCTGCTTTGTTTCTATGACACTCAGCGTTGAAAATCCTGACTCGCATAAATATGTCTTTGAAAATGTAAGTTCAAACTGTTCAAATCTTCAAAGAAATCATAAAGATATGCCAACGAGACGATAAAATTGGCATGATTTTGCTCCTTACAACACAGCAAATTCCTTATTTCACCTCCAACCTCGCGGCTCCGCGGAGGTTTGTGCCGACAGTTGGCAATTACCAGGGCTTTTGAACGATTGAATTGGTGCGACAATCACTTGGAGAGATTCGAAAAATGTTTATTTTACAAAATTGTAATATTCGAGTTAAAACAAACTGATTTCGGAAATCACTTCACGCCCCCCTTGATAAAGCCCCTCGCCCCCCCATGGGGGTGCGCCCCCCAGGTTGGGAACCCCTGGTCTAGCCTCTGACATTGAAGGGCTACAACTGTGCATTGTTTAATTAAGAAATATGAGCACCAAAACCTTCTATTTACATGGAATCCGAACCAGCGGACGCTACATTCATTAACCAAGAATGGTGAGAGTCAAGCGGTTAAACCGTAGCGCTACGCTATAAAACCCATGTGTTTAGATATTGGACAATAACCTGTGTTATTGTGATGTATGAATGTATTGCAAAAGATGCGGCCGTGCCTAGAGTTACGAATATACCCAGCATTTGCGTTGATTAGAAGTGGCAAACCACGGAAATCTCTCCTAGATTGGCTGAGGAGGGAATCATACCCACATGTTGCCAGTGTGGTCTCAGTCTACCCGATCCCAAAGTTCAGATCAAAAAAGCAAACTTAGTGAGTTTGCAAGTCCGAGATTTTCTTCTATTCCTCGGTAAGAACCGGAGCTTTATTTTGGAACGGCAGTGGTCTGAGTCTAGGTTAGCCTCTCTTAGAGCTCTGACGTTCTGGACTTCTCTGTGAGATTTCTTTAAAATGGCGTTGCAAACACTTAGGCACTATGGGTGTTGGGAGCCAAGAGTTAGCCATGACACAAAAATTGGCACGGTTTTGAACATTAAGGTCAGAAATCTCAGCAGTAACATGTTTAGCCTATTTTCATTTATGAAAAAAAAAGAAGACTTATGAGATCACCTTTTGTTCTTGTGTGTGTGTGTGTGTGTGTGTGTGTGTGTGTGTCCTAATAACTTCTAAACGGCTGGAGCGATTCCAATGAAACTCGGTAAGTTCATAGCACTATTCCGGACGACCCCGACCGTGCCCTTCAAATTTTGTTACGTCTGACCAATCCAACATGGCGGCTGTGCGAAACATTTCCCCAGCATTCAATATCTCCGAAACTATTCCCGATATCACCATGAAATTTTGTACGGAGATAAAGAACACTACTGGAGGTTCAGTCATAAGCCTTTCAAAACCGGTTAACTAAAAAACGAACATGGCGGCCAAGCGAATTTGAAAATTTTAAATAGACCTTTCTCACGATTGAATGTTCCAACCGCAATGACATCTGGTACAGGAAATGTTTATACACATTGTAATACACTGGTATCTAATTTAGTTCAATTGTTTACATAACCTCAAGATGGCGGCTTTGCGAATTTTAAAATTAAGTTTTTATTTCTTGTGTCGTAATCATGCGATCGATGTGAAAGTTTGAATAATGAACCTACGCAATAATTTTCCTTTAATGGTACATGACTCTATGGCCTATACATTTAACAATCCAACATGGCGACCATCCGAAATATTTAGACGGCTCTGAATATCTACGAATCTATTATAGCAATCAAACTGTTTTTTTTAATGTTCATAGGACTTTCGATAGCCTGGTGATCACAAATCCAACATGGCGGCGACGCGAAGTATACATATTCACATGGTCGTTTCTCGCAATTTAACCATCGGAATGCAGCGACACTTGGTGCAGTAAATGCTGCTACAAATGTTAATCCACTGGCATCTAATTTTTTCAATTGTTTTCATAACCACAAGATGGCAGCTGTGCGTAATTTTAAAATCTCGTTTTTTCTTCCTTTGTTCTAATCATGCTTTTGAAGTTTGAATACTTCACGTACACAATAATCTGCATCTAACAGTTCATAACTCGAGGACTTACATATATAAAAATCCAACATGGCGACCAACCGAAATATTTAGTCAGTTCTCAATATCTACGAATCTATTACAGCAATCAAACTGAAATTTTGTATGTTGATAGAGGCAATTAACATAAGTAGGATATATGAAAATAGGCTGTATAATTCTTCACGGAACTACTTGTTTTTTTCTGGGTTCACTCTTGAACTTTCGACGTGTTGTGCTTTTTTGCGGCTCTTTTGTGAATTTCCAAATTAAGTGGGTTGCTGTCGTTTGTGTACAAACATGTTGCTCTATTTTTGTTACGTTTTATCTCCCAAGTTTTGCTCCAAGAAACTTGGAGGTAACTTGTGGCATTTTGAACCTCAGACTATCGCCGAAGAGATATTGCACTGCGTTTATCAGGTTTGAGCAGAAACAGGGGAATATAATAGCAATGTGGTGTGAGTCGTACAGTCGCAGCATGAGCATTGGGGCAGCTAACACTGAAGGGTTTCTGAGCATACTTTTGTATGCGTGAGCAGTGGCTGTCTTAGATCAATGAGGCCGCTAACTTGATAACTTCATTTTCCTCTTTGGTAGCATGCGCACGAGAGTTTATTTAGAATCTACGAAATATTCGTGGCTCCTTATAGAGTCTACTCGTGAGGAATTGAAAGGGAAGAGCAGTACCATGTAATCTTAAGGATGGCTGAACGTGAACTTTGAATGTGCATGTTCAGAACGCCCGGCTGTCATAACTAATTTCTCCACGCGTGGGGTTAATGGTCGTCCTCACGCTGAATATAACAGTGCAGTGGAGTAGAGTAGAGAATACATCAACTGTTATCTGTCTCTATGATCCAAAGTTTGATTAAGTTCTACTCAGTTGAATTTTAAACTCCAGGCACGTGTGGAACAGCACAGTGTTCGGACTGTGTTGTTGGAGCGTGGTTGAATTACGAGCGAGTAGTTTATTCCAAAACATCGCAGACATTGATGAACCTGAACCAGACAATTCACATGCACCACATTTTAGTCCACGTTACGTAAATGACGCTTTGATTGCAAAAGTTGTAAAAGCAACGTTTTAGATTTACGTGCTTCTTAAGCCCGCGATTCTCCTTTCACATGGTATCCAAATCGCTCCAAGTAACGCTTTATTTCGAAAATCATATGCATTACCCAGAAATCGATCCCAGTACTCCCTGGTGAGAGACCAAACATCACTGCTGTTATTTGTAAATCTTTAGTAGGTCAAAACGATTGTGCCCATTGAATACAAGTTATAAATATGTAAACACACTCCTGGAAAAATACATGTATTAGTTTATCACAATTAACTGGAGCAATTTAGGATTACACGTTTCAACCCTCAAGTGGCCATCGTCAGGTCCTGTTCACTGTGTTGAGGTTTACATTTCTATATATATATAAAAAATGAAAGTTTGTTTGGTTTTTGTTAATTTCTACGGAAATTTGCGTTATTTACGCGTTTCAGACTGTTTTCTGACGAATGCGCGCGAAAATAAATTTTTTGTCTGTCTGTTTGTTTCCCTGTCTGTGGACCCTTATAACTCGAGAACGGCTGGGTTGATCAACGTAAAATTTGGTACAGATATCCTTCAGAGTCACGACACAAATCATTGATGGAAATCTTCTCTGTACCTCTCATAAAAGGGGGCCTACTCCCTTAAAATATTTGCTGAAATAGGCGTAGAGGGCGAGACAAAGCTCTTTTCAGCCCCTCAATGTGAGAAACGAAACGCGGAAACCACATTTTAAGGCCCTAAAACCAACAGTCTTTGAGATATTCCCAGAAAATTGGTTGGTTGGTTGGTTAGTTCCTTAGTTTAGGGGCTGCGACACCGCGGCCATGTAGCCCCGTGTACTTTGGGTGTGAGTAGAATCTGTCTGCTAACCGGTGTTAATGTGATGACTGTATTTGTGTGTGTATCTGTTTTAATTCAAATAAAGACTGCAGACGTTCAATTTTTCCAAGTAGTTCCTACTTTTGCCGCCAAACGCCACCGTCAACGACCAACTAGTTTATACTAAGAATAATTATGTTACTGTTGTCGTAGCTTCCTTTGGTGTATATTTTACGATTCGCAATTCAAATCTCGTTATACGTTACGTTTATTTCGTCTTAAGACTTTATGAATTACATAAGTAAAGACGTATACACGTGTGTACTATGAAGTACTAAATCAGTACAATAAACACAATAAGAAAAACTCAGTTTGTATTATCAAATTCTATTTCCAATGTTTACTTACTTAGCAGTGCGTCTCCGCGTTGTGGCGTTATCTCGTATCAATTTAGTGCATTTGTACGCCGCCCATTTCGTGTCGACCGACTGAAGAGCTACAAATGACAATTTTGTACAGGCAGCGCTGAAAAAGTATAGCTTCAATTCTCTACACAACATCACTCACCAATAATAAAACATTACGAGTCATACAGTAGTCGCATATGATGTGTAACATCTGACATAGAAGAAACCTTACGTGAAATTGTTGATACACCAGTATTTTATAATATTATTGCCACAAATATTAATCTATTGTAAATGGGAGTGTTTTACAGATATTGTAGTTTATAATACGGAACTCATTTTATTAGATGATTTGTAGCTTCCACCAGCACTAGCCTAAATAAAGAATACGATATGGATCTCTTTTTTTTCTTTTTCTTTTTTTCTTAGTCGTTTACCCTCCAGGTAGGTGGAACCCACGGACTCAGCGAGGGAACTCACCACTACCGCCTCTACGGGCAGTGTCCTAGAGCTGGGAACATCTAATCGGAGTGGATACAACTGGTGAGGTGTTATTGGCACCTCGCCCAGGCGGCCTCACCTGCAAAGCGAACAGGGGCCTCATGAGGGAAGGTAATGGATGGTCAGGATGGATAGGCAAGTAAGAGGGAAGGAGGTGGCCGTGGCCTTGAAGAAGGTACTGTACTCGATATCCGGATAGTAGGCTGTCAGATATCCGCCCCCTCAATCGGATTGCCAATAATCAAACGCACCGGCACAGCTACATCAATGAAAATGGCACTGACAGACACTATCGAGATTAGAGCACAATAGTTAACAAGAAATTATTGTGGAACACACCAAAATATACGGGGGTTCATACTTACCTTTACTTACCTCTTAAATTTATCTCGGGGACTGGGTTGTCAACTGGATCACTTAAAGTATGCCCTCACAATAACCTCCACCATGATATTTAAAATGAACCAGAACGAAGACGAGAAACTCTAAACTGCACAATAGTTTATTTCACATAAAGAATGATTTTTAACAAAAATGAAACAACAAAATATACGTGGCAATCAGAAGCCATCGACCACATAACCATGTCCTTCTGTAGGACTTGTATACTCTACATACAATGTTTCAGCTTTCTCAAGCTCATAGCAACGTAAAAATAATAATGCACTTGGAATGGAAACGGGATTTGGGACGAGACACATATATCAATTGTTTTGCGTGTTTATATACTTCACATTTTATTTATAGCCACAAGGCTATTATGGATACGTCCTTGGCCTCTGTCATACAGTTGTCCGGGCCAGCTGCAATGCACCTGCATCGTCAAAGCGGACTCACCCCGTTCGTTCAACCCTAGCATAAGCGAGTTACCTCAGAGCTTGGCTCTCCTTTTCAAACACGTAAATGTTCACATCTCAACTGAAATATTATCACGCAAATCCTTTAAATGCTCCATTCAAACACCAATGGAATACTCTAATAATCCCACATCATGGCTAATTGTTCAATCCACCTGCTTAATTAGCGTTGTTTAGAGTATAAAAACAAAACTCTTAATGTTAATAACAAAAGTTCATTAATTATTTATAACAATAATAAAATTGTTTATAACAATGTCAAATGACAATTGAAATTTTATACACGCCTCTATTAATCCTTTTCATTTCAAATTATTATCAAAGATATTTACAAAATTATTTACAATATTAATATTGTTTATATTATGTATACAAGAAATACATTAAACCACACGTTTATCCGGTTGATAATTACTTAAATCGTGATGATATAATCGACCAATGAAGGTTAGTTATATTTAACTGTCAAATTCAGGTTTAATAAGGTTTAATAATAATTATAAATATTTGTGACGGTAACCTCCATTCAAAATCTTTATCTCAAATTATTTAACACTCTTGTTAATTTTAACAGTATCTTCATATGAATAATCTTTCAAAGAACCAGAACAATACATTCAGCGGGAAAATACTTCGCTCAAAACGCACAAAATTGCACAATAATTTGCCCAAAATTCATCATATATCTTCATATATATGGCATAAAAATCTTCCAAACTACATACAAAAACCTCCACTTATAAATTCATCAACTTCATTTATTACTGTGGGAACCTCCTTCATTATTCAGGGGCATTATTCATCAGCGACTTTTACATGTCCACTGAACTAACGATTATACATCCATTGTTCCTCTTTAAAAAATCTTATATTCATCAATTGTATTAATGACTGTTATTATTTAACCTTCGTGGGTTTCATTCATGAATCGATATGAAGTAAAAATTTGCCAATCACAAATAAATTTAATAGCAAATACGATTAGACACTCCTCCCTGGTCTATCAAAATTGAGATTAATATCTTCAAAGTAACGCAGTATAAAAATACTATCTTCAATCAAAGTTCATCTAAACTGTATAAATAGTCGAATAGAATACAATTAGATTGTGGAATGCAAACATTATTGTTCCAATCTATAATTGAGAAAAACTCCTATCAAATGTTCAGTACTATAGTGTATTCAATAAATCGTAATCAAAGTTCAGATTTCATAAAATTGTCTATAATGCAATGATAAATGTCTATGTTGCAATCATGTTCATAAGACGACTAGTATTTCAAAGATCGTCGATATCGTAATAGATTTTAACGCTCTAAAATCATTTAATTATTCTTCTTTCTTGAGGATGACAGAAAATTGGTCAAAGTAATTAACTGAATAGAATTACTTTAATAAAATGACACGCTGTCTGAATTCAACTCTGCCATAGCAAATTGTTAACTTTACAGTCAAATCGTGACTACAAAAATATGCAAATTACTGAACGAAACTAATATCAGTCTCAACTGATCCAAAATTATTTTATCTATGCCAATGACATAACAATGTCTCAACAAATCGAAGAAAAAGGCATAAATCATCGAAGTGTACTGAGTACAGAAATGTTAATCAAGAAAATGGGGCACAAAAAAAATATGGGACAGAAAATATGGGAAGAATGGTTGCTCAGATATCGCTACAAGACTCAAATAATACAAGAAACGTTCACGACTACCTTATCTGTTGATTGAAGTTCTAGAGGAAAGTTTTCAAAGAAAACTGCTGTTGGTTCCATTTCACCAGCGTAAAGATGTGCTCCGTCCTCGAACCTGGAATCAGCGTCCTCGGAGAATCGAACTGCTTCCTCCTCCGAAAATTGCACTGCTCCGTGGATACGAAAACATCCTTCTGGCAAAACTCTTCTTTGTGAGCCGGGTCCACCCTAGCCTCTCTTGAAAGTTCCCTGAAGTTCCGGTCGTAAATCGCCATGAAGTTTATTGTAGTTATTTCCGCAGAAATATTCATAATCGTGGAGTATGAAAATATTACCACTGTCATCTGGTATAATTCAGCGATGGATTCACGATGCATGAGTGTAGTTGGATGTTCATTACATGCTCGCTTTTGTAGAAAGACGATTAACGAAGTTCCATGCTGTTATTTCACTCCAACGATATATGTCCCAATTGCATTAAAGCCTTAGCCTTCCATCTCAACTTCTGTTATAATCATTGAAAGCACTGCAAGATTATAATGTTCCATAGTAGAATGTATCGTTGTATTACCAAACGTATTGTCCAATATCACTGTTGCAATCCACGTGTCAGCCCTAGTGTATAATGTGGAATTTTAAAAGTGTTTCTCATGTGGCGAGAAAATCACTTTTGTTGGCAGCCTTAAAGTGCCAATATCTTTCGAAGTATAACTGTGAAATTGTTCAAATCTTCTACACACCTCAATGTTGTACTGCCCAATTGAATTATAATAAAGGCTGAAGTTAACTCTTGATATCTTATCTGGTGGAAACGTTAATGTGAGCGTTTCAACTTCACCTAGTTTCGAGCAGCGTAAAATGGAACTGCTCCGTGTTCGTTCGATGCGCCGGGCTTTAACCACACGCTAAAGACAACTTGCTTCACTTATTCACTCGAAAATGACTCTATGACATCTGAAATATATATGCGGTATCAGCGGTATGATCCGTATGAGTTCTGAGATTATGAGTTCTGAGTATGAGTTCTGAGAGCTCCTCTCTTGTGTGCACGACCTTTTATCAACTTCTTAAGGGGCGTATCCATCCCTTCCATAGCCTGTTGCTGCGTCATTGCTAAAAGTTTTAACTTTGGCTATACTTGACGGATTTTCAAGTTTCAAAAACTCAAAATTAATTTCTTCAAAATTCCAAATCAATGCCATAACTGAAAATAGTTTTCCGCAATTCTGCATGCCAAAAGTAATCAAATATCGTAGTTTCAGCAATCTCCGTCTTCCTTCCAAACTATCGTTCATTGGTTCGAGCCTTTCCTCCAATAGCGTAACTTCTTCCTTAGCACAATACCTTGTTTCCTGCGACTGCGTCGTAAATCTCCGATCTTTCTCGAACAAAATCATGACGTCACCAAGAATCTCAGCTCAATCAGCCTACTTGCATGAATTCTACGTCATCCGTGCCTACGTCATGAATATACACGTCACAACTATGACATTCATAACTTTACTCACATTTGCCAATACAGCCATCGTGGTCTCAATATAATTCAATTTACGGGGGCATTCTCCCTTCACCACGTTTTAAAAACAGTTGCAAATTGTTTTTAAATTCTGTGTTATAAATATCTCAATTCACTTGAACACGAAATTGAATTATTATTGACTTACTCTTGTATGATATTTCTTCTATGTTCCTTAATCATAAGTCTCTTCTTCTCTGGTTTGTGTGTGGCTAATGCATTCTCTCCTCTCTACTTTCTCTTTTGTCCTGAATTCCTATTTTCCAAGTTCTGCTGACTTGTAGAAGGACCTGGATCGATCACTACATCCTGTCTTTTCTTTTGGTTTTCAGCTTCCTTTTCTCGTAATTCCTTCAGATACTGCTGACTTTCTTTCTCTCTCTCTTGATACTTGTCGGGTGTCATAACCTGACCTTGAGAATTCTGATTCTGGTACTGGTTATTTCGATTGTAGTTTCTATTATAACCATTGTTATAGTATCTACCTCTTCCGTTGTTGTAATTCCCTCTATTATTATTATTCCAGCCTCGTCTTTGCTGATATGGACGGTAACCTTGGGATCTGTTGTTGCGGAAATAATTATTCCTGTGTGGACCTACATTTTCAGTTTTTCCTTCCTCAGGCTTATCAGTTTGCTGCACTTGATCCATGTAGACTGTATTAACGTCTTTGAATTCGTGCCTCTGACCTTTTTGTACCAAATTTGGCATTGGACTCGTGTAGTCAAGCCTTCTCAATAATTCGTCCATACTTGTCAAATCTCTGATATTTGACGATATGATCAGTCTTCTTACCTCCACAGGCAGCAAACGTGAAATCGCATCTATCAACTGCTCTGTTGACAATGGGGGTTGCAAAAATCTCAAGCGTGATAGTTGGCTCGTGAAGAAATCAGCGTACCGTGTTGGAAGAGTACCTGAATACTTCCTCGAGTATACCTCAGCTCTTAATGAGTTCTGAGCTTCTATTGACCAGAATCGTTTTATCAGTGCCTCTGCAAATTCGTCAAAATTGCTGAAAGTGTACCGAAATGCTCCGAACCATTCAAGGGGTCCTCCAGCTAGAAATCTTTCTACGATTCTCATCTCTCTCTCTCTAGGAATGTGGGCTTCTATGAAATAGTCTTTAAGATTCCTGATATATTCAATCGGTGTGAGACTATCAGTGTTGCTAAATTTTTGAGGTTTGTCTTCAAAATTCCGGATGACTAACATCAGAGACAACCTTATGAATCTGTTCCTCTAACGCAGCTTTTAATGCTTGCACGTCCTGACCTATTTGAGTTCTATCCTCTACCTGCTTTTCGGATAGCGAATCCATCCTTACATTCAAGTCTTTCCTAATCTGAACTACTTCATTATTAATATCTACTTGTGTACTGGCAAGTTTTCTTTCAATTCGTTCCTGAATCTGATCTACATGTTCCCCACTTGACCTGTTCCATTCATCTTTCCAAACCGTTACATTTGCAGTTAACATTTCCGCGATATCTACTTCGATGTCTTCCTTAAGTAAACGATTATGATCTAATACTTGGGTTCTCATGACCTCTACATCGTATTTTAAGCCAGCTAAAGAAGCTGTTGTCCTAACAGACTCGTCAACTAATCGAGTTGTTAATGCACTAATGTTACGAGTACAAAGTGTTTTTGTAGTTTCAATTTCCTCCCTAACTTTGTTAACATCAGTTTGAACTGTAGCAATGTCTACAAAAACAGTATTGACTTCTACTTGTATTTTATTGATATCGCTTTGCATATCGTTAACATCTGAATGAATATTATTGATGTCTACTTGAACATTTGACACATCAGTTCGAGCATTTCTAACCTCTTTTTGAACTTCCTCTACTTTGTCCTGTACAGTAGCAACATCATTCCTAACAACAATTACTTCAGCTCTAGCACATGAAATATCACCCCGGTCATTAGCAACATCAAGATTCAACATGGTAAGATCTTTCTGTACCTTAGAAACATCAATTTTAACATCAGAAACATCTTTATGAATGTCACTCACGGCATTCTCTACTCCCTGGGTACTGATCTGTAAACGCGACAAATTATTTTCTAAGTTTTCAGAACTGGTCTGAATAACTTTCAAATTTTCATCCATCCTAGTAGACAAGTTACTAGCATTCTCCTTCATCATCTCCTGCATTCTAATAGACAAATTAGCAGACAAGTTACTAGCATTCTCCTCCATTCGACTAGTATTCCTAGCTTCCATCTCCCTCACACTTTCATCCAGCCTAATAGACAAATTAGCAGACAAACTACTAGAATTCTCCTCCATCATCTGCTTCATTCTGCTAGCATTTCTAACTTCCATCTCTTCCAACATCTTTCTCAGACTCTCGTCTGCCATTTGAACAATATTTCAATAATAAACTGCTTTAGGGACATACATCAAACAGAGCAAAATAACAACATCTGAGCAACATTTTTCACCATATATAAGTTTGAGCAATTTTCTGTCTTAAATCTAACTTATAATTACCTTATAATTAACCTTCGTAGACACTTCATGTTGAAATAAACTCAAGCACATGTTCAAGTTTCTTTGGTTCATTTTAAAATATCCTAACACAAATAATTTACATTTATAATCCAAATAGTTTAATTTTATCTTTAATATGACTAAACATGTCATAAGCCGGTCAAATAAAATAAGACTCCAGATCATAGGCGATTTTTCTAAGTTTCCAGCCTATTTAACCTCTCTCAAGTTGTATAAGATCTGATCTTTTCTGAGTGTAATTTTCCTAATACAACACAACATTTAATCCCTATATAATCACACTCTCAAATTCTACAATTGGCCAAGACATCTAACAAAGAATCAACCTCTTTATTTGAGTCTTCACAATCCCATTGACATCGATAACTTGGTAATCCAATGTTATTCGAACACTCCACAAAAATTGCGGTGTCAATTCTACTGCAATAACTTGGTAATCCAATGTTATTCAGTCGAACGTGTTCCACGTTTTAGGGTTGCCAATCCTACTGGTGTTCAACCTGGTAATCCAGTTTTGTTGAACATGCCCCACGTTATAGGGTCGCCAATCCTACTGTACCCGATATCCGGATAGTAGGCTGTCAGATATCCGCCCCCTCAATCGGATTGCCAATAATCAAACGCACCGGCACAGCTACATCAATGAAAATGGCACTGACAGACACTATCGAGATTAGAGCACAATAGTTAACAAGAAATTATTGTGGAACACACCAAAATATACGGGGGTTCATACTTACCTTTACTTACCTCTTAAATTTATCTCGGGGACTGGGTTGTCAACTGGATCACTTAAAGTATGCCCTCACAATAACCTCCACCATGATATTTAAAATGAACCAGAACGAAGACGAGAAACTCTAAACTGCACAATAGTTTATTTCACATAAAGAATGATTTTTAACAAAAATGAAACAACAAAATATACGTGGCAATCAGAAGCCATCGACCACATAACCATGTCCTTCTGTAGGACTTGTATACTCTACATACAATGTTTCAGCTTTCTCAAGCTCATAGCAACGTAAAAATAATAATGCACTTGGAATGGAAACGGGATTTGGGACGAGACACATATATCAATTGTTTTGCGTGTTTATATACTTCACATTTTATTTATAGCCACAAGGCTATTATGGATACGTCCTTGGCCTCTGTCATACAGTTGTCCGGGCCAGCTGCAATGCACCTGCATCGTCAAAGCGGACTCACCCCGTTCGTTCAACCCTAGCATAAGCGAGTTACCTCAGAGCTTGGCTCTCCTTTTCAAACACGTGAATGTTCACATCTCAACTGAAATATTATCACGCAAATCCTTTAAATGCTCCATTCAAACACCAATGGAATACTCTAATAATCCCACATCATGGCTAATTGTTCAATCCACCTGCTTAATTAGCGTTGTTTAGAGTATAAAAACAAAACTCTTAATGTTAATAACAAAAGTTCATTAATTATTTATAACAATAATAAAATTGTTTATAACAATGTCAAATGACAATTGAAAATTTATACACGCCTCTATTAATCCTTTTCATTTCAAATTATTATCAAAGATATTTACAAAATTATTTACAATATTAATATTGTTTATATTATGTATACAAGAAATACATTAAACCACATGTTTATCCGGTTGATAATTACTTAAATCGTGATGATATAATCGACCAATGAAGGTTAGTTATATTTAACTGTCAAATTCAGGTTTAATAAGGTTTAATAATAATTATAAATATTTGTGACGGTAACCTCCATTCAAAATCTTTATCTCAAATTATTTAACACTCTTGTTAATTTTAACAGTATCTTCATATGAATAATCTTTCAAAGAACCAGAACAATACATTCAGCGGGAAAATACTTCGCTCAAAACGCACAAAATTGCACAATAATTTGCCCAAAATTCATCATATATCTTCATATATATGGCATAAAAATCTTCCAAACTACATACAAAAACCTCCACTTATAAATTCATCAACTTCATTTATTACTGTGGGAACCTCCTTCATTATTCAGGGGCATTATTCATCAGCGACTTTTACATGTCCACTGAACTAACGATTATACATCCATTGTTCCTCTTTAAAAAATCTTATATTCATCAATTGTATTAATGACTGTTATTATTTAACCTTCGTGGGTTTCATTCATGAATCGATATGAAGTAAAAATTTGCCAATCACAAATAAATTTAATAGCAAATACGATTAGACACTCCTCCCTGGTCTATCAAAATTGAGATTAATATCTTCAAAGTAACGCAGTATAAAAATACTATCTTCAATCAAAGTTCATCTAAACTGTATAAATAGTCGAATAGAATACAATTAGATTGTGGAATGCAAACATTATTGTTCCAATCTATAATTGAGAAAAACTCCTATCAAATGTTCAGTACTATAGTGTATTCAATAAATCGTAATCAAAGTTCAGATTTCATAAAATTGTCTATAATGCAATGATAAATGTCTATGTTGCAATCATGTTCATAAGACGACTAGTATTTCAAAGATCGTCGATATCGTAATAGATTTTAACGCTCTAAAATCATTTAATTATTCTTCTTTCTTGAGGATGACAGAAAATTGGTCAAAGTAATTAACTGAATAGAATTACTTTAATAAAATGACACGCTGTCTGAATTCAACTCTGCCATAGCAAATTGTTAACTTTACAGTCAAATCGTGACTACAAAAATATGCAAATTACTGAACGAAACTAATATCAGTCTCAACTGATCCAAAATTATTTTATCTATGCCAATGACATAACAATGTCTCAACAAATCGAAGAAAAAGGCATAAATCATCGAAGTGTACTGAGTACAGAAATGTTAATCAAGAAAATGGGGCACAAAAAAAATATGGGACAGAAAATATGGGAAGAATGGTTGCTCAGATATCGCTACAAGACTCAAATAATACAAGAAACGTTCACGACTACCTTATCTGTTGATTGAAGTTCTAGAGGAAAGTTTTCAAAGAAAACTGCTGTTGGTTCCATTTCACCAGCGTAAAGATGTGCTCCGTCCTCGAACCTGGAATCAGCGTCCTCGGAGAATCGAACTGCTTCCTCCTCCGAAAATTGCACTGCTCCGTGGATACGAAAACATCCTTCTGGCAAAACTCTTCTTTGTGAGCCGGGTCCACCCTAGCCTCTCTTGAAAGTTCCCTGAAGTTCCGGTCGTAAATCGCCATGAAGTTTATTGTAGTTATTTCCGCAGAAATATTCATAATCGTGGAGTATGAAAATATTTCCACTGTCATCTGGTATAATTCAGCGATGGATTCACGATGTATGAGTGTAGTTGGATGTTCATTACATGCTCGCTTTTGTAGAAAGACGATTAACGAAGTTCCATGCTGTTATTTCACTCCAACGATATATGTCCCAATTGCATTAAAGCCTTAGCCTTCCATCTCAACTTCTGTTATAATCATTGAAAGCACTGCAAGATTATAATGTTCCATAGTAGAATGTATCGTTGTATTACCAAACGTATTCTCCAATATCACTGTTGCAATCCACGTGTCAGCCGTAGTGTATAATGTGGAATTTTAAAAGTGTTTCTCATGTGGCGAGAAAATCACTTTTGTTGGCAGCCTTAAAGTGCCAATATCTTTCGAAGTATAACTGTGAAATTGTTCAAATCTTCTACACACCTCAATGTTGTACTGCCCAATTGAATTATAATAAAGGCTGAAGTTAACTCTTGATATCTTATCTGGTGGAAACGTTAATGTGAGCGTTTCAACTTCACCTAGTTTCGAGCAGCGTAAAATGGAACTGCTCCGTGTTCGTTCGATGCGCCGGGCTTTAACCACACGCTAAAGACAACTTGCTTCACTTATTCACTCGAAAATGACTCTATGACATCTGAAATATATATGCGGTATCAGCGGTATGATCCGTATGAGTTCTGAGATTATGAGTTCTGAGTTCTGAGTATGAGTTCTGAGAGCTCCTCTCTTGTGTTCACGACCTTTTATCAACTTCTTAAGGGGCGTATCCATCCCTTCCATAGCCTGTTGCTGCGTCATTGCTAAAAGTTTTAACTTTGGCTATACTTGACGGATTTTCAAGTTTCAAAAACTCAAAATTAATTTCTTCAAAATTCCAAATCAATGCCATAACTGAAAATAGTTTTCCGCAATTCTGCATGCCAAAAGTAATCAAATATCGTAGTTTCAGCAATCTCCGTCTTCCTTCCAAACTATCGTTCATTGGTTCGAGCCTTTCCTCCAATAGCGTAACTTCTTCCTTAGCACAATACCTTGTTTCCTGCGACTGCGTCGTAAATCTCCGATCTTTCTCGAACAAAATCATGACGTCACCAAGAATCTCAGCTCAATCAGCCTACTTGCATGAATTCTACGTCATCCGTGCCTACGTCATGAATATACACGTCACAACTATGACATTCATAACTTTACTCACATTTGCCAATACAGCCATCGTGGTCTCAATATAATTCAATTTACGGGGGCATTCTCCCTTCACCACGTTTTAAAAACAGTTGCAAATTGTTTTTAAATTCTGTGTTATAAATATCTCAATTCACTTGAACACGGAATTGAATTATTATTGACTTACTCGTGTATGATATTTCTTCTATGTTCCTTAATCATAAGTCTCTTCTTCTCTGGTTTGTGTGTGGCTAATGCATTCTCTCCTCTCTACTTTCTCTTCTGTCCTGAATTCCTGTTTTCCAAGTTCTGCTGACTTGTAGAAGGACCTGGATCGATCACTACATCCTGTCTTTTCTTTTGGTTTTCAGCTTCCTTTTCTCGTAATTCCTTCAGATACTGCTGACTTTCTTTCTCTCTCTCTTGATACTTGTCGGGTGTCATGACCTGACCTTGAGAATTCTGATTCTGGTACTGGTTATTTCGATTGTAGTTTCTATTATAACCATTGTTATAGTATCTACCTCTTCCGTTGTTGTAATTCCCTCTATTATTATTCCAGCCTCGTCTTTGCTGATATGGACGGTAACCTTGGGATCTGTTGTTGCGGAAATAATTATTCCTGTGTGGACCTACATTTTCAGTTTTTCCTTCCTCAGGCTTATCAGTTTGCTGCACTTGATCCATGTAGACTGTATTAACGTCTTTGAATTCGTGCCTCTGACCTTTTTGTACCAAATTTGGCATTGGACTCGTGTAGTCAAGCCTTCTCAATAATTCGTCCATACTTGTCAAATCTCTGATATTTGACGATATGATCAGTCTTCTTACCTCCACAGGCAGCATACGTGAAATCGCATCTATCAACTGCTCTGTTAACAATGGGGGTTGCAAAAATCTCAAGCGTGATAGTTGGCTCGTGAAGAAATCAGCGTACCGTGTTGGAAGAGTACCTGAATACTTCCTCGAGTATACCTCAGCTCTTAATGAGTTCTGAGCTTCTATTGACCAGAATCGTTTTATCAGTGCCTCTGCAAATTCGTCAAAATTGCTGAAAGTGTACCGAAATGCTCTGAACCATTCAAGGGGTCCTCCAGCTAGAAATCTTTCTACGATTCTCATCTCTCTCTCTCTAGGAATGTGGGCTTCTATGAAATAGTCTTTAAGATTCCTGATATATTCAATCGGTGTGAGACTATCAGTGTTGCTAAATTTTTGAGGTTTGTCTTCAAAATTCCGGATGACTGTCACATTTCTCGGATATGAATCCATATAATTCCTCCCACTATCACGATACTTCCATTCGGGTTCAATATTCCGATCCTCTTCTTCTTCCCTGAATCTGGATATACGTTCCTCAGGACTAATATCTCTCTCTTCTGTAGTAAGGTTACCTCTTCTCACGTAATTTCTATCCTCTTCACCAGTCAATCCTTCAGTATCCTTGTCCGTGATTTCCGTGATGACTTTCCTAATCAATTCTTCCTTATAGGTTTCCATCATGTTAGCTTCTCCTAGTTTCAAATTCTGCAGTTTGCTCGTAGTTTCAATAACATCAGAGACAACCTTATGAATCTGTTCCTCTAACGCAGTTTTAATGCTTGCACGTCCTGACCTATTTGAGTTCTATCCTCTACCTGCTTTTCGGATAGCGAATCCATCCTTACATTCAAGTCTTTCCTAATCTGAACTACTTCATTATTAATATCTACTTGTGTACTGGCAAGTTTTCTTTCAATTCGTTCCTGAATCTGATCTACATGTTCCCCACTTGACCTGTTCCATTCATCTTTCCAAACCGTTACATTTGCAGTTAACATTTCCGCGATATCTACTTCGATGTCTTCCTTAAGTAAACGATTATGATCTAATACTTGGGTTCTCATGACCTCTACATCGTATTTTAAGCCAGCTAAAGAAGCTGTTGTCCTAACAGACTCGTCAACTAATCGAGTTGTTAATGCACTAATGTTACGAGTACAAAGTGTTTTTGAAGTTTCAATTTCCTCCCTAACTTTGTTAACATCAGTTTGAACTTTAGCAATGTCTACAAAAACAGTATTGACTTCTACTTGTATTTTATTGATATCGCTTTGCATATCGTTAACATCTGAATGAATATTATTGATGTCTACTTGAACATTTGACACATCAGTTCGAGCATTTCTAACCTCTTTTTGAACTTCCTCTACTTTGTCCTGTACAGTAGCAACATCATTCCTAACAACAATTACTTCAGCTCTAGCACATGAAATATCACCCCGGTCATTAGCAACATCAAGATTCAACATGGTAAGATCTTTCTGTACCTTAGAAACATCAATTTTAACATCAGAAACATCTTTATGAATGTCACTCACGGCATTCTCTATTCCCTGGGTACTGATCTGTAAACGCGACAAATTATTTTCTAAGTTTGCAGAACTGGTCTGAATAACTTTCAAATTTTCATCCATCCTAGTAGACAAATTACTAGCATTCTCCTTCATCATCTCCTGCATTCTAATAGACAAATTAGCAGACAAGTTACTAGCATTCTCCTCCATTCGACTAGTATTCCTAGCTTCCATCTCTTCCAACATCTTTCTCAGACTCTCGTCTGCCATTTGAACAATATTTCAATAATAAACTGCTTTAGGGACATACATCAAACAGAGCAAAATAACAACATCTGAGCAACATTTTTCACCATATATAAGTTTGAGCAATTTTCTGTCTTAAATCTAACTTATAATTACCTTATAATTAACCTTCGTAGACACTTCATGTTGAAATAAACTCAAGCACATGTTCAAGTTTCTTTGGTTCATTTTAAAATATCCTAACACAAATAATTTACATTTATAATCCAAATAGTTTAATTTTATCTTTAATATGACTAAACATGTCATAAGCCGGTCAAATAAAATAAGACTCCAGATCATAGGCGATTTTTCTAAGTTTCCAGCCTATTTAACCTCTCTCAAGTTGTATAAGATCTGATCTTTTCTGAGTGTAATTTTCCTAATACAACACAACATTTAATCCCTATATAATCACACTCTCAAATTCTACAATTGGCCAAGACATCTAACAAAGAATCAACCTCTTTATTTGAGTCTTCACAATCCCATTGACATCGATAACTTGGTAATCCAATGTTATTCGAACACTCCACAAAAATTGCGGTGTCAATTCTACTGCAATAACTTGGTAATCCAATGTTATTCAGTCGAACGTGTTCCACGTTTTAGGGTTGTCAATCCTACTGGTGTTCAACCTGGTAATCCAGTTTTGTTGAACATGCCCCACGTTATAGGGTCGCCAATCCTACTGTACCCGATATCCGGATAGTAGGCTGTCAGATATCCGCCCCCTCAATCGGATTGCCAATAATCAAACGCACCGGCACAGCTACATCAATGAAAATGGCACTGACAGACACTATCGAGATTAGAGCACAATAGTTAACAAGAAATTATTGTGGAACACACCAAAATATACGGGGGTTCATACTTACCTTTACTTACCTCTTAAATTTATCTCGGGGACTGGGTTGTCAACTGGATCACTTAAAGTATGCCCTCACAATAACCTCCACCATGATATTTAAAATGAACCAGAACGAAGACGAGAAACTCTAAACTGCACAATAGTTTATTTCACATAAAGAATGATTTTTAACAAAAATGAAACAACAAAATATACGTGGCAATCAGAAGCCATCGACCACATAACCATGTCCTTCTGTAGGACTTGTATACTCTACATACAATGTTTCAGCTTTCTCAAGCTCATAGCAACGTAAAAATAATAATGCACTTGGAATGGAAACGGGATTTGGGACGAGACACATATATCAATTGTTTTGCGTGTTTATATACTTCACATTTTATTTATAGCCACAAGGCTATTATGGATACGTCCTTGGCCTCTGTCATACAGTTGTCCGGGCCAGCTGCAATGCACCTGCATCGTCAAAGCGGACTCACCCCGTTCGTTCAACCCTAGCATAAGCGAGTTACCTCAGAACTTGGCTCTCCTTTTCAAACACGTAAATGTTCACATCTCAACTGAAATATTATCACGCAAATCCTTTAAATGCTCCATTCAAACACCAATGGAATACTCTAATAATCCCACATCATGGCTAATTGTTCAATCCACCTGCTTAATTAGCGTTGTTTAGAGTATAAAAACAAAACTCTTAATGTTAATAACAAAAGTTCATTAATTATTTATAACAATAATAAAATTGTTTATAACAATGTCAAATGACAATTGAAAATTTATACACGCCTCTATTAATCCTTTTCATTTCAAATTATTATCAAAGATATTTACAAAATTATTTACAATATTAATATTGTTTATATTATGTATACAAGAAATACATTAAACCACACGTTTATCCGGTTGATAATTACTTAAATCGTGATGATATAATCGACCAATGAAGGTTAGTTATATTTAACTGTCAAATTCAGGTTTAATACGGTTTAATAATAATTATAAATATTTGTGACGGTAACCTCCATTCAAAATCTTTATCTCAAATCATTTAACACTCTTGTTAATTTTAACAGTATCTTCATATGAATAATCTTTCAAAGAACCAGAACAATACATTCAGCGGGAAAATACTTCGCTCAAAACGCACAAAATTGCACAATAATTGGCCCAAAATTCATCATATATCTTCATATATATGGCATAAAAATCTTCCAAACTACATACAAAAACCTCCACTTATAAATTCATCAACTTCATTTATTACTGTGGGAACCTCCTTCATTATTCAGGGGCATTATTCATCAGCGACTTTTACATGTCCACTGAACTAACGATTATACATCCATTGTTCCTCTTTAAAAATTCTTATATTCATCAATTGTATTAATGACTGTTATTATTTAACCTTCGTGGGTTTCATTCATGAATCGATATGAAGTAAAAATTTGCCAATCACAAATAAATTTAATAGCAAATACGATTAGACACTCCTCCCTGGTCTATCAAAATTGAGATTAATATCTTCAAAGTAACGCAGTATAAAAATACTATCTTCAATCAAAGTTCATCTAAACTGTATAAATAGTCGAATAGAATACAATTAGATTGTGGAATGCAAACATTATTGTTCCAATCTATAATTGAGAAAAACTCCTATCAAATGTTCAGTACTATAGTGTATTCAATAAATCGTAATCAAAGTTCAGATTTCATAAAATTGTCTATAATGCAATGATAAATGTCTATGTTGCAATCATGTTCATAAGACGACTAGTATTTCAAAGATCGTCGATATCGTAATAGATTTTAACGCTCTAAAATCATTTAATTATTCTTCTTTCTTGAGGATGACAGAAAATTGGTCAAAGTAATTAACTGAATAGAATTACTTTAATAAAATGACACGCTGTCTGAATTCAACTCTGCCATAGCAAATTGTTAACTTTACAGTCAAATCGTGACTACAAAAATATGCAAATTACTGAACGAATCTAATATCAGTCTCAACTGATCCAAAATTATTTTAACTATGCCAATGACATAACAATGTCTCAACAAATCGAAGAAAAAGGCATAAATCATCGAAGTGTACTGAGTACAGAAATGTTAATCAAGAAAATGGGGCACAAAAAAAATATGGGACAGAAAATATGGGAAGAATGGTTGCTCAGATATCGCTACAAGACTCAAATAATACAAGAAACGTTCACGACTACCTTATCTGTTGATTGAAGTTCTAGAGGAAAGTTTTCAAAGAAAACTGCTGTTGGTTCCATTTCACCAGCGTAAAGATGTGCTCCGTCCTCGAACCTGGAATCAGCGTCCTCGGAGAATCAAACTGCTTCCTCCTCCGAAAATTGCACTGCTCCGTGGATACGAAAACATCCTTCTGGCAAAACTCTTCTTTGTGAGCCGGGTCCACCCTAGCCTCTCTTGAAAGTTCCCTGAAGTTCCGGTCGTAAATCGCCATGAAGTTTATTGTAGTTATTTCCGCAGAAATATTCATAATCGTGGAGTATGAAAATATTTCCACTGTCATCTGGTATAATTCAGCGATGGATTCACGATGCATGAGTGTAGTTGGATGTTCATTACATGCTCGCTTTTGTAGAAAGACGATTAACGAAGTTCCATGCTGTTATTTCACTAACTGCTCCGTGTTCGTTCGATGCGCCGGGCTTTAACCACACGCTAAAGACAACTTGCTTCACTTATTCACTCGAAAATGACTCTATGACATCTGAAATATAAATGCGGTATCAGCGGTATGATCCGTATGAGTTCTGAGATTATGAGTTCTGAGTTCTGTGTTCTGAGTATGAGTTCTGAGAGCTCCTCTCTTGTGTGCACGACCTTTTATCAACTTCTTAAGGGGCGTATCCATCCCTTCCATAGCCTGTTGCTGCGTCATTGCTAAAAGTTTTAACTTTGGCTATACTGTGCCCTTTTAGCAAGAAATATGCCAATTACAGGATACCAGCGTAGCTCAATTCGGGATTTTCGGGGTAGCGGTAAGTTCACCCACTCTGTGACTCACATATTTTGGATTAATTAGAGGATACACTTGCAAAAATAACAACAAAATCAACTCCTATTTTAACACATTTAATTAATCAAAATTATGGCGCTACAAACAATTAAACAATTAAATTACTGACCCATAATCATCTACTTGTTCCAAATGAACAAGGAATAACATAAGAATAAAACAAATATTGCATTAAAACATATGGTTTCCATATAAACCAACAATTCCTAATTATCTTTACTTCCATAAAGCATCAACTGTAAGTTTCATATAACTCCGAGCTCTTTTGGCTCAATGCTTTCTATAATAATGGTGTCATTCTTTGTACACCTCAAATACTACTTTTTATATTTTCTTAATCATAAAAAAAGGTAGAATTACATTTAAAATTACATGTTAATTATCTATCTCAATATTTGGGCATTTCACATGTTTTCAGCTTTTATCATCTCTCTCTAGTTTCACAAATACATCAAGGTAATCAGGAAATTACTTGTGTACTCCAGAGTATGAAGATACTTGACACAGTCAAAAAACTATAGTCACTCCCGGAACCTAGTTGCCTTCAATTTACTCGTGGAATTCTACTTCCATACAACATTACAATAGGGATTGTTCTTTATTTCATTTGTCTTATAAGACCATTATCACATTAAAAAAAACTACGATCTGAACAGGCAAGCGGAAATATCAATCTACAAGGACCTCGGTTCAACGCCCGGTCATTAACAACTTTAAACACTCCTGGTGTATTCATTACTCCTTACAAGACGGCCTTCAGACACCCCTCCTGCTCCAAGGGTCTGACCGTGCTACTCGAGCGTTATTTATGACTATGTGGGAACCCTCCCGTCTAGTCTAAGCTAGAGCTCTCTTTACAGCTTTTCGTTCATTCTCAATTCTTTGGGAAGACCTGGCATTCTACTCCTCGTTTAAATTCACAATATTATTGGGCTCATAAACCACATTCGTAATCTTGGCATTTATTAATTATGAAAGGTCCTCATTGATTGGGGAAGAGTATACACATTCTACGACGAATAATAAAGGGGCTTTCACAATAAGAGGATTCTGAGTTCGAATCTCTTCACATGCCTCGGGAACCATTCCCATTTAGAGGACTATACAAAATGCGATTTAGGGTCAGCCTATAGCTTAAGACCTACGCTCAATACCATACATTTGCTCCCTTTCAATATAACATACACAATGGCCTCGTGATACTACGTCACAAATAGAGGACTTACACCAATTCTCAATCCGCTACAATCAACTACCTCTCATAAGTAATTTACCAAGTACATTAACTTTTACGCGTTCCTAGCGTGACATTTTATTTTAATTGCGCTCTTTTGCGCTATACATTATTTTTAAGCCTAGCGTCATCCAAAGAACTGATAATACCATATTAACAATCGATACAAATCTCAATTTTTATATTATTCTTTCCTTTTGCAATAACTTTCTCTCTTTTTAAGAACATGCATTTAAACATCATGTCTATACTTTTTTATTAAGGCTCTAACGCTCTTATGTTCACATCAATTACTTTGATCTTTATTTAATATTTCCTTGGTTATTATTATTATTATTTCATATCTTCATTCTTTACACAAGCTCAAAAGCTATTTCTTTCATATAACTCAAATTTACTTTTATTTAAATATCTTTCATGATAATTATTAATATTTCGCTTGCTCTTATGACATTCGTCAAATACACTGACATTTTATTCATATATTTCCTCTACTGGATTTATTCTTTTACATAATTACTTATAGTTTCTCAAATTTCTATTATTGTTCAGACCGCGTTTTTGTATTCAGTAGTTATTTATTTATTCACATCCCTTTTACTCAAAAACTCCGGTGGATTTGTACACAATCATTTCCCGACACCAAAATATAATGAAATTCATTACTCACATGTTTTTAAGGTCGTCTCATGACCTTTATCCTTTTGCGGTGTTTCATTTTGGCCCACACTTTTTAACTCACTCCATATTGTAGAAATTCATCTCATGTACAAACACTTCTTGACACATATTTAATACACTTAACATTGGCAACATTTTTAATACACTGGTGTATCCATTTAGAACACACAATAAACACTAAAAAATATTATTTTAACACACAATCTTGATAGATTTACACTTCACAACTTTTGATCACTAGGCCGTATTTTCCTAGCCTATCACACGTGACCACTTAATCTCCCGTTTCCAAAGGTGAAATTTATTCAATGTCGGCTTCCTATCCTGCAGAATACGAAAGTCTCGAATCATCTACTTTTCCCTGGAATCCTAATTCTTCGAATCCTATTCTGGATGACCGGCTATTTCTCTAGCTTGAACGGCTTCCTTTTTAGATCTAGTTTATCGATCCTAGTGAAAGTCTGTTCGGATCGAGGTCCCCTCGATAACCTATCGATGATCGACGGATTTATATTTTATAGCAGCTAGTACTTCTCGAGTCTAGTGCTTTAGAATAGTTCGTCTGCTTTCTGGAGATAATGTCTATAGTCTCCGTTCTTCTTTATTTATTCGGTTCTCGCACTCCTACTTTTTGAAATACGTTGCGAACCTTACTCTGTTTTTCCCTATTTGGGTTCTTTAAATCAGATAACTGTTTATCTTTCTATTACGGTACTTCCGTATGTTATGATATTTTCGGTCGTTTATTTAAAGACCTATCGCCGTAAGTCCAACGTTCGCAGCCTGCTCTGACTATATTTTACGAACTTTTCACTGTAAACTTGTGTACTGTCGGACCTAAATCCTGTAACTAGGATTTTCCTAATTTTTTCAACACGGCGATACTTTAATATTTCTTCTTTACAACTTCTTATGGAGGCACGCAAATTATTAATACTGCGACGCCCGTGGCTATCGGATATTAATACTGCGGTGTAATACAGCGTTTCTCCCCTCAAGGAGTACTGGTAACTGTCTTCGATGTGAAGCAGAGTAACGCCCCACACGGCTGTCTGAATACTGATGCGTAGCAACGCCCCCCTTCGGGCTGTTTGGAACTGCTTGTACTGATGCTCCAGCGTCACGTCCCCTGGACTGTTTGAAACTGCATGTTTGGCTTGGTGATGCCCTGAGCTTTATACTATTTCGCTACAAAAAAATAAGACTCTAGCCCTTTCCGTGCCCAACTTTTAAAATAATGGTTGCCCCATTATAAAAATTATACCTTCAAAAAGCTCGTCTTCTCAATGTTAAATAATCTCATTGCGCATAAGAATCGATCGTGCAATTCGGAGATATTAATTAATTTCTCGTCCTCAACTGTGTGGGTGTTGCTGTTCATTTGCTTTCTCCCCTCCACACAGGCCTTGGTAAATCCCCTATGACGTCTACTTGCGTTTGCAGTTTTCTCCTGTGCAATTATTAAAAGGTTTTTCTTTACACAAAAATCTCTAATTCGAAATGATTCACCGTACTGTAATTGTTTACTTATTTTTATACTCGTAAACGGGTTAAATCTAATTATTCCTCTTCTGGCGCATAGGCGGTGTTGTCGTTTTCAAGCAAGCTCAGCTCGATTTCCGAGTCAGGCTTCCTTGTCTAACAGCCGAAATTTTCCACTCGGTTATTAATACTCATGACCAGCTCCTTCTGAATGTCAAGAGGGGTGATCTCATCTCTCGAACACCTGGCTCGAGCTGCTTGCGCAATGTTAGGCTAGAATCCTGGCTTGATCTTTCTCTATGTTACATTAGAAACTGTACGTTTCTTTCATTTCTTCCCCAAATACATGGATTCGACCTCCTTGGACCCTATGGCACATGGGTTCATCTCTCCCCTCCTTAGGTAAATAAATTTTCGAAAAATTTTGAGGAAATTTATTTCATTTAATCTTATCTTTCTTTATTCGTCGAAGCCATCATAACGTTGTCCGTATCTTCTGTTGTTTTTATTTCTTTAAAGTCGTATCCGGTAATTGTGTAGGTCGGGTATGCTCTGTCCCTACCCTTTCTTTCTTTTTCCTTTATTCGTCTGGGCTTTAAGTCCCCAGAACCTCATTCTTCCTTACGGGTTTGGTCTATCCCTACCCGTTTCCTTATTTCATCATTCTCCTTTCTTAAATTGAAATTTTCTTCTTCAATAAACTCAATTATTTCTTTGATTTCCCAATACAATTTCTCCAATTCGCATTCGCACTCGAATGCTTGAGTTCTATTTTCTATTTCTTCCTTATTCTTGTTTATGTCAAAAGCGGATTCATCTCTAAATGTTTCCATAACCAGGGCTTGTTCATTTGCTTCATCGAAATCTTCGGGAGGGTAATATAATTTCAAATTTGCTGAATTCATGGTCACTTCGTGATCCGTTTCGCAGTGCCGAATTCTATATGCGTTATTCCTCAAATCTCTGATTATTTGATACGGTCCGTGGTACATTTTCTGGAACTTCTTGTACACACGGTTCGCTGGATCCGAAATGGCTGGTCTTTTTACTAGCACCATTTCTCCTGCTAATAATGGTCGATGATACCTCTTATGCCTATTTCTTCTTTGCCTCCTGTCGGCTTGAGCTTTTAGATGCTCAAAGGCTCTTCTAATACGTACATCTCTTCCAGGCTGAGCGTCTGCTGGCCTAGGAATTACCAGACTCCAAGGTCTCTCTGGTTGCTCATTCCGATGTAACGTTATGGGTATCTCTCCCGTAGATTCATGGATTGTATTATTTATACAAAATTCGATAATATCCAAGATATCTATCCCCTTCCAATTTTCTTCGGCACAGTATATTCTACAATACTTGGCCGTCTCCCTCATCACTCTTTCTACAGGATTTGCCTCAGGATGGCGAATACTTGACAAAATCTGACGTATTCCAAGTCTTTCTAATTCTTGCCTGAACTCTACACTGGTGAAACAACTACCGTGATCCGACAACAAATTCTCAGGTTTTCCCAGAGTCGGTATCACTTTTTCTTTTAGTCGTTTTAACACCTGTTTGGTACTAGTCTTCTGTATGGGAGCAAGGACAACCATTTTAGTGAAGACATCCATAGCCACCATTATGTGTCGATTTCCTCTTCTTGCCTTTGGCAAAGGTCCGAAGTTATCAATAGATATGATTTGACCTGGCCTTTCGGGCAACAATGGTATAGGCTTTTGCCTCATCAGAAATGCATTAGGTTTGATCCTTTGACATAAATCACATGTCTTTAGCGTGTCCCTTACAGTTTCTCTCAGTCTCGGCCATACAAATGCTTCTTTCAGCATCGAGACTGTTTTGTCGACTCCCATATGTCCGAACGATCTATGGGCTAACCATACTATTTTCCTCTGCAAAATTGCAGGTACAACAATCCTTAATTTGGTATGGTCAGAGTCCACAAACTTGTATAATAATCCATTATAAAACATGTAGTCTTGAGCTATCTTATTAGCTTCCGTGTACGCTGGTGTTCCCCTTATCAAACTTCCCTCAAGGAAAGATATGAGCATGTTCATCCATGGATCCTCCCGTTGTCTTTGATTAATGCTTCTTAACTCATTTAGAGTACGCTGATCCCTGTCTTCCAAATCAATAGCCATTACTTCCTCTTCTATGGACTCTGGCTGTCTACTTAAGTAGTCTGGAACTACATTTTCCTTTCCTGGGCAGTATTCTATCTTGACATCAAACTGTTGAATGTATAAAGCCCAACGCATCAACCTTTGACTGGATAAATCAGTCTTCATCAAAAAGGTAAGGCTTTATGATCCGTTCTTAGAATGACCTGAAACCCATATACGATCTTCCGCCAATATTGCAACGCGTGCAGTATCGCTAACAGCTCGATTTCGCTGATCGTATAATTTTTCTCGTGTGGTTTCAGTCTCCGACTTGTGAAAGCTAGATAGTTTTTCTTATCAGGGTTTTCCGGGTTTTCCTGATATAGCATTGCCCCTATTCCAATCTGGGATGCGTCTGTTTGAATGATAAATCTCTGATTAAAATCAGGATACCCTAGCTTCACGTAATTTAAGAGCATTTCCTTGGCCTCCACGAAAGCTTTTTCTGTTTCCTCCGTCCATTTCCACTTGCCCCCCTTCTTCAGAAGGTCCTGTAGTGGTGCAACAGTTTTGGTGTATGATGGACAATGACCTGAGAAGAATCCAATCAATCCCAAAAACTGGCGAACGTTCTTTACTTTCAAAGGCCTTGGAAAATCCCTTATTGATTCCAATTTGCACGGATTTGGTTTAACACCATCCTTGTCAATCACATGCCCTAAAAATGTTACTTGCCTTTGACAAAAATTTGACTTCTTTAAATTGATTTTAAAATTTGCCCTTCTTAAGTCTTCCAATAATTTCTTCAATTTTTCAAAATGTTCCTCAATATTCTCTGAGGTAAGCAAAATATCATCCACATATCGGATAGTGCAATCTTTCACTTCCTCTGACAGGTTTCGATCAAGCGCTCTTATTAATGCAGATCCTGCGGTCTTCAATCCAAACGGACATCTCCTAAAACAATAGGTTTGTTGGTCGAACTGAAACCCAGTCAACAAACTGGTTTTCTCTTCCAGTTCGAGATGATGATACGAAGAAGTCATGTCAATATTTGTGAAAATCTTCTTGCCTTTGAACTTCCTCAGTATTTCTTTTATGGGTGGTGCCAAATCATTTTCTGGTATGATTTTTGCATTTAGATTTCTGGCATCTAAACACACCCTTACTGAGTCATCCGGTTTACTCACAATCACTAATGGACTAACATATGGTGTTGCCATCTTTTCTATAACACCTGCATTCATCATCTCCTGCAGTGTTTTCTTAGTTTGGGGGTAATGTTTTTCCGCAACCGGGTATGGTTTTTGTCTGAACGGTGCCCAATCATTGACTTGGAACGCATATTTAAAATTTTCAATCTTCCCTGGCTTGGAATCAAATACGTCCCTAAAATTAAATAATAATTTCTTTAATTGGTCCTTATTTTCGAGGTTAACTTTGGCTTCCTCTACTTTTCCTGACAGGTTGGTCTCGAACTCAGTTTCCAAATCATCTTCGAGTTCTATGTTGAGGACTTCAAATATCTTTTCTATGTCCTCATAACCTTCCTCAATCACTTCTTCCATATGCCATACCTGTTCTCCTATTTTCGCATCCTGTTCCTGTAGGTTAATGTTTTGTTCATCCACATCCTCTCTTTGAACTCTAATGCAGTTTTGCGCTAGGTCTATAATGACCTTGTTCTCACGGTTAAATCAATACCTAATATGACATTATACGGTAATTGATTTACCAGCAAAAAGCACTGCGAAATTTCAGCGTTACCCATGATCAGATCGATATATACCTGAAATTTACATGTTAAAGATTTTTCAGGGATAATCCCCTTAATCTTTACACTTGATGTGGGAATCTTTAATACTCGGCCCCTTATTTCCAGTTCATTTAGAAGGGTTTGTGTAATCAAACTTATTGTGGATCCGGTATCAATTAATGCTCTGACCAGTAATCCTTCTATCCTAAGCATAATTATAGGTAGTTCTCTTTTAACAGGTGGGATTCCTTCCACATCCTCGTTAATTAGCTCATCTGGTCTGGCTATCCAATTCACAATTTCTACCTCCTCCCAGCTCCTGGTATGTTTCCACTTTTGACAATTTAAATTTGGAGTTTTTTTTTATCCTGAGGGCTTCCTTTCCCCTCATTCATTAATTGAGCTTGTAGTTCCAAGCTTTGAGCTCCGTCTAGTCGGTCGGGTGATTTCCGGTTCTTAATTGCCTCACTCCAACGGACTTTTTGCCTATCAGGTTCATCTGGTCGTTCGTTCATATAACGAAGACTTTCCTGATATCTTTCTTCTATTTCGGCCCGATATTCATCATCCCTATCCTCTGGCCTTACATTCCTTCTGGGATAATTCTCCCATTTCTTTCTGTTTTCTTGCCTTTGATGGTTATTGTTATAGGGTCGGCTCTCTTGTTGCCTATAACCCGTATTCCTAGGATTTCTTCCTCGATATCCTCCTCTGTAATATGGCTGTATCCCTCTAGGCTCCTGGTGCCCATACTCTCGACCCAGTCCCTGAGTATCAGTGCTAGTGGACTGATTTCTGGTCGATGGTTTTTCTCTGGTTTCCTGACTGCTGGCCATGTGTACTTGCTCAGTCTGTCTTTGATGCCGAGGAGTTACATGCGAAGTCGTCATATCTAATTGACGTAATACACTCTCAACTTCCACAGCACTTCTGGCTTTGGATGAGATTAACAGCCTCTGAATCTCATACGGAAGTTGTCTTGCAATGGCGGCACACAGGTCGTTCTCTGCCGGAGCAATGTCAAGTTCGCGGAATTTACACAGCTGAGCGGTGAAAAATTCCGAGTACTTAGTTGGTGCATTTGTGCTGTACTTCCTAGAGTACAGATCTAGCCTTAAATTCTCTTGGACGTCTGCTGCCCAATATCGTTTTAAAAATGCTTCCCTAAAGCCTTCCACCGTATCAAAGGTGTACCTGAAGCTTCTGAACCAGGTGAGACAATCACCTGCCAACAGCTTTTCAATAGCTCTCAGTCTCCGATCCTGAGGAACTTTCATTTCGTTTAAATACTCTGCAACTTCCTTTAGCCAGTATTTTGGAGTAATAGACATGTTATTACCCGTAAACTTTACTGGTCTGTCCTCATTCGATTTAATAATGTTTATTATCTGGCCATTTGTCTGATTCATGTACGGGGTTGACATCGCCATCGGATATCCTGGGTTCTTATAAGGGCTCTCCCCTCCTAAGTCCCTCTCCGTATCTGTGCCTTGTTCACGGGAATCTACCCATCCTGTCTTTGGAAACTCTTCCTGATTCTCAAACTCTAACTTCCTTTCCCTTCGGGCACTTTCTTCATTAGCCATGAGTTGGATTTCCATTTGACTATTCTTATGTTCAGTCCTCTCCAATCGGGATCTTAATTCATTCTGAATTCTTTCTTGATTCCTTTTACTATCTTCCTCTGCCTTTTTGAGTTGGAATTTCTCCTCCCTGTAACTATTCCTGAACTCATTTAGTTGGTCTTCTACCTCTTTCTTAATGACCATGGCCTGTTGATTGATAATTTCTGGCTTAACGTCACCTATGGTATCTAGGTCTTTTCGTATTTCCTTTATCTTCTTCTCCACCTCTCCCTTAATTCCTTCCAGCTTTTCCTCAGTTTTCTCTTGACTCTTATACAATTTCCTCAAGTGGTCTTGAACCTGATTTACTTCAGTATTGGTTTTTCCTACGTGAACCTTTAATGTTCCGATAGTTTCTTGAACCTCATTAATACCCTGACTTATTTCATCTATCTTATGGGTATATCCCTTATTTTCTTCATCTCGTTTCTGCCTTTCTCCCTGGAGATGCTCTTCGTAAGTCCCTAGTCTATTACTTATTGTTTCCTCGTGGTTCCTCAATTTTTCATCTACCTGCCCGGTAAATTGATTAATCTGATCTTTCATACCCTGTACATCTTTGTGATTCTGAGTTTCCAAATTATCCACTTTATCCTGAATTTTATCAACCTTTCCCTCAAGATTTCCTACTTTCTCCTCAACTCTTTCAAATCGGTTTCCTAGCTCACTGACACTTGTTTTTAACTCATCCCGAGATTTTTCACAAATACTCTTGTTCGATTCTATCTGAGCTTCTAAATTTTTCTGCACCTCTTGGATCTGGGTTACAAGTTCATTTTTACAATCGTCTACATTCTTTTTACATGATGTTTCCATAGAACCAATTTTATCCTCTATAATTTTAAAATTATCTTGGCACTCCTTTTTGGATTCTATACTATTTTTTTCTATAGTACTTATCTGGGTTCTCAATCCTGCATTAAACGTGTTACTCTCAGTTTGCAATGCCTTTAACTTGTCCCCAAATGTTTTATCCAATATTTGAAATTTGGACTCTATGTTTCCTTCTATACTTTCTCGGAGTTCATCTGACCCCTGTTTTATTCCCCCTTTTAATTCATTTAACTTATTCCCAAAATCAGTGTCTAAAGCTTGAAATTTGTTATTCATTGTCCCTTCTAATTTCTCATTTATATTACTTTGTATTTTAGTCTCCATGACATCTAGTTTGTTGTTCATGGCTTGACTTTTCAAACAATTATCATCTATCATCTTCTCCTGAAATGAATGTAATTTATTTTCAAGTTTCCCTTCTATTACTCCTAGTTTATCCTCCCAATCCTTAGATTGCGCTAAAAATGATCGGTATTCTCTGTCCTTATATTTTCCAACTTACTTTCTATCTCAGCCTTCAATGTACTATTCATGTTAATACAATCGGCTTGGATAGCTTCTAATTTAGTTCCCATGTTAGCACTATTAGTTTTTAGTGACTCTAAACTTTGATTCATGGATCCTAATTTTTGGTTATTTTCCTCCTGTTGGCTATCCAACTTATTTTCTATTCTAACACTGTCAGTTTTGAGAGCTGTTAAATTATCATTTATGGATTCGAACTCTTTTTTATTTTCATCCTTTTGGAGACTCAATGTATTGTTTATAGCCTCCAACTTCTCATTGCTATCGTCTTTTATAGCCTCCAACTTCTCATTGCTATCGGCCTTTATAGCCTCCAAAAGCCGTTGCATCTCTTCCCTATTCTCTTTTTTTGCATCTTCCGTACTTTTCGTACTTATTTTTCCTATCTCGTCCCTATTCTTTTGGAAATGTTCATCCAAACACTCCTTTAACTCCATCATCGTCACCATCTTTTCTAATATAAGAATACAGTGGGCCACTCATGCCACCACACTAGTATATGCTTGAGAGATGATACTCTGAATCATTGTGTCCCAACTTCTTCAAAAAAAATTTACTTTGGTACGGGTATTTACTACAACGTACCCTTTTGATACTCTTCTTCAAACTCAAAGACCTTTATGGAAGTGTTTAAAATTCAAAATTTCGAAAAACCATTTTTTTTTTCAAAAAAATGAAAATTTTGATTTTTCGAGAAAACTCGGGTTTTCCCTAGGAAAACTCAGCCCTGCTTACTGGGCGCCATGAAAGATGAGGTTGGGGGTTAATGATGATATAATTCAGGGCTGCTCGGTATGAGTTTCCAGGGACCCATGCGGTCAGTTAATATTTTACGTTGTAGCTACTCCTATCATTACTTTAATTTACATGTTATGACCGTCTTAAGTGTTCCTCTAGTTATTAATCCAGCACATTACTTATATGACCCCCATGTGCCCTTTTAGCAAGAAATATGCCAATCACAGTATACCAGCGTAGCTCAATTCGGGATTTTCGGGGTAGCGGTAAGTTCACCCACTCTGTGACTCACATATTTTGGATTAATTAGAGGATACACTTGCAAAAATAACAACAAAATCAACTCCTATTTTAACACATTTAATTAATCAAAATTATGGCGCTACAAACAATTAAACAATTAAATTACTGACCCATAATCATC
Source organism: Meconema thalassinum (assembly GCA_946902985.2). NCBI lineage: Eukaryota > Metazoa > Arthropoda > Insecta > Orthoptera > Tettigoniidae > Meconema > Meconema thalassinum. The sequence goes on from OX336392.1 coordinate 552,617,694, forward strand.
TACTTGTTCCAAATGAACAAGGAATAACATAAGAATAAAACAAATATTGTATTAAAACATATGGTTTCCATATAAACCAACAATTCCTAATTATTTTTACTTCCATAAAAAAAAGGAAAGGAAGCTTGTAGTTTAACGTGACCGTTAATCTTGAGATCATGAGCCACGGGACCTCCTTTTTACGTGGAATCCGAACCACAGGACATGGCATTTCACTTCGAAAATCTCACATGCATTGACCGGGAATCGAACCCGGACCGCCTTGGTGAGAGGCATACAGCTAGACCACTGAGCCACCACGCCCCTACTTCCATAAAGCATCAACTGTAAGTTTCATATAACTCCGAGCTCTTTTGGCTCAATGCTTTCTATAATAATGGTGTCATTCTTTGTACACCTCAAATACTACTTTTTATATTTTCTTAATCATCAAAAAAAAAATGTATAATTACATTTAAAATTACATGTTAATTATCTAACTCAATATTTGGGCATTTCACATGTTTTCAGCTTTTATCATCTCTCTCTAGTTTCACAAATACATCAAGGTAATCAGGAAATTACTTGTGTACTCCAGAGTATGAAGATACTTGACACAGTCAAAAAACTATAGTCACTCCCGGAACCTAGTTGCCTTCAATTTACTCGTGGAATTCTACTTCCATACAACATTACAATAGGGATTGTTCTTTATTTCATTTGTCTTATAAGACCATTATCACATTAAAAAAAACTACGATCTGAACAGGCAAGCGGAAATATCAATCTACAAGGACCTCGGTTCAACGCCCGGGTCATTAACAACTTTAAACACTCCTGGTGTATTCATTACTCCTTACAAGACGGCCTTCAGACACCCCTCCTGCTCCAAGGGTCTGACCGTGCTACTCGAGCGTTATTTATGACTATGTGGGAACCCTCCCGTCTAGTCTAAGCTAGAGCTCTCTTTACAGCTTTTCGTTCATTCTCAATTCTTTGGGAAGACCTGGCATTCTACTCCTCGTTTAAATTCACAATATTATTGGGCTCATAAACCACATTCGTAATCTTGGCATTTATTAATTATGAAAGGTCCTCATTGATTGGGGAAGAGTATACACATTCTACGACGAATAATAAAGGGGCTTTCACAATAAGAGGATTCTGAGTTCGAATCTCTTCACATGCCTCGGGAACCATTCCCATTTAGAGGACTATACAAAATGCGATTTAGGGTCAGCCTATAGCTTAAGACCTACGCTCAATACCATACATTTGCTCCCTTTCAATATAACATACACAATGGCCTCGTAATACTACGTCACAAATAGAGGACTTACACCAATTCTCAATCCGCTACAATCAACTACTTCTCATAAGTAATTTACCAAGTACATTAACTTTTACGCGTTCCTAGCGTGACATTTTATTTTAATTGCGCTCTTTTGCGCTATACATTATTTTTAAGCCTAGCGTCATCCAAAGAACTGATAATACCATATTAACAATCGATACAAATCTCAATTTTTATATTATTCTTTCCTTTTGCAATAACTTTCTCTCTTTTTAAGAACATGCATTTAAACATCATGTCTATACTTTTTATTAAGGCTCTAACGCTCTTATGTTCACATCAATTACTTTGATCTTTATTTAATATTTCCTTACTTGGTTATTATTATTATTATTTCATATCTTCATTCTTTACACAAGCTCAAAAGCTATTTCTTTCATATAACTGAAATTTACTTTTATTTAAATATCTTTCATGATAATTATTAATATTTCGCTTGCTCTTATGACATTCGTCAAATACACTGACATTTTATTCATATATTTCCTCTACTGGATTTATTCTTTTACATAATTACTTATAGTTTCTCAAATTTCTATTATTGTTCAGACCGCGTTTTTGTATTCAGTAGTTATTTATTTAAACACATCCCTTTTACTCAAAAACTCCGGTGGATTTGTACACAATCATTTCCCGACACCAAAATATAATGAAATTCATTACTCACATGTTTTAAGGTCGTCTCATGACCTTTATCCTTGTGCGGTGTTTCATTTTTGCCCACACTTTTTAACTCACTCCATATTGTAGAAATTCATCTCATGTACAAACACTTCTTGACACATATTTAATACACTTAACATTGACAACATTTTTAATACACTGGTGTATCCATTTAGAACACACAATAAACACTAAAAAATATTATTTTAACACACAATCTTGATAGATTTACACTTCACAACTTTTGATCACTAGGTCGTATTGTCCTAGCCTATCACACGTGACCACTTAATCTCCCGTTTCCAAGGGTGAAATTTATTCAATGTCGGCTTCCTATCCTGCAGAATACGAAAGTCTCGAATCATCTACTTTTCCCTGGAATCCTAATTCTTCGAATCCTATTCTGGATGACCGGCTATTTCTCTAGCTTGAACGGCTTCCTTTTTAGATCTAGTTTATCGATCCTAGTGAAAGTCTGTTCGGATCGAGGTCCCCTCGATAACCTATCGATGATCGATGGATTTATTTTTTATAGCAGCTAGTACTTCTCGAGTCTAGTGCTTTAGAATAGTTCGTCTGCTTTCTGGAGATAATGTCTATAGTCTCCGTTCTTCTTTATTTATTCGGTTCTCGCACTCCTACTTTTTGAAATACGTTGCGAACCTTACTCTGTTTTTCCCTATTTGGGTTCTTTAAATCAGATAACTGTTTATCTTTCTATTACGGTACTTCCGTACGTTATGATATTTTCGGTCGTTTATTTAAAGACCTATCGCCTTAAGTCCAACGTTCGCAGCCTGCTCTGACTATATTTTACGAACTTTTCACTGTAAACTTGTGTACTGTCGGACCTAAATCCTGTAACTAGGATTTTCCTAATTTTTTCAACACGGTGATACTTTAATATTTCTTCTTTACAACTTCTTATGGAGGCACGCAAATTATTAATACTGCGACGCCCGTGGCTATCGGATATTAATTCTGCGGTGTAATACAGCGTTTCTCCCCTCAAGGAGTACTGGTAACTGTCTTCGATGTGAAGCAGAGTAACGCCCCACACGGCTGTCTGAATACTGATGCGTAGCAACGCCCCCCTTCGGGCTGTTTGGAACTGCTTGTACTGATGCTCCAGCGTCACGTCCCCTGGACTGTTTGAAACTGCATGTTTGGCTTGGTGATGCCCTGAGCTTTATACTATTTCGCTACAAAAAAATAAGACTCTAGCCCTTTCCGTGCCCAACTTTTAAAATAATGGTTGCCCCATTATAAAAAATATACCTTCAAAAAGCTCGTCTTCTCAATGTTAAATAATCTCATTGCGCATAAGAATCGATCGTGCAATTCGGAGATATTAATTAATTTCTCGTCCTCAACTGTGTGGGTGTTGCTGTTCATTTGCTTTCTCCCCTCCACATAGGCCTTGGTAAATCCCCTATGACGTCTACTTGCGTTTGCAGTTTTCTCCTGTGCAATTATTAAAGGGTTTTTCTTTACACAAAAATCTCTAATTCGAAATGATTCACCGTACTGTAATTGTTTACTTATTTTTATACTCGTAAACGGGTTAAATCTAATTATTCCTCTTCTGGCGCATAGGCGGTGTTGTCGTTTTCAAGCAAGCTCAGCTCGATTTCCGAGTCAGGCTTCCTTGTCTAACAGCCGAAATTTTCCACTCGGTTATTAATACTCATGACCAGCTCCTTCTGAATGTCAAGAGGGGTGATCTCATCTCTCGAACACCTGGCTCGAGCTGCTTGCGCAATGTTAGGCTAGAATCCTGGCTTGATCTTTCTCTATGTTACATTAGAAACTGTACGTTTCTTTCATTTCTTCCCCAAATACATGGATTCGACCTCCTTGGACCCTATGGCACATGGGTTCATCACTTGACGGATTTTCAAATTTCAAAAACTCAAAATTAATTTCTTCAAAATTCCAAATCAATGCCATAACTGAAAATAGTTTTCCGCAATTCTGCATGCCAAAAGTAATCAAATATCGTAGTTTCAGCAATCTCCGTCTTCCTTCCAAACTATCGTTCATTGGTTCGAGCCTTTCCTCCAATAGCGTAACTTCTTCCTTAGCACAATACCTTGTTTCCTGTGACTGCGTCGTAAATCTCCGATCTTTCTCGAATAAAATCATGACGTCACCAAGAATCTCAGCTCAATCAGCCTACTTGCATGAATTCTACGTCATCCGTGCCTACGTCATGAATATACACGTCACAACTATGACATTCATAACTTTACTCACATTTGCCAATACAGCCATCGTGGTCTCAATATAATTCAATTTACGGGGTCAGTACCATCCCGGCATTTGCCCGAAGACGAAGTGGGAAACCACGGAAAACCACTTCGAGGATGGCTGAGGTGGGAATCGAACCCCCTCAACTCATTTGGAACACCCGAGGCTGAGTAGACCCCGTTCCAGTCCTCATACCACTTTTCAAATTTCGTGGCAGAGCCGGGAATCGAACCCAGGACCTCCGGGGCGGCAGCTAACCATGCTGACCGCTACGCTACAGAGGCGACACGATATGGATCAACTAGATTAATAGACGCGACACCGTTCATAACCTTGAATTCCTTATAAACAGGGCCTCTTGATTCACAGACCAACACGTAATTTCATATGGATTCTGTTAAAATGAGTCATTTTGATATGATAAATATCGTTTAAAATTATAATCTGGTAGCAAAAATATCTACCCCGACCAGGATTTGAAACCAAGATCTCTAGATTCACAGTTATACGCAATAACCCCACGGCTATTTCGACTACGCAAATATTGTGCACAAGATGGTGACTTATTTCCACGTTCCAATAATACTGCATTACGGAATTAAGTTTCATTTATATTTTGCTTGTTTCGATAATGTTCCTGAGTGACATTGAGTTTAAAATGCCTTATGCCAATGCAATGCCGACTACTTACAATGTTTGATATTAAGGCATTTTACCATTTAAATACTGATACGAAGACTTCGAACATGTAACATGTCATTTGATTAAGTCACTTGACACCAGAGTTCGCATGAGCGTTTTCCGTTCAGTATGTCATATGCATTCCACATGGCCGAGATTGCGTCATGGTATCAATTTTCGACACCGCGCGCTGATTGTTTCTCTTACCATTGCCAGCTGGATCGATCGATCGAGTTGGCAGTGCGTCTTATACTTCCGTTCGATCCACCACTGCCAGCTAGGGCACACTTCCATTCGATCGATCAAGCGGGCAGTGCATACTTCCATTGTCCACCACTGCCAGCTAGTACACTTCCGTTTGATCGATCGAGCGGGCAGTGCATACTTCCGTTTGATCCACCACTGCCAGCTCGATCGTTCCGATCTACTTCCGTCCCCAATTTTCAAAATCACTCCCACAAAACTATCCAGCAACCAAGCGGAAATATGTTACACATCGGTAATAACAATAGCGATAGCAAACATCGACTTGTACATGCAGTGATACCATATTATGAATACGCGACCACTTCGCGGTGTATACTCTGATTTACAAAAGATGCTCGGTGAAAGCTGTCATCCGCTTGAAGGATGAGGTGAGGAGTGGAGACGAGAGGGGTAACGGTCTCCATAGCAACAGTGAGCAATGTTGCAATGTATGCTGACACAGCAGTAAGCACATGGTCTGACTCAGTGTGTCTTCACTCGTCACGGTCGTTAGAGCGCCAGACAGGGGGGCTAACTTCCCCAGTATTTGTGTGTTCCTGCAAGCCTCTTGGAATGTTTTGAGTTATGATCTGCCTCAGTGGCAACACAGCATTTCCCCACGTGCTAGCTTTGACAGCTGTCAGCGAGCTTTATTGGTAATTCAGAGTATAGCGGCTAGCATATTTGTCTCTCGGCTTGGAGGTGCGGGTTCGATTCCCGGTTCTGGCAAGAATTTTAACTGTGTTCTGAAGGCTGGAACGGTGCACACTTTCCTCTTGTGGCAAAACTGGTAATAGAGGGTTCGATTCCCACCTCAGGCATCCTGGACGTGGTTTTTGCAATATTTCCCACTCTTACTTTTGGCAAATTCCAGGATGGTTCCTTATCGCAGGCCATGGCCGCCTCCATTCCAATCCTCACCCTAATTACAAATACACTTATACAGCCATTACACTAGCGCAGGTTATTAGACAAAATTCTACGCTAACACACCCAACTACGTGGGGGGCAGAATGTTCCTAATGATGGCGGAGATGGGAGTCGAACCAACTTAATAAGAGTTCTGCCTCAATAATTGAATGTCATGGCAGAGCCGCGAAACTTGGATCAGGAGTTTCAACACCCACCCCGAGACTTTAAAAAGGTGCTGTCCATACTCCACAGATGACTAATAAGTTGCCTTTCTCCCAGGCGTTCATTTTTGTGAGGTTTGAAGCCATTTTTCAGTGTTGCCTAAGTAAACAAAAGTTTGGTGCTTTTTAGTCGGTCAACAAGAATGCACCCAAAAGAGCTGGGCTATGTCCTATTCCTGAAATAAATTGCATGAGATTAATTAATACACTAGGATGACCAGTTTCGATCGTCAAGCGATCATCATCACACCAATTACATTTAGCCTATAACATCTATGTTTGAGAATACAGGTGAAAAATGTTTACAATATGTACAATTATTTAGTTGTAGTATTGGTAATGCAACTGTCAGTGTATGCTAAATGTAGTATATCTAATGTTAGGTGAAATGCTAAAATGGTGGTAGAAATCCGGAGTTTGTCTGTTTGGGGTGATTATATGGTTGTAAAAAATCAACTATGGTTATACTGTAATAATACAGGCTGATACTTATCCGGTTATCTTCCTGGCTGGAACTTCGAACAGTTTCGTGTTCACTCTAGCACCAGTTGTGGTCGACTGAAACTAAGAACTGATGACCAGTCTGCCCTAAGAAATGTTTTATCACAGTCGCACTTTGTAGTTCGGATTGCGAGTAAGACTGTAGATCTTGCTAATTAGCTGTGTGGCGCAGCGGTGAGCTTCTTGCCTGATGTGCCCAGAGTGTGTGAATGCCTTTGGGTGCAGTAATTTGGAATTTGAAGGGTCATAGATGCGATCGGTGTGTCAGTACATTTATTGGTAAGTTAAAGATCCTCTTCAGACATAATTTCTAGCTCCCTGGCGTTTCTAAAGCTGCTGGAGATAAGAGATCCGAGCCTCGATGGCTGTAGTGTGCAGGTCCATCGCATCGTCCGCTGATGTAGCAAATAGAAAGGCGACAAAAGCTCGGTAAGCGTAACGCCCTTTGTCACGAGCAAGGAGCCGAGTGTATCACACTTTATGGCGCCACATATTTGTCTGTGTCCGAACTCCGGAGTTATGAGGGCTGCATGCATAGCAAGCAAGGAGTTGGCCTATCCCTTTCCATCATACCCAATTGGAAATACATTTGTCACCGCAATGTGATGGGCTTCTGTTCATATTCCACCCGCATCGGTTATATAGTAGGTGGATTCATGAATAAATTGGCAAAACAAATGCACACAGCTGCTACGTGTTCTCGTTCAATCATTAATAAAGCAAAAACAAAGAAACTCTAGCAACATTTCATTTTAATAGTCGAATTCTAAAATACAGTAAATGATCACATTACGGGGATAATTCAAAGAAAAGGCGGGGTAGCAACGTCTCTCGTGGATCATTGAAATTACAAACATTCATTTACAAACATAATACAGCTTTGGGGCTATTCGATCAAAAGGCACGATAAAAACCGACGTTCAAGACAACTACTCGCCCCTTTATCAAGGTTTGTCAAGGATCAATGAACATCGTAGGCATTTACTTCTTGGCCAACCAGAGAAGTCTGCTGTGGCTGAACATGCCGCACAGAATGATGAAACTTGTGTCATCTGTATGGAGAAACATTTCACAACTCTTATGATTCGGGAGGCGATTGGAATAAGTAAACAACCACACAACATTAATAGAGGTGGTGGTTATCCCTTGAGTTTCATTGGTCTCAAGAGATCATGTTTCGACATGGCTTCCATCTTATACCATTTATCCATGGAGGCTATGTCATTGTTTACTTATTATGTCTTTCTTTCTTTCTTTCTTTCTTCCTTCCTTCCTTTCTTTCTTTCTTCCTTTCTTCCTTCCGTCCTTTCCTCCTTTCTTTCTTTCTTTCTTTCTTTCTTTCTTTCTTTCTTTCTTTCTATCTTTCTTTCCTTCTTCCTTTCTTTCTTTCTTTCGTTCTTTCTTCCTTTCTTTCTTTCTTTCTTTCTTTCTTTCTTTCTTTCTTCATTTCTTTCTTTCGTTCTTTCTTCCTTTCTTTCTTTCTTTCTTTCTTTCTTTCTTCCTTTCTTTCTTTATTTCTTCCTTTCTTTCTTTCTTTCTTTCTTTCTTTCTTTCTTTCTTCCTTCCTTTCTTCCTTTCTTTCTTTCTTTCTTTCTTTCTTTCTTTCTTTATTTCTTTCTTCCTTCCTTCCTTCCTTCCTTTCTTTCTTTATTTCTTTCTTTCTTTTTTTCTTTCTTCCTTCCTTCCTTCCTTCCTTTCTTTCTTTCTTTCTTTCTTTCTTTCTTCCTTTCTTCTTTCTTCCTTTCTTTCTTTCTTTCCTTCTTTCTTTCGTTCTTCCTTCCTTTCTCTCTTTCTTTCTTTCTTTCTTTCTTTCTTTCTTTCTTTCTTTCTTGACAAACCTTGATAAAGGAACAAACAGTTGTCTCGAAATGTCTGTTTAAAGGTTCATTCAACCTAACAGCCCCGCCCAAAGGCTTTATTGTGTATGCAATTGGTCGAGGAAATTTACGCAACAGTATTCACTTGTAAATCTGCATTTATTTTAGGGGCAGGTAACCTCAATATTCCGCCCCGAAAAATTACGGAGAAATTGAAATGTTATTTTGTGAGCTAGTTATTTAACACTTCGACCCCACGGACGGCAAAGTAGCATTCCACAGTAGAATGTGCACAGTTTCACAGGAAATGCCTCATTTTCTATGTTTTCAAACAAGATTGTTTTGGTCGATTCATCAGCAGCCATTCCGTCACTTTCGTGTTATATTTATGGACGTAGACGCGCTTTAAGGAGAAATTAACGTAGTTGAAATTAGCTGACGTCTTTTGTTCTTACTCGCACAGACGCCTCGTTTTGATCCAAAGCACATTGTTTTAATATTGAAAAACTTTTTAAATGCCACTAAGGGCACTCAGGTCCAGTTTAACAAAACACGTAAAGTGAAACTGTTTTGACGATTGTGCCAAAGAGCCGGAAAAGTGTCAGAATGCGTGTTGTGAAAGGCTCTAGCATAGTTCCAAATACAATTTTCAAAATTACTTCCTTCTTAAATGATATTTTGAAGAAACATGTAAAAATGCTTTTTATTAAAACGGAACTTGTTCTACAGGTTTTAATGAAATTAAAATTTGATTGTTTTAATATATATATATATTTTAAATTCGTTATCATCAATCATTTGTGGGAAGCGGATTTATAATTTTCTCAAAGCGGAAGTACATATTTCGATTTTGATTTGTAGTGATAGATTTAAGCCGCAAAGGATGTGAACTAACCGTTTGTAACACACTCCACATACAAGACCCGAATATTACAATCAACATGAACGTATTTACGATTTGAAAGACTTGGAGACTGATTATCGTATCTCGATGTTGGTTCCAACCGTTGATTCGTGCTGGGATGAAGCGAGTATAGAACTGATGACCACGTTCATTAATTTCAAATTTATCAACGATCTCAATCGTCTGTCTCGAAGACGTTCCTTCACGTCAGCAACTCAACTGTCGAGAAAGATCAGTCCGATGGTGATGGCGATTCTAAAGACACTGTAGAACCAGAGGGTAAATTACCTAAATACACATTTGATGACAGGTTTCATAGGAGAAACAAGTAGTTCCGTGAATAACTATACAGCCTATTTTCATATATCCTGCTCATGTTAATTGTCTCTATCAACATACAAAATTTCAGTTTAATTGCTGTAACAGATTCGTAGATATTGAGAACCGTCTAAATATTTCATATGGTCGCTAGGATGGATTTTTATTTTTGTACTATTACATTAAGATTATTGTGTACGTGTGGTAATCAAACTTCAATCGCATGATTAGAACACAAGAAGTAAAAACGAGATTTTAAAATTACGCACAGCAGCCATCTTGTGATTATGCAAACAATTGAAATAAATTAGATGCCAGTGGATCAACATTTGTATACGCATTTAACGTGCAACGTTTCACGGCACTCGGATAGTTAATTCGCGAGAAACGTCCATTTAAATATTTATACTTCGCGTCACCGCCATGTTCGATTTGTGCCCACCAGGTTACTGAAAGTCCTTTAGGTGAACATATGTTCATAGTCTCTATGAACATAAAAATATTCAGTTTGGTTGCTGTAAAAGATTCATAGATATTGAGAACTGTCTAAATATTTCGGAAGCTCGCCATTTAGGATTGTTATATGTATAGGCCATAGAGTTATGTACCATTCAAGGACAATTATTGCCTAGGTTCATTATTCAAACTTTCACCTCGATCGCATGATTACGACACAAGAAATAAAAACTTAATTTTAAAATTTCGCACAGCCGCCATCTTGAGGTTATGTAAACAATTGAATTAAATTAGATGGCAGTGCATTACAATCTACAAAATCATTTACTGTACCTCACTTCACTGCGCTCAGAGAGCTAAATCACGAGAAAAGTCTATTAAAATATTTCAAATTCGCTTGATAGCCATGTTCGTTTTGTACTTTACAGGTTTATGAAATATACATAGATAAACTTGTATCAGTATCTTTTATCACCGTACAAAATTGCAGGGTGATATCTGTAATAGTTTCGGAGATATAGAATGTCAGTGAAATATTTCGCACAGCCGCCATTTTGAGGTTATGTGAACAATTGAACTAAATTAGACTCCAGTGCATTACAATTTGTATACACATTTGCTGTACCAAGTTTCATTACGTTTGGATAGTTAAATCGCGAGAAAAGTGTATTTAAAGTCTCAACTTTGCTTGACCGCCATGTTGGTTTTGTAGTCACCAGGTTTTTGAAAGTCTCATAGGTGAACTTCTAGTAGTGCCCTTTATCACCGTACACAATTTCAGGGCGATACCGGTAATAGCTTCGGAGATATTGAATGCTAGTGAAATATTTCGCACAGCCGCCATGTTGGATTGGTGAGACGTAACAAAATTTGAAGGGCACGGTCGAGGTCGCCGGGAATAGTGCTATGAACTTACCGAGTTTCATAGAAATCGCTCCAGGCGTTTAGATTTTATTAGGGGGACACACACACACACCTCTCACACACACACACACACACACACACGCACACACACACGGACAAAAGGTGATCTCATAAGCCTATTTTTTCAAAATTGAAAATAGGCTAAAAATAAAATTGATGTAAAGTGCATTATTCTTTTATCTTGTTAACCTAAAATCTTAATTCCCTCAAAAGTGAGTTTCTAGCCTAAAAGTCTAGAACAGTGAGGTTTTCATGACAAATTGTTATCAGGCAAAAACTAGGAATGTAAAGAATATTGACCAATTGGAAATCAATTCACGTACAATACAATATGTCTCTAAGTATTGACATGCAAGTGTAAGATGATGAGGAAGAAGAAGGAAGGAATTTTGCAGTTTTTACGTGACCGTTAATCTCGGGATCATAAGTCACGGGACCTCTCTCTTACGTGGAATCCGAACCACAGGACATGACATTCACTTTGAAAATCTCACATACATTGGCCGGGAATCGACCCCGGTCTGTCGTGGTGAGAGGCCAACAGCTGCGCCACCACACCTTGCAGGTGTAAGAACCAGAGAAGCCAATATAACGGAAGCAAGAAAGTTAGTTAATTATGTTTTTAAGGGGTGGAACTACGAGGTCATCTGCCCCGATGGACGCAAGAAAGAGAAGGCCCAAAACAAAGCAGGGAGATATCGATGATTCTGAGTATCGATGTGGAAATCTCTGCCGTAACTTAAAGTTAATTTTATTTTATAAGTACCGTATTTTGTTTTAGGTGCGGGGTGCACCAGTTGAAGATACCAATAGTGAATTGAAAGTTTGTTCATTATTACGAGGGCGGATTTTTAAGTAATACCCGTTGTGATACTACGCCGTTGCAGCGCTGCGGTCGGTATTCCGTGCAGGTGTGCTGTGTACCTGCATTTATTGGCAAGGCTGAGACGCCATTACGGCATCAGTCGCCCATGTGTGGGTGTGTTGACAAGCTTTTGAAATGGCATCGCCGATCGCGAGTCCCGCCGACCCGTAAACGAGAGAGAAAACTCCCCTGTATGATATCCTGCCGTTTGACCACCACTGTCAGGCAAACTGCGTATGTGGTCAGGAGAACTCCTTAACATATGCAGTTCTCCTGGTAAGCGCGCAATTTGCATGACACTGGTGGCCAAATGGCAGGATATCTTACAGGGGAGTTTACGGGTCGGTGGCACTCACGATCGGCGGATACGAATAACATCATTGTGGATGTGGAGCGGGTGCGGATAACAGCCGTGCGGATGCGGGGCAGATGCGGATAATGTTTTGCCTATCCGCGCAGGCCTCTAGCTATAGGAAGTCCATGCACAAAGGACGACAAGTCTTAGCCCAGCTCAGGGAAGACAGCACTTGACCAGCCCTTCAAATGGAAGTGTAGTGTATAATGGCAATGGTTGCCACGTATGTGCAACGAACAATGCTGGTACTTCAAAAGAGAGTTCCTAAGACATCAACCCGCATCCTTTACCGTCAATAACCGCTCGGCCGGATGGTCCAGTAGCAATGGGTCACGACAAACATCTCTCAGTGTAGTGGAAGTGCAAGGATCAGTCTCGCGCATGGAACTGGCAAGCCTGCTTTATTGTGAGCACAACAACATTGAGATGTATTTCAGCCTAGGATATTTTCTTTTTTGTAGGCTTCGGTGGCGTAGTCGGTAGCATGCTGAGTTTCTATGCCCAAGATCGCGGGTTCAAACCCGGCCGAAGTCGTCGGATTTTTTAAGAGCGTTAAAATCCCTCAGTGTGCCTTCCTTCGGAGGGGAAGTAATGCCGGCGGTCCCATGTCATAGATTTATGGCATGTAAAAGAACCTTCCACTAATTACACTTGTGTGAAGCCAAAATTTGAAGGTTAGAATTGACAACGCTATATTAGTTCCAATGTTCACCGCCAGGTGCTGACTGTGATGGCATCTAGTAGCCATGTCTGCAAGCTAGGTGTCGTGGACGGTAGCATTTGGTAGCAAAAGTAGGAACTACTTGAATTTGATCATCTGCAGTCCATACTTGAATTACAGATAACACACACTAATACAGCCATCACAATTAACACCGGTTATCAGACAGATTCTACACACACCCAAAGTACACGGGGCTACAAGACTGCGTTGTCACAGCCCCTAAACTAAGGAACCTACCGCATTTTCCCATTTTGTAAGAGCAGTTAACAATCTATATCATCTCTTTTAACATCTTTGTTTCATGTTTCTGCAGTGAATGTAATATGTTGAGTCGTGCGAATGCTCCTCCTGGTTCCAGGCCTCGCTCAGCTGTTATAAAAACAAGCGCGGCGCGTTATTGAATTTCTGCTAGACTCGGGACGTTAGCGGCGGAAGTCGCAGAATACACCGCCGAGCGTCCCGGATGGAAGATATGTATCACCGGTACTCTATCGTTACAGGGGACTGCGAGGGCCGGTATTTACTGCTGACTAGACCAATCTGATCGATGTGTACGCTGGATTCAAAGTAATAATAATAATAATAATAATAATAATAATAATAATAATAATAATAATTCCGGAATTAGATTTAACCGACCGTATTGCTGACGAATGTGTGCCTAAAACTATTAGGTCTCGCTGTGTCCAGGTAATACACGCCATTCAGAGGGAAGATAAAGAATCGAAATATATGCCCCGTGTACGGAACCTCAGGCTTTGTGTTCGGACCACTGAGCTTATGGAGCAGACAGCTCGATTCTGATTGGAGAACGAACATTCCAGCATAGTGTTATTAGCCTGATGTATGCTTTGAATGTTTTCATAATAATAATAATAATAAGAAGAAGAAGAAGAAGAAGAAGAAAAGATACGAGCCTTACAGTAGTCGCATATGATGTGTAACATCTGACATGTTATCCTACTCGTATACTACACAGCTTGGACATTCTTAAAATGTTAATATACACTCCATTTTCATAATGGTACTATGTTGAATGTATAGATTGAATTGGAGATATGCTGTGACATTTGTGGCGCAGCGGTCAAGCTGTTAGTCTCTCGCCTAGGTAGGCCGGGTTTGATTCCCGGTCAGTGCATGTGAGATTTTCGAATTGAAATGCCATGTCCTGTGGTTCGCATTCCACGTAAAAGGGAGGTACCGTGGATCATGATCGTGAGATTAACGGACACGCAAAACTACAAGCTTCCTTCCTTCCGTTTGCATTAATAATCCCCTTCCTTCCTTTTACATTAATAATTCATAATAACAAAGTGACACACAACGTCGACAGTACTCTCAAATACTGTGAGCACATTCCTCAGTAACTATAACATTCATTATTCTCAAGGCTCTCATACAGTTCGTCGTAAACAATCAAAACATGGCTTCCTACAATCATGAAATGACCTAGTCTCACATATGATGAAAATACAGCTTTTATTCCTCTCATATAACAACACTGTTATGCATTTAATATTTGACTACTCACCCACAGCTTGACAATAATGCCGCTTAGTTAAATGTCATTTGTCGTCTTTGTCCTACCCCATGTGATATTCAACCTTGAACGTGAAGCTTCATAAACTGCTCAATGACAAATGAAAGTCGGTGAAACATTTGCCACTGTGCTCGTCAAACCAGTGCCTGCTAAATGCACTGCCTACTGTATTGCCATAACATTCTCGCGCTACAGAGCACACACTGCCTTGTTTCCAATACACACATTTTAAATTGTACATGCAGCTGGCAGTGCGTCTTCACTTCCGTCCGATCCACTTCCGTTCGATCCACTTCCGTTCGATCCACTTCCGTTCGATCCACTTCCGTCCCCAATTTTCAAAATCACTCCCACGAAACTATCCAGCAACCAAGCGGAAAGATGTTACACAACTAGCGGACCCAATGCGAGAACTACCCGCCTGGCTTTATTGTTATGCGGGTTCGACGCGACCCGGTTCTGACAGGTGTCATCGTCTTGTTTGATTGTTTGTTTGTTTAATCGCACTCGATATTTATGTGACCAGGGTGCACTGGTGCGGGCAGTGAATGCTCATTTCTGGCGATCGGTTACTTTCGAGACTGGATGCGCTGTGCAGCGGTAACTTTCTTGCCTGCTGTTGCTAAGGTTGCAGGATCGAATCCTGGCGCAGTCAGTTGGCATTTGAGTGTGCGCAAATGCGAGTCAGTAGATTTACTGTCACGTTAAAGATCCCCTTCGGAGCGCAATTCTTTCATGCCTTTCAATAACCTGATACCGACAGTAGTGGCTACGCGGGCTAAAGTGCTGCGTTAGGTCAAGGGGCCAAGCTCTCTGCTGACTCGGTAGACGCGTGGGTTCGAGCCCCACCGTCGGCTGTCCTTGAAATGGTTTTCCGTGGTTTCCCATTTTCAACACTAGGCAAATGCTGGGACAGTACCTTCTGACAGGCCACGGCCGCTTCCTTCCACATCCTTGCCCAGTTTCATTCATCTTCATCCATTCCATCTCTCATCCCGACGCGCAGGTCGCCCACGGGCGTCGACTAGAAAGACTTGCACTCGGCCTCTCAGGAGGCTACACGAAAAAAAAAATAACCTGATGAACACAAATCCAACATGGCAGCGACAGGTATTTTTTTTTTTTTCGCTTACTCATGCGATTGTTGTGAAACTTGGCATGATATTCAGCAGGGGTGCCCAATCTTTTTTTTTTAACTATGGGCCTTATTGTAAATAGTTGGGGGACCTTGCGGACCAATCACCCTCCGGGGGTTTTGAGGGGTATGGATGTTTTAATATAAGTGCAATATGGTGAGTTTTGTGACTATCTGGAGCTTAGTATTATTGCAATTTTCTATTGACAAACAAATAAAACAGTAAAAAAATAAATATTTTTAATAAATCCCTTTGAAATACAAGTACGATTTTTTTAGCGTATGGCTTTTAGTGCCGGGAATGTCCGAGTGTAGCTTCTTCGAGACGGACACCCAATGGGTGAGCTACAAGTACCGTTGGGGAGGGAAGGAGGGAAGTTGGAAGGTAAGGACGAGGAGTTGGGAGGCAGCGGCTGTGGCCTATAGTTAGGGACCAACCCCGGCATTTGCCTGGAGGGAAGATGGGAAACCACAGAAGACCATCTTCAAGGTTGCCGGCGGGGAGGATTCAAACCTCCTCGCCTCCCGGATGTGAGCGACTGCCAGCAGTCATGCCGTAACGACCACGGCTAACTCACCCGGTTAGAAATACGGTGATATTCAACATACTCATACAGCATGAACGACGAAGAGTGAGTATTTATGTTCATTTGACACAATTAATAATCAAATTATGAAATAAAGTTCATGAAAATTTAGTTTAGTGCGACGACTGAAAAACCAGTACTTAAAATTTCTCTCCGATTAGGATCGAACTTACTTGTTGGCTACCAATCATTAATAAATATTTTAAGTGTTCATCAGTGAGTCAGTGACCTTGAGTAGGGGTGCGTGCGCACTGCTTTGTCCAGTTAGGTTTGGTTGTTTCCAAGTTTTGGCGACAGGGCGCGTACGAGAAGCGGCGGGACGGACGAAATAGTCTCGCGGGCCGTGGGTTGGGCAGTCCTGTTATACAGTATCTTCATACAAGCCTTAATGTATTGACGACTAATTTATTGGAATTTTATGAGAACTTGAAAATGGCGACTTTAAAAGAATTAAATCTCGTTTATATTTTTCGTGGCCTAATCAAGCAATAAGAATGTAGCTTGGTATAATGGACTACCGTTAGAATACTCGCCTGATGGAAAATACTCCTATATCCTATAAATGAAATAATCTAACATGGCGTCCATGCAATATATTTCACCGGTTCACAATATCTCCGAAAATATTTTAGCAATTTCTAAAACCACAGAAACACAAAAACAACATGGCTGCCTAGTGATTTTCAAATATTTCAAATGATTTTTCGAGTGATCTATTCATCCGAGAGCACTGATGAACATCGAATCTTCATTCAGAGTTCAATTGTTTAAAAAAAATCACGCTGGTAGCAGTTCGAAATTTTAAAACCTTTTTTTTTCTCGTATCCCATTCAAGCAATTGAAGAGAAGACTCGTATATTAGGTTATTACAATAATCACCTTTAAGTTTCAGTCATCTCTCATCCAAAAAACTTTTGCATCTCCCAAATGTTCGTCAAACCTCCAGTTCGGGAATATTTCTTGTTACCGGTACATCAAAACTGCTGTGTATAGCTACGCATGTCTTCATAGAATTCTATTATGTTCCTGCTCAGGATATCTACAATCAAAACTGGGATTCGAACCTTGGAGCTCCAGACGCACTGCTCCTCCTTGTAGTTGTCGCAACACTGAGGGGTGTTGCAATATTTACTTCATCTCTGTTTCGCGATTCAAACTTGAAGCAGAAAGAAACAATGGAGCTTCGCTATGAGGAAGTTCTTGTTTGCAAGTGACGCTTTAGCTACAGTCAATAATGAGATCTCTTATCTAAACTCGCAAAGTTAAAATCGTTTCCTTTGATGGCAAAATCTTCTCGGATTATGCGAGTTTTAGCAAACTTGGAGAGTGTAACGATGTTAAGACGAGGTGGAGATTGTCTCGCTTCATTCAGCTCAACTCCGCAAGAGCTTGCGGTACGGCCTCGTACAGAGTCAGCCAAGTGTAAATATAAGGCGTGATCAAGAAGGTTCCATTTGACGATCGTACAGTCCTGTTAATCAGGCAAAATCACCGTGAGCCTTTGAAATAGTTTTATCAATAGATAACCAAACAACAACAATTCCCACAGTTGTGGTGACAAATGTAACAGTTTTTAAAATAAGAATATAAAGGGGAGGGCGCCAGCCGAAAGCTTATAAACAAATAATATGGGGTAGAGCACTACAGAACTCTCCTCCCTCAAGGGATGGTGTGTTTTCAGCCCCAACCAGAACACTTCAGTAAGCAGGGTAAGATCATCTATAATTCATTGGACTATTACTTACTATATGGGAAGGATTATAATAATAATAATATAATAATATCGTATGGCCTTGGGTGCCGGGTGCAAGCTTTTGAAAGTCAAGGAGGTTAGACATCTTAGCTCCTTAAACACTATAGCGCTTTCTAGTAGAGAAATGACGAACTTTGTGTCGGCGGAAACTCCCGAGTGTTGAGTTGGCAGCAAGCACAAGAGTGTAGTGCAGTATCTTTCACGTATTCTTTGATCAGTGAAGTTCAGTGTCAAAAACAATATGGTATATCGTGTGAATTGTGAACCTTTCCACAACAAATAATAAAATATGCATTCTAGAGGAGTCTATGTGATTTATTGAGAAGTGAACCTAACATTTTATGGCCACCAGTGACACGATTCATTTATAGTAAAAGGCTCCCGTGAAGAAAGAAGATGGAAAGACTCGCTAAAGGAAGGACCGTAAAGCGGCGGTTATTTACGCGCTCACACAATCAACTAATGACGTCGTTAGAAGATGATCAAACTGAAACTGAAAAAGTGCAAGTGCAACTTGAAATCCTTCAAGAAAAGTATGATGATATCTCTAATTTAGATGGATTAATATTTCAAGAGATGATAGACGACGAGTGTGAGGATGACGAAATAGAAACGGAATGTGAATCAGCTGATGATTACAAACACAAATTCCTTAGCTGTAGAACAAAAGCAACACGTTTTATGAATCCCGTTGTTTCCATTACCCCTCCACAAAGTGTAGTGAATGACAATGTTTGTGATAAAAAAGAAATATAGACTTCCAAGAATAGAATTTAAGAAATTTTCTGGTGAAATAATTGATTGGTTATATTTTTGGAGCCAGTTCCGTAAAATTCACGAGGATGAGGACATGGGGAAGGAAGATAAATTCCAATATTTAATTCAGGCTATGACAGAAGGTTCCAGAGCATATGAATTAGTTACTAGTTTTCCACCCACTGCCGAGAATTATGACAAAGCTATAAATAGTCTTCAAGCTCGATTTGGTAGAGAGGATTTGCAGGTGGAAGTTTATGTTCGTGAATTGCTCGAACTAGTATTGACAAATGCAATCAATTCCAAAGAAAGGCCAACACTGAGTAGCTTGTATGATAAATTAGAGTCACATCTCAGATCGCTGGAAAGTTTAGGCGTTACTACAGAAAAATGTACTGCAATGCTGTATCCCCTAATTGAATCATCTTTGCCAGAAGACCTATTAAGAGCATGGCAGAGGAATATTTCCTTCAGGTGTGATTCCGTATCCAAAGATCGTTTGCAGCAGCTCATGGCTTTTCTTCAAAATGAAGTAGTAAGTGAAGAAAGAATTTCATTGGCTATGAAAGGGTTTAGTATTAGCCCATCCCAAGGATCTAAGATTATGGGAAAAGTCATAGGTAACAAGGCCCAAAGGGATTCGGCGTCATTATTAGTGTCATCATTGTTTTCCCAACATACAAGAATTTCTGATCTCTGGGACTTAGGAATTCTTGAAATTACTGACCCTGTTGTGAAAGAATCTATCGTCGAGAGAAATAAGCGTGTTAGAAATAACTTCCTTGAGACTGCACGACTGAATGAAGATAACAGATATGAAGTGTGTCTGCCCTGGAGTGAACAACATCCACCTCTCCCTGACAACAGAGAAATTGCTCAGCACAGATTAGAAATCACTACAAAGAAACTACAAGCTGAACAACATTATCAGGAGTACGATAATGTCTTACGAAGTTGGTTGGAGCTAGGAATCATCGAGAGGGTACCTGAAGAAGAACTGAATAATGGTGGACACTATCTATTTCACCGACCTGTCTTTAAAGAAAACAGCACCACCAATATCAGGCCTGTTTTATGATGCCTCGGCGAAGAAGAGGAACGCTCCATCTCTGAACGAATGTATTGAAAAAGGGCCTAACTTAATAGAATTGATCCCTAGTTCACTACTGAAGTTCAGAGAAAATGAGATTGGTGTGACGGCCGATGTAGAAAAAGCATTTCTTCAAATAAGTGTTAATCCTAGAGTCCGTGATTTTCTATGATTCCTTTGGTGGGAGGAGGAAAGTACAGGGAAGGTAGAAGTGTTCCGTCACAATAGAGTTGTCTTTGGACTTGCAAGTTCTCCGTTCCTATTGTCAGCAACCATCAAACTCCACTTGAACGAGTTGAAGAGACAAACAGTCGATAATAGTTCCTACTCAACTTCAACAATAGAAAGATTGGAAGAATGTTTTTATGTGGATAACTGTGCTATTAGTGTTAAGAACAGAAATGACCTTCATTCATTCATGCGAGAGGCAAGCATAATAATGGATAAGGCATCTTTCAATCTCCGAGGGTGGGAGTATTCTCAGGATGGTACAGCTGAAAATCTGACTCATGTGCTGGGGCTCATTTGGAATAAAGGAGAAGATGCCATTGAACTGAATCTAACTCATGTTAACGATTTCAAATATGATGTAATCACCAAAAGAGCTATACTAGGAGCTGCACATAAGGTGTTTGACCCTATTGGCTTCTCATGTCCGGTATTTCTCTGTCCAAAATTAATCTTGCAAGAACTATGGGCCACTGACTTGGGTTGGGACACCAGAGTAGACGAAACAACAAAGAGATGATTCATGAAGTGGTTGGCAGAACTACCTCAGCTGTCTGAGATTAAGATTCCTAGATGTTTGATCGGTAGTGTCCAGTCGGTTGAAGATATATCTCTTCACGTGTTCTGCGACGCCAGTCAAACTGCGTATGCTGCAGTTATATTCTTGCGAATACAGAAGGTTGACAATATAGAGCTACGATTTGTACAAGCCAAGACAAGAGTGGCACCCAAGAAGATTATCACCATACCACGCCTGGAATTATTAGCAGCTACAATAGGAGTTCGACTAGTGACGTCAGTACTGCCAACATTAACTGCAAAAGAAATCGTTACTTATTATTGGAATGACTCGTCGACTGTGTTGTCCTGGATCAAGTTAGACGAACCTTGGGGGACCTTCGTGTGGAACAGAGTGCAAGAAATTCGATGACTGTCCAGAATAGAACAGTGGCGTCATGTTCCAGGAACCATGAATCCGGCTGACCTGGCATCAAGGGGATGTAGCACAAAACAGTTACTTCAACAGAGATGGTGGGAAGGGCCAAAATGGCTAAAACAATCCACTACACAATAGCCTAGCCCCGAAATTTCAACAAACGATGATGAAGTCTTCCAAGAAAGAAAAAAGAAAGTCAACACTATGACGGTGTTAGAAGACAAGTCCAATACCCAAGAATGGCACCTTGACTATTTCTCAAGTTTCCGTAGAACAGTTCGTATGATAGGATGGATCTTGAGGTTTCTGTATAATTGTCGACAGAAAAATAATAGAAGAACTACCGAACTATCCATTGAAGAAACCACAGAAGCAGAAAAAGTCGTGATGAAGTTCATACAAAAGGAGTGTTTTGTTGGTGAAAAGGATGAAAGATTCAACTCACTATGTGTTTTCATGGATGATGAGGGAGTGATGAGACTGAAAACAAAAATTATATCGCGCAAAGATGATTATGCTTTCCGTTGTCCTGCTATCCTTCCTGCGAAGCATACAGCAGTTCACGCTCTCATTAGGGAGAAGCACAAAGACTTATGTCATGCTGGAACCCAGATTCTGCTCAGTGGGCTCAGACAGAAATATTGGATCCTTGGAGGAAGGAGAACGGTGAAGGGTGCAATTAAAACATGTGTTGTCTGCAGAAGGTACCTTGGAAAACATCTTGAAGCTGAACAAACTCATATCCCCATAGACAGAGTGAGAGAAGCCTCAATTTTTGAAATAACAGGGGTCGACTTTGCCGGGCCTCTGATTTTGAAAGGTGGAGAGAAAGCCTGGGTCTGTCTGTTCACGTGTGCGGTTTTTCCTGCAGTACTCCTGGAGCTAGTAACATCCTTGGCTACTGCAACATTCCTCGAAGCTTTTCGGCGCTTCGTGTCCAGACGTGGAAGGCCAATGATTGTCTATAGTGACAATGGGACAAACTTTCAAGGCACCTGCAATATGTTGGAGACAATTCAGTGGGATAAAATTGCTGAATATAGTTCTTTACACCAAATAAAATGGAAATTCAATCCTCCCACTGCAGCATGGTGGGGAGGGTGGTGGGAGAGGCTGATTGGTGTCCTCAAACAATTGCTCAGGAAAGTTCTGGGAAAGTCATGTCTGTCGTACCAAGAAATGATGACTGTTCTGTGTGACATTGAAGCTGTCATGAATTCACGACCACTTACTTACCTGTCCAATGATGGAGAAGACTTGATGGCTATCACCCCTGCAATGTTCCTACAGGAAGTCAAGGAGATTGGAATGCCCGATATCGACATGATAGAGGACATAAAACTTGACAGAAGATTCAGGTACAGACAGAAAGTAAAGGAAACATTAAGGATAAGATTCAGGAATGAATATCTTGGACAGCTAATACAGAAGAACCACATTAGGAAAAGTCATCACAAACCCTGCGTAGGTGAAGTAGTACTGGTAGCCAGTGACAACACGAAGAGACTAGACTGGCCGCTGGCAAGAGTGACGGAGGTCATCCCTGGCAAAGGTGGTGTCGTGGGAGTTGTTCGCTTGGCGACTACAAAAGGAGAGCTACTGAGGCCAGTACAGAGGGTGTATCCACTTGAAGTGACATCTGGAGAAGATCATGCTTTAAGACTGCAAGTTGAGCGGAATGAAAATGAGAAGAAGGAGAAAAATCCAAAGACTGTTAAACCATCTACTAATACTTCTGATCTCATCAGAACCAGTAGTGGGAGGGTGGTTAAACCAAAGAGATATTTTGAGTGACTTATTTATTTTTGTGTTCATTTATTTTGAGAAAAAGAAAAAAAAATATGTTATGTTATTGTTTTGTTGAGTTGTTTCCACAACTCAAGGTGGGAGAATGTTGAGTTGGCAGCAAGCACAAGAGTGTAGTGCAGTATCTTTCACGTATTCTTTGATCAGTGAAGTTCAGTGTCAAAAAACAATATGGTATATCGTGTGAATTGTGAACCTTTCCACCACAAATAATAAAATATGCATTCTAGAGGAGTCTATGTGATTTATTGAGAAGTGAACCTAACACCGAGGTTAATTTTGCCATAATGAACACGGCCTACTGAATTCAAATGGGTTCTCTGACATGCGAACATCGTATGACATGGTGCCGTAATTTTTGCCGCCTTTCAAAAAAAATCACTTACCACGGCCAGGAGCGAACCTGCAAGCTTGGGGTTAGTAGACCGACACGTTAATACAAGAAGCCACAGCAACTCTGTCATACTGAAATAAGATTTCCAACCTGTAGCCTCCGGCTTCACACCTCTATTAAAGCTTTACTCTTTTCTTAGAGAAGAAGATATATAATGTACCGCAATGTCATACAAGCAATGCCACGTATTCATAAAAAGCAGAATATCTCTATCTATTTTTTTGTTTTAATATCAAAACTAATACCATTTTTTTAAATTTTTAAATCTATTACATTTCAGAGTTGCTGTGGCTTCTTGTAATAAATCCTATTATCCTTCCCATATAGTACGTGATAGTCCAATGTTTACTGAAGTATTCTGGTTGGTATTCAAAACACACCATCCCTTGAGACAGGAGAGTCCTGTAGTGCTCTACCCCATATTATTTGTTTATAAGCTTTCGGCTTAAGAGCTGGCGCCCTCCGGTTATATTCTTATTTTTAAATCTATTACCCATTGGCGCAATGCATTCAAGAATGGAACGAGCCTCCGGTATGATGGATATAATAGACGACGACACGGCTGTAAACACGGACTAAGATTTGGAACTTTAAACATAAGAACGCTGACGGGGAAGGTGGAGGAGATAGTGGATATGATGGAAAGAAGGAAGTTGGATTTATTTGGATTGGCAGAAACAAAGTGGAAAGGGGAAGGAAGGAGAGAACTGAGAAAAGGCTATAGACTGTACTGGAGTGGGAATGAAGAGGGAAAGAGGAATGGAGTGGGAGTAGTAGTACGAGATGGTTTAAGAGAAGTGAAGAGAATAAGTGATAGGATGATGAAAGTGAAAGTAGCACTGAGGGGAGAGACCATGGAAATAGTGCAAGTGTATGCTCCACAAGTAGGCTGCGCCTCTGAAGAGAAGGAGGAGTTTGAAGAGGAATTGCAGAAGCAGCTGGTAGGAAGGAATATGATTGTTATGGGGGATCTCAATGCCCATGTAGGAAGAGAAAGACAAGGGTATGAGAGTGTACTTGGACCAGAGGGTTGGGGCGGAAGAAATGAGGAAGGAAAGAGACTGTTGGACTTCTGCCAAAGGAACAGCCTACTAGTTGGGAACTCCTGGTTCAAGAAAAGAGAGAGCCACACAATCACATGGTACAGTGATGACTTGACCAGGAAGTCGGTGGTCGACTATATACTGTATGAGAAAGAACATCACGGACATCAAGGTTATACCATCGGAGAACCTGGATAGCGACCGTCGATTGCTGGTAATGAACCTGAGAGGGGGTAAGGAGAAGAAAGGGACTGAGAACCAGGAAAGACGTATAAGGATATGGAAACTGAAAGAAGGGGATAGGTCGAGTACCTCAAAATGGTAAAGGAAGGAATTCCAACAGATGAAGAAAGAGGGGTGGAAGAGGAATGGGCTAGATTTAAGAAGACACTAGTAGGTGCAGCAGAAGCAGTATGTGGGAGTACAAGTAGTAGAAAGAGGTGGAAGGAAACACCATGGTGGAATGAGGAGACAAAAGATATAGTAAGGGAAAAGAATAGAGTCTTTAGGAGGTGGTATCAAAATAGGACGGTAGAGACAAGGGAAGAGTACCAGGAAAGAAAGAAGGAGGCAAAGAGAGTAGTGGCTGAGGAGAGAAGAAAGTGGACGGAAGAGTGGACAAAGATGATGAAGGAGGATAGTGAAGGTACAAAAAAGGTCCTGTATGGGATGGTAAAAAATAAGAGGCGGAAGGATCCTACGGATTATGTTAGAATGGTGAACAAAAGGGGACAAGAGATAGAAAATAGAGAAGAACTGAAGAAAATGACGAAAGAATATTTTGAAGAACTCCTGAATCCAAATGGAAACCACGGCGAGGAGGAAGAAATCGGGGTAGAGGAAGATGAACTGCAAAGAGAAAAGGACTTAACATGGAAAGAAGTGGAAGATGCAGTGAGGAAGGTGAAAGGAGGGAAGGCACCGGGTGTGGATGAGTTGAGTGTGGAGATGGTGAGAGCAGCAGGAGGGGTGGGCATACAGTGGTTGTACCGAGTGATGAGGACAGCATGGAAGGAAAGGAAGACCCCAGAGGACTGGAAAAAGGGAATAATTGTCCTGATCTTCCAGAAAGGTAGTAGAACAGAATGCAGAAACTATCGGGGGATAACACTGATCAGTCATTGTGGAAAGATCTTTGAGAAAGTTTTGGAAAGGAGAATTAGGACAAGGATAGAAGGAGGGATGAGGGAAGAACAACATGGCTTCAGAGCAGGAAGGTCCACAATGGATTTGATTTTTGCTGTAAGGCAGTTACAAGAACAGCACTATGAGTATGGAACAGATCTACTGATGGCCTTCCTGGATATTGAGAAAGCATATGACAATGTATGCAGAAACAAAGTATGGAAGACCCTGGAGGATAGAGGAGTAGAAAAATGGACTATAAGGAGGATAAAGGAGATGTACAAGGGAAGCGTGAGCTGTGTGAAAGTGGGAGGAGAGAGATAGGACTGGTTGGAGCAGAGAAACGGCCTGAAACAAGGAAGTGCACTGTCAACGTTACTTTTCATTGTGGTGATGGATGACATAATGACCCGAGTGGCACAAGTAATTGGGGAAGGAAAGATGAAAGCAATGGTGTTTGCAGATGATTTGATGATTTGGGGAAACAAGGAGGAGGAGGTACAGGAACAGTTGAATGTGTGGGAAGGAATAATACAAGAATATGGGATGCAATTTAGCTTAAATATGAGTGAGATGGTGATCACAACAAGGAAGAAGGAAAGAACCACAACGGGAATAACAATTGGTGGGGAACAGCTGAAGAAAGTGGAGAGTTTCAAGTATCTGGGAAGCCTGATACAAGATAATGGAAGAAACGATAGAGAAATAAATGAGCGGGGAAGACAGGCAGAAGCATTCCGGAGGAGTGTGAGAAGCATGCTATGGAGCAAGGATGTCCCTCAGAACAAAAAGATCATATATCGGACGTACTATGTCCCTATCCGGACGTATGCCTCGGAGACCTGGGTTATGAAAGGAAGGGAGAAGAGAAAAATACAGGCCAGTGAGATGAGGTTCTTGAGAAGCAGTATTGGAGCTACAAAGATGGACAGAATAAGAAATGAGAGGACCAGAGAATTAATGAACGAGGAACCATTACAGGATGGTATAGAGAGATCTAGACTTAGATGGTATGGACATGTAAAACGAATGGAGGAGAAGAGGATACCCAGGAGAGTACACGAGACGAAGTGGGAAGGAAAGAGACCGAGGGGAAGACCGAGAGACAGGTGGCTGAAGGGGGTGGAAGAAAGCGTGAAGAAGAGAGGAGAAGACTGGACAAGGGTGGAGGCTGAGAGATGGTGGGAAGACAGAAGACGTTGGAGAGGCTTGTGTTCCAAACAGACCCGGCCAGTGGCTGGAAACTGTGCAAGATGATGATGATGACCCATTGGTGCACCACATCCCCGTGTCGTAAAACACCGCGTCCGGCCGCGTGAAGAAGTCCGTAATTACCTGCCGCACATCCTCATCCGACAGGAATCATCGACCCTTCAAGGTTTGTTTTTTTTGACTGACAACTTCTAATAAATTGTTGGAACACAGAGACGTTCGTGAAAAAGTGTTACAGTGAAAGGTGATGATATCGTTTTATCTCTCTTCTGCTGCATCGCTCTCTCTCTCTCTTTTGTTGCTTCACCCGAGTGTCGCTACAGCCGTTTTTGGATGTCATGGGTGAATACGGTTTTCACCATTCTGTAAAGGATACATTGAGGAAAAAATCGGTAGAAAATAATTTATTTATGATGATGATGATAATTGTTGTTTTAAGGGGCCTAACATCTAGGTTATCGGCCCCTAATTTATTTATGATCAAAGGAAGCCGAGCAGTAACGATTTCAGTGAGAAAGTCGAAATATACACAAGGCGTCCGTGCGCTTTTTGAGCTTACGCTAGGCAAACCGTTAAAAATATATAAATACTATGAGTGTAAGAATTGTTCAGCATGAAAAGTTCTACAAAAAAGTCCGGGAGAGCATATCTCTATCTTCAATGCATCGCCCACTATAAGTGTTTTCACGTTTCCATTTGTTCGGACAACCTCCAGTCAAATACTGAAGCAATAGTTTACGAGCTAGCTAGGAGCGAGCCTATCACCACGGTTGCACAGCCTTGCTAGCGGGCGAGCCTATTACCCCAGATACAGCCAGCAGCAAACTGTCGAGTCGAGTTGAGTTAAAACTTCAGAGAAGGGTGGTTGTGTTTGGAGTTTCCCTGGAAGTGCAACTCGGCTTTTCTTAATTTCGATGTGAACTTTTTATAATTAAAATATATACGAAGTTGAAATTTCACAAGAGCGACAGTTTAAAGAAATCAGTCCGAGAAGACGTTATCACTCTCAAATATCGTCGAGCATCGTTGTTGCACACACCGAATAATTTTGCTATTTTAAGGGACTGAAGGCGTGATAGTCGCATGGGGAGAGATCAGGACTACAGGTCGGATGCTCAATTGTCTCCCACTTGTGTTGGCGTACCTTCTGCGTTACCACCTTTGCGGCATGGGGACGTGCGTTATCATGAACCAGTTCCCCTTGTTACATTTTTCCCTAACGTTTTGCCTAAATTGCACGCCGTAATTCCTCCAGTGTTGCGCAGTACCATTCCACAGTGATGGAGACTCCAGGTTCCGTGATATCAAAGAACAGGGTGAGCTACACCTTTCCAGCGATGGTTGGCTTGCGAACTTCTTGGGACGAGGGGACGATGGATCACACTACTGCTTTTAATTCCCGTTCCCAGTGGTGGCACCAGCTTTCTTCGCCTGCAACAATCTGCTCCTCCAGGAACGTGTTGCCTTGAACATTGAAACGCTTCAGGTGCTCCTGGCAAATAGCCTTTTGTTCAGAATTCAACACCCTCAAACGGAAACTGTTTGATAACGCTTTATATTAGCCTAGCGGGCCCGTGCGAGAAATCTCACATGTTCATAAACCACACTTTCCCCAATGGGTTTATAATGAGAGACTTAAGGAGAAAGGTTGTTATGTTTTTATTTCAACCAAATGATTATAGAACACTATTTACATTTCAGTAAAAATTCCAAGTTCTACGTTCCCTAACTTAAGAAGGCAATCACTGAAAATTGGATCATCATAACACTCACCGGTTATTCGATATTTATGAAATTATACGATTTGAGTAATCATTCCTTTGATTTACTGTTTCTGAAATCCATGGTAAATGATAAAGGAAAGACTTCAGAATGTTAAAATGACATGAAACAGTCATCACAGCGGCCAAAATGTGAAGTGGACAGCGATTATGGGGCGTATTTTCGTACAACAAGAGTATCTGCAAATCACACACTTCATGTTTTTTAAAGTCAGTTTTTCAAGAAATTATAGATATTTATGAAATTAGAGTGCAATTCTTCACTGCTTGTCTATTCTCTTTCATTTGAATGCTCATTTGTCACGATTGATCACTTGTGAGCGCCGCAGGAGGGATGTCAGCGACAATTCAAACAACAATACTACGGGCAATGACATCCAACACAATTTATTATCATTTCAAATATTAATTCATACAAATCGTCGGAATTGCTCAGAGTTTCAAGTCCATCAACTCCCTCGACATTATTTCACTAGAAGCCTGTTTGGTTCCTAATAAAGCACTGTCGTTAGTTTTGTGAGTAGAATGACCCAAAACTCAAAGTGGCACTATAATGAGGAATACCAAGCAAGGTGTACAGTAGGTAAGGCCGAAAAACATCCAATTTCGTTTTTCAAGTCGTAATACCGCGGAGAAGTTGCGGATTGGGGAAATAAAACAAGGGAATAAAAATGAAATATGAATGTTGACCTTTGCGTTTTTAGTGTTGATTCACTAATATTATTGGAATGTAACCAACCTTATTATAATTGCAAATTATTAATTTTAATATTGTTTCATTTTGCCAAACTAACTGTTGTTCCCTTTCTGTTGCAGGTAAGTGCTGTCCTACTGTTAGTTGAGGAGCTGCTCACCAGGAGGGGTGGTATGTACTGTTCAAATGAGTAGTATTTTAGTTACAATTGACAGTCTGATTCCATATTTAAGTGTCACTTGATAAGCAGTGTGTCATGCTCATTTCTGCAGAAAATAAATAATTTGCAGAGATGTCAACATTAATGTTGCGCAAACCAAGTCGTCAGATCTATTCTCCAACAGTGGCTATACTAGACACGTACTCGTGGACATGTCTATGTAGAGGATGGTGATGATAATTGTTGTTTTAATGGGCCTAACATCTAGGTTATTGGCCATTAATGGATTTGGTGATAGTGAAAATGAAAAAAGTGACAGTCAGTCTGAAAGACTAGACTTTGTATCATTTTAAATGCTACAAATGGTGAAAAATGCTAGAAATGCTAGAAAGGCAGGAGGCTTCTCGCTTTGCTCGAAGCCAAAGACCCTTGACATGTTAGAAAATTATCTGTATAATACTTATCTTTCTTATCTTGTTTCAAATTACTCGCGAACGGCAAGTGCAACCCAATGGCAAAGCAAGGTCAAGCGCGCGGGGATGTGCCCCTTCCATCCAGTCTAAAAACACTTATAGTGGGCGATGTATTGAAGTTAGAGATATGCTCTCGCAGACTTTTTTGTAGAACTTTTCATGCTGACCAATTCTTACGCTCATAGTATATTGATATTTTTAACGGTTTGCCCAGCGTAAGCTTAAGAAGCGCACGGACGCCAAGTTTGTTTTCGACTTTTTCACTGAAATCGTTACTTCTCGGCTTCCTTTGATTATACATAAATTATTTTCTACAGAATCTTTCCTCGGGATATTGTACAGCCCGGGGGCAGTACCCCCTGAGACCCACCCCGCCATCTTTTACCAAAACCACCCACATAGGCAGACCATAAGCCTCATGCATTTCTTCAGACTCAGGCGGGCCCGGCATACTGCTGACGGCCACGCTTACGAAATATAAACACAAACACGGTAACTGGAGCGACAACTATGAGGAAATGCTGACCAGGCAGTGGGGGAAGGCCTTAAAGCCTAGACCCGGAGAAGCCCCATCATCTGTTCTGTTCTGTTCTGTTCTTGGCCAGCGGCCCTGCCCGACGAGGTCCGTTCCAGCTCTTCACCAGGTGAGATCTAGCTGTGCTCAGAGTCCTTTATCTTTGTAAACACCTACCCTGAACAACTGTACACTTTACAAATTGTACTTCATTTCATATTTGTTTAAACTCCCCAAGAGGGACATCACATCACATCTACTGTCCAATAAACACATGGTCAGTAAACATACACGTTTATTACTAATCACACTCCATTTTACATCCTTATACCCAACCTGACCTTAGTCATAATTGCCCCTGACCGTAGAGGCCAGTAACTGCATCGTCAGGTTCTATTGTACTCGAGCAGGCGACCCGACTGCAGAGTGCCGAGTCACCGACTCTGCACATTCGCTGAATTGCTCACTCTACTTAATTGGCAGGCTAGATTAGCAGCCTGCACTTAGACATTCATCCCCTGGCAGGTAATTACATCCTGCAGAGACGCCCCCAATAGATTAAGCACTCACACCAACACGCTACACTGGTAGTCTCTCCCAATCACGGGAAACTACCCTCATCCGGAAGCATCCCTCAAAATTAGCACACCTACACTAGCCTGTTTATCCCACCCCCAACCATGGGATAAAACAATATCCTTTACAGAATGGTGAAAACCGCATCAAAATCCATCCTGTGGTTCTCGAGATTTCCCGTGACATCCAAGAATCAGGGATTTTTGTCTTATACTAACGAAGTAGAGATTGCCGGGGAACACATGCACCAAGCGGTACTAGGACGTCACACACCTCAGTGCATCTGGGTACATTTCGTTCCGTCACTGTAACGTAACGCCAGACCCCAGCGTAACGATGAAGTCGACAAGATCATTTAAAATTATAAAATGAAACCCATAACTATAACTAACTACTGACTTACAAACTAGAAGAGGACATTGGAAACAAAAAGGAGAAGGACGTAAATAAAAGACAGGGGGAAAGGAAATGCCCTCAACCCTCGAAGAATGAGAATTAAGGTACTTGGAAGGAAGGAGAGCCATGAAAGGCACAGAGGAAAGAGGAGAGAGTCCGCCAGCAAGGCAATGGAAAAAGGGGAGGGGGGAAATTGACCCTTCTGAGGAATCCCTTGGATTCGCCAAATCCCCGCACTCACCAATCGTGAGTCCTTGAGGGCCTTGTGCAAGGCAGGAGATAACAGGAAAATAAATCAAGAGGTATGAACCCTGGAAGAACGAAGGGTGAGGACACACGAGAGAAGTGCCAATTAAGGCGGGAAAGTGAAATACTCCCTAGGCCTCGTATACCCTGATACCGTTGGGGTCGGAAGAGAACAGGGAGGCCAAAAGAAAAGGTGTCAGTGAGGAGCTTGACACAAGTAAGAGGAAGCAATGCCAGACTCAGCTGGGGTCCCAAGGTCGCCAACACACGTCCCACAAGACGTGAGCCCCTGGGGGGATATCTATGTAGATCTCTTCAGTTAACAAGCAACTCCCAATACCTAGTTACCGTATATAAGAAGCCTAGGATGGACTACAACACGTGCTTCTATAACAGAATGTGGCTGCATGTTTCCTAGTTACTTTAATATTATTTCAATCTCCTTTTTAACAAGTAGTTCCGTGAAGAACTATACAGCCTATTTTCATATATCCTACATATGTTAATTGCCACTATCATCATACAACATTTCAGTTTGATTGATGTAATAGATATTGAGAACCGTCTAAATATTTCGGATGGTCGCCATGTTGGATTGTTATATGTACAGGCCATAGAGTCATGTACCATTAAAGGAAAATTATTGCGTAGGTTCATTATTCTGACTTTCACTTCTATCGCATGATTACGACACAAGAAATACAAATTTAATTTTAAAATTCGCACAGCAGCCATCTTGAGGTTATGAATATGTAAACAATTGAACTAAATTAGATACCAGTGCATTACAATAAATGTGTATAAACATTTGTTGTGCCAAGTTTCATTGCGTTTGGATAATTAAATCGCGAGAATAGTCTATTTAAAACTTTCAAATTCGCTTGGCCGCCATGTTCGTTTTGTAGTCATCCAGTTTTTGAAATTCTTATAGATGAACTTCCAGTAGTGCCCTTTATCTCCGTACAAAATTTCAGGGTGATACCGCTAATAGTTTCAGAGATATAGAATGCCAGTGAAATATTTCCCACAGCCGCCATCTTGAGGTTCTGTAAACAATTGAACGAAGTTAAATGTCATTGCATTACAATGTGTATAAACATATACTGTACCAAGTTTCATTGCGTTTGGTTGGTTAAATTGCAAGAAACGTCTACTTAAAAGTTGCAACTTCGCTTGGCCGCCATGTTGGTTTTGTCGTTACCAGGTTTTCAAAAGTCACATAGGTGAACTTCTAGAAGTTTCCTTTATCACCATACAAAATTCCAAGCTGATATCGGTAATAGTTCCGGAGATATTGAATGCTGGTGAAATATTTCGCACAGCCACCATGTTGGATTGGTGAGACGTAACAAAATTTGAAGGGCACGGTCGAGTTTGTCCGGAATAGTGCTATGAACTTACCAAGTTTCATTGAAATCGCTCTAGCCGTTTAGATTATATTAGGGGGACACACACACACAAATCACACACGCACACAGAGACACACGGACAAAAGGTGATCTCATAAGTCTATGTTTTCTTAAATGAAAATAGGCTAAAACAAGTAAGAGCTAATGTTTTAAAAGCAAGGACAAGTGCTTCACTGGCAAAAGGAATAAAATACGAAGGCCAGTCATTATCTGCGATTACACAGTGCTGTCTATTAGCCATGGTCTAAGTCAGACGTTGGCAAGAGTGTAATATTCTTATAACAACTCTGTTTAATTGGTACAGCAGCATATCTTTTGCTTTCGGCGTTCAATTACTTTTTCCTCATTAGCAAACTGAATGGAAGCACTTTTTTTTCTTGGTGCAGAACACTTGTGTTAACTTCATCCAATAGAAAGCCTCAGCTTTAATTAGCGTCTCTCTCCTCCCTTTCTGACTATCGCATTCCTGTAACATCTCAGGTTATCTTGAAGCAGTAAAACTCTCTGGGTTGGGACGTGGTGGCGCAGCGGTCAAGCTGTTGGCCTCTCGCCAAGATCGACTGGGTTCGATTCCTGGTTAATGCATGTGAGATTTTCGACGTGAAATGCCATTTCCTGTGGCTTGAATTCCACGTAAATCGAAGGACCCGTGGCTCATAATCACAATATTCACGGTCACGTAAATTTACAATCTTCCCTTTTTAAATTTTATTTTTTTCGCTATCGTTTTACCCTCCAGGCTTGGCTTTTCCCACGGACTAAGCGAGGGATCCCCCCTCTACCGCCACTGAGGGCAGTGTCCTGGAGCTTGAGGATACAACTGGGGTGTGTGACCAACACTACGCACAGGCGGCCTCACCTGCAAAGCGAACAGGGGGCCTGATGAAGAGATGGGAAGAGTGGGACGGTTAGGCAACGAAGTGAAGGAGGCAGCCGTGGCCTTTCAGTAGGAACCATCCCGGCATTTGCGCGAAGACGAAGTGGGAAACCACGGAAAACCACTTCGAGGATAGCTGAGGTGGGAATCGAACCCCCTCTACTCATTTGGACCACCCGAGGCTGAGTAGACCCCATTCCAGTCCTCATACCACTTTTCAAATTTCGTGGCAGAGCCAGGAATCGAACCCAGGACCTCTGGGACGGCAGCTAACCATGCTGACCGCTACGCTACGGAGGCCACGTTTTTTTTTTTAAATTTCTGGGTGTTAATAAGAAGCATTGGAAACAAGTACGAGGTATGGAACCTCTAGCTGAGTCTGACATTCCCTAGTCGACTCTAACTTGTGCAAGGCTCCTCTCTTTCATTTTTCAGTCAACCATCCTTACACCACCGATCCAAGGTCTAGGGTGTATTTCATTTCCCCGCCTAATCTTCAATCTTCTGATCCCCTCAGACCTCTTTCTGTTTTCAAACTTCCCTTTCTCTGTTGGAAGAGGCTTTAAAGGAGCCGCACCACACATGATACATTCTCAAGGGCTCACAATTATTTATCAGTGACCTAAAGGGGTGCTGAGCTGAGTCTGCACTTTCCCTTGCCCTTGCTCGTTCCTATTCGCCTTCTCTTTTCATTTTTCTTCGTTTAGTGGACAGCAGCTAATTGTAATTCATTTCTCGCGAGACAGATGGCCTTAATGGTTTGACTATCACCACAACAATCCCCACAATTATATTATTCTTGAAGAAATAAGTGAGGAAGGAATGTTTTTGTGTTTAAGAACTTTCTCTCAAGTATAAATAATGCGCATTTCTCCGGAGGATGTAGAGTTCTTTCTTCGTGTCACAAGCATCCATATTTTAACGTACAGAGTGAAAATATAAATATGCATCAAGATGACACGAGTTATTTACAGAAATGTATGTATAACTAAGAGCCGGGTGTACTTGGGTGTATGTTGAACTTGTCCATAGATTTAATTCTAATTATTAGGGACAAGTATGGGGTATTGGTGCAGCAGAAAAGAGGAGAATTGAAGCGTTTTAAATGTGGTGTTACAGGAGAATGATGAAGATCAGATGGGTAGATAGGGTTCCAAACGAAGAGGTATTAAGACGAGTGGGAGAGGAGAGATGTTTCTGGTGACTGCTAATGAAGAGAGGAGATAGGTTGGTAGGACGCACACTAAGAAACCCAGAAAGAGCAAGCTTAGTAATGGAAAGAAGGCTCGACGATAAGAACTGTAGGGGTAGACCAAGTTTAGAATCTGTTAAACAGATTGCCTCGGATGTATGGTGTGGTAGCTATGTAGGGATGAAACGATTAGCTCAGGACAGGGAGGAATGGAGAGATGCATCAAACCAGTCAAAGATTGAAGACTCAAACAACTAACCCGGGATATAAACAGCTCCACTATGCTGCGGGGTGATGAAAGAAGAGCTTTATGGAATTGTAGAGAACATTTGTCACATTGCCCAGCCTGTGCAGGTCTAGTCTTCCTTTCCTTATTGCATCAAGAACCCCAGGTCCGGGTTTGACTCCAGTATATGACATGAAATATAATTTTTGTCTGAGAGCTGGAACGGAGTACACTTGGCCTCGTGAGGCAAAACTGAAAAGGTATATGTTCGATTCCCACCTCAGGCATCCTAGAAGTAGCGGCATCGGTGGCAAAGTTGGTAGCATGCTGAGCTTCTATGCCAAAGGTCACGGGTTAAAACCCGGATATTTAGAGCGTTAAAATCCCTCAGTATGCCTTCCTTTGGAGGGGAAGTAAAGCCGGCGGTCCTATGTCATAGATTTATGGCAAGTACAGTAAAATAACCTTCCACTAATTACACTTGTGTAAAGCCAAATTATAGCTCAGATTCGACTAACGCTCTTAGATTCCAACATTCGTCGCCAGGAGCCAACTGTGGTGGCATCTAGTAATCAAGATCAGAACTAGTTGTCGTTGACGGTGGCGTTTGTTAGCAAAAGTAGGTACTACTTGAAAATTGAATGTCTTTACTCCTTACTTGAATTAAAAGCAGATAACATACACTAATACAACCATCACAATTAACACCGGTTATCAGACAGATTCTACACACACCCAAAGTACACGGGACTACATGACCACGTTGTCGCAGCCCCTAAACTAAGCAACCAACCAAGAAACATCCTGGAAGTGGTTTTACGTGTTTTCCCACTTCTATTCAGGCCAATGTCGGGATTTTTCTAAATTGAGACCATGGCCGCCTCGTTTCCATTCCTCATCTGAATTACAAATACACGCATCAACACAGACACCACAATAACACAGGATATCAGACAAGACACGGGGCTAAATAAGCACGACGTCCAAGTCCATCATCGCTAGTGACGGTGGATCGGATTAGTGGAAGAGTATTGTATTCCAAGATGGGTGTTGTTCATTAGTACCAACTTCATGCACTCTGATCCACCTAATGTTTGCCCATAATGATATCGATATCTTGTTATATGGAGACCTTAACCTCGGCCTAGGGTCAGATGTCAAATCATAGGCTCCAAGGGGTCTATAACTTGCCACGGCGGGTGAGTGGTTATCGTGTCAGACTACCAACCCCAAGCTCGCAGGTTCGCTCCTGGCCGTGCTAAGTGATTTTTGAAAGGCATGTCACTTGAAATCAGTAGGCCGAGTTCATAATGTCGGATTTTCCGTCAACACAAAAGTTCCTCCATTCCCTACTAGAAAGCGCTATAGTGTCATGGAGCTTAGATATCTAACCTTGACTATCAATGCGCTCCAAGGAACAACCAAATGTAACATCCAAGCTGCCCTCTGGGTCTCAAATAACAAAGTTTGCACCCGGCACCCTGGTAGGTTAAGCCTGAGCTCAGACACTACCTGAGGGAAGATGGTTTAAAAAGAAAAGGGAGAAAGGTTTAGGAGACGAAACGATCTTAGGCAGAGAGGAAGAGAATCCAAGCCAAAATAATTAATAAATAGAGAGAAAAAAAGTTATGTTGCGCGAAGCTTGTTGAAGCAACCTGAATAAGTGGGAGTCGAAGCATGAATAACGGAGGGAGCAGCGTGAGCTGAGGTTACCGGCAGGCTGTCGCTAAGTGCTCATTCCCTCCCGAGCGTGAATTTGGGTGTATTGTAGGAGCGTAGTGCACTGGCAAACAAAGGTACGCCAGATGAAAATGACTTATGTACTTTCCCTTCAAAGTAGTGAGATTTTAGAACTCATTCTGAAATGCTAGAGAGATTTAAATTATCCGGAATATTTTTATTACCCGACACTGTTGGATCCCCGACAGAAAGACCAAATGACCCCAGAGTTAGCAGAATTAGAATTGAACAAACCTTTAGAGCTTTTAGCGATATTTTTATTATTAGTAGTAGAAATCGTTAGAGAGAACCAATTGTTGCGTTTAAAGAAGGCTAAACTCTTACCCAGCAGGGTGCCGACTAAAAGTTTAGAAAGGATGAAATGATCCAACCTAACTTGAACAAAACCAAAATTCGAAACAGTAAATCACAGAATAGAGCGAAAATCTCTTCAAGTAGGAAGCTGGCTGAGCGAACTACACTTGCCTTAATAATTTACTAGAATTAGCTATGATAGCTAAAAGAAACCTTTTAAGTGATTTTAGAAGAGTTTTGCTCTAAACGCAACAAGTGATTGAGTTTGTAGTTAACTTATCATTCGGTGATTGTGTTTATTTATTTGAATATAGAATCAATTCAGGAGAAAAATTAGCGAAGGAAAGGTCCTGCCTAACAGCTCTTCTAGCAATAGAAGTAGAAAAAAAAACAAATAATAGATATTTTATTTAACAAATAATTTAGATCTCAGATCTATTTTGGGCTAAAGAAAGAAGGTTTTAAACAATTTAAAGGTATCAGACTTATAATAATAAAGAGTTTTTACAATTAACAAATAATGTTGAACAATTTCGAGGTCTCTGACCTATTGCAAACACTAAAAAACCTTACAAAGGTTTTCGAACTGTGCATAAAATTAAAATTAAAGGACTTACAATTTAGTTTAATATTTCGTTAGATTGGTTAGGTAGAATACCGATACTTTGAGAATGCCTTTGTAGCAAGCGAAAAGGCTACAAATAATCAATCTTAAATTCCTGGACACAGCAGGAGAAGAAAAGGGAGATTAATAAATGGATTTATAACCACTGGGATAATGAAACAGAATGTGATAGATGCTAAATTCAAAATGGGGCAGGTCGCATTAACGAAACGTGGATTACACAAATTAATTATATTAGTTTAACAATTGGGAAAGTATAACTTCCTGGACGCACCAAGAAAATTACGTGTAAAAATGTGGGTATATAACTACATTTATATTTAAGCAGAATTAATAAATGTGATACCTAACAAAAGTGGGAGGGAGCCTAATTTTGGACAAAGCCTCGTTGTAATATAAGAAAATAGTTTAAATATACCCTAAATTGTTAGTAAAGGAAATTAGAAATATAGGAAATGTGGGATTCGAGTCCTGGCCAATTGTATTGCTCTCATCGATTCGCAGCGCGGAAGATCGCTAACCGGGCACTATTTGTAGCACTAAAGTTTGTTGAATGATTATAAATTGCCACTATTGTAGTATGAATAGGTGCATTGAGTTACACTTTGACGGGTTTTTAGCGTTATGGAGTATTGAAGTTGCAGTTAATAAGTTCACTTTGAATTGAAGTTTAGAAATAATTTGAAGTTATTGAGTACAGCTTTTCACAGTTTAGAGTCTATTGCGAATATAAGTTTCCTGAGATGTAATGACAGTTGAATATGGCAGTAGAAATCCCACAGAGGAAAAAAGTTATGTTTTAGAAAGCTATAAGTTTAAGCAGAATCCCACGTTGCAGGGAAGGTATTCCCTTATTTAGTACAATAAATGCTAGATTTCATGACTTTAGTAGCGAGCCTAGTTCACTAAGCATGACAATTCCCGCGTGGGGGCAGTTATTGCACAATATTGCGAAAATCGAAATACTGCCTATAAAATCCATTAAAGTTTTTCTTTTCAGATTAAAACCATTTTAAAACATGGTTAAAATCACTTGAAGGTAGGTACTTAGCTTTCCGTGTGTCTCCTGCAGCCGTTAGATCCAACTTTAGAACATGGCGTCGATTTGAAATTACCTCATGTAGAACGGAGGCAAGCCTCTGAAAGAGGGCTGAACTTTTCACGTAGCCGACTAGACGAGAAGTGAGAGAGAAACTTAGACACACTGAGAGCTTGAGCAAGCAGGGAGGGGGAAACATAAGAAGCTAGGCACTGTAGGAAACATTGGGAAACAACAATTTCTACACAATGAGAATTTGATTCATTCGAATGAAATCTTCATGGAGGTGGTAGATGACGACGAGGGAGACATCTGCTTGAGTGGTTTGAAATCGTTCTTGAATGTGCGAAGTTCAGAGCTTCGACAGGTCACCGCGTGGTGAGCTGGGGGTTGAGTTGCAGAGAGTACACAACTGAATCAGACTTACATAAAAATAAATATATGTTGAAAGAAAAGGGAACACATAAAGGGTCACTGTTGGTGTCTGCGAGAAGGAAAATAAAGAAACTAATAAAAAGAGAAAGCAAAGAGCAGCGACTGCTAACTCAACAAAACGTGTATTCCAAGAAATACACCACACCCGAGGCCGTATGATATTAATTAATTAAAGAGGTTTATAAATAGCCAACGCCTTAATATAACAATAATAATAACAATAACAATAATAATTATGGGACCTGTGCATAGACCACTCACCCAGCTTGAACGTTATGCGGGCTCGACGCGACCGAAGCTACCGTCTTGTTTATTTGTTTAAACGCACTTTTTAACAAATAACTATATTTCCGTTGACTTTTCAAGAAATGCAAGATTGTTCCTGTACTATAGTTCAGACCCATTATGTGGTGGATGGCTGAACAGGGGGATGAGGGTGTGTGGATAGGGGGGTGCTTTAACTGGGGGAAGTTCAATGGATGTGTCAGACCGTTGGACGAGTGTCGAAAGGTGCTGAATGCAAAGGGGCAGCGGGTAAAGCTCTGTGAATAAGGGTGCGCAATTAAGGGAGGTGACCTCAAGAATGATAATAATACCGTGAGGACTGGAAGTCGCGGCGAGCAATCCCAAGTATCGCTGACGGCGCGCTACTACAATAAGC
The DNA here is from genome assembly GCA_946902985.2 of Meconema thalassinum. Classification (NCBI taxonomy): domain Eukaryota; kingdom Metazoa; phylum Arthropoda; class Insecta; order Orthoptera; family Tettigoniidae; genus Meconema; species Meconema thalassinum. The sequence goes on from OX336392.1 coordinate 552,657,808, forward strand.
TCTCGACCGTGCTAAGTGAGCAAGGCCACTGTCAAGGCACAGGCTAGTATTGCTGGCTCAGCAGTTATGGAGTGGTGTAATGACTGGAGAGGAGTGAGTGGGGCAGTACACAGTATAAAGGATAATGTCAAATAATAACAATCGGACCTTTTGGGTAAAGAGTAATTATTTACTAAGGCTTATCTGGGTGTACTGAGTCCCTTGCAAGTTGGGAGAGTACAACAATGTAACAATTCACAAGTGTAAAGGGTGTGGTAAGGGGTAGGATGTGTAAACGTGTATGGGATCTGGGATGCACACTCACTTGAGGCCTGATGTCTGGATGCAGTTGGGCAGAGTCTCTGACGGAAACAGATTCCTTCCTCTTGGGAGGTGGTCCTTTTAAACACTTCCGACGTGCCGACTCTGCAGTATTGCTGCATAGCTGTTTTGTTAGCAGCTTCTGTGTACATGTTTATGAAGTTGTGTAAGCATAAGCGCAAGAGCTGTGGCTTCAGCTCTGCTAGCTTTGTGTAATAGAAGTGTGTGGTTTGCTGTTGTTGATTCCAGCTTGGGGTCTTTAAGGGGTGAAAATCGGAGTAGGGTGTTGGACAGATGGTTTGATAAATAAATAAATGTAGCTGTTGAAAGGAATATTTGTAGATGTGTGTAGAATGGTAGTTGTATGAATATACACTTCCTAAGGGTGTTATACACCCTGGGATGTGTAACACTATTGAGACGATTTGGAAGATTTTGGTACAATCCACACCTTCTAACTCCCTCTGGTTTAGGAGCTTGAGTTTTGTGAAACATACAACTTAGTGTATTATATAAGATAGATGTTTCATGTTTTGACAACAGAGAATCTATTTTATTATTATCTTTAATTTCTCAGAAATATGGCACAACTCAGTTTAAGATACCGATTTCACAATGAAGTATCATGTAAATCGTACTGTGATATTTTATTCATTTAGCGTATGGCTTTTAGTGCCGGGAGTGTCCGAGGACATGTTTGGCTCGCCAGAGGCTGTAGCTGCTTCCAGCGGACACCCATGCGGTGAGCTACAAGTACCGTTCAATTTCAAGTAGTTCTAACTTTTGCTACCAGATGTCACTGACACCTAGCGGTGAACGTTGGAACTTTGATAGAGCGTTTCAACGAAATCTAACCTAGAAATTTAGCTTCACACAAGTTTAGTTTATGGAGGGATCTTTTAAATCTATGATATGGTCCCGCCAGCAATACTTCCCCTCCGAAGGAAGGCATACTGAAGGATTTTAACGCTCTTATAAATCCGATGACTTCGGCCGGGTTTGAACCCGCGATCTTGGACACAAAAGTTCAGCATGTTACCAACTACGCCACCGATAAAAAAAAAATAACCTAAGAGAACGACAAGTATCCAGCAGCACTTCCTTCCGTATTCTGGCAGTCTGGTGTTTCAATTGCAGTTCCTCCAAAGCCATAACCAACGTCTTTGGAACAACTCCCCTAGAAGAGATCACCACTGGCCAAATTCTCACGCATTTGAGTCACCATAGTTTTCGTATTTCTTCTTCAGCCAACGGTGCGTACTTGTTTGTCTTTTTAGCTTGGGTAGTTTGCATATTTTGGCTAAGTGGGACAGTAATGTCTATCAAGTAGGCCTTTTAGTTTCTTTTATTGAGATATGAATATCTATGACTTTAGTCATTTTTCCAAGTTTTCCCGTATTGATTTTGATAAGTTATGCAAATGTCTACTTTTCAAAACAAAATAGATTGAGATAGACAATATCAGGTCGATTGGTCAAGATTTTCTGGTCGGTTAAAATAGGTCTATCCCAACACATTTCATAATGCTCATTTTCAAGCACGATGTCAGGCTGGTAATTGTAGTAGCCTACACCATGCTCGTATCCAGAAGTCCTCATTTTATAGGTAACTCTTGATGTAAGATCTTAGCAACATCATTGTGCCTCTTGGTATACTCCATGCCAGCCAACGTAGAGCAGCCACCGATGATATGATCGATGGTTTCCAGCACTGAGGTGCATCTACTGCATTCTCTTTGAGGATGTGCATTGTATATTTTATTGTAGCAATGGCACGGTCCTGTATCGCAATTAGAAAGCCCTCAGTTTCACCGAAGAGCGACCCATGATTCAACCATAAGTGCGACAATGATCGGTCGACATGATGTTGGCTGAGCATGTGAGGGTGTACAGAATATAGTTATTTTCGTAACCTTGCCATCTGGCGCTGTAGAAACGAAGTAACGTGCTCTTTTGTGTCATAGTGCATGTCTGCAAGTCGTAATGGTGGGTGTGAATCACTTATCACTTTCAACAATAAATAATAATATAGTATGGCCTCGGGTGCTGGGTTCAAGCTTTGTTATTTGACACCCAGAGGATAGCTTGCATGTCGAATTTCGTTGTTCCTTGAATCACTATGAAAGTCAAGGAGGTTAGATATTTATTTATTTATTAATAGGTACTGTTACTGTTAGGCAAAACCTGGTGGTAACAAGATATTTACATGTTGCTTGTAACTCAATTTCTCTCCATAATGTATCTGGGTTCCCTGAATGCAACATTTAATTTCTTCTTGAAAGCTTTTAAACTGTTAGGAAAAGGTTCTAAGACTTCTTCAGGTAACTCATTCCATGTTTGAATACCCCTGTTTATAAAAGAATACTTAGCTAAGTACTCTATGCCAACCAACGTAGAGTACTAAGCTCCTTGAACACTATAGCGCTTTTCAGTAGAGAAATGAGGAACTTTGTGTTGGCGGAAACTCCCGAAGTTAATTTTGCCATTATGAACACGGCCTACTGAATTCAAATGGGTTCTTTAACATGCCATCAACGTATGACATACGTACCGTCTTCCAAAAATCACTTACTACGGCCAGGGGTGAACCTGCAAGCTTGGGGTTGGTAGTCCGACATGATAACCACTCACCCACCGTGGCAAGTTACTTCCTACAAAAGAGTATTTCTTGCGCCCAACAAGTATTGTCGCAGTCGTTACAGTGGCCTACTTTGGGTGATTGCGATATCAGTGACCCCTCGACCAGCTAGTTAACTGCTGCGGCTTTATAGACTCCACGGAGCTATAATTTTTCCCTGGAAGGGTTCATTAACGTGCCAGGAAATCTCGCAACACAAAGCTTGGTATTTAATCACCCTTAAGTGCCATGAGACTGCGCCACTCCACATGAAGTGTGGTGTATGGTGACAGCGAACCACAGTCTGTTGGTTCTTGTTAATAATTCACTCGGCATTATCGCGTAACATACGAGCATTGAGACCACAAATACATTCCCCTCTATTTAAAACAACGCGGGATAATGCATACGTTTGAATAATTAAACGAACAGGGTTTTCAGAAGTAATGTTTTATATTTTGACAACAGCCAACACCAGGACTGGCAGGTGCATCTTCCTGCCCTCTGAACCCCACTCACTACTACTGCCACCAAATGAATTGTTTGCATAACTGAACGCACAGCCAAATGTACGGAGCTGATCACCAAGATGCCCCAACAACCAGACACATAGTTAGCAACGAGCATACTGGTCCAATTAACCCCCAAGGTGGCTGGATATAAGGGGCGGCATTTTCACTAAAAGCACCTGCGAATCATTATCTAATTTACTTAAGAGTGAGGAAGATGATGATTATAATTGCTGTTTTTATGGGCCTAACATCTAGGTTATCATCCAATAATGGTTTGAGTGATAGTGAAATATGAGAATGTAAATTACGAACGTGGATCAAAAAGTTAGTTGCACTAACGCGCGGAAGCAGCGCGCTGTGTGTCGCAAACGTGGGCACAGCGGAGAAAGGGACAGCACTGCCCACGCGTCTGTTAGGCAGGTCACTGTGGTGTCTCGTCTTGTATGGTGTGAATAGCGGGCAAAAGCAATGGCGCGTCGACTGGACGTTCACTCCAAATATGAGGTGCGTGTGACAATCTGATTCCTATGGGCCATAAGGAAGAATTGCAAGGACATTCATCGTGAAATTAGTGCTGTGTACGGGGAGCGGGCCATTTCCGGGCAAGGGATCGTAAAGTGGTGTCAGTAATTCGAAGCCGGACGCACGGATATCACGGACGAATATCGCGAAGGCAGGCCCGCAACGTCCAGGACCCGTGCAAATATGACTTTTATCTGTTCGGTAGCTCAAAACGGAGCTCGGTAGTCGACAGTCCTAGACCGATGAGGAGGTGAAGGCCGCTGTCTCCGTGTGGTTGCAGAACGCTGGAGGAACTTTCTATGCTTCCGGCATCGACAAGTTGGTTGTGCGTTCGCAGTAATGTTTGGAGACTCTTGGAAACTATGTGGAAAAGTGACGTTACATTGTATGTCGTTATAGGCGTGTTGCTGTTATATAGGTGGTGTAATACATGGCCATAACTGGGAAGTGCAACTTATTTTTTTGATCTTCCCTCGTATAACTAAAACCACACTTACAAATAAAACTAACTACACACGTATATACTAGAAGAAGAAATGGAAAACAATAAGGCAAATAAAGGACAGGAGGAAAAGAAATACTCTCAACCGTCGAAGAATGAGGATTGAGGGACTTGGATGAAAGGAGAGCCATGAAAGGCAGATAGGAAAGGGAAAGAGGGGAGGGTCCGCCCCACAGGCATGGTAAAAGTGGGAAAACCGGACCCAGCTCAGGAATCCCTTGGAGTCGCCAACTCCCGAACTCACCAATCGTGAGCCCCTGAGGGTGTAGCACTATCTAGGGTGCACCATAAATGGTGGGGCTACATACACCCGCCTCCTTAAGGGCCTTGGGCAGAAGGCAGGAGATATGTAGAGAACAGACGAGGTCTGAGAATGAGGGATCAGAAAAAATGAGACAAGGGCCCATTAATTCGGGAAAGTGAAAGACTCTCTAGGCCTCGGATACCCTAATACCGTCGGGGTTGGAAAAGAACAAGATTTGACCAAGGGAGGTCGATATAATGATGACAGAGAGGAGCCCGGCACAAGTAAGTGGAAGTAATGCCAAACTCAGCTGGGGCCCCGTGGTCGCCAACCCATGCCACACTAGTCAATGAGACCCTGGGGGAGGAGTAAGGAAGGAAAACCCTTCAAAAGTAAATGCTTATTTTTAGCCTATTTTCAATTTTGAAAAAATAGGCTTATGAGATCACCTTTTGTCCGTGTGTGTGTGCGTGTGTGTGTGTGTGATTCGTGTGTGTGTCCCCCCCCCCCCCCCCTAATAAAATCTAAACGGCAGGAGCGATTTCAATGAAACTCGGAAAGTTCATAGCACTATTCCCGGCGACCTCGACCGTGCCCTTCAAATTTTGTTACGACTCACCAATCCAACATGGCAGCTGTGCGAAATATTTCACCAGCATTCAATATCTCCGAAACTATTACCGATATTACCCTGATATTTTCTATGGTGATAGAGGGAACTACTATAAGTTCACTTATGTGACTTTTGAAAACCTGGTAACTACAAAACCAACATGGTGGCCAAGCGAATTTGCGACTTTTAAATAGACGTTTCTCGCGATTTGACCAACCAAACGCAATAAAACTTGGTACAGTATATGTTTATATACATTGTAATGCACCGACATCTAACTTCGTTCAATTGTTTACATAATCACAAGATGGCGGATGTGCGAAATATTTCACCGGCATTCTATATCTCTGAAACTATTAGCGGTATCTCCCTAAAAAATTTTACGGAGATAAAGGGCACTACTGGAAGTCCATCTATAAGATTTTCAAAAACCGGTTAACTACAAAACGAGCATGGCGGCCAAGCGAATTTGAACATTTTAAATAGACCTTTCTCGCGATTTAATGTTCCAAGCGCACTGAAACCTGGTACAGGAAATATTTATACACAATTGTAATCCACTGGTATCTAATTTAGTTCAATTGTTTACATAATCTCAAGATGGCGGCAGTGCGAATTTTAAAATTAAGTTTTTATTTCTTGTGATGTAGTCATGCGATCCAAGTGAAAGTTTGAATAATGAACCTACGCAATAATTTTCCTTTAATGGTACATGACTCTATGGCCTATACGTTTAACAATCCAACATGGCGACCATCCGAAATATTTAGACGATACTGAATATCTACGAATCTATTTTAGCAATCAAACTGCATTTTTAATGTTCATAGGGGCTATGAACTTAAGTTCACCTATAGGACTTTAAATAACCTGGTGATCACAAATCCAACATGGCGGTGACGCGAATTATAAATATTCACATGGACGTTTCTCGCAATTTAACCATCCGCGTGCAGTGAAACTTGGTACAGTAAATCTTTATCCGAATGTTAATCCACTGGCATCTAATTTATTTCAATTGTTTCCATAACCTCAAGATGGCAGCTGTGAAAAATTTTTAAATCTCCTTGTTTTTTCTTGTGTCCTAATTATGCGATTGAAGTTTGAATACTACACGTTCACAATAATCTGCATGTAACAGTACATAACTCTAGGATCTACATATATAAAATCCAACATGGCGACCATCCGAAATATTTAGTCGGTTCTCAATATCTACGAATCTATTACAGCAATCAAACTGAAATTGTGTATGTTAAATAGTGGCAATTAACATAAGTAGGATATATGAAAATAGGCTGTATAGTTCTTCACGGAACTACTTGTTTTTCTTAATTAAATAAGTGTTTCCATGAATATTCGAATAATTCCGATGCGAATAATTTTTTATTTATTTTTTGTTCACTAAGGACAAAGAGCTCTTACCACGGCAGGTGTGAAACGTTGTGCGGTGTTGTTCTCACTTCTAACAAGATGTGGCACTCAAAATATCATAAAAACAGTGAAAGGCACTGTGCTCTTTCCCATGTGGTTACAACATACAATATCCCAGCTAGAGGGCGTTACATTACAGATACACGTCTCCTTATTTATGTTGTGCATTGGAATTTGGTTTGGCAGGAAGATAATCCTTTAATGGTTGGTGGGTTGGTTCCTTGGTTTAGGGGCTGCGACAACGCGGTCATGTAGCCCCGTGTACTTTGGGTGTGTGTAGAATCTGTCTGATAACCGGTGTTAATTGTGATGACTGTATTAGTGTATGTATCTGTTTTTTTTAAATTCAAGTAAGGACTGCAACTTAGAATTTTTCAAATAGTTGCTACTTTTGCCGCCAAACGCCACCGTCATCGACTACTAGGCCTAATTCAGAACTTAGCTACTAGACGCCACCGCAGTCGGCTCTTGGCAACCAACGTAGCAACCTAAGTGCGTTGTTTACATTCTTAACCTATCCAATTTAGTTTCAAACAGGTGTAATTAGTGGAAGGTTCTTTAGCATGCCATAAATCTATGACATGGGACCGCCGTCTTTACTTCCCCTCCGAAGTTTAACGCTCATAAAAAATCCGACGGCTTCGGCTGGGTTTGAACCCGCTATCTTGGGCATATAAAAAAAATCCTTTAATCTGGGTGGTATAACTGGATTATTGGTAGGTGGGTTATTCTTCAAATCCTAATCCAACAATGTTCAATCCTGACCTATTTAACAAAAACAACACAATCAGTTATATAAATCTTCCAACGTTCTACACGACAATCATTCAACTCAATGGAAATCACATTCCTAATAATGTTATAATGGATGTCAGCTTTTGTATTACCCAGATGTTCCATTGTCTCACGCAGGGTTTATGTTTTCCTCACTTCCACCACTCGCGACTCTCAATTGTCAGTTCCTCTGGGTCTCACCTTCTTCGCAGCTCGCGCGCGCTTCCCGCAAGCTCACTCAAATATTGTCGGCTCACGCTCTAATTTCCCATTGGAACGTCAGTTCAATTCGCGCTCAATTCAGTTTTGATATTTGTGTTACCTACGGACTGGAGCTAATATGGGAAAAACTGACCATCACCGACTTAGAACGGATAGAAAAGGTGAAAGCACGATTCATAAAATGTGCCCTCAGTGTTGTCTATGAACTTGCCAAGGAAACGTTTTACAAGGATGATCTCCGATTACGCCTGCCTTCTACTGATGCTTCCGTCAAACTACTGGAGCGTAGGAGGAAGAAGATATTCCCAGTTCATCAGCGATGATCGATCGCACCTGGACCAACACGAACCAGGAGCAAAAACACGAGACTGGTCATACACGGTTTCCACCACAAGATTTGTGAGAACAAGCTTTTCCTCTTGCAGAATGAAAGATGTGTGTGTGAATAATGTGGACGGAGGTGTACGCTGTATCACATCGCAGTGTGCCGGAAGAGGACGAAATCTTTATCTGATTACAGCAGTCAAAACTAATACCCTTTCGGGTAAAAGATATTTCAGTATTATGTTACTTATTTTAGCTTGTAATTAATGCTCTTTCGAGCGACCCTTAATAAATTATTGTGATAAAATAAAGATCATTATTAGAATTATCTAATCCACTAAAAGAGGCTTTGTAAGGTCACGTTGACCTTAATTCTTCTCCTCTCGAATTGGCCTACTTTGGACCACGTTTATTTAACTGGAGGGTCTTGATCTTCATCCAGTATTGACGCATATCTTCCGGTGTAACTCCTTTCTTTCAGTAGTCCAGGGGGTACTTTTCTTCTGAGGTTTCTCCTGAAAACCATGGACTTCCTTCAAAGCACGCCTCACAGCCTGTCTGTCATGCAGATCTGATATTCCCAGGTCGATAATATCCTTCTCAGTTTCCGTCAACCACGTGGTACGAACCTTCTTATTGTACCAGAATCTGAGCAAACGATTGGTCAATCTTGCGGGAGGTAATCTCGCTGTATGGCCATAAAAGGCTATTCTCTTTTCTCTCGCACAATCAGAGAGTTTCTCTACTGTATATGATTGTAGAGCTCGGAGTTATGTCGCCTACGGAATTCTTTATCTATCTTTACATGACCGATGATCTTCCGGAGAATTATCATGTCTCTAATTTCCATCTTCTCTATCAGAAGACCTTTATCTCTTTATATATAAAAATGAAAGTTTGTCTGCTTTTTCTGCATTTCCACGGAAATTTGCGATATTTGCGTGTTTCAGACTGTTTATGACAGATACGCGCAAATTTTTTTTTGTCTGTCTGTCTGTCCTTATAACTCGAGAACGGCTTTGTGGATCAACGTAAAATTTGATACAGATATCCATCAGTGCCACGACACTAATCATTGATGTAACTCTTCTCCGTACCTTTCATAAAAGGGGGCCTATCCCCTTAAAATACATGCTCAAATAGGCGTAGAAGGGTGAGACAAAGCTCATTTTCAGCCCCTCAATGTGAGAAACGAAACACGGTGGTCCTAAAAGGATCCCGAAAACCACATTTTAAGGCCCTAAAACCAACCGTTTTTGAGATATTCCCAGAAAACTAATTTCACTTAATAAACTATGAAAGAATGCAAGCCGGTAACCATGGCAGCACAATCTCAGAAGTCCATCTATTGCTGTAAGACGCAATGCCATTCCATTTATTACTTTACTGTGAAGGTTTGCAAACGGCTATAAGGTTATAACGGATCCAAATTAAGCTGAAATATTCATCAATACATATAATGCGCTTAAGGGAGTCAAGGAGTACTCTAGAAATTTTTCACGCAATTTACACGTGCTAGTTATTATATATGAATTGTAGCCAATGGCCATAGCAGGGTAGTTTAATTGAACGCCCGCTAGGAGTCAGTGACAGTGGAATCTGGTAGCTCAAGTTGGAACTACCTGAAATTGAACTTGTTTGGAGCCGTCAGGCTTCATTAAAAATACCCAGCTATGGCCATTGGCTGCAATCATACTAATATATAAAAATGAGATGGTGTGTGTCTGTTTGTTACTGAATAACACAAGAACCACTGGTTCGATTTGAATGAAATTTTGCATGGACGTAGCTGATTTACCAGGCTTACATATAGGCTACTTTTGATTTCGATATTTTGCACTATTTAAAAATGGCGACTATTTTCATATTTCCATTTCAAATAAAAAGAGAACGCTAAGAAATAGCAAACTTTTGATGGCACTACGAGCATTAATATTTAATTTTCTATCCGAAAGGTCCTTACCAATTTTCGTATATCTCCAACGGTTAGCGAGTAAAACCTAAATATGACTTATAAAACACGGTCAACGCCGAGTGATGTTGGTCTATGTTAGTCTCTACATGAACTGTTTTATTTATAGAGGTAGTTTGTGGGGTCCAAACCTAGACGCGATTTTGAATCTAATTTTATACTCTTTGTGCCGGTTATTATATGTGAGTATTTGGATAGTTACGCTGTTTCACAATGTTATAGGGCTTTGTACTTTGCACGGTATGCTTTCATCCTTTTTATCGATTTGTTTTTCGTTAAATGAATATTTCAGTTGGCCAATATTTATCTGCTTTTTGTCGTTTTTTTTTACCATGATCAGAAACCCAAATTCACAGACGAATGTGTCGAAGACTATCGACTGTCACATTAGTTTATTTAGTGTTCATATTAATCTTACTGCAGAACTGGGCAAATTTATTTCAATAAAGTAGGTATTTTGACTTTCGCGGCCAATAAAAAAACCCGCACGAAAGGCGGCGTAAACCTAGAAAAGTTGCTGAATTTTAATTACTTGGCCCCGAAATTGAATATAAAATCATTTTTGTAGCCTTTATGTTGTTTTGTTTGAGTCTTCAGTCTTTTGACTGGTTTGATGCAGCTCTCCATGCCTCCCTGTCCTGAGCTAATCGTTTCATCTCTACATAACTACCACACCCTACATCTGAGGCAATCTGTTTAACATATTCTAACCTTGGTCTACCCCTACAGTTCTTGTCCTCGACCCTTCCTTCCATAACTAAGCTTGCTATTCCTGGGTGTCTTAGTATGTGTGCTACCAACCTATCTCTTCTCTTCATTAGCAGTCGCCAGAAACATCTCTCCTCTCCCACTCGTCTTAATACCTCTTCGTTTGTAACCCTATCTACCCATCTGATCTTCATCATTCTCCTGTAACACCACATTTCAAATGCTTCTATTCTCCTCTTTTCTGCTGCACCAATAGTCCAAGTTTCACTTCCATAGAGCGCCACGCTCCAGACAAAGGCTTTCAAAAATGACTTCCTAATACCTAAATCTATATTCGATGTCAGCAGATTCCTTTTTTGTAGAAAAGCTTTCTTTGCCTGAGCCAACCTACTTTTTATATCCTCTTTGCTTCGTCCATCACTGGTTATTCTACTTCCTAAGTAACAGAAGTCTTCTACTTCCTTCAGCTTTTCACCTGTCAATTTGATCTCCATAGAGGTTTCTGATTTATTTCGGCTGCATTCCAATATTTTTGTTTTACATTTATTAATTTTCATCATGAATTCTTTCTGTAAGACGGAGTCCATACCATTCAAAAACTCATTCAAATCCTCAGGCTTGTCGGCCAAGATGACTATGTCATCAGCAAATCTCAGAGTTGAAATTATTTCTCCTTGAATCTTCACTCCCACTTTAAATTTTTCTCTAATTTCCTTCATTGCTTGTTCAATGTAAAGATTGAAAAGTATGGGTGATAAGTTGCAGCCTTGCCTTACACCTTTCTGAATACCAGCTTCTCTCTCATGTCCTTCAGCTCGAATGACTGCTGTCTGGTTTCTGTATAGACTGTATATCACCCTCCTATCCCTGTACTTTATTCCAATCGATTTCAAAATGTCAAACAATTTAGTCCAATCAACGTTATCAAAAGCCTTTTCTAAGTCTACAAAAGCCATGAACGTTCTCTTATCTTTCCTTATTCTACCTTCCAAAATCAGCCTAAGACTTAGTACAGCTTCCCTTGTTCCTACATTTCTCCTGAAACCAAACTGGTCTTCACCCAACTCCGTTTCTATCTGGCTTTCAATCCTCTTGTAAATTATCCTAGACATAAGTAAATTATCCTGTAGCCTTTATAGGAAGTTGAAAGTCTGTTTTGAACTTTAGCCCTCGCAGTAAAGTAACTGAGGTGTTCTAAATAAGAATTGAGGTATCGCACAGTTTGCCACTCCTTTGGTAGTCCGCAAATAGACCACAAGAGTCCGCTGATGAACCATCTCGGAGTTACTAGGCGTAATCTCGCACAAGACACGGCATAAACTTAGAAAATTTTTCTGTGATTAATTTGTTTTTGTTATTATTACTTGGGATGATTGAAGTTTGTTCCGTTACTGTTACTCTTTATCATGACATGGTACGTACTTTCCGCAATATTACTTATTGCAGATATGATAATTGCTATCAAGTTTGATGTATTTTTAGCATAATGTTTATATATTTAAATATAGTATGAAGATGTTAAACGATAGGTGTTCAATATTTAAGACAGGTTATTTAACTTTTACTACATAGAAGCTGATATTTATTTCCAATATTTAAACGCACTTTCTCACCTACAAAACGGAGGCAACAGGCTTTTCTCCGGGTACTCCGGTTTCCCCTGTCAACATTTCATTCCAGCAACAATCTCCACTATCATTTCATTTCATGCGTTATTCATTTAATCATTGCCCCAGGGGAGTGCGACAGGCTTCGGCAGCCGGCACAGTTCATATCCTCGCTGTTAGATGGGGATTTCATTCATTCCATTGCCCGACCCAGTCGGTCGACTGAAAGCAGGCTAAGGATTTACACTTTCCTACCTCTGATTAATAATTTGGTGAGTGAAAATGCATGCAGTCTAGACATGTAGTTGGTAACATGGAAATAACATAACTACATTAGGAATGTGCGATTATATATATTAATGATTAAGGCCAGCAAGTACTAAAAGCCGTTCGAAGAACGGGTACTTCAGCTAGTTCATACATAAGTAATTCACCCAATGGCCATTTATTTTTATTTAGTGTTAGTTTTCAACGGTAGGCTAGTTGTCAGCTGTTCCAGTGCCACCTCACTTTAGTAATGGTTGGTACCAACTTAACGACTACAGTTGTTAACTCCCTACAGGTGTAGAATGTAGGGGATTTATTTCTTGGCGAAACACATTGTTTCCAGTTATTTTCACGCGGCAGGAGAGCACTATTGTCGCCTTCAGCAATGAAAGGCTTCTTGTTTGTTCCATGTGTTCATGAATATGACTGCAGTGCCACTTCGAGGAAAGAGCTAACCTAGTTCCGCATTCACAAACGCTGCGACAATTAGGTCATGTTTTCATCCACAATTCTGTTTGAGACTCGCTGGCGCTTCATACAGTAATGTCGCTGTCGAGGGGCTTAATTCTCTTCAATTTGACTGATAATAGTGCTTGCTTTCTGTTCAATGGGATTCCTTAATAATCCTTCGGTGTAGTTCCTGTTGTTGGGAATACATATTAGGGCCTAGGGACATCTTGGTCATCAGCTCTGTGTGTTGAACTTGTCTGATAATTGTGGGGTTTGAAACCATTTTTCAGTGTTGCCTAGGTAAACAAAAGTTTGGTGCTTTTCAGTCGGTCAACACGAATGTACCCAAAAGAGTTGGGTTATTCCCTAATCCTGAAATAAATTACATGAGATTAATAAATACACTAGGATGACCAGTTTCGATCGTCAAGCGATCATCATCAGATCCATTACACTTAAGCTATAACATCTATGTTTGAGAATACAGGTGAGAATATTTACAATATGTACAATTATTTAGTTGCAGTATTGGTAATGCAACTGTCGCTGTATGCTAAATGTAGTATTATGATGTTAGGTGACATGCTAAAATGGTGATAGAAATCCGGAGTTTGTCTGTTCGGGGTGATTATATGGTTGTAAAAAAATCAACTATGGTTATACTGTAATAATACAGGCTGATACTTATCCGGTTGTCTTCCTGGCTGGAACTTCGAGCAGTTTCGTGTTCACTCTAGCACCAGTTTTGGTGGACTGAACCCGGGTGTTAACTGGACGAAACTGTTCTTTCCTTTCTCCCCCCTTTGTTCCTATGTTCTGTCTGAGGTCAGTGCAATGTTTATTTCTGTGACGTTGCCAAATCAAGATAAGACTGTATGTTATTGAATACAGGAAGATCTACAACTATTAAAGACCATAGAACTGACTTCGCTACGTGTGGACTAAAAAGCCATTCGAACTAAGCGCTGCCCGGTCTAATGAAGACGTCCCGGCACCTTTAATACTGCCGCGCATACCGGCCTAGGTTTATTGCTTGTCTGATAACCTGTATTGAGGTGGCTTCGGTGGCGTAGTTGGTAGCATGCTGAGCTACTATGCCCAAGATCGCGGGTTCAAACCCGGCCGAAGTCATTGGATCTTTTAAGAGCGTTGCAAATCCCTCAGTGTGCCTTCCTTCGGAAGGGAAGTAAAGCCGCCCCTTCCATGTCATAGATGTATGGCATGAAAAAGAACCTTCCACTAACTACACTAATGTGAAGCCAAAATTTATAGGTTAGAATTGATAACGCTCTATTAGTTACAACGTTCGCCGCCAGGTGCTGACTGTGATGCTATTTAGTAGCCAAGTCCGCAAGCTAGGTGTCGTGGACGGTAGCATTTGGTACTAAAAGTAGGAATTACTTCAAATTATTGTCTGCAGTCCTAACTTGAATTAAAACAGATAACACGCACTAATACAGTCATCACAATTAACAGACAGATTCTACACACACCCAAAGTACACGGGGCTACATGACCACGTTGTCCCAGCCCCTAAACCAAGGAACCAACCAACCAACCTGTATCGGCGAGATGAATGTAGAAGTGTGTGTAGCTGTGTTAGTGATGGGTTAGGTGCCTCAGGACTTGAAGTAAGGTAGGCCTACTATCCCGACTTTTCTCTGGAGGAAGTGTTTAAAATCCCGGGGAAAACCACACTCACGATAGCCACTGTCAGTGTCAGAATCAAGCCTCTGATCTCCGGTCTTGGTGCAGCTGCCCGCGTGGTCGAGGTGCATGAATTAACGAGTCGGGAAAATAACTACATCGATTGTCCACGTTTAACTGGTGTTCTCCAGGGAGCCTTCATGGCACCCAAATAATCCACGAAGTGCATTGTGGCCATGATGCAGGTTAAGAAACAGTTTTATGCAGTGATCTTCAACCCGCGGCCCGCCGTGTATATTTCAGGGGCCCGCAAAACGATTTAGTTTCAATAATTCATATTTGATGGTATTTCGATAGCCACAACAGTGTTACGTTAATATACCGTACCGATGATAAAAAAAAGAACAAAGAGTTCAGAAGATTGCATCATTTTGTTGATTTTTAAATGTTATCATACTTCGAAGGTCGTAGCAGGGAATTTTGTAAGCGGCGAAGTAAGTATGGCAACCTTGTGACTCAAAGTCAGTCAACTGATTGTGAGACTGCTTTCCAAAGTGCACTAATCGGTATCACCTGATCTCTCCTAGCGATTGAACGCTTGTTTATGTTTTGCGAATAATGGCTATGAGTAATAACAAACGGAAAATTGCCGATGAGTACCGAGTGTTCCAAGAAAAATGGACTGACTTGTACTGTTTCGTAAATATAAAAAATAATCCAGTTTGTTTAATTTGTAATGAATCTGTCTCCGTTATGAAAGAGTACGATTTAAAGCGGCATTATGACGCCAAACACGCCTCCAAGATGGACTCGATCCAAGGACAATTTCGAATAGATAAGGTGCGATATTTAAAGACAAAATTAGAAAATCCAACATAAAAGCCAATGTTGACAGATTAGTGAAAGAGAAGCAATGTAAGATTTCTCATTGAACTAAAAAAAACCATTTTGATATTTTTAATTTAGTTTTGTGTTTTGTAACATATTTTAATATTGATTCCACTGTAATTTTAAAATTAAATAAAAACTTATTTTTAAACAATGATGTTTTTTTTATTCCGAGTTGAAAGACAATATATTATATAGGCCTAGGGCGGACCTCAAGCCCTTCCATAACAAAAATTTGGCCCTTCATTAAAATAAGGTTGAAGACCAGTGGTTTTATGTGAATGTGGTTCCTCACTGTGACGTGATTCTGCAGTAACTCCTGAGATCGGACATGTTAAGTATGGTTTCCCCCTTCTTTAAACACTCCATGCAAATGCTAAGATGGTATATATTTTTATTTTCCAGCTCCCTTACCCGAATCTCTGATCTTAAGTGCAGTTGCAGACCATAGTAAAGTCATCATTACTTCCGATTTGACGTTTCAGTGCTAGGCTAGACTTTCGTGATATCACTCACGAAACTCAATTTGTCGTAATATATTTATTTGAATGACTGCCTGCGGTTGGCTAGTTAAAGTGATTTTCCTTCTAACCGCTAGATAACTCTAGGGTAACACAGAAACCTCAAGTCGGAAGTAATGATGGCTTTACTATATACTACAGTCAATGGAGTTTAACGAACAACTCCAACATTTGCCCAAATAGCCAAGACTGATCACGGAGATGCTCCAATTCCATCAACTACAGCAAGAGTTTGTGTGATCATAGCGAATTACCGCAATCATTACTGATTGACCGTGCGACTTGCTTGTTAGTAATAAACGAATTTACTTCCAAAATAAGAAATAGGAGACTCTTCTTTCTTGTTAACGATGTTCAGCTCGTTAAAATCCCTTTGATCAGCTCACTCGCTTCTCCTCTGTGCAGGTCAATTAACCGAGTTGCTTAGGGAAATAATTTACCTTCCTACACTCTATTCTAAGTGGCAGATAACCTCGCTGTTCCGCCCCTTAATACGACACTAACATACACACCTTCCTACTTGAGGGGCGCATCTGAACCCCGACCACACGTATGAAATCTTATGAATCAATGAATGAATGTAGCCTACTCAATTAATTTGATCCCGTGATAAAACTTGTGGATAGAGATTAATTATACAGTTAGCGGCTTCGGTGACGTAGTCGGTAGCATGCTGAGCTTCTATGCCCAAGATAGTGGGTTCAAACCCGGCCGAAGCCGTCGGATTTTTTAAGAGCGTTAAAAATCCCTCAGTATGCCTTCCTTCGGAGGGGAAGTAAAGCTAGCGGTACCATGTCATAGATTTATGGCATCTTAAAAAACCTTCCACTAATTACACCTGTGTGAAGTTAAATTGGAAAGGTTAAGAATGTAAAGAACGCTCTTAGGTCGTTCGTTGTCAAGAGCCGACTGCGGTGTCGTCTAGTAGCTAAGTTTATGCTTAATTTTTCTATTTGAAAAATTGTAAGTTGCAGTATGTAAAAAAACAGATAAAACACACTAATACAGTCATCGCAATTAACACCGGTTATCAAACAGATTCTACACACACCCAAAGTACACGGGGCTACATGACCGTGTTGTCGCAGCCCCTAAACTTAAGAACCAACCAACCAATTATACAATTATACCAATTTTAATACACCAAAACAAAACGGAGTCGTGAGTTATTCCCTGCCCAATTTGATAGGGAAAAATTAACGTGTTCAAAGACTGAAAAAGAAATTGACTAGATTATGAATACACAGTTTAAAACGGATTTTCAGATAAACTTTTGAAACACACATAAACGTGCATTTACAATTTATAATGTAATAATGTGAGATCTGTGCTGGACAAACCGGAGGCAGACAGGCCTTCTCCGGGTACTCCGGTTTTCCCTGTCAAAATTTCATTCCAGCAACACTCACCACTATCATTTCATTTCATATGTCATTTATTTAATCATTGCCCCAGGAGAGTGCGACAGGCCTCGGCAGCCGGCACAGTTCATACCCTCGCCGCTAGATGGGGGCTTCATTCATTCCATTCCTGACCCGGTCGGAGACTGGAAGCAGGCTGTGGATTTTCATTATTTTACCGCGTTTGAAGCCATTTTCAGTGTTTAATGTATTTCAGTCGGTCAACACGATTGTACCCAAATGAGATGGGTTATTCCCTAATTCTGAGAGTAATAAATAATGTTTAATAATTATATTGATACACTTGTGTTACAAAGCAAGACTTAACCAGATAGTGGTTGCTGATTGATTCTTAAGTTTAGGGGCTGCGATAATGCGGTCATGTAGCCCCGTGTACTTTGGGTGAGTGTAGAATCTGTCTGATAGCCGGTGTTAATTGTGATGACTGTATTAGTGTGTGTTATCTGTTTTTAGCTAGATTTCATTAGAAAGCTAACTATTGCAATGGGTACCATGTTTCGACTTCCGGAAAATTTCGACATATCTTCACGTTTCACATCCCCTAGACCCCAAAACCACCGTCAGTTAAAAAGTTTATACATATATATGTATATATATATATATATATACATATATCACTTTTTTGTGGACACGATAACTACCGCAATTTTGCACCAATCAATTTGAATGTTTTACATAATATGTATCCCTATAAAATCTCGGTCGAGTTCGTTAATGGGCACAATCGGTCAACGGGGGTGGAAATGGGGGGCTTTTTTCGAAAAAGTGAAATATCGCTATAACTCTCTTAATATTTGAAATATCGAATCCAATCAAAGTTCATACTATGTGTCGAATAAGGCCCAAAAATTTATGTTTGAAGAGGTTTTTGATAGCACCAACCATTGACCAAAGGGGTGGGAAAAAGTGGGTTTTTCGAGAAACATAAATCATATCTCTCTTAATATGCGCAATATCAAAAGCGTACAAAATGAACAATATTCCCCTAATAATTACCTAAAACTTTTGTCTCAAAGAATTTTCGATATGACCCACCATTACGCCAAGGGATGAGAAAAATGATTTCGGAATTATAAGAAAATGCCAAGAGCTATCAGAGGTTGCCATGACAACACTACTAAATTGTTGAGGGATGAGCCATCAGACGTTGCCATGACAACGCACTTGCACGAGATTACATTCAGTTTTCCAGCTGACTACTGTCGACCAAAGTATTATGTGCACTCGAGTTTGAAGGTTGTTTGTGAAGTAACCAATAGACCTACATGAAATCCAATAACATCATCATTTTCGTCGTTCTATTCTACGTTAGTTCATGTATGTTTGGAATTTTTAATTTATATTTTAATATTTTTATCGCAGTTGGAACACAAAAAGTGCACGTTTTTAAGCTTGTTTCAACCATGCGCCACATTTACGAATTATTATCTCAAAAACCCGTCATCAGATCGAATCCAAATTTTAACACAATATACATTGTAATGTTGTATAACTGGTTTATTAATTTTAAAATTTTGTTTGTCTAAGAAACAAAGTTGTTAACATTTTTGTAAGGTAACTTTTCCTCGACTCGGGGTGGTTGGAAAATGTAGTTCTTGGTTGCATTGTAATCCTTATACATCGAAAAGTTATGCTGTATGACTGTGAAATACGTAAATTTTTATTTTATTTTATATCGGTTTGTATTTCTACGGGGAAATAACACATGTTTCACCTGCTAGCCACTCCGGCAAAAGCTGTACAGCGTTGCTGTAATGGTGCCCACACGCATCATGGCGCGTCTCGCTCGGAAGTAATGGGCTCCATCTCAGCAACGCTGTAAAGCATTTGCCGTAGTGGCAATATAGGAACATATTAATTAGTTAAACTGAATTCAGTTTTCAGTGACACTGTTAGTTGTAATATTTGTATGAAAAAAGTGAAACTGTGTGAAAATGTTTCAAAACGAAATATTTTTAACATCAATTTTCTCAAAATTACTTTTTCTCAGGAACAACTGGAGGTATCTCCATAATTATTTTGCCATATAATGTATTCTTACGGGCGATATGATGAAGCAACCCCGCGCAACACCGATGCTGCGGATCCCCGAAGAGTCTATTTGTTCCAGTGGATAGTTAAAAAAAAATTCCGAATATTTAATGAAATAAGTAGAGGCTCAATGAAAGAAATATTTTAAAAATTCTATTAAAGTTTTCCATATGAATGAGGATTAGTACACTGAGGAAGAACCAGTAAACAATCTGTAAAAAAACCAAGAAGTTCCGTGAACAACTAAAGAGCCTACTTCTCTTAATATTTAAGATTCATGCCAATGATTAATCTGTATGGATCTATCTAGAATAATGACAAAATTAAGTTGGTAATATCGAAATTTCTAATTAGTTCGAAATACTGTATACCTGGCATAATGTAGCCTAATAGAGAACTACAGTTGGCAGCCCTGGTGACTGAATATATTCTTAGTTCCATCTCTTAAGGTACAGAATACAAAATTTGGTTGAAGTCCAATCATGGACGTTACATGCAGTTAGACATTGGATCTATCAGCACGCGTAAAAGCATGTTGGCAACTATGTCATGCGTGTGCTGGCTAGAAATAATCGGAAATATTATGATATCTTGCTGTGCCAATTTTGGATGAAATCCATTTGTTAGTATAGAAGTTACATGTATTTTAAAATAGGACCTATCAGCAAGCGTAGAATCATGTTGGCAGCACTGACTTATATTAATTGCTCCAAATCTAGAATGTCAGGTGCTATTCGTGTGCAAGGTATAGAGCTGTTGGCTTGCATACTTTCTGATATATTGATATTAGGGTAAAAAATATAGACAGCATTTATTAACAGTTGGCAGCCTTGATTGCTCTTAAGAATACTTATAGTCATATCTGTTATGTTACACATAGCACATACGAAATTTGGATGAAATCCAACTGAGTGTATAGAAGTTACATATATTTAAAGTATTGTCCTATCAGCAGGCTTAGAATCATGTTGGTAGAACTGAAGTATATAAGTTACTCCAGATTAGTCTAAAATGTCAGGTACTGTACGTGTGCATAGTTTAAAACTGTCGGCTTGCATACTTTCAGATATATTGGTATTTGGATAAAGAGAATAGAGAGAGCAATTATTATCAGTTGGCAACCCTGGTGGCTCTTAAGAATACACTCAGTCATATCTGTTTATGTACACATATTACATACAAAATTTGGTTGAAATCCAATTGATAGTGTAGAAGTTATATGCATTTAAATATTGGACCTATCTGAAGGCTTAAAATTATTTTGGCAACACTATCATGCATGGCCTCCTGGAAATTAAACTGAAATATTATTATCTATATGTGTGCCAACTTTTGAATAGCTCCCATTCATACCTTCCAGGATATCCAACATTGAGCTCAAATTTCAATTGTGATTTTTCAGCAGTTTGTAGCACTGACATCATTTTCAAATAAGGCCTTGGGATATTTCGGCATAGCTCTTTACTCATACTAAATTTGGTTTCCATAGCTGCAGCCGTTTAGGAGTTGATAGGGGGGGTGGGACACACACAGCCAGACAGACTGAAGGACAGACAGACCGACACACATTTTCCCGGATCGATCTCTTAAGTCTACTTTTTCCTCATTTTTGCAAGCTAATCATCCTCAAATTCAGTATTATCAAATACGTAGAATCAAATTTCAGAATTGTTTTATCTGTTTGGTTGATTTTGAGAATCAATCGATGTAGATTAATATTTATTTGATTTGTAAAATTGTTTCCGGATGTCATTTGATTCGAAAATGGGTTTATGGCGCATTCTGGTGGACAGCCATCGTCACCACAGATCAGTTGAACGGTTAATCACCGAGATACAGGGTTTTTTTATTTTTAGTGGAAACTGAAAGAAGGTCCCATATCCTCTCACCATCATCTACCTAGCATTAATCCCGCTTTATTGCAGGGTCTGCTTTTCTGCACTTCTTCTTCCATACTGATCGATCTTGAGCGTGTCTAGTTGTGGCATTCACTAGTTGCATGTCTTCCCGCATAGAATCCACCCAGCGCTTTCTCGTGGTCGTCGGCCTTCTGGACTGATGTCAGGTGCAGTTCTCGCTACTGAAGAGTGATTGTTACGCAGTACATGGCCATACCAACGCAGACGGCTCTCCTGCATATTTTCAGAGTTTGGAGCCACACCAAATGTAGCTCGAACATTGTCATTCCTGATGCGGTCCAGTCTAGTAAGTCCCTGTGTCCAGCGAATCATCTTCATCTCCATGACATGTAGTTGTTGTTCATGTCTCTTCGTTACTGGCCAGCATTCAGTACCATACAGTGCTGCTGGTTGAACGATGGTTCTGTAAATTTTCGACTTCAGATATAGTGGCACATTCCGGTCAAAAAGGACTCCAGTAACTTGGCGCCATTTCAGCCATGCAGCGTTGACTCTGTTTCGGACATCTGGGAGTGTTTGGCCATCTGAACAGATTAGCGTACCCAAGTATTTGAATTCAGATGATTTTCGGAGTTCAGTGCCATCAATGTGAATAGATCCTTCACTTGGTACTCGACGCTCCATAGTCTTCCCAATATTAAGTCGTAGGCCATGGGTGTCTAGTGCAGTTTTCCAACATTGAACATGTTTTTCCAATTCTTGGCGAGACTTGCTTACCCTCAATTGGGGTGTTTGAAGTATTTCATTTTAGTGTTGAAAGGTTAAAATGGCTCTCCCGAAAAATTTACATAATGTGACTTACCCTGTTTCTCCCGTGGAGCCTTCATTTGTTCCTATTTGAAGAGCGGCTGGAACATGGGAATTGTGGTCTGCGTGTTGAAGATCCCTGCTCTCAGTGACGTTATGCTCATGCTGTGAGCTCAGCCCCTCGTCTTGCAAGCAACATCCATAAAATATCGCTGCCTGGCCATTGGGCCTGCAGATTGCGGGGTGGCGCATGGCCGGCACGTCGGATCCCATAGGACGCTGTAATCGGGGCGGTACCTCACTGTCAGACAGCTACTCAATTCACCTCACGAGGCTGATTGCACCACGCCCCAGCGCATGTGCCAGTTTCTAAAATCCCTGACACAGTCGTGAATCGAAACCAGGGCCTCTGGGTGAGAGGTGGGTGCACTACCTCATCGTCACGGGGCTGACGTAATACACACATACTGTACCCGTTCGTCCTGGGGATGCGATGACCCATCTGCTATAACATCACATCCCTGGAGTTCCAGGACAGAGCGGAGTTAAATGAACCTCTAGTCAAATAAGGAATGTGTCGGAAATTCAGCTGAGTTCGTGAAAAAGCAGTGGGTTTCACGAGACAAAGTATCTCTAGGGTCGTTACGGGCTTAAGTTAATAAAAATAATTCAAATATAAATGGGCGCCATCAACTGAATTCCTAGCAAAACCACTTCCTTTCCGGATAAGCCTTACTCAAGACAAGGAAAGAAAAAGGAACATCACACCATCATCAGATCACAACTAAGATAAAAACAAATTTATTTTACTTTGAAAGTCAGACAGACATTTTAAATATAATTCCTACCTGAGAGTATGGTCGAATGCAAAGTTAAATTGTCATTGTCCAAAAATCGAACCATCTCCTTTCTAATGCAAATTTATTTCAATCCACTTATCAAGAAAAATGTATAAAGTTCTCTTGGGTTCTCAGGATCACTGTCGCACTATGTCTTTCGTCACTGACATTTGTGAAACCTGAGACCTAATTCTCTTTAATTTAACATCAATGTGGATTTAATTAAGTTACTAATCTGCCTAAACATACACATATAATAATCACTCATGTTAAATATCACATAAATTATGGTTTGCATGGTATAATTTGAACGTAGAACATGTTAATCAAATGTTCCTAAGCATTGAATAATTAATTTACGTTATTTACATCGTCATTAATCTCTTATCTGTGAATTACAGAAAATTCAAATTCTCATTGGTCATCCTCATCATTATTATCAAAATTAAATATTTCTTACATTAATTCTCACTTCAAAATTCCAAATATTCCTGTCAGAATCGTTAATTCCTCACCATTACATCATTTAAATTCACATTTCAAGTTGCAATTCCTTCGAATTATCTCTCAATCAAATTTATTTAATTGCATATAAATTCATTAATCATCAGCTTCTTTAATTAATCATCACCTTCTAATTCAGTTATTCATCATCATTACCATCGTCTAATAATTTATTTCAATCAGTTTAATTAATTCAATCTTTAATTCATCCACTTATTTAATTCATCGATTTATTTCAAAATTTAATTTATCAACTTATTTAAATTTCAATCATCTGGTTATTTAGATTATTATTTCATCTAGTCATTCTGATTTTTATTTCTTTAGGTCAGATCGTTAATATGCTTAAATCTCAGATTATTATTTCATTAATTATTATTTTCAGAAAATCTTGTATTATCAACTTCATTTACTTGTTTAATTTCCTAACAAATTGTTTAATAAGGTTTATAGAACGTTGTCTTACAGTTTTATTACTTCCAAGTTATATCTCGTATTTAATTATCATGCCAAAAATATTATTGTCTCCACGACATCACGTTGGATCTAACTATCCACAACGACATTATATTTCTTCAATATTCCAAATATCACATTTGAATATAAGAATTGCTACAAAAACTCCATAAATATTCAGCACATACAGCATGAATTTCAACAATAACGCTAGACTGGGTACGACGACCTCATGTCCGCTTCAAAATACATTATCAACGTTGCAACTATCAAATGGCAAATTCCACAAAATGCCTATCACAAACTTCATTTAACCACGTTGCATGATCTACAAAAATATATAAATGGCTTCAAATTATTAACGCACATAATCTCCAATGACTGTAATTACTCTGATCACTTCTAGACAGCTTCTTAAACAATTGGAAAAAACATTACTTCAGTAATTTATGATCTGCTTTCAAATAGCATAAAATCTCTTTCACAAGTTTCATAATTCACATCGTAGAAAAACACCAATGTGCTATAATCTCTCACATCAAAATCTGCAATACTGATCTGCCTTAAAATAATTATGACCATTAATGATTAATCTTACAAGATTAAATTACTTTAAATCCTTCTCAAAGGTATCAAACACAATTATAAAAATCATCAAAGCATCAGCTGTAACAGCTGTTAAATTGAAATTACTCTCAAAAGAGTATAGCAACAAAATATTGGATTGGCAAACAAGAATTACTAAATGCAATCCTGTTGACATTTATCGTTACTTTATTTTAACAAAATTTCGACTGATATGTGACTAGTAGTTCCTTGTTTAATTCACTTACATCTCGTGTACATTCGGATGATAAAATGAGTACCTCAATGGCGAGTAAGATGTGTAACCACCGTGCAATCGTATAAATACGAAGGACCTCGCCCCGTCGACTTGGATGATAGTTCCCTAAACGGTGGGTAAGGTGAGTAGCCACCATACAATCGTATAAATACGAAGGACCCCACCTCGTGGACTATATGAATGAATGTACTAGAAAGGAATCAACAAGTTTCTAGTTGTCATATAAAAGCGACGTTCATTCACTAAAGTGAATAACTTCTTAATATCTCCAAACAATCCAATGGAAAAAAATCCCTACTGATGAATAATACACACTCGCTAGTATGCAATGAACTGACGAAGTAGTTTCTGATAATCAATTGCAGATCACGAGTTCGAAATACTCGTTACACAAAAAAAACTATTCATGAAAAATATCCTAGCTGGAAAAATGTCTATAAGACCAAACATCTTCTTAATAAAGCCAAACAACGGTGAGAATATCGAATAATGATGCCTGCCATATCATATGGTCACTCCATATTCTAGCAAATTCGAAGTATATAAATTCAAACCATGTCTTAATAATCAAATCACTCCTATTAGAAAAATATACATGTGTGCCCAGTATTCATGAAAATAATCGTATCAGGTAGATAGAACTCTTACAATACCTTTCATTATCAGTTGTAATATAATTTCCAAGATCGTCGATTTTCCCTACCTAAAGATTTCTCGTAAGATCGGCGTGAATATCATTTCATCCATGAAATGATGATTTCCTTCGAAATCCCAAGCGAATCAGCTGTTGGACTCCTCTCGTCAGGAACCGAATCCATCGCTCTGTGGTGCCATCTTGTCTCTATTCACGTTTACTCGATCATGTTGAACCTCGAATTACCCATAGCGGATATCGTCCAACTCCTTCTCGAAAAGTTCATGGAAACAGCGGACCCCCTACTCTTCTTCTAATATACGCCACTGTTCCGATAAATGTTCAGTTTGAGAATTGTAAGTCCTCCCTCAACTTACTGCAAAGTTCGACTTGAGTAAAATAA
Source organism: Meconema thalassinum (assembly GCA_946902985.2). Taxonomy (NCBI): domain Eukaryota; kingdom Metazoa; phylum Arthropoda; class Insecta; order Orthoptera; family Tettigoniidae; genus Meconema; species Meconema thalassinum. The sequence continues at coordinate 552,683,729 of OX336392.1, forward strand.
AAATTTTACTAGATAGTGTTCAAGATTACGATACACCCTGTATCTGTCTATAATTTGTAATCCATGAAAATGGCATAAGATAAAAATCTTATAAATGCACGCTGTAATGTTCATCAGAGCCTATGCTAAACATTCAGTTTACTTGGAATAGTAAAAAGTCGCTTTGAATGTATTATATAACAGCATGGTTATAAGGTTGTATGTGAAAGCCTGTGTTCGAACAACGTCGAAATGAAGCTTGAAACAAAGTCTTCATATGCGATCAGTGTGGTTTTGAAATACCCCGGCTATCTACAATTGTCCTCTCGGCTAGGTCGCCTGTATCAACGACCCGCGCGGCCTCTGTTGCTCGGTGATGCGAGAAATGTCGCCTACACTTGCCGTGACGGTTTACGTGTGTTGCGTGACCTTCAATGCCCGTCTCGCTGTGCTATAGAGCTGCTCTGTACTGCTCGTCTCATAGAGCCCAACTGAACTGCTTAGCGCTGTGTTCCAGCTTATGAGCTCCGTGCGGCACGTGGCTAATTCTCCCCACCACGGTGCTCCTACGTCACGAAGATAGTCTCGAACCCGACTCCTCTCGGCTGTTCTGTTATACAATAACTTATTTCCATAAAATTATTTCCACATATAATGCATGTCATATATACTCTTCTAAGTTGTTTTAACTTATTATAATCCCATATATATTTCAATAAAGCTTCACATCTTTATTAATAATTCTATCTTCTCACAGATTTCAATGCCTCCTTGATTCTTGACCTCCTACGTCATCTTGGCTTTCTTCTTGACGCGATCGATGCGCTATCATATCAGCTTGCTTTCCAAAACCTCAACTATAGCTTAATGTCAGCTGACGTAGCCGATAGCCTAAAATAGGTATCGGGTACATCTCTCCCGTACATCTCCTTTTTTTTATCAGGATTGAGAAAAAAAAATACACTCTCAGGCATTCAATATATTATACATGTACACGATAGCTCTACAATTTCCTTTACTCAGCATGATGGTATTTCCTGATGCTAGCTGCGTAAAAAGTTCCTACAACTTCATCAGTATCCATTCTGACAATCTTATAGCTATTATTCTGGTATGTTTGTTCAATACGGAACGGTCCAGCGTACAATGGAGCGAATTTATGGTAGATCTTCAGCTGTAGGTTCGAAGTGACTGGCTTCCTAATCAGCACCTCATCATTTTCTTGAAATGGCTCGTGGAACCTCCTTCCTGCCTGTCTCCTGGCTCTCTTCTCCGCCTGTCTTCTGAGCCTCTCTCCTGCCATCTCGACTCTTCTTTCTTGTGTGGGTTGAGGATCTACTGGTGCCCTCACGACTCTATCCCATGGTCTATCCGGTTTCAATCCATGATGAAGCATGGACGGAATCTGTCCTGTGCTTTCATGTACTGTGGAATTCAAGCATTGGCTAATGATGGGTATCACTTCCATCCATCTATGGTGTTGCCTTGACACATATAAGCGACATAGCTTACTTATCTCCGGCATAATTCTTTCGGCGGGATTTCCCTCTGGATACCGTACAGAATTAAACACATGCCTGACTCCTAAACGTTCCATAGCAGTAGAAAATTCCATGCTAGTAAATTGCGATCCATGGTCACTCAACAAAACTTCAGGTTTCCCCATGCTCGGAATAACTGTTTTCTCAAGTCGATTTATTACGTACTTGGACGTAGCTTTCTGTATAGGGCATAGAGATACGTACTTCGAAAATACATCGACTGTTACTAAAACGAATTGATTGCCTTTCGTCGAACGAGGAATCGGACCAAAAATGTCCGTCGCGAAAAGTTCTCTTGGCTTGCTGGGTAATATTGATCTGGGAACTTCTTTCATTAACTTAGATGAGTATTTACTTCGCTGACAACTGTCACAGGTCTTTATGACGTCGCGAATCGTTTGTCCCATTTGTTTCCAAACAAAAGTTTCTTGAGCGAGAGCCAAAGTCTTGTCTACACCTACATGAGCTGCAGTTCGGTGTATCATCCAAATAACTGGTTTGACAAGCTTGGGTGGGATCACTACTCTAAGTCTAGTATGATCCTGGTCAATATATTGGCATATAACACCTCCCATAATATGATGTCTTCTAGCCTCTATCTCAGTTCTTTGAAAATCTGGATCAGTGTTATCCATCCTACGTGTCAGAAAACGGTAAATTCTTCGCAAAGGTGCATATCTCTTCTGAGTTTGCGATAACAACTTCAACTTTTCTAGAGTACCACTATCCTCTTGAATCAAATTTATATGGTTGACTATTACTTCTTCACAAGGGTTTCTGCTCAGCACATCTGCTAACAGATTTAACTTCCCCGGTCTATGTACAACAGTTGGGTTAAATTGCTGTAAGAACAGAGCCCATCTGGTGATGCGGTCACTCGCTAAGTCTGTCTTCATAATAAATTGGAGGGCTTTATGATCTGTGATCACTGTTATGTCATGTCCAAACAACACCTTCTTCCACGTTTTGAGAGCATGAACCACTGCTAATGCCTCTAACTCAGTTGCATAGTAATTCTTCTCACAATTCCTAAGCTTGCGACTGGTGAAAGCTAAATATCTATGTTTCTTGTCATCATCCAGCTGATATAGGATTCCACTAATGCCTATTTTGGATGCATCTGTCTCTACAAAGAATCGTCTTGTAAAATCAGGATACTCAAGCTTGATATTTTGGATTAGCATTTTCTTGGCCGCTAAAAATGCTTGATTGCATTTATCGTCCCATTTCCATCGATTTCCCTTCCTTAATAAATCCTGCAGAGGTGCCATTGTCTCAGTATATTCAGGACAATGTGTTGAAAAGAACTGACACATGCCTAAAAACTGCCGTACCTCTTTAATCTTTCGTGGTGTTGGAAACTCTGAAATTGCCATTATCTTCTTTGGATTGGGCCTATAACCATCTCCATCGATTCTATGTCCAAGAAATTCAATTTCTTCATGAAAGAATTGACATTTATTGAAGTTCACCTTGAAGTTCGTTCTTCTAAGATCTTCAAAAAGCATTTGAAGGTGTCTGATATGTTCTTCCGCTGTCTCAGACGCTATAATCAGGTCATCAATATAGCTTACAACATGCTCTTTAACTGCATCTGACAAATTTTGATCTAGTGCTCGGATCATCACCGGACCACTATTTTTCACACCAAAAGGTAACCTATTGAATACATATGTTTTATGGTCAAACAAGAACCCTGTGTACTGTTTGCACTCTTCTGCTAGCTCAACATGATAATATGAACTAGTCAGATCGATTGTCGAGAAGACACTCTTTCCTCTAAATCGGCGTAACAATTCACGAATAACAGGTGGTCTATCGTGTTCAGGAAGAACTCTTTCGTTAAGGGATCTGGCATCTAGACATATCCTCAGCTTACCGTTAGGTTTCTTGACAACAGCTAAAGGATTCAAATAAGCAGTTGGCATTTTCTTAATTATTCCATCTGTTTCCATGTCGCTTATCATTATGCTCACTTCCTCCTTCCATTTATCCGGAATGGGATATAAATTTTTATGGTATGGTTTGTCATCCATCAACTTGATGCTGTATGTAAAATTTTCTATGAGACCTGGTTTGTCATTGAATATATCCTCATATTCTGAAATTACTTGATCAAACCGCCCCTTAATTTCTGGATTTATTTTACTAGTTATGCCAATTTTATCTTCTATAGACCTTTCAACGCTGCATACAATTTCATCCAATATATCCTCTCTAAAGAATGTCATCTCCGATTCTTGATTTTCCATAACCCCTTCTTGAAAGTACATGCGCCTACTCTGCATATTTATGATCAGGCCACTCTCACTTAGGAAATCCACTCCTAGGATCATGTCAAAATGTAGTTGACCCACTACTAGGAACATCTGTTCAAAACTTCTGGTTCCAATCCCAACATCTAAAAGTACCTGACTTTTACATTTCATACTCTTGTCTGGAATCACCCCTTGAATTTTGCTAACAACAGTTGGCAACATTGTAATTCTTCCTAATAATTTTAATTCATCCAGGCAACCTATGGATATCAAGCTCACCATAGCTCCTGTGTCTACAAGTGTCTTTATTTCTTTTCCCATGACTTCCACACTAATAACTGGCAATTCATGTCTATTTTCCCGTTGTACTATGTCTTCTTCCTCGATTAAATCCTCGTCCTTGACCTGATATGTTTCTACGATGACGATTGATTCCCAATGATTTTCATTTTCCTCTGGAGTTAATTTGACGTTTTTTCTTTTCCTTCGCCACTCGTGCTGGCTCGATTGACATCTCTCATTGTCTCCTCGAGTGGTGCACTAGGCTGTCTATCCTCTTGTCTTGACCTTTCATGTCCACGATTATCCCTTCTGTCGTCAGGATCGTTTCTTCGGCCTTCCTGTCGGTCGTTTCCATTAAACTGTTGCCCTTGGTTCCAGTTATTCCTTCCCCGATATCTGTTATTATACCGATTCCTGCCATGATACCTGGAATTTTGGTTATAATTCCTATACCGGCTATCTCTCGCTTCTTGATCGTATGGCCTTTCATATGGTCCTCTATATCGATCATTTCCTTTTGCGTTACGGATATTTCCTCGATTCCCATCGTTCCGTCGGTTTTCCCAGGAATCCCTTCTGTCCGTTTGAACTGCATTGTCCACGACTACCGCGTTTACTTCTTGCGTGTTTCTGTTGTCGTTCCTATTACTTCTCGGTGTAACCTGTGCGCTCGTATAATCCAATCGCCTCAATATGTCATCATAATGTTCCAGCGTATTGGCTCCCGATGCTATCAAAGATCGCTGTACCTCTATCGGTAACTGTCGCGCTATAGCTTGCAAAAGCTCTTCTTCTGGCAATGGAGGAATAAGGAACTGTAATTTAGCCAGTTGTGACGTGAAGTAGTTAGCGTAATGCGTCGGATGTGACGTAGAATAGCGTTTAGAGTACATCTCCGCTCTTACGTTGAGTTGATCCTCGGCACTCCAGAATCTCCTCAAGAAAGCCATGGCAAATTGCTCCATGTTCGCAAAGTTGCTTCTGAACGCTCTAAACCACGTAAGTGCAGATCCATCTAAGGCGCGTTCTACTATCCTTAGCTCTCTTTCTTTGGCTACCCTGTGTTCCGCCATGTAGTCTCGAATATCTCGCAGAAATTCTACTGGTGTAACTCCTGTATTTCCCGAAAACTTTCTCGGTTTGTCATCTAGGTTCCTTATAATTGTGACTGGACCTGAGTATCGTTCACTTGGACCCGACGTACTCCTACTCGAACTTGGATTCTCCTGAGGGGTTGAACTGACCCTTTCGAATGTCACATTCGGTTGCATTTGACGGTCTTCTACCATGCTCGTGTCTTGATTCGTCATACTGCGGTCTATCGCTGTTTGATTTATCAATGTTTCCCCTGATGTCACATTATGACTGGTAAAACTGTTAACTATGGATTCTAGTTTAGTCATCCTGTCTTCTGCTAATCTCTTGACCTGAGTCTTCAACTCATCCAACGATGTAACATCCTGCGTCTTGTTACTTTCGTCTAGATCGTTCCTCAACTTGTCAATCTTTCCTTCGCACGTGTTCTTCACTAACGCGACTTGTTCTTTCAACAGATCAACATCTGTTCTAAATAGTGTTGAATCTAATTTCATCGCTTCCTTGCTTTCCGTAAACCTAACTTCTAAGTTTGCCATACCTGCGATTAATTTTTCATCTAACCCGTCACGTTTCTCTTTTGCTTCGGCATCGACCTCATTATATCGTTCCTCCACGATTGCTCCGACTCTATTTTTAAATAAAGTTAAGTTTTCGTTAACCTTTTGCTCTATATCGTCGTCTATCTTTCTAATATCCTTCTGCAATTGATTTTCTAACGACTTTATATTAGAATTGACCTCTCCCAAGACTTCATCTTTAATGGTCCCAATTACTGTCTTCAAATCTTTTATTTCGTTACCTAGATTCGTTTCTAGACTCTTAATCTTAGTCTCGAAAGATACTTCGGTAGACCAATCTTGAATTTTTCCTACATCTGCCACTAAACCATCGATGTCGAATCTCAACTTCGATACATCTGACTTAATGTCTTTCTGTATGGTCATAACGTCTGTTCTTAAAGTAAAAATATTTTCTTCCCCTCTATTTTCCAACTCGATAATATTTTTCCTTAATATCTGAACATTTTCCTCTCCTTTCATGTTTACTGCAATTATGTCTAATTGTAAAGTTTTCAACATCTCATTGTTCTTCAAAGTTAAACTATTCTCTAATCTGGTTAACTTATTTTCTAATTCAGTATTAGTTTCTTCACTACGAGACTGTAACTTCTCTTCCAATAATTTGAAATTGTCCTCACTATTTGACTGTAATTTCTCTTCTAATAACTTAAAATTGTCCTTCAAGTTAGCTTCACTATTTGACTGTAACCTTGTTTCTAACAACATCAACTCATCTTTGCTATTTGACTGCAATAATTTTAAGTTTTCTTCAGTACTAGATTGTAGCCTAGTCTCTAACGATTTTAAATTATCTTCACTACTAGTTTGCAATGCTTGTACATTCTCTTTACATTTAGCTTCTAATCTAGCTTCTGAATTATTAATTTGTTCTTTAACTTCAGTTTCCATCTTAGAAATGGTTTCTGCAATTCCAGACATACCCGTCTGTAACTCTCCTAACACCTTCGCTAAATCCTCCGGCAACATAATTATATTTCAATATAGAATTATATAGAGACGTTAGACAACAACACATCACAATGTCTCAATTCCTGCATTCACTTGGGTATAGGGAAAAATATCTTATAACTAACATGATATTACTAATACGATTAACATGAACACTGGATTGGGCACACAAGTACATTGTCTGACTAAGTATAATAAATTTTGTAACACACTTAAATGAACTTGAGATCAATCTCTCAGTAATCTAAATCTGATGTGATTCCATAGAATTAACAAAATCGAAAAGCCCCACTAGTTGGATAAAGCCAATTCTCCCTCTCTCTCTGTACCCGTTCGTCCTGGGGATGCGATGACCCATCTGCTATAACATCACATCCCTGGAGTTCCAGGACAGAGCGGAGTTAAATGAACCTCTAGTCAAATAAGGAATGTGTCGGAAATTCAGCTGAGTTCGTGAAAAAGCAGTGGGTTTCACGAGACAAAGTATCTCTAGGGTCGTTACGGGCTTAAGTTAATAAAAATAATTCAAATATAAATGGGCGCCATCAACTGAATTCCTAGCAAAACCACTTCCTTTCCGGATAAGCCTTACTCAAGACAAGGAAAGAAAAAGGAACATCACACCATCATCAGATCACAACTAAGATAAAAACAAATTTATTTTACTTTGAAAGTCAGACAGACATTTTAAATATAATTCCTACCTGAGAGTATGGTCGAATGCAAAGTTAAATTGTCATTGTCCAAAAATCGAACCATCTCCTTTCTAATGCAAATTTATTTCAATCCACTTATCAAGAAAAATGTATAAAGTTCTCTTGGGTTCTCAGGATCACTGTCGCACTATGTCTTTCGTCACTGACATTTGTGAAACCTGAGACCTAATTCTCTTTAATTTAACATCAATGTGGATTTAATTAAGTTACTAATCTGCCTAAACATACACATATAATAATCACTCATGTTAAATATCACATAAATTATGGTTTGCATGGTATAATTTGAACGTAGAACATGTTAATCAAATGTTCCTAAGCATTGAATAATTAATTTACGTTATTTACATCGTCATTAATCTCTTATCTGTGAATTACAGAAAATTCAAATTCTCATTGGTCATCCTCATCATTATTATCAAAATTAAATATTTCTTACATTAATTCTCACTTCAAAATTCCAAATATTCCTGTCAGAATCGTTAATTCCTCACCATTACATCATTTAAATTCACATTTCAAGTTGCAATTCCTTCGAATTATCTCTCAATCAAATTTATTTAATTGCATATAAATTCATTAATCATCAGCTTCTTTAATTAATCATCACCTTCTAATTCAGTTATTCATCATCATTACCATCGTCTAATAATTTATTTCAATCAGTTTAATTAATTCAATCTTTAATTCATCCACTTATTTAATTCATCGATTTATTTCAAAATTTAATTTATCAACTTATTTAAATTTCAATCATCTGGTTATTTAGATTATTATTTCATCTAGTCATTCTGATTTTTATTTCTTTAGGTCAGATCGTTAATATGCTTAAATCTCAGATTATTATTTCATTAATTATTATTTTCAGAAAATCTTGTATTATCAACTTCATTTACTTGTTTAATTTCCTAACAAATTGTTTAATAAGGTTTATAGAACGTTGTCTTACAGTTTTATTACTTCCAAGTTATATCTCGTATTTAATTATCATGCCAAAAATATTATTGTCTCCACGACATCACGTTGGATCTAACTATCCACAACGACATTATATTTCTTCAATATTCCAAATATCACATTTGAATATAAGAATTGCTACAAAAACTCCATAAATATTCAGCACATACAGCATGAATTTCAACAATAACGCTAGACTGGGTACGACGACCTCATGTCCGCTTCAAAATACATTATCAACGTTGCAACTATCAAATGGCAAATTCCACAAAATGCCTATCACAAACTTCATTTAACCACGTTGCATGATCTACAAAAATATATAAATGGCTTCAAATTATTAACGCACATAATCTCCAATGACTGTAATTACTCTGATCACTTCTAGACAGCTTCTTAAACAATTGGAAAAAACATTACTTCAGTAATTTATGATCTGCTTTCAAATAGCATAAAATCTCTTTCACAAGTTTCATAATTCACATCGTAGAAAAACACCAATGTGCTATAATCTCTCACATCAAAATCTGCAATACTGATCTGCCTTAAAATAATTATGACCATTAATGATTAATCTTACAAGATTAAATTACTTTAAATCCTTCTCAAAGGTATCAAACACAATTATAAAAATCATCAAAGCATCAGCTGTAACAGCTGTTAAATTGAAATTACTCTCAAAAGAGTATAGCAACAAAATATTGGATTGGCAAACAAGAATTACTAAATGCAATCCTGTTGACATTTATCGTTACTTTATTTTAACAAAATTTCGACTGATATGTGACTAGTAGTTCCTTGTTTAATTCACTTACATCTCGTGTACATTCGGATGATAAAATGAGTACCTCAATGGCGAGTAAGATGTGTAACCACCGTGCAATCGTATAAATACGAAGGACCTCGCCCCGTCGACTTGGATGATAGTTCCCTAAACGGTGGGTAAGGTGAGTAGCCACCATACAATCGTATAAATACGAAGGACCCCACCTCGTGGACTATATGAATGAATGTACTAGAAAGGAATCAACAAGTTTCTAGTTGTCATATAAAAGCGACGTTCATTCACTAAAGTGAATAACTTCTTAATATCTCCAAACAATCCAATGGAAAAAAATCCCTACTGATGAATAATACACACTCGCTAGTATGCAATGAACTGACGAAGTAGTTTCTGATAATCAATTGCAGATCACGAGTTCGAAATACTCGTTACACAAAAAAAACTATTCATGAAAAATATCCTAGCTGGAAAAATGTCTATAAGACCAAACATCTTCTTAATAAAGCCAAACAACGGTGAGAATATCGAATAATGATGCCTGCCATATCATATGGTCACTCCATATTCTAGCAAATTCGAAGTATATAAATTCAAACCATGTCTTAATAATCAAATCACTCCTATTAGAAAAATATACATGTGTGCCCAGTATTCATGAAAATAATCGTATCAGGTAGATAGAACTCTTACAATACCTTTCATTATCAGTTGTAATATAATTTCCAAGATCGTCGATTTTCCCTACCTAAAGATTTCTCGTAAGATCGGCGTGAATATCATTTCATCCATGAAATGATGATTTCCTTCAAAATCCCAAGCGAATCAGCTGTTGGACTCCTCTCGTCAGGAACCGAATCCATCGCTCTGTGGTGCCATCTTGTCTCTATTCACGTTTACTCGATCATGTTGAACCTCGAATTACCCATAGCGGATATCGTCCAACTCCTTCTCGAAAAGTTCATGGAAACAGCGGACCCCCTACTCTTCTTCTAATATACGCCACTGTTCCGATAAATGTTCAGTTTGAGAATTGTAAGTCCTCCCTCAACTTACTGCAAAGTTCGACTTGAGTAAAATAAAAATTTTACTAGATAGTGTTCAAGATTACGATACACCCTGTATCTGTCTATAATTTGTAATCCATGAAAATGGCATAAGATAAAAATCTTATAAATGCACGCTGTAATGTTCATCAGAGCCTATGCTAAACATTCAGTTTACTTGGAATAGTAAAAAGTCGCTTTGAATGTATTATATAACAGCATGGTTATAAGGTTGTATGTGAAAGCCTGTGTTCGAACAACGTCGAAATGAAGCTTGAAACAAAGTCTTCATATGCGATCAGTGTGGTTTTGAAATACCCCGGCTATCTACAATTGTCCTCTCGGCTAGGTCGCCTGTATCAACGACCCGCGCGGCCTCTGTTGCTCGGTGATGCGAGAAATGTCGCCTACACTTGCCGTGACGGTTTACGTGTGTTGCGTGACCTTCAATGCCCGTCTCGCTGTGCTATAGAGCTGCTCTGTACTGCTCGTCTCATAGAGCCCAACTGAACTGCTTAGCGCTGTGTTCCAGCTTATGAGCTCCGTGCGGCACGTGGCTAATTCTCCCCACCACGGTGCTCCTACGTCACGAAGATAGTCTCGAACCCGACTCCTCTCGGCTGTTCTGTTATACAATAACTTATTTCCATAAAATTATTTCCACATATAATGCATGTCATATATACTCTTCTAAGTTGTTTTAACTTATTATAATCCCATATATATTTCAATAAAGCTTCACATCTTTATTAATAATTCTATCTTCTCACAGATTTCAATGCCTCCTTGATTCTTGACCTCCTACGTCATCTTGGCTTTCTTCTTGACGCGATCGATGCGCTATCATATCAGCTCGCTTTCCAAAACCTCAACTATAGCTTAATGTCAGCTGACGTAGCCGATAGCCTAAAATAGGTATCGGGTACAATACAGCCCAGTAAGTTGAGCTGCCTACATGAAAGGGGATATGAAGCTTAAACCCCTGGTGTGTTTTAGGGGCGTAGCGGGACGATGGGGAAAGCTGCAGATTCAGTCACTGCTCTAAACTCGATTGTCTGCTGCACATCTAATGCTTTTGTTGTTGTTGATTGATTGTAGGGGTTTTGCGACATTGTGATCGTGAGGCACTTATACTTGGGTGTGGGTGCAATGTTTCTGATAACCTGTGTAATTGTGATGGACGTATTGGTGTGTGTATTTATAATTCCAATGAGGATTGGGAAGGAGGTGGCCGTGGCATTTATTTAGGAACAATCCCAGTATTTGCCTGGAGTAGGAATGGGAATCCAAAGAAAACCACTTCCAAGATTGTTGAGATGGGAATCGAACCCTTCTCTTCTCAGTTTTGCCTTCCGAGGCTAAGTGGACCCCGTCCCAGCATTCAAACTAGATTTGAAATTTCATGGCAGAAGCAGGAATCGAACCCGGGAATGCGTGGCCACACATCTAATGCTGTGAGGTTGCCACACTAGACTGCTGATGTTCGCGTTCACCAAAACAGCAAAATGGTGGTTGAGTACACTCACATTTACAAGTTTGGGAAATGTTTGCCATCATCCCCGTGTACTTGGGTGTGTATCAATGATGACTGTAGTAGAGTGTGTAATATACATACATTATTAGGGTTGAGCCTTAGAATAGGTACAATTTGCCTTAGCAGAATGTTGAACAAATCAGACAAAGCTACCCTAAGGATGGCCGATATGAACGTTGGAACTTGTACGTCTGATCACAGTCGTGGACGCTGTCTTAGAGTGATTGGTTACTCTGCAGTGTATTGAAATCAATCTGCACCTGTTCTCACACACATAGCAAGCAAACATGGGGCGTTGTAAACCAACCTGAGCGTTCCTTTTGTAGTTTCTTGGGCGTTTATTGAGATTCCCGGCATTCGTCTTTTTCTTTCTTCTTTTTCTTTAGCATTTGTCCCTCAGATTAGCAGGGTCTGCTTTTTTGGTCCTTTGTCGCCATATTATACGATTGTGTGCCATGTCAGGATGAAGTCGGGCAATTTTTATATCGTCATGTAGAGTGTCAAGCCAACGCTGTCTCCTATTGGTCTCTTCCCATCTATCCGCAATGCCAATCCAGCGTTGGCAACTGTTGTTTCAGCAGCTCGTAAGACATGGCCATACTAGAGGAGACGGCTTTCTTTTCAGCAATTGGTGCTACTCAATATCACTTGCGAATGTCATTATTGGTGACATGATCAAGCACTGGCAAGCCAGATGCCCACCTGAGCATCTTTGTCTCCGTCACATCAAGTTCCTGTTCCAACTCCTTAGTTGAAAGCCAGCATTCTGCCCCAAACAGAGCAATGGGACGGACCATAGAACTATACACATTAGACTTTAGCAGGTCTGGAATCTTCTTATCACAAAAAGACACCGGACAATGAGCGCCACATCAGCCACGCGATGTGATGTTTCAGGTCTGAGGGTTCCATCTGCAGTAATGGTCGAGCCAAGATGTTTAAACGACAATGTCTTTGGAAGGTCAATACTATTAATTTGAATCGTAGTCGGATCATTTAGATCTGTTGTCAAACAGATTGCCAAGGATAATGTAGGGTACATTAAGTCTCGTGTGGTGATACTGACAAGAGTTCGGCCAGGACAATGCCGCAGGTTAATATTACAAGAGGGACGATATCACAAACCCCTAAATAAAAAGTGACAGTCAGTCTGAAAGACTAGACTTTGTATCATTTCAAATGCTACAAATGCTGAAAAATGCTAGAAAGGCTGGAGGTTTCTCGCTTCGCTCGAAGCCAAAGACTCTTGACATGTTAGAAAATTATCTGCATAATACTTATCTTGCTTTATATTAGTTTACCTTGTTTGAAATTACTCGCGAACGGCAAGTGCAAACCAAGGGCAAAGCAAGGTCAAGTGCGCGGAGGGAGATGGCTGGATGACGTTCCCCTTCCATCCAGTCTAAAAACACTTATAGTGGGCGATGTATTGAAGATAGAAATTTGCACTCACGGACTTTTTTGTAGAACTTTTCATGCTGACCAATTCTTACGCTCATAGTATATTGATATTTTTAACGGTTTGACCAGCGTAAGCTTAAGAAGCGCACGGACGCCAAGTTTGTTTTCGACTTTTTCACTGAAATCGTTACTGCTTGGCTTCCTTTGATCATACATAAATTATTTTCTACAGAATCTTTCCTCGCGATATCCTTTACAGAATGGTGAAAACCGCATCAAAATCCATCCAGTGGTTCTCGAGATTACCCGTGACATCCAACAATCGGGGATTTTTGTCTTATACTAACGAAGTAGAAATTGTCGGGGAACACATGCACCAAGCGGTACTATGACGTCACACACCTCAGTGCATCTAGGTACATTTCGTCCCGTCACCGTAACGTAACGCCAGACGCCAGCGTAACCACGAAGTCGACAAGATCATTTAAAATGATAATAAACACAACCACAGCTAACAAATGGGTGAGCCTGAAGCGTGTTCTCTGACAAACTGGACATACTTGTGACGTCCCGTGAAGAGGCTGTGTATTGATGAGAGGAGCACTGGGAAACTGCTGTGTCGCCAAAATGAATCAGACCCGTAGCATCCTCCCCCTCAGTCTTGTTAGTCCCTCAGCCTCTTGGCACACAACACCAGCGCAATAAAATGAAACTCATAAATCCCAGAGTCTCTCTTGACTTAGCAACAAAGTTTAGCATCTACAAGTGTGTGAATCACGTTCACTTTGTGTGAGGCTGCCCGCCAGGACCCGTAATTATGAGCGCCTAGAAATGACTCTAGTGGAACTACAGGTATAATAATTCAGACGAATTATCGCGTTTAAGACATCTCGATATACTGTATTTCGCCCCATGTTAACATTCTTGTGAGATCTACACAGGACCAAAAATTGTGTGTCTGTGTGTGTGTGTGTGTGTGTGTGTGAGAGAGAGAGAGTGTGTATACTCTGAATGTCTGTCCCGCCCTATCAATTCGAACACGGTGAAACCGAATTGAACGACATTTGGTACAGAGGTAGCACTAGCAAAGGGCACCTCAGTGTCATGTTTTATATCGCCACCATCTTGACGGGAACGTAATGGAGGCCACCCAAATGTTAAAAGCTTAAATCAAATTACGACCAACCTAATCATCTGATCTCTACCAAATTTTGCAACAACATACCTTCGTGTGAGAAGCGGTCTTTGAACAATCGACAAGGTCATCAGCCCAAAAGTTTACAGATAGCGGCCATGTATGTGTGCAAATCGATTCACCATATCAATTATCAAACACGGTGAAACCGAATTGAATGAAATTTTATACAGAGGTAGCACTAGCAAAGGGCACCTCATATCCATGTTTAATAACCTTATAGCACGTTGTATTTCAACAAGCTACTACAAACAACATTAAATTATACTCCTTGAAAAGGACAAATAGTTATAACAATACCCATGCATTTAGGAGAAAGTAGGCTATATGTTCTTTACTGAACATCTTGTTTTTACATTTTCATTTCTTCCAACAATCTCCATTCAAATACTGAGGCGACAGTTTACGAGCTCGCTAGGTGAGAGCCTATCACCCTGGTTACAGCCTAGCTAGTGGGTGAACATATTACCCTCAGATACATCCAGCAGCAAACTGTCGTGTCGTGTTGAGTTAAAACTTCAAAGAAGAGTGGTTGTGTTTGGAGTTTCCCTGGAAGTGCAACTCAGATTTCCTTCATTTCACCGGTGAACTTTCCGTTCCGCAAAATAATTAAAAACTCTACGAAACTGAAATTTCGGAAGAGCGACAGTTTAAACAAATCAGTCCGAGAGTACGTTGTCACGGTCCAATATCGTCGCGCACAGTAGTTGCACACAACCAATATTTTTTGATGTGTAACAACTTTCCGCTCGGTTGCTGGATAGTTTTGTGGGAGTGATTTTGAAAATTGGGGACGGAAGTGAATCGGGCGGAAGTGGATCGAACGGAAGTGGATCGGACGGAAGTGAAGACGCACTGCCAGAAAAATGGGACGGAAGTGAATCGGGCGGAAGTGGATTGAACGGAAGTGGATAGGACGGAAGTGAAGACGCACTGCCAGCTGGATGTACAATTGAAAACGTGTGTATTGGAAAGAAGGCAGTGTGTGCTCTGTAGCGCGAGAATGTTATGGCAATACAGTAGGCAGTGCATTTAGCTTATCTGCAGTGCCATTGTTTTTACTCTGTAGTTGAATATCTTAGCGTATAGGAGCGATGAAATCTATAATTATATTTTACTTTTCTATTTTAATTGTAATACCTAGCTGTAAGTTGTTGTATTTATAGAATTAAATTTTCATATTATGATAATAGAGTAAGGTGTAAATAGTTGTACAATAAGATTGTATCTCTTAAGATCTGTTATTATAATAAATTATAAATAGTTATAGTATTAGTATTATATACCTATTAGTACTTTTATTTTATAGATGTAAATTCCGACAGGTCCTATATAAAAATGTATTGTATACATGTATTTGATCAAATGGAATTAATAAAAAAATCTATCTATCTATCTATAACAGGCACTGGTTTGACGAGCACAGTGGCAAATGTTTCACCGACTTTGATTTGTCATTGAGCAGTTTATGAAGCTTCACGTTGAAGGTTGAATATCACATGGGGTAGGACAAAGACGACAAATGACATTTAAGTAAGCGGCATTATTGTCAAGCTGTGGGTGAGTAGTCAAATATTAAATGCATAACAGAATGTTGTTATATGAGTTGAATAAAAGCTGTATTTTTATCATTTGTGAGACTAGGTCATTTCATGATTGTAGGAAGCCATGTTTTGATTGTTTACGACGAACTGTATGAGAGCCTTGAGAATAATGAATGTTATAGTTACTGAGGAATGTGCTCACAGTATTTGAGAGTACTGTCGACGTTGTGTGTCACTTTGTTATTATGAATTATTAATGTAAAAGGAAGGAAGGAAGCTAGTAGTGTCCGTTAATCTCACGATCATGATCCACGGTAACTCCCTTTTACGTGGAATGCGAACCACAGGACATGGCATTTCAATTCGAAAATCTGACATGTATTGACCGGGTATCAAACCCGGTCCACCTTGGTGAGAGACTAACAGCTTGACCGCTGCGCCACAAATGTGACAGTAGCATATCTCCAATTCAATCTATACATTCATCATAGTACCAGTATGAAAATGGAGAGTAAATTAACATTGTAAGAATGTCCAAGCTGTGTAGTATACGAGTAGGATAACATGTCAGATGTTACACATCATATGCGACTACTGTAAGGCTCGTATCATTTTAAAAATTAAATTATAGATCATTGAATTCCTGGCCACAAGAAAGGAAGCTTGTAGTTTTACGTTACCATTAATCACGTGATCATGATCGACGAGATCTCCATTTTACGTGGTATCTGAACCGCAGGACA
Source organism: Meconema thalassinum (assembly GCA_946902985.2). Lineage (NCBI taxonomy): Eukaryota > Metazoa > Arthropoda > Insecta > Orthoptera > Tettigoniidae > Meconema > Meconema thalassinum. The sequence goes on from OX336392.1 coordinate 552,700,333, forward strand.
TGATATTTCACTTCAAAAATCGAGTCTCGTCCGTATGGTGAGAGGCAAGCCGCCTGTCCACTGCACCATACTACTAGGTCTCACATCATTGTTGTTGATCTAAATATCACTTACCCTAGTTGCTGGCGGCCGGAACTCAATTTGCAGACTTGAGAGCTCCACTTCGTGTGTGGTTGGTGCGGCTACAATATTGCATTACCTTAGACTGTAAGTGTGCAGCCCCATGTGATGAAGTTATCCTGTCCCCAACTTGTGACATTACACTGCTCAGCTCTCAACGTCCATTGTGTTCTTCAGAATACCTCCACATAGTCCTTGATATCTCACGATCTTACACAAATTATCAACATTTCCTTTTGAATTATTTATGTGACGATCAAATTAGGTTTGGGCTAAATAGGTTGGGGAAGATTTATGAAAACTCTTCATAGGTCAAAACACTGGGGGTATTTTTATTTTTGCACATTTGTAATTGGGGGTTATAATAATAATAATAATAATAATAATAATAATAATAATAATAATAATCATCATCATTATCATCATCATCATCATCATCTTGCACAGTTTCCAGCCACTGGCCGGGTCTGTTTGGAACACAAGCCTCTCCAACGCCTTCTGTCTTCCCACCATCTCTCAGCATCCACCCTTGTCCAGTCTTCTCCTCTCTTTTCACGCTTTCTTCCACCCCCTTCAGCCACCAGTCTTTCGGTCTTCCTCTCGGTCTCTTTCCTTCCCACTTCGTCTCGTGTATCCTCCTGGGTATCCTCCATTCGTTTTACAGGTCCATACCATCTAAGTCTAGATTTCTCTATACCATCCTGTAATGGTTCCTCCTTCATTAATTCTCTGGTCCTCTCATTTCTTATTCTATCCATCTTTGTACCTCCAATACTGCTTCTCAAGAACCTCATCTCACTGGCCTGTATTTTGCTCTTCTCCCTTCCTTTCATAACCCAGGTCTCCGAGGCATATGTCAGGATAGGGACATAGTACGTCCGATATATGATCTTTTTGCTGTTCTGAGGGATATCCTTGCTCCATATCATGCTTCTCACACTCCTCCGGAATGCTTCTGCCTGTCTCCCCCGCTCATTTATTTCTCTATCGTTTCTTCCATTATCTTGTATCAGGCTTCCCACACACTTGAAACTCTCCACTTTCTTCAGCTGTTCCCCACCAATTGTTATTCCCGTTGTGGTTATTTCCTTCTTCCTTGTTGTGATCACCATCTCACTCTTATTTATGCTAAATTTCATCCCATATCCTTGTATTATTCCTTCCCACACGTCGAACTGTTCCTGTACCTCCTCCTCCTTGTTTCCGCAAATCATCTGCAAACACCATTGCTTGCATCTTTCCTTCCCCAATTACTTGTGCCACTCGGGTCATTATGTCATCCATCACCACAATGAAAAGTAACGGTGACAGTGCACTTCCTTGTTTCAGGCCGTTTCTCTGTTCCAACCAGTCTGATCTCTCTTCTCCCACTTTCACACAGCTCATGCTTATTATTATTATTATTATTATTATTATTATATCGTATGGCCTCGGGTGCCGGGTTTAAGCTTTGTTATTTGCGTCCAGAGGGCAGCTTGCATGTCGAATTGTGTTGTTCCTTGGAGCGCTATGAAAGTCAAGGAGGTTTGATATCTAAGCTCCTTGACACTACAGCGCTTTCTAGTAGACAATGGAGAAACTTTATGTGTTGGCGGAAAATCTCGAGATTAATTTTGCCATTATGAACACGGCCTACTGAATTCAAATGGGTTCTTTAACTTGCCAACAACGTATGACAGGCCTACGCGTCATGCAGTTAGCCCAATTTATGAAATTTCCATGCAGGAATAACTGTTTTGCTACATGTTGCTTCCTGCCAGAAATCTATTAGAACATTAGAAATCTATACAAACTGAATGCAAAATTTACTACACAACGCATAATTAAACTAATTTTCTGAATAACGTCAAGCACAACATCTATAAATTACCCCGAATTAAAATGTGACCTGAAATACTTAAAATAATGATAATAATAATAATAATAATAATAATAATAATGATAATAATAATTTAGAAAGAAAGAAAGTAAGAAAGAAAGATCATACTTGGCCCAGACTACAAAAATGGCATCTACATCATAAAATCCAGGCAAGAAATATACTCGAAGGTAGAGAAGATCACAGACACAATGCAAAATCGCAGAGGGTTCTTCGACGGTCATTTACGACGGTTAATCGACTCCGGATGGACGAAACGTATCTTCAGTATCTTTGACTCAAAACAAAAAACGACAATGAAAAGGTACGTTAACGTCCAGAAAGATCTTAAAGAAATGGGGATACGAGCAGAAGATGCACAAGACCGAAATCTTAGTAGAGCAACCATCAAGACGTGTGGTGGGACTTTCCGGGCCGAAAAACGGACAACTGGTGCGAAATGGACAGAGGAACGTCGTGCTTAACACAGTGAGCTCATGAAGACAATGTGGATCAAGCGAAAAATGAACAAATGCCAGAATGTAAAATGAGGCTTATCGTGGTCGCTAGTTGTTGTTGATGATGATAATTGTTGTTTTAAGGGGCCTAACATCTAGGTTATCGGCCCCTAATGGTTTGGGTGATCGTGAAGATGAAAAAGAAATGCAAACTTAAAACTAAAACTAACTACTAACCTACATACTAGAAGAAGAAATTGAAAACTAAAGGAGAATAAGGCAAATAAAGGACAGGAGGAAAAGAAATGCCCTCAACCCTCGAAGAATGCGGATTGAGGGACTTGGAAGGAAGGAGAGCCATGAAAGGCAGATAGCAAAGGGAAAGAGGAGAGAGAGCCGTGAGCTCCTGAGGGTGTAGCAATATCTAGGGTGCAACAGAAGTGGTGGGGCTACATACACCCGGCCTCCTTGAGGGCCTTGAGCAGAAGGCAGGAGCTAACATGAAAAGAAAAAGAAGGCTGACTCCTCGCAGAAGGAGGGTATCAGAAAAGATGAGACAAGGGCCAATTAAGGCGGGAAAGGAAGAGACTCCCTAGGCCTCGGATACCCTAATACCGTCGGGGTCGGAAGAGAACAAGAGTTGACCAAGTGAGGTCGACAGGAAAGAAGACAGAGAGGAGCCCGGCACAAGTAAGTGGAAGCAATGCCGGACTCAGCTGAGGCCCCGTGGTCACCAACCCACGTCCCACTAGATGTGAGCCCCTGGGGGAGGTCCCTAGTAGGCCGATTAGCATAATTGAATGAATGAATTACACTTTAATAAAATAACGACACTTCGTCTACTGCGTTTGGACTATTTGGACATGTTGCCAACACGATAAAAGAATGATGTTAAGTTTATATGAAGATATTAGTAACATCAATAGCCTAAATCAAACTGCCAAGGGGTACTCATAATAAGCTGTGTTGTAAGGCGGCTACTTGTAGTCTAAGCTCATTACCGGATGTGGTAGGAGAACACTGTACCTGGTTTGCTCTGTTGTAAGTCTACTACTTGTGGTTGGAGCACGCTGTTTGAGTTACTGTGTAAACTCCAGCAGTCCCCATGTGATTGCATCCGCTGGCTGCGCTATATTTAAACCCAAACCGGATTGAGGATGAACTAACAACTAGGCTCATCAATTATTCCGCGACTTCTTAATTGAGCAGGGTTAATGAAGCATGATATTGGTTTGCCTTGAACCAGTTCCCGACTGGCCTCGCATGCAGGGTGTCTCAACGTGCGGTGTAGACTGTCCAAATAAAGATGGTTAATTGACTATGTCATTGGACGTCTAGTGTTTGCCAATGGAAACAAATACGTATTTAAATATTTTTTTTGACTTGACCAATCGATAGATATACTTCACATTATCATGGAATAAGCTTAACATATCCAACATGAGGAAACTTGAAAGTCTAAAAGCCAGATACCTGAAACGCATCCTCCAGATCTCTAAATTCACCGATAACAAACTAGCCAATGAATCATTCTTCCTATATGGCATAAAATGTACCTTCAACCTACAGGACACATGCCTCCATCTTCATCCTCGAAGAGAGATGAGAAAAGGCATGGCAGATTCCAGTGGATATCGACTCCACGGAAGCACTACAGTCAGGCACATGGATAGGTCAAAACTTCGAGCTCAGACATATACCTAGTATATTGTTATGTCCTCAGGGGCGTAACTGAGAAAGGGCGGTATTAGAGGTAGGGGTTGTGAATTAGCTGGAAGACCCAACGTGTGTGTAAATTGTGCTGAGTGATCTGCAAGCAGGATTTAGAGGTCGCTTAGCGGACATCAAATTGGCAGGTTAAAAGCTGAAGGAAGTAGGAGACTTCTGTTACTTTGGAAGTAAAAGAACCAATGATGCACGAAGCAAGGAGGATATAAAAAGTAGGTTCGCTCAGGCAAGGAAAGCATTTCTACAGAAAAGGAATCTGTTTACATCGAATATAGATTTAGGTCTTAAGAAGTCATTTTTGAAAGCCTTTGTCTGGAGCGTGGCGCTCTATGGAAGTGAAACTTGGACTATTGGTGCAGCAGAAAAGAAGAAAATTGAGGCGTTTGAAATGTGGTGTTACAGGAGAATGATGAAGATCAGAAGGGTAGATAGGGTGACAAACGAAGGGGTATTAAGACGAGTGGGAGAGGAGAGATGTCTCTGGCAACTGCTAATGCAGGGAAGAGATAGGTTGGTAGGACACATACAAAGACACCCAGGAATAGCAAGCTTAGTTATGGAAGGAAGTGTTGAGGACAAGAACTGTAGGGTTAGACCAAGGTTAGAATATGTTAAACAGATTGCCTCGGATGTAGGGTGTGGTAACTATGTAGAGATGAAACGATTAACTCAGGACAGGGAGGCATGGAGACCTGCATCAAACCAGTCAAAAGACTGAAGACTTAAACAACAACATAGCGGCCTTGTCCCGCGAGTGAATACGGGAACGTAGAGCAAGTGGTTGTGTACAGCTAAGTCAGCAGACAGGCCGGAGGGGCCCGTGTGGCGTATGTGAATTGGCCGCTCGGAGAAAGTTGGGAGTTAGGGGTTTGATTAAGGGGATCTAAGCAATGCAAGGATTCAATTCAAATGTGTAAAAGTGGTTTTAATTCTGTAAGTGTGTTGAGGGAGAGTCGCTAGTGAGCTTCTAGCGACACAAAATGTAATGGGATGATTACAAAGTAATTGGGGTTCGTGTAGGAAGGAAGCTTTACAGGAAAATAACCCTGAGCAGCACTCACCTGATCGGTAGAAGCGTAGTGACGTCGACGGACAGCAGCGCCGCAGTCGAAACATCCTTTCCTCAAGTCGTCGGGGTTATTTATAGTAGTTTTACTTGTGTTATAACTTGAGTCAGTACTTTCAAGCGTTTATGTGCCCTAGATTAGCTGCTGACCAAATGTTTACCTTGTGAGGCAATGTATCAGATTTGGCTCGCCAGGCCAGTGTGATTTGTTGTAGTTGCTTCGTCTTGGGGATTGTGGCGTGAAGAAGGGCAGACAGGTGGATGAAAGGGGGGGATTATGCCCCACGGGGGCTCTGGGAATAACATTTTACAAGATTCGCCACCCACGGCTCTCACTGGAAGAGCTGCACAACTGATGGTTACCTCACACTGGATGACAACTGCCAACTGTGTGGATTGAAATGTACGCAGTACCACCTGAAGAACTGCTCTAAAAGGACAATGACACTCGCCAATTACGCCAAATACCTATAAATCGTGTAAACGCATCTTAAGTGCACATTGTGCTTTGTAAATGATAAACAAAACAAGTAGTTCCGTGAAGAACTAAAGCCTATTTTCATATATCCTACTTATGTTAATTGCCACTATCATCATACAAAATGTCAGTTTGATTGCATAATAGATTCGTAGATAATGAGAACCGACTAAATATTGCGGATGGTCGCCATGTTCGATTTTATATATGTAGGTCCTCGAGTTATGTACTGTTACATGAAGATTATTGTGTACGTGTAGTATTCGAACTTCAATCGCATGATTAAGACACAAGAAGTAAAAACGCGATTTTAAAATTTCACACAGCTGCCATCTTGGGGTCATGGAAACAATTGAAAAAAATAAATCCCAGTGGATTAACATATGCATAAGTATTTACTGTACCAAGTGTTACTGCACTCGGATGGTTATTGTGAGAAAACATGTGAATATTTATACTTCGCGTCGCCGCCATGTTGGATTTGTGATCACCAGGTTATTGACAGTCCTGTAGGTGAACTTATGTTCATAGCCCCTATGAACATTAAAAAATGCAGTTTGATGGCTGTAATAGATTCGTAGATATTGAGATCCATCTAAATATTTCGGATGGTCGCCATGTTGGATTGTTATATGTATAGGCCATAGAGTCATGTACCATTAAAGGAAAATCATTGTGTAGGTTCATCATTCAAACTTTCACTTGGATCGCATATTACGACACAAGAAATAAAAACTTAATTTTAAAATTCGCACAGCCGCCATTTTGAGGTTATGTAAACAATTGAACGATGTTAGATGTCGGTGCATTACAATGTGTATAAACATATACTGTACCAAGTTTTATTGCCTTTGGTTCGTTAAATCGCGAGAAACGTCTATTTAAAAGTCGCAACTTCTCTTGGCCACCATGTTGGTTTTGTAGTTACCAGATTTTCAAATGTCACATGGGTGATCTTCTAGTAGTTTCCTTTATCACCGTGAGATATTCCAGGGTGATATCGGTAATAGTTTCGGAGATATTGAATGCTGGTGAAATATTTCGCACAGCCGCCATGTTGGATTGGAGAGATGTTACAAAATTTGAAGGGTACAGTCAGGGTCGTCCGGAATAGTGCTATGAACTTCCCGAGTTTCATTGTAATCGCTCCAGCCGTTTAGAAGTTATTAGGGACACACACACACACACACACACACAGACACACGGACAAAAGGTGATCTCATAAGCCTATTTTTTTCATAAATTAAAATAGGCTAATTGTCCTGTTACGACATCGATTACACTGAGGAACATATTAAAACCGATATGCACATATGGGCTCCATTTTAGTATATATTGGCACAACTGTGCCAAAGATTAATAAAAGAGGGACATTGCAATAAGGAGGGTAACTAGATACACCCAAATGCTCGTCGAGAAAAGTGGATGAAAGCGAGGAGGACAAAGAGGCGTACTACCAGTAATGCTTTAGATATGCCTTGAAAATGCACTTCGAAGCAGAAGGTTTAACATCAGTTTACAACCTAATGCCCAGAAGAAAATGTTAATAGCTTACAAACAATACTGTAACGAAATAATAAACTCAAAAACTGAAAACGTCAATATAAATGACGACACAAAACCAATATGAACACATGTTCCACATCAAGTCTGAATTGTCTCAGCGCAATACAGAATTCTGATCAAGAGGAATATCCTGAGCCTTGTCTATCTCAAGTCATTTCACCAAACTAGCAGAAACTTTCCCTTCTTAATCCCACAGATTCAACTCTGTGAAATAGTTCGTTAATCAAACAAGAGCTTGGTATCAGATAGCATTCTCACTGATTGTGCGTGATGTATTGTAACTATTGCTTTCCTGGCATTAATCGGCCTTTATTCTTGTAAAATGTAATATTATATTATTTTCTTTGAAAAGACTGAAATATAGCCAAACTTCCTCTGACACAACCAGTATAGTATTAAACAATGGCAAAAAAGTTAGGGTTGTAAAGAAATTCAAATATTTGGGTGAAGTTATAACTTCGGACACTAATGAGAAAGCATCACACTTAAACTAACACAAGCACAAAGAAATGCCTGGCCAACATACAAAAATAAGTTCCGTGACGGACTATTGAGCCTGCTTTTCTTAAAATGTAAGATCCATGCCAATCTATATATAGACCTATCTAGAATAATGACGAAGTTAAGTAGGTAATATCGAAATTTCTAATCAGTTCGGAATACTGTATACCTGGCATAATGTAGCCTAATAGAGCACTACAGTTGGCAGCCCTGGTGACTGAACATATTGTTAGTTCCATCTCTTAAGGTACAGAATAAAAAAATTGGTTGAAGTCCAGTGGATAGAATGGCCGTTACATGCAGTTAAACATTGGATCTATCAGCGCGCGTAAAATCGTGTTGGCAACAATGTCATGCATGTGTTGGTGAGAAATAATCTGAAATATTATGATCTCTTGTTGTGCCAATTTTGGATGAATCCATTTGTTAGTATAGAAGTTACATGTATTTTAATATTGAACCTATCAGCAGGCTTAGAGTCAATTTGGCAGCACTGACGTATATTAGTTTCTCCAAATTAATGTAGAATGTCAGGTACTATACGTGTGCAAATTTTTAAGCTGGTGGCTTACATACTTTCCGATATATTAATATTAGGGTAAAAAATAGAGACAGAATTTATTAAAAGTTGGCAGCCCTGTTGGTCTTAAGAATACCCTCGGTCATATCTGTTTTTGTACACACAGCACATACGAAATTTGATTGAATTCCAATTGATAGTGTATAAGTTATATGCATTAAAAATTGGACCTGTTAGCAGGCTAATAATCATTTTGGCAACACTGCCATGTATGGCCTCATGGAAATTAAAGTGAAATATTATCTATACGTGTGTCAATTTTGAAATACCTCCCATTCATACCTTCCAAGATATCCAACATGGAGCTCAAATTTCAATTACGATTTTTAATCAGTTGGTAGCACTGACATCATTTTCAAATACGGCATTGAGATATTCAGGTATTGATCTTTACTCCTACCATATTTCGTTTTGATTGCTGCAACCGTTTAGGAGTGGATAGGGACACACACACAGCCAGACAGACAGACAGAAGGACAGACAGACAGACAGACAGAAGGACAGACAGACACACATTTGCCCGGATCGATCTCATAAGTCTACTTTTTCCTCATTTTTGCAAAGTAGGCTAAAAATAACTGGATCAAGGAAGTACAAACGGATAAAGATTATTTAAACATTACGACGAGAAAGAAATCATATTTTGAAAAACAAATATTCGAGACTTCCTTTAGAAATTGTAAAACGTAAGCAGTGAGTCATCTGAAGACGAAAGAGCGGCAAGATCGACTCAAATGAAGACGTTCTGGGATTGAAGAAAGATGTTGTTGTAATAAGTTATATTGTGAAAGACTTGATACGTATTTGGTTAGATTTAAGTGCTCCAATGTGGGCGTAAACTCTACAAATAAATAACAAGAAGTTCCGTGACGAACTAAAGAGCCTACTTTTCTTAAAATTAAGATTCATGCCAATGATTAATCTACAGTATATGAACCTATCTAGAATAATGACGAAATTAAGTTGGTAATATCGAAATGTCTAATTAGTTCGAAATATACCTGGTATAGTGTAGCCTAACAGAGCACTACATTTGGCAGCCATGGTGACTGAATATATTCTTAGTTCTAACTCTTAAGGTACAGAATACAAAATTTAGTTGAAGTCCAATGTACGTTACATGCAGTTAGACATTGGATCTATCAGAACGCGTAAAAGCATGTTGGCAACAATGTCATGCGTGTGCTGGTCAGAAATAATCGGAAATATTATGATATCTTGTTGTGCCAGTTTTGGATGGAATCCATTTGATAGTATAGAAGTTTCATGTATTTTAAAATTGCACCTATCAGCAAGCATAAAATCATGTTGGCAGCACTGGCTTATATTAATAACTCCAAATTAATCAACAATGTCAGGTGCTATACGTGTGCAAAGTATAGAGCTGTTGGCTTGCATACTTTCTGATATATTGATATTAGGGTAAAAAATAGAGACAGCATTTATTAACAGTTGGCAGCCCTGTTTGCTCTTATGAATACGTATTGTCATATCTGTTATGTTACACATAACACATACGAAATTTGGTGGAAATCCAACTGATAGTATAGAAGTTACAAGTATTTAAAAATTGGTCCTATCAGCAGGCTTAGAATCATGTTGAAAGCACTGACATAATTTAGTTGCTCCAATTTTATCTAGAATGTCAGGCACTATACGTGTGCAAAGTTAAAAGCTGTCGGCTTGCATACTTTCAGATATATTGGTATTTGGATGAAGAAAATAGAGAGAGCAATTATTAACAGTTGGCAGCCCTGGTGGCTCTTAAGAATACGCTCAGTCATATCTGTTTATGTACCCACATTACATACAAAATTTGGTTGAAATCCAATTGATAGTGTAGAAGTTATATGCATTTAAAAATTGGACCTATCAGAAGGCTTAAAATTATATTAGCAACACTGTCATGTACGGCCTCCTGGAAATTAAACTTAAATAGTATTGTCTACATGTGTGCCAATTTTGTAGTAGCTCTTATGCATACCTTCGATGATATCCAACATGGAGCTCAAATTTCTATTGCGTTTCTTCAGCAGTTGGTAGCACTGACATCATTTTCAAATTTGGGCTTGAGATATTCCGGTATACATCTTTACTCATACTAAATTTAGTGTCGATTGCTCCAGCCGTTTAGGAGTTGATAGGGACACACACACACACAGCCAGACAGACAGACAGACAGAAGGACAGACAGACACACATTTTCCCGGATCGAACTCATAAGTCTACTTTTTCCTCATTTTTGCAAAATGTGAAAAGTAGGCTAATAACAGATAATAGTATTATTCTTGAGAAAAGTTAAGCAGAATAAAGTATTATAATGTGTGCATTTAAATAGCGCTCAGATCCTTTATGCATCATATCTAAATACTGCACTGTCGTTCGATCTGTAGAGCATGAGGTACAATTGAGGCGTTCAAGGGGGGAAAAAAATCCCATCTCAAGCGGAGCACATTTGGAGATAAACAGGTTTTTGGTAAACCGTGTACTGCATGAAACTTACAAGTGGGATATTATTTGATATTATTGAGGATTCGTGGAGTGTTGGTTAGCGTCCACCCCAGAGGTTCTTCCAGGCTCTTGGTGCTAAATGGGAACCTACCGGATAGTGGTGTGACAGAAAGAGGAGTGGGGAGAATCTGGCCAACCTACCGCATGCAAACTCCAGATGACAACGCCTGGTTAGTGATCACTTGACACAGCCAGGTCGCCTATTACCCATGAGGATATGGGACTCTATGATTTTTGGTGGTATGTATCTTCCTGTAAATGAGGATGATGAAAATAATAATGGTGATTTATTATTAATCTTTATGTTGGACGATATCGAAATGTAAATATTATATATCATAAAACTGTATCATAATGGGGGTCATTAAAGTACTACTTTTAATTATGATACGGTTTCTCCAACCAATCAGAGCTCGAGGTTCTGATTCATTGACTAATTAGGTAACGATAGCTTCGCACATGTGTCAAAATGCAACATGTCGGTCATGAATTTCATGATTTGGAAGTTAACAATGTAAGGGATATCAGATCAACCATTGTAGTTACAATCCCAAACACAAAGAAAAAATCAGTACGAACCTCTACGGTAACAAGAAAATACTATGCAAGAAATTTAGGAATCTACGACCAAAAGTTTGCAACACACCATCCTCCTGCCCTAGCCTATACCGACATGGAGTGTGTGCACCGTCCGTAAACAAACTGCGGAATATTGAAAAAAAAATAGCACTGTACCTTAATATCCGCAACTCCAATTTCTACACAGGGCATTTCATTCGTACGATTTCGCCGACAAGTTTAGTGAATGCTATTGTTGACATAAAGACACCAGAACGTCACGGAAGAAGCAGGCGTATGGCATTAGATCCGCGAAATTCAATAACCCAGCTCCATTCAGTAAAGGGATTTCTTATACGAAACATTTCCGCCAGATGTCATGACTGTTCTTTTTGGGACTCCGTTGATTTGCCTTCCGTTGGCATTCAATACGCATCGAATTTGAGGAATGACAAGTTGATAATACGATAAATTTTAATTTTAAAGGTTTGTAGCAGTCTGTTGTGTGTTATTTCATCAAAATAACATGTGATCCCACATAGTACCTGTGCGCTATCTGTTGGTGCTAGTTCAGGTTAAGCAATGTGTCAAAGCTTTCGAATTTGTTATTGGGTAGAGAGCAAATGCTGAGCCCACAAAATTCAGAAGAGAAAGAAGAACAAAGCTTTGGAAGGACTTGGATCCTTAGTGGGAATCCAGCGCATGCACTCTTGACTTAAGTCAAGCGACAGAATCTCGACAGATATTTAGGAAGTTTTATGTTAGAACATATGAAGCCTCCGTGGCTTAGGCGGCAGCACGCCGGCCTCTCACCGCTGGGTCCGTGGTTCAAATTCCGGTCACTCCATGTGAGATCTGTGCTGGACAAAACGGAGGCAGATAGGTTTTTCTCCGGGTACTCCGGTTTTCCCTGTCAACATTTCATTCCAGCAACACTCTCCACTCTCATTTCATATCATCTGTCATTCATTTAATCATTGCCCCAGAGGAGTGCGTCAGGCCTCGGCAGCCGGCACAGTTCATATCCTCGCCGCCAGACGGGGGCTTCATTCATTTCATTCCTGACCCGGTCGGAGACTGGAAGCAGGCTGTGGATTTTTCATGTTAGAACATATAATAAAGTTATAATTTTCGTTAAACATAAACAATCGTATGCAACTCGCCTATAATGGTAACTAGCAGAAGTACCCATTATTCGAACGGTCTTCGGTATTAATAACCAGATGTTACCAATTGATCTACTGTTGCAATGTTTAGGGGCCTTAAACCTGTTTGTTGGCAAAGAAAAATTATTAGCTAAAATGTGCTCTCAAACTAAATTTACCTAACGTGTTCTTCCTGGCGTGAAAATAAAATTGAAAACCTCGTAGACGAATATCAATACACGTCACATACGAACTGAGCCTAACTGTTGTGTCAAGTGCCTAACTACAGGAAGACCCCTTTTATAAATTATAAAGGCTTGTGGTGCATGAGAATTCAGTTTTCTTTAGCCTCCAATGGCCCAAATTCCTAAAATCAGCAAAAAACAGTCTACTATTTCAAATCAGGAATTTTTGAAAATAATGTTGCTGTTTGGAGATATAATAGACCTTCTGAACGACATATCGCACGTGTAAGTCGTGTGAAAAAGACCTAGGGTACTCCTTGAACCCCTTAAGCGCATTGATGAATTTTACAATTTTAGTTGGTTCCGTGACAACCTTATAGCCATTTGCAACCTTTCACAGAAATGTAATAAATGGAGTGGCATTACTTATTCCAGAAATAGACGGAAAGTTGATGCCACCTCTTGAGATACTTTTGTCATGGTTAGTGGCTTGCATTCCTTTTTAGTTTATTAAATGAAATTAGTTTTCTGGGAATATCTAAGAAACTGTTGGGTTTATAGCCTTAAGATATAGTTTTTGGGGACCCTTTACGGCTCTTGAGGGGCCCCGAGTTTTGTTTCTGACACCAAGGGTTTAAAAATGAGTTTGTCTCGTCGTTGTACGCCATAATAATGATAATAATTAAAGTAATAGTAATAATAATAATATAACAATATAGGGATAGGGATATAATAGACCTTCCGTACCATACCCGAACGTGTAAATCGCGTCAAAAATTCTAGAGTACCCCTTACCCCTTAAGCGCATTATATGTATTGATGAATATTTCAGCTTAATTTGGATCCGTTATAACCTTATTGTCGTTTGCAAACCTTCTCAGTAATATAATACATGGAATTGCATTGCGTCTTACAGTTATAGATGGACCTCTGAGATAATGTTGCCATTGTTACCGGCATGCATTCCTTCATTAATTTATTAAGTGAAATTAGCTTTTTGGGAATATCTCGAAAAATGTTGGTTTTAGGGCCTTAACATGTGGTTTTCGGGGTTCTTTCAGGGCCCCCGAGTTTCGTTTCTCACATAGAGGCGCTGAAAATGAGCTTTGTCTCACCCTTCTACGCTTATTCCAGCTTGTATTTTAATGGGGTAGGCCCCCTGTTATGAGAGGTACGTAGAAGAGTTACATCAATGATTAGTGTCGTGCCTCTGATGGATATCTGTATCAAATTTTACGTTAATCCACCGAGCCGTTCTCGTGTTATAAGGACACAAAATATTGTCCACAGACAAACAAACAAACAAACAAACAGACAGACAAAAATTTTATTTTTGCGCGCATCCATCATCAAACAGTCTGAAACGCGCAAATAACGCAAATTTCCGTGGAAATTCAGAAAAAACAGACAAACTTTCATTTTTAGCCTATTTTCAATTTTGAAAAAATAGGCTTATGAGATCACCTTTGTCCGTGTGTGTGTGTGCGTGTGTGTGAGGTGTGTGTGTGTCCCCCCCTAATAAAATCTAAACGGCTGGAGCGATTTCAATGAAACTCGGTAAGTTCATAGCACTATTCCCGGCGACCCCGACTGTGCCCTTCAAATTTTGTTACGTCTCACCAATCCAACATGGCGGCTGTGCGAAATGTTTCACCAGCATTCAATATCTCCGAAGCTATTACAGATATCGCCCTGAAATTGTGTACGTTGATAAAAGGCACTACTAGAAGTTCGCCTATGAGACTTTCAAAAACCTGGTGACTACAAAACCAACATGGCGACCAAGTGAATTTGAAATGTTTTAATAGACTTTTCTCGTGATTTAACTATCCAAACGTAATGAAACTTGGTACAGCAAATGTTTATACACATTGTAATGCACTGGAGTCTAATTTACTTCAATTGTTTACATAATCTCAAAATGGCGGCTGTGCGAAATATTTCACTGACATTCTATATCTCCGAAACTATTACAGTTATCACCCTGCTATTTTGTACGGTGATAAAGGGTACTGATACAAGTTTACATATGTATATTTCATAAACCTGTAAAGTACAAAACGAACATGGCGACCAAGTGAATTTGAAATGTTTTAATAGACTTTTCTCGTGATTTAACTCTCTGAGCGCAGTGAAATGAGGTACAGTAAATGATTTTGCAGATTGTAATGTACTGCCATCTAATTTAATTCAATTGTTTACATAACCTCAAGATGGCGGCTGTGCAAAATTTTAAAATTAAGTTTTTATTTCTTGTGTCGTAATCATGCGATCGAGGTGAAAGTTTGAATAATGAACCTAGGCAATAATTGTCCTTGAATGGTACATAACTCTATGGCCTATACATATAACAATCCTAAATGGCGAGCTTCCGAAATATTTAGACAGTTCTCAATATCTATGAATCTTTTACAGCAACCAAACTGAATTTTTTATGTTCATAGAGACTATGAACATATGTTCACCTAAAGGACTTTCAGTAACCTAGTGAGCACAAATCCAACATGGCGGCGACGCGAAGTATAAATATTTAAATGGACGTTTCTCGCGAATTAACTATCCGAGTGCCGTGAAACGTTGCACGTTAAATGCTTATACAAATGTTGATCCACTGGCATCTAATTTATTTCAATTGTTTGCATAATCACAAGATGGCTGCTGTGCGTAATTTTAAAATCTCTTTTTTAGCCTATTTTCAATTTTGAAAAAATAGGCTTATGAGATCACCTTTTGTCCGTGTGTGTGTGCGTGTGTGTGTGTGAGGTGTGTGTGTGTGTGTGTCCTAATAACTTTTAAACGGCTGGAGCGATTTCAATGAAACTCGGTAAGTTCATAGCACTATTCCGGGCGACCCCGACTGTGCCCTTCAAATTTTGTTACCCCTCACCAATCCAACATGGCGGCTGTGTGAAATATTTCACCAGCATTCAACATCTCCGAAACTGTTCCCGATATCACCCTGGATTTTTTTACGGTGATAAAGGGAACTACTAGAAGTTCTCCCATGTGACTTTTGAAAGACTGGTAACTACAAAACCAACATGGCGGCCACGCGAATTTGCGACTTTTAAATAGACGTTTCCCGCGATTTAACCAACCAAACGCAATAAAACTTGGTTCAGTATATGTTTATACACTTTTTAATGCACCGATATCTAACTTCGTTCAATTGTTTAAATAACCACAAGATGGCGGATATGCGAAATATTTCACCGGCATTCTATATCTCTGAAACTCTTAGAGGTATCACCCTGAAATTAAGTACGGATATAAAGGGCACTACTGGAAGTTCATCTATAAGACTCTCAAAAACCGGTTAACTACAGAACGAACATGGCGGCCAAGCAAATTAGAAAATTTTAAATAGACCTTTCTCGCGATTTAATGTTCCAAACACAATGAAGTCTGGTACAGGAGATGTTTATACACATTGTAGTGCACTGGTATCTAATTTAATTCAATTGTTTACATAACCTCAAGATGGCGACTTTGCGAATTTTAAAATTAAGTTTTTATTTCTTGTGTCGTAATCATGCGATCGAAGTGAACGTTTGAATAATGAACCTACGCAATAATTTTCCTTTAATGGTACATGACTCTATGGCCTATACATTTAACAATCCATCATGGCGACCATCCGAAATATCTAGACGGCTTTGAATATCTACGAATCTATTATAGCAATCAAACTGAATTTTTTATGTTCATAGGGGCTATGAACTTAAGTTCACCTATAGAACTTAAAATAACCTTGTGGTCACAAATCCAACATGGCGGCGACGCGAAATATAAATATTCACATGGTCGTTTCTCGCAATTTAACCATCCGAGTGCAGTGAAACTTGGTAAAGTATGTCCTTATACGAATGTTAATCCACTGGCATCTAATTTATTTCAATTGTTTCCATAACCACAAGATGGCAGCTGTGCGAAATTTTTAAATTTCCTTGTTACTTCGTGTGTCCTAATCATGTGATTGAAGTTTGAATGCTACAGGTACACAATAATCTTCATGTAACAGTACATAACTCTAGGACCTACACATATAAAATACAACATGGCGACCTTCCGAAATATTTATTCGGTTATCAGTATCTACGAATCTATCACAGCAATCAAACTGAAATTTTGTATGTTGATAGTGGCAATTATCATAAGTAGGATATATGAAAATAGGCTGTATAGTTCTTCACGGAACTACTTGTTATATATATAGAGAGAGAGATTCAATATCTCTATATATACTCGTATGGAAATTATAAAACTCGACGATGTTGAAGTGTAAATATTATATCTCAGAAAATGAGGGTCATTATAACACTATTTTTCATTGTGAAACAGTTTCTCCCACCAATCAGAGCTCAAGAAACAGCTGTTTGACCAGTTAGGTGAGGATAGCATCGCACCTGCGCTGAGTTGCAAGGCCTTCTAATTTAAATTTCATGGGGTAATCGAGGAGACCATGGTCAAATACAAGGTATTCTGTGCGTCCCATGCGCTCTGTTCAGTACATAAAACTGGCGAAATCTCGACAGATATTTATGAATATTTATGTTCGAACATAAAATAGTTATAATTATCATCCAACATAAACAGTCGTATGCAACTCGCCTATAATGGTAATTAAGACACTCGTATGGAAATTATAAGACTCGTTACGCTCGTTTTATAAACATACTCGTGTCTTAATTATTGCCATTATTGGCTTGTTGCATAATGTACTATTATGAGCAGATCGCCAATAAACAAATTGTCTCTCTAATTGAGTTTGCAGCTGTCTATATGTCGATTAATTCGTGTCAACCCTTGACGTAACAAACTACGACTGTTGGCGCTTCGAATTGTCTGTATCCTGCATCCAGGTTGTTTATCGATGGCTAATTACTTTTGGTTAACGTAATCGCCGCCTTGTACTTGGGGGTGTGAAATAACCTGTTACATTTTACTTTAGCCTATTATCATTCATAGGCGGCTTCGGAGGCGTAGTCGGTAGCATGCTGAGTTTCTATGCCCAAGATAGCGGGTTCAAACCCAGCCGATGCCGTCGGATTTTTTAAGAGCGTTAAAAATCCCTCAGTATGCCTTTCTTCGGAGGGGAAGTAAAGCCAGCGGTCCCATGTCATAGATTTATGGCATGTTAAAGAACTTTCCACTAATTACACCTGTGTGAAGCTAAATTGGATAGGTTAAGAATGTAAACACCGCTCTTAGGTTTCTACGTTCGTTGCCAAGAGCCGACTGCGGTGGCGTCTAGTAGCTAAGTTCTGAACTTGGCCTAGTAGTCGTTGACGGTGACGCTTGGCGGCAAAATTAGGAACTATTTGAAAAATTCTAAGTTGCAGTACTTAAATTAAAAAAACAGATAACGCACACTAATACAGTCATCACAATTAACACCGGTTATCAGACAGATTCTACACACACCCAAAGTACACGGGGCTACATGACCGCGTTGTCACAGCCCCTAAACTTAAGAACCAACCAACTATTATCATTCATAATAATAATATAATATCGTATGGCCTCGGTTGCCGGGTGCAAGCTTTGCTAATTGACATCCAGAGGGCAGCTTGTGTGTCGAGTTTAATGCTCCTTGGAGCGCTATGAATGTCAAGGAGGTTAGATATCTAAGCTCCTTGATGCTATACCGCTTTCTAGTAGAGAAATTAGGAACTGTGTGTTGGCGGAAAATCCCGAGATTAATTTTGCCATTATGAACACTGCCTACTGAATTCAAATGGGTTCTTTAACATGCCATCAACGGATGACATGAGTGTCGTGATTTTTGTCGCCTTTCAAAAATCACTTGCCACGGCCAGGAGCGAACCTGAAATCTTGGGGTTGGTAGTCCGACACTATAACCACTCACCCACCGTGGCAAGCATTATCATTCATGAAAAATAGGCTTATGAGATCACCTTTTGTCCATGTGTGTGAATCCCTTCCTAATAACTTCTAAACGGCTGGAGCGATTTCAATAAAACTCAGTAAGGTCATAGCACTATTTTGGTCTACCACGACCGTGCCCTTCAAATTTTATTACGTCTCACCAATCCAACATGGCGGGTGTGTGAAATATTTACTGGCATTCTGTATCTCCAAACCGACGAGTTATGTTCAAGCTGCTGCAGGAGCAACCAATGATTTCAGCATCATGGTAGGGGTCCACCAGGGCTCTGCCTTGTCACCTCTGCTGTTCATTCTTGTCATGGATACTGTCACATCAGACCTGCACAAGCCAATCCCATGGACGCTTCTGTATGCTGATGATGTCATGTCAGCTGCAAACAGCAAACTTGAACTCCAGCACCAAACACAAATGTGGAGTGACCGATTAGCTGAATATGGCCTGCGACTCAATAAAAGGAAGACGGACTATATGACTTTAGATCCCCAAGAAGTTGGGACCATCAGCGTTGACGGAGAAGATCTCCCTCGTGTAACAAAATTCAAATATCTTGGATCTACTGTCTCTGACAATGGAAGAATCATTGACGAGTTCAACGCAAGGACGCAGGCGTCTTGGTTGAAATGGCGTGCGACGACAGGTGTGACCTGTGACCGCCGGATGAAGGACCACCTTAAATCCAAGATCAACCGCACTGTTATCCGTCCAACGCACTCTAGGATACCGAGTGTTGGCCCACTACAAAAGAGGTTGAACGTCGGCTAAGCGTCATGGAGACAACGATGCTTAGGGTGGACAGGCGGCGTCACTAGAATGGATCATGTTACCAATGTTGATATACGGAAATGTTTCGGAGTGGCGCCGATCCATCAGAAAATGCGGGAGGGCCGTTTACGCTGGTTTGGCCATGTGCTGCGTGCAGAAGACACAATAGCTAAGTCAGCATATACCCCGGAAGTCACGGGAAAGAGGCCCAAGGGACGACCAAGGCAGAGTTGGGTTGATACGATCCATACTGACCTGAAGACCGCACATCTACACCCAGATATGGCTCAAGAGCGAAAGAAATGGAGACAACGAATCCTCACAGCAGACCCTGCCACTAGGCGGGACAAATGCTAGGAAGAAGGAGAAGAAGAAGATTCTACATCTCCGAAAATATTACTCATATCACCCTGAAATTTTGTACGGTGATAAAAGGCACTACTAGACGTTCACTCTTGTGACTTTCAAAAACCTGTTAACTACATAACGAACATGGTGACCAAGCATATTTGGAACATTTAAATAGACAGTTCTCGCGATTTATCCATCCGAACGCAGTGAAAATTGGTACAGAAAATGAGTATACAAATTGCAATGCACTGACATATAATTTGTTTCTATTGTTTACATAACCTCAAGATGGATGGCTGTGCGAAATTTTCAAATTGAGTTTTTATTTCTTGTGTTTTAACATGCGATCGAAATCAACGTTTGAATAATGAACGTACACAATAATACTCATCTAATAGTACATAATAGTAAAAATGGAGGAAATCATGGGTAATGAATACAAGATGAAAATAAATAAGTCAAAGACAAAAGTTATGGTCTGCGATAAAAAGGCAGACTCTAGTATGAAATTAGTGGTGGGCAACACTAGAAAATGTTAAAGGATTTAAATATCTCGGAAGCAAAATTACCAAAGATGGAAGAAGCAAGAAAGAAATCAAATGTAGAATTGTACAAGCCATATTAGCATTTCACAAAAAGAAGCGTTTATTCACTACAAATTCCATTAATCTTAAAACCAGAAAACGATTATTAAATGCGTATGTTTGGAGTATTGCCCTTTATGGTTGCAAAACGTGGACAATTGGAAAAGAAGAAAAAAGGACAATACATTCTTTTGAACAATGGTGTTATAGAAGAATGCTAAAAATTATCTGGACAGAAAAAATAACGAATGCTGAAGTATTTAAAAAGTAGGAGGGAAATTATACCTTATGGAAAAGCATGAAGACGAAGAGGACTAGACTGATAGGACATATTTTGAGACACGATAGCCTGCTGAAAACGGTATTGGAGGGAATGGTTGAAGGCAAAAGATGTCGAGGAAGAGCATGCCTACAATATGTACAGCAAATCATATCAGATGTAGGATGCAGAAACTATGAAGAGGAAAGCTATAAATAGAGCTGCACACCAATCCATGGATTGAATACTTAAGAAGAAAGTACATAACTTTATGGCCTACATATATTAAAGTCCAACATGGCGATCATCCGAACTTTTTAGACGATTCTCAATATCTATTAATCTATGACAGCAATCAAACTGAACTTTTGCATGTGTATAGAGGATATAAATATAAGTTCACCCATCCGTCGTTGAATAACCTGCTGAACACAAATCTAACATGGCGACAACACGAAATATGCTTATTAAAATTTTAATCCACTGGCTTCTAATTCATTTAAATTATTTTCCTAACCACAAGATGGTGGCTGAGCGAAATTTTAAAATCTCGTCTTTTTCATTTCTTGTGTCCCAATCATGCGATTGAAGTTTGAATAAAGCACTTTCACAATAATCTTCACATTACTCAAAGACCTATATATAGATAAAAATCCAACATTGGTACCATCCGAAATATTTAAACGGTTCTCAATATCTACGAATCTATTAGAGCATTCAAACTGAAAATTGTATGTTGATAGTGGCAATTAACATAAGTAAGATATATGAAAATAGGCTGTATAGTTCTTCACTGAACTGCTTGTTACTAGTTTGTTCATCTGTAATGAATCGTGTTCTTAAGTTGCTTATGAACCCGGTATTATCCCGTAGTTGAAGCTGACAATCAATAGAAAACTTTTCAAGGATGCCTGAGATTAGTATTCTCCCTACGACTTGTTCCCACGAAGCACCGTGTACCTCATTTCAGCTCTCAGATCAGAATTTCAATTCTCTCGGAGGGACCTTTGGGACACAGTTTGTAACAATGTTTCAGACTAAGTCAAGCAGGTAGCATGACTGGGAAGGCCCGCTGTCCTCGTGGTGTGATTCCATCCTCGACAGGAGCCTGTCTCTCTCTTCACCGTAACAAAATAGAATAGGATTTGCATACATCACGTGTTCCGCGACGCGGCATTGTACGTCACACTCGCCTCCTAGCTTCTGACGGCAGCCATGCATTCACATTTGAATGACTCCTTATAATATTCGTGACAGTTTCACTGCGGTAAATAAAGCACAACAAGTTATTCATCGAAGCTTGAGCATCTCCTTTCCTTTCAACGAAATTTCCTTTTGTCTTTAAATTATCTCAAGCACACTCTGTACTTTGAGATTCTCATCAAATGCTGTTGTTGTTGATGGTGAAATCACTTTATGGGTGTTAGTATAAAATGACATACAAATGACCATGATAGTCCGATTACGTATTGACGATGTAACTATAATAATATTTCTATAACCATAAGTCAATATATATTGTACATTAAAACCGTACAGTCGCATTGTGATCTTCCTCAATGTAATTTAGGCAAGGCCCATTCAAAATATTACCTCGTTTTCATTCCATTATGTCTCTATTAGCCTACTTCATAAATACATATCCAACTATCAGTTCTAATGCCGTTTTCACCAACGTCAATTATCTCGTAATTCATATATATAAAGCTCAATGTTTGTCTGTCTGTCTGTCTGTCTGTCTGTTATGTATACAAATCCACACCGTTTCACCGATCTGAACCAAAATTTGCATACTTACCCTTCGGAACCCTGCGGGTAACCCTGTCCACTTGAAATTTCCGACAGACCACCCCATTCCCTGCATTTAGGCCCTTTGGCCCAAATCTACACCGTTTCACCGATCTCAACCAAAATTTGTATACTTACCCTATGTAACCCTGTGAATAACACTATCCACTTAAAATTTCGGACAGACCACCCCATTTCCTGCATTTAGGCCCTTTGGCGAACATCTACACCGTTTCACCGATCCGAACCAAAATTTGTATACTTACCCTTTGGAACCCTGCGGGTAACCCTGTCCACTTGAAATTTCGGACAGACCACCCCATTCTCTGCATTTAGGCCCTTTGACCCAAATCTACACCGTTTCACCGATCAGAACGAAAATTTGTATACTTACCCTTTGGTACCCTGCGAGTTACACTGTCTGCTTGAAATTGCGGACAGACCACTCCATTCCCTGCATTTAGGCCCCTTGGCTTGAATCAACACCGTTTCACCGATCTGAACCAAAATGTGTATACTTACCCTTTGTAACTCTGTGAATGTCACTGTCCACCTAAAATTTTGGACAGACCACCCCATTTCCTGCATTTAGGCCCTTTGGCAAAAATCTATATCGTTTCACCGATTCGGACCAAAATTTGTATACTTACCCTTTCGAACCCTGCGGGTAACCCTGTCCACTTGAAATTGCGGACAGATCACCCCATTTCCTGCATTTAGGCCCTTTGGCACAAATCTACACCGTTTCACCGTTCAGACCCAAAATGTGTATACTTACCCTTTGGTACCCAGCGAGTAACATTGTCTGCTTGAAATTGCGGTCAGACCACTCCATTCCCGGAAAGAGGACAGGGTCCGTCCCAAAGGCAATGGAAAAAAGGGGTAAAACCGAACCCGCTCAGGAAACCCTCAGGGTTGCCAGCTCCCGAACTCACCAGCCATGAGCCCTTGAGGAACTAGCACTATCCAGGGTGCACCAGAAGTGGTGGGGCTACACACACCCTGCCTTCTTGAGGGTCTTGAGCAGAAGACATGAGATATTAAGAAAAGAAAAAGAAGGCTGACACCTTGAAGAATGAGGCTATCAGGAATGATTAGACAAGGGCCAATTATGGCGGGAAATTGAAAGAGTCGCTGGGCCTCGGATACCCTGATACCATCGGGGTCGGAAGAGAACAAGGGTTTGACCAAGGGAGGCTGACAGGAAAGAGAACTGAAAGGAGCCCGGCACCAGTAAGTAGAAGCAATGCCGGACTCAGCTGGGGTCCCGTGGTCGCAAACCCACGTCCCACAAGTTGTGAGAACCTGGTGGGTGGAGGGGGGAGGAGGGGGCAATGTGAGAATAGCTTGCTGATTCATCGCAAGTTGACATGAGAGGAATGTCCAGACCCCGCCGTGTTACCTGGTATTGCTGACTATGCTGATGTTCATACAGGGTCTTTGCTCAAACCACTGTAGTGTTACGAAAGAATGAGTGATTCACCGGTCAATGTGAATAGGACCGGGAACCCCCCGAACGTCTGTCATCATATATCGTCATCATCTGCGATATTCTCAGGTTCGTGCAGCTTGGACCCGAGCAGTACTCGATAAGCTCTTTCACTATAAGCATCGACTATAGGCCTAAGCCAGAAAATAACGTTCAGACTTTGGAAGACATCGAAGGTAGAAATCTGAATTACCTATATCAGATTTAAAATTACACCATGTTCGTTTAGTAGTCATTTTTCATTATCTTATTATTATCATAAGGGCAAATGACCTAGATGTTACGCCCATTATACCACTAATCACCACACACAATAAGTCTTCATCGCCTGTGAATTTTGAAATATTTCTTTCTATCACGGAAGTTTGTAAGTTTGTCGTGTCAATTCAACAGTAGTTTTCATTACCATCCTCATCAAAAGGGCAAATGGCCTAAATGTTACGTCCATTATACTACTAAGTAACACCACAGTCTTCATCGCCTGTGATTTTAAAATGTGTATTTCCATTAGTTTGTAAGTTTGATACACCCGTTCAGTAGTAGTCGTCTTCATTATCATCCTCATCAAAAGGGCAAATGATCTTGATGTTACGTCCATTATACAGTACTACTAAGCAACACCACAGCCTTCATTGCCTATGATTTATAAAATGTGTATTTCCATTAGTATGTAAATTTATTATACCCGTTCAGTAGTAGTAGTCTTCATTGTCATCCTCATCAAAAGAGAAAATGACCTAGATGTTACGCCCATTATACTACTAGGAAACACCACAGTCTTCCTCGCCGGTAATTTAAAAATATGTATTTCTATTATAGTGTAAGTTTATTATACCCGTTCAATAGTAGTCGTCGTCAGTATCATCTTCATCAATGACGTTGAGTGTTAAGGAGACTGAAATATTATCATCATTCCACCGGGCGAAGCCGGGTACTACTGCTAGTTCATCAATAAAGGTTATTTAACTTTGTACGAGCATTTCACCAAACACAAACGCTCTTTAACTTACCACTAACAAGGAATTACATTAAATGGCCAAATCTGACCACTTAACTCTCTAAAGCAGCTTTAAAGTGGCGGGAAACGGCCTTGCACATCTCACAATGTCAGTTTGTTTCTGAGTTTCACGCGTACTTTCATCCATATGAATATAAAGTATGTTTATGACATTGAAATTATAAAAGATCACACACACGTTACTAAGTTTTAATACCAAGAAAGACGAATACGGAAATTAAAATAAAAAAACTATATCCGAAGGGTTATTCGAACTCCTTCCAGCGCTGCATAATAAATTCAGAGTCTGCACATCCTCCGCTTACGCTACGAAGACAACTAGGTACCCCGCGTCCTTTTAAGCTATCTATTCACACAACTGCCAGTTCTCCTAAATACTTTGTTCATATCATTTTAAGCTTTTTCCACGAATAAGGTCTTCTGTATTTCCCTTCATTTATAATTATGTTCCAGAAAGTCTCAAGGAAGCGTCGCAAACAACAATCAGTGTTAGACGCTTCCTATTCTGTCCGCCATGCTCTCCAAGATGAAACCGAGTCTACGCATGCGCGAGAGCCGTAAAGCTTATTTGAGTAATTGCGAACCAGAATGGCCTCGAGAAATGCATCGAAGATAATCACGCATTAAATCTCGTATTTAAAAGTTAAATGGGAATTAACTAAATAATTGTTAGTGAAGAGTTGGTGAAAACGGCCCTAACCCAGATATTTCCACTTATATAGTTTCACAACCACATCTCTTCTATTCGGTGGTTTCGGTGCCGTAGTTGGTAGCATGCTGAGCTTCT
Organism: Meconema thalassinum; assembly: GCA_946902985.2. Classification (NCBI taxonomy): domain Eukaryota; kingdom Metazoa; phylum Arthropoda; class Insecta; order Orthoptera; family Tettigoniidae; genus Meconema; species Meconema thalassinum. The sequence goes on from OX336392.1 coordinate 552,726,036, forward strand.
GAGCCCAAGATAGCGGGTTCAAACCCGGCCGAAGACGTCGGATTTTTTAAGAGCGTTAAAAATCCCTCAGTATGCCTTTCTTCGGAGGGGAAGTAAAGCCGGCGGGCCCATGTCGTAGATTTATGGCATGTTAAAGAACCTTCTACTAATTACACCTGTGTGAAGCTAAATTGTTTAGGTTAGGAATGCAAACAACGTTCTTACGTTTTTACGTTCGTTGCTGCGGTGGCGTCTAATAGCTAAGTTCTGAACTAGGCCTAGTAGTCGTTGACGGTGGCGTTTTGTGGCAAAAGTAGGAACTATTTGAAAAATGATGTCAGTGCTACCAACTGCTGAAAAATCGCAATTGGAAGTTGAGCTCCATGTTAGATTTCTTGGAAGGTATACATGGGAACTATTTCAAACTTGGCACATACATTTTTAAATGCATATAACTCCTACACTATCAATTGGATTTCAACTAAATTTCGTATGTGCTATGTGTACATAAACAGATATGACCGAGAGTATTGTCAATAGCCACCAGGGCTGCCAACTGTTAATAAATGCTCTCTCTATTTTTTAACCAAATACCAATATATCAGAAAGTATGCAAGCCAACAGCTTTAATCTTTGCTCACGTATAGAACCTGACATTCTATATTAATTTGGAGTGACTTATATACGTCAGTGCTACCAACATGATTCTAAGCCTGCTGTGAGGTCCAACTTTAAATACATAAAACTTCTATACTATAATTTGGATTTCAACCAAATTTCGTATGTGCAATGTGTACAGATATAACTATTCTTAAGAGTAACCAGGGCTGCCAACTGTTAATAAATACTGTCTCTATTTTTGTTACCCGAATATCAATATATCAGAAAGTATGCAAATTAATAGCTCTAAACTTTGCACACGTACAGTACCTGGCATTCTTGATTAATTTGGAGTACCGATAACTAATGTGCGTCAGTGCTGCCAACATGATTCTAAGCCTGCTGATAGGTCCAATTGAAAAATGCATGTAACTTCTTTGCTAACTAATGGATTTGATTCAAAATTGACACAACAATAGATCATATTATTTCAGATTATTTCTGACCAATAAATGTATGTCATTGTTGCCAACATGATTTTACGCTTGCTGTTAGATCCAATGTTTAACTGCATGTAACGTCCATGCTATCCATTGGACTTAAACCAAATTTTGTATTCTGTACCTTAGAAGATGGAACTAAGAATATATTCAGTCACCAGGGCTGCCAACTGTGGTTCTCTATTAGGCTACATTATGCCAGGTATACAGTATTTCGAACTAATTAGAAATTTCGATATTACTAACTTAATTTCGTCATTATTCTAGATAAATCCATATAGATTAATCATTGCCATGAATCTTAAATTTTAAGAAAAGTAGGTTCCTTATTTCGTCACGGAACTTCTTGTTATTTCTTAAAATTTCTCTTGTTATCTGCCAATAACCGGCTGCAAAAACCAGCGTTCGCAGGTTAAACATCGAACTCTGTTTTTTCATGTCGTTGTTAGATGTCCTGCAGTCGACTCACTCACGTTTAACACTTTCCGCACAGCACGGCACATCCTCGATAGCAAGCCAAGCTTAGCGTGAGAGCTGTGTATCTTCCGAGGAATCTCCAGTTTTCTCCAATTATTACTGGGACTAATCAACCATTTCCTGTTTCATTGGTTTTTGGAGCCCTTCGGCTACTTTCTTGTTAAGTATTCAATCCATGGATTGATCTGCGGCAGTTCTCCAGTCGGCTCTATTTATAGCTTTCCTCTTCATCTCTTCATAGTTTCTGCATCCTACATCTGACATGATTTGCTGTACATATTGTAGGCGTGGTCTTTCTCGACATCTTTTGCCTTCAACCATTCCCTCCAATACCGTTTTCAGCAGGCTGTCGTGTCTCAAAATATGTCCTATCAGTCTAGTCCTCCTTCTCGTTATGCTTTTCCATACGGTATAATTTTCCTCCACCTTCTTAAATACTTCAGCATTCGCTATTTTTTCTGTCCAGCTAATTTTTAGCATTCTTCTATAACAGCATTGTTCAAAAGAATGTATTGTCATTTTTTCTTCTTTTCCAATTGTTGACGTTTCGCAACCATAAAGGGCAATACTCCAAACATACGCTTTTAATAATCGTTTTCTGGTTTTTAAATTAATGGAATTTGTAGTGAATAAACGTTTCTTTTTGTGAAATGCTAATTTGGCTTGTAAAATTCTACATTTGATTTCTTTCTTGCTTCTTCCATCTTTGGTAATTTTGCTTACGAGATATTTAAATTCTTTAACATTTTCTAGTGTTTTGTTGCCCACCACTAATTTCATACTAGAGTCTGCCTTTTTATCGCAGACCATAACTTTCGTCTTTGACTTATTTATTTTCATCTTGTATTCATTACCCATGATTTCCTCCATTTTTACTATTATTTCATTGAAATGTTGTTCACTATCTGCAACTATGGCAATGTCACCTGCAAATCTAATCATATTTATTTGTTCACCTTGTATCCTTATTCCTAAATTCAAATCCTCTCGAACCTTATTCAATGCAACCTGGTTGTAGGCATTAAAAAGCATGGGAGACAAAGCACAGCCTTGTCTAACTCCTTTCCCTATTTTTGCTTCCTCTTGTTCATTTCCCACTATTAGATTATTATTAATCATTATTATTATCATTATTATTATTATTATTATTATTATTATTATTATTCATAACGGGATAATAGGGCGTGTATTACGTTTCGCGACATGTTCTGACGTTTAACCAACAAGTGCGGTTGGTACTTTAATTGTGATTATTATTATTATTTTATTATTACTATCATCATTATCATTATTATTATTATTTTTATCTTCATTATTGTTTCGTCTGTCGTCTGTCGTCTGGCGCTCATTAATAAGGGTAAGGGAGACCCGGATTTACCATCATCATACCGCCCTCTGTGTATGCTCGATACAACAGGGAAGCTCTTTGAGAAGCTTCTGAGGGTCAGGTTGCGCCAAGCGATCATGGCAGCGGGCGACTTATCACCAAGACAATATGGATTTCGAACAGGAAGATCGACCCTGGATGCGATACAAGAAATTGTTGCAGCTGTCCAGCGGGCGGAGAATTACAATCACCACTCTCGTCGTGTGGTTCTCTTTGTTACTCTTGACGTAAGAAATGCATTCAACTCTGTCAAGTGGAGTGACATGCTGAATGCGTTGGAGAATACATTTCATGTTCCAAATTATCTCTTACGGATGATAAATTCCTACTTGAAAGATCGTTCGTTGATTTATAACACGACAGAAGGACAACGCAGGGTACGGGTCTCAGCCGGAGCAGCACAGGGTTCGATTTTAGGACCAGATCTATGGAATATCACATATGATAGCTTGCTGAGATCTGAAGTCCCTGATGAAACTATCCTAGTAGGTTATGCAGATGATGTTGTGCTGCTCTTGTAGCAGGAAGAAGTGTCGAGCAGGCACAGTTGCGACTCAATATGGTAATGCGTACAATCAATAGTTGGATGGAGGAACATGGTCTGTCTCTAGCGCTTAGTAAGACAGAAATTGTAGTCCTAACAAAGAAGAGAATTCACACAATACTCCCAATACAGGTAGGAGACATACAAGTAGAGACGCGGCCAGCAGCAAAATATCTGGGCCTCATGATCGACAATAAATTGAATTTTGGAGAACAAATTAGACGGACTGCGGATAAGGCGGCAAGAGGAGTAACGTCTCTCAGTCGGCTAATGGCCAATGTTGGTGGGCCAAAATCTAGTAAGAGGAGATTACTGATGACAGCCATCCATTCAGTTCTGCTGTATGGAGCGGAAATATGGGCGGATGCCCTGGATAAGGAAATTTATAGAAAGTCACTAGCACAAGTGCAGAGGCGGGGTGCTTTACGCGTGGCATCTGCTTATCGCACGGTATCTGAAGAAGCAGTTCTTGTTATTGCTGGGATAATTCCAATTTTTTTTCTAGCGAAAGAACGCAAGTACATTTACTGGAGGAAATCGGAAGTAGGTTTACAAAATGCAAGACGAACAGCAAGAGCACAAACCTTTCACAATTGGCAGATCAAATGGGAGCAAGGACACGGAAGCCAGTGGACTAGGAGAATGATACCCCAGGTGCAGGTTTGGACAGAGAGGAAACATGGTGAGGTTGGTTATTATATCACTCAGTTTTTGACTGGCCATGGGTACTTCAGTTCTTATCTTAAGAAGATGGGGAAAGTGGATTCACCAGATTGTATCTACTGTGTTAATGAGGTAGATAGTGCTAATCACACCTTCTTCTCTTGTGGACGGTGGGTCCAAAGTAGGCAGTCTCTTCAAGATGAAATTGATGTAGAGATATCTCCTGACAATATTGTTGCGGTAATGCTACAAAATGAAGAACGTTGGAAACTTGTAGCAAGTTTTGTTGAAGATATCCTCCGAACAAAGAAGACGGATCTGGATCGCCACTGACGATATTTCATTACGGAAGAGTGCCCTACGGGCAAATATAAAATGACTCTAGCCTGAAGTAATGTGCTAAACGGTTCCAGGCTAGTGTTCAGAAGTAAAGGGGGAGTTTTAGTCGGTAGTCTGCTACCCAGTAGCAGGAGCCCGACACTCTGTGCGTAAATGCATTTCTTCCCCTAAAAAAAAAAAAAATTGTTTCATTATCATTATTAGATTATTATTATTATTAGGTGTGAAGGATATATCTTGTGGCAACGCAATGTGGTTATACTGCCTGCTAGGTCATAAGCATCAGAATGAGTGTTGCGTGCATCGCAAAGTTCATCAACAGCGCTCAAGTTGAGATAGGAGCGCCTAAAACATGTCGACCCGCGGGCCGGCTGAACGCTATCGATTAATCTCGACACCTCACATTCAGTAGGTCACGTGGTACTTGTCATCAAACCCTTGTCGCCCTACACCGACGAGACTACAGACTGGCTCCTAACATCTGCATTTAAGTCTGCCAGCAGTTTTAATATTCAATAAGACTCACCGGCTGAGCTCAGCACATTTATGCACTAGACCTAAAAGGTTACACACAAATTTGGAAGACAGCCCTATGTTGGTTGGTTGGTTCTTAAGTTTAGGGGCTGCGACAACGTGGTCATGTAGCCCCGTGTACTATGGGTGAGTGCAGAATCAGTCCGATAACCGGTGTTAATTGTGATGACTGTATTAGTGTGTGTTATCTGTTTTTTAATTTAAGTACTGCAACTTAGAATTTTTCAAATAGTTCCTTCTTTTGCCACCAAGCGCCACCGTCAACGACTACTAGGCCAAGTTCAGAACTTAGCTACTAGACGCCACCGCAGTCGGCTCTTGGCAACGAACGTAGAAACCTAAGAGCGTTGTTTACATTCTTAACCTATCCAATTTAGCTTCACACAGGTGCAATTAGTGGAAGGTTCTTTAACTTGCCATAAATCTATGACATGGGACCGCCGGCTTTACTTCCCCTCCGAAGGAAGGCATACTGAGGGATTTTTAACGCTCTTAAAAAATCCGACGGCTTCGGCCGGGTTTGAACCCACGATCTTGGGCATAGAACCTTAGCATGCTACCGACTACGCCACCGAAGACGCCAGCTCTATGTTGGAATCTATCTGTTGGCCATCCTTGATATGATTTTCCATGGTTTGGATTTTGAACTCCAGGAACATTTTAACAGCCCATGGACGCTTCTTTTCATTTCCTTGTCCAAGCTCCATTAATCTCAGGAACTTGCAATTCACCAGATTGTCCAAGAGCTCGTAGGTTTCGCACGCAAAACACTTGAATATCGAGGAGCTGTAATGCGCACTACTTCATTCTAAAGAAACAATGAAAATCAACACGAAACACCATAAAGAAATAACGAGAATATGTTTTAATTTTGTTGCTTTTGTTTTGCTTTGCTTTTTGCGAGGCAAAGTCCGGAATGTTCCAATTTCCCAAGTTTATAAACTAGACCGGCTAGAATCATGATTATTCTTAATATTATTTTCTAAATTCAAAATATCTTTTCTAATAAAATTTAATTCATCTTTAATTTTTTTATTAATTCTAATGGTTCTCTAAAAACATAATCAATTTTTGAAACTACTAGTATTAATTTAGTATTTTTTTAAATTGCGATTTTTGATTCTTCAAATAAACAAAAATCATGTTTTTTACCAAGCAAAAATCTGTTGCAATAATTTTAATGCTTTCTTTTTTGATAATTACTTGTGTTTTAATTGTGTGTTTTTTCTGTTTACCAGAATAAGATTGTTTTTGTCTTTTTTTGGGCGTAGGATTGGTGTTTCGGCAGCATCAATAATAATTGTTTTATCATTAAAATAATCACTGCATTGGGAACTCTTCATTCCACAAGGCAGTGCGTGCAGGAAGCGAATGGTGGTCATTGTTGGTAAGATCTTCCAGAGTGAAGTTCAGGAAAATTGAGTGGATATGTGACCACGTGACCCAAGCTGAGCATGACATAGCTGGCATTCCTTTTCATTTAAACTGAGCTCCTCCTCTTCGCTGTTCAACTTGACGTTCATTATCTTCGATCCTGTGGTTACTAGAATATCCAAGGTATCTTCAAGGACTCAAGCTTTACTGCAGAAATAATGCGAACCATGAGATCATCATCATCATCATCATCTTCATCCTTTCATGTGTTAGTCCTAGAAGAACTGTTACGGTCTACACAAAAGATTTGAATTTTCACGCCATCTTTTCCTGACAATCATGTAATGGAAAGGGAGGAGGAAATTGATGAGGATGCAAAAGGAGATTTAATATTGAGATCAGAATATGACAGAGCATTGGAGGACTTAAGCAGGACCAAAGCACCAGGCATAGATGATATACCGATTGAGTTGTTACGCTGCATAGGTGATGAAGGTCTGATCAGGTTATATCACTTGGTGTGTAGGATTTATGAGAGAGGTGAGGTACCCCCTGATTTCAAGAAGAATGTTATCATCCCTATACCAATGAAAGTGGGAGCTGACAGATGTGAAGATTACCGTACAATCAGCTTGATTACTCATGCTTCAAAGATCCTGTCTAGAATAATTTACAAGAGGATGGAAAGCCAGATAGAAACGGAGTTGGGTGAAGACCAGTTTGGTTTCAGGAGAAATGTAGGAACAAGGGTAGCTGTACTAAGTCTTAGGCTGATTTTGGAAGGAAGAATAAGGAAAGATAAGAGAACGTTCATGGCATTTGTAGACCTAGAAAAGGCTTTTGATAACGTTGATTGGACTAAATTGTTTGACATTTTGAAATCGATTGGAATAAAGTACAGAGATAGGAGGGTGATATACAATCTATAGAGAAACCAGACAGCAGTCATTCGAGCTGAAGGACATGAGAGAGAAGATGGTATTCAGAAAGGTGTAAGGCAAGGCTGCAACTTTTCAACCATACTTTTCAATCTTGACATTGAACAAGCAATGAAGGAAATTGGAGAACAATTTAAAGTGGGAGTGAAGATTCAAGGAGAGATAATTTCAACTCTGAGATTTGCTGATGAGATCGTAATCTTGGCCGACACGCCTGAGGATTTGAATGAGTTTTTGAATGGTATGGACTCCGTCTTACGGAAAGAATTCATGATGAATATTAATAAATGTAAAAAAAAAATACTGGAATGCAGCCGAAATAAATCAGAAACCTCTATGGACATCAAATTGGCAGGTGAAAAGCTGAAGAAAGTAGGATCCTTCTGTTACTTAGGAAGCAAAATAACCAGGGATGGACGAAGCAAAGAGGATATAAAAAGTAGGATGGCTCAGGCAAGGAAAGCATTTCTACAAAAAAGGAATCTGTTGACATCGAATATAGATTTAGGTATTAGGAAATTAATTTTGAGAGCCTTTGTCTGGAGCGTGCCGCTCTATGGAAGTGAAACTTGGGCTATTGGTGCAGCAGAAAAGAGGAGAATTGAAGCATTTGAAATGTGGTGTTACAGGAGAATGATGAATATCAGATGGGTAGATAGGGTTTCAAACGAAGAGGTATTAAGACGAGTGGGAGAGGAGAGAAGTTTCTGGCGAATGCTAATGAAGAGAAGAGATAGGTTAGTAGGACACATCCTAAGAGACCCAGGAATAGCAAGCTTAGTTATGGAAGGAATGGTCGAGGACAAGAACTGTAGGGGTAGACCAAGGTTAGAGTATGTTAAACAGATTACCTCGGATGCAGGGTGTGGTAGCTATGAAGAGATGAAACGATTAGCTCAGGACAGTGAGGCATGGAGTGCTGCATCAAACCAGTCAAAAGACTGAACAGTCAAACAACAACAACTTTTCCTGGGGCGACCTAGAGATCTCTTCCCACCGGGGCAGTAGTTGACGACTGCTTTACGGATCCTTCTTCTGTCCATCCTGTTGGGGTGTCTTAGCCAATTTCTTCGTTATTCATGGATGAATTCCAATACAGGTCTGCTGTTAAGACCATTCAGCACTTCTGTGTTTCGTTTGTGATCCCACTTAATGACTCCTGCTGTTCGTCACTATATTTCAATTCGGCGGTAGTTATTCGTCTCTTATCGCGTTTCCTCAGGGTCCACGCTTCGCTACCATAGCAAAGTACTTGTCTTGCTAAGGTTTTGTAAATTCTTGTTCGGGTGTGTTTTTGAACTAATGATGGTCTAAAAATGTTATTGATGATTCCTAAACACCTGTTGAATTTAAAGACTTTCTTGGGTATGTCCATATCTTCAAGGAGATATCGACCTTAAAGACCGAGTAACAAAACAGTAGCACTTCTTTTAGGGGTGCATCAAGCGTTAGCTGATGAGATTTGGTAAAACTGGCCAACACTCCGAAAAAAAAAAAAAACGCATCAACAATATAGAAGATATTCTGGAGGTTAATACTAAACGTAACCTTAAAACGTCTGGCAACGCTGTAAAGAGACACGTGCTGGGGAAATACTCGAGTCGGTGTACAAGGAAGCGGGGAGATAAAGCATGTGCTGTTCTTTACATGGAAAGCGTGTGCTTGGCTTTGAAGTACGGTTTGGGTGTCCTGGCCAAAACAAATAGAGCTCACCGCGCGTTTGTGAGCAGTGGCATCACGTAGGCAATCACTCGCGAGAAACATAATGATCTTCAAGGAAATGGTGAATCATTCGTGGTACCACCCTCTTATCAGTAACAGTACCTACAATTTTTCCTGAGATACCCTGAATTCTCTCAGCTTTCACTCCCATATAGCAAAGTCAGTCTGAATACTGAGTGATGTAAAGAGAGGTTCGCAGCTGCACAAAATATTACAATACAACTAAAATCACTGCATTGCATCTGTACTTTGATCCAGAGAGTATACACAGCTGGCTTAGCAGCTCCTATGTACATGTTTTAAAAAGCTGACCTGCAGCTGGACCTGTTGAATAACTGAGGCTCGGTTTAACTGTGAGTCGCTAAGTGCAAAAGCGCACGCTAGGTTCAGGCAGACCACGCTATAAACTATGCTACACATGGCGCTGGCACCATTACACAGCACCTGTGTTCGTGACTAGGCGTGGGAATAACGACTCAGAGGGGAGGGGGGAGCATAAGTACGTGCCCCAAAACTAATTAAGTTGAGTTCTGGGAACATCAGTACTAAGGCTATGTGCTAAAATACTTGATGATAATTGTTGTTTTAAGGGGCCTAACATCTAGGTTATCGGCCCCTGATGGTTTGGGTGATCGTGAAGATGAAAATGAAACGCAAACTTAAAACTAAAACTAACTACTAACCTACATACTAGAAGAAGAAATGGAAAACTAAAGGAGAATAAGGCAAATAAAGGACAGGAGGAAAAGAAATGCCCTCAACCCTCGAAAAATGCGGATTGAGGGACTTGGAAGGAAGGAGAGCCATGAAAGGCAAATAGGAAAGTGAAAGAGGAGAGGATCTCCCCACAGGTAAGGAACAAAAGGGGGAAACCGGACCCAGCTCAGGAATCCCTCGGAGTCGCCAACTCCCGAACTCACCAGCCGTGAGCCCCTGAGGGTGTAGCAATATCCAGGGTGCACCAAAAGTGGTAGGGCTACATACACCCTGCCTCCTTGAGGGCCTTGAGCACAAGGCAGGGGATAACATTAAATGTAAAAGAAGGCTGAACCCTCGCAGAAGGAGGGTATCAGAAAAGATGAGACAAGGGCCAGTTAAGGCGGGAAAGGAAGAGGCCCCCTAGGCCTCAGATACCTTACTACCGTTGGGGTAGGAAGAGAACAAGAGTTGACCAAGTGAGGTCGAGAGGAATGCAGACGGAGAGGAGCCCGGCACAAGTAAGTGGAAGCAATGCCGGACTCAGCTGGGGCCCCGTGGTCGCCAACCCACGTCCTACTAGATGTGAGCCCCTGGGGGGACCTAGTGATGAATTTTGGAACTTTGATAGAGTTTTTGAACGAAATCTAACCTAGAAATTTAGCATCACACAAGTATAGTAAGTGGAAGGATCTTATACATGCCATACGTCTATGACATGGGACCGCCGGCTTTACTTCCCCTCCGAAGGAAGGCATACTGAGGGATTTTTAATGCTCTTCAAGACGACTTCAGCCGCTAACTTGGGCACAGTAGTTCAGCATGCTACCAACTACGCTAATAATAATAATAATAATAATTAATGGAATTGGTTTTACGTTGGTCTTAACTACTGCGGCTTTTAGAGTCGCCTGGGGTGCTAGAAGTTTGCTCCGATGGGGATCAATAACGTGCCATTGAGTCTATTGACACGGCTACCTCGCATTTGCGCACCCTCAAATGCAAACTGGCTGCATCAGGGTTAAATCCTACAACCTTGGGACCAGCAGGCGATAACGTTCCCGCTGGGCCGCGCAGTCTGATAGTGAGACATTACTTTCCCCGTCAGTGAGCCCACATTGAATGGTGAAAATATACGTAGTTCAAGAAACTCAGCATGATCAAGGTTTTATGCGAAGTATAGAATATCTTCTGAATTAACGTACACTTTTAGCCTATTGCCATTTTATGAAAAATAATAGGCTTATGAGATCACCTTTTGTCCGTGTGTCTGTCTGTGTGTGCGTGTGTGTGTGTGTGATTCGTGTGTGTGTCCCTAATAAATTCTAAACGGCTCGAGCGATTTCAATGAAACTCGGTAAGATCATAGCACCATTCTGGCCGACACCGAGCGTGCTCTTCAAATTTTATTGCGTCTCACTAATCCAACATGGCGGTTGTGCGAAATATTTCACCAGCATTCAGTATCTCCGAATCTATTACCGATATCACCCTGAAATTGTGTACGGTGATAAAGGGAACTACTAGAAGTTCACCTATGAGACTTTCAAAATCCTGGTAACTACAAAACCAACATGGCAGCAGAGCGAAGTTGAGACTTTTAAATAGACTTTTCTCGCGATCTAATTTAGATTCAATTGTTTACATAACCTCAAGATGGCGGCTGTGCGAAATTTTAAAATTAAGTTTTTATTACTTGTGCCGTAATCATTCGAGCGAAGTGAAAGTTTGAATAATGAAGCTACGCAATAATTTTCCTTTAATGGTACATAACTATGGCATATACATATAACAATTCAAAATGGCGAGCATCCGAAATATTTTGACGGTTCTCAATATCTACGATTCTTTTACAGCAAACAAACTGATTTTTTTAATGTTCATAGAGGCTATGACTATATGGCTTTCAGTAACCTGGTGAGCAAAAATCCAACATGGTGGCGACGCGAAGTATAAATATTTAAATGGACGTTTCTCGCGATTTAACCATCCGAGTGCAGTGAAACTTTGCACGTTAAATGCTTATACAAATGTTAATCCACCGGCATCTAATTTATTTCAATTGTTTTCATAACCACAACATGGCAGCTGTGCGAAATTTTATAATCTCGTTTTTACTTCTTGTGTTCTAATCATGTGATTGAAGTTTGAATGCCACACGTACACAATAATCTTCATGTAATAGTACAAAAATACAAATACAACCTGGCGACCATCTGAAATATTTAGACTGTTCTCAATATCTACGAATCTATTACAACAATCAAACTGAAATTTTGTATATTGATAATGGCAATTAACACGAGTAGGATATATGAAAATAGGCTGTATAGGTCTTCACGGAACTACTTGGTAATTGCGATTGTCTTCCTGCGCTAACCCCTGTCGAGTTAAGCCACTGGACCGTTATCTGTGTGATCAGCGCCTGTTTGCGCCCAGGCGCTTTGACTGACGATGTGGTAACGTTTGAGGCTCTCTCTAGAAACCACCGGAAATTGAACCTCGGTGAAGCCCTTGTCATTCAAAGTGGCGGACGACCCCTGGAGAAAGATCGTCAATTATGAATACAAAGTGACTGACAAGGTGAGTGATATCAATATCCTCTGTTTGTGTTGCGGTCCACCTAATGACGTGTCAGTGTCTCGTGTTCTCACAGAGGATAATATCGCTATGACAAAGGAAGCTATTTGTATGCGGTACGCTGACAGTAATAATAATAATAACTAGCGCACCCGTGCGGGAACTGTCGCATATTCTAATGGGTTGTGTGCGCCCCTTGTGTACAGACTACCTGCCCGGCTGTAGTACTATGCGGTATGTACGCGATGCCAGGGGCTATCGTCTCGTTTATGTGTTTAAAACCTTTTTTTTATAAACAAATAAATATATTTCCGTTGACTTTTAAGAAATGAATATCTTTCCTGTACTATTGAGACGTTTTGGAAGATTTTGTACAGGAGCTTGAGTTTTGTGAAACGTACAGCTTAGCGTATTATATATATATAATTACAATAAACCTATAGAATCACCTGGAACAGATTCAACAAAAATTCAATATCTCGGAACGCAATATTAAAACACGATAACACGTTTTTTTTTGTCGTGTAGCCTCCTGAGAGGCCGAGTGCAGGTCTTTCTAGTCGACGCCCGTGGGCGACCTGCGCGTCGGGATGAGAGATGGAATGGATGAAGATGAATGAAACTGGGCAAGGATGTGGAAGGAAGCGGCCGTGGCCTGTCAGAAGGTACTGTCCCAGCATTTGTCTGGTGTTGAAAAGGGAAACCACGGAAAACCATTTCAAGGACAGCCGACGGTGGGGCTCAAACCCACGCGCCTACCGAGTCAGCAGAGAGCTTGGCCCCTTGACCTAACGCAGCGCTTTAGCCCGCGTAGCCACTACTGTCGGTGATAACACGGTAATTCAGGGTTTGGAGGCAGATCACTAACTAAACATTGTCGGCTTCGGTGGCGTAGTCGGTAGCATGCTGAGCTTCTATGCACAAGATAGCGGGTTCAAACTCGGCCGAAGTCGTCGGATTTTTAAGAGCGTTAAAAATCCCTCAGTATGCCTTCCTTCGGAGGGTAAGTAAAGCCAGCGATTCCATGTCATATATTTATGGCATGTTAAAGAACCTTCCACAAATTACACCTGTGTGAAGCTAAATTAGGTTAGGTTAAACATTTGACAAACGTTCTTAGGTTCCGACGTTCTTCGACGAGAGCCGACTGCAGTGGCCTCTGGTAACCAGGTTCTGAACTAGTAGTCACTGACGGTGGAGTTTGGTGGCAAAAGTAGGAACTACTTGAAAAAAAAAATGTCTGCAGTCCTTACTTGAATTGAAAACAGATAACACACAATAATACAGCCATTACAATTAACACCGGTTATCAGACAGACTCTACACACTTCCAAAGTACACGGGGCTACATGACCGCGTTGTCGCAGCCCCTAAACTGAGGAACCAACCAGTTAGTTGGTCAATCATTTAGTTAGTTGTTCAGTTAGTTAGTCAGTTAGTGAGTTAGTACTCAGTTAGTTAATTAGTTAGTTAGCTAGTTCTTTAGTAATTATTATTATTATTATTATTATTTATTGTCTTTTGAGTGGTGAAGTTAGGACTCTTGGCCCTCTCTGACAATTAATTCAGTTAGTTAGTTACTTAGCCAGTTAGTTAATAAGTTCATTTGTTCCTTCATTACTTAGTTAATGATTTCTTGAGTTAGTTAGTTAGTTAGTAAGTCATTGTTGCATTGAGCGGTGGAACAATGGGATGGAAGGAGGCGGCCGTAGCATTTAGTTAGGAATCATCCCGGGATTTATCTGGAGTAATAGCGGGAAACCACCTTCAGTTTGGCTGAGATAGGAATCGAACCCACCTCTGCTTAGTTTTGCCTCACGAGACTGAGTACATCCCGTCCCAATCGACAGACCAGAATTCAGTTTCTTGGCAGAGGAAGCAGTTGAACCAGATCAAGTGTCGTGTTCTGTGCAAGTGCGCTGGACTCGGCCTGGCACACGTATAGAGACTGAGATAGGCTGATACGTTCATTGAACTTGACCAATGGGCAAGTACTCGTAGTACCTTGCATTGTACATCACTTGCTCGACCTTTCTCACAGGAGCTGCCCTTTTGTAAGCTCTTCCCCTTCCACAGCTCATGGGAGAGGATTTCTTATCCAGTCCTCTCTGAAGCCAAAGTGCGGAAAGAAGTGATTCTATTAAAAACTGTTGTCTTAGCAAGCAACTTCACAAGTCTATTGAATTCCTCCACAGATGGTCCTGCTACATGGTGGATAACCGCTCCTTGAAGCCCAGACAGTGAGCTTCTGTCAGAAGAGAAAATTTGTTATCTTGTAATTAAAAAGAATGCCAACGTATCATCCATACTTTTCAATCTTTACATTGAACAAGCAATTAAAGAAATTGGTGAAAAATTTAAAGTGGTTGTGAAGATTCAAGGAGAAATAATTTCAATTCTGAGATTTGCCGATGGCATCGTCAGCTTGGTCGACTCACCTGAGGATTTGAATGAGTTTTAAATGGTATGGATTCTGTCTTGAGGAAACAATATATTCATGATGAGAATCAACAAATGTAAAACAAAAATATTGGAATTCAGCCGAGATAAATCAGAAACCTCTATGGACATCAAATTGGCAGGTGAAAAGGTAAAGGAATTAGGAGACTTGTGTTACTTGGGAAGCAAAATAACCAGTGATGGATGAAGCAAAGAGGATATAAAAAGTAGGTTGGCTCAGGCAAGGAAAGCATATCTACAAAAAGTAATCTGTTGACATCGAATATAGATTTAAGTACTAGGAATTCATTTTCGAAAGCCTTTTTCTTGAGCGTGGTGCTCTATGGAATTGAAACTTGGACTATTTGTGCATCAGAAAGAAAGAGGATTGACGCGTTTGAAACGTGGTGTTACAGGAGAATGATGAATATCAGATGGGTAGATAGGGTTACAAACGAAGAGATATTAAGACGAGTGGGAGAGGAGAGATATTTCTGGCAACTGCTAATGAAGAAAACTGATAGGTTGTTAGGACACATACTAAGACACCGAGGAATAGTAAGCTTCGTTATAGAAGGAAGTGTCGAGGACAAGAACTGTAGGGGTAGACCAGGGTTAGAATATGTTAAACAGATTGACTCGGATGTAGGGTGTGGTAGCTATGTAGAGATGAAACGATTATCCCAGGACAGGGAGGCATGGAGGGCTGCATCAAACCAGTCAAAAGACTGAAGACTCAAACAACAACAACAATAACAACAACAACAACAACAACAACAAAGAATGGATTTCTACCGCACTTATCATCAACACTTGACCTGTGAATAATAATTTTTCTTCCAGCGTTTTTCACGTGGTACGGTTTATTTCACCCTCCTGTCTTGTTACTCCTGTAACACCACATTTCAAATGCTTCTTGTCCGTTGCGCCAACAGTCTAAGCTTCATTACAGGTCTAATAAAACCTAGCGCACCGATAAAGTTATCAACCGCATCCGGAAGTTACGTGGTTGGTTCTTTAGTTTAGGGGCTGCAACAACGCGGTCATGTAGCCCCGTGTACTTTGGGTGTGTGTAGAATCTGTCTGATAACCGGTGTTAATTGTGATGGCTGTATTAGTGTGTGTTATCTGTTTTTAATTCAAGTAAGGACTGCAGACGATAATTTCAAATAGGTCCTACCTTCTCCTCGAAACGCTACCGTCTACGACACCTAGCTTTGAACTTTGCTACCAACGCAACCAGCGCCCGGTGACGAACGTTGGAACTTCAGAGCATTAATCAAACCAAACCTACAAATTTTGGCTTCACACAAGTGTAGTTAGTGGAGGCTTTTTTTTTCAAGCCATAAATCTATGATATGGGACCGCCGGCTTTACTTCCCCTCCGAAGGAAGGCATACTGAAGGTTTTTTTACGCTCTTAAAAATCGGATGACTTCGGCCAGATTTTAACCCACGACCTTGGGCATAGAAGCTCAGCAACGAAGCCGCTGAGAAGTAACGTAGCTTAGTTTGAAGGTTTTCTGTACCACCCTGTAATATTCACCATTATTACCCAAGCGCAATTCGTAGTGGCGCAGAAATTTTCTACAGACTCACTGCAGTTACAAGAACTTTCAGCGCCACTGGGATTTGTATTTGGATAAGAATTGCGATTATTTTCAGTTGTTGCTGTATGAAGAAAGTAGGCTACATGTTAGACAAAGCCTTCAGAGGAGATTATCGTTAACAAGTAGTTCCGTGAAGAACTATACAGCCTATTTTCATATATCCTACTCATGTTAATTGCCACTATCAACATACAAAATTTCAATTTGATTGTTGTGATAGATTCGTAGATATTGAGAACCGTCTAAATATTTCAGATGGTCGCCAGGTTGGATTTTTATTTATGTACTGCTACATGAAGATTATTGTGTACGTGTGGGATTCAGACTTCAATCACATAATTAGGACACAAGAAGTAAAAACGAGATTTTAAAATTTCGAACAGCTGCCATTTTGTGGTTATGAAAACAATTGAAATAAATTAGATGCCAGTGGATTAACGTTTGTATAAGAATTTAACGTGCAAACTTTCACTCCACTCGGACGGTTAAATCATGGGAAAGGTCCATTTAAATATTTATAGTTCGCGTCGCCTCCATGTTGGATTTGTGCTCACCTGGTTACTGAAAGTCATATAGGTGAACTTATGATCATAGCCTGTATGGACATGAAATATTTCAGTTTGATTGCTGTAAAAGATTCGTAGATATTGAGAACCGTCAAAATATTTCGGATGCTTGCCATTTTGGATTGTTATATGTATAGGCCATAGAGTTATGTACCGTTAAAGGAAAATTATTGCGTAGCTTCATTATTCAAACTTTCACTTCCATCGTATGATTACGACACAAGAAATAAAAACTTAATTTTAAAATATGGCACAGCCGCCATCTTGAGGTTATGTAAACAATTGAACTAAATTAGATGCCAGTACATTACAATATGTATAATCATTTACTGTACCACTCGGATGATTAAATCACGTGAGAAGTCTATTTAAATATTTCAACTTCGCTTGGCCGCCATGTTCGTTTTGTACTTTGCAGGTTTTTGAAAGTTACATAGATAAACTTGTAGCAGTGCCCTTTATCACCGTACAATATTTCAGAGTGATATCATAAATAGTTTCGGAGATATTGAATGCCAGTGAAATATTTCGCACAGCCGCCATTTTGAGGTTTTGCAAATAATTGGACTAAATTAGACCCCAATGCATTACAATGTTATAAACATTTGCTGTACCATGTTTCATTACGTTTGGATGGTTAAATGGCGAGAAAAGTATATTTAAAAGTCTCAACTTCGCTTGGCCGCCATGTTGGTTTTGTAGTTACCAGGTTTTTGAAAGTCTCATAGGTGAACTTCTAGTAGTTCTCTTAATCACCGTACAAAATTTCAGGATGATATCTGTAATAGTTTCGTAGATACTGAAAAATGGTGAAATATTTTGCACAGCCGCAATGTTGGATTGGTGAGATACAATACAATTTGAAGTGCACGGTCGGGGTCATCCAGAATGGAGCTATGATCTTACCGAATTTCATTGAAATCGCTCCAGCCGTTTAGTATTTATTACGGGGACACACACACAGACCATCACACACACACGCACACACAGACACAAGGACAAAAGGTAAAGATATGCCTTCCTTCGGTGGGGAAGTAAATCCGGCGGTCCCATGTCATAGATTTATGGCATGAAAAAGAACCTTCCACTAACTACACTTGTGTGAAGCCAAAAATCCTCTAAAACTGAACAAGGGAAGATGGCAATATGCAATCTTGACACTCATAGCGGTTATCCTTGGAGCAAGTAACACACGAAATACGTAGATCAACACTTTAAAGGAACCACTATTCAGTTTCGGAAGGATTCACTCCAAATAAAGTAACACGTCCATTCTAATTTTAGGGTGCTCATTTTTAGCCTATTTTCATTTTATGAAAAAAAAAAATAGGCTTATGAGATCACCTTTTGTCCGTGTGTCTGTCTGTGTGTGCGCGTGTGTGTTTGTGAGATGTGTGTGTGTGTGTGTGTGAGGTGTGTGTGTGTGTGTGTGATGGTGTGAGTGTCCCTAATAAATTCTAAACGGCTGGAGCGCTTTCAATGAAACTCGGTATGATCATAGCACTGTTCTGACCAACCCCGACCGTGCCCTTCAAATTTTATTGTGTCTCACCAATCCAGCATGGCGGCTGTGCGAAATATTTCACCAGCATTCAGTATCTCCGAAACTATTACCGATATCGCCCTGAAATTGTGTACGGTAATAAAAGGCACAACCAGACCTATGGGACATTCAAAAATCTGGTGACTACAAAACCAACATGGAGGTCAAGCGACGTTGAGACTTTTAAATTGACTTTTCTCCCAATTTAACTATCCAAACGTAATGAAACTTGGTACAACAAATGTCTATACACATTGTAATGCATTGGAGTCTAATTTAGTTCAATTGTTTACATAACCTCAAAATCGCGGCTGTGCGAAATATTTCACTGACATTCTATATCTTCGAAACTCATACAGATATCACCCTGGAATTTTGTACGGTGATAAAGGGTACTGATACAAGTTTATCTATGTAACTTTCATAAACCTGTAGAGTACAATACGTACATGGCGGCCAAGCAATTTTGAAACATTTTAATAGACTTTTCTCGTGATTTAACTCTCTGAGCGCAGTGAAATGTGGTACCGTAAATGATTTTACATAACCTGAAGATGGCGGCTGTACGAAATTTTAAAATCTCTTTTTTACTTCTTCTGTTCTAATCATGCGATTGAAGTTTGAATACCTCACGTACACATTAATCTTAATGTAATAGTAAAAAAATAAAAATCCAACCAGGCGACCATCTGAAATATTTAGACGGTTCTCAATATCTACGAATCTATCACAACCTTCAAACTGAAATTTTGTATGTTGATGGAGGCAATTAACATGAGTGGGATATATGAAAATAGGCTGTATAGTTCTTCACGGAACTACTTGTTTTTCTGTTGTCCGACCAATCGGCGGTGAGCGGCTGCTCATTATCCCGTGGTGTTACGGCATACTCACCTCGTATTTACAGAGGGCAATCATTTACAAACACCCCTACGGACGAGTATATGTCGAGTGTCTGTGAGACAGAATTGTAAATGGGAGATGTCAACATTATGGTGTTTGAAGTAATATTCAATGTTGCCTTAGTTAACCAAAGTTTGGTGCTTTTCAGTCGGTCAACACGATTGTACCCAAATGAGATGGGTTATTCCCTAATATTGAAAAAAATACATGAGATTAATAAATACACTTAGATGACCAGTTTCGATCGTCAAGCGATCATCATCAGATCCATTACACTTAGGCAATAAAATCTATGTCGGAAAGTAGGGGTGAAAATATTTACAATATATACATTAATTACTTGCAGTATTGGTTGAGATATGTGCCTCCATGGCTTGGGTGGCAGGACGCCGGCCTCTCACCGCTGGATCCTTCAAATCCCGGTCACTCCATGTGAGATTTGTGCTGGACAAAGCGGAGGCAGACAGGATTTTCCCCGGGTACTCCGATTTTCCCTGTCAATATTTCATTCCGGCAACTCTCTCCAATTTCATTTCATCTGTCATTCATTTACGCATTGCTCCAGGGGAGTGCGACAGGCTTCGGCAGCCGGCACAGGATGATTTCTGTTGAAAATAATTTATTTATGACCAAAGGAAGTCAAGCACTAACGATGTAAGTGAAAAGGTCGAAAAAAACTGGTGTCCGTGCGCTTTTTAAGCTTACGCTGGGCAAACCGTTAAACATATCTATATACTATGAGTGTAAGAATTGATCAGCATGAAAAGTTCTACAAAAAAGCCCGGGAGAGCATATCTTTATCTTCAATGCATCGCTCACTATAAGTGTATTTACGTTTTAATTTCTTCCAACCATGTCCATTCAACTACTGAGGCGACAGTTTACGAGCTAGCTAAGGGCGAGTCTATCATCCCTGTTACAGCTTAGCTAGCGGACGAGCTTATTACTCCAGATACAGCCAGTAGCAAACTGTCGAGTTGTGTTGAGTTAAAAACTTTAGAGAAGAGTGGTTGTGTTTGGAGTTTCCCTGGATGTGCAACTCGGCTTTCCTTCATTTCGTCTGTGAACTTTTCGTTCCGCAAAATTCACAGTCAAGTTAAGATTCATGCACCTCGCCATTCTTAAATTACGTCTGACAAGAATTTGTTGCACATGCATCTCCATGATAATATAGTTAATAGTCCAGTCAGTGATTTTAACCCATCATGCCGAGACGTAAAACGGATATTGGTCGTTGTTCATTGATATTGGAAAAAAATCTCCTATCACGTAATGCATTCATAACTGTTCTCGGGCGAAGCCGGGTCGGTTTGCTAGTATCTAATAAATGCTGTGTACCTAGGGAGAACTTGCAACTTATGATAACATAGTATATACTCAATTCAGTTGATTTGCTGGCTCTATAAACTCTCTGCGCTTCACTTCACATCTTACAAGACGTCGCGACGCCAGGCGCCGGGCTGGTTCGCCCAATTTGCATGGCTTGCCGGGAATCTCACAACATTTAACGACCAACGACAGGATTTCACTTCTTGACACCACGCACTGTTAGCGCGGAGTGCGGAGATCTCTTACTCATGCATTTCTTACTCCACTCGAGCATCGATTCAGTGGATTCACTTTGAATTCTGCAAATGATCAGAATTGGGGGAAGGATTTAACACCTGGATGCTTGACCGGAGGTGACGTTTAAAATTACGTGGCAGTTTGGTTTTAATTTTTGGCAATTCGGGCGATTATCCTGAGTTCCATTAGCATCAGAAGACGCTGCTCACTCTCTACTGTGCGGGAGCACCCATTGTTGTATATTTCGCGCCATTGCTCATTGGCGTAAAGAGAGACATGTGAGGAATATTCCTCAATGAGACGTTAGCACTGGACGTGGTTGTATCGCAAGGTGTTACTATTATTGTCGTAGTTTTCGTATTACAGTAGTATTCAAGTGCTTCTCTGAATAATGCATCGCAATACTTGTTATAGGCCCAAGGTTTTGAATAACCTGGCTTTGAGAAGAATAGATGACACCATCTCCAATTGTCGTTGTTGTTATTCATTTCGGGTTTGTACTTCGTACTGTAGTACTTGGGTGTGTGTACAAAATGTTTAGTAACCACTGCGATTGTGGTGTTTGTAGTAGTGTGTGTATATACACTGGCAGGAAAATGTATCCCAACACCAAGAAGGTGTTGTGCTAGGTTAACGAACGTTGGTAGGCGTGTTTATTCATCTGCAAGATGACGTTGGTTCAAATTTCCCGCAAATCGCATTAGCGCGGCGCTAGTAGTGGCCCCATGACTTTGCACATCAAGTTTGCTTGAAATACGAGCTGTACTGTGCGAGAAAAAATGTTACCTGTGAGAAGAGCTGAGTGATTGTGAGTGGGTCAAGAATGCCTTTTTCACGACGATGAGGCCAGTATCAACGGTTCACTGCGTTTTAACGATTCCGTGTAATAGGGCCACGTGAAGGTGGATTTTCCTTCCGCGCTATTGCAGAACGACTTGGCAGGAATGTCTCAACTGTGCATCCGTGCTGGCAGCAGTGGTCACGAGAAGGTACAGTCATATGAAGACCGGGCTACGGATGTCCCCATGGCACCACGGAGAGGACGTATGGATTTGGCGCATCGGACGGCGTCTGTAGCAGCAATTCGAGCAGCAATCGGTTTCTTGAAGGATACCTCCGAGCCAGACGCCCTGCGGTGTGCATTCCACTTACCTCAAACCACCGCCATCTGCTATTTAAGTGGTGTCAATCGAGAGCACTTTGGAGGATGGAGAGGAGGTCAGTTGTGTTTTCTGATAAAAACCGATTCTGCCTTGGAGCCAGTGATGGCCATGTGTTTGTTGGAAGGATGCCAGGTGAGCGCCTGCATTCCACCTGTCTGTGGCGTCGACACACTGGACCTACAACTGGCGTTCTGGTCTGACAGCAGGAGTAATCTTGTGGATATCCCAGGCACCCTGACTGCAGATGTGAACGTCCGTCTGGTGAGTCAAACTGTTGTACTGCTATTCATGAACAGCATTCCTGGGGGTGTATTCCAACAGGTTAATGCACGCCCCAATGCCGCTGTTGTTACCCAACATACCCTTTAGAGTGTCGACATGCTGCCTTGGCCTGCTCGATCCCCCAATCTGTCCCCAATCGAACAGGTATGGGACATCATTGAACGACAACTCCAGCGTCATCCACAACCGTCCCTGTATTGACCGACCAAGTGTAACAGACATGGAACTCCATCCCACAAGCTGACATCCGGCACCTGTACGACACAATGCATGCACGTTTGCATGCCTGCATTCAACAGTCTGGCGATTATACCGGTTATTAATGGACCAGCATGGCACATTTGCGATAGTTTTTCTCGCACTGACATTAACCTGTTGTCTTGTACCTTTAATCAATTAAATATGTCTCCTTGCCAAATATATTGCCGAAATTTCCGTACTCCACATTCCTTATTTCATGGTGTTTGAGGATAGGTTCGTGAAGAAGGTGGCTATGTATTAAGTTAGGAACCATGCTGACATTTGCTTGAATTAGAATTGTTAAACCCCGCAAGACCAGTTATAAGCTAGCTGAGGTGGGAATCGATCCCACCTCTCCTCAGTTTTGCCTCATGAGGGTGAGTGAACGCCATTCCAACCTTCAGGTGACTGTTAAATTTCTTATTATATCCTAGAATCGAGCCCCGACCTCTGGGATGACAGTCAAGGGTGCCAGCCTTTACGCCAGAAGATGGTCAATTTCTTTTACTTCCTAAAAGGCAGAGTTCACGTCTTTGGACAGATGATTTTGTTCCTAGACTTTTCACCAACATTAACGTTTGGAAGACGTCCCGAGACTTGATATGATGGTCTATGATGACATTTTCCTGGAGGAAGTGCAGAAATACCCGGGAAATACGATACTCAGGATGACCACTCCCATCACCGAAATTTGAACAGCACATATCTGGATCTTCTTCAGCTTCCCCTTAGAGTTGTCTGAGCGTAATTCGAGCCAACCTACTTCTGTGAGTCAAGGCAAAGAGGTTTGCGATATTTGACAACTAACAGTCACATTTTGTGTTATGGGACACAATAATTGGGTATCATTTCAAATCGTTTGGAAATAGGATTGTTGGTGGGATGTGACTTATTCCACTCTTTGTGCAGCTGAACACCGATGGAATTTCTTTGCCTTATTTAAGTTGACTGGTCTCATAGCTTGCTCGCGATCATTGGCTCAAGGGGTTCAAAGAAGGTGGTCCTGCTCTATTAGAGGGTACCGTCCCAGCATTACCCTGGAGGTGAAAATGGGAAATCTTGGATAAAGCATTGCTATCAACACATTCGTCTGGGGCTGCCTGGTTCAATATTCGTACCGTGCGTTGTTACGAGGGTTGGTATCATGTGAATACAGTTGTTCATGGAATTGTTGGGGGAAGGTTGGTAGCGCATTCTCGCACTGAGCTGACCGCAGGCTGAAGGCTATTGATTGCATTGTTAGCGTGACCTATGGCAATCAATGTATTGAATATCCTCGCTAAGTGGAGCAGAGGAGGTGTGGCCCGCCCTTGCATTCACTGCCCTTCTCAATGGGCTCCTTGTGTTATTGTACCCCCGTGCCAATATGTTCCATTTTCAACCGAGAAAGTGGGTTTTAAGCTCCAATAACGAGGTTATTAATTGGTATTGGATCGGAAGGTAAAATCTAAACACGTGGGTGATAGAAATCAACGGTCAATAAAATAAAAAAATAACAATGAAAATTATAATAACAAACGTAATCAATGTACTGCAGGAGGTAGCAGAACAAACAGGCTTGCGGGTATCCTTTCAAAAGACGGAAGTAATGTCAATCATCAAAGACAACACAACCCCACTGAACACCGAATATGGAACAATAAACCGTGTGCATAAGTTTAAATACCTTGGTGAGTGGATCAAATCAAACTGACTATATACAGAGGCCATTGCGAATACCTATGACTTTAGTCATTTTTCAAGTTTTTCCGTATTGATTTTGATAAATTATGCACTTGTCCACTATACAATACAAAATATCTTTTTATTTATACATTTTGATACATGTTTCGGCCCTGTGAGACTTCTTCAGTCAAAATCAATAAAATTCTCCTAGATCATTCTAAAGGTTGGTCTCTCATAAAAAAAATTGTAAATCAATTTTACATCGTCAAGATGCTTAAAATACATGAATATAAAATGCTTAAAGAAATTAAAAGATTTAAAAATGCACAAAATTTTGAAACGTGGGCTCCATTCTTGTTAATCTATTTTCAAAACGAGGGACCCCATTGTACGAGCATCTTGAAAAAGGAAAGTAGAAATAGGAATCGAACGTTGTTTATTTAGAGCTTTGCCGAAATGTTTTCAACAACCGCAGTTTGGTAACCATAAATTGTCACCTCACAACTTGAAAGAGCTACTACATTGCGGCCACAGCAAAAAGGAACTAGAGGTAGCCTTTCAAACCACCCGGAACATATATATAACAAAAGGTGCTTTTCTATAAATACCAAAATTCATCACTACATCACTGTCGTCAAGCCAGTATCCCTCTATGCGTCAGAATGTCCTCTCTCAGAATAGTGCGCTCGCTAAGTTAGAGCAAAAAGAGAGAATGATTCTCCACAACATTCTTGGTCCAAACTACAAGAGCGGGATCTACGTAAGAAAATCCAGGCCAAAAAATTATTCTAAGATAGAGAAGATCACAGACACAATGCGCAAATGCAGGGATCGCGTCTATGGTCACTTGCGATGGATGGGCGACTCTAGAAGGGCAAAACGTATATTTAACCATTTCGACTCAAATGTTCCCTGGTACGTTAACGTCAAGAAAGACCTCCAAGAAATGGGCCTACGACCAGACGACGCGCACAAACGAGACCTTTTCCGAACAAGCAACGTGACTTTTGGTACTTTCTGAGATGAGAAATAGACAACCGGTGCAAAGTGGTCGGATGAACACCGTGCTCGATACAGCAAGCTAATGAAAACCTATTGGATCAATCGTAAAGTGAATAAACGCCAGAATGTATAATGGAACTTATCCTGGTCCCTCGTTGGCTGATTAGCGAATAATATTAATAATAACACTAATTAAATTTAAATAATAATAATAATAATACCCTAATAATGATAATAATAATGACTAGCATTACCCGTCGCGGCTTCGCCCGCGAATATTCTAGTTGTAAAGAGTACTCTTAGCAAAATCTCAATCATGAATGCTATGACTGATTTATCCTTGGTATGAATAATCAGACTTTATCAATTCAGCTACTGGTGCAGTGGTTAGGAGTTTGTCATTCCTTCATAGGTATATCAGAGCGAAGTTAGTTTTCTGGGAATATCACAGAAACTGTTAATTTAAGGGCCTTTAAATGTGGTTTTCGGAGACCCTTTATAGTCGGGTGAAAAAGACCTTTCGTACCACACTCACAAGTGAAAATTGCGTGGAAAAAAAGTGCCCCTTAACCCCCTTAAGCGCATTATACTGTATGTATAGATGAATTTTACAGCTTAATTTGGTTCATTGATAACCTTATAACTAGGGCTAGGATATCTAGCTAAATAAATATTTTTTATGTAAATACATATTTTAAGCATATTCTTCTATAAATACATAAATTCCTGCTATTCACTTATTAGCACATAAAAAGACATAATATTTACATCTTTTAAAATCAGTATGCTAGATCTTTCAGTCTATTGCATTTTTGTTCTGTGTTACTTCAACGGGGAAGAACCTGTGAGATATCTAATCTTCATGCAGAGCGTATGTCAGCTTGCAACTGAGTTATTCTTAACTTGTCGCCCCGTGCCACTCACTGTGGAAGTCGGGGATTTTCTTGTCCATAGCCATATTGCACCACGTGCTAGACCTCCCCCTCCCTCAGCTCCCTGGAACCAGTGTCACTCACATGCAGTTCATTTCTGGCACTGTGAAGTGTAAGGCAGTTCTACGATGTCTAAAGTAAAAACAACTACAAGTTATCGTCTGTTGCAGAATTTAAAGATAAATTTACTTCTGATGGGGATGTTCTGTTCTGCCAACCATGTGGGAAAGCAATCAAGGCTGAACAGCGATCTCAAGTTACACAACACCTTAAGGGCAAGAAACATATTGCCGCAGTTTCGAGCCTTCAGAATAACTGTTTCGCGATAATCGTCGGTCATTTGGGATGGACAATCTGAAGATGTATCTCGTTGTGTATTGTAATGCTTCAGTAGTCAGTGAGACATAGCATTCGTGAGTACTGCATATTGTTTATATTCACATTAATAAACTAAATTATAATTATATATTTTTACTATTTTGTCACATTATTTCAGGTATTTTTAATACATAACATATAAATATTTTCCCGATTTTTTGCACCTAAAAATCCTAGCCCTACTTATAACCGTCTGGAAACTTTCACAGTAATGTAATAATTGGAATTGCATTGCATCTCACAGAAATAGACGGAGCTGTGAGATTCTGTTACCATGGTTACCGTGTTGCATTCTTTCATTATTTCATTGTAAACATACATGTTTAAAGGTATTTATTTAATTGTGATGCATTTAAAGAGTAAGTGAGTGCGTTTCGCTTACGCATTGGGTTATGCTGAACCTGTACAGTAGGTACCCCATATGTGTAGGTTGGTGTTAATGGGACCTTATTTTCGGTCAAAACTGGAATGGGACCTTAGCAGAATAATGTAGGGAGGGATTATATTGTAGAGTGTGTTTAATCTCCTGTATTCTTGTCGTGATTCACCCACTTGCGCTCATCAGCAAGTGTGTTGTACTCAACCACCAGGCAGGAGCTACATTTGCTTGAGAAGAAGAATAATATTGATTTTCAAACTCTTTTTGTCTATTACTGTCTGTGTTAGAATTTTTCCCTGAAAGTGCCAGTAAATCTACTGAAACAGCTCTTTAACAACGAAGCACCCTAACATGTCTACTGACTGTACTGCGATTCAATCCCACAACCTAGGGCACACCGGGCTAGAGTGATGCAGCCAGCCATGGTCACAGAAACAGTGATGGAAGCCAGGCACCATTGATAACAATAGAGGGCTACGACGACAGAATTATACACATTCAACCATCGAGAGGGCGGCCACCCGAAATATTTGAGCAGGCAGTCCTCAACGTGTCCAAACGATTCCACTAATCAAATTGAAATTTTGTATGATTATAAATGACTTTATAATTGGTTCACATATATGTATTCATAAACCTGACAACCACTAAACCAACAAGGCGGCCACACGAACTATAATATTTAAATTGAATTCCCTGGTGACCTAATCATTCTAGCTGAATAAAACATGGCAAAGAGAATCTTTGCATGAAAATGCAATGGAATACAATATTGTGCAATTGTTTTTATAAATTCAAGAAGGCGACTGATTAAAAGTTTAACAGTATATCTCTATTTATCCATCCTATTGAAGTTCTTAAAGCTAAACGTCGCATAAGCACAGCCGTAAACTTATCTAACTTGTACATAAATTTAGCATACATTTAATAAAGTTTAAAATGATCCGATCTCTGTGAAACTTAGAATATTAGTCCACTATTACTACCAGTAGATCAAATTGACGCGCTTGTCAATTACTCAAACAAAACTTCATCAAACTCTTCTTTGAATGATCTTGTATTTATATGTCTGGCGTAGTGATCCCGTGCTGTAATCTAAATCTGCAATGAACACATGTAATGCCTCCATTTTACAAATTATATATGTCGTGCCCGTTAGTTTCTCGGAATAGGAATACATCCAACTCATCTCCGATCTTATGAAACTTAACATGGAGGCCCGGTGCTATGTGTGAAGCAACCTTGCGTACAATATTGTTAGTAGTTCTTCTGAACCATTGATCGGATGCGAGCTATCATCTACTGTAGAATAAAATTCCACAAAGATTATATTTATGGTTACGTTTATTGTCACAACTGACTGCAGTGTTTAGGTTATTGAGTTATGAGTCTCCCATTGTTGATGAGTGCTTTATCACTACGTAGGTTAATCATCTAAAAGCTCTTTAGTCCATCACATGGAGAATATACTTGATTCTAGGGAGCGCTTTCAGATTGTCAACACCAGTAGAACATACGAAGATAGTTATTCATGGGACTATTTGTTTCTGGTTAACAGATGTCTTTTTGCGTGGAATCAACAACAATGAACCTGCTTGCTTATTTATAGAATCTTCCAAAGATTATCGGTAAATGAACCTGGGTCGGCTCACTGAAAACTTCCAGAAAGACAATAAATGATAATGACCCTGCTTGAATTCAACGGAATTCAACCCATTTTCCGATACCCTCCGTAGTGATGGTTAACCTGAAGCATTGACCCTGGCTCTAGCTAAACTAGGCTACCCGGAGTGCAGGTCTGTGATGCAGCCCGCAATACTGTACCCCAGGGTTTGATGTTTAATCTCGAGGCGTCCTTATTAAGGAGCGTTCCACGTAACCACTCTGCGTCGCGACGCTGTTAAGTTACATCTATCGGATCAGGATCTTGCGAGTGATTCGTTAAGTATCCACAGTAAACTAGACTTTGTATTCCCCGATTGAGAGCAGCGTCAGATACCGTGGAGTTGAGGCGATCTTTTTGCAATTTAGAAAATCTGTTGACACTGCCATCTGTTGGTGAAAGCTAGACCTTCGGCTGATATTCAATACATCTTTTCTTGTTA
Organism: Meconema thalassinum; assembly: GCA_946902985.2. Lineage (NCBI taxonomy): Eukaryota > Metazoa > Arthropoda > Insecta > Orthoptera > Tettigoniidae > Meconema > Meconema thalassinum. Next base: position 552,755,141 of record OX336392.1, read on the forward strand.
CGGGAGCGATCATGTACTAGCTGACATCGTAATTCTCCAACCTTCTCGGCCAAGAGTCGAACCCACAATACTGGGATATAGAGGGGGACGCCCTACCACTGCCCCATACTTAGCATGGAACACCTCAGCTAATAAGGAACCATTGACACCCATCCAAATATTGACAACGTGTTGTTGGGTTGCAAGCCATTTTTAGCCTATTTTCATTTTATGAAAAAATATGCTTATGAAATCACCTTTTGTCCGTGTGTCAGTGTGTTTGTGTGTGTGTCCTCCCCTAATAACTTCCAAACGGCTGGAGCGATTTCAATGAAACTCGGTAAGATCATAGCACTATTATGGCCGACCTCGACCGTGCCCTTCAAATTTTATTGTGTCTCACCAATCCAACATGGCGGCTGTGCGAAATATTTCACCAGCATTCAGTATCTCCGAAACTATTACAGATAACCCCCGTACTATTTTGTACGGTGATAAAGGGCACTCCTTCATATTTATCTATATAACATTCAAAAACCTGTAAAGTACAAAACGAACATGGCGACCAAGCCAAGTTGAAACATTTTAATAGATTTTTCTCGTGATTTAACCATCTGAGCGCAGTGAAATGTGGTACAGGAAATGTTTATACACATTGTAATGCACTGGTATCTAATTTAGTTCAATTGTTTACATAATCTCAAGATGGAGACTGTACGAAATTTTAAAATTAAGTTTTTATGCCTTGTGTCGTAATCATGCGATGGAAGTGAAAGTTTGAATAATGAAGCTACGCAATAATTTTCCTTGAATGGTACATAACTCTATGGCCTATACATATAACAATCCAAAATGGCGAGCATCCGAAATATTTAGACGGTTCTCAATATCTACGAATCTTTTACAGCAATCAAACTGATTTTTTATGTTCATAGAAGGTATTAACATAAGTACACCTATAGGACTTTCAGTAACCTGGTGAGCACAAATCCAACATGGCGGCGGCGCGAAGTATAAATATTTAAATCGACGTTTCTCGCAATTTAACCATCCGAGTGCAGTGAAACTTTGCACGTTAAATGCTTATACAAACGTTAATCCACTGGCATCTAATTTATTTCAATTGTTTTCATAACCACAAGATGGCAGAAGTGCGAAATTTAAAAATCTAGTTTTTACTTCTTGTGTTCTAATCATGCGATTGACGTTTGAATACCACACGTACACAGTAATCTTCATGTAATAGTACGTAAATAAAAATCCAACCTGGCGATCATCTGAAATATTTCGACGGTTCTCAATATCTACGAATCTATCACAACAATCAAACTGACATTTTGTATGTTGATAGAGGCAATTAACATGATTAGGATATATGAAAATAGGCTGTATAGTTCTTCACTGAACTACTTGTTCAATGTTCCTGTGCACGACTACTGAAGTGCGATGTTGAGCACACTTAAGCATTCTGCAATTGTTATTATTTGCTGTGTCACTGAATATTGCGCGGCGGACTTGTGTGTTTGTTTATGGAAATGATCTCACACCCTCCCGATATCGGAGTGCAGTTTTAAAATGATCGCTGGCAGTCTAGGTTTAGAAAGGAACATCCTCTCCACACAACATCCCTGGAGATTGGAGCGCTGCTACATCCCGGGGGATCTGAGTTCACGTCTCCTGAGCTCCTACTATCAGCAGGAGCACAGCCTTAAAGCTGCACGCGCTGTTGCTAATACCACATAAGTCACGTTCGTGTTGGGATTATACCTCGATAAATCCAAATCCTAGTAGAGTTATCTAAAGATACACTAACAGGAATCTACTGGAGTTAAGATGAACACAAAATCAGGATGAATCATGATTTAGGATATTGAAGGGAAGGGTAAGCGATCTCGAAAACAGTTATATTCCTTAAAACACTTGGCTCGTAGAGAATGATCACTTTATAGATCCTCCATTGGTACCGGGGATGACGTCACAATCACTGCATTGGTGAGTTTGAGCTTGTTTATCATCTATCCCCTGGCAAAGATTTTACAAACCTTTTGTTTTCGGGACGGTCGTCGAACATTCTCTGGATAAATAGCATAGTTATACCTACTTGACGAGTGGACTGTATTGGTGTATCTTAATAAATAGTGGATTACAGTGGGTAAAACAACAACTCAAATGGGCTTTTAAAGAAATATTAGCTTTATTGCAGGTCAGAAATATACACCACACAATAGGCACACTGAGTCTCACTTCATAAAAGACTATTAGTCACTATTAGTTTCCACTTGTAGAGAACTCTCACCCTTTCACTTGGTCTCTCTCCCGCGGATGGGCCTGTCCAAGGCCAACTAGATAGCTGCCTTTGTTCTGTCACACTGCCCCTCCCCCGAGAGCCTCCTGTCGGTCCGCGGCGACACACAACAATAACAATTCATAATTACGTAATAAATGGACTGTAAACCGTATGTATTACCTTTGTATGTAGGATGACTAGAAATAACACTCCTTTATTGCTCATGTGAAGATTTCATGCATCTTATACTTCTGCTGAGCCTTAACGAAACTGCATTCTAATATTTTGTGCTAGCCATAAGATTACAGCTAGTAGCAATTCACTGCGTCCATTAGCAGTCATGTTTAACAGCTTAATGTTTCTTGCAGTCCGAGAAAAATCTACTACGATTTCTATGCCCAAGGTCGCAGGTTCAAACCCGGCCGAAGTCGTCGGACTTTTTAAGAGCGTTAAAAGTCCATCAGCATGACTTCCTTCGGAGGGGAAGTAAACCCATATCATAGATTTATGGGAAGAAAAAGAACCTTCCACTAACAACACTTGTGTGAGGCCAAAAGTTGTAGGTTAGAATTGATAACGCTATATTAGTTCCAACCTTCGCTGCAAGGTGCTGTCTGCTATGGCATCTAGTAGCTAAGTTCGCGTCTAGGTGTCGTTGACGGTAGAATTTGGTAGCAAAAGTAGGAACTACACGAAATTGATCGTCTGCAGTCCTTACCTGAATCACAGATAACACACACTAATACAGCCTTCACAATTAACACCGGTTATCAGGCAGATTCTACACACATCCAAAGTACACGGGGCAGCCCCTAAACTGAGGAACCAACAAAGCCGTTTTCTTCTTCTTCTTCTTCTTCTTCTTCTTCAATAGTCGGAAATCTTAACCCTCTCAGTGCAACGCACCGATCAGATCGGCTCTCGCTGCTCACGCCAAAAGTTCCAAAGCCGATTGAATCGGTGCGCTGTTTATCTTATATTTGTAGATTTCTACAGGCATATGTCCGTGAAAGGCGAGGTTCCAAGCTTGCCTGTGCGGTGTCTAATTTTCCTTTGAAGCGGTAGGTTTGAGTTTGTATTCACGCCCTCCCTTACCGCTCCCCCAATCACGAACGTTCCCGCCAAAATTGCGGCGCAGTTGTTTTCTTATTGTTGAGGTTTTCTGCCTACAGATGTACCGTATCTAAGAAGTGTATACAGCTGGAAACGTAGTGTTTCTTCGAATATGACCCTTAGGCGTCCTTAATTTAAACTCAAACTTGTTTTTTTACAAAACAAAATTGAAAGATTAAACAATTATCACAATAACCTCCATTAAAAAGGTTTAGATGCAGTATTTACCATTACGAATATAATGCACGAAGAAATGAGGTATTCGTTATAAATCAAAGCAAACATAATGGTTCTATCCTTGAGTCTGAGACTTCAGTGTTTTGACTGGTTTGATGCAGCGCTCCATTCCTCCCAGTCCTGTGCTAATCGTTTCAACTCTACATAGCTAGCACACCCTACATCCGAGGCAATCCGTTTAACATATTCTAACCTTGGTCTACCCCTACAGTTCTTGTCCTCCCCTTCCTTCCATAACTAAGCTTGCTATTCCTGAGTGGCTTAGTATGTCTCCTACCAACCTATCTCTTCTCTTCATTAGCAGTCGCCAGAAACATCTCTCCTCTCCCACTCGTTTTAATACCTCTTCGTTTGTAACCCTATCTACCCATCTGACCTTCATCATTCTCCTGTAACACCACATTTCAAATGCTTCAATTATCCTCTTTTCTGTTGCACCAATAGTCCAAGTTTCACTTCCATAGAGCGCCACGCTCCAGACAAAGGCTTTCAAAAATGACTTCCTAATACTTAAATCTATATTCGATGTCAGCAGATTCCTTTTTTGTAGAAATGCTTTCCTTGCCTGAGCCAACCTACTTTTTTATCCTTTGCTTCGTCCATCACTGGTTCTTTTGCTTCCTAAGTAACAGAAGTCTCCTACTTCCTTTAGTTTTTCACTTGCCATTCAAAAACTCATTCAAATCCTCAGGCGTGTCGGCCAAGATGACGATGTCATCGGCAAATCTCAGAGTTGAAATTATTTCTCCTTGAATCCTCACTCCCACTTTAAAATTTTGTACAATTTCCTTCATTGCTTGTTCAATGTAAAGATTGAAAAGTATGGGTGATAAGTTGCAGCCGTGCCTCACATTTTTCTGAATACCAGCTTCTCTCTCATGTCCTTCGGCTCGAATGACTGCTGTCTATCCTTAAAAATGTGGTATTTATGACTTTTTTTTACGAATAGCCTGCATGTTCATTGCTTATGGCTTGGGTTAATAACATGTAATTTATTTCAGATTAATTTTCCTATAATCCGGTACGGTAATGGGAATGATTTTTGTGTCTACCGACAGAAAGCTATGATATCAGCTCCTCCAGCCCCTAAAACACTCACCGCTCGTCAACGCACTGTGAATTGTTCTCCTGGACGCTGCAACCCACTCGACTATTTGTCACTATCGCTAGGGAAGGAGATTTACTGAATGTCTGTAGAAGCTCTCTCCCTCCCATAGGCTATGTAATACGATCTGTAACCAACTGCGAAGCGGAATGAAATTACATTGAAACTGATCAGCAAGGGCTCACAGTCGAGTTTAATATTCAGATCTCTTCTGCTGGCTCGCCCGAGACTCCAGCAGAAAATGTAATCATGGCTTCAAGGCGAGAAGCTCATATTCAACGATCATTGTCAATACACTTTCGTTTGTAACGGAATTGATTGCATATTGCTTTGGGACAATGCAGTCATCATTCCCGGTCCTGTGATTGGTGCTGATAGGAGGTCTCCTTGGAAAGGAAAGATAATCATAATGTAATTGGTTTTATGTTCGACAATATCGATATGTAAATATTATATGTCAGAAAACTGTATAATAATGAGGGTCATTATAACACTATTTTTAGCCTATTTTCATTTTATGAAAAAAATAGGCTTATGAGATCACCTTTTGTCCTTGTGTGTGTGCGTTTGCGCGCGTGTGTGTGTGATGGTTTGTGTGTCCCCCTAATAACTTCAAAACGGCTGGAGCGATTACAATTAAACTCGGTAAGATCATAGGACTATTCTGGCCGACCCCGACCGTGCCCTTCAAATTTTATTGTGTCTCACCAATCCAACATGGCAGCTGTGCGAAATATTTCACCAGCATTCAGTATCTCCGAAACTATTACCGATATCGCCCTGAAATTACGTACGGTGATAAAGGGCACTACTAGAAATTCACCTATGAGACTTTCAAAAGCCTGGTGACTACAAAACTAACATGGCGGCCAAGCGAATTTGAGACATTTAAATAAACTTTTCTCGCGATTTAACCATCCAAACGTAATGAAACTTGGTACAGCAAATATTTATACACACTGTATTCCACTGGAGTCTAATTTAGTTCAATTGTTTACATAACCTTAAAATGGCGCCTGTGCGAAATTTTAAAATTAAGTTCTTATTTCTTGTGTCGTAATCATGCAATCGAAGTGAAAGTTTGAATAATGAACCTAGGCAATAATTGTCCTTGAATGGTACATAACTCTATGGCCTATACATATAACAATCAAAAATGGCGAGCATCCGAAATATTTAGACGGTTCTCAATATCTATGAATCTTTTACAGCAATCAAACTGAAATTTTTTCGTTCATAGGGGCTGTGAACATTTGTTTACCTATAGGACTTTCAGTAACCTGGTGAGCACAAATACAACATGGCGGCGACGCGAAGTATAAATATTTAAATGGACGTTTCTCGTGAATTAACTATCTGAGTGCCATGAAACGTTGCACGTTAAATGCTTATACAAATGTTAATCCACTGGCATCTAATTTATTTCAATTGTTTGCATAATCACAAGATGGCAGCTGTGTGAAAATTTAAAATCTCAATTTTACTTTTTGTGTTCTAATCATGCGATTGAAGTTTTACAACCACACGTACACAATAATCTTAATGTAATAGTACAAAAATAAAAAGCCAACCTGGCGACCATCTGAAATATTTAGACGGTTCTCAATATCTACGAATCTATCACAACCTTCTAACTGAAATTTTGTATGTTGATAGTGGCAATTAACATGAGTAGGATATATGAAAATAGGCTGTATAGTTCTTCACGGAACTACTTGTTCATTATGCTACAGTTTCTCCCACAATCAGAGCTCAAGAAACAGTTGTGTGACCAATAAGGTAAGGATAGCATCGCTCCTGCGTTGAGTTCCACGGCCTCATATTTTAAATTTCACTGCGTGGCTAGTGTCAATAGTGGTGTAATCGAGGAGGCCATGGTCAAATACAAGACATTCTCTGCGTCTCATGCGCTCTGTTCAGTACATAAAACTGGCGAAATCTCGACAGATATTTATGAATATTTATGTTCGAACATAAAATAGTTTTAATTATCGTCGAACATAAACAGTCGTATGCAACTCGCCTATAATGGTAATTAGGACACTGGTATGGAAATTATAGGCCCCAACCCTTTCACCATACCAAATGTCAGCTCGATATCTTGAAACGCGTGACCTGTACTCTGCTAAACGCATTAACGTCACGCACAAACGTATATTTTCAGGGCCCCAAAATAAGAAATCGGTGAGAGATATCAAAATATCGTTATGAGTAGAAAAGTTGCATACCGCGGAGATCTTACACCTGTACACTTAACTTTTTTCGAAACGACCGACCGTTTCCGAGATGTATAGATTCCAAAGGAAATGATGAAATTAAGGGCCCCAAAAAAAGCTCCGCCCCTGCACCGATTTTAACACCCAACGACAGGGTTCTTCACAGGCCCTAACTCTTTCACCGTACCAAAAGTCAGCTCGATATCTTGAAAATTGCGACCTGTACTTTGCTAAACGCAAAAAACATCAAGCACATACGTACATGTTCAACCCCCCCCCCCCCCCAAAAAAAAACAACGGTGAGACATATCAAAATATCGCTATGAGTAAAAAAGTTGCATACCGCGGAGATTTTACACCTGTATATGTAACTTTTTTCGATACGACTAACCGATTCCGAGATATATCGATTCCAAAAAAAGATGAAATTCCGGGCCCCTCAAGAAAGGTCACATGAGGGTTTAGAGTGCAGATCTGTTGTGCTATTACTAAGGTAGCCCTAAATACTGCCCAATACAGCTGTCATTGTGTTTAGTGCAGTTAGCTCGACCTGGCGTGGTGATGAGGTTTCTTTTAAAAGTGAATTTGCGTATTTTTGTAGTAGAGGAAATGTTCAATGCGATATTCAGGGTGGTTCAACGGAATATTGAATCAGATTCAAGGAGAAATAAATACCGGTATTATCGTGTTGGAAAGCTTGCCACGGTGGGTGTGTGGTTATAGTGTCGGACTACCAACCCCAAGCTTGCAGGTTCGCTCCTGGCCATGGTAAGTGATTTATTTGAAAGGCGACAAAAATCACGATACGCATATCAAACGTTGTTGGCGTGTTAAAGAACCCATTTGAATTCAGTAGGCCTTGTTCATAATGGCAAAATTAATCTTGGGATTTTCCGCCAAAACAAAATTCCTCATTTCTCTACTAGAAAGCGGTATAGCGTCTAGGAGCTTTGATATCTAACCTCCTTGACATTCATCGCGCTCCAAGGAGCATTAAATTCGACCTCTGAGTGTCAATTAACAAAGCTTGCACCCGGCACCCGAGGCCATACGATATTATTATTATTATCGTGTTGGAAGCCAATTTTCGGTGTTGCTTTATTAATCAAAACTAATGCTTTTCTGTCGGTCAACAGGATTGTTACCGCGTGAGTTAGCCGTGGTCGTTATGACATGACTGCTGGCAGATGGTTCGAATCCCCCCACCGGCAACCTTGAAGATGGTCTTCTGTGGTTTCCCATCTTACTTCCAGGCAAATGCAGGTGTTGGTCCCTAACTATAGGCCACAGCCGCTACCTTCCAACTCCTCGTCCTTACATTCAAACTTCCCTCCTCAGATAACACTCCACTCGTGACGGTACTTGTAGCTCACCGATTGGGTGTCCGCCTCGAAGCAGCTACAAACTGGCGAGCCGAACATGTCCTCGGACGCTCCCGGAACTAAAAGCCATAAGCTTAAAAAAAAAAAAAAAAAAACAGGATTGTTCCCAATTACAACGGGTGTTTTCTTAATTTTAAAAGAATACAGTGTGGCCAGTGGAAGAGGTAGCAGCTGAACGAGAACGGATTCCACATCGCCCAAACAACAAGCTAAGTTCATATTCCATTCCAACCTGAATATTCACTAAACAAGCAAATTTAAAGGTCAATAACGAAGAAATCACAAATGAAATCTTCACAAATTGCGCAAGTTTATAATGACTGCTGTAACTAGCACCACTTGTAGACATAGCCTGAAGTTTAGAATTCACCTTGTCAATACTAAAACAAGATGTTCAGTAAAGAACATATAGCCTACTTTCTTCTAAAAGCATGAGTATTGATATAACTCTTTTGTCTTTTTCAAGGAGTATAATTGAATGTTGGTTGTAGTAGCTTGTTGAAATACAACGTGCTATACGGATATTAAACATGACACTGAGGTGCCCTTTGCTAGTGCTACCTCTGTACAAAATTTCGTTCAATTCGCTTTTACCGTGTTTGAATTGATAGGGGAATCGATTTGTTCACATACATGGCAGCCATATGCAAACTATTGGACTGATGACCTTGTAGCTTATTCAAAGAACACTTCTCACTTCAAGGTATGATGTTGCAAAATGTGGTAGAGATCAGATGATTAGGTTGGTCGTATTTGGATTTTATCTTTTTACATTTGAGTGGCCACCATTCCGTTTCCGTCAATATGGCGGCGATATATAACATGACACTGAGGTGCCCTTCACAAGTGCTACCTATGTACCAAATGTCATTCAATTCGTTTTCACCGTGTTTGAAGAGACAGGGTAAATCGATTTGCACACATACATGGCCGCCATCCGAACATGATTGGGCTGATGACCTTGTAGTTTGGTCAAAACATTATTTTTTTTATACATGAAGGTATGTTGCAAAATTTGGTAGAGATCAGATGATTAGATTGGTCGTAATTTGATTCAAGACTTTAACATTTCGGTGGCTGCCATTGCGTTTGTGTCAAGATGGCGGCGATAAAAGAAACATGGCACTGGAGTGCGCATTGTTAGGGCTACCTCTCTACCAGATTTCGTTGAATTCGGTTTCACCGTGTTTGAATTGATGAGGGTAATCAATTTGCACACATATATGGCCGCGAACTGAAAACTATTGAGGTGATGACCTTGTAGTTTGGTCAAAAGACGCTCGCCACATGACTATATGTAGCTGCAAAATTTGGTAGATATCGGATGATTAGGTTAGTCGTAATTTGATTTAAGCTTTGAACATTTGGGTGGCCGCCATTACGTTTCCGTCAAGATGGCGGCGATATAAAACATGACACTCAGGTGCCCTTTGCTTGTTCTACCTCTGTACCAAATTTCGTTCAATACGGTTTCACCATGTTCGAATTGATGGGGGGGGGGGGGGCAGGCATTCAGAGTACACACACTCGCACACACAGACTCACACACACACAGACAGACAGACACTCATTTTAGGGCCCTGTAGTGATCTCATAAGCCTACTAACATTTTTTTGCAAAAATCGAAAGTAGGCTAATGTGTAGTTTATAAATATGTAATCGAACATGTTTCAATATCCAATGATATCTTCTTCATCGTTCAAATTAAGGGGAAATGGGATCACCTATCATCTCAATGATAATTTGTAGGTACATTTCCTTGGGAACCTCGTTATATCCATAGCTCAACTAAAACAACAAAATATGTCCAATGTGAATAATGAGTATTTAATTATCATATCAACGAATATTTTCATTACCACATTCGATGCATAATATTTTTGGTAAATTACATATCAACATGAAATTCGTGTAAAACAATCAAACTTCTTCTCAGAATTTCTTCATCCTAGGTGTAGAGGAAATTGAGAAAATGTTCCCGGAATAAAAGAAAGTACACATACGGACAATTGAGTTCTCTTTCTAACTTGAGGGATGAACTGACCTTAGACATCAGTTCTGCTAACAAAACAGCCCCACACAACTCCAATCTCGGAATGGATTATGTTTTATTGGAGCTACTCTCGACTTTGAGCAGATGAGGTGTACTGCTATGGTATTTCTATCATCAGTGCATCTGAGATAAACACATGCACCATAGGCATTGACTGATGCGTCGCAGAATCCATGAAGTTGGATGGAGCAATGACGTCCTCCTGAAACAACCATTCTAGGAACACATACATCCTTGATTTGCATGAGGGACTGTTTACATGACATCCACCTCTCCTGAGTGTCAAGAGGCAATGGATCATCCCAATCAATTTTCTGGAGCCAGAGCTCCTGCAAGAAGCTGTTAAAATGACTGGACCTATTAATCCCAAAGGGTCGAATATCCATGATATTTCGGCTAACACTGAGCGTTTAGTGCATGGGATTGCCCTTCCTTTCTGTTCTGCAGCTTTTACGTCGTACTTGAACTGATCTGATTTCGGATCCCATAATAGGCCTAATGTCTTGACTGCCTCTCCAACGAAATTCAACGCTGCCTGTTGGGTCTTCATATTTTCCGGGATGCCTACCAGTCAAGCTGATGATGAGGATGTTGAAAAGGTCTACGAAGAAATAGATGACATTCTGAGGTATATCAAAGGTGATGAAAATGTTATAGTAATGGGAGATTGGAATGCTGTGGTAGGAAAAGGGAGAGAAGGGAAGATAGTAGGAGATTTCGGATTAGGTGAAAGGAATGATCGAGGAAATAGGCTGATGGAATTCTGCACCGAACATGAGTTGGTCATAGCTAACACCTTATTCAATAACCACAATAGAAGAATATACACATGGATGAGACCAGGAGATACAGGGCGTTACCAAATCGACTTCATTATGGTCAAGCAGAGGTTTCGAAACCAGATTTTGGATTGTAAAACATATCCTGGTGCTGACATAAACTCTGACCACAATCTGGTTGTAATGAAATGCAGATTAAAGTTGAAGAAACTGAAGAAAAGTCAAAAGCCAAAAAGGTGGGCAATAGACAGACTGAAAGTAAAGGATGTAAACGAAAGATTCAAGAAGAGTATAAAGGAAGGACTAATCAAAACCCCTAAACAAACTTCAATTGCAGACGAATGGGCACTTTTGAAGAATGAAATAACAAAATCCGCAGAAGAAAACATTGGTAGGAAAGAAAGAATAGGTAGAAAACCGTGGATCACTCAGGATATACTAGAATTGATGGATGAAAGGCGGAAACACAAGAATCTAAGAGATGAAGAGGGGAAAGCAGAATACAGACGTCTGAGAAATGAGGTTAACAAGAAGTGCAAGGAAGCGAAAGAAGAATGGTTGAAAGAGAAATGTGCAGGTATAGAAAAGTGTCTGAAATTAGGAAAAGTAGACACAGCTTATCGAAGGATTAAGAATACTTTTGGGGAAAAGAAGACTAAGTGCTGTAATATTAGGGACACAAATGGAAAGCCTCTAACAGATAGGGAAGAAAAGGTTGAGAGATGGAAAGCTTACATAGAGTGCTTGTATAAGGGAAAGGAGATTGAGAATCATGTAATGGAAAGGGAGGAGGAAAATGATGAGGATGCAAAAGGAGATTTAATATTGAGATCGGAATTTGACACAGCATTAGAGGACTTAGGCAGGAACAAAGCACCAGGCATAGATGATATACCGATTTAGTTGCTACGCTGCATAGGAGATGTAGGTCTGATCAGGTTATTTCACTTGGTGTGTAGGATTTATGAAACAGGTGAGGTACCCCCTGATTTCAAGAAGAATGTTATCATCCATATACCAAAGAAAGTGGGAGCTGACAGATGTGAAGATTACCGTACAATCAGCTTGATTAATCATGCTTCAATGATCCTGTCTAGAATAATTTACAAGAGGATTGAAAGCCAGATCGAAACGGAGTTGGGTGAAGACCAGTTTGGTTTCAGGAGAAATGTAGGAACAAGGGAAGCTGTACTAAGTCTTAGGCTGATTTTGGAAGGTAGAATAAGGAAAGATAAGAGAACGTTCATGGCATTTGTAGACTTAGAAAAGGCTTTTGATAACGTTGATTGGACTAAATTGTTTGACATTTTGAAATCTATTGGAATAAAGTACAGGGATAGGAAGGTGATATACAATCTATACAGAAACCAGACAGCAGTCATTCGAGCTGAAGGATATGAGAGAGAAGCTGGTATTCAGAAAGGTGTAAGGCAAGGCTGCAAATTATCACCCATACTTTTCAATCTTTACATTGAACAAGCAATGAAGGAAATTAGAGAAAAATTTAAAGTGGGAGTGAAGATTCAAGGAGAAATAATTTCAACTCTGAGATTTGCTGATGACATCGTCATCTTGGCCGACAAGCCTGAGGATTTGAATGAGTTTTTGAATGGTATGGATTCCGTCTTACAGAAGGACTTCATGATGAAAATTAATAAATGTAAAACAAAAATACTGGAATGCAGCCGAAATAAATCAGAAACCTCTATGGAGATCAAATTGGCAGGTGAAAAGCTGAAGGAAGTAGGAGACTTCTGTTACTTAGGAAGCAGAATAACCAGTGATGGACGAAGCAAAGAGCATATAAAAAGTAGGTTGGCTCAGGCAAGGAAAGCCTTTCTACAAAAAAGGAATCTGTTGACATCGAATATAGATTTAGGTATTAGGAAGTCATTTTTGAAAGCCTTTGTCTGGAGCGTGGCGCTCTATGGAAGTGAAACTTGGACTATTGGTGCAGCAGAAAAGAGGAGAATTGAGGCATTTGAAATGTGGTGTTACAGGAGAATGATGAAGATCAGATGGGTAGATAGGGTTACAAACGAAGAGGTATTAAGGCGAGTGGGAGAGGAGAGATGTTTCTGGCGACTGCTATGAAGAGAAGAGATAGGTTGGTAGGACACATACTAAGACACCCAGGAATAGCAAGCTTAGTTATGGAAGGAAGGGTCGGGGACAAGAACTGTAGGGGTAGACCAAGGTTAGAATATGTTAAACAGATTGCCTCGGATGTAGGGTGTGGTAGCTATGTAGAGATGAAACGATTAGCTCAGGACAGGGAGGCATGGAGGTCTGCATCAAACCAGTCAAAAGACTGAAGACTCAAACAACAACCGAAAGAATTGAACCGTTGTTTGAACTCCATTTTCGAAGGATGAAACCTCCCCTTTCGAGTAATGCTACCAACTGAGAGTGTAGCTTCCTAGCTTCTTCGATGGTATCCGCTCCTGTAAGTCATCTACTTAGAAATCACGTTTCAGAACGGTAGCAGCTGAAGGAAACTCACTGAATTCATCGTCAGCCAATTGATGCAGAGTTCGTGTGGCTAAGTATGGTGCACAAGCAGTGCCATACGTGACTGTCGTTAACCTGTAAGATTTAACAGGTTGATCGGTAGATTCTCTCCATAGAATCATTTGAAGTTGCGAGTCGGACGGCTTTATTTTAATCTGACGGTACATTTTCTCAATGTCTGCCGTCAGGGCATATCGATGCGTTCGGAAGCGAACAATGATCGAAAAGAGGTCATCTTGCACTGTGGGACTCACCATCAGTAGATCGTTCAGACTCACCCTAGAGTCCGTCTTCGTTGAGGCATCGAATACAACTCTCAGCTTCGTGGTTGTGCTGGAATCCTTCAGCACTGGATGATGTGGGAGATAATATCTTGGTGAGACATGCGATTCTTCTTCTTCTTCTCCTTCTGGTACAAGTTCCATATGTCCGAGATCAGCATACTCCTTCATGAACGCTGAATACTGGGCGTGGATCTTGGGGTCTCTGGCAAATCGTCGTTCCAGCCGGAAGAGGCGTTCCTCAGCACATTTCCTTGAGTCTCCCAACAACTGAGAGTCGCCCTTTAACGGCAATCTTACTGTGTGCTCCCCGGTGGGCTGCCTTGTGACATTTTCCTTGAAATGATCTTCACATAATCTATCTTCCCCCGTGAAGACGTTCTCATTTCCACATTCCTCCAGTTGCCAGAAACGTTGCAGTTGTACACTGATGTCACTGTTGACGCTCAGATAACAGGATGTGTTCCTAGTGGGTTGATGATTTTCAACTCTCCCCGTGATAATCCATCCCAATTTCGTTTCTTGTAGCAATATCCGTTCTGTACCTGGTCTCAGCTGTCCTCGACCAAGTAAATCCCAAAATACATCTGCTCCTTGAAGAATTTCAATGTTACTGGGATCATTTAAAAGAAGGGATCAGCCAGGCTGATATTGCTGGGTATCGATAGTTTAGATGAGTCAACAGGACTTGAAGGCATGCGATCTGTGATCTTGGGAACCAGTAGAAAGTCTGCTGAATGCTTGTACTCTGTGTGACGAGAGTTGAATGTGGCACGAATGCTGTGCTTAACGAGTGTTGTGGCACCATTGATTCCTATGACGGGAACTGAAACACGATCCTTCCGAAGGCCAAGTTTGGAGCACAACGTTTCTGTCATGTAATGGCTTTGTGACCCAGAATCCAACATAGCTCGGCATGTGACAGATACCCCTTTGTTATTAATGACGTCATCAATGCTGTAGCCAGTAGCATTTGAGATTCACGTCTGTTTATGGCATGACCCGTGAAGCTACTTCCATGTTGTGGTTCTTGTAATGTCGGCTGCTTATTAGTTATGTCTCTTTCATGAGTGACGTTTGAGAGATGAAGAAGAGTGTTGTGTTTACTCGGGCATCGTTTACAGTGAACAGATTTACATTCCTTAGAAACATGGCCTCGTCCTAAACAATTGAAGCACAATTGCCACTTCTTGACATTGTTGCGCCGTTCTTTAACGCCTAACTGCAGGAACCGGGCACATTGGTACAACCTGTGACTGTTGCCACACATGTTGCATTTTCCCAGTTGAGTTGTGAAGCAAGCGTTCGAGTTTGATCGCGGTGTAGTCTTATTGAAGGGGTTCTTCATTTGTTCCTTAGATGTGGCCTTACGATTCACCTCAACTGCTTCTAATACTTGACATCGCTGTTGAAGGAATGTTGTGATGTCTGTGATTGTTGGCAAGTGGTCTGATTGTTTGCTATTTTCCCATTGCCGTTGAGTATCTGGATCTAATTTAGTGTACACTAAATGTACAAGAAGTGCGTCCCAGTGTTCTGTCGGTAAACCCAGTGCCTTGAGTGACCGAAGATGTTTTATTGTGTCATCAAGAAGCCGTCGAAGAGAGCTGGCAGATTCCCTTTCTACCGTGGATAGGCCAAAGAGAGACCTCACATGAGATTGAACAATAATTCTCTTGTTTTCAAACCTCTCGTGTAACAGTTGCCATGCAATAGAGTAATTTGCAGCAGTTAACTGGAGAGAATGAATTAATTCTGAAGCGGAACCCTTGAGTGACGACTTGAGGTAATGGTACCTTTGAATGTCAGTTAACGCTTCATTGTTGTGTATTAAGGCTAGATATGTGTCCTTAAATGGCAACCATTCCTCATAATTACCGTGAAAACTTGGTAGTTCAATTGCGGGTAATTTAACTTCTGCGACATGTGTTTGTGACGTACTAGACTGATTTGAAGAGGTAGTTGATTGTGAGCATTGTTGAATTAATTGTTGTGCTCTTGAAACGGTGCTGAAATATGTATCCTCAAAATCTACTCTTTCCTGTTCTTGAACATCTTGCTTCATTACAATTTCAATTTCTGATTGAACGGTTTCAAATTCAGCATAACATTCCTCAGCTTTCGAAAGCCTCATTTGAATTTGCAGTAGGCCTTGTTCTATACTGTACGAGTCTAAAAATGATCTAAATCGCGTTAATTTGGCCTTAATCTGCGCACGCTTGCCTTTCAACACGGCTAGTTGTTCAGTCATGGTTGAAATGTAAATAGCAACTTAAGTTGTAAAGAAGGTAACTGAAGGACAATAGTGAAGGTAATAAAGGAAGTATAAGGAGCTCGCTCACTCACCGATTTGTTGGGCTGCAGAGTGCGGTGCCCTGCTGGTTACGGCCTGGGCGATTGGGTCTCACCCTTCCTGGAAGTCAGCTGTCACTTTCACTTTCACCTACTCCCTCGCGGCTGTTGTTCCCTGAAGGCACGACGATGGTCAGTTGAGGGTTGACGTTGATTTATGACACTTGCCCACTGAGCTGGACGAGTGACTGTAAGTGGTTGAATGTCTATCTACCAGAGTGCGTTTGCTTGCCTATTGCGTTCTTCAACAGATTCACAGTCTGGGAATAAGAAGATGACGCAAACGTGGTTTCGAATATTGGGTGATCTGCTCGGATCTGATATTGCTATGTATACTCGTTGCACTTGTACTTACATGTCTTGTCGGTGTTAGAATGCTGCACGAAATCCAGATGCTGTACTGAACAGATTCGTCTAGCACTCGCGCGCTTCGCTAAGACGCTACTTCGCCAAACACTTATTTTATCACACGAAATCATGAATATGACTCACTTCACAGTCAATCCGTGTCGGAGGACCAAAATTATGTTGTAGCAATCGGTGCTACATTGCATATTATTACCTCTGGTAATTGTAGGGACTATTGAAAGAACACAACGAGACACACTCTTCACACCACTGCTATATTGAACGCCATGACAGGCACATACTGTACACAGGTTGGCCAACATAAGAGCAACATTGCCAACTTAACTGAATATGAAGAAATTAAATAACTAACAGAATCGCTCCAGCGCTTATTTACTGTTATTATTATTATTATTTATTAAATCGTTACAAATACACACGTTTTACAAAATTCATAATATCTGTTCACATTTTACGAATTTCCTTACACTTCCTACTCATTGTTTAACCTGTAAATTTACAATTATTAAATTATATTGTTACAATATGATAAAGACAGGTCGAAATAGGATATCAAATTCATACGGAGCAGGAAGAGATATCACATATGCCACTAAAAGGTGCAACCTTGTGTGTGGCATGCATATCATTGATTACTATTTCTAAAAATTGCATAATGGCTTAGCCGAATAACACGTTCTATGTAAATGATGTATACACACAAAAATAATGAATAAGAAGGAAAATTGAATTTGTGTTTTATAAACTTGTAAGCTCAACTAATTATCAAAAGTTTGGTGCTTTTCATTCGGTCAACACGAATTTACCCAAATAGAGCTGGGTTATGCCCTGATCCTGAAATAAATTACATGAGATTAATAAATACACTAGGATGACCAGTTTCGATCGTCAAGCGATCATCATCAGATCCATTACACTTAGGCTATAACATCTATGTTTGAGAATACAGGTGAAAAATATATACAATATACAATATATATATATATATACAAACACCGCTATTCCCCCCCCCCCTTTTTATCTAGCTTGGCTGTATCGCTAAGTTGTGTCTTGTTTTCGACAGGGTGTGCTATAGGAAAATGTTATTTGGATCAGGTGTACTATGTACATTTTTCTGCAATAAACCTAGGCCGATATGCGCGGCAGTATTAAAGGTGCCGGGACGTCTTCAATAGACCGTGTATCACTTAGTGAGAAATGGTTTTTTAGCCCATGCGTGGCGAAGATAGTTCCACGGTCTTTAGTAGTTGCAGACTCCTGCATTCAATAGCATACACTTTTATCTAGATTTGGCAAAGTCACACATATACATGGCACTGACCTCTGGAAGAACATAGCAACTAAAGGGGGAGGAAGGGGAAAACCAGTTCCACCCAGCGAACACTCGGGGTTAGTCGACTACAACTGGTGTCTATGGAAACACGCAACTGCTTCAAGTTCCAGTTAAAGAGTCAACTCGATAAGTATAAGCTTGCATTATATCAGTATAACCATAGTTGATTTTGTAAAATCATATAATCACCCCTAACAGACAAATTCCGGATTTTCATCACTATTTTAGAAGTTTACCTAACATTAGATATACCACATTTAACATACACCGACTGTTGCATTACCAACACTGCAACTAAATAATTGTACATATTGTATATATTTTTCACCTGTATTCTCAAACATAGATGTTATAGCCTAAGTGTATTGGATCTGATAATGATCGCTTGACGATCGAAACTGGTCATCCTAGCGTATTTATTAATCTTATGTAATTAATTTCAGGATCAGGGCATAACCCAGCTCTATTTGGGTACATTCGTGTTGACCGACTGAAAAGCACCAAACTTTTGTTTACTTAGGCAACACTGAAAAATGGCTTCAAACCTCACAATCAACTAATTATATTTTCAATTTTAATTTTGTTTTCTCTGAGAAAATGTTTTATTTGCATCTTCAGGTTTGCATGATTTCGTTTAAATTCTTTTAATTTAATTGGGAGAATGTTATATAATTTTGGTGAGAGCTAACAACTCAGGCAGCCTTCACCTCCCAATAAAGGCTTCGAAAAAGATGATATATTGCCTTTCACGGCCCGTGGATTAAAACTCAGCAATTTTCTAGGCATATGCGGTGTGTTGTGTGGGGGACGGACACCAAGTGCCCGCTGATGAGCCAGACAAGACATAAACCTAGACAAATTGTTGAGTTCTAATCCACAGACCATCTTTTAATAAGTAGGGCTCGGATATTTATGTAAATAAATATTTTAAGCATTTTTCTATAAATACATAAATTCCTGCTTTTCACTTATTAGCACATAAAAATATATAATATTTACATTTTTTAAAATCAGTATATATATGTCTACCCCTTATTATACCCGTTTTCCAACGGGGTCGGGGATGAGATGCGATGGAAGTCTTTGTGGCGATGGTTATTACAGCCGGATGTCCTTCCTGACGCCAACCTCACGAGAGGAGTTAATGAGAGATGAAATGAATGATGGTGAATGAAACTGGGCAAGGATGTGGAAGGAAGCGGCCGTGGCCTGTCACAAGGTACCGTCCCAGCATTTGCCTGGTGTTGAAAATGGGGGAAACCACGGAAAACCATTTCAAGGACGGCTGACGGTGGGGCTCGAACCCACGCGTCTACCGAGTCAGCAGAGAGCTTGGCCCCATGACATAATGCTGTGCTTTAGCCAGCGTAGCCACTACTGTCGGAACATTTTTTTTTCAGTATGCAAAATATTTCTGTTTATTGCATTTTTGTTCTGTGTTACTTCAACGGCGAAGAACCAGTGAGTTATCTAATCTTCTTCCAGAGCATATGTCAGCTTGCAACTGTGTTATTCTTAACTTGTTGCCCCGTGCCACTCACTGTGGAAACCGGGGATTTCCTTGTCCATAGCCATATTGCACCACGTGCTAGACGGCCCCCCACCAAGCTACCTGGAACCAGTGTCACTCACATGCAGTTCATTTCTGGCACTGTGAAGTGTAAGGCAGTTCTACGATGCCTAAAGTAAAAACAACTACAAATTATCGTCTGTTGAAGAATTTAAGGATAATTTTACTACTGATGGGGACGTTCTGTTCTGCCAACCATGTGGGAAAGTAATCAAGGCTGAACAGCAATCTCAAGTTACACAACACCTCAAGGGCAAGAAATATATTGCCACAGTTTCGCGCCTTCAAAAGAAGTGTTTAGCGTTGATCGTTGGTCATT
Source organism: Meconema thalassinum (assembly GCA_946902985.2). NCBI lineage: Eukaryota > Metazoa > Arthropoda > Insecta > Orthoptera > Tettigoniidae > Meconema > Meconema thalassinum. The sequence continues at coordinate 552,775,027 of OX336392.1, forward strand.
TGTGATGGACAACCTGAAGATGTATCTCGTTGTGTATTGTAATGCTTCAGCAGTCAGTGAGACATAGCATTGCATATTGTTTATATTCACATTAATAAACTAAATTATAATTAAATATTTTTACTTTTTTGTCACATATTTCAGGTATTTTTTAGCGTACTTTTCCCATTTTGCAAAAATGAGGAAAAAGTAGACTTATGAGGTCGATCCGGGCAAATGTGTGTCTGTCTGTCTGGCTGTGTGTGTGTGTGTGTGTGTGTCTTATCAACTCCTAAACGGCTGCAGCAATCAAAACAAAATGTAGTAGGAGTAAAGATGTATACCTGAATATCTCAATGCCGTATTTGAAAATGATGTCAGTGCTACCAACTGCTGAAAAATCGCAATTGAAATTTGAGCTCCATGTTGGATATCTTGGAAGGTATGAATGGGAGCTATTTCAAAATTGCCACACGTATGGATAATAATATTGCAGTTTAATTTCCTGGAGGCCATACATGGCAGTGTTTCCAAAATGATTCTAAGCCTGCTGATAGGTCCAATTTTTAAATGCTTATAACTTCTACACTATCAATTGGAATTCAACCAAATTTCGTATGTGCTATGGGTACATAAACAGATATAACTGAGCGTATTCTTAAGAGCCACCAGGGCTGCCAACTGTTAATAAATGCTCTCAATTTATTTTATCAAAATACCAATATATCAGAACGTATGCAAGCCGACAGCTTTAAACTATGCACACGTATAGTACCTGACATTCTATATACTTATATACGTCAGTGCTACCAACACGATTCTAAGCCTGCTGAGAGGTCCAACTTAAATACACGTAACTTCTATACTATTATTTGGATTTCAACCAAATTTCGTATGTGCTATGTGTACCATGACAGATATGACTATGCGTATTCTTAAGAGTAACCAGGGCTGCCATCTGTTAATAAATGCTGTCTCTATTTTTGTTACCATTATATCAATATATCAGAAAGTATGAAAGCCAATAGCTGTAAACTTTGCACACGTATAGTACCTGGCATTCTAGATTAATTTGGAGTAACTAATATACTTCAGTGCTGTCAACTTGATTCTAAGCCTGCAGATAGGTCCAAATTTAAAATGCATATAACTTCTATACTAACTAATGGATTTCATTCAAAATTGGCACAACAATAGATCATATTATTGCAGATTATTTCTGACCAATACATGCATGACATTGTTGCCAACATGATTTTACGAGCACTGTTAGATCCAATGTTAAATTGCAGGTAACGTCCATGCTATTCATTGGACTTCAACCAAATTTTGTGTACCTTAAGAGATGGAACTAAGAATATATACAGTCACCAGTCACCAGGGAGGTGGAACTAAGAATATAAATATAGTCATCAGGGCTGCCAACTGTAGTGCTCTATTAGGCTACATTAAGCCAGGTATATTTCGAACTAATTAGAAATTTCGACATCACCAACTTAATTTCGTCATTATTCTAGATTAATCATTGGCATGAATCTTAAATTTTAAGAAAAGTAGGCTCTTTAGTTCGTCACGGAACTTCTTGTTAATATTTCCTTCAGATTTTCCAGTTTTTTAGCACCTAAAAATCCGAGCCCTATTAATAAGCATCCATATACCCGCGATCAACATTCAACAGCTCAATGTGATCCGTATCCTATTTCCATTACAACATGGAATATCATCGATAACCAACTCCCCTCATGATTATTCTACCGTGCAATATGAAATATAGAAATGTGTTCTTGGTATGATGCCCGGTCTGTGGGAGGTTTGCCTGATGTACCAATCGGGCTCTTAAGCAGATGGTCAATACACCCTGTCTGGAACCCTTGTGGGATAGCAGTTATTTATTTCGTCCCATTTAAAAAGAGTTTGATGCTTTTCAGTCGGTCAATATGATTGTACCGAAATAGATGGGTTATTTACTAACCCTGAAAAACATTACATGAGATTAATAAATACACAGGGTGTCAAGCAAATTACATCGGGCAGAGTGGGAGAAGATTGGATACACGATACAATGAACACAGCAATGCGATTGAGTACGGGACACACTTGGCCGTATGCGAACACAGTGATCCCTGTCTAAAGACGCCACTGTTTTCTGTGATTACGAAGGAGTCGAGTTTACTGGTAACCAGTGTTGGAAGAGGGTCAAATCTTGGGGCTCGAGATGGCCTGGGACACCAACAGGGTGGTCAGTACTGAAACCAGGTCTTTCTCTGGTCTGGCGCCCCGTTGCACACTGGGTAAAAATCGAAATCTAGGTGGACATTATTTATTTTAATAAATAAACAAAATTTATTACTTCTACAGCATTCTCTTACAATTATTGCCGCTCACTATTCTGGGATATAAACGCATCTTAGTGTAAATCTGTCACCACTGTTCGAGCAGTCTGAATTGGAGGGTGAATGTAAGAGGCTGTGGTTTGGTGATGATTTAAGATGGAACATGCAGCTGAAGGTATGATGTTTGTAACGTGTTTCAGTTATTAATGGGCGTAATTGTTACGTTTATTTGCATTACATAATATTTAACAATTATTTTTAAAATTATATTTTCACTTAGATTTTTGGTATGCCGCGTCACTTTCTACTTAATGTTTAAAACTAGATAAAGTCTTGTAGTTTACGCCTGTTATAAGATTTTTTGCATCTTTTTGCAACTTACTTAGTTATTTTACGTTTTAGAAGATGACACGCAACCAGTTCTCACATATTTACGACTGTTTGAAGCAGTGGGTTCGACGATTATGTCAAAAGTGGAGCTTTGTGACTTTGTTAAAAGTAAATTAGGGGTAGAAAATTGTTCTGAAGAGATAACTGAATGCTCTATCCAACTCCTAGTCATAGACAATTTCTTGCATGTGTAGACGTAGCTTAAAAGGTCTTAACTGATGTTTATTATGAAGTAAACAAATTATATACGTTGCTTTCACTCTAAATTCATGATTGAAACGTAAAAATAATGTTGTCCCCCTAGATTTCGATTTTGACCCACTGTGCGTTGTGGCTCTCGCTTGAACTCGATGAGTGATCATGATTGTCTCTGGTCTGCATATATTTCACGCTAGTCTCCAACGCGCAGAGCAATCTTCTCTTGTTTCCAGTCCTGTGCTGTAATCAATCTTAAGAGATGACGCTCTATTTCTTATCTCAAGGCTTCTCTTTAATTTGCCTGAATACTGAGCAGTTCGCATCAATTTCTCTGTGGCAGTTGAAAGTGGCTTCACTCCGAGCATTAATGACACTGTGAAAGAATACAACCGGCAGCAAGGCCTCTCCTTGATCTCTAAGTTGCATCCTTCTCAGTTCAGTCACCCAGGAGCTCACCATTAATAATAATAATAATAATAATAATCAAAAGTTTGGTGCTTTTCAATCGGTCAACACGAATGTACCCAAAAAGAGCTGGGTTTTGCCCTAATCCTGAAATAAATTACATGAGATTAATAAATAATAAATTTATTTCAGGATTAGGGCATAACCCAGCTCTCTTTGGGTACATTCGTGTTGACCGACTGAAAAGCACCAAACTTTATTTTACTTAGGTAACACTCAAAAATGGCTTCAAACCCCACAGTAATAATTATGATAATATCGTATGGCCATGAGTGCAGGGTGCAAGCTTTGTTATTTGACGTCCAGAGGGCAGATTGCATGTCAAATTTTGTCGTTCCTTGAACGCTATGAAAGTCAAGGAGGTTAGATATCTAAGCTCCTTGGCACTATAACGCTTTCTAGTAGAGAATGGAGGAACTTTGTGTTGACGGAAAATCCCGAGATTAATTTTGCCATTATGAACACGGCCTACTGAATTCAAATGGGTTCTTTAACATGCCAACAACGTATCACATCCATGTCGTGGTTTTTTTCGCCTTTCAAAAATCACTTACCACGACCAGGAGTGAACCTGCAAGCTTTGTGTTGGTAGTCTGACGCGATAACCACTCACCGTGATAGATACCACGGGGCACCAGCTGAGTCCAGTATTCCTTCCGCTTACTTGTGCAGGACTCCTCTCTTTCATCTTCCCTATCGAACTTCATTGGCCAATTCTTGTTCTCTTCAGAGCCTGGTGGTATTAAGATATTCGAGGTCTAGGGAGATTTTCATTTTCACGCCTTAGGTAACCCTTGTATTTCCTGATGCGCTAATTTGTTAGGCCCAGGCCTCTCTTATTTACAACAGTGTCCCCTGCTTATTGCAGAAGCCCACCTCGTATGGTGCATCCTTTGTAAAATCAACGCTTCACACCTTCGAGGGTTCACGGCCGGTGAGCTTAGGATTTGGTTATCCCGAGGGATTTCTGGGCTGAAACGTTATGTTGTTTCTCGTTCCTAACATATTCAAAGTCAGGGGTATATTCTGTTGTTTGAGTCCTCAGTCTTTTGACTGGGTTGATGCAGCCCTCTATGCCTCCCTGTCCTGAGCTAATCGTTTCATCTCTACATAGCTACCACACCCAACATCCGAGACAATCTGTTTAACATATTCTAACCTTGGTCTATCCCTACAGTTCTTGTCCTCAACCCTTCCTTCCATAACTAAGCTTGCTATTCCTGGGTGCCTTAGTATGTGTCCTACCAACCTATCTCTTCTCTTCATTAGCAGTCGCCAGAAACATATCTCCTCTCCCACTCGTCTTAATATCTCTTCGTTTGCAACCCTATCTACCCATCTGATGTTCATCATTCTCCTGTAACACCACATTTCAAACCCTTCAATTCTCTTTTCTGCTGCACCAATAGTCCAAGTTTCACTTCCATAGAGCGTCATGCTCCAGACAAAGATTTTTAAAAATGTCTTCCTAATACCTAAATCTATATTCGATGTCAACAGATTCCTTTTCTGTAGAAATGCTTTCCTTGCCTGAGCTAACCTACTTTTTATATCCTCTTTGCTTCGTCCATCACTGGTTATTTTGCTTCCTAAGTAACAGAAGTCTCCTACTCCCTTTAGCTTTTCACCTGCCAATTTGATGTCCATAGAGGTATATTCTATACCGTGCCAAAGTTTGATACACGATACAACGAAGCGATAAAATACGGCCGTATGCAAACACGTTCGACGCGAGACACAGCTTCACAAATATTGAAACTGACTTAAAAAACATACATCACGAATTGAATGGAAGGGCTCTTGACATAAAGAGGGCAATCGAGATACACTTAGCTAAAATATACAGTCCTAATAATTGAAATGAACACACGTTCATGGAGAATTCACCTCTGTTCACACTACTAGAAAACATCCCCCTTTGGAAACGAGAAAATAACTAATACCACTGCCATGCTAGATACGGGATCAACATATGGAAACATCTTCGTACCATAACTGCAATAAACCAAGGCTGGCAATAACGGCAGTATTAAAGGTTCCGGGGCATTCTCATTAGACCGGGCAGCGCTTCTTGTGCTTTTTAACTTACGCGTGGCGAGGATGAAAACTGGTCTTTAATAGTTGAAGAAGTCTAGAATACAGTAACATACACCATATTAGGATGTTCTAGACTTGGCAACACACATATGGTATATCGCTCGATAAGCAAGGCCAAGGAGGTTACGATATTCCGAAACAAGACAGGAAATACCTTCCAGTTCAGTGCAGGCTGCGGGAGGTGGCTGCTGCGTGGAAACGGACCACACAACACTCAAACAGCTAAGTGCACAATCCACAATAACCTGACCATTTAATAACAATAACATAATCACACTAAGCAAGTCAATCATCACTATCAGTTGGCCTATCTCAACAAAAATCATATATCTTGACTAGTTGAGCTAGTTTAACTACAGTTCTAATGTTACTAAATAATCCTACATATTATAAATACTTGTAGACATAGATTTAATAGTCTAAGTGTTAAAGATCTGATGATGATCGCTTGACGATCGAAACTGGTCATCCAAGTGTATTTATTAATCTCATGTACATTAAAAAAAACTTTATTACGCACAATGTGCATGAACGTGGTTCTTACGAACCGTCATTAATACAAAATTTTATCGTTGTCACTGTAAATGCCTCTTTCCGAGGGGTGTCCATATATTTTCTAATTTTTACAAAATTTCGTCAGAGACACCTCTCTGCACTTGCACGTCCTCACGTGGTATCTGTCGCAAGGACCCTTACAAATCTTGCATACGCATAGTTCGTCTGGTTGGTGATAGACGTCTCTCATGCAGATCCGGTTGTGGAAACCATGGACCGCAAAGCGCGTCAAGATATGTCTCAGCTCGTAGGATCCTTGCATCCAGTCCTGTGTAGTCATAGCGTCCGTCGTATAAAATTCATGCCAAATGTCATTTCTCTTTGCTGTCATGAGACGTAAATACTCCCCAAATCCCGGTGTGTGGGGCAGGAGCATCTGTAATCTGACTTCTTCCATAAAGGGTAGTTCCCCTCTCATGACATACACAGGCCGCTAGGGCGTGAACTTGGATAGGTATAAGGCTCTTTTTAGATACATTGCCTTGATCCTTTCCAGCGTTGTCAGATGTCTGTGCCTAAGATGTTTCCAAATAGTTTCCAGGCCATACATCGCGACTGGTGCTATTTTTAACCAAAAAAGTCGTATTGCCGTCTTCAGGGATAGGCTGCGATGTCGCTCATAGCCGTCAGTGTAGCGTCCAGCCTCTCTCTCACGTGCATCGTAAGGACGTTCCGAGATGTCTGCATACTCACCCCCAGGTACCGGAAATGGGAGACTGTAGTCAGGGGGGGGGGGGTGCATTTGTAATGAAACGTCGTGGGCTTTCCTCCCCTTCTGAAGGACATAGTGACTGTCTTCGTCTCGTTCAAACTCATTTCGTTATCTTCGGCCCATACTGCTACATTGTTCACGGCGATTAGTAGGTCTTCTGCACTTGTAGAGGTATGCGTACACATAAATTTTGACATTTCGTCAATATCCGACTGAAAACAAATCTAAGTTGTCATTGATGACCCTAATTTAGTCCATATTCATGGTCATTGATTGATTAGCTATCTTAAATGTGTATGAAATCAGCAAAATGCTGGCTGCCAATCAATAAACACAAAACTAGTCTGACACCTGTGTATCGTAACAAGTATGTCGTAGTGGAGATAGCCTTCAACTGCTATCATGCTGCAGGTGTGAACAAATCTCTTTCTGCCACAAATGGTGCTTCACAAGGCTGTTATCGAAGCAAGGGTATCCATAAACAACAACATGGCGTATTAACTAATCTGATGACATCGCATTCCTTCGCTCACGAAGCTAACTTTCGCGCATTACGGAAATGGTGATTGTATATTGGTTCGTAGCATCGTTCTTCATTGCTACATGAAATATCTGCATGACTGTCTGTGTCTTAGTCTTAAGTGCTACCATACTGTAGTGCAAATCAAGTTGATTCTGTCATCTGCCAGTATTCCTGTATCTCTCCAGCAAGATTGCAACCGTTGTAAAATTTCACTCGTGACAAGGTGTTCTGGGGGAAGGCCTCTGTGTCGTCTGGGTTCTAGGTGGACCCTGACCATAGCCACTCAGGGTAAGAGATGTTCGGATATATATAGAAGCTAACGGCAGTCGACGTTATGTAGGCTAAGCAAATTCGTCCTCAGTGACAATGTGGTCGCAGTATCAAATTTAAATCATCCGTCGTAAACAACAGTGATTGAACACATTAACTTTCCTGACGATACTAGCGAACATTTTTGAGGTTTTATTCGCGTAGATAGTGGATGTTGTAACGACGATCGAATACAGGAGTAATTTGATGTCGAATAAGATAGAAACTGTCGCCCAGAGAGGTTGGAGGCTAGCGAACTATGATTTCAGCATTACCATCATATGGCACATGTAAATGTTTAAATGTTACCAACTGGTGTAGACACCCTGTTAAGGGGTTTGCCTTTTCTATATCTGCCCTCCTTAACTTGTATGATTTTTTGATGTGTAACATCTTTCCACTCGGTTGCTGTATATTTTTTGTGGGGATGATTCTGAAAAATGAAACGGAAGTGGGGCGGCAATACAACGGAAACATTGAGCGCGCGCGGTGGCAGAGATTGGAAATGGGACGGAAATATGTAAGAGGAAACTTCGCATACGGTTTACCTCAGGGTTTGGAGGACCGATTAAAGATATTCCTACAATAAATAATCTTCAACATGTCGTTCTTTGGAGTGAAAATATTCATTATATCATATTTGCTGAAAATAATTATGATTTATTAAAGCTTCATACTTTTGCTGTATTCTTATTTAATGTAAGCACTCCAGGTACTGTCGGCCATGTGGCTATGTGGAATCTATATCGCATACAGAATTACTTCAAGGTTTGGAGGCCCCATTAAAGATATTCTTCCTAAAATAAATCATCTTCAAGTTGTCGTTGTTTGGTGTGAAAATATTCATTAAAACATACACTGAAGAAAATGGAAATTGCAACACCCAGAAGGAGTGGTGCTACATTGCTGCAATTGAACATGCAGGACGAGTGTTCGGTTGTGATTCGATGATTACACTTTCAGGTCCCTCTAACCACAAGTTTGGACAACAATCAATACAGGGTGTGCCCACCACGAGCTGCAATACATTGATGAATTCGGCGAGGCATGGAGTCAATAAGGCCCTGGATCGCTTCCTGAGGAATTGTGGCCCATGCTTGCTGCACTACATGGGTCAGTTGTTCCGGACTTGTGGGTGGCTGAGGACGGTTGGCCAGTTGTCGACTCATCATGTCCCACACATGCTCAATAGGACTGAGGTCCGGGGAACTGGTGGGCCATTCTAAGGTTGTGATGTCGTGGAGAGCTTCTCTGGAGATGCGTGCAGTGTGAACCCGGGCAATGTCCTGCTGAAACATCCCATTAGCAATGTTCGCCATCATAGGGACAACCACTGGATTGAGTACCCTATCAACGTACTGTCGAGCAGTCATAGTGCCCTCAACAAGCACTAATTGTGATTTCACATTAAAGCCAAGAGCTCCCCAGATCATAATGCTTGGTGTTGGCCCTGTGTGCCTCTCGACAATAAGGTCTGGGTGGCCCCTCTCCCCGGTACGTCGGCGCACACGATTCCGGCGATCACTGCGGGCAAGACAGAAGCGCGATTCATCACTAAAGACGACCCTATGCCATTCGTCGACCCACGTTGATCGTTCTCGACACCAGGCCAGCCTTACATGTCGCTGTTGTGGGGTCAATGGAACACCTTCTGCAGGGACACGGGACCGTAAGCCAGCTGTACTCAGGCGATTACCAACTGTTTGTTGTGTAACGTCGGGTGCCACAGCTGCTTGAATTTGCGCTGCTGTTGCATGGGGTTCCAGCCGGACTATCCGAATGATGCGGCGATCCTCTCTCACAGTTGTCTGTCGCGCTGGGCCTGTGCCAGGTCTACGAGTGTGGGTACCTTCATTTGACGACTGCTGCCATACATGTTGTACCGTAGATGCCTGTCAGCCAACACGTGCAGCGACAGTCCTTAGCGATAATCCAGCCTCACACAGCCCAAATATCCGAGTCCTCTCAAACGGCGACAGTTGTTGTTAGCGTGCTCTTCTTTGTCGTAGAGGCATGTTTGACGGGGAACACTTCACTGCACAGACTGCAAGTCAATTACAATACACCAGAGTCTGTATACTGGAGTTGATTCCTCCGCGACCAATCACGTGGGGAGACCTGTAGCAACAATCCAATGGGTCTGAAACTTTGATCGTCTACATACCTACATGGCATCGTTTCATATCTTGAAAATCAACACAAACAACCAATGCCTTCACGGTGTTGCAATTTCCATTTACTTCAGTGTATTTGCTGAAAACCGGACAAGATTTGGCACTGCAGTTTTACAAGTAGTTATTTCAATGACCAACAGAGTTCACTGTTACATGTTACACATCAGTGTAAGGCTCGTATTTTAACCTATTTTCATTTATGAAAAACATAGGCTTATGAGATCACCTTTTGTCCGTGTGTCTGTCTGTATGTGCGTGTGTGTGAGGATTTCTGTGTGTCCCCCGTAATAACTTCTAAACGGCTGGAGCGATTTAAATGAAACTCGGTAAAGTTATAGCACCATTCCGCACGACCCCGACCGTGCAATTCAATTTTTTTACGTCTCACCAATCCAAAATGGCGGCTGTGTGAAATATTTCACCTGCATTCAATATCTCCGAAACTATTACTGTTTGCTCTCAGAGAGAATATACTTATATAATTGTGTTATTTCCACAGTTGGCAAAGGACATTTATTTATGTTTAGGTTGGCAGCAGTGACCTAGAGACAGAGAGTGAAGTAGCCATCATGGCTGAATGTGTTTGTGTTTCAGAGCAGCAGCTCCTTCGCATATCAAGTGTTGTGTCTTTTGTAACATGTACATTTTTGTAAATACAGTCCACTAGAGTTAATTCGTCATTTTCATTTATCCCCTGATGTTTCATCTGGGGCACGTATGTCGCAGACAGACATATGTTTTGGTCCTACACGGGCCGGATTCCCGCTATATCAACTGAGGCCATGTGGTCCCGACAAACGGTAAAACTGCTGTATTTAAGTGAACCAGTGCGAAATACGTATGTAGAGACGATACTAGTACATTATTGTGAACAATGCAGGCGCAATTGCAATTTATTTATCAATGTTTGTGAGTTCGATCTAACTTATTTTGATAAGTGAGCATAGTGGCTGCAATACAAAGCCACCATTGTGCTTTGGCTTCGTGTCCCCTATATTCTTTGTTCGTGTCGCCTCGGCTAGCATCGGTAAGCTTCGATACACGTGCTTGAAATGCAGCGCTCGCCAGCCTGCTTGATCCATGTTTACAACGCAGTTGTTGTAATACAAGTTTAATATTTGAATAAGTTAATTCATGCAGCGGGACTTGCAAAATTAATCATGATGAATTGTATATTCGTAAAAGCATATCCAGTATTGTGAACGTTTCGATGTGCAGTTGAAAGCATCAATGGACGCATGTTTGAGGCCATCCGTGAGTTCTCGCGAGTTCCATTCAGCAGTGCAGCCTTCGATTACTGACGGACGCAGTTCCATTCAGTAGTGCAGCCTTCGATTCCTGACAGACGAAGTTCCATTCAGACGTCCTGACTTAGATATCCAAAAGTTGGGTGACGACGCAGACTGAAAGAAACTCTACACCAGATAAGTTAACAAAGGCATTTCATAGCAATTCCTTCCCACACCCAGCAATCCTTCCTGTGCATGAACCATTTTAAGCATGTCTACTGAACGTGAGATAAAGTCACTGACCAAGCGCAGAGGTGTTCTCCGAGCATCCCTCACGAGACTCCATACCCAAATTAATGAATTTAATAATGAGACTCCTGCTGAAGTATTAAATGTGAAGAATGAACGTTTATTAGCTCTATTACCAGAATTTAATGAAATTCAAAGCAAATTGGAGGATTTGGATGACAAAAATCCTCATGAGCAGGTCCGGTGTGAATTCGAAGATGATTATGATGAACTTAGGGCTAAGCTACAACAGTTACTAAATACCCATTGCACACATGCCTCATCTGTCTCTAGAAACGGTAGAGAATTTACAAGTAGTAATACAGGTTCGTACAGTTTGCCCAAGATACGGTTACCAGAATTTTCAGGTGATGTTACACAATTCATGCATTTCCATGACATGTTTGATTCATTAATACGGAAGAATCAGTCTTTGGGTAATGTTGAAAGGTTCCATTACTTAATGTCAGCACTGCGTGGCAATGCTCATCAACCCATTCATAACATTCCTCTTACTGCAGATAACTTTGAGCTAGCTTGGGAAACGGTCTGCAAGCGATACCGCAATTCAAAGGTAATAGTAAATGCACATATCAAATTACTGTTATCTCCAGATATCGTCCAAATCGAATCATCTTCTAGTCTACGCATACTTTTGAATCAAGTACAGTCCAATTTAAAGGCTGTTGAGTCTTTGAATTTGAATATTCCCCTACATGAAATCATAATAGGTCAAATCATACTTGACAAGTTACCTGAAGCCACACGTAAGCAATGGGAAATGAGCAACAAATCCAAGGAACTATCTACACTTACGGAGTTGTTAGAATACCTTTAAAGGCGGGCTCAAACCCTTGAATTAATTGATTTTTCACCTACTAAGGGTCACAGTGATAAGATGAGCAGATTGTCTCAAGATAAAACTTCTAAGCATGGTTTCAAGCATGAGAAACAACCATTTACAAGTAGTTCATACATTGCAATTAACAATAATTGTGAAGCCTGTAAGGGGCAACATCCAATCTTCAGATGTGATAAATTTTTAGGTTATGATGTTAATCGTAGATTCAACCTAGTTAAGCAGCATAAGCTTTGCTACAACTGTTTGCATGAATCACACGCTATAAGTTCTTGTCCTTCGAAGTCAACATGCAAAACTTGCAACGGTCGTCACAACTCACTGTTACATTTTGATTCAGGGAATTAGCAATTCAATACCAACTCGTCTAAACAGTCTCAGCAAGGAGCTATCAGCAGATGCTCAAACCCCGAGTCCAACCAGGCTCACAATGCTCAAGTTCGTGGTAACTCCTCCAGTTATTGCACTATGAAACTCAAACCACAAACTCAAGTTCTACTTTCTACAGCCATAGTAAAGGTAAAGGATAGTGCTGGTAGGCTACACTTAGCTCGTTTCTTATTGGATAGTGGCAGTCAAAGCAATTTTGTAACTGAGAGTTTGGTTCAAAATTTGGGCTTAAGAAAGGCCAAGAATCTCACACCCATCGAAGGTATTTCTCAGTCCATGTCTGAAGCCAAGTATAGTGTGAGCGTTGAAGTGCAATCTTCCATAAGCAACACACGCCACAATGTTGAATGTCTGATCCTATCCAAAATTACAAGCGACATGCCTAGTCAGCAGGTACCCTATGAAGAGTGGGAGCTCCCTGGTGATATTCAGTTAGCAGATCCAAGGTTTTATGCCCCAGCCAAGATAGACATGCTTCTCGGTGCTGATGTATTCTTTAGAATTCTACAGAGGGGACACAGGACGAGACCAGGGAAGTTTCCAGTCCTACAAAACACAGATTTTGGATGGATTGTGTCAGGTTCATATGAATCCACCTCGAGAAATAGAAACAATGCAGCAGGAACGTTTTTCCTTCGTAATGATGTTCACCTTCATAACCAAGTACGACGATTTTGGGAGATCGAAGAACTTCACGAGCCAGTCAAGTCGCAAGAAGAGATTGAATGTGAACAGCATTTTTCTGATCATGTGACACGAGATGCATCTGGGAAATACATAGTCAGACTACCATTTAAGCAGGATCCAAGTATATTAGGCAATTCTTGACAAACAGCAACTAGCAGATTTCAATACCTTGAGCGTAGGCTTAACAATGATACGCAACTGAATTGAATTTGAATTGAATTGAATTTGAATTTATTCATAAAGAAATGCCACTGAGGCTAAAGAGCCCCTTTATGTAGCGTATACAATGTTCTGGCCTGAGATTTTGTAATAAGAAACTAAACCTAGCTTAATAACTAACAGAGCAAAATATAGAATACACTTATTATTAAATACACCAATTAGAAAATATTTTATACAAGATGAATAATGCAAATTAGAATATAATAAATAAACAAATAACCTACATAATGTATTATTAAATCTATTGGATAAAAATAGTACGTTAAAAAAAGGACTACATTCTTTATCTGAATTATGATTTGATCTATTATTGAAACAAGTACACGAGCGACATGATTACTCGAACTACTATCAATTCCACGGAAGTTGTATCTTGGATATTACAAATATTATAAAAAGCTGTATGGCACGGATGTATTTCAAAAAAAATTGTATGAACTATTTATATTATGTGGTTTACGAATTCAACAACTGAGGTGTTTCGTATTCCTTCAGGAATCTTGACATTAGGTATTTCTTGAGTTGTGTAGTGTTAACATAGTTTGTAAATGAGTGAAGATGGAATGTATTAAAGAGCCGTGAAGCTGTGCAAAGGAATGATTTATTGTATTTAGTTGTACGGTGGACGGGAATCTGTAGAGTGGAATCAGTAAATCTATTTCCTCTGTTGTGGACGGAGTTCATTGGTTTAAACATATTATAGAGATAACCAGGGGTTTTTGTACACAATATTTTCTGGGTTAGGATAGCAATTGACAGCTGCCTACGTTCACGAAGTTTCAACCACTGCATTTGCACATAATAAGGTGTGATGTGTACATCACGCCTGACGTCTAAGATGTAACGAACGCATGCATTTTGAACTCTCTGTAATTTTATGTTGAGTGTTTCTGATAAATCGTTATACACTACTGATCCATATTCGATAATAGGGAGTATCAAAGTTTGGATTAAAAGCTTGCGCATTTTTGATGGCGTGTAAGGGATATTCCGCTTCAAGATATGCATTGATGATATAACTTTCCTTATTACGGCTGCGGTATGCTCTCCCCAAGATAAGGTTCTATCGAGAATTACTCCTAGGTTGTTCACAGAGTTGCTGTAGGGGATATCACTGTCTAGTAATTTTATCGGTGGGAGTGAGTTAAGATCGACAGTGTTAAGAAGTTTAGTATAGCCAATGCATATAAGTTGAGTCTTAGAAATGTTTAACTGGAGGTTATGGTTTTGGGTCCACTCATGGAGGTGGGCGATGTCTTCGTTGAAAAGTTCTATATGGTGAGGAGCATCAGAAGGACTGAAATGGAAGTAGGCCTGAAGGTCATCAGCGTACATATGACAGAGACTGTTTTTGAATACACTGGACATATCATTTATATAAAGCGAGAAGCACAGTGGTCCAAGAACTGACCCTTGGGGTACACCACTTCTTACTGACTGCCAATTCGATGAGGAGCCATCGAAGAAGACCACCCTCTGTTGCCGACCTGCTAGGTACGATTCAAACCAGGACAATGCATGCCGCGATAAACCAATTATGACCAGTTTCTCACTGAATACCAGGAACTAGGTCACATGGATATTGTTAATTCTAGTATGGCAACATCGGTAGCATACTACATGCCGCACCATCCGGTATTCAAGAAATCCAGCACTACTACAAAAACTAGAGTTGTCTTCGACGCTTCTTGTAAATCGAGGTCAGGAAAGTCACTTAATGATATTTTAATGACGGGTCCTACTATTCAACAAGACTTATGTTCGATTGTCGCTAGATTTAGAACTCACGCCATAGGCTTTACAGCTGACATCGAGAAGATGTACAGATAAGTTAAGGTTGATTCCAGAGACAGCAGCCTTCAACGCATCCTTTGGAGAGCTTCTCCTAATGAGCCTATCAAGCAGTACCAACTTCAGAGGTCACATATGGCACATCATCAGCTCCATTTCTAGCAATAAGATGTTTATGGCAATTGGCATATGATGAGGGACAACAGAATCCGCAGGCAGCATCTGTCCTTCTTCGTGATTTTTATGTAGGCGACTGCATTTCAGGAACAAGTAAAGTTGACAATGCATTACTCCTACAACGTGAACTGATCCAATTGGTATCCAAGGGAGGCTTCAAGCTCCGCAAGTGGTGCTCTAACCATCCAGCATTGTTAGAGGCGGTTCCAAAGGACTGCAGAGAGACGCAGCTTCCCCTTCAGATTGATTCTGGAGAAAATATAAAGACTTTAGGTCTACTTTGGCATCCAGCGACAGACAAACTACAGATATCCAGTGGTGTGCAGAAAGAACAAGGAAGTGGATCTCCAGTGACCAAACGCAAGGTGTTATCGATTGTGTCGTCAATTTATGACCCTATTGGGCTAATCAGTCCTATTGTCATCGCATTCAAGATGTTTCTGCAGCAACTATGGCAAGAGAAGATAGGATGGGATGATGAACTTCCAACGGAACTTCTTACAAGATGGCGTACTCTGCATTCTCAAATACCCTTGATTGACAATATATATATTAACAGATTTGTGCTTCAAGAAAATTGTACTCAGGTGCAGTTGCATGGCTTCGCTGATGCATCCTTGAAGGGCTACGGTGCATGTTTATTCCTACGCTCGTCAACAGATCAAGGTCACGTAATAACACATTTCCTGTGCTCCAAGTCCAGAGTGGCTCCACTGAAACAGATCACGCTACCCAGACTAGAGTTGTGTGCAGCAGTACTATTGTCACAAGTGGTTAAAAAGATGTGTCATGTTCTCAATATTGAATTCCATAGCATTCATCTGTGGACATACTCAAAGATTGTTCTCGCATGGTTAGCAGGAGAACCGTCAAAATGGAAAACTTTTGTTGCGCACCGTGTGGCTGAAGTGCTAGCCAATACTTCAGTCAAGGATTGGAAGCACGTAGCATCAGCAGACAATCCTGGAGATCTAATTTCTCGAGGAACTGATCCTACAAACCTTTTAAATAATCATCTTTGGTGGCATGGCCCTGAATGGCTACAGTGTTCGGAACGGAACTGGCCCACTTCCAGTGAACAACCTGAATCAGAGATTCCTGAGCAACGCAAGATAGTGCTTAGTTGTTCAGCCCACTCTAATCCTGCAGAAGTGCTCACAAGATTTTCTTCCCATCTCAAGCTACAAAGAGTGTTAGCATACTGTTTAAGATTCGTGCACAACACTAAACACAAACCTCCAGAACGGAAACATGGTCCATTAACAATAGAAGAGTTGCAGCAAACTAACATGACATGTGTTATAGTCCAGTCAATAGCATTCCGCGAGGAAATAGCTGATCTTTTGAAACACAATGCAGTGTCAAGACGTAGCAAACTTCAAAGTTTAGTACCATTTTTAGACAAGGAACAAATCCTGAGAGTTGGAGGAAGACTAGAGAACTCCAATCAAGACTACGATTTCAAACATCAGATGATTTTGCCCGCTAAACATCAGTTTACTGATTTAATAATCAAGAGGGAACATGAAAGACTCCTACATTCAGGAAACCAGTTGACTTTAGCATCCATCAGACAGTGCTACTGGATCATCAATGGAAAGTCGGTGGTTCGAAGAGTTATTAACACTTGTACAAAATGCTTCAGGTTCAAAACCAAAGCTACACAGCAAGTAATGGGACAGTTGCCCTCAGTTCGTGTGTCTCAAGCAAGACCATTCCGCAACACCGGCACAGACTTCACGGGCCCTTTCTACTTGAAGATCGGCAATCCACGTAGCAAGACCATTGCCAAGGGTTACATATGCATTTTCATATGTATGTGCACCAAGGCCATTCATTTAGAAATAGTTTCCGACCTAACCACTCAAGCTTTCCTCGCAGCACTCAGAAGATTCATCGCAAGAAGAGGATTATGCAGCAACATGTACTCCGACAATGGTACAAACTTCCAAGGTGCTAGTAGAGAGCTCAAGGAACTCAAGAAATTGTTCACTCAGGAACGGACTAGAGAGGAGATCAGTAACTTCGCCAGTAGTTGTGGAGTTAAGTGACATTTCATACCTCCTCATGCCCCTAATTTTGGAGGGCTTTGGGAGGCCGGAGTAAAATCCCTCAAACATCATCTAAGAAGAGTTCTCGGAACACTTCATTTCACATATGAAGAATTGGCTACATTAACTGCGCAAATTGAGGCTTGCTTAAACTCACGTCCCCTTCTAACCCTGTCAAATGATCCTTCAGATGCATCTACCTTGACACCAGGTCACTTCCTTATAGGCGAACCCCTCACTACTCTTCCCGAACCTGATTTAACATTATGTAAACGGCCTTTGTTAACTAGATATAAGGTTCTGCAACAAAGACTCCAATCCTTTTGGAAGAGATGGTCATAAGATTACCTCACCCATCTGCAACAGCGCAGCAAATGGACGACCTCCTCCAGCAACGTATCACCAGGTACTGTGGTGCTGATACGGGAAGACAATATTCCCCCACTCCAGTGGCCCCTTGGTGTTATCACTGAAGTGCATGGTGGTCAAGACAATGTGGTAAGAGTGGTTTCAGTGAAGTGCAACAGTGGTATTTTTAAACGACCAGTTTCCAAGGTAGCTCCGCTACCAATTGAGCCGACACATAATTTTGACTGTTAATATGTCAGTGTTTTAAGTTAGTGAATATTTTAGTGTTTTATGTCCTTGTCATTGGAACATTTCAGTGTTTCCATTTCAGATTATTGAAATCCATGTATTTCAAGGTGGGGAGTATGTTTTCTCTCAGGGAGAATATACTTATATAATTGTGTTATTTCCACAGTTGGCAAAGGACATTTATGTTTAGGTTGGCAGCAGTGACCTAGAGACAGAGAGTGAAGTAGCCATCATGGCTGAAAGTGTTTGTGTTTCGGAGCAGCAGCTCCTTCGCATATCAAGTGTTGTGTCTTTTGTAACATGTACATTTTTGTAAATACAGTCCACTAGAGTTATTCGTCATTTTCATTTATCCCCTGATGTTTCATCTGGGGCACGTATGTCGCAGACAGACAATTACCGATATCACCCTGGAATTTTGTACGGTGATAAAGGGAACTACTGGAAGTTCACGTATGTGACTTTTGAAAACCTGGTATCTACAAAACCAACATGGCGGCCAAGCGAAGTTGAGACTTTTAAATAGACGTTTCTCGCGATTTAACCAACCAAACGCAATGAAACCTGGTACAGTATATGTTTATACACATTGTAATGCACCGACATCTAACTTTGTTCAATTGTTTACATAGCCTCAAGATTGCGGCTGCGCGAAATATTTCACCGGAATTCTATATCTCTGAAACTATTACCGTTATCACCCTGAAATTTCCTTCATCTTGAAATCCTTCCAGATTTTTCACTTTACTCTTAAATACACTTCTTTCTAGCATTTGAGACTCTGTGATGTTCAACTTTTCTAAATCTTTCCTTAGTCCACGTTGGAGTGGTCTTCTCCTTCCAGAGATAGTCGAATATTTGTTTTGTTAATCTAGGTTTATGCATTCTGTTAGGTAGATGTCCGAGGAATATCAGTCTCCTCTTTCGCATAGTCTCTGAGATTCTTTCAATGTTCCATGTTTCCATGTTCCCTGTTCTCTGTTGCTTCGCAGTTTCCATCCGTCTTCAGTTTAAACTGCACCCATGATTTTTCTTAGAATTCCCCTTTCCAGGACTTCTAGTTTTCGAGGCTATAGTTCATCGAGAGGCATTCACTGGAAAAGAGACATTCCGTTTTTTCGACAGTGTTATAACCTTATTTTGATATTCCAGAAGATTCGCTTCTGGTTTTAGATATTTTTCGTTATGCTCTTTCCATTTTTAGAATTCGATATCCAACAGGTGCTTTTTCTAAGAGTCTCTCCCAGGTACTTGGACTTTTTGAACCTTTCAATCCGCGTATGATTTTATTAAAATGTCCAATTAATTAATTAATTTGGTATTATTTTTAATAGCAAATGTGTTCTCTTGTGTTTCAGGTAAGTCGCAGAAGACTTGGTTCGGCTTTTGGTGAGGACATCCACCGTGAGAATATTAATTCAAATTTTTATCGAAATGTATGTATGACTAGTATTACCCTTGGGTAGGAAGTTCGCATATTTGCTATATATTTTATTTTCAGTTTCCCTTCTCCTTGTCCCAAAGTCCGCAGATCGCAGGTTAGAATGAAGGCTAACCTGAATATGTCTCCCCAGGGGTTTTCCTTATTCTCTACAGGCATCTGCCTGGAGAGTACCTTATTTCATATATGTCGCGGCATCTGATTATATTAATAGCACATGGCTATAGTCCCCACAAAACACAAGTATACAATACACACCCAAGTACACGGGGCTGATGACCAAGGATGTCCTATGCCCCGAATTCGAATCAACACCAACAACAATATCTTCTTGTCGATGAATCAAGATTTGGACTGATAAATCTCGCCAGCTACAGGGGCGTGCAAATTATTATACTAAATTAATGGATTTAAACCAGTCACAATTTTTAGCCTACTTTTCACATTTTTGTAAAAATTAGGAAAAAGTGGACTTATGAGATCGATCCGAGCAAATGTGTGTGTGACTGTCTGTCCGTCTGTTTGTCCTTCTGTATGTCTGTCTGTCTGCGTGTGTGTGTGAGTCTGTCTGTCCGTCTGTTTGTCCTTCTGTATGTCTGTCTGTGTGTCTGTCTGTGTGTGTGTGTGTGTGTCTGTCTGCGTGTGTGTGTCCCCTATCAACTCCTAAACGGCTGCAGCTATCGAAACCAAATTTTTTATGAGTAAAGAGCTGTACCTGAATATTGCAAGGCCCTATTTGAAAATGACGTCAGTGCTACCAACTGCTGTAAAATCACAATTGAAAATTGAAGTCTATGATGGATATCACGGCAGATATGCATGGGAATTGATCAAAAATTGACACATATATAGATAATATTACATCAGCCTAATTTAGAGGAACCCATGCATGAGAGTGTTGCCAACATAACTCTATGCCTGCCGATAGGCTCAATCTTTAAATGCATGTAACTTCCATACTATCTAATGGATCTCAACCAAATTTTACTTGTGCATTGTGGACCTTATGAGATGGAACTAAGAATATATTTAGAGTCGCCAGTTCTGCCAACTGTTGATATATGGTCTCTATAATTTGAAGAAAAGTAGGCTCTTTAGTTCGTCATGGAACTACCTGGCATTATCCTACTTAGTGTAATTTTCTCCTCTAATGACTTAACGTTTCCTATCAGGAATTGCGTGGAGAAAGTTTCGAAATTGGAGATACTGAGAGACTCCTGAGCTGAGTCATTGACTTTCGAATGTGTCCTATAAATCATGTGATTGCAAACCAAAGAGTGGACCATCAGTAATAAATGACTTTGAATCCTTCTGCGCTAAATTCGCAATAAATCTAGAATAACGTAATGAAAAACAATCAATACGTGTGGCATTCTGCATTCCAAGGCCCCCCCATCAATGGAAATTCTAAAAGAATTCTAAGAGAAATTGTGATCAAGACTATTGGACTACCATCATCATACTAATATATAAAAATGAGATGGTGTGTGTCTGTCTGTCTGTCTGTGTGTTACTCAATAACACAAGAACCACTGGTTCGATTTAAATGAAATTTTGCATGGACGTAGCTGATTTACCAGGCTTACATATAGGCTACTTTTAATTTCGATATTTTGCACTATTTAAAAATGGCGACTATTTTCATATTTCCATTTCAAATAAAAAGAGAACGCTAAGAAATAGCAAACGGTTGATAGCACTACGAGCTTTACAATTTAATGTTCTATCCGAAAGGTCCTTATCAATTTTCGTATATCTCCAACGGTTAGCGAGTAAAACCTAAATATGTCTTATAAAACACGGTCAACGCCGAGTGATGTTAGTCTATGTTAGTCTCTACATGAAGTGTTTTATTTTTAGATGTAGTTTGTGGGGTCCGAACCTAGACGTGATTTTGAGTCTAATTTTATACTCTTTGTGCCGGTTATTGTATGTGAGTATTTGGATCATTACGCTGTTTCACAATGTTATAGGGCTTTCTACTTTGCACGGTATGCTTTCATCCTTTTTATCGATTTGTTTTTCGTTAAATGGATATTTCATTTGGCCAATATTTATCAACTTTTTGTCGTTTTTTTTACCATGATCAGAAACCCAAATTCACAGACGAATGTGTCGAAGACTATCGACTGTCACATTAGTTTATTTAGTGTTCATATTAATCTTACTGCAGAACTGGGCAAATTTATTTCAATAAAGTAGGTATTTTGACTTTCGCGGCCAATAAAAAAACGCACGAAAGACGGCGTAAACCTAGAAAAGTTGCTGAGTTTTAATTGCGTGGCCCTGAAATTGAATATACAATCATTTTGGAAGCCTTTATAGGGAGGTGAAAGACTGTTTTAACCTTTAGCACTCGCAGTAAAGTAGCTGAGGTGTTCTAAATAAGAATTGAGGTATCGCACAGTTTGCTACTCCTTTCGCAGTTCGCAAATAGACCACAAGAGCCCGCTGATGAACCATCTCGGAGTTACTAGGCGTAATCTCGCACAAGACACGGCATAAACTTAGACATTTTTTCTGTGATTAATTTGTTTTTGTTATTATTACTTGGGATGATTGAAGTTTGTTCCGTTACTGTTACTCTTTATCATGACATGGTACGTACTTTCCGCAATATTACTTATTGCGGATATGATAATTGCTATCAAGTTTGATGTATTTTTAGCATAATGTTTATATGTTTAAACATAGTATGAAGACGTTAAACGATAGGTGTTCAAGACAGGTTATTTAACTTTTACTGCATAGAAACTGATATTTATTTCCAATATTTAAACGCACTTTCTCACCTACAAAGCGGAGGCAAAAGGATTTTCTCCGGGTACTCCGGTTTTCCCTGTCACAATTTCATTCCAGCAACAATCTCCACAATCATTTCATTTCATGCGTCATTCATTTCATCATTGCCCCAGGGGAGTGGGACAGGCTTCGGCAGCCGTCACAGTTCATATCCTCGCTGTTAGATGGGGATTTCATTCATTCCATTCCCTGACCTGGTCGGTCGACTGAAAGCAGGCTAAGGATTTTCACTTTCCTACCTCTGATTAATAATTTGGTGAGTGAAAATGCTGTAGTCTACACATGTAGTTGGTAACATGGAAATAACATAACTACATTAGGAATGTGTGATTATATATATTAATGATTTAGGCCAGCAAGTACTAAAAGCCGTTCGAAGAACGGGTACTTCAGCTAGTTTGAAATAAAAGCCACGAAATAATACATTATGCAACCAGCCTGTTTTATAATTTCCATACGAGTGTCTTAGTTACCATTATAGGCGAGTTGCATAGGACTGTTTATGTTCGACGTTATTATAAGTTTATTTATTATGTTCTAACATAAATATTCGTAAATATCCGTGGAGATTCTGTCGGTTGCCTGCTTTTCTTGGGAATTGTGTGGGCTCAGCATTTGCTCTCTACCCAATAACGAATTTCATAGCTTTGAAACACCAACAGATAGCGCACAGGTCAAATAATATAACATAGGTTGTTACAATCGCTTTAAAATTGAAATGGATTGTATTATCAACTAGTTATTCTTCAAATTCCGTAAGTATAGAATGTTAACGCAAGCAAATCAATGTATCCCAAATAGAACAATCATGACATCTTGCGGAAACGTTTCGCATAAGAAATCGCTTTACTGAACAAGGAGCTGTATTTTAATTTCCGTGGATGTAATGTCCTACGCTTGCTTCTACGTTCTGGTGTATTTATGCTTGTGAACAACAGAATTCACTAAAATTGTCGGTGAAATCGTACGAATGCAATGCCCTGTGTAAAAATTGGGGTTGCGGATATTAAGGTACAGTGCTATTTATTTTGCAATATTCTGCAGTTTGTTTATGCACACATTACGGACGGTGCACACTTTCCATGTCAATATAAGCTAGGGTACAATAGTGAGTTTCAAAGGTCTGGACGTAGATTCCTTCCTACATTTCATGCATATTTCATAGTATTTTCCTGTTACCGTAAAAGTTCGTACTAATTTTGACTTTCTGTGTGGGATTGTAACTACAATGGTTGATCCAATATAGGCAACATTGTCAACTTTCTAATCATATAATTCATGTCCGACATGTTGGATTTTGAGCGCATGTGCGAGTCTATACTTACCTAATTGATCAATGAATGAGCTCTGATTGGTTGGAGAAACTATCATAATGAAAAGTAGTACTTTAATGACCCCCGTTATGATACAGTTCTCTGACATATAATATTTACATTTCGACATCGTCGAACATAAACATTTTTACTGCATTAAGTCATAAAAAGAAATGTTGGAAGACTAGAGTCCAGTCTAATAATTTGCCCACCTCTGTACCAGGATCATGTTAGCTTCCAAGGGTGTGTTGTCATCTACTCACAGACCTCAAACTTGACTTGAATTTGTTGTCAAAGTAGAGAGTGAAACTTAGGGCCATATGCATGTGTAGACAACATAAAAGAGCCATCGCAACTGTGATTACATTCCCTGCATTGCTCGGGTTCCCTCCTCTCCTCGCACGTTCGTCCTCAAGTATTCTAGACCCAATTGCAGACGTAGCAACATCATTCCCATAGTAATGATTGACGAAAGTTCGAAATAGATAGTAATAGTCCACCAACTTAATGATTCTCATATTTAATAAAAATTTTGTACCGGTTTCGGCTCCATGTGACCTTGGAATACTGTATTTTCCCAGTAACATAATCACAATTATGTATATTCTTACTTAAATACATGATCACATACATTCCTAACCTATACATTGTTACGCATATATAACATCCACATTACTGATTCAACTTCAAGCTGGCTTTTTTTAATCAAGAATTATATCTTTTGTATTCAATATTAACGTTTAAAACTCGCTGTAGCGACGTAGATGGCATTGAAACAAGTAATTTGATATGGGACACTTATGGTCGCAAGTGTCCAGAAATACCTTAAAAGTGAACCACAACTGTTAAACATATGACGTCATCAGGTGACGGCTCAGCTCGAGTGGTCAGGTCCGTGCACTCTTACGCACACCAAAGCAAACGTTGAATATCATATCACTCTGGCTCCGTGTCTTAGAGTGCGACTTGGGCGTGTGGGGTTCGAGGTTCGAATCCGGGGCCTATCCATCATCTTCTTTCGTTCTCTCTCTTCTCATTTCAAGTGGAAGCAGATTGTTAGTTGACATTAAGAACGCTTTGTATTACGGATGAGATCGGAAGCGTTCGGGAATTTTACACTGGATTCGGTAGGATGGGACAAAATTCGTCATGCCCCTAAGTGTCCTATATTAAATTAGTTGTCTCAATGCCATCTACGTCGCTACAGCGAGTTTTAAATGTTAATAAGAATCACCCTGTATACTTGTAAGGAAATTATATGCACTAAAGAAATAAAAACTAGGATTGAAATAGCAAAGGAAGCCTTCAGTAAAAAAAGAAAATTATTTTGTAGAGCAATGAAAGTAAGCCTAAGGAAGAGATTAGTGAAATATTTTGTTTGGAGTGTAGCAATGTATGGAGCGGAAACTTGGACGCTTAGGAAAGAAGGCGAGAGAAGAATAGAGGCTTTGGAAGTGTGGCTATGGAGGAGAATGGAGACAATAAGGTGGAAGGACAAAGTGAGAAATGAGCAAGTATTAATGAAAGGAGGAGAAGAAAGAATGATACTAAAGAAGGTCCGGAAAAGAAAAATGAATTGGATTGGACACTGCCTAAGAGGAGAAGGTTTGGTGAGAAGTGAATTAGAAGGGACAGTCCAAAGGAAAATCCCAAGAGGAAGAAGAAGGTTTCAGAGGCTGGATTCCATCAAGATTGATAAATCTTATGAGCTGATGAAACATGGTGCTGAAGACCGGATAAGGTGGAGAGACGACCATGAGGAAACCTGCCGTCATTCAGATAAACTGGTTGGTTGGTTGGTTGGTTCTTAAGTTTAGGGGATGCGACAACGCGGTCATGTAGCCCCGTGTACTTTGGGTGTAGAATCTGTCTGATAACCGGTGTTAATTGTGATGACTGTATTAGTGTGTGTTATCTGTTTTCTTATTTAAGTACTGCAACTTAGAATTTTTCAAATAGTTCCTACTTATACTGCCATGCGTCAACGACTACTAGGCCAAGTTGAGAAATTAGCTACTAGACGCCACCGCAGTCGGCTCTTGGCAACGAAAGTAGAAACCTAAGAGCGTTGTTTACATTCTTAACCTATCCAATTTAGCTTTACACAGGTGCAATTAGTGGAAGGTTCTTTAACATGCCATAAATCTATGACATGGGACCGCCGGCTTTACTTCCCCTCCGAAGGAAGGCATACTGAGGGATTTTAACGCTCTTAAAAATCCAACGGCTTCGGCCGGGTTTGAACCCGCTATCTTGGGCATAGAAGCTCAGCATGCTACCGACTACGTCAGATAAGCTGATGATGATATAATAAATCTGATTTTTAATGTGATTTTAGCCTTTAGACAACATGTATCTTTTAGAAATAATTTTGATAACAACCTTTGATATGACAAATTCTTGAATGTATTCTGAATATATTAAGCTTCGTCAATAAGAAATATGGCAGAGACATGGCCATATTCGTGTGGCTTCATTCCCATATTTATTGTGATATCTGGTGATATACCTTATGGTAGGATCAGTGATATTCTGCTCTGGATTTATCTGCCCAACTGCTGCATAAATCTAATTTAAACGTCATATTATAATACCTCTTTTCAATGTACGGTCATACAATGTAATAATATACCACACACACAATAGTAATACTCTGATCTGTAACATTATTTACGGTCGTGCTATTGATGATTCATTCAGATGTGCGATTTACAACTTGCAGTTGACCTGTTTGCTTTAACAGAAAAGAAAATAACCATATGTGCTGTGATTGTGTACACGTGTGCAATGTCGTCACACATGTGTGTTGAACTCGCAAAGGGCTGAGCCAGTGTTTGGGCTGTGCTCCCTGAAGGGAGCAGTTCGTTCCTCAAGATCATCCTGCTCGAATATTCCTGGCCCAGCTGCTCAAGAAGTTATCTGAACAGACCTCTCTAATCCCCTTAATGGCCACTTGGAGATTACTTCGCCTCCGAGGATTAGCAAGTGTAGAGGGACCAAGCGGTCTGTCGTGCTGCAGGCTAGAAGTTGGCGTCACTGGAAAACTAAAACTTAGCGTAACTTCCTCTATTGGCATACTTTCAAAGCAGTCAAAGAAAACACAATTCTGTAGTTAGAAGCGTCACCTTAAATAAGATGTATTCATTTGTATCCCGTCACTACAAACATGGTGATTTATAGTTCAATGTTCTGCTGTTGGGTTGAATCAGAGTTGTAGTCACTGTTTCCAATCATGTCTCACAGTCATTATGTTGGCAGACACTGATAGTGGCATTTACCATGTAACTTTCAAGTACGCAGCATTAGTTGTCTAGTCCAAGATCTTTACATCTTTACAAGGACACATACGAAGGAGCCACAAGATTATTATTATTATTCATATTATATCACACGTTACAGGCCTTTTATCAGGCCACGCAAATCAATCATCATTACTTTTTCTTCTTCTTTTTCGTTTCAGCCAGCTATGGACCCCGTTACTTCATCCGTTTCCTGTGCGCCTCCTTTCTGTCAGCCGTCCACTTCTGGCCTGTTCTCAGTTTTGGCTTTTCTTGGAATCGCTGGTGTACTCTAAGCTCTTTCTGGAGAGGAAGACGTTCTTGAATGTCCTCAAGGGAAATTCCTTTTTCTATAAGATCTTTTTTGATCTCATAGAACCATGGTCCCTTGGTTTTCTTGTCTACAAAGTAGGAAAATATGTGGTTGATGAGTTTCTGCAAGCTCATGCGTGTTATGTGGCTATAACAACTAATTCTCCTTTTTCGCATCAAGTCCGTTATCCTTTCCACACGTTAGAGTTCGTTGTTATGTCGCCTCTTGTAATCTCCATTTTCTCTGACTGGTCCTAGGATCTTTCTCAGGATTTTTCGCTCTTTGGCATCTAACGTTTCAACTAAAACTTTGTTATTTATTGCAAAGCATTTACTACTTATTATTATTATTACTAATTTTGATTCGCAATGCCCAACCAAGAACCGCGTTTCAGCTGGTTGTTTCCTCTCATTGTGCTCTCTTCTGTCCATCCTGTATTCTTCTGTTTAGGTTTCTCAACAAATTTGTATCCGTTGACTAAGATTATAAATTGGGTCTATTGTGAATGATTTCTTCATCATAATGGATTTTGGCCAATAAGGACCACGTAAATAACTCTTCATGACTTCAGTTTCCTTTGGCGCCAGTATTCCTTCATTCTCTTGCTCTCAGCTTCCTTCTTATTCAGCTGTCCAATGTTGTTTCTTCTTGGTCGCTGGCCCTCTAATGATCAGTGATGTTCATTTCTTGTAGATTTCTTCATTAATGGCAGTTTTATTATTATTTTTTAGCCTACTTTTCACATTTTGCAAAAATGAGGAAAAAGTAGTCTTATGAGATCGGGCAAATGTGTGTCTGTCTGTCTGTCTGTCTGGCTGTGTGTGTGTCCCCCCCCCCCCCTATCAACTCCTAAACGGCTGGAGCAATCGAAACAAAATTTGGTAGGAGTAAAGATCTATACCTGAATATCTCACGGCCATATTTGAAAATGTCAGTGCTACCAACTGCTAAAAAATCGCAATTGAAATTTGAGCTCCATGTTGGATATCATGGAAGGTATGAATGGGAGCTATTTCAAAATTGGCACACGTATAGATAATAATATTGCAGTTTAATTTCCAGGAGGTCATGCATGGCAGTGTTGCCAAAATGATTACAAGCCTGCTGAGAGGTCCAAATTTTAATTACATATAACTTCTACACTATCAATTGGAATTCAACCAAATTTCGTATATTGTATGTGTACATAACCAGATATGACTGAGCGTATTCTTAAGACCCACCAGGGCTGCCAACTGTTAATAAATGCTCTTAATTTATTTTATCCAAAATACCAATATATCAGAAAGTATGCAAGCCGACAGCTTTAAACTATGCACACGTATAGTACCTGACATTCTATATTAATTTGGAGTAACATATATACCTCAGTGCTACCAACATGATCCTAAGCCTGCCGAGAGGTTCAACTTTAAATACATGTAACTTCCATACTATCATTTGGATTTCAACCAAATTTCGTATGTGCTATGTGTACGATAACAATTTTAAATGCGTATTCTTAAGAGCAACCAGGAATGCCAACTGTTAATATGTGCTGTCTCTATTTTTGTTACCCTAATATCAATATATCAGAAAGTATGCAAGCCAATAGCTCTAAACTTTGCACACGTATAGTACCTGGCATTCTAGATAAATTTGGAGTAACTAATATACGTCAGTGCTGCCAACATGATTCTAAGCCTGCTGATAGGTCCAATTTTAATATGCATGTAACTTCTATACTAACTAATGGATTTCATTCAAAATTGTCACAACAATAGATCATATTATTTCAGATTATTTCTGACCATTACATGCATGACACTGTTGCCAACATGATTTTACGCGCGCTGTTAGATCCAATGTTTAACTGCATGTAACGTCCATGCTATTCATTGGACTTAAACCAAATTTTGTATTCTGTACCTTAAGAGATGGAACTAAGAATATATTCAGTCACCAGGGCTGCCAACTGTAGTGCTCTATTAGGCTACATTTTGCCAGGTATACAGTTTTTCGAACTAATTAGAAATTTCGATATTAGCTACTTAATTTCGTCATTATTCTAGATAGATCCATATAGATTAATCATTGGCATGAATCTTAAATTTTAAGAAAAGTAGGCTCTTTAGTTCGTCACGGAACTTCTTCTTTATTTCTTTTAAGATATTTCTACCAATCGCTTGTTGTGGTTTTACAGATAAGCTTGTACCCGTTTCAAAATTCCCATTACAGAGACTTGAGGGCTTGTAGGGACCAAAACGGTTAAGTTTAGCATAGGAACTTGTGTCCGGAAACATACCGTCTTCCCACTACCCACAAAAAACACTACAGCACACTCTCGCATTTTCGTCCCTCTGTCCAACTTCCGCTGCTTGCCGACTGTGTGCAATTACGGGTGGAGCTCAATGTGCCGACCACCGATACCTCCGTACCATGTTCTGGTATACACTACCACCAATCCCTGGTTCTAGAACGTCCACCGCAGCCATAACCCTCGCCAGTAGGTCTTCCTGGGATTCCAGAGGGGTCTCGTAAATCAAGGTTTTCATGTGACCCCAAAGGTAGTAGTCTTGCGCTGTCAAGTCTGGTGAACGTGTAAGCCAAGCAATCGGGCCACACGACATATCCACTGTAGCCCAAATCTGTGGTGCAGATGATCTCGGTCCGCATGTGAAAATGAGGTAGTGAGCCATCGTGCTGAAACCGCATGTTTTGACGCACATGCAGTGGCACATCGTCTATGAACTGGTGCAGTACGTCTTCAAGGAATGCCAAGTACGCGGCACCCGTAAAAATTCGTGGAAGAAGGTATGGAATGTCAACGAACCTGTAGGAGATATGAGACATCAGGTGATCGTTCATTGGCGTACTCTAGTCGGTGGCACCAAAAATGCTGGAGATTTGAACGTGTGCTGTGGTGGTTTTTCCAGGTAGTGGGAAGGCGGTACGTTTCAGGACACAAGTTTTTATACCGTCTTTTTCCCCAACACGAGCCCTCAAAGTCTGTAAGGGGAATTCAGAAACACCCTGTAGTGCTAGATTTAAATTCTTTATTGTTAGCCTAATGCCATCCATTCTGTATATATAACCACTAGCTGAAGTCCCCAATCTTCGTACACCTTTTGGTACATGCCCACTAAAACATGTAATTACACATTTGTAACATTTATGTTATCATGTAATCAATTAAATCCATGACATAACCAGCAGTACCGAAATAAACAGCCCAACAGTAGTGATTTGATAGTGTTTCGTGACATTGATGAAGTAGAATGTGAACCAAGTTGGTCTTCGAAACTAAATAATAATTTCAACAACATTAATCTAGCTCGCTTAACGACATCGATATCACAACATACAAAACTGAAATAGGCTACCAGTTACGTAAAGCTCTTTGAAGAAACCTAATGGCAGGACTGTAATTAAACAATGAGTGACGCGTAAGTGAAATAACCAACACGCAGGTTTATCTTATAAACAAAAGCTGAATATACTCCCCAGTATTATAGAGAACACCTCAGCTCAAATTGCCCGATATACATTTACTACGTCTTCGAACATAGCCTAATCGAAGTAGAGAAGTTTGTGACCTCTTAATTATAATCAAAGAACGGATTTTGTAAAATGTACAGTTCGCCATGCTAAAGTACTATTCCATTCTTCATCACAAACTATTAACTTCAACTATCAGTTATAGCTTGCCACTGAGTGGAAGGGCGGCTTCGGTGGCGTAGTCGGTAGCATGCTGAGCTTCTATGCCCAAGATAGCGGGTTCAAACCCGGCCGAAGCCTTCAGATTTTTTTAAAGAGCGTTAAAATCCCTCAGTATGCCTTTCTTCGGAGGGGAAGCAAAGCCGGCGGTCCCATGTCATAGATTTATGGCATGTTAAAGAACCTTCCACTAATTTCACCTGTGTGAAGCTAAATTGGATAGGTTAAGAATGTAAACAACGCTCTTAGGTTTCTATGTTCGTTGCCAAGAGGCGACTGCGGTGGTGTCTAGTAGCTAAGTTCTGGACTTGGCCTAGTAATCATTGACGGTGGCGCTTGGCGGCAAAAGTAGGAACTATTTGAAAAATTCTAAGTTTCAGTACTTAAATTTAAAAAAAACAGATAACACACACTAATACAGTGATCACAATTAACACCGGTTAAGAAAGAGAAGGATGTAACATCATGATAGAAAGGGGAGTAAAACAGGGAGACCCCCTCTCACCAAAATTATTCACCTGTTTGCTGGAAAATCAGTTTAGAAAACTAGACTGGGAAGAAAAATATGGCATCAGAATCGATGGGACAAGACTAACCCATTTACGGTTCGCAGACGACATTGTTTTGGTGGCTGAATCAGCGAAAGAGCTGGAACAAATGATAAAAGAATTAGGCAAAACAAGTAAAGAAGTGGGCCTTACAATGAACCCGAAGAAAACGAAGCTGATGACCAATGCGTTAGAAGCCCCAATTAATGTGAACGGAGAAACGCTGGAATATGTTGAAGAATATGTATATCTCGGTCAGAACATGTCATTTTCAAGTCGTTCAGAGAAAGAGGTCAAACGAAGAATAGGACAAGCATGGAAGAGCTTTTGGTCCCTAAAGTTTATACTGGCTGACAAGACCCAAAAACACACTTTAAAGGCTGAAGTTCTGGAAAAATGCGTTATACCGGTGTTACTATATGGTTGCCAAACTTGGGCATTAACATCGAAACAAAGACAAATGATCCAGAGATGTCAACGGAAAATGGAAAGGAAGATACTTCATGTCTCATTGAGAGATAGAATACGGAACGAAGATTTAAGGAGGAGAACCGGCATGAAAGACGCTATGACATCAGCAGACCAGCTCAAATGGAGATGGGGTGGACATGTAGCGAGATTAGATCCTAACCGATGGACGTACAAAATGACGATGTGGGACCCAAGAACAGGAAGACGTAACGTTGGGAGACAAAAAATCAGATGGGCAGACTGGTTCGTAAAATGGGGAGGAAAACAATGGACAAGAACAGCGAAGATGAGGCAGGAGTGGAAAGACCTAGGGAGACTCGCATGCAGTGACCAATAAAACAATGCATCAACTAGAAAGACACCGTTCAGTGGACATGCAGCAAAGCGGTACATATCTCTGGTGTGCAATAAAGGCTTCTCACAGAGCGGTGACCTCAAGAAGCACAGAGTTGTTCATACTGGAGTGAAGTAATACACTTGTAGCACATGTGAGAAGTCATTTGCATGGCGGACAGAACTAATGGAACATTGTCTCGCACTCTAATTTGAGGAAACATCATCGTGTTCACTAGGGATTATAACCTTACTGCATCACAAGGAATTCAAAAGGTTCTACTATCTTGCGAAACACTTGTTAATTCGTTCCGGGACCACATGTGGACAACATAGTGAATGATTTGTGGGATGTTAAAGAACGTGTATAGGTATCTGCATCCAAACTAGATGTTAAAACTCCACCGGTAAGGTTTTGTATTGCATTTTAAAAAGACCTATTTGAAACGGTTCAATATACGTAGATTTTACTGAAGAGTGAAGACTTGGCAGTTTCTGTCATTGTTCAAGTGCTTAGACAGGGTAAGCTTTGTGCTTAGTGGCAATGGGAATCTCCGAGATATTGGTTGATGGCTATTATGATTTCCGTAATACCAATGGATATTTGAGGCCTTGATATCGCCAGACTCAGAAATGAAGATTGTTGTAGCGAATGTTATGCCATCGTAATATAATTTACTTAATCTTTAATCAGCTGCACATCTATATAGAAGGCCCAGTCAGAAAGAATAACCCCGAATGCTCCTCAGGACTTGCTCACCTGATGAGTTAAAACTGAGCAATTCCCTGCAAAGCAGGAGGCCATAGCCCTTATGGGATTTGTAAGGCTATTTATTTATTTATTTATTTATTTATTATAAGACATATTCTACACACACTCCAAGTACACGGGGCTACATGACCGCGTTGTCGCGGCCCCTAAACTTAAGAACCAACCAACCAACCAACTGAGTGGAAGCGTGAGACTGCATGTGATCGTTAATGTGGCGTTTTAAACAACGGGACATCTATCTTACGTAGAGTCCTAACCACCAGATGTTCAAACTCTCATATGGATTAGCCGGGAATCGTAACTCTGTGACCTTAACGCAGCCGCACAGTCTTCATGCCCTTAGCACTGAGTGGCTGCTTGCCACAGTGGGTGAGTGGTTATCGTGTCGGACTACCAACCCCAAACTTGCAAGTTCGCTCCTGGCCGTGGTAAGTGATTTTTGAAAGGCGACAGAAATCACGGTACGCATGTCATACGATATTGGCATGTTATAGAACCCATTTGAATTCAGTAGGCCGTGTTCATAATGGCAAAATTAATCTCGGGATTTTCCGCCAGCACAAAGTTCCTAATTTCTCTACTAGAAAGCGCTATAGTGTCAAGGAGCTCAGATATCTAACCTCCTTGACAATCGTAGCGCTCCAAGGAGCATTAAATTCGACATGCAAGCCGCCCTCTGGTTGTCAAGTAACAAAGCTTGCACCCGGCACCTGAGGCCATAAGATATTATATTATTATTATCCCAAAAACCAAACCAAACCCCTGGCCCGTGAAGGGCCTAGGCCTACCAAGCGACCCCTGCCCAGCCATCTGGCCTGCAGATATTGGGGTGACGCGTGGTCAGTGCATCGGATCCCCTCGGCCGTTAATCTTGTATTTCGTGACCGGGGCGCTGCCTCACTGTCAGACAGCAACTCAATTGTTCTCACGAGGCTGAGTGAAGCCGGTTCCAACCCTCACGTCAGTTTCTAAAATCCCTGACGGAGCCGAGAATCGATCCCGGGGCCTCCGGGCGAGAGACAGGCGCACTACCCCCTACACCATGGGGCCGGCTATTATTATTATCCCAACAAGTTCAATTTCAAGTATTCCCAACATTGTCAGTAACAGATAGCGGCGAACGTTGAAACTTGATAGAGCGTTTCTAACCAAATACAAGCTACACATTTTACTACTCAATACCAATATTGTAGTAGGTAAGTTCTTTCTTTTACATGCTAATAATCTATGACATGGGCCTGCAGACTTTACTTCCCCTCCGGAGGAAGGCATACTGAAAGATTTTAACGCTCTTAAAAATCCGACTACTTCGGCCGGGTTTGAAGCCGTGATTTTGGGCATAGCAGTTCAGCATGCTATCAACTACGGAACCGAAGCGGTATATCAGTAGAATCAATGAAAATAGGCTATTTAGTTCTTCACGAAACTACTTGTTTCTGACGGAACGATATTCTCAATACTTGGATAGATTTCATGTGACTTCCTTTTCATCCAACCCCATTTTTAGCCTACTTTTCACATTTTGCAAAAATGAGGAAAAAGTAGTCTTATGAGATCGGACAAATGTGTGTCTGTCTGTCTAGCTGGCTGGCTGTGTGTGTGTCCCCCCTATCAACTCCTAAACGGCTGGAGCAATCGAAACAACATTTGGTAGGGGTAAAGATCTATACCTGAATATCTCACGGCCATATTTGAAAATGATGTCAGTGCTACCAACTGCTGAAAAATTGCAATTGAAATTTGAGCTTCATGTTGGATATCTTGGAAGGTATGAATGGGAGCTATTTCAAAATTGGCACACGTATAGATAATAATATTGCAGTTTAATTTCCAGGAGGCCATATATGGCAGTGTTGCCAAAATGATTATAAGCCTGCTGATAGGTCCAATTTTTTAATGCATATAACTTCTACACTATCAATTGGAATTCGACCAAATTTCGTATGTGCTATGTGTAAATAATCAGATAAGACTGAGCATATTATTAAGAGCAAGCAGGGCTGCCAACTGTTAATAAATGCTGTCTCTATTTTTTTACCCTAATATATATATATCAGGAAGTATGCAAGCCAATGGCTCTAAACTTTGTACACGTATAATACCTGGCATTCTAGATTAATTTGGAGTAACTAATATGCGTCAGTGCTGCCAACATCATTCTAAGCCTGCTGATAAGTCCAATTTTTAAATGCATGTAACTTCTATACTAACTAATGGATTTTATTCAAAATTGGCACAACAATAGATCATATTATTTCAGATTATTTCTGACCAATACGTGCATGACATTGTTGCCAACATGATTTTAGGCGCGCTGTTATATCCAATGTTTAACTGCATGTAACGTCCATGCTATCAATTGGACTTCAACCAAATTTTGTATTCTGTATCTTAAGGGATGGAACTAAGAATATATTCGGTCACCAGGGCTGCCAACTGTAGTGCTATATTAGGCTACATTATGCCAGGTATATTTCGAACTAATTAGAAATTTCGATATTACCAACTTAATTTCGTCATTATTCTAGATAGGTCCATATAGATTAATCATTGGCTTGAATCTTAAATTTTAAGAAAAGTATGCTCTTTACTTCGTCACGGAACTTCTTGTTATACAGCACTTTGGTTCTGTGATATTTGTGAGAGCTTTCCTCTTCTGTTTATTATTAATATTAATATTTATCCGGTATAAACCAACTATGATTGAAGCTAGAGAGGGATTTCAGCAACCACGTAATGTAGATATGATACGGATGTAGACAAATGTGAAATGTTTAGGCTTAGCCCATACACTGTACTGTACATGGATTGCTCGATATGGAACTGATATCTGCAAGGAACTTGTTTGCCATCTGCCGTAATAAACCGTTCATTAACTTTTATATCAACTTCACGATCCTACCTTGTTTCTTAACGAACGTGGAAACTTAATTGTCTGCTACTCTCATTAAAAACAGAAGCTCTTGTCTAGTTTTATGCAAATAATTGTCAGCAATTACCAGACGAGTAAGAAGAATTGAAACTGAAGTCTTAGCTTCACCGCGGCGCCTATAATTGTTTGCTAAATATTAGTTTTCGTTCCAACAACTCTGGGATGGCTGCGTTGTGCTAATCAAATACAGGATATGTGCGATAATAATTAACTGACAACGCGTTTGTTGTTAATTTATTTATGTTCGACCCTATTATATGTCTGAAAACTGTATCATAATGATGGTCATTATAACACTATTTTTAGCCTACTTTTCACATTTTGCAAAAATAAGGAAAAAGTAGTCTTATGAGATCGATCCGGGAAAATGTGTGTCTGTCTGTCTGTCTGTCTGTCTGTCCTTCTGTCTGTCTGTCTGGCTGTGTGTGTGTCCCCCCTATTAACTCCTAAACGGCTGGAGCAACCGAAATAATATTTGGTAGGAGTAAAGATCTATGCATGAATATCTCACGGCCATATTTGAAAATGATGTCAGTGCTACCAACTGCTGAAAAATCGCAATCGAAATTTGAGCTCCATGTTGGATATCCTGGAAGGTATGAATGGGAGCTATTTCAAAATCGGCACACATATAGATAATAATATTGCAGTTTTATTTCCAGAAGGCCATACATGGCAGTGTTGCCAAAATGATTATAAGCCTACTGATAGGTCCAATATTTAAATGCATATAACTTCTACACTATCAATTGGAATTCAACCAAATTTCATATGTTGTATGTGTACATAACCAGATATGACTGAACGTAGTCTTATGAACCACCAGTGCTGCCAACTGTTAAAACATGCTCTTAATTTCTTTTATCCAAATACCAATATATATGAGAAAGTATGCAAGCCGACAGCTTTAAACTATGCACACGTATAGTACATACCATTCTATATTAATTTGGAGTAACTTATATACGTCAGTGCTACCAACATGATTGTAAGCCTGCTGAGAAGTCCAACTTTAAATACATGTAACTTCCATACTATCATTTGAATTTCAACCAAATTTCGTATGTGCTATGTGTACCACAACAGCTATGACTATGCGTATTCTTAAGAGCAACCAGGGCTGCCAACTGTTAATAAATGCTGTCTCTATTTTTGTTACCCTAATTTCAATATATCAGAAAGAACGAAAGCCAATAGCTCTAAACTTTGCACACGTATAGTACCTGGCATTCTAGATTACTTTGGAGTAACTAATATACGTCAGTGCTGCCAACATGATTCTAAGCCTGCTGATAGGTCCAATTTTAAAATGCATGTAACTTCTATACTAACTAATGGATTTCATTCAAAATTGGCACAACAATAGATCATATTATTTCAGATTATTTCTGACCAATACATGCATGACACTGTTGCCAACATGATTTTACACGCGCTGTTAGATCCAATGTTTAACTGCATGTAACGTCCATGCTATTCATTGGACTCCAACCAAATTTTGTATTCTGTACCTTAAGAGATGGAACTAAGAATATATTCAGTCACCAGGGCTGCCAACTGTAGTGCTCTATTAGGCTACATTATGCCAGGTATACAGTATTTCGAACTAATTAGAAATTTCGATATTACCAACTTAATTTCGTCATTATTCTAGATAGATCCATATCGATTAATCATTGGCATGAATCTTAAATTTTAAGAAAAGTAGGCTCTTTAGTTCGTCACGGAACTTCTTGTTCATTACGAAACAGTTTCTCCCACCAATCACAGCTCACGAAACAGTTGTTTGACCAATTAGATAAGGATACCTTCGCGCATGCGCTCAAAATCCAACATGTCTATATAAATTACCGAAAGTGCACCGTCCATATGTTCGCGTAATTAAACTGGTGAATATGAGACAAGAAATAGCACTGTACCTTCATATCCCCTAATCCAATGTCTACACAGCGCGTTGTTTTCAAACGACTTCGGTGACAGTTTTACTGAATACTGGTGCACAATCTGAACATATGGCATTGAAGCACACAGAGCGCATGCATCGGTCAGTCAGAGGGCTTGGAAATCAGAGATATCCTACCACGCGCAGCACCCGATCACAAAATTCTTGTGACAATCTCAACAGATATTTATGAATATTTACGTTAAAACATATAATAAAGTTATAATTATCGTCGAACATAAACAGTCGTATGCAACTCGCCTATAATGGTAATTAAGACACTCGTATGGAAATTATAAAACTCACATACGCTCGTTTTATAAACATACTCGTGTCTTAATTATAGCCATTATAGGCTCGTTGCATAATGTATTATTATAATTTTTGTAATTATTTTATTTCTTAGTTATGTATTAACCTATATATATATATTATATGTATTTATTACCTATTTACCTACTTATTTATTTGTTTATTTATTTATAAATTTGTTTATATATTCATTTATTTATTTAATTATTTATTTTACCTAGCCTATTTATTAATTTATCATTTTATCTATTTATTCATCTATTTGTTTATGCACACATTAATTTATTTATGTTCGACCCTGACTATTATATGTCAGAAAACTGTACTATAACGAGGCTCATTATAACACTATTTTTCATTATGAAACAGTTTCTCCCACCAATCAGAGCTCAAGAAACAGTTGTTTGACCTATTAGATAATTAGATGCGCTGAGTTCCACGGCCTTCTAATTTAAATTTCACTGCCTGGCCTAGTGTCATAGTGGGGCAATCGAGGAGACCATGGTCAAATACAAGGTATTCTGTGCGTCCCATGCGCTCTGTTCAGTACATAAAACTGACAATATCTCGACAGATATTTATGAATTTATGTTCGAACATAAAATAGTTATAATAATTATCAGCGAACATAAACAGTCGTATGCAACTCGCCTATAATGGTACTTAAGACACACGTATGGAAATTATAAAACTCGCATACGCTCGTTATAGAAACATACTCGTGTCTTAATTATTGCCATTATAGGCTCGTTGCATAATGTACTATTATCTACCGATCTATCTAGTTATTTGTCTATTTCTTTGTATATCTATTTATCCAACTATCTATATATTTACTTATTTTTAATTCCTCAGAGTGCCAATGTACATTCATTAGCTCAATACAAAACCCCTTAACTATTTATATATTTATCCCACAGGGATATACATTTCTTTGGGGGCACATTGACCTCTTTGTTCCGCTAAAAAAATAAACAATCATCCCCCGACCATCCTCAGGTTACTGGTAGATTCACAACTGCAAATTAGCCCGCACAGTACGTACACGAAGTTTTTTGAAGGAAAGGTCTGGAAGAGGTGGCAATTCCTAACATGTGTTCCTCATCTCCCTGTTCCGTCTCTAAGAAAAGGACAATGACGTGCAATAACCCTTCAGGGCGATTCAATTTAATGACATACCTTATTGCTACAACAAACCGCAGCGTAGGTGAGAGTGTTAAATCATCAATTACGACTCTAAGGGTTAACTGTAAGTCCAACGTTCACAGTGGTCATCCTCAATGCTTACAGTGTCCTTCCAAAGATCCACAGTTCTATCCCCTTCAACTCAATGTTGAGAATATAGATTAGACCTTCCGGTAGGTTATGCCTGAGCTCCAACACTACCTAAGGGAAGATGATTGGAAATGAAAATGGAAAAAGCTTTAGGAGTGGAAACTATTTTAGGCAGAGAGGAAGAGAATCCAAGCAAAATAATAAAGAAATACTGGTATAAAAGATGATTATCCTGCGCAAAGCCCGTGAAGTAACTAAAATAAGGGGGAGCTTGAGTACGGTTAACGGAGAGAGCGACGTGAGCTAAGGTTACCGGTAGGCTATCGCTAAGTGCTCTTTCCCTCCCGAGCAGGTATTTGGGTACTATGGGGGAAGGGAGGAGCGCTAGCAAGCAAAGGTGTGTCAGATAAGAATGATTTATGTACTTTCCCTTCAAAAGGGTGAGATTTTATGAAGCATTTTGAAATGCTAGAAATATTTAATTTAGCCGGAATATTTATATTACCCGACACCCTTGGATCCCCAACAGAAACGCCGAATGCACCCCGAGTGGGCAGAGATGAAGCAACTGTAGTGCTTTTAGCAATATTTTTATTATTAGTAGTAGAAAGCTTTGGAGAGAACCAATTGTTCCGTTTAAAGAAGGCTAAATTCTTAATCAGCAGGATGTCGCCTAAAAGTTTGGAAAGGATGAAACATCCAAACCTAACTTAAACAAAACCAAAATTCTACTCAGTAAACCATAAGTCAGCGCGGAAATCTCTACAAGTAGGAAGCTGGCTGAGCAAGCAATACTTGCCTTAATAATTTACTAGAATTAGCTGAAATAGCTACAAGAAACGTTATAAGTGTTGTTAATAGAAGTTTTGCTCTAAACGCAACAAGTGATTGAGTTTTTAATAAGCTTATCATTCAGTGATTTGCCTTTTTCTGAACTATATCTGGTCGATTAGAGTTGCAGTTAGCCTTTTCTACCTCTACATGCGCTGGTATCAGTCAATGGAACTGACCCATATCCGGTCAGTTACATTAGCAGTTTGCCTTTTCTACCACTTCGAGCGCTAGGATGAGTCAATGAAAAACAACCATACCCGGTTGATTAGATTAGCAGTTTACTTTTTCTACCACTACGAGTGCTAGTATGAGTCCATGAAACTCAACCATATCCGGTCGATTATATTAGCAGTTTACCTTTTCTACCACTACGAGTGCTATTATGAGTCTATGAAATTCAACCATATCCGGTCGATTATATTAGCAATTTACCTTTTCTACCACTACGAGTGCTAGTATGAGTCAATGAAATGCAACCATATCCGGTTGATTAGATTAGAAGTTTGCCTTCCTACCACTACGAGCGCTATTATGAGTCAATGAAACTGAACCATATCCGGTTGATTAGATTAGAAGTTTGTCTTCCTACCACTACGAGCGCTAGTATGAGTCAATGAAACTGAACCATATCTGATTGATTAGACTAGCAGTTTTCCTTTTCTACCACTACTGTGAGTCAGTGCAGAGTTTCACTTAAGCCTTATAACTACTTCCGGTGTGAATATTTTTCAAAATATCAAATAATGCCTGAGGGTATCGAACAAGGAACACATTAAAGAAATAAATAAATAAATACGTTAATTTGGCTAGGATTTGAATCAAAAAGGAATCGATTAAAGAAACAAGTGATTTTAGGCTGTTTTATACAACTGCATTAGGCAGGACGTGGTATTCAAAATTTTGTTTTTTAGTTTAAAAGAGCTCCCCAACACTCATAATTGGAAACCTTTCCCGGCCCTTTGGCCCTGCAACGTTTGTCACAATTTATTGAAGAAATCGCTCAATGTTACGATTTTGATAAAATGGGGACCCGTCCCCTACTTTGTCTGCTACCAACACAACACAACACAATCCTTGGATGGACACATGTGCTCGTCTAAAATGGGGACCCGTCCCCTACTTTGTCTGCTACCCACACAATCCTTGGATGGACACATGTGCTCGTCTAAAACGGGGAGCCGTCCCCTACTTTGTCTGCTACCAACACAACACAATCCTTGGAGGGACACATGTGCTCGTCTAAAATGGGGACCCGTCCCCTACTTTGTCTGCTACCCACACAATCCTTGGAGGGACACATGTGCTCGTCTAAAACGGGGACCCGTCCCCTACTTTGTCTGCTACCAACACAACACAATCCTTGGAGGGACACATGTGCTCGTCTAAAATGGATTAACACAAACACATTACTCCACAAAGTGACAAAAGATTAAATAGAATGGTCATTATGTTATGGTTGGTTGGTTGGTTCAAGGTTAGGGGCTGCGACAACGCGGTCATGTAGCCCCGTGTACTTTGGGTGTGTGTAGAATCTGTCTGATAACCGGTGTTAATTGTGATATCTGTTTTATCATTTTAAATGATCTTATCGACTTCGTCGTTACGCTGAGGTCTGGCGTTACGTAACGGTGACGGGATGAAATGTACCGAGAATGCACTGAGGTGTGTGACGTCATAGTACAATGTAACAGCCGAGTACCAAGAAGGCAGTGCGAGAACAATCAAGTAGGCAGTGAAGAAACAAAATAGAATCTTGAAACTCTGTTCTCGCACTGCCTTCTTGGTACTCGGCTGCTAGCATTTAAAATTATATAAAGTCCAGTCTTTCAGACTGACTATCCGTGTCTTTTTTAATTCGAGTAAGGGCTGCAGACTTTTGAATTTTTCAAATAGTTCCTACTTTTGCTGCCAAGCGCCACTTCTACTAGATCAGAACTTAGCTACCAGACGCCACCGCAGTCGGCTCTTGGCAACGAAAGTAGGAACCTAAGAGCGTTGTTTACATTCTTAACCTATACAAATTAACTTCACACAGGTGTAATTAGTGGAAGGTTCTTTAACATGCCATAAATCTATGACATGGGACCGCTGGCTTTACTTCCCCTCCGAAGGAAGGCAAACTGGTCATTATGTTATATTACACCGGTCTGACATATAAACAATATTGTAGTTATTCCAATAAAACCAAGTCTTTAATTACGAGGTGGCAATGAATCCATTCTCTAACACCGCGGCATTAAATAAGCGAGTAAATGAAACATATTCCGAGCAATAAAAAAGGCGAACAAAAAGTGCTTTTTTCATTTCCCATTACGCGTAATAATTTGAACACGTGTTATTGAAGCGAATTCTACACAGTGAAATATTTCTAACAGAAATGAGACGGATGTGGTCCATTCAACTATTAATACCTTTACAGGTCATTTCTATATATCGTTGTGTGAAAAGTATTTCGTAAAATGGTCGTGAGTTGCATAGATTTATACACATTTAACACTTTGTAAATCGATAAAACAATTAACCTATAATGAACACATACGAGGGAAGTTTCTAAAGTAACATTCATGAAGACCGGAAAGGTCAATCAGGTACAACATTAAACGCAGAAAGAGGTTGCAGACAACGTGATGACGATGATGGTAATGATGGAAATGATGACATTAGTGGTCTGGTGGTTAGATTAACTGACTTCTAACTGAAAGAAGCTGAGTATGATTCCTGCTTTGAAATATGTTAACATGGTCTAGTATTTTGATTACCCAGTATGGAAAGGCCAACTGCGGACGAACACGAACTAGTTGAACTGTGCAAAAGGCTAGTCTTTCTGTCCGAAAGTTGCTGGTCCATAATTATCCCCTTGGAGTTCAAATCAATCTTCAGGTGGTGACAGTATGATTATAAAGCTGAGTGACAAATTGCAATAATTGTAGAAATATTTCAACCACGTATTAACATTTCTATTGCAGATATTTGATTCATGAGGTGTGTTAGTATTTCTAAACCAGAGTGGTGCAGATTGACAAACTTCGTAGGACTCTGACAAGAATTCCAGATTAGAGCCGAGAAAGTGGAATCTAATGAACATGTTGCAGCCTAAACGAGGGTTGATCTTTGGGAGGCCATTTACAAGACGCCTCTTCGTTTATCCAACAATTTATGCACAGGACTTAAGAACATTCTGAGAATAGCAGTGTATTCTATCCACTAGAATGTGATAACATTAATAATAATTTACTAGAGCAGACAAAGGCCATACAAAAATAAAATTAAAATACACAATATGCACAAGTGATTGTGTTACTCCATGCTAAGCCTTACCAGTGAGATGTTCCTATTTTGCCAGTCTAACGCATGATATCGCCCACACTTCTGCCCACACCATTCACATGAACAATCCATACCGGGTTCATGGAATTTCTTTATAGAACACACTTTGTGATGAAAGCCATGCACTGCGTATCTAGTGATGGCGTGTCTTAATTCGAAGCCGAATCCTGACCATT
Organism: Meconema thalassinum; assembly: GCA_946902985.2. Classification (NCBI taxonomy): domain Eukaryota; kingdom Metazoa; phylum Arthropoda; class Insecta; order Orthoptera; family Tettigoniidae; genus Meconema; species Meconema thalassinum. The sequence continues at coordinate 552,818,818 of OX336392.1, forward strand.
TGCTTGAAGTCATAGCATCAGTCATGTAGAATTCGCTCCATATTTCTTGTTTCTTGACTCTTAGCTCCTGTAGTAATTCTCTGTAGCTGTCTGTAGAGGGGAGCATCAGCTGGTACCTCAGGTCCTCTAGGAAAAAGGGCTCTCTCGTCATCTCGTATACCAGTCTTGATGGCGTAAACTTGCAGACCCCAAAAACTCTTTTCAGGAAACTTGCCTTAACTTTTTCAATGCAATTTAGATCTCTATTGTTCAGATGTCCCCAAATTATTTCAAGTGCATATGTTACTGCCGGGGTTACTTTTAGCCTTCGTTGCTGTTTTTAAGGATATCTGGTTGATTTGTGCAATATCACTTATTGATATTGTGGCCGCTGAAGCTCTTTCTTTTATGTGTGCGGAGAAAACGTTTCCGCGGGTCTGGAAAGTCATCCCCAGGTATTTGAACTTATTTACTATGTTTAGTTTTCTGCCGTTGCACATGATCCCTTCATGAGCTGATAACCTTCCTCCTCTCCTAAAGATTATTGTGACAGTTTTATCCACATTTAGTTTCAGGTCATTTTGTTTCGACCATACTGTTGAGAGCTTCCTGAAGGCTGATACTAGCACCATGTCGTCCGCGTACATGTAGATTTTTACACGGTCCTTACTGATTGCTTGGACGACATCATGAGTTGCCACATTAAATAGCAGTGGGCTAATCGGGTCTCCTTGCAGTACGCCTATTGTCTGTAGGATGTGATGACATTGAGGTCCAATAATCATTTTTCCACTCTTTGGCAACCCTTTACAAAGTTCTTCTCCTGGCGAAGAGTGTACTGCGTAAAATCAAATCATGTACTGCAATTCTTCATCCCTGGAGGACATAGATGTAGTAGGGTGAAGAGAAGCTCCTGAGAAGTTAAGGACCAACTCAAACTCCGGACTTGGAGATAAATCAAGGAGCTAAGCTCGACTTTGTATGTTCAAGAAGGAAGGGGTTTACCCGTAGCTTTCCTTAAATCTTAAGCGTTAATGTCGCCCAAAGTGGGCACATCGATCCTGACTGCCACTTGACCTGGTTCCCTCCCAAGTACGTGCTGCGAGCAGCTCTGCCGACTCAGACAAGCATCCCCTCGAGATGTGCGACCTGGGGACACGCGATGTTCACCTCGCGTCCCATATTTCCTCGCCGAGACAAATATCCAATGCTCACTATGTCAACTGGTGGAGACAATTCACTGGCCGATCAATCAGGTATCAAAACCAAAATGATGTACGGCATCTTTATGAGTGTATCTTGCACCAGGTGTACCACATTTCACTCGTGAACAGTCGTTTGGTACTCTCTTAGAGAGGAATTCTGCTAAGGGAATGTTTAACTCCTGTAACAAAGGATTTGAATGTGTTTTTGAATGGTATGGACTCCGTCTTACGGAAATAATTCATGATGAAAATTAATAAATGTAAAACAAAAGTACTGGAATGCAGCCGAAATAAATCAGAAAACTCTATGGAGATCAAATTGGCAGGTGAAAAGCTGAAGGAAGTAGGAGACTTCTGTTACTTAGGAAGCAGAATAACAAGTGATGGACGAAGCACAGAGGATACAAAAAGTAGGTTGGCTCAGGCAAGGAAAGCATTTCTACAAAAAAGGAATCTGTTGACATCGAATATATATTTAGGTATTAGGAAGTCATTTTTGAAAGCCTTTGTTTGGAGCGTGGCGCTCTATGGAAGTGAAACTTGGACTATTGGTGCAGTAGAAAATAGGAGAATTGAAGCATTTTAAATGTGGTGTTACAGGAGAATGATGAAGATCAGATGGGTAGATAGGGTTACAAACGAAGAGGAACTAAGACGAGTGGGAGAGGAGAGATGTTTCTGGCGACTGCTAATGAAGAGAAGAGATAGGTTGGTAGGACACATACTAAGACACCCGGGAATAGCAAGCTTAGTTATGGAAGGAAGGGTCGAGGATAAGAACTGTAGGGGTAGACCAAGGTTGGAATGATATACAGATTGCCTCGGATGTAGGGTGTGGTAGCTATGTAGAGATGAATCGATTAGCTCAGGACAGGGAGGCATGGAGGTCTGCATCAAACCATTCAAAAGACTGAAGACTCAATCAACAACGACAAAGAAACACTACGATGTACTTAAAATCAGGATCGTAGCACACCGTTTGCTATTCCAGCTGAATCCAGACTACGTGTACCAAACTGCTGCTAGTGACGATACCTCACGACATAGGCTACATGGAGAAAACCTGTTATTTACTTGTGCGTAATTATCACCCCAGTTACAGCCTGGATAGCGAGCGAGCCTATTGCCCCAGATACAGCCATCAGCAAACTGTCGAGTCGTGTTGAGTTAAGATTTCAGAGAAGGGTGGTTGTGTTTGGAGTTTCGCTGGAAGTGCGACTCGGCTTTTCTTCATTTCGCATCTGAACTTTTCGTTCCGCAAAATACACAGTCAAGTTAAGATTGGTCGGAAGGGGGATTTGTGTTTCATGCACCCGCCATTCTTAAATTACGTCTGACAAGAATTCGTTGCACATGCATCTCCATGATAATATAATTAATCGTCCAGTCAGTGATTTTAACCCATCATGCCGAGAAGGAAAACGAGTATAGGTCATAGTAGATTGACCGGATATAGGTCGTTGTTCATTGACATCGAAAGAAAAAGCACTTATCACGTAATGCATTCATAACTGTTCCCGGGCGAAGTCGGGGCGGGTTGCTAGTTGTACAATAAAGTGATTTTGAATAAAAGATTCTGTTGGATTTAAATTCTCAATTGATTCAAATAATTTGCACACCCCTGTATTTCCTTTTACTCTGGATTTGCATGAATACGATTTTTTTTAAATGTGTAACATCTTTCCGCTCGGTTGCTGGATATTTTTATGGGAGTGATTTTGAAAAATGGGACGAAAGTGAAGACGCACTGCCAGAAAAATGGGACGGAAGTGAAGACGCACTGCCAGCTGGATGTACAATTGAAAATGTGTGTATTGGAAACAAGGCAGTGTGTGCTCTATAGCGCGAGAATGTTATGGCAATACAGTAGGCAGTGCATTTACCAGGCACTGGTTTGACGAGCACAGTGGCAAATGTTTCACCGACTTTCGTTTGTCATTGAGCAGTTTATGAAGCTTCACGTTCAAGGTTGAATATCACATGGCGTAGGACAAAGACGACAAATGACATTTAAGTAAGCGGCATTATTGTCAAGCTGTGGGTGAGTAGTCAAATATTAAATGCATAACAGAATGTTGTTATATGAGTGGAATAAAAGCAGTATTTTCATCATTTGTGAGACTAGGTCATTTCATGATTGTAGGAAGCCATGTTTTGATTGTTTACGACGAACTGTATGAGAGCCTTGAGAATAATGAATGTTATAGTTACTGAGGAATGTGCTCACAGTATTTGAGAGTACTGTCGACGTTGTGTGTCACTTTGTTATTATGAATTATTAATGTAAAAGGAAGGAAGGAAGCTAGTAGTGTCCGTTAATCTCACGATCATGATCCACGGTACCTCCCTTTTACGTGGAATGCGAACCACAGACATGGCATTTCAATTCGAAAATCTCACATGTATTGACCGGGAATCAAACCCGGTCTACCTTGGTGGGAGACTAACAGATTGACCGCTGCGCCACAAATGTGACAGTAGTATATCTCCAATTCAATCTATACATTCATCATAGTACCAGTATGAAAATGGAGTGTAAATTACCATTTTAAGAATGTCCAAGCTGTGTAGTATGCGAGTAGGATAACATGTCAGATGTTACACATCATATGCGACTACTGTAAGACTCGTATCTTTTTTATTATTTATTTATATATTATTTTATTTGCACAGGATATATTAATGATATATTGCGCACATTGTGCGTTACTTGATACGAAACTCAAGATTTGACTTAGTGATACCCTTCTCTTCTTGCACTTCATCGCGTGGTAAATATCATATTCACTGCATAGGAAACATATACAGTCCAGATTGGCTTGCTAAAAATATTTCCTGGTACAAATACGATGATGAGATCCGTGTATCGCAAAGGTTGTCAACCAATGTCAACTCGTATTCTTCACGTAGCATTGCATCGGTAGTGTAGAAACTTTCCTCGATCAAGTCCCTTTTCTCCTCTAGTTCTCGTAATAGTTCCGTGGTGGCCACTACTCCTGGAAAACCTGGAAATCCTGGAAAACTCATGGATTTTTATTAGCTCTGGAAAACTCCTGGAAAATGACGGAAAATTTGTAAACTCCTGGAAAATAGCCACTGTTAATTAATTATAAAAATCAGGCTACCTGTTTCTATGTGGCAGAACAGGCGATAGTATTTTTGTAAAACACATTGAGTATAGACAACTTGACCACAATAAAATTGCAGGCGGCATTCTTTTCTCTTTTTAAAGCGGATATTTGAGTCACAAAGGCTTTTTTAAAACAACAATTCAATCATTTGTGTGTAGGCTTGCGTGTCAATAACGCAATCACCACTAATTTTTGTCGACATCTGTATAAGTAAACCAAACTCAACTGCTTTATCTTGGTCTCGAAGTAGACAACCGACAAAGTCCCCGCGGGACTGGCGCTTATTTTTAAGTCTGGAAAAATGAGAATTACTCCTGGAAAACTCCTGGAAAATCGTTCACCGATTTGAGTTGCCATCATGTAGTTCCTAGCAAACCCCAGTTTGCTGCAGTTACATTTACATTCTTAAATCCTGACTCAGAAAGGTTTCACTGACTTGGACAAGAACGTATCTAGATCTGTCTTATTGTGATACCGTTAGAACCCTTTTGAGGTGTCTGGGATCATGCTCTCCAGGTATTTTAGATGACTGTATTAGGATACTTCTGGATGGTAAAATTTTAGAAAGAGTTAACGAATTCAAGTATTTTGGATATCATTTATCATTTCAAGAAGAACGAGACAGAACTGCAAAAATAACTAATTATACAAGAACAACAGGAATCGTCAATCATGTCATGAAGCCATATGTTTTCCAAAGGCATACACGCTTGCGTTTGTATAACACATTAGCCAGACCAACCCTGTGCTATGGCAGCGAGGCATGGACAATAAGATGTCAGGACATCTCCAGACTCACAGCACGCGAAATGACCTTTATGCGCCGAACAGCAGGCTATACTAAATGGGATCATAAGAGAAACGATGATGTGCTGAAGGAACTAAAAGTGAAACCAATATCGACATACATTTGTGACTACCAAGAGAACTGGAAGCATCATGTCCAAAGGATGGCACCTGGAAGATTACCAAAGGAGATCCTTCGCTACCAGCCACGGGGAAATAGATCGATAGGACGTCCGATGAAGAGATGGAGGGAAAGTGCAAGACCGTAACGGGACATTTGGACCAATACTTGGAAGGAAGATGATGACGATGATATTAGGATACTATGTAAACTCATGATTAAACATTTCTAAGAATTTAATTTAGAAATTTTGAAATAATTATGCGTTTCCTTCCATCCAAGCTGACGATGACCCCAAACATGTTACAATACATTAAATAATAAATAATTTAGAAACAGAATATGGGAAGATCAAGAGGTCGGATCACTTTAATTATTTTGGTGAATGGATCCAGCCTAATGGACTGGATAATGCAGCAAACAAAGGGAGGATCAGAAAGATGGAATTAGCTTAAAAATTAGTACAGAATAGGTACAACAAAAGAACAATATCTTACAGAGAGAAGATAAGACACTATACCACGGTTGTCAAGCCTGAGGGATTGTATAGTTCAGAATGTTTGATACTGTACAAGAAAGTTTAATGAGAGGAACTGGAGAAGAAAGAAAAACAAATCTTGAGGAAGATCTTAGGACCCGAAAATAGAAACGATGGTACATGGTGGAAGAGGCGAAACAACGATCTTTACGGACAAGCAGAAAAAATCACAGATACCATACGGAAGAAAAGATCACGATACTGGACACCTTACGAGAATGAGCGATAGTCGACTAACGAAGAAATTTTTTAATTACATCACCAAGATAAAAGTGACTACAAAATGGGTAGATGAAATAAGAAAGGATATGGAGGAAGTTGGGGTCAGTCCAAATGAGATCTGGAATAGAGAGGTGTTTCGAGTTGCGATTGATGCATTCAAGGGGTTCCAGGAGAAGCAAAGGAGAACATCTGGTCCAAAGAAAGGAAGAGAATCCACAGTGAAAGGATGAAGAGTTCCTGGGAGCAGAAAAAAAGGCCTAATCAGCAAGTCAATTGTTTCCCGTAGTCCAAAGTAGGCCAAAATCGAACAAAGAAGAAGAAATCATTTACAGGCATCTTACTACAAGTTGAACCATATCCAGCAAGTTAAAGTTATTTGTGTTTTTGCAGACTAATATCTGCTGCATAAGGCGCGGTAACCAAGCTGGCAATAACGCTACGTGTGCATGAGGGGAATGGACCATCATCCTCTTCTCTGAGAAACCTGTCTGCTCCAATCTTGACTTGAACAACAGCTGGCTAACCCACAGTAGGAGACTTGTAAGCGGTATTGCCGAACGTGGCATACCAAACTTACTGTGTCCTCATAAACTAACAACCTTGTGGTATATGTTTCTGACGTCATTATGCACTTCCTTCAGGGGCATACTGCGCTTCCTGACCTGGCGTATCGTACACGCTCGGCTATTTACCGATAAAGCCAGAAGCTCTATGATGAAGGCTCGTTATCCTGTCGCCACGAGGCGTGTCTAACCTAATTGTGGACTTGTGTCTCACAAACAGCAGCTGTTTTGTTCGCCCTGCGGCGACCGTCCTTCTTGTGTTTACAACAAACAGAGACAACACGAGCCTTAACACGCGAGCATCCCAAAGGAAGTGCACTTAATACAAGGGTCGTCAAGCCCAGCATTTATTTATTTATTGATCGATTGATTGTTGTACACCGTACTTATTTGTTTATTAATGAACGATTTTATTTAATTATTTGTTAATTAGTTAATTGATTACATTATTTATTAATTTTCTATATATGGTACGAATTTTTTATTTTATTTAATTTACGTTTTATTTTTTCATTATTAATTATTGTTTTTTTATTTATTTATTTGTATATTTGTTTATCTATTTACTTATTCATTTATTTCCTTATTATTATTAAGTATTTATTATTATATTTTATTATTTATGTATATAGGATTGATAATTAGCCGGCCCCGTGGTGTTGGGGTAGCGCGCCTGCCTCTTACCTGGAGGCCCTGGCTCCGTCAGGGATTTTAAAACTGACTTGAGGGTTGGAACGGGGTGCACTCAGCCTCGTGAGGACAATTGAGTAGCTGTCTGATAGTGAGACAGCGCCCCGATAACGAATACCAAGATTAACGGCCGAGGGGACCCGACGCACTGATCAGGCGTCACCCCAATATCTGCAGGCCAAATGGGCTGTATAGTGCCAGGGGTTGACTTTTTTTTTGGTTGAGTATTGATAATCCGCAGCCTGCTTCCAGTCTCCGACCGGGTCAGGAATGGAATGAATAATGAATCCCCCATCTAGCGGCGAGGATATGAACTGTGCTGGCAACCGAAGCCTGTCGCACTCCCCTAGGGCAATGAGTAAATTAATGACAGAAAAATGAAATGATAGTGGAGAGTGATGCTGGAATGAAATTGTGACAGGGAAAACCGGAGTACCCGGAGAAAAACCTGTCTGCTTCCGCTTTGTCCAGCACAAATCTCACATGGAGTGACCGGGATTTGAACCACGGACAACGTGGTGAGAGGCCGGCGTGCTACCGCCTAAGCCACGGAGGCTTCAATTAAATTAATTGTATTATTTTACTAGTTATACTTTAATTCTGTTAATCGGCCAACAAGTGGCCACGTGAAGTCCCATAATGACTAAGAGGGATGACAGGCAGCTGAGATGAGATTCCTGAGAAGTATGGTCCAGAAAACGAGGAGGGACAGAGTGAGAAATGAAGATATACGGAAAGAACTGGGAGTACAGAAACTAAATGACAAACTGGAGCAAAACAGATTGAGATGGTTTGGACGTGTCAAACGGATGAATGAAGTAAGGCTACCAAGACGAGCTCTGGAACGGCGGATGACAGGGAAGAGAGGACGAGGTAGACCAAGAATGCGTTGGATGGACTCGGTGGAGAATAGTATTAGAAGACGGAACCTGGATTGGAACACTGTGTCGGAGGAGGAATGGTCAACAACAGAGCGCCCCCACCCAGTGTCAACTGGAAAAGGGGAAATGAAGATGATGATGATGATTTATTAACTCTTAATTCTTATCCAGCTGTCCCAAATTAGCTCCCAGTGTCTATTGAAACATTCGTCAGCTGTCTCCCTAGTTCACCTCGAGAAGTCCTAAAAGTAACAGTTCTTTTTATGAAAATTTTGCGTTCATTCCCGGCTTCTAGCCCTAGTTCCTTTTCTTTCTATGGGTTTAACCGTGTTAACGTACAACGTAATTTTTATTGACTTTGAGTTTAAAATGTTTAAGAAGTGCTTCGTCATTCCGACGCAGAAGCAAGCTCTTCATGTGTGCATTGTGTTGTCATTATTATCCTGCATGATGCGAGGTGACTGCGGCAGTTGTTAAGCCCCGCTACATGATTCGGTCCGTGTTTCCGCCCGTGTCTCATCGACCGGTTCATATACACAGCTTGTACTAACAAATTCCCTGGCTCCTTCATTCATAACGCGCTGAATAGCATTCCCCCGTGATCTAATCGCTTGTGCATCTTACAATCTCGGCATACTCTCTTCATATATGCATTCCCCGCATTACCTGAAATTTTCTCAAGATTAACTCCAGTGATTTACATCCCCCACACTCCAAACAATCCCAACATTCACCCGAGTTAGTGTTCCATTCTCCTTGTTGCCTGCATTATCGGGACTCCCTCCACTTTATAGCGATTTCCATAGCCTAGGACTTAAAATACTTTTGCTTTATAAAGGGGACCATTGAGTTGCTAAGATACGATATCTGACTTTAGACCGCCACGTATAATCTGCTATGGTCCATATCCTTAGCTACTGCACCATGGTACAGTAGTTATTGCATACCCTATGGTTTGTGGGAAAGTCTTCAACCAGCGCCCTATGTCTGTTTTCGGCAACGCGTGGTTGATGTCACACATTCTCTTAAGGACAGAAGGGAGGTAATCACCTCCATTTAGCCACATTTAACCTTATAATGACAGGCTCCTAATCGTAACATATTAATTAATTGAATACCATACATTTGTAGGACCTTCCTGACTCTTGTTGGATATTTTCAAAATTATGGTGTAATTTCGTCACCCATAATCGATTTATTTTCAAAATATGTCAAATAAATGTTGTTTTGGCGTGCTTGTCTGTAGGTACACTTTTATCTAAAAATAAAAATATTACATGTTCAGTATGTGATATACTAAACACAAAATATTACATGTTCAGTATGTGATATACTAAACACAAAATATTACATGTTCAGTATGTGATATACTAAACACAAAATTATTTTTAAAGTGACCAATCATTTATCAAATAAGATATTTTGTAGTACATAAATTAATTTACCATAAAAGTTTGCTAACTTTTATTTCTGTAATTAAAACATTTTTGATTTCAATAGCATAATTTTATGTTCACCACTGTAAGGGTGGTTCAATGGGGACTACATAAAAAAAATCCCTATTTTATTTTCAATAGGTGCTGAGAAAAGTGTACCTGAATGTCTGAAAACTCAACGTGTCAGAAAATGAAGAAATAAAAAAATGGATCACTCATGGTATCTACAACATTGAGCTTGTGTTTGGCTTTATTCACCTTCTTTCTTCTTTCTCCATTGTCTTGCTGGTCCTTGATCTCTTAGTCAGGGCCTGAGCATCCTTTTCTGCCTTTATGAGTCTTTGTTTGTCAATGGCTTGAAGAGCTGCTGACAAGGTTTCCCCAGTATTTAATCCCTAACTTCCTCAACACACATTTCCTGTCTGCAGTTCCATGGTTAAGGTCCTGACAAAATTTAAACTGTGTTGTGTAAGATCAGTAATTATGAAATTCGAATCAAAATACAGTTCGTTGAAAGATATCATCTGGAGTATGTTCCTAGTGTCACAAAATTCGTACCTGGCGTGAAATTACCTTTTGCTTCAAAATATAATTGCAATATTACTTCAAACACCAAATAACAGGCATATCTATTTTCCGAGATAACCTCTGATAATTAAAATATATTGAACGATAAATCTTGTCTTAATTTCCACTACCTTTCTAAATATTTATAAATGAAATAACAAAAATCCATTTGTATCCTTTTCGAACATACACATCACATTATGGTAACCATGAAGTGTCCCGTGAAGATAAATCGTCTCCCTTGAGGATATAGCTCCTGTCGATTGATCTTACGAGGTTGGGCTGTTCCACGTGAGTTGGTTGTTTAAGTCACTTTGATAGTCTTGTTCCACAATTTTATAGCTTGATACTTTTAAATATTCCTCACATTTCTAATTTCACTGTTTACTGTTGTTTTATTTGTTGTCTGTGCTTCTATCTACTTAACCAATTGAGCTGAAGTTTTGCATGGGCACAGTTTTATGATCAGCCATATGGGCCTATTTGATTTGGATATAGTCAATCATCGCATGGTCAATTGCCGCTCAAAATTACACACTTATCATTTGTATATCACTCATCAGTAGTAAGGCACGGGTATTACAAGTACAGCCAAGGTACATCCAGCGTTGAGAAAAGACTATGGGTCTTACAGGCTTTTGCTTTTAACGGAAATCCCCCCCTCCACTGATTTTCTTACCTCAAGTTTTGTCATGAAGGAACTTTGATCATATATATTTTTCGTCATAAGAGCTTCCTACAGTTATCTGCCAATTGATTACCTTTTTTATTGCATACACGAATAGTTTATATTACGTCTTAGTATTTTAAAATTTTCGAGGTTAGCACGCTGGAAAGAAGAGCCTCGTCCTGTGCTGCATGCTCGCCCGGAGTGGAGCACGTGCTCAGTTCCACCGGCATCATAAGTTCTGAAGCACTATCCGCCATTGGTGTTATTGTTGTGTGTCTGTTTTATTTTCTGTTCAATCAAATCATGGCTGCTGACAGTGGTTTTCGAATCCACTATCTCCCGAATGCAAGCTCACAGCTGCGCGTCCCTAACCGCAGGGCTAACTCACAGCAATATTACAAATATTAATCTAAACAAAAATAAAATTGGAAGAAACTAAATTATAGTCTAACAGTATTGCTGACGTAAAAATTAACATCGTCAGCATACATCCGAGAAGGAAGGAAAGGTTGTGCTCTCGACATCTGTCAATCAGTAATGCGTCATATCACAACGAAATGAATGTCGTTATTGGTTCCCTTCGAGTATCCTTAATACTGGTCCAATCCGTTAACACCTGCATAACTACTCCCTCCTGGGCGTGTTCTATTTCAGGTAGCTGCTGGGTTGTGTTGTGTCGGTATGACAGTACTGGAAGTCGGTGAAGATAACGTATGACGTCAGCGCTACCTCTGCCTAGAGTTAGCAACACTGCCGCCATAAGGCTCCACAGTCGTTTCTAAACGCTGGATGCAAGCGCAACATTCTTGAAGCAAATATACACAACTTTTCCACTCTTCTAAACAGGAATTTTTAAATAAATAATAAATAAATAATGACATGGCCATTTTTATTAAGGACATAGATTCAGCAGTCAACAAGAACAATAGGCTGCCAGAAATTGCTGAAAAGGTAGGACTCCAGATTTCTATTCAGAAGACAATCAAGTAGTTCCGTGACGAACTCAAGAGCCTACTTTTCTTAAAATTGAATTCGCTGGCCCTGAAAGCCAATATACCATCCTTTTGGAAGCCTTCATAGGGAGGTTATGGCTGCTTGAATTTTTAGTTCTCGCAGTAAAGTGACGTAGGTGCGCTTCATAATAAGGGAGGTAACGCACAGTTCGCTACTCCTGTGGGGGTGCGGGCGGGGATACCAAGAGCCTTCTGATGAGCCAGCATGGTGTCCTAAGCGAAACCCCACACAAGACACGACACATACCTAGAAAAATTACTGACTTTTGATTCACTGGCCGTGAAACCCAATATACCATCTTATTAGTATAGAAGTGGTATTTAAAAACTAGACCTATCAGCAGGCTTAGAATCGTGTTGGCAGCACTGATGTATATAAGTTACACCAAATTAAGGTAGAATTTCAGGTACTCTACGTGTGCAAAGTTTAGAGCTGTTGGCTTGCATACTTTCGGATATATTGATATTAGGGTTAAAACATATAGAGAGCTTTTATTAATAGTTGGTAGCGCTGGTGGCTCTTTAGAAAACGCACAGTCATATTAGCCCAGGCATATTAAGTTTTAACCTAAAAAAAAAAATGTAAAGCTGAAATTTGGCATAGATGTTCCCTATTACCCTAGTAACAAATCCTGAAAAGTCCCCATTTCTGCGGCGTCCGCGTCATACATGTAGTTTTTAGAGAGTTCAAAAGGGCTTAAATGGGGCCTAAGTGCCAAAAACAGCATTTTTGCTTCCTGCGTTCAAAATATTGATCCAAAATCTGTTCTAATGAGCTTTGATAGTAATAAGAGAAGAACTGCGTTATATATAACGCTCTTATTGGTCGTAATTTTTGCCATAAATTTAAGCAGATGAATAATCAAACATTTTTAGCTCAACTTTTCTTACGAAAATGTGTCATTAGCCGGGACTTATCATGTAAACAGCTGCTGAGAGCGACTGAAGACTTGAAGTAAAAGTTGTAAAGCACACTTGTAGCTTTAAAACGGTACAGTGCCCATGTTCATCCGACAAACAGCAGCAGAGATACGGTTATAAATAATAAAGTGGAAGTGTGGCAGTCGCTTTCCGAACGAACGCCCATTTTCGCTGGTGGGCTCCATCTATTCACCTTCGTAGACTCCATGTTGTATCTTTGCTCAAGAACTTTTAGGATGGTATTCCTTCGAATCCAGGTAAACTAGCAGAAACAGTTTGCATAGAGCAAAACGAGTTTAATGCAGTTAGCAGTTAAACGTACATTCATAATATGCATAATGCAATTAATAACAAAACAAAGCTTAAAAAGCTTTCTTTAGACAAATAACACTTGCAAAACAAAGCTTACATCGGACTCAGTCGTCCTCCTCATCTCCTGAGCCATCAAATGTGACGTTGCCGCATGCTTTTCCACTGCAGTGCCCACACATTTGGGCAATGTATCGTTTTAAAGCTACAAGTGTACCGGTACTTTACAACTTTTACTTCGGGTCTTTAGTCGCTATCAGCAGAACTCACACCGGCTGCCAAATGAGCTCTTGCAGTTGCAGGACACCAAATTGAGGAGATGATCTGGAGCAGCTGGAAGATGTGTTGTCACTGGTACTAAATCTGAGTTTTGGATTTTCCATCCACATTGGTTCGGGTCCAAAGAAAATCCTAACCATTCCTGAACTTGCAAATATACCCGCAGTGAATGTTGCTTGCATGCCGCCGAAGTCGGCGGAAGTGAAGCCAGCTGAAATGACGCTGTGACCGGTTGTTTGGCAATTTTTTGGCTGCATTTCACTACCCGAAGTTCGTCAAGGCTTTTGCACTCCAATTTGGCACTGTCGTAGAGACAAATGGCGAACTTCTCTCCAGCTGATATTATGGCCTTTTCATCTGGAGCCGTAGAGACGAATACCTTCATTTCCTCGCGTGAAGATGCGGAATCCTTCAATATTTTCCAGGCTTGCTGTTTGATGTACTCTACCCACAGCTTTCCTGTGCGAGATTTCTGGCTCATTGAAGAAAATGTGTCATGAAGCGACTCTTTGAGACTTTGAAAGCAAGGATATGATAGCAAGTCGTTTGCGGCGCCTTCTTGGAATGCGGTAAAAATCGCCTGTATTTCGTCCTTGACATCCTTCAGCCCGTCGTTCATGTTGAGTAACATTGTCCCGACAGCCTGTTTTATCAGAAAATGCGCTCTGAGGGCCCTAGAACATGCACAGTTTCGCGTTATTGATACATTTGAAATTGAAGGCATAACATAATCATTTTTAAGAGCGAGCTAATTGCAAGCCTAACTAGAATATGCGTGTCCAGACATTATGTGAGTCACTGACGATTTAGCGTATATTTCCGCCCAGAGCTCCTCCAAACCGCTTCCATTCATCACGTAGCCGATTGCCCCAAGAAACGACATTAGACTGTGAAATCCGCCTAGACGAACAACCACGTTTTTGAGTTCCTCTGAAGTGTCCGATGCGACTATCTCCGAAGCTTTCGCGTATAGGGGCTGGTCAAAGGTTTCGAAACAAGTGCTGTGTTTCAGTTCCACGCACTCTCTTGCGGCAAACTTCAACGCGGAATATATACACACATCAAAAAAAGTTTTGCATCACCTCGGTTCCAAGAGTTCCGGAACCTTTAAATACAAAGGGAATAGAGATCAACACAAACAACATTTCAGCTCGTTTTATTGCTCATGAGACCCACACATTGCATGTTGTACCATCATACAGCTAGACTTTCAGCATTTGTGGTCCAGATTGCAGTACACACCACTACCTCTAATACCCAGTAGCACGTCCTCTTGCATTGATGCATGCCTGTATTCGCCGTGGCATACTATCCACAAGTTCATCAAGACACTGTTGGTCCAAATTGTCCCACTCCTCAACGACAATTCGGCGTAAATCTCTCAGAGTGGTTGGTGGGTCAAGACGTCCATAAACAGCCCTTTTCAACATACCCCAGGCATGTTCGATAGGGTTCATGTCTGGCGAACATGCTGGCCACTGTAGTCGAGCGATGTCGTTATCTTGAAGGAACGCATTCACAAGATGTGCACGATGAGGTCGAGAATTGTCGTCCATGAAGACAAATGCCTCTCCAATATTCTGCCGATATGGTTGCACTATGGGTCGGAGGATGTCATTCAGGTATCGTAAAGCCGTTTCGGAGCCTTCCATGACCACCAGTGGCGTACGTCGGCCCCACATAATGCCACCCCAAAACATCAGGGAACCACCACCTTGCTGCACTCGCTGGACAGTGTGTCTAAGACGTTCAGCCTGACCAGGGTGCCTCCAAACACGTCTCCGACGATTGTCTGGTTGAAGGCATATGCGACACTCATCGGTGAAGAGAACGTGATGCCAATTCCGTGGGGTCCATTCAGCATGTTGTTGGGCCCATCTGTACCGCGCTACATGGTGTCGGGGTTGCAAAGCTGGACCTCGCCATGGACGTCGGGAGTGAAGTTGCGCATCATGCAGCCTATTGCGCACAGTTTGAGTTGAAACACGACGTCCTGTGGATGAACGAAACGCATTATTCAACATGGTGGCATTGCTGTCAGGGTTCCTCCGAGCGGCAATCCGTAAGTAGCGGTCATCCACTACAGTAGTAGCCCTTGGGCGGCCTGAGCGAGGCCTGTCATCGACAGTTCCTGTATCTCTGTACCTCCTCCATGTCCGAACAACATCGCTTTGGTTCACTCTGAGACGCCTGGAAACTTCCCTTGTTGAGAGCCCTTCTTGACACAAAGTAACAATGCGGACGCGATCGAACTGCGGTATTGACCTTCTAGTCATGGTAGAACTACAGACAACATGAGCAGCGTACCTTCGTCCTGGTGGAATGACTGGAACTGATCGGCTGTCGTACCCCCTCCGTCTAATAGGCCCTGCTCATGCATGGTTGTTTACATCTTTGAGCAGTTTTAGTGACATCTATGAACAGTCAAAGGGACTGTATCTTGGATACAATATACACAGTCAACGTCTATATGCCGGAGATCTGGGAACCGAGGTGATGCAAAACTTTTTTTGATGTGTGTAGTTGATGGATTGCTCGGTTCCAAGTTAATGAACGGCAGGGTATCAACTGACGTCGTCTGGGGAGCTGGTTGAGCATGATCAGACAGTGACGTCTTCATAAAGCCGTTCCACGAGGCGGGTAAATTAATACCTGACCACCGTCCAGATAACCACAAGGAGTCCATCATCGACGCAATAGCCACAGAGTTTGGGGCTTCCACAGTTAACTCCTTAATCTTGACATCCTTTGTACCAGGAGAAGAGGGCTTCCGATACCACGAAATGTTGAACTTTCCCATCGCCGCAATCACACCCGCATTAGGAACTTCTCGTGTACGTGGGAGTGGAGATATTTCACTGTCAAGCGCTGGACATGTGCACTTGATGCCTCCCATGCAGTGAAATGTGTTTCGCCCGTCCAATGTTCTTATGTTATAGTCAGCGTTGTCAAAGCAAAACTGCGTGAACGCTCCAGCATTCGGGATTGGACGTTCTTCACGAAGCGCTGAAACTTCGTACCTGTGGACTTCCGCCAAATTTACTGAAAATCCAAGACTGTTTAGAAGATGAATTAATTGTTTGGAGTATTGTTGGCCTGCTCCGACAGTCCGAGCGCTGTCACCTAGAAACGCGATCGGATGCCTTTTCAACAGCGGTTACGCTTTGGGACCATAACTCGGTAACCGTTTCTTTCATAGACATGGGTAATGTGCCAATGTAAAGCTAAAAGTATGCTTTATAACTTTCATTCTGGGTCTTTAGTCAATATCAGCAGTTGTTTAAAAAATAATAACCTGCTAAAAGAAAATATCCAAATTTTCGTGTAAAAATTGTGCTAAAATTTTTAAATTAGTTGGTTTTATTCCTTCATCAATAGCAATAATTAGGCCTGATAAGTCCGTTATCCTACTGGTTCATTTTTAGCCTATTTTCAATTTTGAAAAAATAGGCTTATGAGATCACCTTTTGTCCGTGTGTGTGTGTGTGTGATTCGTGTGTGTGTCCCCCCCCTTAATAAAATCTAAACGGCAGGAGCGATTTCAATGAAACTCGGAAAGTTCATAGCACTATTCCCGGCGACCTCGACCGTGCTCTTCAAATTTTGTTACGACTCACCAATCCAACATGGCGGCCAAGTGAATTTGTGACTTTTAAGTGGACGTTTCTCGTGATTTAACCAACCAAACGCAATGAAACTTGGTACAGTATATGTTTATATACATTGTAATGCACCGACATCTACCTTCGTTCAATTGTTTACATAATCACAAGATGGCGGATGTGCGAAATATTTCACCGGCATTCTATATCTCTGAAACTATTAGCGGTATCTCCCTAAAATTTTGTACCGAGATAAAGGGCACTACTGGAAGTCCATCTATAAGACTTTCAAAAACCGGTTAACTACAAAACGAACATGGCGGTCAAGCGAATTTGAAAATTTTAAATAGACCTTTCTCGCGATTTAATGTTCCAAGCGCACTGAAACCTGGTACAGGAAATATTTATACACATTTTAATCCACTGGTATCTAATTTCGTTCAATTGTTTACATAACCTCAAGATGGCGGCAGTGCGAAATTTAAAATTAAGTTTTTATTTCTTGTGATGTAGTCATGCGATCGAAGTGAAAGTTTGAATAATGAACCTACGCAATAATTTTCCTTTAATGGTACATGACTCTATGGCCTATACATTTAACAATCCAACATGGCGACCATCCGAAATATTTAGACGATACTGAATATCTACCAATCTATTTTAGCAATCAAACTGCATTTTTTAATGTTCATAGGGGCTATGAACTTAAGTTCACCTATAGGACTTTAAATAACCTGGTGATCACAAATACAACATGGCGGTGACGCGAATTATAAATATTTACATGGACGTTTCTCGCAATTTAACCATCCGAGTGCAGTGAAACTTGGTACAGTAAATCCTTGTACGAATGTTAATCCACTGGCATCTAATTTATTTCAATTGTTTCCATGACCTCAAGATGGCAGCTGTGATTTTTTTTTTAAATCTCCTTGTTTTTTCTTGTGTCCTAATTATGCGATTGAAGTTTGAATACTACACGTTCACAATAATCTGCATGTAACAGTACATAACTCTAGGGCCTACATATATAAAATCCAACATGGCGACCATCCGAAATATTTAGTCGGTTCTTAATATCTACGAATCTATTACAGCAATCAAACAGAAATTGAGTATGTTGATAGTGGCAATTAACTTAAGTAGGATATATGAAAATAGGCTGTATAGTTCTTCACGGAACTACTTGTTATTAATTGCTAAAGCTCGCGAGAACTAAATTTGGATCAATATTTTAAACGCAGGAAGCAAAAATGCTGTTTTTGGCACTTAGGCCCTATTTAAGCCCTTTTGAATCCTCCAAAAACTATGACGCGGACACCGCAGAGATGGGGACTTTTCGGGATTTGTTTCTAGGGTACTAGGGAACATCTATGTCAAATTTCAGCTTTACATTATTTTTTTGAGGTTGGCCGTGTTTTTTGCATATAATGCCTGGGGTATATCTGTGTTAGTACGCATAGTATATACGAAATTTGGTTGAAATCGAATTGATAGTATATAAGTTACATGCGTTTACAAATTGGATTTATCGGCTGGTTTAGAATGATGCTTGCAACACTGGCATGTACTGTATGGATTTCTGAAAATTGATCTGGAATGCTAGTATCTATATAAGTGCCAATTTCGGAATAGTTCACATGCATAACTTCTGAATTGTACAACATAGAGCTCAAATTTCATTTGCGTTTTTTCATCAGTTGGTATAACTCTTAACAAATTTTGTTTCGATAGCAGCAGCCGTCTAGGAGTTGATAGTGGGACACACACACACACACACACACACAGACGGAAGAACAGGCAGACAGACAGACTCACAGACAGACATACATTTTCCCGGATCGATTTCATAAGTCTACCTTTTCCTCATTTTTGCAAAATGAGAAAAGTATGCTAAACATAATTATATGATAAACATTTGCGATGGACCCGAATGGATGATCACTAATCTCAGATATCTCGGTGAAGTCATTCAGCAGAATGGATTAGAAGAGGACGCAATTAATGTCAGGATTAGGAAGTTAGACCAGGCATACCAAATGAGACGGATTATATATACACAAAAATTCTATGAGTATAGGGGCCAAGTTCCGACACTATACTCTTGTTGTAAAACTTGAGGGATTATATTCGTCTGAAACTTTGACCATGAATAGTAAAGGTCAGGTGACCAACTAGAAAAAAGAGAGTGCAGGATATTGAGAAAAATTCTAGGTAATAGATGGGTTGATGGACAGTGGCGAATGAGAGCAAGTGAGGACTTGTAGCCTACAACAACATGGACCCTATCACAGCAGCAATTAAGAAGAGACGGCTACTATTTTACGGTCACCTCTTGAGGATGCCTCATGATCGATTACCGAAACAATATGGAGTTTCATCAAGTCTAAGGCAACAAGGCCGAGATGGTTGGAGGAATGCGAAAATGATCTCAGGCAAACTGGTATTTTAGACCGAGACATTCCTCACAGGAACACGTTTAGAAGATTGGTGAACAACTACCAAGGTTGTAAGATGGTATCAACTTCCGGAAGACGGAGAGGACCTTCCTCCGTAGAACATAAACAGGCACTCGTCGCTGGGGTCAGATGATACTGGCAGGAAGTCAAAGCCGGGACAAGAACATGACCTAGACACTAATGTGAAGTTGATTATTACCACGCAGTCCATAGAGGCTCAACTTGATGTACAGTGAGATTGCTTTGCTAGAGAGGGACCGGCGCGGCGGCCGGTCGCGCACGCCTTCCGCCAGCTAACCGAGCTCGGGCCACGGGGCTGCGTGGGGTGGAAGCGAGCTAACCAGGGTCATTAATGTCTATTAAGTCACTAAACTTTCATCAACGAGCATGTCAAGTGTCAGTGCACAGATAAGAAGGTAACATAAACAACAGCTGCAAGATTTAATTAAAGAAAGCACAGATGTTCTTTTATTTCTTGGGAACCTGGATGACCT
This sequence comes from Meconema thalassinum, assembly GCA_946902985.2. Taxonomy (NCBI): domain Eukaryota; kingdom Metazoa; phylum Arthropoda; class Insecta; order Orthoptera; family Tettigoniidae; genus Meconema; species Meconema thalassinum. The sequence goes on from OX336392.1 coordinate 552,838,684, forward strand.
CATGTCTTCTGTTAAAGGTTAGAACTTACTTTTTCACAGAATATACTGAAAATTTTCTCCTTCAGCTGACAGACAGACATCGTTACATTATGTCGCTACTCCTGCACCCCCTCTCTGCGTGTTTACTGTAATTAATCGAAGTACGGACCTAAGCCCGTTTGTTGTTCAATTGTGGGTTAATTTAGCATTCAAAGTGTACAGATCAATTCCCCGTACTCTAGTAGAGCTGGAGAATAATATACGGCAGCAGATATCCCTCACAACAGAAGGGAATTACAACGTGTAAACGCTAATTTATTTACACGGTACAACGCCTGTCTGTCAGTTGAAGGAGAACATTTTCAGCATCTTCTGTGAAAAGGTAAGTTCTTTAGTCATGATTTGCTGGTGAATTTACCATTAATTAATGTACTTTGTTACGGTTTCCACCAGTGCACAATCCGCGGTTCGAGCTCGGTTGGCTGGTGGAAGGCGTGCGCGCCCGGCAGCCGGTTGCCCGTCCCGCTCCATCAAAAGAATCACCCTGTATAAAAGAAAAAACGTAAATAAAAGGAAATATAGGTGAATTCATTAATTAATGTGTTAGATAAATCTCATGATTCACCATATTATTGATATCGTTTAATATTTGTATATTTCGATGTCTGATCAATTTCTATGAGAACGTGCACAAAGCCATCTCTTCAGTACAAAACAGTAGAAGACCCCTAATGTACAGCTTCTCTCAGGGTACAAGTCTGCCAATTAAAACATGCATCAAACCGGAATTGAAGCTACGCAATCCCTTATGCCACTCTATACTGCACTGAACATTCATAAAAGGCAACGAAAATTATGTCCCTTGATCTAAGCAGGGCAGACAGGACATCAATTCTGTGAATAGTCTATACTGTAACCTTACGATCTTCTGGGGCTTGTTATTAGGGCGTGGATGTATGACACACTAAGGACATTTCGTTGACATATGGCACTTCCATACACATACTCTCACCTTGTTCTACACCCCACATCAAGCTCTCTTTCTCTAATGCCAATCCAATTCTCCACATTTAATATCTGCCTCATCTTTCTAAAAAGTACTTTCTCTTTATTTCTTCTCATGTACCAACAAATTTCAATTTACATCATTCCTGCTACTGTCAATCTGAACCACTGCTCATATTTGTCTACCATCACAATAGAACATTACAACAGATACTCTTAATACAAAATCTTTCAGCATGGGCTCATTTTTCTTTTCATACCCAATAATCATACTGAAGGAAGGAACTAACAATCTAACAAAATCACGGAATAAACTAATAAAAAACAAACAAGCATCATAAAAAGAACTTAGGAAATACGCTTCACTGGCAAGGCCCCCATCACCCCACTGCCAGAAACTAGATATCTCTACCTTTGGGTAATGGACAGCACTCCCAGCAAGCGCCATTTTCTTAACCAAACAGTTGCTAAAATATGTAACCATATGTTACAATACGAGGGTTGGATCCCAATCGAGGAACCTATGCATTTACTACCAAGAGAAAAGCAACACCTGCGTGAATCGTCTACAGCCCTTCATTGTAGTCACCATCATCGTCTACAACTTGTTGGCAGATATAAGAGAATACCTATCAGCGTCGATGGTGGAGTGTTATAATGCCTTGGGAACAGTCGATTTCACCTGAACCAAAGTGTCAATGCTGTGAGAGACCCCATTGTAGGTCACCGGGATAAAGAAAAGCTTTGTCAAACCTCTACTGATGTGGGCGTCATTTTAATTCTTCTATACGTCTGCAACTTGCCGTACCACAGGGACAGATAGCTAACGCAAAGTATTTCCATAGATTTTGGAGCATTCTCTGAGACCAGCGTTGCGAAGGAAAGGACAAATCATGATGCAAATACCTCACACCGTGTTGCAAGTTAATGTGCATGCTGTAGCCAATATGGATGGTCGCTGGAATTGAAAGTGATTTTGCATACGCCATATGCACTGGACTTATCCTCGGAGATTATAAAGGGGTCTGAAACATGAAGAAACCACTTCCTGGCATTTGGTTTTCGGACTATTCTTGACGTTCTGCAAGCAGATACATTGCTTACATCATCTGAACAGGCGCAGCTACAGGGATTCTATGACTTACCTAGGTACACATCGATAGTAACGAGTTATAGACAGTATTGGTGACTACACTGAAGGACTGTAGGCATTTCACTATGGAATCACTTTCCGGTCAATAATGAAATAAGGACAAAAGTTTGTAATTTTACGTGACTGTTAATCTCACTATCATGAATCATTTGACGTCGCAAGCATTGATCAGGAATCGAACCCGATCCCCAATAAATAGAAAGTGCCTCTAGTAAAGTGCCAACCTACACACTGTAGATATCTTTAAGTGTTCATATAAACTCATATATAAGATGGTATATTGGTTTTCACGGCCAGTAAATTAAAACTCAGCAATTCTTCTATGTTTGTGCCGTATCTTGTGTGGGGTTTCGCCTAGGACACCAAGCTGGCTCATCGGCGGGCTCTTGGTGTCCCCGCCCGGACCCCCACAGGAGTGACGAACTGCGCGCCACCTCCCTTTATATTAGGTGCCACTGCACCATTTGACTGCGAGAACTAAAAGCTCACGCAGCCTTAACCTCCCTATGAAGGCTTCCAAAAAGATGGTATATTGGTTTTCACGGCCAGTGAATTAAAACTCAGCAATTCTTCTAGGTTTGTGCCAGGTGAAACCCCACACAAGACACGGCACAAACCTAGAAGAATTGCTGAGTTTCATATATAAGAGTTGATCTCTGTTCGATGTTGGAAACAGCGTTCGCAAGTCTCAGCTTGAATGGGAAATGCAATTTAAATGCGGGTGTGGAATATTTACTGACAAACGAACAAGCAAATGATCTACTGTGAGGTTTGAATATTCATGAATAAAAATGTATGACTTTTATAATTTTGTCTGCTTTACTGTTTTATTTCATTCCGTATGGACTCAGCTTCCCCACTTCATATTTAACCTCTATCTATTATCGATTACGTGTCCACCAGGCTGCGATATTTCCAGTCCAAGAACAAACCCGAGCCGAGACGGAATTAATGACAAGGAAATGAAGACAAATTACACAGAGGCGAGCACAAAGCGAATGAAAAGTAAAGTTTTGTTAGAGACACGGGTAGAGGCTGCAGAGTGGGTGTGGTGTGTTGAGTGGTAGAGCCTTGAACAGTATTGTGGGGGTGATAGAGTTCTTGTTGTTCATTCTTTTAAGGACACCACGTACTCTTACGCGATGAAAAAGTCTATTTTTGTGGCATCACTTTACTAAGTATTTTCTGGGTTTATGCTAAAGGTACAGCTTTGATTCTTGTCACATATAAGATACGGTATATTCTAAGCTGTTTTTGACCAATGCTACTTTGCTTTTATAGGATGTGTGAAATGAATACAAATTTGGACAGATGCTTTTTCAAAAAATGTTGTATAAGTTGCTTCAGGTACACATTTCTCAGTTGTTTTTCAATCAAATACTCTCAAAGTTTGTTCACATACTTGGAATGGATCACGGCAGATGAGTAACAACTTTGTTTCATTATTATTGGGACAGAATGCAAGAAAAAAATTCCGAACTCTTTCTTTTTAAATTTATTCAAAAATATGTATCAATTTTTCTATTCCCAATCCATGCCTACTATGTTTTGGAAGTGAAAATAGGTTAACATTCAAGTACTCCATTAGGCAAGTTAATGTAAAAAAAAATTATCCCTCTATCTTAAATGGTTTCTCAGTTATTGGTACCTAAACATGAAAAATGAGTATTAACGGAAAACAGCTGGCAAAGTTAAAAGTGTATTATTCAGAGCATGGGACGCTAATTTTTAAAAACGAATTTAAGGTAGTTGTAGACATCAAAACCCCAACAAACTATATATATTTGGATTCAGAAAAGAATGAAGAATTTTATGGCGCCAAAATAAAAATAAATCGATTTTTTCATCATGCAAGAGTACGTGGTGTCCTTAAAGGCTTTGGTGCAACTCAGCAATCAATCCCGTGTACTTGACTATTTAACATTGTTTGATAACATGTGCTTCTGTATTGACTGCAAATCATGCGTTTGAATATCATTTGCGAATGCTGGTGCTCGAAGTCAGTCATGCTCTTAACAAAAAATGCTTGAAAGGGCTATGATAATTTGCCTGGATTGAAAATAATTTACGTTATAATATTCTATGCTACACAATAGCTGCATTAAACCATTTATCTCATTAATTCATTACTTTGCTTACTAGGGATACAATCAAAAAAGGAAGCTTGTAGTTTAACGTGACCGTTAATCGTGAGATCATAAGCCACGGGACCTCCTTTTTACGTGGAATCCGAACCACAGGACATGGCATTTCACTTCGGAAATCTCACATGCATTGACCGGGAATCGAACCCGGACCGCCTTGGTGAGAGGCATACAGCTAGACCGCTGAGCCACCATGCCCCCCAGGGGATACAATCAAATATCAATGCGAGAAGTTAGTTATTGATGATGTATAACAACTTTCCACTCGGTATCTGGACAATTTTGTGAGAGTGATTTTGGAAAAGGGACGGAAGTGGATGGGACGGAAGTGCATGGGACGAAAACAATGAGCGAGCGTGGTGGCGGAGATCGGTACAACGACGTACTGTAGGTCATGTGTCTGTGGGGAATGTATATCGCATACAGTTTAGTTCAAGGTTTGGAGACCCCATTTAAGATATTCCTACAATAAATCATCTTCAAGTTATCGTTCTTTGGAGTGAAAATAGTCATTTTATCATATTTGCTGAAAACAATTACGATTTATTAAATCTTCATCCTTTTGCCGTATTCTTATTTAATGTAAGCACTCGATGTACTGTCGGCCATGTGGCTATGTGGAATCTATATCGCATCAACAAACACTCCAAACAACGTAGGAATTCAGTATATTAACACCGACGACTAACAATAATTGAAACTTCGTTGGTATAAACGTTTCACTGGGAGAAACACATTTAATATACCTTCTGTACACCTAATTTTTAATCGCGCTCTATCGACGAAAAGAGGGCATTTTCAATAACATCACTGGCATTGTTTCACTGACTGGCCGGTATAGAGCGCAGCTCGCATCAAGTAGGCAGTGGATTGCTTCGGCCATGCTCCCGCATACCGTAGTTCAAGTAGTTGAAGGTAGATGTCACTACTGCAGATCCATTGGAGAACTTTATTTTAATTAAATATATATTTTCCATTGCAAAATGCACAATATATTATCAATCGATTAAGATACAACGTCGTATCAAATAACAATTATGATTTATTACGGTCAGGATTTGGCACTGGAGTTTTACAAGTAGTTATTTCAATGACCAACAGAGTTCACTGTTAACAAGGGATTTCCGCTCCAGGGACACACATAGTAGGATAACATGTCACATGTTATTCTCAAAACATCAAAAATTTTAAAACTTTAATCTTAGCCAAGAGGTCATACCATTTCTCCTTCTCCAACTTAAACAATTCACCACCACCTTCCAAACAATCCCCTTCTCTGGCCCTAGAGATGGTACCCCCCCCCCCCCTTGTTGGGTGGGAATGAAATGACCCCTTTATTATTATTCACAGGTTACACATCATATGCGACTACTGTAAGGCTCGTATATTTTTTATTATTATTACAGGGTGGAACTGGTAGGATTCCTGCCCCAATGTGAGAATCAGTCAAAAGGAAGTATATTGGCTTTCACGGCCAGTGAATTAAAACTCAGCAAAGTTTCTAGGTTCATACCGTTTCTACATAAACCATAATTCTAGAAAAAATGCTGAGTTTTAATTCACTGGCAGTGAAAGCCAATACACCATCTTTGTGGGAGCCTTCATAGGGGGGTGATGACTGCTTAAGCTTTTAGCTCTCGCACTTAAGAAGCGTACGTGCGCTTCATAAAATGGGAGGTAGCGCGCAGTTCGCTACTCCCGTGGGGTCCGGGCATGGACACCAAGACCCCACTGATGAGCCAGCTTTGTGTTTCTAAGCGAAACCCCACAGAAGACATGTCATAAACCTAGAAACATTGCTGAGTTTTAAGTCAAAAGGAACTTTATCATATTCCTCTCAGTAATGAATTATAAGGTGCGTTCAAAAAGTAACGAGCCGGAGGCTGTAAAGCGCAAACCGGTGACGACATCGGCTAATCGTGGCGTGTGTAACGAGGTGTGGTTCCGACCAGAGCGTGTAAGGTCACAGCCCGTCGCTAGAGGGCACGCGTGCACGTCACGTAATGATACAAAGCGAGCAGCAGCATGCATCAATCGTCCAACGCTGACAGTCGCATTGCAATCAGTGACATGGAGGCGTCAAACGAAGAGCAAAGATGTGTTGCTCGGTTTCTGACAGCGAAAGGAGTAGGGGGAACGGACATTCATCGCCGAATGTCACAAGTGTACGGCGAACACTGCATGTCCCTTGCAAGGGTCAAGGCGTGGCACAAGCGCTTCAGGGAAGGACGGGTGTCGTTAGCCGATGATGCCCGGTCTGTGCCACCCCGATGACAACGTCCATCTGGTTGATGCACTCATTACCCAGGACCGCCGAGTGACAGAGAACGACATAGCCGCCGTGGTCGGATTGAGCGTCGGAAGTGTGCACACCATCATGAAGGAACGACTGCTTTTGCGGAAAGTGTGAGCCCAATGGGTGCCCCACAGTCTTCAACCGCACCAGGAAACATGTTGAATGGCCTACTGTCTTGGTCTTGGTTGGACGTTTGATGCATGCTGCTGCTCGTTTTGTATCGTCACGTGACGTGCATGCGTGCCCTCTAGCGACGAGCTGTGACCTTCCACGCTCTGGTCGGAACCACACCTCGTTACACACGCCACGATTAGCCGATGTCGTCACCGGTTTGCGCATTACAGCCTCCGGATCGTTACTTTTTGAACGCACCTTATACTTTTGAAGTGCTGAAAAACTAGGCTCAAATGACCATTGCATTGCCGATAATTTCTACGAACACAACTTTAAAATAGCGATTGGAGGAAGGCGCATGATCACAACCCTCACAGAAGCTCTCGGCTGCGAGCAAGCTTCACTCATTGGAAAATATTACGTCGTGATTGTGCTTATTTCCTAAATACAAAGAGAAAATACTGAGGCAATAACGTACACTAAGAGCTTTATTTGCTTTTCAAAACGAATAGGCTAAGCAAACATGAGGAAATCGTCACTGGTTTATTAAGGTCAAGGATTGGGGTAGATACTCGGAGCATAAGATATAAGGTACCATATCAGCATTCGCCTGAAGGAAATGTCGAAAATCCGCTGTTGGCACCAAGATTAGAACCCGCGGACTTTCCGATCCGCTCGCTGTCTTCGTGCGAAATACATCATGCTTGGCTGCGCTAAGGGATGAGATATGGTGAGGATAAACAGTTTTACGTCCTGATACCCTTCCTGACCTCAAGTTTGGGACAGGAGTTACTGAGAGACGATTGGGCAAGGAGTAGGAAACGATTGGCCATGGCTAGTTAGCAGGTGCCATCTTGGCATTTGCTTGAAGTTGAAAAGAGTTAACCACAGGCAACGTTTCCCAGGATGACTGATGAAGAGCTTTGAACCATCTCGTCTACCAATACGGGAGATAGCCTGCCTTAGGGCGCATAATCCTGCTTACTAAATAATAGTCTACCAAAAAGGAAACTTTATTTTAAACTCGCAACCTTCTAGTTTTACTTTTACTTTTTTTCTTTTTTACTTTTTTACTTTTTTACTTTTAACTTTTAACTTTTACTTTTAACTTTTAACTTTTAACTTTTAACTTTTTACTTTTAACTTTTAACTTTTACTTTTAACTTTTAACTTTTGACTTTTAACTTTTAACTTTTTAACTTCTATTTTACCTTTTACTTTTTACCTTTTACTTTTTAATTTTTCCTTTTTACTTTTAACTTTTTACCTTTTACTTTTTACTTTTTACTTTTAACTTTTAACTTTTAACTTTTACTTTTAACTTTTAACTTTTAACTTTTACTTTTAACTTTTAACTTTTAACTTTTAACTTTTAACTTTTAACTTTTAACTTTTAACTTTTAACTTTTACTTTTAACTTTTAACTTTTAACTTTTAACTTTTAACTTTTAACTTTTTACTTTTAACTTTTTACTTTTAACTTTTTACCTTTTACTTTTTACTATTTACTTTTTTCTTTTTAACTTTTAACTTTTACTTTTAACTTTTAACTTTTTACTTTTAACTTTTAACTTTTAACTTTTAACTTTTACTTTTAACTTTTAACTTTTAACTTTTAACTTTTAACTTTTAACTTTTAACTTTTAACTTTTTACTTTTAACTTTTTACTTTTAACTTTTTACCTTTTACTTTTTACTATTTACTATTTACTTTTTACTTTTTTCTTTTTAACTTTTAACTTTTACTTTTAACTTTTACTTTTAACTTTTAACTTTTAACTTTTACTTTTAACTTTTAACTTTTAACTTTTACTTTTAACTTTTACTTTTAACTTTTAACTTTTAACTTTTTACTTTTTACTTTTTACTTTTTTCTTTTTAACTTTTTACTTTTAACTTTTAACTTTTTACTTTTTACTATTTACTTTTTACTTTTTTCTTTTTAACTTTTTACTTTTTACTTTTTAACTTTTTACTTTTTACTTTTAACTTTTAACTTTTAACTTTTTACTTTTAACTTTTTACTTTTAACTTTTTACCTTTTACTTTTTACTATTTACTATTTACTTTTTACTTTTTTCTTTTTAACTTTTTACTTTTAACTTTTTACCTTTTACTTTTTACTATTTACTTTTTACTTTTTTCTTTTTAACTTTTTACTTTTTACTTTTTACTTTTTAACTTTTTACTTTTTACTTTTTACTTTTTACTTTTTTCTTTTTAACTTTTTACTTTTAACTTTTTACCTTTTACTTTTTACTATTTACTTTTTACTTTTTTCTTTTTAACTTTTAACTTTTACTTTTAACTTTTACTTTTAACTTTTAACTTTTAACTTTTACTTTTAACTTTTAACTTTTAACTTTTAACTTTTACTTTTAACTTTTAACTTTTAACTTTTTACTTTTAACTTTTTACTTTTAACTTTTTACCTTTTACTTTTTACTATTTACTTTTTACTTTTTTCTTTTTAACTTTTAACTTTTAACTTTTAACTTTTAACTTTTAACTTTTAACTTTTTACTTTTTACTTTTAACTTTTAACTTTTAACTTTTAACTTTTTACCTTTTACTTTTTACTATTTACTTTTTACTTTTTTCTTTTTACTATTTACTATTTACTATTTACTTTTAACTTTTAACTTTTAACTTTTAACTTTTACTTTTAACTTTTACTTTTAACTTTTACTTTTAACTTTTAACTTTTTACTTTTTACTTTTTACTTTTTACTTTTTTCTTTTTAACTTTTTACTTTTAACTTTTTACCTTTTACTTTTTACTATTTACTTTTTACTTTTTTCTTTTTAACTTTTTAACTTTTTACTTTTTACTTTTTACTTTTTACTTTTTACTTTTTAACTTTTTACTTTTTACTTTTTATTTTTACTTTTTACCTTTTATTTTTTACACTTTAATTTTTAATTTTAACTCTTTACCTTTCACTATTAACTTTTTTTTATTTTTTAAATTTTCTACTCGTTTTACTTTTTACCATTAGTCTTACTTTTTTAATTTAATGTTTTACTTTTTTTTACTTTTAAGTTTTTACTTTTTTTGTTTTTCTTTTTACTTTTACTTTTGGCTTTTACTTTTAATGTTTAATTTTTACTTTTCCATTAACTTCTTACTTTGACTATTACCTTTACTTTTCCCTAACTTTTGACTTTTACTTATACTTTGACTATTTACTCAGGCCTACGTTTTACTTTTAGCTACGTAAGTTTGACTTTTTACTTTTATTTTACTTCTATACTTTAACCCTTACTTTTTAGTATTTACTGTTTACTTTTTTAGCCTACTTTTCACAGTTTGCAAAAATGAGGAAAAAGTAGACTTATGAGATCGGGCAAATGTGTGTGTGTCTGTTTGTCTGTCTGTCGGTCTGTCTGTCTGTTTGTCTGTCCTTCTGTCTGTCTGTCTGGGTGTGTGTGTGTCCCCCCCCCCCCCTATCAACTCCTAAAAGGCTGCAGCAATCGAAACAAAATTTGGTAGGAGTAAAGATCTATACCTGAATATCTCACGGGCATATTTGAAAATGATGTCAGTCCTACCAACTGCTGGAAAATCGCAATTGAAATTTGAGCTCCATGTTGGATATCTTGGAAGGAATGAATGTGACCTATTTCAAAATTGGCACAGGTATAGATAATAATATTGCAGTTTAATTTCCAGGAGGCCATACACGGCAGTGTTGCCAAAATGATTATAAGCCTGCTGATAGGTCGAAAATTTAAATGCGTATAACTTCTACACTATCAATTGGATTTCAACCAAATTTCGTATGTGCTATGTGTACATAAACAGATATGACTGAGCGTATTCTTAAGAGCCACCAGAGCTGCCAACTGTTAATAAATGCTCTCATTTTTTAAAATCCAATTACCCATATATCAGTAAGTATGAGGGCCGACCACTTTAAACTATGCACACGTATAGTACCTGGCATTGTATATTAATTTGGAGTAACGTATTTACGTCAGTGCTACCAACATGATTCTAAGCCTGCTGAGAGGTCCAACTTTAAATACATGTAACTTCTATACTATCATTTGGATTTCAACCATATTTCGTGTGTACTATGTGTAGCATAACAGATATGAATATGCCGATTCTTAAGAGTAACCAGGGCTGCCAACTCTTAATAAATACTGTCTCTATTTTTGTTACCCTAATATCAATATATCAGAAAGCATGCAAGCCAATAGCTCTGAACTTTGCACACGTATAGTACCTGGCATTCTAGATTAGTGTGGGGTAACTAATATAGGCATACGTCAGTGCTGCCAACATGATTCTAAGCCTGCTGATAGGTCCAATTTTAATATGCATGTAATTTCTATACTAACTAATGGATTTCATTCAAAATTGACACAACAATAGATCATATTATTTCAGATTATTTCTGATCAATACTTGTATGTCATTGTTGCCAACATAATTTTACGCGCGCTGTTAGATCCAATGTTTAACTGCATGTAACGTCTATGCTATCCATTGGACTTCAACCAAATTTTGTATTCTGTACCTTAAGAGATAGAACTGATATTATATTCAGTTACCAGGGCTGCCAACTGTAGTTCTCTATTAGGCTACATTATGCCAGGTATACAGTATTTCGAACTATTTAGAAATTTCGATATTATCAACTTAATTTCGTCATTATTCTAGATACATCCATATAGATTAATCTTTGGCATGAATCTTAAATTTTATGAAAAGTAGGCTCTTTATTTCGTCACGGAAATTCTTGTTTATTTATTTTTCCAATTTTCTACTACTTTTTACTATTAGCCTACTCTTACTTTTTTACTTTAACGTTTTACTTTTTTGCTTTTACATTTACTTTAACTTTTTATTTTTTAGTTTTTCGTTTTGCTGTTTACTTTTCCTCTTTACTTTTACTCTGACTTATTACTTATACGTTTTACTTTTAGCGTCTTACGTTTGACTTTTTTCTTTCTAATTCTATTTTGCTTTTACATTTACTTTAATTTTACTTTTACTTTTTACATTTTACTCTTTATATTTCAGCTTCACTTTGTACCTGTTAGTTTTTAATTTTTTTACACGTTATTTTTACTTCTTTATAACTTTTACTTTTAGTTCTTTTTTTTTACTCTGTACATTTTATTTTTACTTATTAGTTTTTGCTTTTAATTATTGATTGGTTGGTTCCTATGTTTAGGGGCTGCGACAATGCCGTCATGTAGCCCCGTGTACTTTGGGTGTGTGTGTAGAATCTGTCTGATAACCGGTGCTAATTGTGGTGACTGTATTAGTGTGTGTTATCTGTTTTCTAAATTCAAGTAAGGACTGCAGACATTGAATTTTTCAAATAGTTCCCTACGTTTACCGCCAAACGCCACAGTCAACAACTACTAGTTCAGAGCTTAGCTACCAGACACCACCGCAGTCGGCTCTTGGCAACGAACGTAGAAATCTAAGAGCGTTGTTTACATTCTTAACCTTTACAATTTAGCTTCACACAGGTGTAATTAGTGGAAAGTTCTTTAACATGCCATAAATCCATGACATGGGATCGCCGCGCGCCGGCTTTACTTCCCCTCCGAAGAAAGGCATACTGAGAGATTTTTAATGCTCTTAAAAATCCAATGACTTCGGCCGGATTTGAACCCGCGATCATGGGCATAGAAGCTCAGCATGCTACCAACTACGCCACCGAATCAGCCCTTTTAATTTTTGTCATTTTAAATTTGAAAAATACTGTAAATGTATAACATTCATTTTTCTAGACCCAAATAACAAAATAAGGTAGTAAAATTAAATCCTATAAATTGCTTCGTACGCCCGAAGCAAAATAATGGTGACTCAATAGAATAAGAATTAAATCAAATACTAAGGCACAAATTAAATTAAAAATAAAATGAGGGTTAAATTTAAAAATGTAAAAAGAAAAAGGATTTTTTTTTAAATGAACAACTATGTTACTAATGATAGACTAGTACACACGTTCAAAGAAATGACGTGAAAGAATATCAAAGAATGCACTACAGTTGGATTGGGGAAGATAATCTTGCTGTTCCGCCTCTTAAATCTACAATTACTGACACACTAACGGTTGTACTCATTGGAAGATTAATGGATTCATATAAAATAATTGTCATGGCATTTACTTCTTTTTAGAATACTGCTTAGTTGACTGCTATGGTGTAGGCGGGACAGTAAAATCACATTTCAGGACAGAAAAAGAGACACACTGAAGTGTTAGTGTTCACCTGGATTGGAACCTCAGATCTCCTGAAGACTGTCCAAGACTCTTCAACTAGAGTTCAATAAATATTTCACTGTGTGTGCGGGAAACATGACGGCTCGTCCATAAGCTCATCAAAGTTTCAGCACGTAGAATTCCTAACAAAGGATAAAGTGAAGGAGGTACACGTCTGATGAATAAGATATTGAGTAGCAGCCCGTCCTAGTCCATCAAATAAAGATCCTCTTCTGAGAAAGTGTGTTGGGACTCATGTGGAGCACGTGTATACATACAGCTCGGTTCCTACAGAACAGGAGCTTCACACGGTATAACACAATTAGGCATACAGCTCGGTAAGTTGGGCTGCCTACAGTAACAGGAGCTTCACAGATTACTGTATAACACATACCTAGAGCTCGGTAAGTTGGGCTGCCTACAGTAACAGGAGCTTCACAGATTACTGTATAACACATACCTAGAGCTCAGTAAGTTGGGCTGCCTACAGTAACAGGAGCTTCACAGATTACTGTATAACACATACCTAGAGCTCAGTAAGTTGGGCTGCCTACAGTAACAGGAGCTTCACAGATTACTGTATAACACATACCTAGAGCTCAGTAAGTTGGGCTGCCTACAGTAACAGGAACTTCACAGATTACTGTATAACACATACCTAGAGCTCAGTAAGTTGGGCTGCCTACAGTAACAGGAGCTTCACAGATTACTGTATAACACATACCTAGAGCTCAGTAAGTTGGGCTGCCTACAGTAACAGGAGCTTCACAGATTACTGTATAACACGTACCTAGAGCTCAGTAAGTTGGGCTGCCTACAGTAACAGGAGCTTCACAGATTACTGTATAACACATACCTAGAGCTCAGTAAGTTGGGCTGCCTACAGTAACAGGAGCTTCACAGATTACTGTATAACACATACCTAGAGCTCGGTAAGTTGGGCTGCCTACAGTAACAGGAGCTTCACAGATTACTGTATAACACATACCTAGAGCTCAGTAAGTTGGGCTGCCTACAGTAACAGGAGCTTCACAGGTTACTGTATAACACATACCTAGAGCTCAGTAAGTTGGGCTGCCTACAGTAACAGGAGCTTCACAGATTACTGTATAACACATACCTAGAGCTCAGTAAGTTGGGCTGCCTACAGTAACAGGAGCTTCACAGGTTACTGTATAACACATACCTAGAGCTCAGTAAGTTGGGCTGCCTACAGTAACAGGAGCTTCACAGATTACTGTATAACACATACCTAGAGCTCAGTAAGTTGGGCTGCCTACAGTAACAGGAGCTTCACAGATTACTGTATAACACATACCTAGAGCTCGGTAAGTTGGGCTGCCTACAGTAACAGGAGCTTCACAGATTACTGTATAACACATACCTAGAGCTCGGTAAGTTGGGCTGCCTACAGTAACAGGAGCTTCACAGGTTACTGTATAACACATACCTAGAGCTCAGTAAGTTGGGCTGCCTACAGTAACAGGAGCTTCACAGGTTACTGTATAACACATACCTAGAGCTCAGTAAGTTGGGCTGCCTACAGTAACAGGAGCTTCACAGATTACTGTATAACACATACCTAGAGCTCAGTAAGTTGGGCTGCCTACAGTAACAGGAGCTTCACAGATTACTGTATAACACATACCTAGAGCTCGGTAAGTTGGGCTGCCTACAGTAACAGGAGCTTCACAGATTACTGTATAACACATACCTAGAGCTCAGTAAGTTGGGCTGCCTACAGTAACAGGAGCTTCACAGATTACTGTATAACACATACCTAGAGCTCAGTAAGTTAGGCTGCCTACAGTAACAGGAGCTTCACAGATTACTGTATAACACATACCTAGAGCTCAGTAAGTTGGGCTGCCTACAGTAACAGGAACTTCACAGATTACTGTATAACACATACCTAGAGCTCAGTAAGTTGGGCTGCCTACAGTAACAGGAGCTTCACAGATTACTGTATAACACATACCTAGAGCTCAGTAAGTTGGGCTGCCTACAGTAACAGGAACTTCACAGATTACTGTATAACACATACCTAGAGCTCAGTAAGTTGGGCTGCCTACAGTAACAGGAACTTCACAGATTACTGTATAACACATACCTAGAGCTCAGTAAGTTGGGCTGCCTACAGTAACAGGAGCTTCACAGGTTACTGTATAACACATACCTAGAGCTCAGTAAGTTGGGCTGCCTACAGTAACAGGAGCTTCACAGATTACTGTATAACACATACCTAGAGCTCAGTAAGTTGGGCTGCCTACAGTAACAGGAGCTTCACAGATTACTGTATAACACATACCTAGAGCTCAGTAAGTTGGGCTGCCTACAGTAACAGGAACTTCACAGATTACTGTATAACACATACCTAGAGCTCAGTAAGTTGGGCTGCCTACAGTAACAGGAGCTTCACAGATTACTGTATAACACATACCTAGAGCTCAGTAAGTTGGGCTGCCTACAGTAACAGGAGCTTCACAGATTACTGTATAACACATACCTAGAGCTCAGTAAGTTGGGCTGCCTACAGTAACAGGAGCTTCACAGATTACTGTATAACACATACCTAGAGCTCAGTAAGTTGGGCTGCCTACAGTAACAGGAGCTTCACAGATTACTGTATAACACATACCTAGAGCTCAGTAAGTTGGGCTGCCTACAGTAACAGGAGCTTCACAGATTACTGTATAACACATACCTAGAGCTCAGTAAGTTGGGCTGCCTACAGTAACAGGAGCTTCACAGATTACTGTATAACACATACCTAGAGCTCAGTAAGTTGGGCTGCCTACAGTAACAGGAGCTTCACAGATTACTGTATAACACATACCTAGAGCTCAGTAAGTTGGGCTGCCTACAGTAACAGGAACTTCACAGATTACTGTATAACACATACCTAGAGCTCAGTAAGTTGGGCTGCCTACAGTAACAGGAGCTTCACAGGTTACTGTATAACACATACCTAGAGCTCAGTAAGTTGGGCTGCCTACAGTAACAGGAGCTTCACAGATTACTGTATAACACATACCTAGAGCTCAGTAAGTTGGGCTGCCTACAGTAACAGGAGCTTCACAGATTACTGTATAACACATACCTAGAGCTCAGTAAGTTGGGCTGCCTACAGTAACAGGAGCTTCACAGATTACTGTATAACACATACCTAGAGCTCGGTAAGTTGGGCTGCCTACAGTAACAGGAGCTTCACAGATTACTGTATAACACATACCTAGAGCTCAGTAAGTTGGGCTGCCTACAGTAACAGGAGCTTCACAGATTACTGTATTACACATACCTAGAGCTCAGTAAGTTGGGCTGCCTACAGTAACAGGAGCTTCACAGATTACTGTATAACACATACCTAGAGCTCAGTAAGTTGGGCTGCCTACAGTAACAGGAGCTTCACAGATTACTGTATAACACATACCTAGAGCTCAGTAAGTTGGGCTGCCTACAGTAACAGGAGCTTCACAGATTACTGTATAACACATACCTAGAGCTCGGTAAGTTGGGCTGCCTACAGTAACAGGAGCTTCACAGATTACTGTATAACACATACCTAGAGCTCAGTAAGTTGGGCTGCCTACAGTAACAGGAGCTTCACAGATTACTGTATAACACATACCTAGAGCTCAGTAAGTTGGGCTGCCTACAGTAACAGGAGCTTCACAGATTACTGTATAACACATACCTAGAGCTCAGTAAGTTGGGCTGCCTACAGTAACAGGAGCTTCACAGATTACTGTATAACACATACCTAGAGCTCGGTAAGTTGGGCTGCCTACAGTAACAGGAGCTTCACAGATTACTGTATAACACATACCTAGAGCTCAGTAAGTTGGGCTGCCTACAGTAACAGGAGCTTCACAGATTACTGTATAACACATACCTAGAGCTCAGTAAGTTGGGCTGCCTACAGTAACAGGAGCTTCACAGATTACTGTATAACACATACCTAGAGCTCAGTAAGTTGGGCTGCCTACAGTAACAGGAGCTTCACAGATTACTGTATAACACATACCTAGAGCTCAGTAAGTTGGGCTGCCTACAGTAACAGGAGCTTCACAGATTACTGTATAACACATACCTAGAGCTCGGTAAGTTGGGCTGCCTACAGTAACAGGAGCTTCACAGATTACTGTATAACACATACCTAGAGCTCAGTAAGTTGGGCTGCCTACAGTAACAGGAGCTTCACAGATTACTGTATAACACATACCTAGAGCTCAGTAAGTTGGGCTGCCTACAGTAACAGGAGCTTCACAGATTACTGTATAACACATACCTAGAGCTCAGTAAGTTGGGCTGCCTACAGTAACAGGAGCTTCACAGATTACTGTATAAAACATACCTAGAGCTCAGTAAGTTGGGCTGCCTACAGTAACAGGAGCTTCACAGATTACTGTATAACACATACCTAGAGCTCAGTAAGTTGGGCTGCCTACAGTAACAGGAGCTTCACAGATTACTGTATAACACATACCTAGAGCTCAGTAAGTTGGGCTGCCTACAGTAACAGGAGCTTCACAGATTACTGTATAACACATACCTAGAGCTCAGTAAGTTGGGCTGCCTACAGTAACAGGAGCTTCACAGATTACTGTATAACACATACCTAGAGCTCAGTAAGTTGGGCTGCCTACAGTAACAGGAACTTCACAGATTACTGTATAACACATACCTAGAGCTCAGTAAGTTGGGCTGCCTACAGTAACAGGAGCTTCACAGATTACTGTATAACACATACCTAGAGCTCAGTAAGTTGGGCTGCCTACAGTAACAGGAGCTTCACAGATTACTGTATAACACATACCTAGAGCTCAGTAAGTTGGGCTGCCTACAGTAACAGGAGCTTCACAGATTACTGTATAACACATACCTAGAGCTCAGTAAGTTGGGCTGCCTACAGTAACAGGAGCTTCACAGATTACTGTATAACACATACCTAGAGCTCAGTAAGTTGGGCCGCCTACAGTAACAGGAACTTCACAGATTACTGTATAACACATACCTAGAGCTCAGTAAGTTGGGCTGCCTACAGTAACAGGAGCTTCACAGATTACTGTATAACACATACCTAGAGCTCAGTAAGTTGGGCTGCCTACAGTAACAGGAGCTTCACAGGTTACTGTATAACACATACCTAGAGCTCAGTAAGTTGGGCTGCCTACAGTAACAGGAGCTTCACAGATTACTGTATAACACATACCTACTGCTCAGTAAGTTGGGCTGCCTACAGTAACAGGAGCTTCACAGATTACTGTATAACACGTACCTACAGCTCAGTAAGTTGGGCTGCCTACAGTAACAGGAGCTTCACAGATTACTGTATAACACGTACCTACAGCTCAGTAAGTTGGGCTGCCTACAGTAACAGGAGCTTCACAGATTACTGTATAACACGTACCTAGAGCTCAGTAAGTTGGGCTGCCTACAGTAACAGGAGCTTCACAGATTACTGTATAACACATACCTAGAGCTCAGTAAGTTGGGCTGCCTACAGTAACAGGAGCTTCACAGATTACTGTATAACACATACCTAGAGCTCAGTAAGTTGGGCTGCCTACAGTAACAGGAACTTCACAGATTACTGTATAACACATACCTAGAGCTCAGTAAGTTGGGCTGCCTACAGTAACAGGAGCTTCACAGATTACTGTATAACACATACCTAGAGCTCAGTAAGTTGGGCTGCCTACAGTAACAGGAGCTTCACAGATTACTGTATAACACATACCTAGAGCTCAGTAAGTTGGGCTGCCTACAGTAACAGGAGCTTCACAGATTACTGTATAACACATACCTAGAGCTCAGTAAGTTGGGCTGCCTACAGTAACAGGAGCTTCACAGATTACTGTATAACACGTACCTAGAGCTCAGTAAGTTGGGCTGCCTACAGTAACAGGAGCTTCACAGGTTACTGTATAACACATACCTAGAGCTCAGTAAGTTGGGCTGCCTACAGTAACAGGAGCTTCACAGATTACTGTATAACACATACCTACAGCTCAGTAAGTTGGGCTGCCTACAGTAACAGGAGCTTCACAGATTACTGTATAACACGTACCTACAGCTCAGTAAGTTGGGCTGCCTACAGTAACAGGAGCTTCACAGATTACTGTATAACACGTACCTACAGCTCAGTAAGTTGGGCTGCCTACAGTAACAGGAGCTTCACAGATTACTGTATAACACGTACCTAGAGCTCAGTAAGTTGGGCTGCCTACAGTAACAGGAGCTTCACAGATTACTGTATAACACATACCTAGAGCTCAGTAAGTTGGGCTGCCTACAGTAACAGGAGCTTCACAGATTACTGTATAACACATACCTAGAGCTCAGTAAGTTGGGCTGCCTACAGTAACAGGAGCTTCACAGATTACTGTATAACACGTACCTACAGCTCAGTAAGTTGGGCTGCCTACAGTAACAGGAGCTTCACAGATTACTGTATAACACATACCTAGAGCTCAGTAAGTTGGGCTGCCTACAGTAACAGGAGCTTCACAGATTACTGTATAACACATACCTAGAGCTCGGTAAGTTGGGCTGCCTACAGTAACAGGAGCTTCACAGATTACTGTATAACACATACCTAGAGCTCGGTAAGTTGGGCTGCCTACAGTAACAGGAGCTTCACAGATTACTGTATAACACGTACCTAGAGCTCGGTAAGTTGGGCTGCCTACAGTAACAGGAGCTTCACAGATTACTGTATAACACATACACACAGCTCAGTAAGTTGGGCTGCCTACAGTAACAGGAGCTTCACAGATTACTGTATAACACATACCTAGAGCTCGGTAAGTTGGGCTGCCTACAGTAACAGGAGCTTCACAGATTACTGTATAACACATACCTAGAGCTCGGTAAGTTGGGCTGCCTACAGTAACAGGAGCTTCACAGGTTACTGTATAACACATACCTAGAGCTCAGTAAGTTGGGCTGCCTACAGTAACAGGAGCTTCACAGATTACTGTATAACACATACCTAGAGCTCAGTAAGTTGGGCTGCCTACAGTAACAGGAGCTTCACAGATTACTGTATAACACATACCTAGAGCTCAGTAAGTTGGGCTGCCTACAGTAACAGGAGCTTCACAGATTACTGTATAACTCATACCTAGAGCTCGGTAAGTTGGGCTGCCTACAGTAACAGGAGCTTCACAGATTACTGTATAACACATACCTAGAGCTCAGTAAGTTGGGCTGCCTACAGTAACAGGAGCTTCACAGATTACTGTATAACACGTACCTAGAGCTCAGTAAGTTGGGCTGCCTACAGTAACAGGAGCTTCACAGATTACTGTATAACACATACCTAGAGCTCGGTAAGTTGGGCTGCCTACAGTAACAGGAGCTTCACAGATTACTGTATAACACGTACCTAGAGCTCAGTAAGTTGGGCTGCCTACAGTAACAGGAGCTTCACAGATTACTGTATAACACATACCTAGAGCTCAGTAAGTTGGGCTGCCTACAGTAACAGGAGCTTCACAGATTACTGTATAACACATACCTAGAGCTCAGTAAGTTGGGCTGCCTACAGTAACAGGAGCTTCACAGATTACTGTATAACACATACCTAGAGCTCAGTAAGTTGGGCTGCCTACAGTAACAGGAGCTTCACAGATTACTGTATAACACATACCTAGAGCTCAGTAAGTTGGGCTGCCTACAGTAACAGGAACTTCACAGATTACTGTATAACACATACCTAGAGCTCAGTAAGTTGGGCTGCCTACAGTAACAGGAGCTTCACAGATTACTGTATAACACATACCTAGAGCTCAGTAAGTTGGGCTGCCTACAGTAACAGGAGCTTCACAGATTACTGTATAACACATACCTAGAGCTCAGTAAGTTGGGCTGCCTACAGTAACAGGAGCTTCACAGATTACTGTATAACACATACCTAGAGCTCGGTAAGTTGGGCTGCCTACAGTAACAGGAACTTCACAGATTACTGTATAACACATACCTAGAGCTCGGTAAGTTGGGCTGCCTACAGTAACAGGAGCTTCACAGATTACTGTATAACACATACCTAGAGCTCAGTAAGTTGGGCTGCCTACAGTAACAGGAGCTTCACAGATTACTGTATAACACATACCTAGAGCTCAGTAAGTTGGGCTGCCTACAGTAACAGGAGCTTCACAGATTACTGTATAACACATACCTAGAGCTCAGTAAGTTGGGCTGCCTACAGTAACAGGAGCTTCACAGATTACTGTATAACACATACCTAGAGCTCAGTAAGTTGGGCTGCCTACAGTAACAGGAGCTTCACAGATTACTGTATAACACATACCTAGAGCTCAGTAAGTTGGGCTGCCTACAGTAACAGGAGCTTCACAGATTACTGTATAACACATACCTAGAGCTCAGTAAGTTGGGCTGCCTACAGTAACAGGAGCTTCACAGATTACTGTATAACACATACCTAGAGCTCGGTAAGTTGGGCTGCCTACAGTAACAGGAGCTTCACAGATTACTGTATAACACATACCTAGAGCTCAGTAAGTTGGGCTGCCTACAGTAACAGGAGCTTCACAGATTACTGTATAACACATACCTAGAGCTCAGTAAGTTGGGCTGCCTACAGTAACAGGAGCTTCACAGGTTACTGTATAACACATACCTAGAGCTCAGTAAGTTGGGCTGCCTACAGTAACAGGAGCTTCACAGATTACTGTATAACACATACCTAGAGCTCAGTAAGTTGGGCTGCCTACAGTAACAGGAGCTTCACAGATTACTGTATAACACATACCTAGAGCTCAGTAAGTTGGGCTGCCTACAGTAACAGGAGCTTCACAGATTACTGTATAACACATACCTACAGATCGGTAAGTTGGGCTGCCTACAGTAACAGGAGCTTCACAGATTACTGTATAACACATACCTAGAGCTCAGTAAGTTGGGCTGCCTACAGTAACAGGAGCTTCACAGATTACTGTATAACACATACCTAGAGCTCAGTAAGTTGGGCTGCCTACAGTAACAGGAACTTCACAGATTACTGTATAACACATACCTAGAGCTCAGTAAGTTGGGCTGCCTACAGTAACAGGAGCTTCACAGATTACTGTATAACACATACCTAGAGCTCAGTAAGTTGGGCTGCCTACAGTAACAGGAGCTTCACAGATTACTGTATAACACATACCTAGAGCTCAGTAAGTTGGGCTGCCTACAGTAACAGGAGCTTCACAGATTACTGTATAACACATACCTAGAGCTCAGTAAGTTGGGCTGCCTACAGTAACAGGAGCTTCACAGATTACTGTATAACACATACCTAGAGCTCAGTAAGTTGGGCTGCCTACAGTAACAGGAGCTTCACAGATTACTGTATAACACATACCTAGAGCTCAGTAAGTTGGGCTGCCTACAGTAACAGGAGCTTCACAGATTACTGTATAACACATACCTAGAGCTCAGTAAGTTGGGCTGCCTACAGTAACAGGAGCTTCACAGATTACTGTATAACACATACCTAGAGCTCAGTAAGTTGGGCTGCCTACAGTAACAGGAGCTTCACAGATTACTGTATAACACATACCTAGAGCTCAGTAAGTTGGGCTGCCTACAGTAACAGGAGCTTCACAGATTACTGTATAACTCATACCTAGAGCTCAGTAAGTTGGGCTGCCTACAGTAACAGGAGCTTCACAGATTACTGTATAACACATACCTAGAGCTCAGTAAGTTGGGCTGCCTACAGTAACAGGAGCTTCACAGATTACTGTATAACACATACCTAGAGCTCAGTAAGTTGGGCTGCCTACAGTAACAGGAGCTTCACAGATTACTGTATAACACATACCTAGAGCTCAGTAAGTTGGGCTGCCTACAGTAACAGGAGCTTCACAGGTTACTGTATAACACATACCTAGAGCTCAGTAAGTTGGGCTGCCTACAGTAACAGGAGCTTCACAGATTACTGTATAACACATACCTAGAGCTCGGTAAGTTGGGCTGCCTACAGTAACAGGAGCTTCACAGATTACTGTATAACACATACCTAGAGCTCAGTAAGTTGGGCTGCCTACAGTAACAGGAGCTTCACAGATTACTGTATAACTCATACCTAGAGCTCGGTAAGTTGGGCTGCCTACAGTAACAGGAGCTTCACAGATTACTGTATAACACATACCTAGAGCTCAGTAAGTTGGGCTGCCTACAGTAACAGGAGCTTCACAGATTACTGTATAACACATACCTAGAGCTCAGTAAGTTGGGCTGCCTACAGTAACAGGAGCTTCACAGATTACTGTATAACACATACCTAGAGCTCGGTAAGTTGGGCTGCCTACAGTAACAGGAGCTTCACAGATTACTGTATAACACGTACCTAGAGCTCAGTAAGTTGGGCTGCCTACAGTAACAGGAGCTTCACAGATTACTGTATAACACATACCTAGAGCTCAGTAAGTTGGGCTGCCTACAGTAACAGGAGCTTCACAGATTACTGTATAACACATACCTAGAGCTCAGTAAGTTGGGCTGCCTACAGTAACAGGAGCTTCACAGATTACTGTATAACACATACCTAGAGCTCAGTAAGTTGGGCTGCCTACAGTAACAGGAGCTTCACAGATTACTGTATAACACATACCTAGAGCTCAGTAAGTTGGGCTGCCTACAGTAACAGGAGCTTCACAGATTACTGTATAACACATACCTAGAGCTCAGTAAGTTGGGCTGCCTACAGTAACAGGAGCTTCACAGATTACTGTATAACACATACCTAGAGCTCAGTAAGTTGGGCTGCCTACAGTAACAGGAGCTTCACAGATTACTGTATAACACATACCTAGAGCTCAGTAAGTTGGGCTGCCTACAGTAACAGGAGCTTCACAGATTACTGTATAACACATACCTAGAGCTCAGTAAGTTGGGCTGCCTACAGTAACAGGAACTTCACAGATTACTGTATAACACATACCTAGAGCTCAGTAAGTTGGGCTGCCTACAGTAACAGGAGCTTCACAGATTACTGTATAACACATACCTAGAGCTCAGTAAGTTGGGCTGCCTACAGTAACAGGAGCTTCACAGATTACTGTATAACACATACCTAGAGCTCAGTAAGTTGGGCTGCCTACAGTAACAGGAGCTTCACAGATTACTGTATAACACATACCTACAGCTCAGTAAGTTGGGCTGCCTACAGTAACAGGAGCTTCACAGATTACTGTATAACACATACCTAGAGCTCAGTAAGTTGGGCTGCCTACAGTAACAGGAGCTTCACAGATTACTGTATAACACGTACCTACAGCTCAGTAAGTTGGGCTGCCTACAGTAACAGGAGCTTCACAGATTACTGTATAACACATACCTACAGCTCAGTAAGTTGGGCTGCCTACAGTAACAGGAGCTTCACAGATTACTGTATAACACGTACCTACAGCTCAGTAAGTTGGGCTGCCTACAGTAACAGGAGCTTCACAGGTTACTGTATAACACATACCTAGAGCTCGGTAAGTTGGGCTGCCTACAGTAACAGGAGCTTCACAGGTTACTGTATAACACATACCTAGAGCTCAGTAAGTTGGGCTGCCTACAGTAACAGGAGCTTCACTGATTACTGTATAACACATACCTAGAGCTCAGTAAGTTGGGCTGCCTACAGTAACAGGAGCTTCACAGATTACTGTATAACACATACCTAGAGCTCAGTAAGTTGGGCTGCCTACAGTAACAGGAGCTTCACAGATTACTGTATAACACATACCTAGAGCTCAGTAAGTTGGGCTGCCTACAGTAACAGGAGCTTCACAGATTACTGTATAACACATACCTAGAGCTCAGTAAGTTGGGCTGCCTACAGTAACAGGAGCTTCACAGATTACTGTATAACACATACCTAGAGCTCAGTAAGTTGGGCTGCCTACAGTAACAGGAGCTTCACAGATTACTGTATAACACATACCTAGAGCTCAGTAAGTTGGGCTGCCTACAGTAACAGGAGCTTCACAGATTACTGTATAACACATACCTAGAGCTCAGTAAGTTGGGCTGCCTACAGTAACAGGAGCTTCACAGGTTACTGTATAACACATACCTAGAGCTCAGTAAGTTGGGCTGCCTACAGTAACAGGAGCTTCACAGATTACTGTATAACACATACCTAGAGCTCAGTAAGTTGGGCTGCCTACAGTAACAGGAGCTTCACAGGTTACTGTATAACACATACCTAGAGCTCAGTAAGTTGGGCTGCCTACAGTAACAGGAGCTTCACAGATTACTGTATAACACATACCTAGAGCTCAGTAAGTTGGGCTGCCTACAGTAACAGGAGCTTCACAGATTACTGTATAACACATACCTAGAGCTCAGTAAGTTGGGCTGCCTACAGTAACAGGAACTTCACAGATTACTGTATAACACATACCTAGAGCTCAGTAAGTTGGGCTGCCTACAGTAACAGGAGCTTCACAGATTACTGTATAACACGTACCTACAGCTCAGTAAGTTGGGCTGCCTACAGTAACAGGAGCTTCACAGATTACTGTATAACACGTACCTACAGCTCAGTAAGTTGGGCTGCCTACAGTAACAGGAGCTTCACAGATTACTGTATAACACATACCTAGAGCTCAGTAAGTTGGGCTGCCTACAGTAACAGGAGCTTCACAGATTACTGTATAACACATACCTACAGCTCAGTAAGTTGGGCTGCCTACAGTAACAGGAGCTTCACAGATTACTGTATAACACATACCTACAGCTCAGTAAGTTGGGCTGCCTACAGTAACAGGAGCTTCACAGATTACTGTATAACACATACCTAGAGCTCAGTAAGTTGGGCTGCCTACAGTAACAGGAGCTTCACAGATTACTGTATAACACATACCTAGAGCTCAGTAAGTTGGGCTGCCTACAGTAACAGGAGCTTCACAGATTACTGTATAACACATACCTAGAGCTCGGTAAGTTGGGCTGCCTACAGTAACAGGAGCTTCACAGATTACTGTATAACACATACCTAGAGCTCAGTAAGTTGGGCTGCCTACAGTAACAGGAGCTTCACAGATTACTGTATAACTCATACCTAGAGCTCGGTAAGTTGGGCTGCCTACAGTAACAGGAGCTTCACAGATTACTGTATAACACATACCTAGAGCTCAGTAAGTTGGGCTGCCTACAGTAACAGGAGCTTCACAGATTACTGTATAACACATACCTAGAGCTCAGTAAGTTGGGCTGCCTACAGTAACAGGAGCTTCACAGATTACTGTATAACACATACCTAGAGCTCAGTAAGTTGGGCTGCCTACAGTAACAGGAGCTTCACAGATTACTGTATAACACATACCTAGAGCTCAGTAAGTTGGGCTGCCTACAGTAACAGGAGCTTCACAGATTACTGTATAACACATACCTAGAGCTCAGTAAGTTGGGCTGCCTACAGTAACAGGAGCTTCACAGATTACTGTATAACACATACCTACAGCTCAGTAAGTTGGGCTGCCTACAGTAACAGGAGCTTCACAGATTACTGTATAACACATACCTAGAGCTCAGTAAGTTGGGCTGCCTACAGTAACAGGAGCTTCACAGATTACTGTATAACACATACCTAGAGCTCAGTAAGTTGGGCTGCCTACAGTAACAGGAGCTTCACAGATTACTGTATAACACATACCTAGAGCTCAGTAAGTTGGGCTGCCTACAGTAACAGGAGCTTCACAGATTACTGTATAACACATACCTAGAGCTCGGTAAGTTGGGCTGCCTACAGTAACAGGAGCTTCACAGATTACTGTATAACACATACCTAGAGCTCAGTAAGTTGGGCTGCCTACAGTAACAGGAGCTTCACAGATTACTGTATAACACATACCTAGAGCTCAGTAAGTTGGGCTGCCTACAGTAACAGGAGCTTCACAGATTACTGTATAACACATACCTAGAGCTCAGTAAGTTGGGCTGCCTACAGTAACAGGAGCTTCACAGATTACTGTATAACACATACCTAGAGCTCAGTAAGTTGGGCTGCCTACAGTAACAGGAGCTTCACAGATTACTGTATAACACATACCTAGAGCTCAGTAAGTTGGGCTGCCTACAGTAACAGGAGCTTCACAGATTACTGTATAACACATACCTAGAGCTCAGTAAGTTGGGCTGCCTACAGTAACAGGAGCTTCACAGATTACTGTATAACACATACCTAGAGCTCAGTAAGTTGGGCTGCCTACAGTAACAGGAGCTTCACAGATTACTGTATAACACATACCTAGAGCTCAGTAAGTTGGGCTGCCTACAGTAACAGGAGCTTCACAGATTACTGTATAACACATACCTAGAGCTCAGTAAGTTGGGCTGCCTACAGTAACAGGAGCTTCACAGATTACTGTATAACACATACCTAGAGCTCAGTAAGTTGGGCTGCCTACAGTAACAGGAGCTTCACAGATTACTGTATAACACGTACCTACAGCTCAGTAAGTTGGGCTGCCTACAGTAACAGGAACTTCACAGATTACTGTATAACTCATACCTAGAGCTCAGTAAGTTGGGCTGCCTACAGTAACAGGAGCTTCACAGGTTACTGTATAACACATACCTAGAGCTCAGTAAGTTGGGCTGCCTACAGTAACAGGAACTTCACAGATTACTGTATAACACATACCTAGAGCTCAGTAAGTTGGGCTGCCTACAGTAACAGGAGCTTCACAGATTACTGTATAACACATACCTAGAGCTCAGTAAGTTGGGCTGCCTACAGTAACAGGAGCTTCACAGATTACTGTATAACACATACCTAGAGCTCAGTAAGTTGGGCTGCCTACAGTAACAGGAGCTTCACAGATTACTGTATAACACATACCTAGAGCTCAGTAAGTTGGGCTGCCTACAGTAACAGGAGCTTCACAGATTACTGTATAACACATACCTAGAGCTCAGTAAGTTGGGCTGCCTACAGTAACAGGAGCTTCACAGATTACTGTATAACACATACCTAGAGCTCAGTAAGTTGGGCTGCCTACAGTAACAGGAGCTTCACAGATTACTGTATAACACATACCTAGAGCTCAGTAAGTTGGGCTGCCTACAGTAACAGGAGCTTCACAGATTACTGTATAACACATACCTAGAGCTCAGTAAGTTGGGCTGCCTACAGTAACAGGAGCTTCACAGATTACTGTATAACACATACCTAGAGCTCAGTAAGTTGGGCTGCCTACAGTAACAGGAGCTTCACAGATTACTGTATAACACATACCTAGAGCTCAGTAAGTTGGGCTGCCTACAGTAACAGGAGCTTCACAGATTACTGTATAACACATACCTAGAGCTCAGTAAGTTGGGCTGCCTACAGTAACAGGAGCTTCACAGATTACTGTATAACACATACCTAGAGCTCAGTAAGTTGGGCTGCCTACAGTAACAGGAGCTTCACAGATTACTGTATAACACATACCTAGAGCTCAGTAAGTTGGGCTGCCTACAGTAACAGGAGCTTCACAGGTTACTGTATAACACATACCTAGAGCTCAGTAAGTTGGGCTGCCTACAGTAACAGGAGCTTCACAGATTACTGTATAACACATACCTAGAGCTCAGTAAGTTGGGCTGCCTACAGTAACAGGAGCTTCACAGATTACTGTATAACACATACCTAGAGCTCAGTAAGTTGGGCTGCCTACAGTAACAGGAGCTTCACAGATTACTGTATAACACATACCTAGAGCTCAGTAAGTTGGGCTGCCTACAGTAACAGGAGCTTCACAGATTACTGTATAACACATACCTAGAGCTCAGTAAGTTGGGCTGCCTACAGTAACAGGAGCTTCACAGATTACTGTATAACACATACCTAGAGCTCAGTAAGTTGGGCTGCCTACAGTAACAGGAGCTTCACAGATTACTGTATAACACATACCTAGAGCTCAGTAAGTTGGGCTGCCTACAGTAACAGGAGCTTCACAGATTACTGTATAACACATACCTAGAGCTCAGTAAGTTGGGCTGCCTACAGTAACAGGAGCTTCACAGGTTACTGTATAACACATACACACAGCTCAGTAAGTTGGGCTGCCTACAGTAACAGGAACTTCACAGATTACTGTATAACACATACCTAGAGCTCGGTAAGTTGGGCTGCCTACAGTAACAGGAGCTTCACAGATTACTGTATAACACATACCTAGAGCTCAGTAAGTTGGGCTGCCTACAGTAACAGGAGCTTCACAGGTTACTGTATAACACATACCTAGAGCTCAGTAAGTTGGGCTGCCTACAGTAACAGGAGCTTCACAGATTACTGTATAACACATACCTAGAGCTCAGTAAGTTGGGCTGCCTACAGTAACAGGAGCTTCACAGATTACTGTATAACACATACCTAGAGCTCAGTAAGTTGGGCTGCCTACAGTAACAGGAGCTTCACAGATTACTGTATAACACATACCTAGAGCTCAGTAAGTTGGGCTGCCTACAGTAACAGGAGCTTCACAGATTACTGTATAACACATACCTAGAGCTCAGTAAGTTGGGCTGCCTACAGTAACAGGAGCTTCACAGATTACTGTATAACACATACCTAGAGCTCAGTAAGTTGGGCTGCCTACAGTAACAGGAGCTTCACAGATTACTGTATAACACATACCTAGAGCTCAGTAAGTTGGGCTGCCTACAGTAACAGGAGCTTCACAGATTACTGTATAACACATACCTAGAGCTCAGTAAGTTGGGCTGCAGTAGTGTGGTAGTGGGGGAGCTGCACCACTTCTTTTTGAACCCTCCTCGTATCGGCCCCGAACTTGATATCTCGCTAACCAAACATGGGATTAGAACATACAGGGTGTCCTAGCACTCGTAGTGACGTCCCCTACTTTCCTATAGCCTCTTAATTTAATGAAAAGACCAAAACTAAAAGGTCATTCGCGAGTAGTGGGGTAGTGTTGGTTTCCTCAAGTCGCGCTCGTGCTTGAATATGTATGCCTATGTTGGCAAAGGGTTAGGTGGTGGGGGAGGAGTAGGGTCGAGTGAGGGGTCGTTTAGATGGTATTTTTTCCGCTCTAGGTGATGGTGAGGTTATTTTTTAAAATGGATGGAATTGGGAAACGCCATTTGGGGTAAACATGTTGTTTTTTGACATTTTTGGCGATGAATGTTTTTTTATACGCATGCGCATTTGAGGAGTTTTGTAAGAGGGCGGGCTTTTTAAATGATGATTTATAAATGAATGTTTTTAATATGTATTGAAATAAACCCCAAAAACTAATAGGTCATCGGCTTTTTACTATCTCGCTAACCAATAATCGGATTTAAACCTATGAGGTGTCGTAGGACTCGTGGTGAACTCTCTCTTTCTATGGACGGAGTATATTCACCCCAAAATAAAAAACGTGGTAAGGGGGTGGGGAGCTGCATCACTTAGGAAGTTGTGAGCCCCCGCAACCTTGGAATGGAAAGAGCCATGCTAGGAGGGCGTGCTTGGATTCGTTTTTTTCGTCTCGTCATGCTCTTTACGGGAATGTAGGTATTGAAAAGGTGAACTTAGGGTTTTGGGTAAAAAAATGCGTTTTTCACATTTTTGTCGATTTTCGGAAAACGGGCCATGCTAGGAGGGCGTGCTTGGATTGGTTTTTTTCGTCTCATGGTGCTATTTACGCGAATGTAGGTATCGAAAAGGTGAACTTAGGGTTTTGGGTCAAAAAATGCATTTTTCACATTTTTGTCGATTTTCGGAAAACGGGCCATGCTAGGAGGGCGTGCTTGGATTCGTTTATTTCGTCTCGTCATGCTCTTTACGGGAATGTCGGTGTCGAAAAGGTGAAGTTAGGGTTTTGGGTCAAAAAATGCGTTTTTCACATTTTTGTCGATTTTTGGAAAACGGGCCATGCTAGGAGGGCGTGCTTGGATTCGTTTATTTCGTCTCATGGTGCTATTTACGCGAATGTCGGTGTCGAAAAGGTGAACTTAGGGTTTTGGGTCAAAACATGCATTTTTCACATTTTTGTCGATTTTCGGAAAACGGGTCATGCTAGGAGGGCGTGCTTGGATTCGTTTTTTTCGTCTCGTTGTGCTCTTTACGGGAATGTCGGTGTCGAAAAGGTGAAGTTAGGGTTTTGGGTCTAAAAATGCGTTTTTCACATTTTTGCCGATTTTTGGAAAACGGGTCATGCTGGGAGAGCGTGCTTGGATTCGTTTTTTTCGTCTCGTTGTGCTCTTTACGGGAATGTAGGTGTCGAAAAGGTGAACTTAGGGTTTTGGGTCAAAACATGCGTTTTTCACATTTTTGCCGATTTTTGGAAAACGGATAACGTGATGATGACGTGCGTGATAGTATGTTTTCGTCTCGTTGTGCTCTTTACGGGGATATAGATATGGAATAGGTTAAAAGCTGGAAACATGTTTTTTTTAGTCACAAATGGGTTTTGTGATTTTCCCTCATATTGTGAAAACCGAAAACGTGAGAATGACGTGTGTGATAGTATTTATTTCGTTTCATTGTCCTCTTTACGGGGATATAGATATGAAAAAGGCAAAAAGCTGGAAACATGGTTTTCTTATGGAAAAGGTGTTTTTTGTTCATTTTCGCGTTATTTGGAAAACGAATGAGGCGATTTTTATGATGGTCATGTCGATGTATTTATGTCGTTCTGTTTACGGGAATGTAGGTATGGAAAACCTAAAATGATGGTTTCCGTTATTTTTTTCGAGATCGTTGAGGAAAACGGGGAAAAATGTAAGAAACCAGATTTGAAGTCACGTTAGGTTATGCGCTATGATGTTAGTAAAACATTTATGCATTATTATTATTATTATTTGTCTTGACTGGTCAGGGCTCACACGCAGAGAGAGAACATGTTTAATGCAATGAGAATTGAAAGCATTGAAGCTAGCCCACGGCGATCCAGACAGACACAGGTCTTATCATCGTACGTGCCTCGCAGCAGAGAGAGATAACAGCCTGTTGTTCGCATGCAGGTGGCTGTTATCTGACCCAGACGTGTTACTCGATATCTCGATGAAGGACATACAGCTCTGTCGAAAAGCTGATCATTGCATTCCCACGCATACTCATGCAGAGATTGCAAAAGCTTGTGAGAATCGCTCTGACTTGTGCGCTCCATGACATCCTACTCGTAGGAACAAAAAAAAAAGTAAAGTGTTAACTTTGCATCTTGTTGAGGAGACATATATGTTCTGAGGGTAAGAGAGACTCATCATTCTCGTGTTCATCTTTGAAGGTGACGGATGCAAGTGCCTTATGCTCTTTGTGAAATATTACGTGAACTGCGGCCATACTTGTACTAAGGTAGGTTCATTATTGTTAATTATGACATGATTGGTTTTATTGTTATTTTGTGTATGCATGAAAAGTAAGTTAGTGACTGATGGTATTTTTGGGGGATTTCGTTTGTTGCAGATTTTTAAAAACAACATCATTAAGTCTGGGAAAGCAGACAGAGAGAGACAGTGACAGTGACAGTGGCGGCAAAGAGCACATTTGCTGAAAGTATTATAATTCATTATATGGTGAGTACATGTTGTTCCATTACTTTTATTGTTGTTGTTGTTGTTGTTAAATGTATGTTATTTATTTCACGGAAATTTATATACTTATGGCGTGTATTTATTATTGTTTCAGAATGAAGATATATATGGAGTGAATAGGTTTTAACTACTTTGACGCTTTCGATATTAAAAAAAAGAGGTGAGTCTTTGTAAATGACTTTGTTATTTTCGAGTGAGTGTCTTATTTATGTGTGCACACTTGAAACCTTTTGTTTTTAGCAAGTCTTATGAATGAATGAATGAATGAATGAATGAATGAATGCACATGTTTAATGTATATAACCATGACTAATAACGGATTGTATTGGTTTGTTTTTCAGATAAATCATTGGAAACAAAAAAAACAAGATAAACCTTGTCGTTGATATTAAAACTATAACAACTTTGTTGGTGATCATTTCCTGCTGGGGGCCCAAATTACTACAACCATTGTCTACCTGTGAACGAGATTGTGTGTGCCAGTCAGTAAAAATCGATAAGTGTGGTCGTTTGGAATTGGAGATTTTGGATTAACCTATTTTAAGGTAAGGGTTGCACGTTTATTAGTCCATTTTATAATCATGTCTATATCAGAGAGTGAAGTGTTAGTGTGGCAGCCTTTGGCCAAATGTTTCAAAACGCGAGTATGCTCAGGCCGAATTTACAATGCGAATCACTGTCTGTCGCCTAAAGATTTTGTGGAATTATGTTTTCCCATTTTTTTGAGTGAATGTGAACAAGGCTTAAGATTGCATCAGGCTTTAAAAATAAACTTCGAACTACTATGTGAATTTACATTGATAAAAAATAATGTTGAAGAGAAACACACCTTCAACCTTTGTACAAAAATGGAGAAAGTACTGATAGCCGATAATTTGGAAACGTGGTATCAGGAGAAAGCTATTCAAGCGCTTATCACTAAATTTGATAAGTTGCAAGAGGGTCCCAGTGGCTTGGCCCTCAATAGCATTGCCTATTTGCAAATCAATATTTGTAAATACAATCCATTGAATGCAGGAAGTAGCTATATTGCCACACCGAGCTTTATCGCTTCCAGAAAGGCAGTGATCAACATACGCAACAAAGACGATTACTGCTTTTTGTGGAGTATAGTGAGCTGCCTGCAACCCTGTCAAGACAGAAATGGTCATTTGCCAGGGCAGTACAAAGAATTGTTTAACCACATGAAACAAACTCTCAATCTCGAGCGTGTTTCATTTCCCATGCCTCTAGATAAAATTCATTTATTTGAGAAAGATAATCCAAATTTCTCTTTCATGGTGTATGGCATCGAAGGATCCAATATTGTGGGCCCCTTGTATGCCACCAAACAGGTAAAGCAACATCACATTCACCTGCTTTTCCTGTCTGATGGGGATAAAAGCCATTACTGTTGGATAAAGAATTTAAGTAAATTGGTGAGCAGCCAAGTGTCTAACCATAAGTGTGCAAAACACATTTGTGAGCGCTGCCTTCAGTATTTTACAACTGATGAACTTTTGAAACGACATACGGAAGACTGTGAAGGGCAGACGGCAGTAAAGCTAGTCTTGCCCGAAGGGAATGACGCAGTCTTAAAATTTAAGGCCACTAATAAACAAGAGATGGTACCATTTACTGTTTACGCTGATTTTGAGGCCCTTACTGTTCCCATTCAGGGATGTGAACCAAGCCCCCATACAAGCTCAACCTATCCAGTGCAGAAACATGAGCCTTTTGCTGTAGCCTATTATGTTGTCTGTCACTATGATAATTCACAATGTGAGTATGTAAGTCATAAAGGTCAGGATTGTGCGCGGTGGTTTGTTGATCAAATGGCGGCTTTAGCAGGCAAAGTAGAAACTATTTTGAACAACCCTGTACCAATTCAGATGAATGACGTACAGCAAAGAGAATATGATCAAGCCACCACCTGCCACATATGTGAAAAGCCAATCTTAGGCGGAGAAAAAAAAGTAAGAGACCACTGCCATAGGACAGGGCATTTTAGAGGTGCTGCCCATAACGAATGCAATTTGAAGTACTCTACACCTCGCTTCCTCCCTGTCTTCTTACACAATTTCTCCCGGTATGACCTTCACTTCATTGTAAAACAATTTGCTCATGTAGATATGAGCAAATTCAGCATTTTGGCTAAGAACCATGAGAGCTTTACCTCACTTTCATGGAGAAAAGGAAGCATGAGCATTCGCTTTCTCGACTCATTCAAGTTTATGTCTAGTTCGCTGGATAGTCTTGTGAAAGGCTTAAGCCAAGATGAGTTGAAACATACCCATTCCCACTTTACGGATACAAATCAATTTAAATTGTGTGTTCGTAAAGGCCATTTTCCATACGATTATGTGGAAAGTTACGAGGTGCTTGAAGAAACGACTTTGCCGCCAAGAGAAAAATTCTTTTCTCAATTGACTCAAAGCACCATCAGTGAAGAAGACTATGCCCATGCACAGCATGTTTGGCGAGTGTTTGGCATAGAAACCATGGGCCAGTATGCTATGCACTACTTAAAATTAGACGTGTTGTTGTTGACCGACGTTTTTGAAACGTTTCGTCAGCTATGTCACAGGATTTATGGCCTTGACCCCGCTCACTACTATACCAGTCCAGGGTTAAGTTGGGACGCCGCCCTCAAATTTACCCACATTGAGCTTGATTTACTGACGGATCCCGATATGGTACTCATGATGGAAAAAGGGATTCGTGGGGGATTCGTATCGCTCAATCAGCGACATGCCAAGGCAAATAATCATTACATGCCTGATTATTGTCCCGAAGAACCAGAATCCTATCTAATGTATTTCGACGTAAACAATTTATACGGTCACGCTATGAGTCGACCACTGCCGTACAGAAACTTTGTCTGGCTGTCTGAGGATGAAATTAAAGATTTTAATGTGCATAGCGCTAGCAAGCAACAGGACGTAGGGTATGTTCTTGATGTCGACTTAGCTTATCCCCCCCATTTCAGACAGCGTCATGCTGATTTCCCCTTTTGCATAGAGAAAATGGTGCCGCCCGAGAGTAAGGGCAATCATAAGAAATTGATGGGTACCTTGTATGATAAAAATCACTATGTGTTGCATATTGACATGCTGGTAGAATGTTTAGCTCAGGGCTTAACCCTGAAAAAAATCCATAGAGGTATTTCTTTTTGTCAGAAACCGTGGTTGAAACCATACATGGATTTAAATACCAGTCACAGACAAAGTGCCACTCAACCATTTCAAATCAATTTTTTTAAACTGATGAATAATTGTATCTATGGCAAGAGTTTGGAAAATGTACGGCAGTATAGGGACATTAAGTTGGTCAATACATGGCATGGCAGATGGGGGGCTCAAAAATATATTGCAAAACCAAATTTCAAATCTTTAAACATTATTGATCATGATCTACTGACTATTGAACTTGCCAAAACTAAAGTGGTCATGAATAAGCCTATCTATTTAGGCCAAGTCATTTTAGATTTTTCAAAATTGCACATGTATAAATTCCATTATGGTTTTGCAATACAGCGATTTGGTACCATTTCCTTGTTATATACAGACACGGATAGTTTTATTTACCATATCCGTGACTGTGATCCGTATGTCGTTATGAAACAAAACCCAAAATGGTTTGACACGTCCTCGTTTAGTGACAAGAACGTGTTCGATATCCCCCGTCTGAACAAAAAAGAAATTGGTTTAATGAAAGATGAGTGTTCAGACACCATGATGACTGAGTTTGTAGGTCTCGCTCCGAAAATGTATAGTTTTCGACAGGTGGATCGATGCGAATCTATGCGAGCCAAAGGGATTAGCCAGCATGTGGTTAAACGTCTCTGTGTGGATGATTATTTACATGTCCTTCAGACCCACACAGCCATGGCACATAGTCAGTTTAGGATTCTCTCAAAAAATCATGATTTATTTTTAATGAAGCAGCGAAAACAAACACTCGCTTTGTTAGACGACAAGAGACAGTGGTGTCAGGATATGATGACAAGCGTCCCATTTGGTTACAACCAGTAGTGGTTGTAGCTATTGTTGTTGTACAACACGGCAAGTGTTTGGTTTGGTTGCTATCAAATGCGAGATGCCATCTTGAGCCTCGGAATAAAAATAAAAAATTGTAGTGTATCATATAATTTTTGTTTTTTAACCTGCGTGCATGGGTGTATGCATGGATGTGTGAATGCCTGTAAATAGTTGTACATAAACTGTATGTCTTGTGCTATTTGCCTGTCAACGCATAAAGAGAGCCATGCATCAACGTTTCCATGGTTCACTGTGCACAGGCTAGATTAAAAACATGTTGACTTCTTTAGGTTAGGTTAGGAAAAAAAAACAAACAAGTAGCCACCCTCACTATTGTTGTCGCTTAGTAGGCCTCATGTTTCAGTAAAGTGACCATTCACCCTCAGTAGGCACAGATTAATAGGCCAACTAGGGTGTGGCTTAGTAGGTCTCATGCAAGAACAAAAGAATAATAATAATAATCGTGGACAAAACTCTCACTTTATGGCTAGAGTTATGAGTGGTGATATATTTGAAAACAACTCCAGTCCAATATCTGAACAGAAATTGTTTCTTTAACCTGTTGCATGTTATGTTTGCCGCCTATAGCTAAAGAAGTCACCAGACAAATGGTTATTTATTTGTGTTTTGCTTATTTTTTTATTTTATTTTTGCCATTGACTTAGGGGACAGACAGTGTATATAGTACATTGTATTTTTTTATTCACTTAGTAAACGGCAACGACTACTTTTCAGATTCAATCATGATCCACGGTGAAGATCGTTTTATCGTCACAAAACACACCACGTTCAATGAATATGCCATGATGATGTCTCATAATCCTCAACGTGTGGCCTATCCTTCAGAATATAGAAACACGAAAGTACGCATTGACACCACATTTTATGACAGCTTCATGAATCGTGATGATAATGATGATGATTTGTTTCATGATCCAGGGCATCACTTTTGTAAATCCTGTATGCTAAATTTTGGCTTTGAAAATAATGTATCCACGCAAGTGATTCATAAAGCATGGTACGGTTTAACCATGAATCAAGTGATTGTTAAATTAGCTGACGAGGATCACTTTCCAGATTTCTGGTGTACAATATGTACAAAACCCCTGTTTAATGTTTATTTTCCAATAACCTCTCAAATGTTTTGTTTTCATTTTTATAAATTTCCTGCTGAGGAACCAATCACTTCGTATCGACAACAAGCATTTCGCCAACTTTGTCTTAGCTTACCTATCAATCAATATTCGCCTCATAGAATGAGATTTGTTAGAAACTAACAACGTTATGTCATGATTATGGCTTTTTTTTTGTTTGCATTCGGCTCTCAGGTGCATACTTGACGTTTAGAATACATTTGGCTATTTTTTTGTTTGTTTTAGTTTATCGTTTATTCACGTTGATGAACACATACACACTGGTTTAAATTTGTAGTTTTGAATTTTGTTTTGTTGGATGTAGACATGGTTATTAAATGCATAGCGTGTTAACTTTGCCTTTTATAGGTTACCAAAAGCATTCACATGTTTGCTCTTAGTATCTGTTGATACTGTTTATTTAACAGAATGCTCTGTGAATTTGCACAACAACAGAGCAAACGAATACAAGTCATTCGACTAGGGAATGATAGGCTAATTCCCATTCACAACAGAGACATGCATTTACCTCCAAGAGAGATTCACACTTAATTTTGATAAAACATTTCCTATTAAATAATTTCCAAATGTATGTTTTGACTGAAAAATGATACAAACATTATTATTATATTTTTATCCAATACTATCTATCTACAACTTCAGGTCATAAACACTCAGGATTTAAAAAAACCAACAATATACTTTAATGTACAAAGTTATTGCTATTGTAATATAAGAACAAGAGTGTTAGAAAGTAACACTCTTTTCTTTGGTTATAGACAACCATGGACGCCTTGAACGCCATTGGTCAAGATTGTGGCTTTGCACGCAAGAAAATGAGTGAATTGCCTACGCAAACACCCTTTCGCATACATAAAATTCAAAAACTGAAAACCAAATTTGGTGAACGAGCTCTTTGCATTTGTCAAGACTTTGAGACATTTCTTCCCACACGATTTAATAACCTACCTGATAATGTCATGGAAACTGTCAATTCCAGTATTCACCCTGTCTATTTAATTTATGAGGGTGAAAAAAATAATCAATGCATGGTTCGTTTTGTAAAAATTGAAAACGAATAATCATTGTACGCTAGCCGTAACTTTTTTGTTTATTCATGCCCTACTCTTTAATGACTATAATAAAATAAAATTATTTTTTGGGTTCAACAGTTTGACGTTTATTAATTGTTGCTCAACGTTTACCATGATAAATAATAATAAAAATAAATTTTCAAAACTTATGCTTAATGGTAGATTTTTTTGTTTGTTTATAGGTTTAGTACAATTACCATGTATATATAATTTTTTATAATAATAATGATGAAACTATTAGTTAAAATAATGGACTTTTGTCCTTTTTTATTGTTTGTGATTTAAAATAGCATTTATAGCAATTTTTATGCAATTTTTATTATAATTTATAATGATCAAATTCTAGTAACATGTTATTTTATTCAATAATAAGCGTTTAACAAAAAAAACTGGTTCTAGAGTAGATAAAGATTTCATGCTGACATTCGTTCTGCTAGACTGCTATTTGAAGCTGATGAATAATGATGGACTTTTGTCCTTTCTTTTGATTGTTTGTGATTTAAAAAAAATAGGTTTAGTACAATTACCATGTATATATAATTTTTTATAATAATAATAATGAAACTATTAGTTAAAATAATGGACTTTTGTCCTTTTTTTATTGTTTGTGATTGAAAAAAATAGATTTACTACAATTAGTAATAATTTTTAACGATGCACTGCTGTCCCTTTTTTATTGTTTGTCATTTATAATTATAATAATGAAACTATGAGTGAATAATAATAATGGAAAAAAACACAACATGGACTCTTGTCTTTTTATTTATTTTTTTGTCATGATAACAGTGATACTATACATTTTTTTAAATAAATTCATTACGTTAAAGTCCATATCTAGATAAAAGTAATTTGCTCTTCATAGCACCAATCACTATAAATGCTGCCATTCGTTCTGCTAGACTGGCATCTGAAGCTGTTAATCGTTGCTTGGCAATGCTTAACAAGACTTTGTCGGCAATGCGTCTTAGTGTGGGATCACTGTTTTCATAGGCTTTATCGTGATTAAGACATGCATGATCCAAAGCATTGATTCCCATATTCCCTCTCCTCAAACGATCTTAAAGACGAGTACCAGGGCCGCAAAAGCTGTAAGCAGGTAAGTGAGCTTCGAATGGTAAGTTTTTAATAATGTTATCAATAATTCCACGGCCAGTACACCTGGGACATAGAGGTTTCAATCGGTGAAAAACACTTTTTTTGTTGTTCTTCTTCTTCTTGTTCTTGTTCTTGCTGCTGTTGTTGTTTGTCGGCAGCTCCTGACGAGCATGGTAGGTAGTGGTTGTTTTCCGCATGACAGCCATGGAATGATGAAACAATGTCTTTACACTGAGTTTTATGACCATGATATAATTTCATTAATTGGCATGTGGCACACTGTCGAATGAAAGGTATTTTTGCCATGGTTAATTGCTTGTGATGGGAAAAATGACTGCATGGTTGTAGTTCACTCAATACAGAGTCGTTAGTCCACTCGGCAGGCGCCTTTTCCCAAATTTCTTTGACAGCGTTGGCAGCAACATAAAAAAGAAATGATTTAGGTAGTGCTAATAATTCATGTTGTGTAAAGCTAATCAGTTTTTTCTTGCACACAAAGAACTTTCCAATAGCCTTGTCGATTGTAGTGGCGTCCATGTCTATAACGTTGATGTTATCACCTCACGTGTACACGTCTCACTGCTATCATTGGACGATACACTTTCAGTTTTCATTTTATTGAACAACTCCCAACATGCACTCGTGGTGAGCCAATGAAACAATTGCCATGCATGCGCTAAGGCTTTATTCTGAATATTGTCGCAAGGACAAGTGTCCATAAGCGTTTGCAGGGATGGACAACCCAGATCTAAAAGGTCAATACATTGACAGTGAGAGGGTAGAAATGGTTGAAGCCACTGGCGTTTTTCACTCCCTTTAACAAATAAGACATTGGCCGAGGACAAATGGGCTTTCATGACAATGTCAAGATACTTGTAAGAAATATCACCCTTGTTCCATGCTAACTGCAAATGATTTTCAATCCATTGGCTCTGTTTTTTATCTTTTTCACTAAGCAACTCGAAAGCATAGGGAGGTTTAAACACCAAATGAATAGGGTTAGACACCCAAAACGTACTACAATCGATAAAAGCAACTTCCTTAAATATAAATTTATTGTCTGCAATTTTAAACCCCTGACAATCCACGATGAGTGTACGCATCATGCTTTTTTATTTTACTTGTTACCTCATTGACGTCTAATCAACAACTAACCCATGCCATGGTTTAACATGGCAAAATCAAAGGACTTTAGGGGAAAAAAAGGAAAAAATGAATTGAACAACAGCGAAATATTTGTTGAGGTTTTATTCATAACAAAAAAAAAACTTACACTTTTATTACAAACAAGTGTGTTGGCTTAATTTGGAACAGCATTCA
Organism: Meconema thalassinum; assembly: GCA_946902985.2. Taxonomy (NCBI): domain Eukaryota; kingdom Metazoa; phylum Arthropoda; class Insecta; order Orthoptera; family Tettigoniidae; genus Meconema; species Meconema thalassinum. Next base: position 552,879,790 of record OX336392.1, read on the forward strand.
AATGAATAGTTTGCACATACGGTCCACAGGTATCTCCTAGTTTTGTAGGGTCTGGTACAATAACCGGATAATTCAAACTCCATGGAATATTGCCCACATCATAGCGATTGAGGTAAGGGCAGGATGGACTCCATCGCTGATGATCGCTAAAGGCTCGATCCCCTATTTCCCAGTTTCCAATTTCAATGTTGCAAAAAATACACTTGACCACATCCCCACGTTTTAAGTAATAAAATCCGCTCGCAGCCAATTCTCCACAATCCATAAAGGGAACTGTCCATGCTTCAAAAGTTTTCAAACGATTAAATTCACATTTTAAATTCCATGGTTTGTCTGTCACGTTGTTGTTGCTGTTGCTTATTGAGGGACACATGATGTTTGTTGTTGTCGTATGTGCGCACAGTGCCAGAGCGCAACAGATACTGTGCATGCAGACGCTTATCATCAATCCTATGAATGATGATCTTTTTTTGTTTTCATTCGACCACAGATGGCTTACATGCTGGTGACATAATTGGACAAAGGATGATATTTCACTTGTCTAGCATGAATAATCAAACAGTAGGCACTGGTATGGTCTGGGACATTTTCTTGTGTTTCAAAATCTACCCTTAAATCAATGGTGGTGATTTTCATAGATTCTTCTAGATACGAACAGTCGAAAACAATCAGTGGTGCTTTTGCTTTAAACCCTTGTGGCGACAACATAGGACAATCCTGTTTTTCATAATAAGACGATTGAAATTTAGCGAACATGTCATAAAGGGGACCAAACTTATTTTTTGAAAAATTGAGTTCCAACCCCTCATAGGGAAAGCAAACATTATTTAAAAATAGTCGTATATTTCTCAAGTGAATGTGATCAAACAAGGTGACATCTTTGCTTTGTTGGTATTTTCTATTGGTTTGAAAACCAATAATAACATAGAGGGGTCTCTCGGTAGAGCGAGCCGATTTGACACTCCAACTATGAGTGTCAGTGGTAGGTAGCAAGGGGTATTCATGCAGACACCAACTTCGAAAGGCGATAGGCAAGGCTTTATCTTTTTGCACCAAATTTAACATGCTTAGCTTTTTACGATCCGATAGCGTCACATGGGGCACTTTCCATAGTAATCGAAGCAGTTGAATTTTTGAGTCTATCACTTGGTCAGAGGCTCCTTTCAGTGCATTATAATCACTGCGGTCTCTCACCAGATACAAACTTTGTCTTGCGTTTAAAATAATACGCTTGTGATCTTCGGCAAAGCCAAGGAGTAATTTTAAGGGTAGGAAGCCTGTAAAAGTGCCATCGGTATGAACTAGCCAGTTATTGCTACTGTTGGGACACCATCCTGCCATAGAAAGCGTTTTACTTTCCTCCTCGCTATAGGATGGATATAATTTCATAAGACTAGTCATGCCCACATTTCGAGTCATATCTATGACAATATCATTTATCACATAACGTACTTCAGAAAACAGAAAAGCCAAACCATGATTCGCCAACGCAGACGTTGTGGGCGTACTGCCATCTGCTTTCATTAATTTACCCTCAATTTGAAGGACACTTTCATGAGGTAGAGTAAAAATATCTTGATTGTTAATGATGAATTGAATCTCGTCATTGTTATTCAGACCTGTTGCTTGAGGTTGATAGGAATGCATATCAATGCGCACGACGCCATCTTCCACTTGTATGGGATTTAACACTTGCAACAGCTCTTTGTTCATGATTGGGGTGTAGCGTATAACCAAGGCGTTGTAAGCGTTGTCGGTTTACCCGTGTCAACCGTTTCATACACGGCGGGCAACTAACCGAGCTCGTAGACGTTGTTGTTGCTTTATAGATAAATTTCATAGCGTCTTTAAAACCAACTTGTAGGTCACAGGGGTGTTGGCGTCCAAAGCAATCAGTTGTTGGTTTCTATTCACTAAGCGTAAGGTAATATTACTAATATCACTGACACACACAGGATGATAGAGAACCACTGAAGGGTTTTCACGAATAATATAGCCGCAAGGAGAGGTGACAATAAAATCATACAGGGAATGGCTTTGTTCTTGATTCGTAAATACGTCTCTAATAATATTGCAAGTTACAGAAATGTGATGGTCCTCGATGAATTTCACTGGATAATCTGATTCATGGGGTTGCTGAGCTGCCAACACTCTTGGTTTAAATCCTAATAAAGGACCAATAGAATGAACTCGTGTTTCAAAGTCAATGTTAAACGTAGAGAAAATACGACAGCGATGAGTTATTGTATTGGCTGTAAGTTCAAATTTGTGTGTCCCATCCGCAAATGGTTTGACACCAAATTGTTTTATCATCGACACGCTAATGGCCTCATGCACATCGTCTATAGTATAACCTCCAGGGGGTAGTGTCAACATATAATCATCATAATAAAATTTGTCATTAATATCCACTTGAATATTGTAAATTCTGTTGTAACTTTCCAAAGAAATTAATCCTAGCACATAGGATTGTTCGGGATGCAATTCAATGGGAGGGAAAAAATCCAGGGACACTTCAGGCCCGCGACTGTGCACGGTAAAGGTCTTGGCGTTGACATTCATAATGATGAAACTGATGGCTTAACGCGACCTCTTATATAAAAAATGTAAACTCAAACGGCCACACTCTTGACTGTCAAAGGTTTGTTGACGATTCACATTATAGAATATCTTTACCCGGTTTCCCAAATAACGTATCAACTCGATCGGGGGTGGTAAATTTCCATAACTGTCAAAGTACCATACTGTGGAACCTTGTTTCACATAGGCTACAAAATGGGTTCCTGGGCCTGCATCATCATCTAAATTCATCATGGCTCGTTCTTCTTTCCACGGTGCTTTAGGTAATTCATTTCGCATAAATACACCTCGAAAATGAGAAATCTTTAGTTGTTTGGCATAGCTTTCCACTTCTTCATGGGTCATGGCATGACGAGGCAGTTGGCTTAAGCGCTTATCGATGAAGATGGACATTTTTTTTTTTCCTTAGACGGTAGGCCATTACCTTGTGGATAAAAGACTGGCTTTAAAGGGTTGCCATTTCTAGCTCCCATCGCAATGGCTTCTAACGTTTTATTGTGTCGCTCGCTTTCTTTGAGTTGTTGCTTGCCTTGCTCGACGGCTTTTATGGTTTTCGCTACAGCGCTGGCACCACCCAAAAGGGACCCCAAAGCTGCCAACCCTGCAAATAAAGCCGGCAAAAAACCCCCACGCTTAGCAACAGGAATGACTCGCCCACGTTTTTGCTTTCTTTCTTTTCTTTTTATCGATACATAATGCTGCGATTTCGGAGCTGTAGACAATCGCACCGCTTGTAAAGCTTTTTCGATAGCCACTCTTTTTAGATTTTTTTTAGTTTTTTTACGTTTTAACACTGGGTGTGAGGCTGATCGACTTGGTTCCCGACCTGGCTTTTTTCTCTTTTTGAGATTTGATTTTTTCATGTTCATAGCATATCTTTTTTTCACCATGCTGCTACTTGGTGAACCTTTCACAGCAAACATTCGATAACAACTAACGTAGAGAACCTTATTTCATAGCACTATATTCCAATTCTATATAAAGCGGGAAATCATTCACCGTTTTCCCAGCTTCCTTTTCCTCAAACGTAAGCATAAGATGAAAGGATAATTCATCTCCCACATTTACTCTTTGATGGTTGTGGGCCAACACTCTATCACCGTTTAATTGCATTTTTAAATGTTTCTCATCAGGCATGGCATATTTAATATGAATGACACCATCATAATGCAGTCGATAACGACTTAAACCGGAAGCAAGCATATAGGTAAGATCATCATTCACCAGTGGTAGTGGTGGTGGGGAATGGTTTTCGTCATTGTCCAGTTTTTGATTTGACAGGTACACTAAAAATACAGATGGGACAAATTTATAAAGCCTTTTCATTTGATAGGTCACATAACGTTTCGTGCAGACATCATTTTCGTCTCGAGGCTCTTGCACATCAATAATACGATGATGATTGGCTGAATAGCCCTCAGCGGTTAGTCTCGGGGCCATGTGATAGACACTTTGCACTTTGCGATCGACATAGCTTTTTGTTGCCACCTCTCGTGACTGTTTTGACAAAGAGGCGGCCGTGGCCATGGTTACACGAGCTCTCCCAAACACGTCCATGGTGATAGACGTTAACTAACCTATCTTACTCACCGTTTGCCTATATATATAAACCTTATACACACATGAAAAAAACTCAGTCATCGACACAATGGAATTAATGAAACAACCCCATGCTTTGCCCGTCTCTGATTTGGTTTCAGAGCTATCACTGTCCGTGTGCGAACCTAAACGTCATGGCACCCTATTCCCATCTACCGTTCGATGTATTATGGTAGGGCCTTCGGGTTGTGGAAAGACCAATGTTTTGCTGAACATTATTACCGCACCTCATGGCCTACGATTTCAAAATATTTATATTTTTGCCAAATCCTTGTACCAGCCTCTGTACGTGTATCTGGAACAAATTATGTCATCGTTAAATAAAGAAGCCATGGGCTATTTTACATTCACCTCACCTCAAGATGTCATTCAACCAGACCGCATTCAACCAGATTCCATTATAATTTTTGATGATATTGCCACTCAACGACAGGCCATTATTCAAGAGTATTTTAGTATGGGACGCCATAAACAAGTGGATTGTTTTTATCTAGCTCAGACCTATTCCAAAATCCCCAAACAGTTGATTCGTGACAATGCCAATCTCATCGTTCTCTTCCGCCAAGACTCTAGAAATCTCTATCATATTTTTCAAGATCATGTGAATCCAGATATGTCCTTTACAGCTTTCACGCAATTGTGTGCTTCGTGTTGGAACCATCATCCCCATGCCTGTTTGGTCATAAATAAACAGAGTGAACAATGTGAGGGACGTTATCGCTTGGGTTTTGATCATTTTATTTCTGTTTAAAAAGACCTAGGGTTGGACATTTCCTGTTAGTGTGTCTTTACCTTTACCATGGCGAACGCCATAGGGTACAAGAAACATGTTCAAATCATGCAGCGTATTATTGAGGCACGAAATACGATTCGACATAAATTTCGTGAATTGCAACGTTTAAAAAACGTCAATCCTTTACCCATGATAAAACATGCTCCATCATCGGTTGATCCCATGAGATTTAAACCTAATGCTTCTGCTGCTACTGCTGCTGCTGCTACCTCTCAAACCAAACCCATAACAAGTTCAAAATTTACTCAAACAGAATCCACACGACAGGTAAAATCCTCCTCTTCCTCCTCCTCTAATGTTAGTGAACAAGAACATCAAGAACATGAAAAGAAAGAAAAAGAAAAAGAGCATGAACAAAGTGAAAGTGACAGCGAAAGCGTATTTAGTCCTGAAAGAAAAAAGAAATCGTCACCCCTTCAACAGTTTCTAAAAACAAAACAAAAATCTTCCGTCATAGCGGCAACACCGTCTTCCTCCACATCGTCTCCGTTTTCACAAGTCTTGGCAACCCCTCAAAATAAAGCTCAACTCAAAAACATTTTAATCAAACATTATGGGGCAACCCTGGAACCGTATTTGACCCTTCTATTTATTGGAAAGACAGATACCACGTATGGTGTTCGCTATGAGAATGATAGTTTTAAAATTGGGGATTCATCCATTAAATTTGCTCGTACGAAAGCTGTCATTAAAAATATCAACTATAAATTAACACCAGGTCTGTTAAAGCTGCTATTTTCTCGCACCCCCTCGACACAAGATTTTACGTCCGAGGACCTTGCTAAATATAAATCCATTTTATTAGACACCAACGCTCACAAAAGAAACTATAAATCCTCTCAGCAGGTCAATGCCAATATATCCCAAAAATATAAAACCATCATTGCAAACATCTTTGGTAAGCAAAAACATCACTCTGCCTCTGGTGTAAGGTTTAAGAAATTAAAACCCTACCTAGATATAACCTTTTGGAATAATCCCAATCAGTTAGTAGAGCGCTTATACTTGCTTCATGCATCAAAACAAGCTGGTCACACTGGACATGAGGCGGAAATCGCCGACGTTGAACAACAACTCCGAAATGCTAAAATTATCTTATAAGCCATCCCCCATCAAAGTGGGCATTGCTCATGAATTGCATAAACCAGCCCGACGCATTTATGAACGTCGTCGTGTCATTTCCAAAGGAATCGATGACCTTTGGCAGGCAGACCTGGTTGAAATGATACCTTATTCTAACGTTAACGACGGTGTACGCTATATGTTGACTGTCATTGATGTCTATTCCAAAATGGCTTTTGTTCAACCAGTAAAAAATAAAACTGGTATCTTAGTCACAAAGGCCTTTCAACATATTATTGAACAATCAAAACGTCAACCTCACTTGTTACAAACCGACCAGGGGAAAGAATTTTTCAACAAGGATTTCTCCAGTTTTCTCAAATCTAAGGATATTCACCATTATGCCACCTATAGCAATCTCAAAGCCAGTGTGGTCGAGCGGTTCAATCGAACATTAAAAAGTTATATGTGGAAAGAGTTTACAATACATGGTTCCTATCGATGGATAGACTGGTTACCTCAACTTGTGTCTCGCTACAACAACACCATTCATTCCACCATCGGCATGAAACCTCGCCTCGTCACCAAGAACCTACCCAGACTCAATAGACTGTTTAACCCTATAAAAAGGGTAGATCCAAGGCGACATCGCCTTAAAATTGGAGATTTTGTTCGCATTAGTAAACATAGAAGTGTGTTTTCAAAATCGTATACTCCACAATGGTCGACAGAAATTTTTAAAATTCGCCAAGTCAAGCTAGGTCAACCAGTGACGTATCTCTTAGAAGATCAGAGCGGTCAACCCATTCAGGGACGATTCTATTATGAAGAAGTGCAAAAAACATTATATCCCAACGATTATCTCATTGAACGAGTAATTAAAGTCAAAGGTGCAAAATATTTTGTAAAGTGGTTAGGTTTTCCTTCCACGTATAATTCATGGGTCAATAAACATAATTTTTTGTAATAAAACCCTATTTAATTATTTTGAAAAAAATAAAAAATAAAAAAAATGTATCATATGACCTTTCATTATTCCCACCCTTTTGTTTATTACATGTCCAATAACCGCTTTGTTCGAGCCCATGCCAATCTGTTATCATGATGTTATACACTCACTCATTGTTTCAAACTTTGCGTTGCATGATGAGTCCATAATGAACCTAGGCTATGACATACACATTATAAATCCGCACACTGTATAATGACACCAGCCTCTTATCTCTCTCTGCTGCGAGGCACGTACGATGATAAGACCTGTGTCTGTCTGGATCGCCGTGGGCTAGCTTCAATGCTTTCAATTCTCATTGCATTAAACATGTTCTCTCTCTGCGTGTGAGCCCTGACCAGTCAAGACAAATAATAATAATAATAATGCATAAATGTTTTACTAACATCATAGCGCATAACCTAACGTGACTTCAAATCTGGTTTCTTACATTTTTCCCCGTTTTCCTCAACGATCTCGAAAAAAATAACGGAAACCATCATTTTAGGTTTTCCATACCTACATTCCCGTAAACAGAACGACATAAATACATCGACATGACCATCATAAAAATCGCCTCATTCGTTTTCCAAATAACGCGAAAATGAACAAAAAACACCTTTTCCATAAGAAAACCATGTTTCCAGCTTTTTGCCTTTTTCATATCTATATCCCCGTAAAGAGGACAATGAAACGAAATAAATACTATCACACACGTCATTCTCACGTTTTCGGTTTTCACAATATGAGGGAAAATCACAAAACCCATTTGTGACTAAAAAAAACATGTTTCCAGCTTTTAACCTATTCCATATCTATATCCCCGTAAAGAGCACAACGAGACGAAAACATACTATCACGCACGTCATCATCACGTTATCCGTTTTCCAAAAATCGGCAAAAATGTGAAAAACGCATGTTTTGACCCAAAACCCTAAGTTCACCTTTTCGACACCTACATTCCCGTAAAGAGCACAACGAGACGAAAAAAACGAATCCAAGCACGCTCTCCCAGCATGACCCGTTTTCCAAAAATCGGCAAAAATGTGAAAAACGCATTTTTAGACCCAAAACCCTAACTTCACCTTTTCGACACCGACATTCCCGTAAAGAGCACAACGAGACGAAAAAAACGAATCCAAGCACGCCCTCCTAGCATGACCCGTTTTCCGAAAATCGACAAAAATGTGAAAAATGCATGTTTTGACCCAAAACCCTAAGTTCACCTTTTCGACACCGACATTCGCGTAAATAGCACCATGAGACGAAATAAACGAATCCAAGCACGCCCTCCTAGCATGGCCCGTTTTCCAAAAATCGACAAAAATGTGAAAAACGCATTTTTTGACCCAAAACCCTAACTTCACCTTTTCGACACCGACATTCCCGTAAAGAGCATGACGAGACGAAATAAACGAATCCAAGCACGCCCTCCTAGCATGGCCCGTTTTCCGAAAATCGACAAAAATGTGAAAAATGCATTTTTTGACCCAAAACCCTAAGTTCACCTTTTCGATACCTACATTCGCGTAAATAGCACCATGAGACGAAAAAAACCAATCCAAGCACGCCCTCCTAGCATGGCCCGTTTTCCGAAAATCGACAAAAATGTGAAAAACGCATTTTTTTACCCAAAACCCTAAGTTCACCTTTTCAATACCTACATTCCCGTAAAGAGCATGACGAGACGAAAAAAACGAATCCAAGCACGCCCTCCTAGCATGGCTCTTTCCATTCCAAGGTTGCGGGGGCTCACAACTTCCTAAGTGATGCAGCTCCCCACCCCCTTACCACGTTTTTTATTTTGGGGTGAATATACTCCGTCCATAGAAAGAGAGAGTTCACCACGAGTCCTACGACACCTCATAGGTTTAAATCCGATTATTGGTTAGCGAGATAGTAAAAAGCCGATGACCTATTAGTTTTTGGGGTTTATTTCAATACATATTAAAAACATTCATTTATAAATCATCATTTAAAAAGCCCGCCCTCTTACAAAACTCCTCAAATGCGCATGCGTATAAAAAAACATTCATCGCCAAAAATGTCAAAAAACAACATGTTTACCCCAAATGGCGTTTCCCAATTCCATCCATTTTAAAAAATAACCTCACCATCACCTAGAGCGGAAAAAATACCATCTAAACGACCCCTCACTCGACCCTACTCCTCCCCCACCACCTAACCCTTTGCCAACATAGGCATACATATTCAAGCACGAGCGCGACTTGAGGAAACCAACACTACCCCACTACTCGCGAATGACCTTTTAGTTTTGGTCTTTTCATTAAATTAAGAGGCTATAGGAAAGTAGGGGACGTCACTACGAGTGCTAGGACACCCTGTATGTTCTAATCCCATGTTTGGTTAGCGAGATATCAAGTTCGGGGCCGATACGAGGAGGGTTCAAAAAGAAGTGGTGCAGCTCCCCCACTACCACACTACTGGCTGCCTACAGTAACAGGAGCTTCACAGATTACTGTATAACACATACCTAGAGCTCAGTAAGTTGGGCTGCCTACAGTAACAGGAGCTTCACAGATTACTGTATAACACATACCTAGAGCTCAGTAAGTTGGGCTGCCTACAGTAACAGGAGCTTCACAGATTACTGTATAACACATACCTAGAGCTCAGTAAGTTGGGCTGCCTACAGTAACAGGAACTTCACAGATTACTGTATAACACATACCTAGAGCTCAGTAAGTTGGGCTGCCTACAGTAACAGGAGCTTCACAGGTTACTGTATTACACATACCTAGAGCTCAGTAAGTTGGGCTGCCTACAGTAACAGGAGCTTCACAGATTACTGTATAACACATACCTAGAGCTCAGTAAGTTGGGCTGCCTACAGTAACAGGAGCTTCACAGGTTACTGTATAACACATACCTAGAGCTCGGTAAGTTGGGCTGCCTACAGTAACAGGAGCTTCACAGATTACTGTATAACACATACCTAGAGCTCAGTAAGTTGGGCTGCCTACAGTAACAGGAGCTTCACAGGTTACTGTATAACACATACCTAGAGCTCAGTAAGTTGGGTTGCCTACAGTAACAGGAGCTTCACAGGTTACTGTATAACACATACCTAGAGCTCAGTAAGTTGGGCTGCCTACAGTAACAGGAGCTTCACAGATTACTGTATAACACATACCTAGAGCTCAGTAAGTTGGGCTGCCTACAGTAACAGGAGCTTCACAGGTTACTGTATAACACATACCTAGAGCTCAGTAAGTTGGGCTGCCTACAGTAACAGGAGCTTCACAGGTTACTGTATAACACATACCTAGAGCTCAGTAAGTTGGGCTGCCTACAGTAACAGGAGCTTCACAGATTACTGTATAACACATACCTAGAGCTCAGTAAGTTGGGCTGCCTACAGTAACAGGAGCTTCACAGATTACTGTATAACACATACCTAGAGCTCGGTAAGTTGGGCTGCCTACAGTAACAGGAGCTTCACAGATTACTGTATAACACATACCTAGAGCTCAGTAAGTTGGGCTGCCTACAGTAACAGGAGCTTCACAGATTACTGTATAACACATACCTAGAGCTCAGTAAGTTGGGCTGCCTACAGTAACAGGAGCTTCACAGATTACTGTATAACACATACCTAGAGCTCAGTAAGTTGGGCTGCCTACAGTAACAGGAGCTTCACAGATTACTGTATAACACATACCTAGAGCTCAGTAAGTTGGGCTGCCTACAGTAACAGGAGCTTCACAGATTACTGTATAACACATACCTAGAGCTCGGTAAGTTGGGCTGCCTACAGTAACAGGAGCTTCACAGGTTACTGTATAACACATACCTAGAGCTCAGTAAGTTGGGCTGCCTACAGTAACAGGAGCTTCACAGGTTACTGTATAACACATACCTAGAGCTCAGTAAGTTGGGCTGCCTACAGTAACAGGAACTTCACAGATTACTGTATAACACATACCTAGAGCTCAGTAAGTTGGGCTGCCTACAGTAACAGGAGCTTCACAGGTTACTGTATAACACATACCTAGAGCTCAGTAAGTTGGGCTGCCTACAGTAACAGGAACTTCACAGATTACTGTATAACACATACCTAGAGCTCAGTAAGTTGGGCTGCCTACAGTAACAGGAGCTTCACAGATTACTGTATAACACATACCTAGAGCTCAGTAAGTTGGGCTGCCTACAGTAACAGGAGCTTCACAGATTACTGTATAACACATACCTAGAGCTCAGTAAGTTGGGCTGCCTACAGTAACAGGAGCTTCACAGATTACTGTATAACACATACCTAGAGCTCAGTAAGTTGGGCTGCCTACAGTAACAGGAGCTTCACAGATTACTGTATAACACATACCTAGAGCTCAGTAAGTTGGGCTGCCTACAGTAACAGGAGCTTCACAGATTACTGTATAACACATACCTAGAGCTCAGTAAGTTGGGCTGCCTACAGTAACAGGAACTTCACAGATTACTGTGTAACACATACCTAAGGCTCAGTAAGTTGGGCTGCCTACAGTAACAGGAGCTTCACAGATTACTGTATAACACATACCTAGAGCTCGGTAAGTTGGGCTGCCTACAGTAACAGGAACTTCACAGATTACTGTATAACACATACCTAGAGCTCGGTAAGTTGGGCTGCCTACAGTAACAGGAGCTTCACAGATTACTGTATAACACGTACCTAGAGCTCAGTAAGTTGGGCTGCCTACAGTAACAGGAGCTTCACAGATTACTGTATAACACATACCTAGAGCTCAGTAAGTTGGGCTGCCTACAGTAACAGGAGCTTCACAGATTACTGTATAACACATACCTAGAGCTCAGTAAGTTGGGCTGCCTACAGTAACAGGAGCTTCACAGGTTACTGTATAACACATACCTAGAGCTCAGTAAGTTGGGCTGCCTACAGTAACAGGAGCTTCACAGATTACTGTATAACACATACCTAGAGCTCAGTAAGTTGGGCTGCCTACAGTAACAGGAGCTTCACAGATTACTGTATAACACATACCTAGAGCTCGGTAAGTTGGGCTGCCTACAGTAACAGGAGCTTCACAGATTACTGTATAACACATACCTAGAGCTCAGTAAGTTGGGCTGCCTACAGTAACAGGAGCTTCACAGATTACTGTATAACACATACCTAGAGCTCAGTAAGTTGGGCTGCCTACAGTAACAGGAGCTTCACAGATTACTGTATAACACATACCTAGAGCTCAGTAAGTTGGGCTGCCTACAGTAACAGGAGCTTCACAGATTACTGTATAACACATACATAGAGCTCAGTAAGTTGGGCTGCCTACAGTAACAGGAGCTTCACAGATTACTGTATAACACATACCTAGAGCTCAGTAAGTTGGGCTGCCTACAGTAACAGGAGCTTCACAGATTACTGTATAACACATACCTAGAGCTCAGTAAGTTGGGCTGCCTACAGTAACAGGAGCTTCACAGATTACTGTATAACACATACCTAGAGCTCAGTAAGTTGGGCTGCCTACAGTAACAGGAGCTTCACAGATTACTGTATAACACATACCTAGAGCTCAGTAAGTTGGGCTGCCTACAGTAACAGGAGCTTCACAGATTACTGTATAACACATACCTAGAGCTCAGTAAGTTGGGCTGCCTACAGTAACAGGAGCTTCACAGATTACTGTATAACACATACCTAGAGCTCAGTAAGTTGGGCTGCCTACAGTAACAGGAGCTTCACAGATTACTGTATAACACATACCTAGAGCTCAGTAAGTTGGGCTGCCTACAGTAACAGGAGCTTCACAGGTTACTGTATAACTCATACCTAGAGCTCAGTAAGTTGGGCTGCCTACAGTAACAGGAGCTTCACAGATTACTGTATAACACATACCTAGAGCTCGGTAAGTTGGGCTGCCTACAGTAACAGGAGCTTCACAGATTACTGTATAACACATACCTAGAGCTCAGTAAGTTGGGCTGCCTACAGTAACAGGAGCTTCACAGATTACTGTATAACACATACCTAGAGCTCGGTAAGTTGGGCTGCCTACAGTAACAGGAGCTTCACAGATTACTGTATAACACATACCTAGAGCTCAGTAAGTTAGGCTGCCTACAGTAACAGGAGCTTCACAGATTACTGTATAACACATACCTAGAGCTCAGTAAGTTGGGCTGCCTACAGTAACAGGAGCTTCACAGATTACTGTATAACACATACCTAGAGCTCAGTAAGTTGGGCTGCCTACAGTAACAGGAGCTTCACAGATTACTGTATAACACATACCTAGAGCTCAGTAAGTTGGGCTGCCTACAGTAACAGGAGCTTCACAGATTACTGTATAACACGTACATAGAGCTCAGTAAGTTGGGCTGCCTACAGTAACAGGAGCTTCACAGATTACTGTATAACACATACCTAGAGCTCAGTAAGTTGGGCTGCCTACAGTAACAGGAGCTTCACAGATTACTGTATAACACATACCTAGAGCTCAGTAAGTTGGGCTGCCTACAGTAACAGGAGCTTCACAGATTACTGTATAACACATACCTAGAGCTCAGTAAGTTGGGCTGCCTACAGTAACAGGAGCTTCACAGATTACTGTATAACACATACCTAGAGCTCAGTAAGTTGGGCTGCCTACAGTAACAGGAACTTCACAGATTACTGTATAACACATACCTAGAGCTCAGTAAGTTGGGCTGCCTACAGTAACAGGAGCTTCACAGATTACTGTATAACACATACCTAGAGCTCAGTAAGTTGGGCTGCCTACAGTAACAGGAGCTTCACAGATTACTGTATAACACATACCTAGAGCTCGGTAAGTTGGGCTGCCTACAGTAACAGGAGCTTCACAGATTACTGTATAACACATACCTAGAGCTCAGTAAGTTGGGCTGCCTACAGTAACAGGAACTTCACAGATTACTGTATAACACATACCTAGAGCTCAGTAAGTTGGGCTGCCTACAGTAACAGGAGCTTCACAGATTACTGTATAACACATACCTAGAGCTCAGTAAGTTGGGCTGCCTACAGTAACAGGAACTTCACAGATTACTGTATAACACATACCTAGAGCTCAGTAAGTTGGGCTGCCTACAGTAACAGGAGCTTCACAGATTACTGTATAACACATACCTAGAGCTCGGTAAGTTGGGCTGCCTACAGTAACAGGAGCTTCACAGATTACTGTATAACACATACCTAGAGCTCAGTAAGTTGGGCTGCCTACAGTAACAGGAGCTTCACAGATTACTGTATAACACATACCTAGAGCTCAGTAAGTTGGGCTGCCTACAGTAACAGGAGCTTCACAGATTACTGTATAACACATACCTAGAGCTCAGTAAGTTGGGCTGCCTACAGTAACAGGAGCTTCACAGATTACTGTATAACACATACCTAGAGCTCAGTAAGTTGGGCTGCCTACAGTAACAGGAGCTTCACAGATTACTGTATAACACATACCTAGAGCTCAGTAAGTTGGGCTGCCTACAGTAACAGGAGCTTCACAGATTACTGTATAACACATACCTAGAGCTCGGTAAGTTGGGCTGCCTACAGTAACAGGAGCTTCACAGATTACTGTATAACACATACCTAGAGCTCAGTAAGTTGGGCTGCCTACAGTAACAGGAGCTTCACAGATTACTGTATAACACATACCTAGAGCTCGGTAAGTTGGGCTGCCTACAGTAACAGGAGCTTCACAGATTACTGTATAACACATACCTAGAGCTCAGTAAGTTGGGCTGCCTACAGTAACAGGAGCTTCACAGATTACTGTATAACACATACCTAGAGCTCAGTAAGTTGGGCTGCCTACAGTAACAGGAGCTTCACAGATTACTGTATAACACATACCTAGAGCTCAGTAAGTTGGGCTGCCTACAGTAACAGGAGCTTCACAGATTACTGTATAACACATACCTAGAGCTCAGTAAGTTGGGCTGCCTACAGTAACAGGAGCTTCACAGATTACTGTATAACACATACCTAGAGCTCAGTAAGTTGGGCTGCCTACAGTAACAGGAGCTTCACAGATTACTGTATAACACATACCTAGAGCTCAGTAAGTTGGGCTGCCTACAGTAACAGGAGCTTCACAGATTACTGTATAACACATACCTAGAGCTCAGTAAGTTGGGCTGCCTACAGTAACAGGAACTTCACAGATTACTGTATAACACATACCTAGAGCTCAGTAAGTTGAGCTGCCTACAGTAACAGGAGCATCACAGATTACTGTATAACACATACCTAGAGCTCGGTAAGTTGGGCTGCCTACAGTAACAGGAGCTTCACAGATTACTGTATAACACATACCTAGAGCTCAGTAAGTTGGGCTGCCTACAGTAACAGGAGCTTCACAGATTACTGTATAACACATACCTAGAGCTCAGTAAGTTGGGCTGCCTACAGTAACAGGAGCTTCACAGATTACTGTATAACACATACCTAGAGCTCAGTAAGTTGGGCTGCCTACAGTAACAGGAGCTTCACAGATTACTGTATAACACATACCTAGAGCTCAGTAAGTTGGGCTGCCTACAGTAACAGGAACTTCACAGATTACTGTATAACACATACCTAGAGCTCAGTAAGTTGGGCTGCCTACAGTAACAGGAGCTTCACAGATTACTGTATAACACATACCTAGAGCTCAGTAAGTTGGGCTGCCTACAGTAACAGGAGCTTCACAGATTACTGTATAACACATACCTAGAGCTCGGTAAGTTGGGCTGCCTACAGTAACAGGAGCTTCACAGATTACTGTATAACACATACCTAGAGCTCAGTAAGTTGGGCTGCCTACAGTAACAGGAGCTTCACAGATTACTGTATAACTCATACCTAGAGCTCAGTAAGTTGGGCTGCCTACAGTAACAGGAACTTCACAGATTACTGTATAACACATACCTAGAGCTCAGTAAGTTGGGCTGCCTACAGTAACAGGAGCTTCACAGATTACTGTATAACACATACCTAGAGCTCAGTAAGTTGGGCTGCCTACAGTAACAGGAGCTTCACAGATTACTGTATAACACGTACCTACAGCTCAGTAAGTTGGGCTGCCTACAGTAACAGGAGCTTCACAGATTACTGTATAACACGTACCTACAGCTCAGTAAGTTGGGCTGCCTACAGTAACAGGAGCTTCACAGATTACTGTATAACACATACCTAGAGCTCAGTAAGTTGGGCTGCCTACAGTAACAGGAGCTTCACAGATTACTGTATAACACATACCTAGAGCTCAGTAAGTTGGGCTGCCTACAGTAACAGGAGCTTCACAGATTACTGTATAACACATACCTAGAGCTCAGTAAGTTGGGCTGCCTACAGTAACAGGAGCTTCACAGATTACTGTATAACACATACCTAGAGCTCAGTAAGTTGGGCTGCCTACAGTAACAGGAGCTTCACAGATTACTGTATAACACATACCTAGAGCTCAGTAAGTTGGGCTGCCTACAGTAACAGGAGCTTCACAGATTACTGTATAACACATACCTAGAGCTCAGTAAGTTGGGCTGCCTACAGTAACAGGAGCTTCACAGATTACTGTATAACACATACCTAGAGCTCAGTAAGTTGGGCTGCCTACAGTAACAGGAGCTTCACAGATTACTGTATAACACATACCTAGAGCTCAGTAAGTTGGGCTGCCTACAGTAACAGGAGCTTCACAGATTACTGTATAACACATACCTAGAGCTCAGTAAGTTGGGCTGCCTACAGTAACAGGAGCTTCACAGGTTACTGTATAACACATACCTAGAGCTCAGTAAGTTGGGCTGCCTACAGTAACAGGAGCTTCACAGATTACTGTATAACACATACCTAGAGCTCGGTAAGTTGGGCTGCCTACAGTTACAGGAGCTTCACAGATTACTGTATAACACATACCTAGAGCTCAGTAAGTTGGGCTGCCTACAGTAACAGGAGCTTCACAGATTACTGTATAACACATACCTAGAGCTCAGTAAGTTGGGCTGCCTACAGTAACAGGAACTTCACAGGTTACTGTATAACACATACCTAGAGCTCAGTAAGTTGGGCTGCCTACAGTAACAGGAGCTTCACAGATTACTGTATAACACATACCTAGAGCTCAGTAAGTTGGGCTGCCTACAGTAACAGGAACTTCACAGATTACTGTATAACACATACCTACAGCTCAGTAAGTTGGGCTGCATACAGTAACAGGAGCTTCACAGATTACTGTATAACACATACCTAGAGCTCAGTAAGTTGGGCTGCCTACAGTAACAGGAGCTTCACAGATTACTGTATAACACATACCTAGAGCTCAGTAAGTTGGGCTGCCTACAGTAACAGGAGCTTCACAGATTACTGTATAACACATACCTAGAGCTCAGTAAGTTGGGCTGCCTACAGTAACAGGAACTTCACAGATTACTGTATAACACATACCTAGAGCTCAGTAAGTTGGGCTGCCTACAGTAACAGGAGCTTCACAGATTACTGTATAACACATACCTAGAGCTCAGTAAGTTGGGCTGCCTACAGTAACAGGAGCTTCACAGATTACTGTATAACACATACCTAGAGCTCAGTAAGTTGGGCTGCCTACAGTAACAGGAGCTTCACAGATTACTGTATAACACATACCTAGAGCTCAGTAAGTTGGGCTGCCTACAGTAACAGGAGCTTCACAGATTACTGTATAACACATACCTAGAGCTCAGTAAGTTGGGCTGCCTACAGTAACAGGAGCTTCACAGATTACTGTATAACACATACCTAGAGCTCAGTAAGTTGGGCTGCCTACAGTAACAGGAGCTTCACAGATTACTGTATAACACGTACCTAGAGCTCAGTAAGTTGGGCTGCCTACAGTAACAGGAGCTTCACAGATTACTGTATAACACATACCTAGAGCTCAGTAAGTTGGGCTGCCTACAGTAACAGGAGCTTCACAGATTACTGTATAACACATACCTAGAGCTCAGTAAGTTGGGCTGCCTACAGTAACAGGAGCTTCACAGATTACTGTATAACACATACCTAGAGCTCGGTAAGTTGGGCTGCCTACAGTAACAGGAGCTTCACAGGTTACTGTATAACACATACCTAGAGCTCAGTAAGTTGGGCTGCCTACAGTAACAGGAGCTTCACAGATTACTGTATAACACATACCTAGAGCTCAGTAAGTTGGGCTGCCTACAGTAACAGGAGCTTCACAGATTACTGTATAACACATACCTAGAGCTCAGTAAGTTGGGCTGCCTACAGTAACAGGAACTTCACAGATTACTGTATAACACATACCTAGAGCTCAGTAAGTTGGGCTGCCTACAGTAACAGGAGCTTCACAGATTACTGTATAACACATACCTAGAGCTCAGTAAGTTGGGCTGCCTACAGTAACAGGAACTTCACAGATTACTGTATAACACATACCTAGAGCTCAGTAAGTTGGGCTGCCTACAGTAACAGGAGCTTCACAGATTACTGTATAACACATACCTAGAGCTCAGTAAGTTGGGCTGCCTACAGTAACAGGAGCTTCACAGATTACTGTATAACACATACCTAGAGCTCAGTAAGTTGGGCTGCCTACAGTAACAGGAGCTTCACAGATTACTGTATAACACATACCTAGAGCTCAGTAAGTTGGGCTGCCTACAGTAACAGGAGCTTCACAGATTACTGTATAACACATACCTAGAGCTCAGTAAGTTGGGCTGCCTACAGTAACAGGAGCTTCACAGATTACTGTATAACACATACCTAGAGCTCAGTAAGTTGGGCTGCCTACAGTAACAGGAGCTTCACAGATTACTGTATAACACATACCTAGAGCTCAGTAAGTTGGGCTGCCTACAGTAACAGGAGCTTCACAGATTACTGTATAACACATACCTAGAGCTCAGTAAGTTGGGCTGCCTACAGTAACAGGAGCTTCACAGGTTACTGTATAACACATACCTAGAGCTCAGTAAGTTGGGCTGCCTACAGTAACAGGAGCTTCACAGATTACTGTATAACACATACCTAGAGCTCAGTAAGTTGGGCTGCCTACAGTAACAGGAGCTTCACAGATTACTGTATAACACATACCTAGAGCTCAGTAAGTTGGGCTGCCTACAGTAACAGGAGCTTCACAGATTACTGTATAACACATACCTAGAGCTCAGTAAGTTGGGCTGCCTACAGTAACAGGAACTTCACAGATTACTGTATAACACATACCTAGAGCTCAGTAAGTTGGGCTGCCTACAGTAACAGGAGCTTCACAGATTACTGTATAACACATACCTAGAGCTCAGTAAGTTGGGCTGCCTACAGTAACAGGAGCTTCACAGATTACTGTATAACACATACCTAGAGCTCAGTAAGTTGGGCTGCCTACAGTAACAGGAGCTTCACAGATTACTGTATAACACATACCTAGAGCTCAGTAAGTTGGGCTGCCTACAGTAACAGGAGCTTCACAGGTTACTGTATAACACATACCTAGAGCTCAGTAAGTTGGGCTGCCTACAGTAACAGGAGCTTCACAGATTACTGTATAACACATACCTAGAGCTCAGTAAGTTGGGCTGCCTACAGTAACAGGAGCTTCACAGATTACTGTATAACACATACCTAGAGCTCAGTAAGTTGGGCTGCCTACAGTAACAGGAGCTTCACAGATTACTGTATAACACATACCTAGAGCTCAGTAAGTTGGGCTGCCTACAGTAACAGGAGCTTCACAGATTATTGTATAACACATACCTAGAGCTCAGTAAGTTGGGCTGCCTACAGTAACAGGAGCTTCACAGATTACTGTATAACTCATACCTAGAGCTCAGTAAGTTGGGCTGCCTACAGTAACAGGAGCTTCACAGATTACTGTATAACACATACCTAGAGCTCAGTAAGTTGGGCTGCCTACAGTAACAGGAGCTTCACAGATTACTGTATAACACATACCTAGAGCTCAGTAAGTTGGGCTGCCTACAGTAACAGGAGCTTCACAGATTACTGTATAACACATACCTAGAGCTCAGTAAGTTGGGCTGCCTACAGTAACAGGAGCTTCACAGGTTACTGTATAACACGTACCTAGAGCTCAGTAAGTTGGGCTGCCTACAGTAACAGGAGCTTCACAGATTACTGTATAACACATACCTAGAGCTCAGTAAGTTGGGCTGCCTACAGTAACAGGAACTTCACAGATTACTGTATAACACATACCTAGAGCTCAGTAAGTTGGGCTGCCTACAGTAACAGGAGCTTCACAGATTACTGTATAACACATACCTAGAGCTCAGTAAGTTGGGCTGCCTACAGTAACAGGAGCTTCACAGATTACTGTATAACACATACCTAGAGCTCAGTAAGTTGGGCTGCCTACAGTAACAGGAGCTTCACAGATTACTGTATAACACATACCTAGAGCTCAGTAAGTTGGGCTGCCTACAGTAACAGGAGCTTCACAGATTACTGTATAACACATACCTAGAGCTCAGTAAGTTGGGCTGCCTACAGTAACAAGAGCTTCACAGATTACTGTATAACACATACCTAGAGCTCAGTAAGTTGGGCTGCCTACAGTAACAGGAACTTCACAGATTACTGTATAACACATACCTAGAGCTCAGTAAGTTGGGCTGCCTACAGTAACAGGAGCTTCACAGATTACTGTATAACACATACCTAGAGCTCAGTAAGTTGGGCTGCCTACAGTAACAGGAGCTTCACAGATTACTGTATAACACATACCTAGAGCTCAGTAAGTTGGGCTGCCTACAGTAACAGGAGCTTCACAGATTACTGTATAACACATACCTAGAGCTCAGTAAGTTGGGCTGCCTACAGTAACAGGAACTTCACAGATTACTGTATAACACATACCTAGAGCTCAGTAAGTTGGGCTGCCTACAGTAACAGGAGCTTCACAGATTACTGTATAACACATACCTAGAGCTCAGTAAGTTGGGCTGCCTACAGTAACAGGAGCTTCACAGATTATTGTATAACACATACCTAGAGCTCAGTAAGTTGGGCTGCCTACAGTAACAGGAGCTTCACAGATTACTGTATAACACATACCTAGAGCTCAGTAAGTTGGGCTGCCTACAGTAACAGGAGCTTCACAGATTACTGTATAACACATACCTAGAGCTCAGTAAGTTGGGCTGCCTACAGTAACAGGAGCTTCACAGATTACTGTATAACACATACCTAGAGCTCAGTAAGTTGGGCTGCCTACAGTAACAGGAGCTTCACAGATTACTGTATAACACGTACCTAGAGCTCAGTAAGTTGGGCTGCCTACAGTAACAGGAGCTTCACAGATTACTGTATAACACATACCTAGAGCTCAGTAAGTTGGGCTGCCTACAGTAACAGGAGCTTCACAGATTACTGTATAACACATACCTAGAGCTCAGTAAGTTGGGCTGCCTACAGTAACAGGAGCTTCACAGATTACTGTATAACACATACCTAGAGCTCAGTAAGTTGGGCTGCCTACAGTAACAGGAACTTCACAGATTACTGTATAACACATACCTAGAGCTCAGTAAGTTGGGCTGCCTACAGTAACAGGAGCTTCACAGATTACTGTATAACACATACCTAGAGCTCAGTAAGTTGGGCTGCCTACAGTAACAGGAGCTTCACAGATTACTGTATAACACATACCTAGAGCTCAGTAAGTTGGGCTGCCTACAGTAACAGGAGCTTCACAGATTACTGTATAACACATACCTAGAGCTCAGTAAGTTGGGCTGCCTACAGTAACAGGAGCTTCACAGATTACTGTATAACACATACCTAGAGCTCAGTAAGTTGGGCTGCCTACAGTAACAGGAGCTTCACAGATTACTGTATAACACATACCTAGAGCTCAGTAAGTTGGGCTGCCTACAGTAACAGGAGCTTCACAGATTACTGTATAACACATACCTAGAGCTCAGTAAGTTGGGCTGCCTACAGTAACAGGAGCTTCACAGATTACTGTATAACACATACCTAGAGCTCAGTAAGTTGGGCTGCCTACAGTAACAGGAGCTTCACAGATTACTGTATAACACATACCTAGAGCTCAGTAAGTTGGGCTGCCTACAGTAACAGGAGCTTCACAGATTACTGTATAACACATACCTAGAGCTCACTAAGTTGGGCTGCCTACAGTAACAGGAGCTTCACAGATTACTGTATAACACATACCTAGAGCTCAGTAAGTTGGGCTGCCTACAGTAACAGGAGCTTCACAGATTACTGTATAACACATACCTAGAGCTCAGTAAGTTGGGCTGCCTACAGTAACAGGAGCTTCACAGATTACTGTATAACACATACCTACAGCTCAGTAAGTTGGGCTGCCTACAGTAACAGGAGCTTCACAGATTACTGTATAACACATACCTAGAGCTCAGTAAGTTGGGCTGCCTACAGTAACAGGAGCTTCACAGATTACTGTATAACACGTACCTACAGCTCAGTAAGTTGGGCTGCCTACAGTAACAGGAGCTTCACAGATTACTGTATAACACATACCTAGAGCTCAGTAAGTTGGGCTGCCTACAGTAACAGGAGCTTCACAGATTACTGTATAACACATACCTAGAGCTCAGTAAGTTGGGCTGCCTACAGTAACAGGAGCTTCACAGATTACTGTATAACACATACCTAGAGCTCAGTAAGTTGGGCTGCCTACAGTAACAGGAGCTTCACAGGTTACTGTATAACACATACCTAGAGCTCAGTAAGTTGGGCTGCCTACAGTAACAGGAGCTTCACAGATTACTGTATAACACATACCTAGAGCTCAGTAAGTTGGGCTGCCTACAGTAACAGGAGCTTCACAGATTACTGTATAACACATACCTAGAGCTCAGTAAGTTGGGCTGCCTACAGTAACAGGAGCTTCACAGATTACTGTATAACACATACCTAGAGCTCAGTAAGTTGGGCTGCCTACAGTAACAGGAGCTTCACAGATTACTGTATAACACATACCTAGAGCTCAGTAAGTTGGGCTGCCTACAGTAACAGGAGCTTCACAGATTACTGTATAACACATACCTAGAGCTCAGTAAGTTGGGCTGCCTACAGTAACAGGAGCTTCACAGATTACTGTATAACACATACCTAGAGCTCAGTAAGTTGGGCTGCCTACAGTAACAGGAGCTTCACAGATTACTGTATAACACATACCTACAGCTCAGTAAGTTGGGCTGCCTACAGTAACAGGAGCTTCACAGATTACTGTATAACACATACCTAGAGCTCAGTAAGTTGGGCTACCTACAGTAACAGGAGCTTCACAGATTACTGTATAACACGTACCTACAGCTCAGTAAGTTGGGCTGCCTACAGTAACAGGAGCTTCACAGGTTACTGTATAACACATACCTAGAGCTCAGTAAGTTGGGCTGCCTACAGTAACAGGAGCTTCACAGATTACTGTATAACACATACCTAGAGCTCAGTAAGTTGGGCTGCCTACAGTAACAGGAGCTTCACAGATTACTGTATAACACATACCTAGAGCTCGGTAAGTTGGGCTGCCTACAGTAACAGGAGCTTCACAGATTACTGTATAACACATACCTAGAGCTCGGTAAGTTGGGCTCCCTACAGTAACAGGAGCTTCACAGATTACTGTATAACACATACCTAGAGCTCAGTAAGTTGGGCTGCCTACAGTAACAGGAGCTTCACAGATTACTGTATAACACATACCTAGAGCTCAATAAGTTGGGCTGCCTACAGTAACAGGAGCTTCACAGATTACTGTATAACACATACCTAGAGCTCAGTAAGTTGGGCTGCCTACAGTAACAGGAACTTCACAGATTACTGTATAACACATACCTAGAGCTCAGTAAGTTGGGCTGCCTACAGTAACAGGAGCTTCACAGATTACTGTATAACACATACCTAGAGCTCAGTAAGTTGGGCTGCCTACAGTAACAGGAGCTTCACAGATTACTGTATAACACATACCTAGAGCTCAGTAAGTTGGGCTGCCTACAGTAACAGGAGCTTCACAGGTTACTGTATAACACATACCTACAGCTCAGTAAGTTGGGCTGCCTACAGTAACAGGAGCTTCACAGATTACTGTATAACACATACCTAGAGCTCAGTAAGTTGGGCTGCCTACAGTAACAGGAGCTTCACAGATTACTGTATAACACATACCTAGAGCTCAGTAAGTTGGGCTGCCTACAGTAACAGGAACTTCACAGATTACTGTATAACACATACCTAGAGCTCAGTAAGTTGGGCTGCCTACAGTAACAGGAGCTTCACAGATTACTGTATAACTCATACCTAGAGCTCAGTAAGTTGGGCTGCCTACAGTAACAGGAGCTTCACAGATTACTGTATAACACATACCTAGAGCTCAGTAAGTTGGGCTGCCTACAGTAACAGGAGCTTCACAGATTACTGTATAACACATACCTAGAGCTCAGTAAGTTGGGCTGCCTACAGTAACAGGAGCTTCACAGGTTACTGTATAACACATACCTAGAGCTCAGTAAGTTGGGCTGCCTACAGTAACAGGAGCTTCACAGATTACTGTATAACACATACCTAGAGCTCAGTAAGTTGGGCTGCCTACAGTAACAGGAACTTCACAGATTACTGTATAACACATACCTAGAGCTCAGTAAGTTGGGCTGCCTACAGTAACAGGAGCTTCACAGGTTACTGTATAACACATACCTAGAGCTCAGTAAGTTGGGCTGCCTACAGTAACAGGAGCTTCACAGGTTACTGTATAACACATACCTAGAGCTCAGTAAGTTGGGCTGCCTACAGTAACAGGAGCTTCACAGATTACTGTATAACACATACCTAGAGCTCAGTAAGTTGGGCTGCCTACAGTAACAGGAGCTTCACAGATTACTGTATAACACATACCTAGAGCTCAGTAAGTTGGGCTGCCTACAGTAACAGGAGCTTCACAGGTTACTGTATAACACATACCTAGAGCTCAGTAAGTTGGGCTGCCTACAGTAACAGGAGCTTCACAGATTACTGTATAACACATACCTAGAGCTCAGTAAGTTGGGCTGCCTACAGTAACAGGAGCTTCACAGATTACTGTATAACATATACCTAGAGCTCGGTAAGTTGGGCTGCCTACAGTAACAGGAACTTCACAGATTACTGTATAACACATACCTAGAGCTCAGTAAGTTGGGCTGCCTACAGTAACAGGAGCTTCACAGATTACTGTATAACACATACCTAGAGCTCAGTAAGTTGGGCTGCCTACAGTAACAGGAGCTTCACAGATTACTGTATAACACATACCTAGAGCTCAGTAAGTTGGGCTGCCTACAGTAACAGGAGCTTCACAGATTACTGTATAACACATACCTAGAGCTCAGTAAGTTGGGCTGCCTACAGTAACAGGAGCTTCACAGATTACTGTATAACACATACCTACAGCTCAGTAAGTTGGGCTGCCTACAGTAACAGGAGCTTCACAGATTACTGTATAACACATACCTAGAGCTCAGTAAGTTGGGCTGCCTACAGTAACAGGAGCTTCACAGATTACTGTATAACACATACCTAGAGCTCAGTAAGTTGGGCTGCCTACAGTAACAGGAGCTTCACAGATTACTGTATAACACATACCTAGAGCTCAGTAAGTTGGGCTGCCTACAGTAACAGGAGCTTCACAGATTACTGTATAACACATACCTAGAGCTCAGTAAGTTGGGCTGCCTACAGTAACAGGAGCTTCACAGATTACTGTATAACACATACCTAGAGCTCAGTAAGTTGGGCTGCCTACAGTAACAGGAGCTTCACAGATTACTGTATAACACATACCTAGAGCTCAGTAAGTTGGGCTGCCTACAGTAACAGGAACTTCACAGATTACTGTATAACACATACCTAGAGCTCAGTAAGTTGGGCTGCCTACAGTAACAGGAGCTTCACAGGTTACTGTATAACACATACCTAGAGCTCAGTAAGTTGGGCTGCCTACAGTAACAGGAGCTTCACAGATTACTGTATAACACATACCTAGAGCTCAGTAAGTTGGGCTGCCTACAGTAACAGGAGCTTCACAGATTACTGTATAACACATACCTAGAGCTCAATAAGTTGGGCTGCCTACAGTAACAGGAGCTTCACAGATTACTGTATAACTCATACCTAGAGCTCAGTAAGTTGGGCTGCCTACAGTAACAGGAGCTTCACAGGTTACTGTATAACACATACCTAGAGCTCAGTAAGTTGGGCTGCCTACAGTAACAGGAGCTTCACAGATTACTGTATAACACATACCTAGAGCTCAGTAAGTTGGGCTGCCTACAGTAACAGGAGCTTCACAGATTACTGTATAACACATACCTAGAGCTCAGTAAGTTGGGCTGCCTACAGTAACAGGAGCTTCACAGATTACTGTATAACACATACCTAGAGCTCAGTAAGTTGGGCTGCCTACAGTAACAGGAGCTTCACAGATTACTGTATAACACATACCTAGAGCTCAGTAAGTTGGGCTGCCTACAGTAACAGGAGCTTCACAGATTACTGTATAACACATACCTAGAGCTCAGTAAGTTGGGCTGCCTACAGTAACAGGAGCTTCACAGATTACTGTATAACACATACCTAGAGCTCAGTAAGTTGGGCTGCCTACAGTAACAGGAGCTTCACAGATTACTGTTTAACACATACCTAGAGCTCAGTAAGTTGGGCTGCCTACAGTAACAGGAGCTTCACAGATTACTGTATAACACATACCTAGAGCTCAGTAAGTTGGGCTGCCTACAGTAACAGGAGCTTCACAGATTACTGTATAAAACATACCTAGAGCTCAGTAAGTTGGGCTGCCTACAGTAACAGGAGCTTCACAGATTACTGTATAACACATACCTAGAGCTCAGTAAGTTGGGCTGCCTACAGTAACAGGAGCTTCACAGATTACTGTATAAAACATACCTAGAGCTCAGTAAGTTGGGCTGCCTACAGTAACAGGAGCTTCACAGATTACTGTATAACACATACCTAGAGCTCGGTAAGTTGGGCTGCCTACAGTAACAGGAGCTTCACAGATTACTGTATAACACGTACCTAGAGCTCAGTAAGTTGGGCTGCCTACAGTAACAGGAGCTTCACAGATTACTGTATAACACATACCTAGAGCTCAGTAAGTTGGGCTGCCTACAGTAACAGGAGCTTCACAGATTACTGTATAACACATACCTAGAGCTCAGTAAGTTGGGCTGCCTACAGTAACAGGAACTTCACAGATTACTGTATAACACATACCTAGAGCTCAGTAAGTTGGGCTGCCTACAGTAACAGGAGCTTCACAGATCACTGTATAACACATACCTAGAGCTCAGTAAGTTGGGCTGCCTACAGTAACAGGAGCTTCACAGATTACTGTATAACACATACCTAGAGCTCAGTAAGTTGGGCTGCCTACAGTAACAGGAGCTTCACAGGTTACTGTATAACACATACCTAGAGCTCAGTAAGTTGGGCTGCCTACAGTAACAGGAGCTTCACAGATTACTGTATAACACATACCTAGAGCTCAGTAAGTTGGGCTGCCTACAGTAACAGGAGCTTCACAGATTACTGTATAACACATACCTACAGCTCAGTAAGTTGGGCTGCCTACAGTAACAGGAACTTCACAGATTACTGTATAACACATACCTAGAGCTCAGTAAGTTGGGCTGCCTACAGTAACAGGAGCTTCACAGATTACTGTATAACACATACCTAGAGCTCAGTAAGTTGGGCTGCCTACAGTAACAGGAGCTTCACAGATTACTGTATAACACATACCTAGAGCTCAGTAAGTTGGGCTGCCTACAGTAACAGGAGCTTCACAGGTTACTGTATAACACATACCTAGAGCTCAGTAAGTTGGGCTGCCTACAGTAACAGGAGCTTCACAGATTACTGTATAACACATACCTAGAGCTCAGTAAGTTGGGCTGCCCACAGTAACAGGAGCTTCACAGATTACTGTATAACACATACCTAGAGCTCAGTAAGTTGGGCTGCCTACAGTAACAGGAGCTTCACAGATTACTGTATAACACATACCTAGAGCTCAGTAAGTTGGGCTGCCTACAGTAACAGGAGCTTCACAGATTACTGTATAACACATACCTAGAGCTCAGTAAGTTGGGCTGCCTACAGTAACAGGAGCTTCACAGATTACTGTATAACACATACCTACAGCTCAGTAAGTTGGGCTGCCTACAGTAACAGGAACTTCACAGATTACTGTATAACACATACCTAGAGCTCAGTAAGTTGGGCTGCCTACAGTAACAGGAGCTTCACAGATTACTGTATAACACATACCTAGAGCTCAGTAAGTTGGGCTGCCTACAGTAACAGGAGCTTCACAGATTACTGTATAACACATACCTAGAGCTCAGTAAGTTGGGCTGCCCACAGTAACAGGAGCTTCACAGATTACTGTATAACACATACCTAGAGCTCAGTAAGTTGGGCTGCCTACAGTAACAGGAGCTTCACAGATTACTGTATAACACATACCTAGAGCTCAGTAAGTTGGGCTGCCTACAGTAACAGGAGCTTCACAGATTACTGTATAACACATACCTAGAGCTCAGTAAGTTGGGCTGCCTACAGTAACAGGAGCTTCACAGATTACTGTATAACACATACCTAGAGCTCAGTAAGTTGGGCTGCCTACAGTAACAGGAACTTCACAGATTACTGTATAACACATACCTACAGCTCAGTAAGTTGGGCTGCCTACAGTAACAGGAGCTTCACAGGTTACTGTATAACACATACCTAGAGCTCAGTAAGTTGGGCTGCCTACAGTAACAGGAGCTTCACAGATTACTGTATAACACATACCTAGAGCTCAGTAAGTAGGGCTGCCTACAGTAACAGGAGCTTCACAGATTACTGTATAACACATACCTAGAGCTCAGTAAGTTGGGCTGCCTACAGTAACAGGAGCTTCACAGATTACTGTATAACACATACCTAGAGCTCAGTAAGTTGGGCTGCCTACAGTAACAGGAGCTTCACAGATTACTGTATAACACATACCTACAGATCGGTAAGTTGGGCTGCCTACAGTAACAGGAGCTTCACAGATTACTGTATAACACATACCTAGAGCTCAGTAAGTTGGGCTGCCTACAGTAACAGGAACTTCACAGATTACTGTATAACACATACCTAGAGCTCAGTAAGTTGGGCTGCCTACAGTAACAGGAGCTTCACAGATTACTGTATAACACATACCTAGAGCTCAGTAAGTTGGGCTGCCTACAGTAACAGGAGCTTCACAGATTACTGTATAACACATACCTAGAGCTCAGTAAGTTGGGCTGCCTACAGTAACAGGAGCTTCACAGATTACTGTATAACACATACCTAGAGCTCAGTAAGTTGGGCTGCCTACAGTAACAGGAGCTTCACAGATTACTGTATAACACATACCTAGAGCTCAGTAAGTTGGGCTGCCTACAGTAACAGGAGCTTCACAGATTACTGTATAACACATACCTAGAGCTCAGTAAGTTGGGCTGCCTACAGTAACAGGAGCTTCACAGATTACTGTATAACACATACCTAGAGCTCAGTAAGTTGGGCTGCCTACAGTAACAGGAGCTTCACAGGTTACTGTATAACACATACCTAGAGCTCGGTAAGTTGGGCTGCCTACAGTAACAGGAGCTTCACAGATTACTGTATAACACATACCTAGAGCTCAGTAAGTTGGGCTGCCTACAGTAACAGGAACTTCACAGATTACTGTATAACACATACCTAGAGCTCAGTAAGTTGGGCTGCCTACAGTAACAGGAGCTTCACAGATTACTGTATAACACATACCTAGAGCTCAGTAAGTTGGGCTGCCTACAGTAACAGGAGCTTCACAGATTACTGTATAACACATACCTAGAGCTCGGTAAGTTGGGCTGCCTACAGTAACAGGAGCTTCACAGATAACTGTATAACACATACCTAGAGCTCGGTAAGTTGGGCTGCCTACAGTAACAGGAGCTTCACAGGTTACTGTATAACACATACCTAGAGCTCGGTAAGTTGGGCTGCCTACAGTAACAGGAGCTTCACAGATTACTGTATAACACATACCTAGAGCTCAGTAAGTTGGGCTGCCTACAGTAACAGGAGCTTCACAGATTACTGTATAACACATACCTAGAGCTCAGTAAGTTGGGCTGCCTACAGTAACAGGAGCTTCACAGATTACTGTATAACACATACCTAGAGCTCGGTAAGTTGGGCTGCCTACAGTAACAGGAGCTTCACAGATTACTGTATAACACATACCTAGAGCTCAGTAAGTTGGGCTGCCTACAGTAACAGGAGCTTCACAGATTACTGTATAACACATACCTAGAGCTCAGTAAGTTGGGCTGCCTACAGTAACAGGAGCTTCACAGATTACTGTATAACACATACCTAGAGCTCAGTAAGTTGGGCTGCCTACAGTAACAGGAGCTTCACAGATTACTGTATAACACATACCTAGAGCTCAGTAAGTTGGGCTGCCTACAGTAACAGGAGCTTCACAGATTACTGTATAACACATACCTAGAGCTCAGTAAGTTGGGCTGCCTACAGTAACAGGAGCTTCACAGATTACTGTATAACACATACCTAGAGCTCAGTAAGTTGGGCTGCCTACAGTAACAGGAGCTTCACAGGTTACTGTATAACACATACCTACAGCTCAGTAAGTTGGGCTGCCTACAGTAACAGGAGCTTCACAGATTACTGTATAACACATACCTAGAGCTCAGTAAGTTGGGCTGCCTACAGTAACAGGAGCTTCACAGATTACTGTATAACACGTACCTAGAGCTCAGTAAGTTGGGCTGCCTACAGTAACAGGAGCTTCACAGATTACTGTATAACACATACCTAGAGCGCAGTAAGTTGGGCTGCCTACAGTAACAGGAGCTTCACAGATTACTGTATAACACATACCTAGAGCTCAGTAAGTTGGGCTGCCTACAGTAACAGGAGCTTCACAGATTACTGTATAACACATACCTAGAGCTCAGTAAGTTGGGCTGCCTACAGTAACAGGAGCTTCACAGATTACTGTATAACACATACCTAGAGCTCAGTAAGTTGGGCTGCCTACAGTAACAGGAGCTTCACAGATTACTGTATAACACATACCTAGAGCTCAGTAAGTTGGGCTGCCTACAGTAACAGGAGCTTCACAGATTACTGTATAACACATACCTAGAGCTCAGTAAGTTGGGCTGCCTACAGTAACAGGAGCTTCACAGATTACTGTATAACACGTACCTACAGCTCAGTAAGTTGGGCTGCCTACAGTAACAGGAGCTTCACAGATTACTGTATAACACATACCTAGAGCTCAGTAAGTTGGGCTGCCTACAGTAACAGGAGCTTCACAGATTACTGTATAACACATACCTAGAGCTCAGTAAGTTGGGCTGCCTACAGTAACAGGAGCTTCACAGATTACTGTATAACACGTACCTAGAGCTCAGTAAGTTGGGCTGCCTACAGTAACAGGAGCTTCACAGATTACTGTATAACACATACCTAGAGCTCAGTAAGTTGGGCTGCCTACAGTAACAGGAGCTTCACAGATTACTGTATAACACATACCTAGAGCTCAGTAAGTTGGGCTGCCTACAGTAACAGGAGCTTCACAGATTACTGTATAACACATACCTAGAGCTCAGTAAGTTGGGCTGCCTACAGTAACAGGAGCTTCACAGATTACTGTATAACACATACCTAGAGCTCAGTAAGTTGGGCTGCCTACAGTAACAGGAGCTTCACAGATTACTGTATAACACATACCTAGAGCTCAGTAAGTTGGGCTGCCTACAGTAACAGGAGCTTCACAGATTACTGTATAACACATACCTAGAGCTCAGTAAGTTGGGCTGCCTACAGTAACAGGAGCTTCACAGATTACTGTATAACACGTACCTAGAGCTCAGTAAGTTGGGCTGCCTACAGTAACAGGAGCTTCACAGATTACTGTATAACACGTACCTACAGCTCAGTAAGTTGGGCTGCCTACAGTAACAGGAGCTTCACAGATTACTGTATAACACGTACCTAGAGCTCAGTAAGTTGGGCTGCCTACAGTAACAGGAGCTTCACAGATTACTGTATAACTCATACCTAGAGCTCAGTAAGTTGGGCTGCCTACAGTAACAGGAGCTTCACAGATTACTGTATAACACATACCTAGAGCTCAGTAAGTTGGGCTGCCTACAGTAACAGGAGCTTCACAGATTACTGTATAACACATACCTAGAGCTCAGTAAGTTGGGCTGCCTACAGTAACAGGAGCTTCACAGGTTACTGTATAACACATACCTAGAGCTCAGTAAGTTGGGCTGCCTACAGTAACAGGAGCTTCACAGATTACTGTATAACACATACCTAGAGCTCAGTAAGTTGGGCTGCATACAGTAACAGGAGCTTCACAGATTACTGTATAACACATACCTAGAGCTCAGTAAGTTGGGCTGCCTACAGTAACAGGAGCTTCACAGATTACTGTATAACACATACCTAGAGCTCAGTAAGTTGGGCTGCCTACAGTAACAGGAGCTTCACAGATTACTGTATAACACGTACCTAGAGCTCAGTAAGTTGGGCTGCCTACAGTAACAGGAGCTTCACAGATTACTGTATAACACATACCTAGAGCTCAGTAAGTTGGGCTGCCTACAGTAACAGGAGCTTCACAGATTACTGTATAACACATACCTAGAGCTCAGTAAGTTGGGCTGCCTACAGTAACAGGAGCTTCACAGATTACTGTATAACACGTACCTAGAGCTCAGTAAGTTGGGCTGCCTACAGTAACAGGAGCTTCACAGATTACTGTATAACACATACCTAGAGCTCAGTAAGTTGGGCTACCTACAGTAACAGGAGCTTCACAGATTACTGTATAACACATACCTACAGCTCAGTAAGTTGGGCTGCCTACAGTAACAGGAGCTTCACAGATTACTGTATAACACATACCTAGAGCTCAGTAAGTTGGGCTGCCTACAGTTACAGGAGCTTCACAGATTACTGTATAACACATACCTAGAGCTCAGTAAGTTGGGCTGCCTACAGTAACAGGAGCTTCACAGATTACTGTATAACACATACCTAGAGCTCAGTAAGTTGGGCTGCCTACAGTAACAGGAGCTTCACAGATTACTGTATAACTCATACCTACAGCTCGGTAAGTTGGGCTGCCTACAGTAACAGGAGCTTCACAGATTACTGTATAACACATACCTAGAGCTCAGTAAGTTGGGCTGCCTACAGTAACAGGAGCTTCACAGATTACTGTATAACACATACCTACAGCTCAGTAAGTTGGGCTGCCTACAGTAACAGGAGCTTCACAGATTACTGTATAACACGTACCTAGAGCTCAGTAAGTTGGGCTGCCTACAGTAACAGGAGCTTCACAGATTACTGTATAACACATACCTAGAGCTCAGTAAGTTGGGCTGCCTACAGTAACAGGAGCTTCACAGATTACTGTATAACACGTACCTAGAGCTCAGTAAGTTGGGCTGCCTACAGTAACAGGAGCTTCACAGATTACTGTATAACACATACCTAGAGCTCAGTAAGTTGGGCTGCCTACAGTAACAGGAGCTTCACAGATTACTGTATAACACATACCTAGAGCTCAGTAAGTTGGGCTGCCTACAGTAACAGGAGCTTCACAGATTACTGTATAACACATACCTAGAGCTCAGTAAGTTGGGCTGCCTACAGTAACAGGAACTTCACAGATTACTGTATAACACATACCTAGAGCTCAGTAAGTTGGGCTGCCTACAGTAACAGGAGCTTCACAGATTACTGTATAACACATACCTAGAGCTCAGTAAGTTGGGCTGCCTACAGTAACAGGAGCTTCACAGATTACTGTATAACTCATACCTAGAGCTCAGTAAGTTGGGCTGCCTACAGTAACAGGAGCTTCACAGATTACTGTATAACACATACCTAGAGCTCAGTAAGTTGGGCTGCCTACAGTAACAGGAGCTTCACAGATTACTGTATAACACATACCTACAGCTCAGTAAGTTGGGCTGCCTACAGTAACAGGAGCTTCACAGATTACTGTATAACACGTACCTAGAGCTCAGTAAGTTGGGCTGCCTACAGTAACAGGAGCTTCACAGATTACTGTATAACACGTACCTAGAGCTCAGTAAGTTGGGCTGCCTACAGTAACAGGAGCTTCACAGATTACTGTATAACACATACCTAGAGCTCAGTAAGTTGGGCTGCCTACAGTAACAGGAGCTTCACAGATTACTGTATAACACGTACCTACAGCTCAGTAAGTTGGGCTGCCTACAGTAACAGGAGCTTCACAGATTACTGTATAACACATACCTAGAGCTCAGTAAGTTGGGCTGCCTACAGTAACAGGAGCTTCACAGATTACTGTATAACACATACCTAGAGCTCAGTAAGTTGGGCTGCCTACAGTAACAGGAGCTTCACAGATTACTGTATAACACATACCTAGAGCTCAGTAAGTTGGGCTGCCTACAGTAACAGGAGCTTCACAGATTACTGTATAACACATACCTAGAGCTCAGTAAGTTGGGCTGCCTACAGTAACAGGAGCTTCACAGATTACTGTATAACACATACCTAGAGCTCAGTAAGTTGGGCTGCCTACAGTAACAGGAGCTTCACAGATTACTGTATAACACATACCTAGAGCTCAGTAAGTTGGGCTGCCTACAGTAACAGGAGCTTCACAGGTTACTGTATAACACATACCTAGAGCTCAGTAAGTTGGGCTGCCTACAGTAACAGGAGCTTCACAGATTACTGTATAACACATACCTAGAGCTCAGTAAGTTGGGCTGCCTACAGTAACAGGAGCTTCACAGATTACTGTATAACACATACCTAGAGCTCGGTAAGTTGGGCTGCCTACAGTAACAGGAACTTCACAGATTACTGTATAACACATACCTAGAGCTCAGTAAGTTGGGCTGCCTACAGTAACAGGAGCTTCACAGATTACTGTATAACACATACCTAGAGCTCAGTAAGTTGGGCTGCCTACAGTAACAGGAGCTTCACAGATTACTGTATAACACATACCTAGAGCTCAGTAAGTTGGGCTGCCTACAGTAACAGGAGCTTCACAGGTTACTGTATAACACATACCTACAGCTCAGTAAGTTGGGCTGCCTACAGTAACAGGAGCTTCACAGATTACTGTATAACACATACCTAGAGCTCAGTAAGTTGGGCTGCCTACAGTAACAGGAGCTTCACAGATTACTGTATAACACATACCTAGAGCTCAGTAAGTTGGGCTGCCTACAGTAACAGGAGCTTCACAGATTACTGTATAACACATACCTAGAGCTCAGTAAGTTGGGCTGCCTACAGTAACAGGAGCTTCACAGATTACTGTATAACACGTACCTAGAGCTCAGTAAGTTGGGCTGCCTACAGTAACAGGAGCTTCACAGATTACTGTATAACACATACCTAGAGCTCAGTAAGTTGGGCTGCCTACAGTAACAGGAGCTTCACAGATTACTGTATAACACGTACCTAGAGCTCAGTAAGTTGGGCTGCCTACAGTAACAGGAGCTTCAGAGATTACTGTATAACACATACCTAGAGCTCAGTAAGTTGGGCTGCCTACAGTAACAGGAGCTTCACAGATTACTGTATAACACATACCTAGAGCTCAGTAAGTTGGGCTGCCTACAGTAACAGGAGCTTCACAGATTACTGTATAACACATACCTAGAGCTCAGTAAGTTGGGCTGCCTACAGTAACAGGAGCTTCAGAGATTACTGTATAACACATACCTAGAGCTCAGTAAGTTGGGCTGCCTACAGTAACAGGAACTTCACAGATTACTGTATAACACATACCTAGAGCTCAGTAAGTTGGGCTGCCTACAGTAACAGGAGCTTCACAGATTACTGTATAACACGTACCTAGAGCTCAGTAAGTTGGGCTGCATACAGTAACAGGAGCTTCACAGATTACTGTATAACACATACCTAGAGCTCGGTAAGTTGGGCTGCCTACAGTAACAGGAGCTTCACAGGTTACTGTATAACACATACCTAGAGCTCAGTAAGTTGGGCTGCCTACAGTAACAGGAACTTCACAGATTACTGTATAACACATACCTAGAGCTCAGTAAGTTGGGCTGCATACAGTAACAGGAGCTTCACAGATTACTGTATAACACATACCTAGAGCTCAGTAAGTTGGGCTGCATACAGTAACAGGAGCTTCACAGATTACTGTATAACACGTACCTAGAGCTCAGTAAGTTGGGCTGCCTACAGTAACAGGAGCTTCACAGATTACTGTATAACACGTACCTAGAGCTCAGTAAGTTGGGCTGCCTACAGTAACAGGAGCTTCACAGATTACTGTATAACACATACCTAGAGCTCAGTAAGTTGGGCTGCCTACAGTAACAGGAGCTTCACAGATTACTGTATAACACATACCTAGAGCTCAGTAAGTTGGGCTGCCTACAGTAACAGGAGCTTCACAGATTACTGTATAACACATACCTAGAGCTCAGTGAGTTGGGCTGCCTACAGTAACAGGAGCTTCACAGATTACTGTATAACACATACCTAGAGCTCAGTAAGTTGGGCTGCCTACAGTAACAGGAGCTTCACAGGTTACTGTATAACACATACCTAGAGCTCAGTAAGTTGGGCTGCCTACAGTAACAGGAGCTTCACAGATTACTGTATAACACGTACCTAGAGCTCAGTAAGTTGGGCTGCCTACAGTAACAGGAGCTTCACAGATTACTGTATAACACGTACCTAGAGCTCAGTAAGTTGGGCTGCCTACAGTAACAGGAGCTTCACAGATTACTGTATAACACATACCTAGAGCTCCGTAAGTTGGGCTGCCTACAGTAACAGGAGCTTCACAGATTACTGTATAACACATACCTAGAGCTCAGTAAGTTGGGCTGCCTACAGTAACAGGAGCTTCACAGATTACTGTATAACACATACCTAGAGCTCAGTAAGTTGGGCTGCCTACAGTAACAGGAGCTTCACAGATTACTGTATAACACATACCTAGAGCTCAGTAAGTTGGGCTGCCTACAGTAACAGGAGCTTCACAGATTACTGTATAACACATACCTAGAGCTCAGTAAGTTGGGCTGCCTACAGTAACAGGAGCTTCACAGATTACTGTATAACACATACCTAGAGCTCAGTAAGTTGGGCTGCCTACAGTAACAGGAACTTCACAGATTACTGTATAACACATACCTAGAGCTCAGTAAGTTGGGCTGCCTACAGTAACAGGAGCTTCACAGATTACTGTATAACACATACCTAGAGCTCAGTAAGTTGGGCTGCCTACAGTAACAGGAACTTCACAGATTACTGTATAACACATACCTAGAGCTCAGTAAGTTGGGCTGCCTACAGTAACAGGAGCTTCACAGATTACTGTATAACACATACCTAGAGCTCAGTAAGTTGGGCTGCCTACAGTAACAGGAGCTTCACAGATTACTGTATAACACATACCTAGAGCTCAGTAAGTTGGGCTGCCTACAGTAACAGGAGCTTCAGAGATTACTGTATAACACATACCTAGAGCTCAGTAAGTTGGGCTGCCTACAGTAACAGGAGCTTCACAGATTACTGTATAACACATACCTAGAGCTCAGTAAGTTGGGCTGCCTACAGTAACAGGAGCTTCACAGATTACTGTATAACACATACCTAGAGCTCAGTAAGTTGGGCTGCCTACAGTAACAGGAGCTTCACAGATTACTGTATAACACATACCTAGAGCTCAGTAAGTTGGGCTGCCTACAGTAACAGGAGCTTCACAGATTACTGTATAACACGTACCTACAGCTCAGTAAGTTGGACTGCCTACAGTAACAGGAGCTTCACAGATTACTGTATAACACGTACCTAGAGCTCAGTAAGTTGGGCTGCCTACAGTAACAGGAGCTTCACAGATTACTGTATAACACATACCTAGAGCTCAGTAAGTTGGGCTGCCTACAGTAACAGGAGCTTCACAGATTACTGTATAACACATACCTAGAGCTCAGTAAGTTGGGCTGCCTACAGTAACAGGAGCTTCACAGATTACTGTATAACACATACCTAGAGCTCAGTAAGTTGGGCTGCCTACAGTAACAGGAGCTTCACAGATTACTGTATAACACATACCTAGAGCTCAGTAAGTTGGGCTGCCTACAGTAACAGGAGCTTCACAGATTACTGTATAACACATACCTAGAGCTCAGTAAGTTGGGCTGCCTACAGTAACAGGAGCTTCACAGATTACTGTATAACACATACCTAGAGCTCAGTAAGTTGGGCTGCCTACAGTAACAGGAGCTTCACAGATTACTGTATAACACGTACCTACAGCTCAGTAAGTTGGGCTGCCTACAGTAACAGGAGCTTCACAGATTACTGTATAACACATACCTAGAGCTCAGTAAGTTGGGCTGCCTACAGTAACAGGAGCTTCACAGATTACTGTATAACACGTACCTAGAGCTCAGTAAGTTGGGCTGCCTACAGTAACAGGAGCTTCACAGATTACTGTATAACACATACCTAGAGCTCAGTAAGTTGGGCTGCCTACAGTAACAGGAGCTTCACAGATTACTGTATAACACATACCTAGAGCTCGGTAAGTTGGGCTGCCTACAGTAACAGGAGCTTCACAGATTACTGTATAACACATACCTAGAGCTCAGTAAGTTGGGCTGCCTACAGTAACAGGAGCTTCACAGATTACTGTATAACACATACCTAGAGCTCAGTAAGTTGGGCTGCCTACAGTAACAGGAGCTTCACAGATTACTGTATAACACGTACCTAGAGCTCAGTAAGTTGGGCTGCCTACAGTAACAGGAGCTTCACAGATTACTGTATAACACATACCTAGAGCTCAGTAAGTTGGGCTGCCTACAGTAACAGGAGCTTCACAGATTACTGTATAACACATACCTAGAGCTCAGTAAGTTGGGCTGCCTACAGTAACAGGAGCTTCACAGATTACTGTATAACACGTACCTACAGCTCAGTAAGTTGGGCTGCCTACAGTAACAGGAGCTTCACAGATTACTGTATAACACATACCTAGAGCTCAGTAAGTTGGGCTGCCTACAGTAACAGGAGCTTCACAGATTACTGTATAACACGTACCTACAGCTCAGTAAGTTGGGCTGCCTACAGTAACAGGAGCTTCACAGATTACTGTATAACACATACCTAGAGCTCAGTAAGTTGGGCTGCATACAGTAACAGGAGCTTCACAGATTACTGTATAACACGTACCTAGAGCTCAGTAAGTTGGGGTGCATACAGTAACAGGAGCTTCACAGATTACTGTATAACACGTACCTAGAGCTCAGTAAGTTGGGCTGCCTACAGTAACAGGAGCTTCACAGATTACTGTATAACACATACCTAGAGCTCAGTAAGTTGGGCTGCCTACAGTAACAGGAGCTTCACAGATTACTGTATAACACATACCTAGAGCTCAGTAAGTTGGGCTGCCTACAGTAACAGGAGCTTCACAGATTACTGTATAACACATACCTAGAGCTCAGTAAGTTGGGCTGCCTACAGTAACAGGAGCTTCACAGGTTACTGTATAACACATACCTAGAGCTCAGTAAGTTGGGCTGCCTACAGTAACAGGAGCTTCACAGATTACTGTATAACACGTACCTACAGCTCAGTAAGTTGGGCTGCCTACAGTAACAGGAGCTTCACAGATTACTGTATAACACATACCTAGAGCTCAGTAAGTTGGGCTGCCTACAGTAACAGGAGCTTCACAGATTACTGTATAACACGTACCTACAGCTCAGTAAGTTGGGCTGCCTACAGTAACAGGAGCTTCACAGATTACTGTATAACACATACCTAGAGCTCAGTAAGTTGGGCTGCCTACAGTAACAGGAGCTTCACAGATTACTGTATAACACATACCTAGAGCTCAGTAAGTTGGGCTGCCTACAGTAACAGGAGCTTCACAGATTACTGTATAACACATACCTAGAGCTCAGTAAGTTGGGCTGCCTACAGTAACAGGAGCTTCACAGATTACTGTATAACACATACCTAGAGCTCAGTAAGTTGGGCTGCCTACAGTAACAGGAGCTTCACAGATTACTGTATAACACATACCTAGAGCTCAGTAAGTTGGGCTGCCTACAGTAACAGGAGCTTCACAGATTACTGTATAACACATACCTAGAGCTCAGTAAGTTGGGCTGCCTACAGTAACAGGAGCTTCACAGATTACTGTATAACACATACCTAGAGCTCAGTAAGTTGGGCTGCCTACAGTAACAGGAGCTTCACAGATTACTGTATAACACATACCTAGAGCTCAGTAAGTTGGGCTGCCTACAGTAACAGGAGCTTCACAGATTACTGTATAACACATACCTAGAGCTCAGTAAGTTGGGCTGCCTACAGTAACAGGAGCTTCACAGATTAC
The DNA here is from genome assembly GCA_946902985.2 of Meconema thalassinum. Lineage (NCBI taxonomy): Eukaryota > Metazoa > Arthropoda > Insecta > Orthoptera > Tettigoniidae > Meconema > Meconema thalassinum. The sequence goes on from OX336392.1 coordinate 552,920,312, forward strand.
TGTATAACACATACCTAGAGCTCAGTAAGTTGGGCTGCCTACAGTAACAGGAGCTTCACAGATTACTGTATAACACATACCTAGAGCTCAGTAAGTTGGGCTGCCTACAGTAACAGGAACTTCACAGATTACTGTATAACACATACCTAGAGCTCAGTAAGTTGGGCTGCCTACAGTAACAGGAGCTTCACAGATTACTGTATAACACATACCTAGAGCTCAGTAAGTTGGGCTGCCTACAGTAACAGGAGCTTCACAGGTTACTGTATAACACATACCTAGAGCTCAGTAAGTTGGGCTGCCTACAGTAACAGGAGCTTCACAGATTACTGTATAACACATACCTAGAGCTCAGTAAGTTGGGCTGCCTACAGTAACAGGAGCTTCACAGATTACTGTATAACACATACCTAGAGCTCAGTAAGTTGGGCTGCCTACAGTAACAGGAGCTTCACAGGTTACTGTATAACACATACCTAGAGCTCAGTAAGTTGGGCTGCCTACAGTAACAGGAGCTTCACAGATTACTGTATAACACATACCTAGAGCTCAGTAAGTTGGGCTGCCTACAGTAACAGGAGCTTCACAGATTACTGTATAACACATACCTAGAGCTCAGTAAGTTGGGCTGCCTACAGTAACAGGAGCTTCACAGGTTACTGTATAACACATACCTAGAGCTCAGTAAGTTGGGCTGCCTACAGTAACAGGAGCTTCACAGATTACTGTATAACACATACCTAGAGCTCAGTAAGTTGGGCTGCCTACAGTAACAGGAGCTTCACAGATTACTGTATAACACATACCTAGAGCTCAGTAAGTTGGGCTGCCTACAGTAACAGGAGCTTCACAGATTACTGTATAACACATACCTAGAGCTCAGTAAGTTGGGCTGCCTACAGTAACAGGAGCTTCACAGATTACTGTATAACACATACCTAGAGCTCAGTAAGTTGGGCTGCATACAGTAACAGGAGCTTCACAGATTACTGTATAACACGTACCTAGAGCTCAGTAAGTTGGGCTGCCTACAGTAACAGGAGCTTCACAGATTACTGTATAACACATACCTAGAGCTCAGTAAGTTGGGCTGCCTACAGTAACAGGAGCTTCACAGATTACTGTATAACACATACCTAGAGCTCAGTAAGTTGGGCTGCCTACAGTAACAGGAGCTTCACAGATTACTGTATAACACATACCTAGAGCTCAGTAAGTTGGGCTGCCTACAGTAACAGGAGCTTCACAGATTACTGTATAACACATACCTAGAGCTCAGTAAGTTGGGCTGCCTACAGTAACAGGAGCTTCACAGATTACTGTATAACACATACCTAGAGCTCAGTAAGTTGGGCTGCCTACAGTAACAGGAGCTTCACAGATTACTGTATAACACATACCTAGAGCTCAGTAAGTTGGGCTGCCTACAGTAACAGGAGCTTCACAGATTACTGTATAACACATACCTAGAGCTCAGTAAGTTGGGCTGCCTACAGTAACAGGAGCTTCACAGATTACTGTATAACACATACCTAGAGCTCAGTAAGTTGGGCTGCCTACAGTAACAGGAGCTTCACAGATTACTGTATAACACATACCTAGAGCTCAGTAAGTTGGGCTGCCTACAGTAACAGGAGCTTCACAGATTACTGTATAACACATACCTAGAGCTCAGTAAGTTGGGCTGCCTACAGTAACAGGAGCTTCACAGGTTACTGTATAACACATACCTAGAGCTCAGTAAGTTGGGCTGCCTACAGTAACAGGAGCTTCACAGATTACTGTATAACACATACCTAGAGCTCAGTAAGTTGGGCTGCCTACAGTAACAGGAGCTTCACAGATTACTGTATAACTCATACCTAGAGCTCAGTAAGTTGGGCTGCCTACAGTAACAGGAGCTTCACAGATTACTGTATAACTCATACCTAGAGCTCAGTAAGTTGGGCTGCCTACAGTAACAGGAGCTTCACAGATTACTGTATAACACATACCTAGAGCTCAGTAAGTTGGGCTGCCTACAGTAACAGGAGCTTCACAGATTACTGTATAACACATACCTAGAGCTCAGTAAGTTGGGCTGCCTACAGTAACAGGAGCTTCACAGATTACTGTATAACACATACCTAGAGCTCAGTAAGTTGGGCTGCCTACAGTAACAGGAGCTTCACAGATTACTGTATAACACATACCTAGAGCTCAGTAAGTTGGGCTGCCTACAGTAACAGGAGCTTCACAGATTACTGTATAACACATACCTAGAGCTCAGTAAGTTGGGCTGCCTACAGTAACAGGAGCTTCACAGGTTACTGTATAACACATACCTAGAGCTCAGTAAGTTGGGCTGCCTACAGTAACAGGAGCTTCACAGATTACTGTATAACACATACCTAGAGCTCAGTAAGTTGGGCTGCCTACAGTAACAGGAACTTCACAGATTACTGTATAAAACATACCTAGAGCTCAGTAAGTTGGGCTACCTACAGTAACAGGAGCTTCACAGATTACTGTATAACACATACCTAGAGCTCAGTAAGTTGGGCTGCCTACAGTAACAGGAGCTTCACAGATTACTGTATAACACATACCTAGAGCTCAGTAAGTTGGGCTGCCTACAGTAACAGGAGCTTCACAGATTACTGTATAACACATACCTAGAGCTCAGTAAGTTGGGCTGCCTACAGTAACAGGAGCTTCACAGATTACTGTATAACACATACCTAGAGCTCAGTAAGTTGGGCTGCCTACAGTAACAGGAGCTTCACAGATTACTGTATAACACATACCTAGAGCTCAGTAAGTTGGGCTGCCTACAGTAACAGGAGCTTCACAGATTACTGTATAACACATACCTAGAGCTCAGTAAGTTGGGCTGCCTACAGTAACAGGAGCTTCACAGATTACTGTATAACACATACCTAGAGCTCAGTAAGTTGGGCTGCCTACAGTAACAGGAGCTTCACAGATTACTGTATAACACATACCTAGAGCTCAGTAAGTTGGGCTGCCTACAGTAACAGGAGCTTCACAGATTACTGTATAACACATACCTAGAGCTCAGTAAGTTGGGCTGCCTACAGTAACAGGAGCTTCACAGATTACTGTATAACACATACCTAGAGCTCAGTAAGTTGGGCTGCCTACAGTAACAGGAGCTTCACAGATTACTGTATAACACATACCTAGAGCTCAGTAAGTTGGGCTGCCTACAGTAACAGGAGCTTCACAGATTACTGTATAACACATACCTAGAGCTCAGTAAGTTGGGCTGCCTACAGTAACAGGAGCTTCACAGATTACTGTATAACACATACCTAGAGCTCAGTAAGTTGGGCTGCCTACAGTAACAGGAGCTTCACAGATTACTGTATAACACATACCTAGAGCTCAGTAAGTTGGGCTGCCTACAGTAACAGGAGCTTCACAGATTACTGTATAACACATACCTAGAGCTCAGTAAGTTGGGCTGCCTACAGTAACAGGAACTTCACAGATTACTGTATAAAACATACCTAGAGCTCAGTAAGTTGGGCTGCCTACAGTAACAGGAGCTTCACAGATTACTGTATAACACATACCTAGAGCTCAGTAAGTTGGGCTGCCTACAGTAACAGGAGCTTCACAGATTACTGTATAACACATACCTAGAGCTCAGTAAGTTGGGCTGCCTACAGTAACAGGAGCTTCACAGATTACTGTATAACACATACCTAGAGCTCAGTAAGTTGGGCTGCCTACAGTAACAGGAACTTCACAGATTACTGTATAAAACATACCTAGAGCTCAGTAAGTTGGGCTGCCTACAGTAACAGGAGCTTCACTGGTTACTGTATAACACATACCTAGAGCTCAGTAAGTTGGGCTGCCTACAGTAACAGGAGCTTCACAGATTACTGTATAACACATACCTAGAGCTCAGTAAGTTGGGCTGCCTACAGTAACAGGAACTTCACAGATTACTGTATAACACATACCTAGAGCTCAGTAAGTTGGGCTGCCTACAGTAACAGGAGCTTCACAGGTTATAACTAGAGCCCTGCGCGGATAAACAAAACTGGTAGTTTTTATCTCTCATTATACCCGACACCCCCGAGTTAAGTTTCCTTATGCATCCCCAGTCCAAGAATGCATTCCTCCCCGTCCTATATGTCTTCTCGTTAGAGGGGGCTTTCGGAAGGGTCATTTAAGGCCAATGGCTCTCCGAAATCCTCGTCAAACGGGCACATTATAAAGACGGTTACTATTTTGGAATCATTATAAATTATGGTTTTATATTAATACGCATTGTAATTAACATCGCATCGGCCAGTTGGAGTATTCACAAAGTGTTCTTGTCACCCAAGAAATGCTGTTTCCATTGCTGGAAGAATTGCGGTTATTTTCCTAGTTAAGACACTTTAATGAACTTCTATAGGAGGTAATCAACGTGTTGCAACTATGCTTCTGTAGTAACATGGGAATTTAAGTCCATAGAATATGACCATGGAATCTCCTTGGCACTGCAAAATACCAGCAACATATTTGATGATGATTTCCGATCTTTTCGCTCGTACATCCCTTCTAAATACCATGTCAGCAAATGGGCAAAACCACACACGAAGGTGAACTATTTACATGTTTGGGTTAGGGAGTATAGGTCTACGAATGACTTTCCGATGATGTTACTGCCATGTAATGAGCAACACATGTATAATTTACTGCTTAAATGTCCGCTCAATTTATCTTAATTAAGGTTCCCTCGAGCTGAATGTTCTGGCTCAGCGCCAAGACCCGTCCCCGACCAGAGATAACCTCCAAGGTGGTTAACAGTTAGCTAACACGAGCGAAGAAGACACTGTCTTTGTTAGGACCGCTTACAGCTTTCAGAACATTAGAAATGTGGGGTCGTCTAACTTGAGAGCAAGAGTGCTATTGTTACCACCGCGTGACATGTCACTTATTTTAACACACAAATTCTTATGTAAGTAGAATCCAGCGCAGGGACTCACAAGGATTCATTCGGATACTTTGGGACTCACAATCATTGCACGGAACATGGATTAGCAAAGAGTTTCACAACAATGCCTGACAATTAATAAAACAGCTAAAAAGGGAGCGTGATGGTGCAGCGATCAAGTTGCTTGTCGCTCACTAAGGTGGACCTGGTCCGATCTCCGGTCAATGTGAAATATCACGTCTTGTGGTTCAGATTCCACGTAAAAATGGAGGTCCCGTGGTTAATGGTCGCGAGATTAACTGCCACATAAAACTAAAACTCTTCTTCCTGTTTTTCATTTTTTTTTAAATTGGGTAAATACTTCATACAGCTTAAAAATTTGGTAAAGTGCTCTCCCACGTCTGTACATTAAAGAGGAAGACAGAAACTCTACTTTCTCAAAGGTAGAATGAATTATGTAACTCAAAGAGCTTTTTCCGGTTTAATTTAAAGTTAAATTTTTCTTTCATTCTTAGTTTATGTTCTTTTTCATTGCATATAAATTATTTTGTTATTATTATTTTATTCAGAAATGCTACGAGAAGTCACGTTTGTGTTTTGTTGATGTATAGAAGGAGAAGGAGAAAGCCCAGTGAGAAGATGTTGACCATCCAGAGGGATTGTGCTAGATTTACAGTATGTTCAGTGATAGTTGATGGTAAGATGAGTTCTGTTACAGGAGTGAGGCAAGGCTGTAACCTCTCGTGTTTGATTCTTCAGTCTTTTGACTGGTTTGATGCAGTCTCCATGCCTCCCTGTCCTGAGCTAATCGTTTCATCTCTACATAGCTACCACACCCTACATCCGAGGCAATCTGTTTATTATACTCTAACCTTGGTGTACCCCTACAGTTCTTGTCCTCGACCCTTCCTTCCATAACTAAGCTTGCTATTCCTGGGTGTCTTAGTATGTGTCCTACCAACCTATCTCTTCTCTTCATTAGCAGTCGCCAGAAACATCTCTCCTCTCCCACTCGTCTTAATACCTCTTCGTTTGTAACCCTATCTACCCATCTGATCTTCATCATTCTCCTGTAACACCACATTTCAAACGCTTAAATTCTCCTCTTTTCTGCTGCACCAATAGTCCATGTTTCACTTCCATAGAGCACCACGCTCCAGACAAAGGTTTTCAAGAATGACTTCCTAATACCTAAATCTATATTCGATGTCAACAGATTCCTTTTCTGTAGAAATGCTCTCCTTGCCTGAGCCAACCTACTTTTTATATCCTCTTTGCTTCGTCCATCACTGGTTATTTTGCTTCCTAAGTAACAGAAGTCTCCTACTTCCTTTAGTTTTTCCCCTGCCAATTTGATGTCCATGTCCTCTCACTATTCCTGGTTATTTAATATATGGACCATTTGCTGGAAAACCAGGTGAGCAGTCTGGCGTATGCTAATGACCTGGCTGTAATGGTGGACTCCGTCGAAAGCTTGCAAGCCAACATGTTAGAACTTGAACAGAAATGTAGGGGGTGTGGTATGAAGATCGGCATTTCAAAGAGCAAGGTTATGTTGGTGGGGAAGAAACACAAGAAAATGCGAGGGGCATATTATATCGTTTTACACTTTCTTTTTCTAACCAAATGAAGTACATTAGACATCAGTTGTTACGTCCACCTTCTCAACATAATCTCCTTGTAACTTTATGCACTTTTGCCATCGATGAGTCAGTCTCTCAAGACCTTCCTGAAACCATTCTTTCGGAGCGCTGCGTTTCCATGCCTTGACAGCTGTCTCCAGAGGTTTCTTCGCGTTCCCGAACAGGTGATGATCACTTGGTGCCAAGTGGGGAGAATATGGTGGATGTGGCAGTACCGTGAATCCCATTTGATCTATGCGCAGCGGTGGTCTCTCAACTAGTGTGGGGGCGGGCATTGTCATGTTGCAGAAGCGCGCCTTTAGCCCATTTTCATGGCCGCTTAGTTTGAATGGCACGACGTAAGCGCTTAAGGGTTGCCACATATGCTGCACTGTAAATCGTGGTCCCCAATTCCAGCCAATCAGTGAGGATGATGCCCTTTATGTCCCAGAACACTGTCGCCATTAGCTCTCCAACTGATGACACTGTTCGACATTTCTTTGGTGGTGGACTGCCCCTATTCTTCCATTGCATGGTCACCGTTTTGCGGATTTTGCAGAACTGGACACAAATTTCAAGGCATGGTTTCACGAAGCTCGGTGGAGACTGACACATCGATGGCAAAAGTGTGAAAAGGATCAAGGAGATTATGTTGAGAAGGTGAACGTAACAACTGATGTGTAGTGTACTTCATGGGGGGGGGGGGGGGGGAAGATTAAGGGGACTGATGAGTGAGATTTCATGATATTCGGCCAAAATACCAAATTTTGGATTTTGCCCAAATTTGGGGCCCAAACCTTTTGTGAAATAAGGAATGATGAAATTTTTCCCATGGCGCCATTTTTAAAGCCGTGGCGGTGATTCAAAGATTGTTGAGCGCCATTATTGAATACCTCAGCGCGACACACACACCTGTCAAATAGACTGAAACACTTCGGATCTTTTTCATGTCATTGCTAACAAGTTACCACAAAGTCCACTTTCGGAAATGGTCAGGCAAGTGTCTTATGACATCTAGGAACAGAAAATTCTCGTAGTTGACTATGCTAGTCAAGTTATAACGTTATACAGGGGAGTGAAATAAGTTCTGTCAAAAAAATTGAAATAATTTCCTTCTAATTTCGAGTTTTATTTTTAGCCTACTTTTCACATTTTGCAAAAATGAGGAAAAAGTAGTCTTATGAGATCGGGCAAATGTGTGTCTGTCTGTCTGTCTGTCTGTCTGTCCTTCTGTCTGTCTGTCTGGCTGTGTGTGTGTCCCCCCCCCCCTATCAACTCCTAAACGGCCGCAGCAAACGAAACAAAATTTGGTAGGAGTAAAGAACCATACCTGAATATCTCACGACCATATTTGAAAATGATGTCAGTGCTACCAACTGATGAAAATTCGCATTTAAAATTTGAGCTCCATGTTGGATATCTTGGAAGGTATGAATCGGAGCTATTTCAAAATTGGCACAGGTATAGATAATAATATTGCAGTTTAATTTCCAGGAGGCGATACATGGCAGTGTTGCCAAAATGAAACCTGCTGATAGGTCCAAATTTTAAATGCATATAACTTCTACACTATCAATTGGATTTCAACCAAATTTCGTATGTTCTATGTGTACATAAACAGATATGACTGAGCGTATACTTAAGAGCCACCAGGGCTGCCAACTGTTAATAAATTCTCTCAATTTGTTTTAATCCAAATACCCATATATCAGAAAGTATGCAAACCGACAGTTTTAAAATATGCACACGTATAGTACCTGACATTCTATATTAATTTGGAGTAACGTATATACGTCAGTGATACCAACATGATTCTAAGCCTGCTGAGACGTCCAAATTTAAATTCATGTAACTTTTATACTAACTAATGGATTTCATTCAAAATTGGCACAACAATAGATCATATTATTTCAGATTATTTCTGACCAATACATGCATGGCATAGTTGCCAACATGATTTTACGCGCGCTGTTAGATCCAATGTTTAACTGCATGTAACGTCCATGCTATCCATTGGACTTCAACGAAATTTTGTATTCTGTACCCTAAGAAATGGATGTAAGAATATATTCAGTCACCAGGGCTGCCAACTGTAGTGGTTTATTAGGCTACATTATGCCAGGTATACAGTATTTCGAACTTATTAGAAATTTCGATTTTACCAACTTAATTTCGTCATTAATCATTGGCATGAATCTTACATTTTAAGAAAAGTAGGCTCTTTAGTTCGTCACGGGACTTCTCGTTCTTCGTGCCGTGCACTTCAACTTTGTTATCAGCAATGAAGTAAATAGAAGAAATAACAGGTTAATAAATGATTTGCTCATTTGATTACCATTGTTACTTCCTACCGCTACACTATGATCTTTGTTGACATTAGCTCCATCAATCTCAGTACATTATTGTGCATAACAGTGTTTGGAAAGAGCTGATTCAATGTTTGTTCTGTGGAGAATGTAAATCAAACTCTGTAGTAATAGAAATAAGGGAAAAGAAGAGGTCTGAGGGTTGTACATATGGTGCAGGGCAGCTCTGATGTAAGTAATTAACCACCTCATGAAGAGATTTTTCTTACATGTATTATGATACAAAATGCTCCTTGTATTGCAGTTTTCAAGATATATGGTTCAAGAAACAAGTAGTTCCGTGAAGAACTATACAGCCTATTTTCATATATCCTACTTATGCTAATTGCCTCTATCAACATACAAAATTTCAGTTTGTTTGCTGTAATAGATTCGTAGATATTGAGAACCGACTAAATATTTCGGATGGTCGCCCTGTTGGATTTTATATATGTAGGTCCTAGAGTTATGTACTGTTACATGAAGATTATTGTGTAGGCCTACGTGTATCATTCAAACTTCAATCGCTAGATTAGGACACAAGGAGTAACAAGGAGATTTTAAAATTTCCCTCAGCTGCCATCTTGTGGTTATGGAAACAATTAAAATAAATTAATGCCAGTGGATTAACATTCGTATAGGATTAACTGTACCAAGTTTCTCTGCACTCGGATGGTTAAATTGCGAGAAACGTCCATGTGAATATATATACTTCGCGTCGCCGCCATGTTGGATTTGTGATCACCAGGTTATTTAAAGTCCTATAGGTAAACTTAAGTTCATAGCCCCTATGAACATCAAAACATTCAGTTTAATTGCTATAATAGATTCGTAGATATTCAGAGCCGTCTAAATATTTCGGATGCTCGCCATGTTGGATTGTTAAATGTATAGGCCATAGAGTCATGTACCATTAAAGGAAAATTATTGCGTAGGTTCATTATTCAAACTTTCACTTCGATCGCATGAATACGACACAAGAAATAAAAACTTACTTTTAAAATTCGCACAGCCGCCATCTTGAAGTTATGTAAACAATTGAACTAAATTAGATACCAGTGCATTACAATGTGTATAAACATTTCCTGTACCAGATTTCATTGCGTTTGGAATAATAAATCGCGAGAAAGGTCTATTTAAAATTTTCAAATTCGCTTGGCCACCATGTTCGTTTTGTAATTAACCGATTTTTGAAAGTCTTATAGATGAACTTCCAGTAGTGCCCTTTATCTCCGTACAAAATTTCAGGGTGATACAGCTAATAATTTCAGAGATATAGAATGCCGGTGAAATATTTCGCTCATCCGCCATCTTGTGGTTATGTAAACAATTGAACGAAGTTAGATGTCGGTGCATTACAATGTGTATAAACATATACTGTACCAAGTTTTATTGCGTTTGATTCGTTAAATCGCGAGAAACGTCTATTTAAAGGTCGCAAATTCGCGTGGCAACCATGTTGGTTTTGTAGTTACCAGTTTTTCAAAAGTCACATAGGTGATCGTCCAGTTGTTTCCTGTATCACTGTAAAAAATTCCAGGGTGATATCCGTAATAGTTTCGGAGATATTGAATATTGGTGAATAATTTCGCATAGACGCCATGTTGGATTGGTGAGACGTAACAAAATTTGAAGGGCACGGTCGGGGTCGCACTGAATAGTGCTGTGAACTTACCGAGTTTCATTGAAATCGCTCCAGCCGTTCAAAAGTTATTAGGGGGACACACACACACACACACACGCACACACACACGGACAAAAGGTGATCGCATAAGCCTATTTTTTCAAAATTGAAAATTGGCTAATAACTGCATTATTTGGGCTTTCAAATGTATATAATTTCTATTTTTTGGGTTTAACTGAAATTTTATCACTTTGATTATCTCTCCTGACTCTCATATAAAAGGCACACCAAATTCCAGAACAATTTCTAATTGTATAAGTATTTATCAACTGTTTACCAAGTATGGAGGAAAATAAGTGAAAACTCCATCGCAAGGAACATTTTTATGACCCTGTGTTTTTGAAAATATTATTATTATTATTTCAAAAACCATTTGAGCAATCTAGTAAAAATTTAGAATGTTCCCTAACTATAGGCATATCTATCTGTGGTTAAAACTTCAAAATGATCCGTCCAGTAGTTTCAGTTTTTCAAAACTCATTCATCAATCCCCTTAAAGTGTAAAACAATATAGATTGCCAGGTAGCAGGAACTGAATTGGTGTAGGTGGATCATTTTAAGTACGTAGGCAGTGTATTCTGTCAGGATGGTCACAATATGGGGAAGGAAATGCAGCGAGTTCTCATTTGCGATCTACAGTATTCTGCAAAAGAGAAGTTAGTGTAGTGACCAAACTCTACCTGCATCGCTCAGTATTTAGACCGAGTGGGGTAGGAACAGAATATATCATACATACGCTAGAGGTAACTGATATGAGGGTAGCACGAATGATTGCTGGCACAAGTAGATGGTAGCAATGGCAGGAGGATACTCATAATGAGGTGATAAAGGCCAAGTTAGATGAAGCTGTTCGTATGAGTCTACTCAGATGGTGGGGTCATGTGAAGAATATGAACTTCAATTTAATTTTAATAGGATAAAAGCTGGCGGTACTCTGCCGTAGCTGACTGCGAATTGTTACAAACCATTTCATCAATGTTACCACATTATCTTAACAATCATTTTGATCAGGATCACCTCGTTATGTTAACAATCATTTTGATCAGGATCACCTCGTTATGTTAACAATCATTTTGATCACGATCACCTCGTTATGTTAACAATCATTTTGATCACGATCACCTCGTTATGTTAACAATCATTTTGATCAGGATCACCTCGTTATGTTAACAATCATTTTGATCACGATCACCTTGTTATGTTAACAATCATTTTGATCACGATCACCTCGTTATGTTAACAATCATTTTGATCACGATCACTTCGTTATGTTAACAATAATTTTGATCAGGATCACCTCGTTATGTTAACAATCATTTTGATCTCGGATCACCTCGTTATGTTAACAATCATTTTGATCACGATCACCTCGTTATGTTAACAATCATTTTGATCACGATCACCTCGTTATGTTAACAATCATTTTGATCAGGATCACCTCGTTATGTTAACAATCATTTTGATCAGGATCACCTCGTTATGTTAACAATCATTTTGATCAGGATCACCTCGTTATGTTAACAATCATTTTGATCAGGATCACATCGTTATGTTAACAATCATTTTGATCACGATCACCTCTTTATGTTAACAATCATTTTGATCACAATCACCTCGTTATGTTAACAATCATTTTGATCAGGATCACCTCGTTATGTTAACAATCATTTTGATCAGGATCACCTCGTTATGTTAACAATCATTTTGATCACGATCACCTCTTTATGTTAACAATCATTTTGATCACAATCACCTCGTTATGTTAACAATCATTTTGATCAGGATCACCTCGTTATGTTAACAATCATTTTGATCACGATCACCTTGTTATGTTAACAATCATTTTGATCACGATCACCTTGTTATGTTAACAATCATTTTGATCAGGATCACCTCGTTATGTTAACAATCATTTTGATCAGGATCACCTCGTTATGTTAACAATCATTTTGATCACGATCACCTCGTTATGTTAACAATCATTTTGATCACGATCACCTCGTTATGTTAACAATCATTTTGATCACAATCACCTCGTTATGTTAACAATCATTTTGATCAGGATCACCTCGTTATGTTAACAATCATTTTGATCAGGATCACCTCGTTATGTTAACAATCATTTTGATCAGGATCACATCGTTATGTTAACAATCATTTTGATCACGATCACCTTGTTATGTTAACAATCATTTTGATCAGAATCACCTCAATATCTTACTGTTATTGCGCACCTCTAATGAAGATAGGGGATGTGCTCATAGGTTGTGTGTATTAATGAGATGTTACGAGCTTGTTGAAAATATAATTGATATTTATCATAGCTGCATACCAACACTCTGGAATACCCTGAGCATATTCTCTCCCGTCTTTCTCCCTAGGATCGGCGATGGTTTGTGCAGATCTTGTGCCGAGCATGTGATACCTGTCAGGGGCGTATATAGAAAAAAATCGGGAGGGGAGGGGGGGGGGGGGGGGAGCTGACTATCCTGGAAAATTGGGAATGTCACCGCAAAATACCCAGAAATATCAAACAAACCTTAGAGCATATAACTTTGTGTGATTATTTTAGATATGATTTCAATTTTATATAGCCTACAATTATTACTGGCGATACAAAAAAAGTTGTAAAATACAATACAACACACAAATACTTAATGAACTTTCTATTATGATCTATGGAGTATGAATGGCAAATATCTAAATAATTGTCAATTTACTAAGCAGAAAAGTAAACTTTTTTTTACATGTATTTCTCAAAAAAACATACTGTGGAATTCACAGCTTTACCTCACAAGGCTGAGTGCGCCCCGTTCCAGCCCTCAGACTAGAATTAAAATTTCTTGGCAGAGCCGGGAATCGAATTTGGATCTCCGGGGCGGCAGCAAAGAATGCTACCCACTGCACCACGAGTTAGTATAATTTCAATTTTAATATTGTTTATAAATTTGCCGATAAGTTGAGATTAGGGTACAACCAAATTTACAATTATTTTATGCTCTTACCAGAGCAGCACTTTCTTAATTTTTATTGGCTTTATTTCGGGGGGGGCGGGGGTGGATGCCCCTCAGCACCCTCCCCCCCACCCCCACCCCCACCCGTTATATACGACCCTGATACCTGTAAGCCTGTATGATGCAGCTAGGAGCAGCCTGAGTACAGAGGGTGCGAGTCGGCAAAGCCCCGGGCTGTACACGTGGGGACGGCTCGCTCCGTGTCACTAGGTCACTCTCCACTGCGCATGCGCCAAGGGGAACAAGGGACTCGCTACTCTGTGGTGCACGTGGTCAGGGGCCTCTCAGGGCAGTGGGTCATCGGGCTCACGCATGGTAAGGGATCAGGGATCCTGGACGACAATAACCAGTCACACATGATCATGAGATATGGAGTCAGGGATCTGAATGGACTCGTGTTGATGTCGCTGACTCTTGGAATTAAGAGCCCTCGGATTATGTCAATATGCTTGGGTCTTCAGGATCATTGGTTCATGGCACTTCACTAATCTATACTAATATAATAAAGCTGAAGAGTTTGTTCGTTTGTGCGTTTAAACGCGCTAATCTCTGGAACAACCAGTGGGATTCGAAAAATTATTTTTGTATATGATAGCCAGATTCACACACTTCCGTCCCATTTTTCAAAATCTCTCCCACAAAAATATCCAGCAACCGAGTGGAAAGATATTACACACCAAAAAAGGAATCTTTTGACATCGAATATGGATTTAGGTAGTAGGAAGTCATTTTTGAAAGCCTCTGTCTGGAGCGTGGCGCTCTACGGAAGTGAAACTTGGATTGTTGGTGCAGCATAAAAGGGTAGAATTGAAGCGTTTGAAATGTGGTGTTACAGGAGAATGATCAAGATCAGATGGTTAGATAGGGTTGCAAACGAAAAGGTATTAAGACGAGTGGGAGAGGAGAGATGTTTCTGGTGACTGCTGATGAAGAGAAGAGATAGGTTGGTAGGACACATACCAAGACAGCCAGGAATAGCAAGCTTAGTTATGGAAGGAAGGGTCGAGGACAAGAACTGTAGGGGTAGACCAAGGTTAGATTATGTTAAACAGATTGCCTCGGATGTAGGGTGTGGTAGCTATGCAGAGATGAAACGATTAGCTCAGGACAGGGAGGCATGGAGAGCTGCATCTAACCAGTCAAAAGACTGAAGACTCAAACAACAACAACAACAACAACATTTGGTATGATGATTGGTGCAATAATTTTACTTTTGATTCCTCTCAAAATAAAAATGTATATAAACGTAGAATTTGGAATGTACATTTGGACTAATATATAGTCAAAACCTGTAGACCTCACTCACATACCTGATAAGTTAAATATGATTACTTTTACAATTTAATTTAAATGCGAAAGAAATAAATCAGCACTTAAAGGTTAATGTCACTCCAGCCAATCAAAACGTGTTACACACATACGCGCGCACATGGACTAGAGGTGAACTAGAAATACTGTATTTCCTGAGATGAAAATAGGCTGTCAAGCGCAACCTTCATGTTAACCAGTATTGGCTGGGATGAAATTCAGATGCCCGAGGAGCACCAGGGCACTTCTGGAGCCGGTGCGGAATGAGCCACTGTGCTGAGCAGGCGAGAACCTATCGGACAAGATTTCGGTAACACTACAGTTGTTCGTGAAGTCTGAAGAACGAAGTGGATAATGATCTAACACTTGTGTAGCTGATTGTATCTCAGGATTACCACATGCGGGCGCGCATGCAATGGACGAACGAAGACATACTGTGCACTTACTGCCCTTAGACAGAATTGGCAATGATTAGGCCTATATTCTGCATTCCTCTAGTTACAGCCTCATTAATTTATGTTAGCAAAAATTCCTCTACAGGAGAGCTTGGTTACATGATGTCATTTGGAGGTGTGCTCCTCCGCTCCTCCCGACAACTCTTCATTCTCGCGGAATGTTCCCTCTTCCTCTCATCCGTCCACTCTATTCCAGGTTGTCGAAATGATCTTGGTTCGAACTCAACATTCGCGATTTTCGTCTGGCACTCAGTTCGGTCTTCGAAATTTTGTATACTGGTTACTTGTATGTCTCTCTGTACCTCTTTAAGCCATTCTGTGCCGCATTTACTCTGTGTTATGATACCGAGTAGTTTCTTTGGCAATCTGGAGGTGGCCATCTTATGGATGTGAGTGTAAAACGTGGCTCTGCGTTTTCTAATTTCGTCTGGTATCGTATTGGTCTTTTGATAGAGTTCTGTACTAGGTCTCTTCCTGCAAATGACGTTTCTGTTGATTGCTCCGTAGATCTTCCGGAGAATTTTTCGTTCCTGCTTTTCCAGTTCCCTAATCTTGGAATGATCATCGATTACTGTTGTTTCAGCCGGATATGTTGCTTCTGGAAGAATAACTGTTTTATAATGTGGTAATTTGGCGTTCGTCGAAATGCATTTATTATTAACTAGCTGTTACCCGCGGCTTCGCCCGCAATAACATTTGGAATCACGTTATAACATTAGTTATATAGATAGATAAGCATGGGTCCTAGTGGAAAATAATTCTATCACCTGAAACCAAAAATGCATGGGACGGAATAAAACATCAGAATATCATGTTGGTTTCGGACCCTAAAAGACGTGAAAAATACAATAAAATTATTACAAAAACTATTTTTTGAAATTTCATTCGAATCAATCTTTATGTCATTCCTGGGACTTAGAAAATTCCGGCCAAAAAGTACAAAATCATTAATAACACCCTAAGGATTCGTCGTCTGATGAAATAGCAAGAGACAAAAAAGATGTAATGTGTTATTGTCTACAACATAGGCCATGTATAATTTTACACGCAGACATATTACTTTCCCCCTCCCCCCATAATTTCAGCCCTCCTCATGGGCCCCTTTAATTGGATTTATGAAAAAACTGTCAAACGCCTATTTACTTATTTTTTATGCTGATTGTTTTTCCCGCTGAGTTTTAAACTCCTCGCCTATGTCGTTTAAGAGATACACGCTCCTTTGGGAATCCTTCAACCCCCCACTTTTCACCCCCTTTCACCTCATAATATACACCACATCGAAAAACCCTCAGACACGTGTCTTCTTATTTTTAATGATGAGTTTATATGCCAAGTATCAAATCCCCCAATGAAACCAATCGGGAGATATTGCTATTCAATGAAATGCAGGTCTACCCCCTTAACACCCTTTTAGAACCTGAATATCCAAAAATCCTTTCTTAGTATTATTATAAGCATCCGCGGCCCGGAATATTGTGCCGTGTGAAGCGGCTTCGGTGGCGTAGTTGGTAGTATGCTAAGCTTCTATGCCCAAGATCGCGGGTTCAAATACGACCGAAGTCGTCGGATTTTTTAAGAGCGTTAAAAATCCCTCAGTATGCCTTCCTTCGGAGGAGAAGTAAAGGCGGCGGTCCCATGTCATAGATTTATGGCATGTTAAAAAACCTTCCACTAATTTTAGGTATGTTGACAACGTGTTTGGAGGAATCTCGAACGCCATTGCAATTTCAGATTTTTTCCATCTTTCCCTTTTCCACTTCTTTAATCACCGCTATTTTCTCCACCAAAGTCAAAGTTTTGTATGAGACCCGAGGCTTTGATGACAACATCACTTTAAAACAGAGGCAAAACCAAACTTCTAAACAACAACCACAAGACTAATCAGACCACTCAGCACGCACTACCTGACCGGTGTAAGGAATTACACTGTTATGAGTTATGAGACGTGGAGCGTTGCACAACAATGGGAGAGGGATGGGTTGGGCATTGACCTTGGAAGGAGCGTCGCAGGCGTGTTGTTAGTCATGTAGGCAAAACCATCGAGTAGAGGCCGCATGCCAACGATACGTCGTTTTTCAGGAATTCCTGACCCAACTGTTTGGCTTCCGATCGGCTTTTTCCACGTAAAAACTTCGAATTATCCAAAATATCATTCGAGTTAACCACGATTTTTTAGCATTGATTGTATATAAAATGCTAGGGACCTAAAGAAAAATTCGAATTAAAGATTTCGAATTAGCCACGTTCCACTGTATTTATATTATTATTATTATTATTATTATTATTATTATTATTAATTAATATCTCTTTCAACTGATGCGGTTGTAGATACGTCCAAGTGTCGGAATTATTCCTTTTGTTTCTATCGTTACTGTGCATCTCATTTAAGAACCCTTTGTTACATTCAAGGAGCAGACATCAGTGATGTGAAGAGCTGCGGTGTGCGCTCGATAGAGTGCGTGCAGGTGGGTGGAGCAACCATTTGCATAATGCCTGCTGCAGCCGGTCTGCATCTCAGTCGATACTGCACCCCATGTCCCTCAAGTAGCTTCTGATTGACCTCCATCAGTCTCACCACCCTTGGCATTGCATTGCTGCCAACTGTGGTGTTTCCCTACACTATAGTGTAGTGGATAGTGCACCCCATGTCCCTCATGATTGACCTCCTTCAAGGCCATCAGTCTCACCACCCTTGCCATTGCATTGCTGCCAACTGTGGTGTTTCCCCACACTATAGTGTAGTGGATAGTGCACCCCATGTCCCTCATGTAGCTTCTGATTGACCTCCTTCAAGTTCATCAGTCTCAATAACCTTACTGACAAGATAGACCATTTCATTTCTGCCAACAAAATACCCGCTATACTCCTGTTACCAGCCTGTGTTACCAACTGCTGTTATCTCAAAGTCACTATCAATAATAACGTTTTAGTCGTTTACAATCCCCTCCTAGTACAATCAGTGCGGAAAAATTAATCTCTTATATCATTTTTCCAGTTTGAGTTTTACGTCTTCCAACATTGTATTCATATTCATATATTCATATTCATTCATTTATTTGCAATGGGGGGTGTGTCCCCCGGTGGCAAATTGTATATACATAACAAATAAATAATTATACATAACAATTCAATAACAATTATACAACAATTAAACTGGAGTATTTACACAAATAGTCAGTCTTTTCTTAAACACACTTATATGTTTGGGAAAAGGCTCTAAGACTGCGGCAGGTAGAGAGTTCCAGTTATCAATGGCACGGTTTACAAAAGAATATTTACCATAATTTGTTCGCTGTGGTCGGCCCTTAAATTTGAAAGGATGATCGCTCCTACCCATGTAAGGGGGCTTTCCCAATCGTTTGCTAAGCTCACCCCATGCTGGTTGATTTGTATACGTGTTGTACATAGCGCAGAGTCTAGATTTCATCCTCCTAGCCTCCAGTGATTCCCACCCAAGTTTCTTTAACATACGGCTCACACTGCTCCTGGGATTAAAGTCACTGAGCACAAATCTAGCGGCCTTTCTTTGTACCATTTCCAACTCATTGATGAGCCCTACTTGATATGGATCCCAAACCGCCGAGGCATATTCCAGAATAGGTCTTACAAGTGACAAATAGCCTAATTCTTTAGCAGAGGTACTACTTCCTTTTAATACCCTCACTACAAAGTGCAGGGATTTGTAAGCTTTTGAAACTACACATCCTAATTGACTACTCCATTTCATATCATTCCTTACGTGAACGCCCAAATATTTGAAAGAATCTTCTTCTACAAGTATTTCCGAGCCAATGTTATATTGAAAATTCTGCCTCCGCACTTTCCCTATTTTTAAGAGACTACATTTTCTTGTGTTTATTTTCATTTTATTTACAATCGCCCACTTATAGACCAGGTTCAGGTCCTCTTGAAGCACTGCATTGTCTTGTGAGTCATGTATCTTTCGATATATTACACAATCATCCGCAAACAATCGACAGTCACTGCGAATCCCATTTGGTAAGTCATTTATAAACGCCAAAAATAACAAAGTTCCGATTACGCTGCCCTGAGGGATACCCGACGTTACGGTAATTTCATCCGAGAATATGCCTTCGACTTTCACTTTCTGAGAACGACCCGTCAAAAATTCTTGGATCCATAAAATTACTTTTCTATCAATCTTCGTCGAAGCTAATTTATGGAGTAGCATGTCATGCGGAACGACATCAAATGCCTTCGCAAAATCTATAACCACGGCGTCGACTGAAACTCCATGGTCTAACGATTCGCTAATGTCTTGAAAAAGTGATAGCATCTGACTCTCGCATGAGTAACCTTTCCAAAATCCATGTTGCCTATCATTAAACCATGATAATGTTTCCCTCTGTTCCCTCAAGTAGTCGCAAATGAGATGCCCCATCTGTTTACAAACGACGGACGTAAGGCTAACCGGCCTGTAGTTGCCCAATTCAAGTCTGCTCCCTCCCTTAAATATTGGGACTACCGTAGCTCTTTTCCAGTCATCTGGGATTTGCGCATTGTTTATGGACACATTAAACATCACCTCCAAGTATCGTGCCACGGCCCTACCTCCTAGTTTAAGTACTTCACTAACAATATTATCAGGACCCTTTGATACATTGAAACGTAGTTTTTGTATTAGCTTTGCAATTGCTGACTGGTTTATTTGGAACAGGGGAGCCCCTGATTCGTCGTTAAGGTCCAACACACAGCTATTGGATTTATTGAACACACTATCGTAAAAGACATTTAATTCATTAGCAATGGCCTGTTTCTCAGTAATTAATTCACCGTCACCGGACATTATCATCGACAAATTATTTGAATTTCCCTTTCTTCTCCTAACATAACTGTAAAAATGTTTCCACCCATCACCTCCCGAACCAAGTAAACCTTGCATATAACTGTCATGAGCAGCCCTCTTTTTTAAGACGAGCTCTCTTGATAAGGACTTAAATTTCAACATATACTTGTCACTATCATGTCCTTTATTGTATAATTTCCTAATTTTCCGTTTTAGACTCCTAATTTCTCGTGTAATACTCAGGATCTGGGTTTTGTTTCAGCAATTTAAATGGGACAAATTTATCAACGGCGCTATTTAAAATTTTCAAAAAGTTAGTCCACAGGATATTAATGTGATTTCCTTCCGATGCCCATCCTACAAATAGCTCATTCAAATACCCCTGAAACTTGCCATGATCCACCCTGCGATACTGGAATATGATCTTTTTTGCTACATCAGAGTCTAATTTTGTAATGTCACCATATCTAATATTTAATTCAACCCCAGAATGGTCACTAATTCCTGGTACTTTCAGACAGTTAATATACAGCTCTACAGGCCTTACGAGATAAACATCTAAGGTATTATTGTCTCTAGTTGGGAAGTCAACTACTAGGGAAAATCCCCCCTCCCTTAAGAATTTATTTGCAGCGCTCTGAGCCTGACCACAGCTAGTTGACTCACCAGACCAGTCTACTTTGGGGAGGTTTAAATCTCCAGCAATTATTATGCTCTTTTTCATAGCATTACCCGTACAAGTTTTATCATACAGTGTTTCGAGGAGAGAAAGGTTATCTTTCGGTGCTCTATACGCCCTTATCACCTGAAGAGGGAATTTATTTTCTTTATCCGAAATTTGTACACATAACATTTCATGATCCATATCAGCCCACTTTAAGAAACTAGCTATATTTTTGCGCACACAAATAAATAGCCCACCACCTTGCTTCCCCCGATCCCTTCTGTACATCTCGTAGGTCCCTTGAATTATTTCGCTACTATTTATGCCCTCATATAACCAAGATTCAGTTGCAATGACAATGTCCGGAGAATACGTCTCTACAAGATTCCAAAATTCAATTAATTTATTTCCTAAACTCTGACAATTAACCTGCAGTAATCTTAGAGTCTTACCTCCGCAGCAAATATCTCGAAATAGCTCCTTCTGTTCCCATCGGCTGGCAACCTCTGGACCCGCTCCTCCTCACAAAAGCCGGCACGAACCGATGACCCTGTCATGTAGGCTCCCTAGATTGAAATCGCCCCGTCGATTTAGATGCAGCCCGTCTCGGGCGAAGTCACGGCCACCAATCCAGCAGTCAGCATCTACGTACACTAATCCCAGTTGTGCACAAACCCAGTCCATGCGGTCATTTACTGTCTTAACTCGCCTTAACGGAACATCTCCCCGCCGAACAATGCCACTCATTATAATTTTTGCATTTCTAAACTTGCTTTTAGCTTTTCTGCCTAGTTCGTAGAGCTCCCCCATGATGTAATCAGCTGTAGCACTCTTCTTCAAATCGTTCGTCCCAACATGGAGCAACAACACTTTAACTTTGTCACAGTCCTCTACATTTGCTTCTTGCACTTGTTGGGCAAGCTGGTCAATCTTAATCCCCGGGTAACACCGCACTTTCGCACCTGATTTCCTCGAGATATTCGCACTCCATCGTATCATAGAATCACCCATTATGATAACGTCATCCTGGGTTTGCTCCTGCACGCCCTCTTCCACACTGATCCCAGTAGAAAGCCGTTCAGTCACATCCTTCACCGTTTCTTCTGATTCACGAAGCTTTGCTCTAAGTTCCTGTATTATTTGATCCCTTGCTTTGATTTGCACCCTCAAACTGTCCGGCGTATAACATACTTTACAAAACCAATTTCCGACATCACAATCCTCCTTCTTGACCTTAATACAGCCGAAGTGAAACCATTTCTCACATAGTCCACACTCAACACCATTCTTCAATGTTTTACTGCACGTCGAACACTTTAAAGATGCCACTGGATCATTTGCCTGATTCACATTTGGAGTAACAGGCCCTGGATTCACTTCCACTCCACCAATAACTAACAACGCAGCTATCACTAGGGCTATAAACCACAAGTTACTAGGTCCCGTACGCACACACAAACACCGGAAATCCCGACTACCCTTCGCATACCACAGCCCGATCCTCGCCCGATAACACTCCGATACATAAAGGGGCTCTTTAGCCTCAGTGACAGTTCTTTATGAATAAATTCAAATTCAAATTCAACAAGAAGTTCTGTGACGAACTAAAGAGCCTACTTTTCATGCCAATGATTATTCTACAGTATATGAACCTATCTAGAATAATGACGAAATTAAGTTGGTAATATCGAAATTTCTAATTAGTTCGTAATACAGTACACCTGGCATAATGTAGCCTAATAGATAACTACAGTTGGCAACCCTGGTGACTGAATATATTCTTAGTTCCATCTCTTAAGGCACAGAATACAAAATTTGGTTTAAGTCCAATGGATAGCATGGACGTTACATGCAGTTAAACAATGTATCTAACAGCGCGCGAAAAATCATGTTGGCAACAATGGCCTACATGTATTGGTCATAAATAACCTGAAATAAGATGATCTATTGTTGTGTCAATTTTGAATGAAATCCATTAGTTAGTATAGAAGTTACATGCATTTTAAAATTGGACCTATCACCAGGCTTAGAATCATGTTGGCAGCACTGGCGTAGGCCTATTTTAGTTACTCCAAATTAATCTAGAATGCCAGGTACTACACGTGTGCAAAGTTTAGAGCTATTGGCTGGCATACTTTCTGATATAATGATATTAGGGTAACAAAAAATACAGACAGTATTTATTAACAGTTGGCAGCCCTGGTTTCTCTTAAGAATCGGCATAGTCATATCTGTTATGGTACACGTAGCACACACGAAATTTGGTTGTAATCCAAATAATAGTATAGAAGTTACATGTATTTAAAGTTGGACCTCTCAACAGGCTTAGAATCATGTTGGTAGCACTGACGTATATAAGTTACTCCAAATTAATATAGATTGTCAGGTACTATACGTGTGCATAGTTTAAAGCTGTCGGCTTGCATACTTTCTGTTATATTGTTTTAGATCCCTTATTGGGGGTAGTTGGATCTAAAACGGAAGTGTTATTGTGTTAATTTATAAGGAGGTGTCTAAAAGGGGGTAGCTTCCCGTAGTCGGGTAAGCTGACCAGTGTAGAGTGTTGTTTAGTGTTGGGATGCTAGGGGGCGCTCCTATAAAAGACGTAGGTGTATTTCAGGGGATGGAAATTAGTGTACAGTTCAACGTGCTAGTCTTCCAGCTGGCCGGCTGGTTATATAACCGACGTGCACGCGTCAGCTATATGCTGGCACGCTGCTTCTTGCAGTCGGGCCTATACGGGAAATACAATGAAGTATGAGCTAGCACTGTTTGGCTACTGTATGTCACGTCTAATCGTGACGGGAATTAGGAAAGGAGTTAGGGCGTATAGAGGCGTGTAAACAGTAATACAAGTGTAGTGTACTGACCAAGTGTTTATTGGTCAGTAATATGGAATTATGAGTCCCTTTTAGGGGATGTAATAAATGTCACAATGTAAGTGTACAAACTTGTGTGTACAATTTGTGGGTAAAGGTTACAAAGTATAGGAACTCTGAACACTGCTGACTCACCTGATGATAACAGCGAGGGCCTCCGGCTGACACACTGTAAGACTGGTAATTGAGAGAGGGACTGCCCTCCTTAAGGCCTCCCTTTATAGTCTTTGGTGCTGCTTCGTCGGCATTCCAATGGCATAGATGCCCCAGTTAATTATGTGTCGCTGTTTGTGGTAGTGATGCAAGTATTTGGCAAGCTTTCCAGACTGGTTAGCTGCCCTTGCGGTGTTATAGATGTTGTTCTGGACTTACAAGATTTGCCAGTTAGGGGTGATTTTAATAGATGATGGGGGGATGGCCTCCAGGGGGTGCAGACCCCTGGGGGACTGTTCAAGCCTCTTCCCCTATTTAGTTCGCGTCCCCGCGAACGGGAACGGAACTTGAGGTTGGGATGTTGATGTAGTAGTTCTTGGATCTTCCTTGTATCTCCTGTTGGTGTCCTCTTCGTCGTCGTATAGATGTGGTGATGTCGTGTTGATGTGTAGGTGTGAGATCAGCTCGTGTTCAGAGTGGTGGGTTATGGGATATACATATATATATTTGAAATTGACACTGACATTGTAAAATAGTGCATGATAAAAATTGACATTGACATTGACATTGTAAAATTAGTGCATGAGAAAAATTGACATTAACATATTGAAAGCTTCAGAAAAAAATACATGGTTCTGCTAATTATGCGGTACATTGTTGTGCAGGGAGGAAAAAAACCCAGGGCTGGACGGATGATTGCGTCGTCCGCCCTATCTTAGGGAAAAAGTGCTCCCAGCAGTAGAAAGATAGAATAAATAGACAAAAATAGGTGTTCCAGGGTATAAGTTAAGGGAAATATATCAAAAATGCATTTATTGATTTGGGATAAAACGGAACACCCTTACAAATGGGGAAGTTGGAAGAAAGAAAAATGAAAGAAAAACAAATCATAAACATTGTGTACATGGGATTTTTTAAAAAAAAGTATACCATTTAATGTGTGATTTCTGAGATGTGCATATATTAACATTTAGGAATATCCTTTATCACCTCCGTAGACAATGTGGGGGTGCGAAGTATTATTTCTATATTTATAGTGGAATGATTGCCCGTGGGCGCATTAATGTATGTTAAGTTACCCTTTTACAAATATGACTTACAATTATCTTATATCTAGCTTAAGCGCGCTAATTTCCTATGCTTCTAGTTTGTATGTTACCTCGCGTGCATGCTACTCCTTTGTACGTACGCGCCGTCTCACGGCTAATCCTTCACGGCCACTTCCTGGTATGGTTTAGTGGTCGTACCGCTTGCAATGTATTCCTATTCTGTGAAGCATCCCCTGTGGGTGAATGCTTTCACACTTGACAATGAGAGTCGCCGCCACAAGTCGGTTGCGCCCTCATTGCCGTAATTTGCGCCGCATTTTTGACGCCTTATGTTTTTTCTTGTGTACGTTGCTCTGCCAGCGAGCCTGATACCCCACAGGTATCAGCCGTGCTGTGCAGATTTTTAAAGTGTAGCTGTAAAAAATGTGGTGAGCATGTGAGTGAAGATGATGACAAGTATCAAATATAAATTAGTGCACAAAGGTAGAATATGATAATATGATGGCACTAATAGCATGCTGCTGCTATGTGGCAGCGAAATTATAGTCACCAGTGCCATACTCCTGGTGATGATGCCTGAAAAAAAATGGAGAGGTTAAGAAAACATGTAAATATCGTATATTTTCAATGTTGCTTCCTGTGACAGTGTGTCCACAGTCTGAAGCTCTTTTTGCCTGAAAAAAATGGCAGGATTAGTGTAATTTGCTGTATGCCCGGGCTTACCCTATACGGTGCCGTAATGTCGTTTCTTATGCTCACGGTGTTCTAGTTAGTTTACTTAACGTATCACCTTAATACCATTCATATTACCCTGCTGTCTTACTCTGTTGTACCTCAATTATACTTATTTTTATATATTTATAATGTATTATCATGTATTATAATGTATTATAATGTATTATCATGTATTATCATATATTATAATGTATTATCGGACTTACCCTGATGACGGATTTGTCGGTCATCAGGAGCCGAGCGGCGTTATCTTGACACTATTTATCTAACTTATGGTAAAAAAATGGCTGCTATTACTAAGCCGAATGGGTGGCCTTACTCTATTGCCGAAATGTGCTGTGCCATTACTTGGCAACAGCGGTTAATGAATTTGCTTAATCCTAAGTTGCGTGTCAAAGTGCAACATTCTTACTTGCTAAATTTCGACCAGGGCGATCGCCTGAGGCAATTTACTTCCTCAGGGCACCACCCGTACGAATCCTAGAAACACCGGTTGTCTCTAGAATCGCCGGATTCCGCCCCCTTAATTCTAGTTGTCGACGTCTATACTAGGTCCTACTAACTAGTACTAATCTAGTCACAGGCGGCTTACGGTGCCACAAAGCAAACCGTTTCGCCTGCTGTATCTTCCTGCTCATTACCGTTGTTTTTAGCCTACTTTTCACATTTTGCAAAAATGAGGAAAAAGTAGACTTATGAGATCGGGCATATGTGTGTCTGTCTGTCTGTCTGTCTGTCTGTCTGTCCTTCTGTCTGTCTGTCTGGCTGTGTGTGTGTCCCCCCCCCCCTATCAACTCCTAAACGGCTGCAGCAATCGAAACAAAATTTGGTAGGAGTAAAGATCTATACCTGAATATCTCACGGCCATATTTGAAAATGATGTCAGTGCTACCAACTGCTAAAAAATCGCAATTGAAATTTGAGCTCCATGTTGGATATCTTGGAAAGTATGAATGGGAGCTATTTCAAAATTGGCACACGTACAGATCATAATATTTCAGTTTAATTTCCAGGAGGCTAAACGTGGCAGTGTTGCCAAAATGATTATAAGCCTACTGATAGGTCCAATTTTTTAATGCATATAACTTCTATACTATCAATTGGAATTCAACCAAATTTCGTATGTTGTATGTGTACATAACCAGATATGACTGAGCGTATTCTTCAGACCTACCAGGGCTGCCAACTGTTAATAAATGCTCCTAATTTATTTTATCCAAAGACCAATATATCAGAAAGTATGCAAGCCGACAGCTTTAAACTATGCACACGTATAGTCCCTGACATTCTATATTAATTTGGAGTAACTTATATACGTCAGTGCTACCAACATGATTCTAAGCCTGCTGACAGGTCCAACTTTAAATACATGTAACTTCCATACTATCATTTGGATTTCAACCAAATTTCGTATGTGCTATGTGTACCATAACAGATATGACTATGCGTGTTCTAAGGAGCAACCAGTGCTGCCAACTGTTAATATGTGCTGTCCCTATTTTTGTTACCCTAATATCAATATATCAGAAAGTATGCAAGCCAATAGCTCTAAACTTTGCACACGTATAGTACCTGGCATTCTAGACGAATTTGGAGTAACTAATATACGTCAGTGCTGCCAACATGATTCTAAGCCTGCTGATAGGTCCAATTTTAAAATGCATGTAACTTCTATACTAACTAATGGATTTCATTCAAAATTGGCACAACAATAGATCATATTATTTCAGATTATTTCTGACCAATACATACATGACATTGTTGCCAACATGATTTTACGTGCGCTATTAGATCCAATGTTTAACTGCATGTAACGTCCATGCTATTCATTGGACTTCGACCAAATTTTGTATTTTGTACCTTAAGAGACGGAACTAAGAATATATTCAGTCATCAGGGCTGCCAACTGTTGTGCTCTATTAGGATACATTATGCCAGGTATACAGTATTTCGAACTAATTGGAAATTACGATATTAGCAACTTAATTTCGTCATTATTCTAGATAGGTTCATATTCTGTAGAATAATCATTGGCATGAAAAGTAGGCTGTATAGTTCTTCACGGAACTTCTTGTTTCATACGTTGTCGTAGTTGGGTCGCCCACTTGAACCCCTGTGAGTTGCTCGCTGTGCCCCTCATTTAATGCCCTAGGCTGCCCGCTGCGTCGCCATTTATGTGGGCATTGGACATCGTCCAATGGCATAATATCATCCGGGAATTGAGCGTCCGGTTCCTCTTCGCCAATGTTGGCCGCAATAGTAATCCTCCGGGAATTGAGCGTCCGGTTCCTCTTCGCCAATGTTGGCCGCAATAGTAATCATCCGGGAATTGAGCGTCCGGTTCCTCTTCGCCAATGTCGGCATTGTTGGGTTGGCCCACTGAACCCCTTTAAGTGCCCGCTATGCTACTCATTTAAGATCTCTGGTGACCCGTTGTCATCCATTTACGTGGGCGCAAGACCGAATGAGCGCGTAGATTCCATATATATATATATATATATATTCATATTCCATTCTTCATTATTTATGAATGTCGTAGTCTTCACCTTCGCCTCGCGGGGTAAGGACTTGTCGGATCTAGGATTGGTCCTGCTGAATCCTAGGATCCTGCTTCACTCCTGACGAATAGGAGTCTGACTCCCCGCCATGGAAGTCCTACTTACTTATATCCTAAACTAATAGTTTAGTCATAATTGGGTCGTCTCTAGGGTCAACTCCTGGGTCCGGCGTGGAGCTAGCTATTTCTCCCACCATCCCTAGAAAGTCTCCCCTGCAGGTCATGGCTTCGACGACCGTGGCACATAGTGGGTGTAGCATCTCTTCCTCCCAGGAGCAGGCTAGGCATACCTGGGATTCCGAAGCTTGCCCGCGCCAGGCCGTGAGTGCCTCGCCCTTACGTGGTTCGTCTGTTTAGTCTAGTCGTTAAGTTACTAGGGTAGGCTCAACATCGCCTTTGTACTCTCAAAGTGTGGTGCCTTTGGCCTTTAGCTCGTGCCGCTATCACCAATCAGAGTGTTATCAGAGTCCTTTTCATATAGGAAATATAGGCGTAACCTGTGTAAATAATTTATTTTGTATGAAATGTAAGATTTTTCAAGTGTTGTGGGGTTGTAGAGCTTCTAAGTGCATAGACTACTTTAGGTCTACTGTTGCTATGTCGGCTTTCCAGCGATAATGCTCTGTTAACCTTTATGGAGGTGTTAGTAGGGTCTATGATGTTAGGTACCCTGTTATTAGGATCTGGGGGTAGTTATTCGTAGAGTAGGCTAAAAGCATGGTAGGAAGAGGTTGCGCATCTTTGGGCTCCAATAAGTGGTGGCCTTGAGCCGGTAATGCTGCTAGGATTGCTCTTACAATGAGTGGACTGGGGCAGGTAATTCCCGGGATTGCAAAAATATGAAAATTTCCATGCAGGTTTGATAGTAATAACCCTTGGTAAATGGATGGGATATTCCATGCATGTATCTGGATATGAGGCATCCGCACTCATGTAAGGATAGGTGTAGGGTGAGGCGTAATAATAATATGTCCCTGTCATGCGGGAGTATTTAATTTTAAAAAATGGTTAATATGTGATTGTGGCCTCATCTCTCATTTGGAGATGCGCATTATGCTTAATTGTTGTTTGCCGACCCACCCCTAATACTCAGGTGTTAGCATCGAGATCCCGGGCGTAGGAAGCCCTCTCTTTAAACGCATGAAGTCTATCAACCCCGATGTATACTTTGTAATGTAGTGTAGCTGTTTTCATCGTGTTCATGTGTCTGCGTTGGTCATGATGTACGTGGGAAGGTCATGGAAGGGGAATTAGGTATTAAAAAATGGTAGCCTTTGGGTGGTATGTTGGTAATCCCGCTGGGATTATCCACCTATGCTTCTGTCATTCTCCCTTGGTCCATGTCTGCTTTCTATCCGCTTCTTGGGATAGTAAAGCGTCGTGACGCTGTGACGTCACGGCCAAATGTGGTCTCCCCTTTTGTAGTGTGAATGTGGCCAGTGGTCGTAGTGCGACTGGCCATGTCTTAATCGCCTGTAATGATTTTTGAGAACTGAAATCGAGAAAGGAAGTTATTAGGGGGGGTCTTGTTTCCTCAGAGCCCCTGTCTGTGTTCGCTCCTGATTAGTGAGCGCGTGTGTGTGTGACTATGTTCCGCTACACCACGCGGACGGTTGGTCTGTTATAGGCTAAGTCCTAATGTGTATCGCGTGTATGGGCAGGAGGTGCCCGTGGCCTGTCAACGTCTTTGAGAACGTGTTCCTATGGGCCCAAGATAAGTTCCGGTCTGTCACGTCTGTCCATTGCTAAATGTCACAATTGTTTTTGCAGTGCTAAAAAAAATGTGTGGCATTATGATTGCTTTGCGCTTGTGATTTCACGCTCACTGCCGATATAACAATAGTGTCTGTCGACAGCCGTGTGGCAATACGGTGAGACCTGCAAGTCAGTACTTTCGTCATGTTGCGCTTTTATTTGTTTGCGTACGTGATTTTTCGCCAGTATGTGAGTGTTGTCATTGTTCGGTATTCCGGGCGGACCAATGTAGCAATTCGTCCTATTTAGCTAGTACTGTTGTGTGGCCACTATTCCATAAGACCTTTGTCTTACGAAATTTTCATACCTGTGTCTGGGAAATGTATTTGCTATGTCAGGTGTAATTGAAATTTTATGCCTGGTTTTTGGCGGGAGGAAATGTGGTATTCCCTGTTCATGTACTTGTATGGGCCAATTTCGGTGTGGTTGGAAGCCTGGATAGTTGTTTTCCATGGTGTCCATTTTTTTTTTTGCTGTGATTCAGACCCGCGATCTCATGTCATTCTCTGTGATCTATGTCTGCGTTGTGTTTCTGGGATTTAGGTGTCCTCAGTGTGGTTTTTGCTTGTGTCTCTCGTACCAAAAATACCGTTGGTTAGTTAGTTTTTGGTACGAGTGTGGTGTGTGGTTATGAGTTCGGACCCGGCATGCTGTAAAGACTTGGTATGACGCTATCTGTGCCGTATATATTATGGCACATGTACCGTGTATTTGCAATGCGCAAATGAAAGTACGCATTGCTGTGAAGAGTTTGTGTGTTTTTGAATTCTCCCCGTAGTGTAATTTGGGGAGTTGTGGGGTTCTGAACTTGGCGTAAATGAACGTGTATTTCCCAGGTTCGTCTGTAGTGCTCCCAGTCTGTCTGTGCCAGCAAAGGTCGCCCACGATGAGTGCGTTATCGTTGACGCGATAGTCTCTAGTTTCATTCACGTGTGCGTTATCTTGTTACTTGCTTGACAATGCTCCGTGTCGGTATGTTTGTGCCTCTTAGCCTGAGTGCTATCTCTGTAATTGCGATTGGGGCTTTCCGCAATACAAAGGAACCTCTCACTAACTACATTCGTGTCCCCAAATTTTTGTGTTAATGTAGCGTGGGTCGAGTATAACCCTATCCATGGTACAAAATGTCGTTATACACGAGTGTCTCCGGGCCGCTAGTCGCGTGTTTGGTGACTAGGTGCCAGAGGCGATTTTGTTGTTTTTCATTTATGAACATCTGTTAGTGGAACTGTCCCAATCTGTTTTAGCTTCCTACTTTCCTATCCTGCAACTGGATAGGTACCCGACCTTACATTCCTGGTATTCAGAAGGTTGCGGGTTTTGAGACCGTCTTTACCCAGAGTAATTGTTTCTGGTGCCATTCTGGGCTGTGTCTCCGGGACAGTTCTGTCGAGTGTTAGGATCGTATCCCGGTGCGGTCAGTGAGGTCCGAAGGCTATGTCTTGGCCTTCTTTCCACGTCTGCCAGTGGGATCATTTCCTTTTCTTTTGGTAGTGTTCCCGCCTGTACGTGTAGGTGTGGGAGCTTTGCGTGTATGATATGCCTTCATACGGCGGGCGTGAATACTGTCTTTAATGATTTTTCTCCCATGGCGCACGCTGACTATGTAATTTAGGTCAGATACCTTCCCGCAGACTTTGAAGGGACCTGACCAGCGTGGCAGGAGGAACTCGGACACGTTTTTCTTACGGGCAGAATTGGAAACCATAACCAATTGCCTGGGTGTATATTCCACGGTCTTCCTATTCCGATCGTACCGCTCTTTTTGTTTCTTCTGCGCCGCGGCTATGTTCTTTCTAGCGTTCATTCGCGCTATCTGTAAGTACTCTAGCCCCGCAGCATTGTCCGTGTAAGTGTCCTGTGGGATACATATATTATCTATGGGACTTCTGGGTGTGTACCCGTGCAGTAGGAAGTGTGGAGAGTGTTTCGTAGCCGTGGATATAGAGGTATTATAACTAAAAGTAATGGACTGCAGGTATTCATCCCAGTCTGTTCCTGCGTCCCCTGTAAATTTAGCCAACGCTATTCCAAGTATTTTATTCATACTCTCCGTGAGTCCGTTGGTTTGCGGGGAAAACTCGTGGTAGTGTATGCCTTAATCCTGAGTATCTCCAAAAACTGTTGGAGCACTCTTGAGGTGAAAATAGTACCTCGGTCGGATAATAAGGTTTGGAATAGGCCATATCGTGTAACTATATCGAATAAGAATTCGGCTATGCTGTTTGTGTCTGCTTTGGGAACAGCCTTTGTAATCATGTATCGTGTGAGATACTCGGTGGCCACCAGGATATATTTATTGCCTTTCTGAGATGTCGTAATGGGGCCTTTCACATCTATCCCGACTCTGTGAAATAACTCTCCTACGGGAATTGGGTTGAGTAATCCATGAGGCTTGCCAGGCCTTGTTTTGAATCGCTGGCAAGTGTGACATGTCCTTACGAAGGTATCTATGTCGGCCTTCATGTTTACCCATTAGTACTTGTCACGGATTCTAAGGTATGTTTTATGCGTACCTAAGTGTGCCCCTGCCAGTGGGCTATTGTGGTGTCCGATCATGATATTTTCTTTCAATGATTCCGGAACCGCTATAGGTGCGTTATCGTGCATGGCTGTGGGCTTAAATTTCAGTACCCCGTCTTTGTCTAGGAAAAATCGCCTAGACAGCCGTGCTGTCTTGGAGTCCACTTTATCCAAGTTTTCTAGTGCCAATAGAATCTGTTTCAAGTACGGATCACTTTCTTGCTCCTGTTTAATGTTAATCACCGTCAGGGCAAAAGTGGGCATGTCGTCCCAATCGTGGTCCTTACTGTCATCCGGGGGATCGGCCACTGGCAGCCTAGACAACCCATCTGCGTCTAGGTGTGTAGCGCCTTTCTTGTGTTTGACCACGAAGTCATATTCATACAGGCGGAATATAAACCTGTTGAGCCGCGAATTTGGGTTTTTAAATTTGTCCCAAAAAAGCAAGCTCGCGTGGTCAGTCACTACCGTGAACTTGATACCATAGAGGTATACCCTAAAATAGTTCACTCCCCACGAAAATGCCAGCATTTCCCGCTCTGTGGCAGAGTATCTAGTCTCAACGGCCGTTAGCTTCCTGCTAGCGAAAGCGACGGGCCGTATGCGCCCTTCTGCGTCTTCCTGCAATAGGGCCGCCCCCAGCCCATACAGGCTGGCATCTACGTGTAAAAATGTGGGCCTATCACTGTGGAAGTGTTGCAGTAATGGTGGTGAGGTCAATAGTTGCTTCAGTGTGTTGAAGGCATCTATGTGTTCCTGCTTGATGCTGAAGGGCGTTTTTTCACGTGTGAGCTCGGTTAGGGGATGTGCGATGCGTGCAAATCTGTAGATATACTTGCGATAATACGAAGCCAGCCCAATAAAACTGCGCAATTGTTTCAAATTTGTGGGCATTGGGATGCCCGTTATTGCGTCAGTTTTCGCTGGGTCGGGAATAATGCCCTCTCTGTTTACAATGTGGCCCAATATGTTAATCTGCTGTCTGGCAAATTGACATTTCGCAGGTTTAAGCCTTAACTTGGCCTCTCTGATCCTTGCGAAAGCCTCCTCCAAATGTACGATATGTTCGTCGAAGGTATTGGAGAAAACTGTTATGTCGTCTACGTACACTAATACGGAACGCCACTTAAGCCCTGAAAATGTCTTATCCACCAGCTTTTGGAAGGTTTGGCTGGCGTTACGGAGGCCCATGGGTAACCTTGTGTAGGTATATAGCCCGTTCTCTGTAACGAACGCCAGCTTGTGCCTATCTGGTTCATAGACGGGGATTGAATAGAATCCACTATAGCAATCCATCGAACTGAACCAGCTAGCTCCGCCAAGGGCGTCCAAATAGGTGTCTGCCCTTGGTAGTGGATAACTATCATTTTCGACTAACTTATTGAGCCTCCGGTAGTCAGTACAAAATCTGTGAGATCCGTCCCGTTTTTTGGTCAGCAGAACTGGCGAGCTGTAGTTTGAAATAACGGGAACAATGACCCCTGCCTCGAGCATCTCTGAGATTTGAGCGTCGATGGCGTGTCTCTCCTTCTGGCTCACTCTGAAGGGAGGCTGGTGTACTGGCCGGTCACTAGTAAGTGTGACATGGTGTTCAATGAGGTCTCTCACAGCGAGATCCTTCATTGAATGGGCAAAAATATCCCTGTTGGTCTCCATGAGCTCCGTGAGCCTTTTATTTTGCTCCGGAGTCAGGTCCTGTCTGTGGTTCTTGTTGGCCGCCTTATCTGTGTGTGTGGCTGTGTGTTGGCTGACAGTGTGCAGTGCAGAGGCCTGGTGCTCGTGATTTTCTCGCTCCGCTCGAATCCCATCTGTGTTCCTGGTGTATATCATGGGATGTGTGGTGAGCCTCTGGTCGTGCTTTAAAAGCATCTGACCGCTAGCGAAATTTATGCTAGCCTCATATTTAGCGAGGAAATCCATGCCAATTATGGCTGACGCAGAAAGATGTTCTATAACGAACATGGGGTGCGTTGTGGCAAAATGGTCTATCCTAAGATGTATGTTTGCCACCCCGCGTTTTCTAGCGTCTGAGCATTGGCCGCTACCAGCCGGATGTCACCCGTGACACCGTGTATTTGGGCTTCGGTAACGTGTCTCCTATTAACACAACTTACGGCTGCCCCGGAGTCAATTAGGGCCTGCACTCTGTGGCCATTTATGGTGGCGTGTATCGTGAGGGCCGATACCTGAAATCCACTGCCTTGCACCGATGTATTGTGTAGGGTATATGTTGTTGTTGTTGTTATCGGAGTGACCTCTGTACTGGGAAGGCATGGAGCGGGCCGCTTATCGTACCGGGCACGCTTAGCTTCTCGGCTTTGTATGTGTCTTTGGCACCTTATTAATAATGCTAATAGTGTTGGCGTACCCCTACTGCCTCTATGGCTTACAAACTCTGTTGTTTCTGCATGAGGTGCCATTCTGAATGAAGTGTATTCGTCTTCAAATTTAAAAAAAAAACTGTGCGTGTTTGGCAGTGTATCCTGTATCTTTCTGATTCTTTCTGGGGCTGGGGGGTTGGTTTGCTAAGAATTTCCCCTGTGTAGATAGTGCAAAGCAAAAAAAAACTGCTTTTTGTCTGAGAAGAAAAAAAAAATTCCGTCTCGCTTGGCTATTTGCGGTACTGGCCGTTTTGACCACGAGAACTCGTTGTATGAGTCCTATTTTACTGTGCGTGGTACCCGACCTCCACCATCTGTTTTAGATCCCTTATTGGGGGGTAGTTGGATCTAAAACGGAAGTGTTATTGTGTTAATTTATAAGGAGGTGTCTAAAAGGGGGTAGCTTCCCGTAGTCGGGTAAGCTGACCAGTGTAGAGTGTTGTTTAGTGTTGGGATGCTAGGGGGCGCTCCTACAAAAGACGTAGGTGTATTTCAGGGGATGGAAATTAGTGTACAGTTCAACGTGCTGGTCTTCCAGCTGGCCGGCTGGTTATATAACCGACGTGCACGCGTCAGCTATATGCTGGCACGCTGCTTCTTGCAGTCGGGCCTATACGGGAAATACAATGAAGTATGAGCTAGCACTGTTTGGCTACTGTATGTCACGTCTAATCGTGACGGGAATTAGGAAAGGAGTTAGGGCGTAAAGAGGCGTGTAAACAGTAATACAAGTGTAGTGTACTGACCAAGTGTTTATTGGTCAGTAATATGGAATTATGAGTCCCTTTTAGGGGATGTAATAAATGTCACAATGTAAGTGTACAAACTTGTGTGTACAATTTGTGGGTAAAGGTTACAAAGTATAGGAACTCCGAACACTGCTGACTCACCTGATGATAACAGCGAGGGCCTCCGGCTGACACACTGTAAGACTGGTAATTGAGAGAGGGACTGCCCTCCTTAAGGCCTCCCTTTATAGTCTTTGGTGCTGCTTCGTCGGCATTCCAATGGCATAGATGCCCCAGTTAATTATGTGTCGCTGTTTGTGGTAGTGATGCAAGTATTTGGCAAGCTTTCCAGACTGGTTAGCTGCCCTTGCGGTGTTATAGATGTTGTTCTGGACTTACAAGATTTGCCAGTTAGGGGTGATTTAAATAGATGATGGGGGGATGGCCTCCAGGGGGTGCAGACCCCTGGGGGACTGTACAATATAGGTATTTGGATTTTAAAAAATGAGAGCATTTATTAACAGTTGGCAGCCCTAGTTGCTCGTAAGAATACGCTCAGTCATATCTGTTTATGTACACATAGCACATACGAAATTTGGTTGAAATCCAATTGATAGTGTAGAAATTATATGCATTTAAAATTTGGACCTATCAGCAGGCTTATAATCGTTTTGGCAACACTGCCATGTATGGCCTCCTGGAAATTAAACTGCAATCTATACGTGTGCCAATTTTCAAATAGCTCCCATTCATACCTTCCAAGATATCCAACATGGGGCTCAAATTTCAATTGCGATTTTTCAGCAGTTGGAAGCACTGACATCATTTTCAAATATGGTCGTGAGATATTCAGGTACAGATCTTTACTCCTTCCAAATTTTGTTTCGATTGCTGCAGCCGTTAGGAGTTGATAGTGGGGACACACACAGCCAGACAGACAGACAGACACACACACATTTTCCCGGATCGATCTCATAAGTCTACTTTTTCCTCATTTTTGCAAAATGTGAGAAGTAGGCTAAAAACAATCTGTGGACTGACTGAAGAGTTATCATTGTCAGTTGGTAACACTGAAAGGTGCCTCCAGAGCTCTCTGTACTCTAAGTCACTAATTCCGGAATACATCGTCACTAAAATGTCTGTGATTGAAGTTAAGCTAACTACATTATCTAGACAGACGGGAGATTTTTTCCAGAAGTTGAGCTCACGACGTGTCGCAGAGAGAGGAGACTCGAAGTCTCTGCCGTGGACAAGTTTAATGTGCTCGTGTTTTATGCGTGAACAAATATTAAGAAATCTCAAGTAGCTTTGCACCTATCTCGCTCCCTGGCAGAATGGAACGTGACATCCATTTTTTTTTTAAGCCGTGCTCCTCTCTCACAAGATGTAATGTGCCCGTCAGACAAGGACGCCAGGGGATCATGTGCAGCAGATGGCCTTACTGACTTCGTTATTCTCCAAACCCACACACTGAGAAGATCGGGTGCGTCCTCAGACTAGTTGTTGTTGTTTTAAGGGACGGAACTACGAGGTCATCCGCCCTCAGACTAGCTCCGGCACGGGCGTATCAGGTAAGTGAGGGGTTTCGTTTATTTATCGTATAGCTTTTAGTGCCGGGAGTGCCCGAGGACATGTTCGGCTCGCCTGAGTCTGTAGCCGCTTCCAGCGGTAGAATATAATGAACTCTTAAATTAACACACATTAATTATATACACTCCTGCTTACGCTAATCAGATCGCTGTTTGCGTCCGATCGTCACCTATTGTACGTGAGTTTATGCGTGTGACAGCACAGTTTTAACTGCAACTTAAGTCACTTCGTCACCAAATTTCCATGCCTTACAGGGATTCTGTGGCATTGGCAACGTCGTAGTCACAAATAGTGAGGGGAAAAAGTCATAGACGAGCACGAGGAAACACTCCCACAAAATCATGAAACTAGAAATGAATAGTCCAGGTTTAGGTAAAACTCAATAAAAAAAACTATTTTAAAATCACAAACCCATATCCTACTTCGGAGGGTTAAAAATCTCGGCTAGTCCGCAAGTCTAAATAAACAATAAAAATAAATAAT
This sequence comes from Meconema thalassinum, assembly GCA_946902985.2. Taxonomy (NCBI): domain Eukaryota; kingdom Metazoa; phylum Arthropoda; class Insecta; order Orthoptera; family Tettigoniidae; genus Meconema; species Meconema thalassinum. Next base: position 552,957,980 of record OX336392.1, read on the forward strand.
GATTCCCCTTAACTCAATTTAATTAAACCCTCACGACAGTCCTTCTTACACAAAAACCAATAACAGCTATCAAGCTAAGAATGTGACACTTGAGATATTCCCTAAGAAAATTCAAGAAACTCGATTGAAAAATAACAATAATAATCACACCCTGATTCTACTGCAAAGCAAGTCAAGTTTAACGTCGACATTAGAGAGTGTGTTATTTACATTTAATGCACCAATAATACGTTACGTTGGTGTCTCTTCTTATATTTAATTTTACAAAAGTTTGGTGCTTTTCAGTCGGTCAACACGAATGTACCCAATGGAGCTTGGTTATGCCCTTATCCTGAAAAATATTACATGAGATTAATACATACACTAGGATGGCCATTTTCGATCGTCAAGCGATCATCATCAGATCCGTTACACTTAGGCTGTAAAATCTATGTTTGAAAATACAGGTGAAAATATGTACAGTTTGTACAAGTATTTAGTTGCAGTGGATGTTAGGTGGAATGCTAAAATAGTGATAGAAATCCGGAATTTGTTTGTTTGGAGTGACTATACGGTTGGAAACGTCAACTATGGTTGTACTGTATAGTGCGGGCTATTACTTATCTGGTTGGATGTCTTCCTCGCTGTAGCTGCGAGTAGTATCATTTTCCCTCTTGGATCAGTGACGGTCGACCGAATTGGAATGTTATCTCTCTGAACTGGTTTTCCCCTCCGCCCTCCCCCCCCCCCCTGTTCCTATGTTCTACCTGTAGTCAATGCATATGTAATTGTGATGTGTTGCCAAGTCTAGATATGATGTATGTTATTGAATTCAGGAAAGTCTTCAACTATTAAAGACCGTGGAACATTCCTCGCCTCGCGTAGACTATTAGCCATTCATACTAAGCGCACCCGGTCTTTTAAGGACGTCCCGGCACCTTTAATACTGCCGCGTATGCCGGCCTTGGTTTATTGAAGAAAAATGTACTTCCTACTCCTGATCCAGATAACATTTACCCATCAAAACCCCCTATTTACGCTCCCCCCCCCTTTTTATCTAGCTTGGCTGCATCGCTAAGTTGTGTCTTGTTTCCGACAAGGTGTGTTTTTAGTAGAGTAAATAGGGGCGAGCTCTCAATAAATGTGTGTTCATCTAGATCGTTGGGGTTGTTTCTTTTGGCTAGGTGTATCTCGATTGCTTTCTCTATGTCAAGAGCTCTGCCTTTCGATTCGTGATGAATTATTTACTTTTTTAATATCATCTCAAGTTTAGATTCATTCAGCATCTTATTTAGAGGTTCATTTTAGAAAAAATATTTATAGAGTAATTGCGCTCATGATTTAATTTCAATGTCGTCCACGGCAATAATAATAATAATAATAATAATAATAATAATAATAATATTGAAAAAAAAACCGGCAAGAAGTGGACCCAAGATCGAAGGGAAGCTCACCGAAGAAGAATGCGCTTATATTGGGCCAATGTGAAAGAACGAGGGAAAAGGCAGTTGAAATAACGTGGTCCATAGACGACCGAAACGATAAAAAAAAGTACAGGGATAGGAGGGTGCTCTATAAACTATACAGAAACCAGACAGCAGTCATTCGAGCTGAAGTACATGAGAGAGAAGCTGGTATTCACGAAGGTGTAAGGCAAGGCTTCAACTTATCACCCATTCTTTTCAATCCATACATAGAACACGCAAGGAAGGAAATGGGAGAAACATTCAAAGCAGAAGTAAAGTTTCAAGGAGAAATAATTTCAACTCTAAAATTTGCTGATGACATCGTCATCTTAGCTGACACACCAGAGCATTTAAATGATTTTTAAATGATATGGATTCTGTCTTTAGAAAGGAATTCGTTTTGAAAATGAATAAATGTAAAGCAAAGATATTGGAATGCAGCCAATGGATCCAAGAATTTTTGACGGGTCGTTCCCAGAAAGTAAATTCGAAGGCCTATTCTCGGATGAAGTTACCGTAACGTCGGGTATCCCTCAGGGCAGCGTAATCGGAACTTTGTTATTTTTGGCGTTTATAAATGACTTACCAAATGGAATTCGTAGTGATTGTCGATTGTTTGCGGATGATTGTGTAATATATCGAAATATACATGACTCGCAAGAAGACGCAGTACTTCAAGACGACCTGAACCTGGTCTATAAGTGGGCGATTGTAAATAAAATGAAAATAAACACAAGAAAATGTAGTCTCATAAAAATAGGGAAAGGGCGAAGGCAAGATTTTCAATATAATATTGGCTCGGAAATACTTGTAGAAGAAGATTCTTGCAAATATTTGGGCGTTCACGTAAGGAATGATATGAAATGGAGTACTCATATAGGATGTGTAGTTTCTAAAGCTTACAAATCTCTGCACTTTGTAATGAGGGTATTAAAAGGAAGTAGTACCTCTGCTAAAGAATTAGGCTATTTGTCACTTGTAAGACCTATTCTGGAATACGCCTGAGCGGTTTGGGATCCATATCAAATAGGGCTCATCAATGAGTTGGAAATGTTACAAAGAAAGGCCGCTAGAGTTGTGCTCAGTGACTTTAATCCCAGGAGCAGTGTGAGCCGTATGTTAAAGAACCTTGGGTGGAAATCACTTGAGGCTGAAATCCAGACTCTGCGCTATGTACAACACGTATACAAATCAACCAGCATGGGGTGAGCTTAGCCAACGATTGGGAAAGCCCACTTACATGGGTAGGAGCGATCATCCTTTCAAAGTTAAGGGCCGACCACAGCGAACAAATTATGGTAAATATTCTTTCGTTAACCGGGCCATTGATAATTGGAACTCTCTACCTGCCGCAGTCTTAGAGCCTTTTCCCAAATATATAGGTGTGTTTAAGAAAAGACTGACTATTTGGGTAAATACTCCAGTTTAATTGTTAATTGTTATTGAAGTGTTATGTATAATTATGTATTTGTTATGTATACCCAATTTGCCACCGGGGACACCCCCCCCCCCCCATTGCAAATAAATAAATGAATGAATGAAAAAAGTAATCAGAAACACCTATGGATATTGACCTGTCGGCCCCTTGGTGTTGGGGTAGCGCACCTGCCTCTCGCCCGGAGGCCCCGGGTTCGATAGCCGGCTCCATCAGAGATTTTAGAAACTGACGTGTGGGCTGGAACGTGGTACACATAGCCTCGTGAGGACAAAAACAAAGTATAACGGCCGACGACCCGATGCGCTGATCACGCGTCACCCCAATATCTGCAGGCAAAATGGTTGGGCAGTGGTCGCTTGGTAAGCCTAGGCCCTTCACGGACAGAAAGCTACAGGAAGTAGGAGACGTCTGTTGCTTGGGAAGCAAAATAACCAGTGATGGACGAAGCAAAGGGGATATAAAAAGTAGGTTGGCTCTGGCAAGCATTTCTACAAAAAAAGGGATCTGTTGACATCGAATATAGATTCATTTATTAGGAAGTCATATGTGTTCTCTGTGACAGATACATGCGAACAAAGGAAGAAATCGCTAACTAAATTTTGCTGTGAGTGAACATTAAGAGCATTATTTCTAAATACTTCTATGTACATTCGTGCGCAATTGTCTGATTAATTATAAGTCATTTTTGAAAGCGTGTGCCTGTAGCGAGGCGCTCCATGGAAGTGAAACTTGGACTATTGGTGCAGCAGAAAAGAGGAGAATTAAAGCGTTTGAAATGTGGTGTTACAGGAGAATGGTGAAGATCAGATAGGTAGATAGGGTAACAAATGAAGAGGTATTAAGACGAGTGAAAGAGGAGAGATGTTTCTGGCGACTGCTAATGAAGAGAAGAGATAAGTTGGTAGGTCACATACTAAGACACCCCGGAGTATCAAACTTAGTTATAGAAGGAAGGGTCGAGGACAAGATGATGATGATAATTGTTGTTTTAAGGGGCCTAACATCTAGGTTATCGGCCTCTGATAGTTTGGGTGATCGTGAAGATGAAATTGAAATGCAAACTTAAAACTTAAACTAACTACTAACCTACATAGCCTACTAGATGAAGAAATGGGAAACTAAAGGAGAATAAGGCAAACAAAGGACAGGAGGAAAAGAAACGGCCTCAACCTTCGAAGAACGCGGATTGAGGGACTTGGAAGGAAGGAGAGCCATGAAAAGCAGATAGGAAAGTGAAAGAGGAGAGGGTCCACCCCACAGGCAAGGGACAAAAGGGGGAAACCGGACCCAGCTCAGAAATCCCTCGGGGTCGCCAACTCCCGAACTCACCAGCCGTGAGCCCCTGAGGGTGTAGCATTATCTGGGGTGCACCAGAAGTGGTGGGGCTACACATACCCTGCCTCCTTGAGGGCCTTGAGCAGAAAGCAGGAGATACTGTGAGCCCCTGAGGGTGTAGCATTATCTGGGGTGCACCAGAAGTGGTGGGGCTACACATACCCTGCCTCCTTGAGGGCCTTGAGCAGAAGGCAGGAGATACTGTGAGCCCCTGAGAGTGTATCAATATCCAGGGCGCACCAGAAGTGGTGGAGCTACACACACCCTGCCTCCTTGAGGGCCTTGTTCAGAAGGCAGGAGATACTGTGAGCCCCTGAGAGTGTATCAATATCCAGGGCGCACCAGAAGTGGTGGAGCTACACATACCCTGCCTCCTTGAGGGCCTTGAGCAGAAGGCAGGAGATACTGTGAGCCCCTGAGAGTGTATCAATATCCAGGGCGCACCAGAAGTGGTGGGGCTACACACACCCTGCCTCCTTGAGGGCATTGAGCAGAAGGCAGGAGATAACAGGAAAGGAAAAAGAAGGCTGACCTCTCGCAGAAGGAGGGTATCAGAAAGGATGAGACAAGGGCTAATTAAGGCGGGAAATGAAGAGACTCCCTAGGCCTCGGATACTCTAATACTGTCCGGTTGGAAGAGAACAAGAATTGACCAAGAGAGGTCGACAGGAAAGAAGACGGAGAGGAGCCCGGCACAAGTAAGTGGAAACAATGCCGGACTCAGCTGGGCCCCGTGGTCGCCAACCCACGTCCCACTAGATGTGAGGCCCTGGGGGGTCGAGGACAAGAACTATAGGGGTAGACCAAGGTTAGAATATGTTAAACAGATTGCCTCGGATGTAGGGTGTGGTAGCTATGTAGAGATGAAACATTTAGCTCAGGACAGGGAGGCATGCTGAGCTGCATCAAACCAGTCAAAAGACTGAGACTCAAGCAACAACTAACCTCGACAAGGAGCCTAGCAGTCTATCATTAGCCTATGGATGGTGAACACACGAGTTTTATTGCACGATTATTCGTCAATAACACTCCTCTTGAGCTGGAAATAATTTGCTACGCTGAGTAGAAGTGTCATGTGATCGTCCTATAATGGGATTGCAAAGAGCTCGAGTGCAGTACTGCTAATCCAATTACCCCAGCCACTCGCAGATCGGCGATGATGGGGTTGATATTGGACTGGCGACCACGGTCCACGAGACTGAGCGACACGACGTCTGGAGAGATTTTGCAACATAATTAGCAATATTATTCCATAGAATTCCATTGTTTCATTCCCGTTAACATGCAGTAATTAATCCATGGGACTCCTTCCAGGTCAGTAGGTGTTTTTCATCGTTTATACTACCAAATCGGATTCACCCACGGACTCCGCGAGGGATCATTCCTCTACCGTCACAAGGACGGTGTCGACCCCCTGGGTAAGTGAAAATTTTGGTGTAATTAAGGAAAGGTCAGGGAAGGAAGTCAGCCTGTAGAAAGAAACCGTCCCGGCATTCGCCTGGGGGTGAAAATGGGAAACCACGAATACCATTTTCAGGATGGCCGAGGAGGGACTCGAACCCACGCTCTCCCGATGCCAGCGTTATCGCTCTCGGCCACCGAGGCCGGTGTCATTAGAATAATGTTATTCCTCGCCCACTTTACTTGGGCACATTAACGTATTGACCGGCTGAAAATTAAATCGTTTACATTTGTAAACTTAGAAAAGACTTCTTATTCTTTTCATCCTTATCCATCGTGTTTACCTATCAGCATCAGGGCCCGCACTCGCCAACACAACTTGGGTAAGTTCAGCTATGTGACGCTTAAAAACATGGTATAATACAAAACGAACATGGCGGTTAGGTGAAGTCTAAATTCTTAAATAGCATTTTATCGATATTTATTCATCCGAGTGAACCCTAACGCCCTACATGTCTGGCATCTAATTCATTTGTTTTCATAAAAACAAGACGAGCTAATTTATGAATGTCAAACTCAGACACTACAGTAAGTTACTGTATTGAGACCATCAGTACTGTATGCCTCAGAATGCCTACATATGGTCAGAAAAGGACAACTCCGGAAATTGGAGCTGAAGGACCGGAAGATTCTGCGAAAAATCATGGGCCCTATTAAAGAGGAAGGCAAGTATAGATCCAGGCACAACAATGAACTCTATGAACAAGTGGAGAGCATTACAACCGCCATGAGGAAGAGGAGGCTGATATTCTATGGTCATATTCTGAGAATGGATAATCAGAGGCTCACCTCCAGAATTTTCAACACTGTCTCTAGAGAGAAAGCAACTAACGCCAAGTGGTCGAAACTAGTCAGGAAAGACCTTGAACAATTGGATATTGACCCCAGTAACATCTACGAGAGGAATAAATACAGAACATCAGACTCTCGCCAGTCACTAACAGCAAAAGCAGTGCGTCCAGGAGTAGGTGTGAAATGGACTCAGGAGCGGAAGGACATTCACAGTGCCAGAATGAAGGAATACTGGGCTAGGATGAAATCTGCCAGAGATAAGAACCACGTGGTCCACAGCCGGCCCAAACGGAACTTTAAAAAATATGTTTATATTGGGTTCTGATCAAACGATGGAAATCAACGCTTGATTAAATTATCATATCATATCTCTCTTAATAGGCACAATATCTAAACCGTTTTAAATGGTCAATACTCTTCTAATTATTACCTAAATTTTTTGTCTCAAAGAATTGTTGATATGACCCACCGTCACGCCAAAGGATGAGCAAATCATTTTGGAATTACAGTATAAGGAAATGCCAAGAGACATCAGAGGTTGCCATGACTATGCCACTAAATTGTTGAGGGAAGAGCCATCAGAGGTTGCCATGACAACGCCACTGCACGAGATCACATTCAGGTTTCATCTAATGGTACATAACTCTATGGCCTACACATAGAACAATCCAACATGGCAATCTTCCGAAATGTTTAGACGGATCTCAATATATACGAATCTATTACAGCAATGGAACTTAAATGTTGTATGTTGATAGAGGTTATAAACTAAGTTCATCCATGGACCTTTCAATAACCTGATGAACACAAATCCAACAGGGCGACGACTTGAAATTTAAATATTACGAGGGCTATTCCAAAACTAAGGTCCGGTTAAAAAAACATCCAAAATAAAAATTGTTTCCAAAACAATTGTTTTATTGACATTCCTTACGCAATAATTTTCCTTCAATGGTACATAACTCTATGGCCTATACATATAACAATCCGAAATATTTTGACAGTTCTCGATATCTACGAATCTTTTACAGCAATCAGACTGATACTTTTTATGTTCATAGAGGCTATGGATATAAGTTCACCTATATGACCTTCAGCAACCTGGTGAGCACAAATCCAACATGGCGGTGAAGCGAGATTTAAATATTTAAATGGACGTTTCTCGCGATTTGACCATCCGAGTGCAGTGAAACTTTGCACGTTAAATGCTTATACAAATGTTAGTCCACTGGATCTAATTTATTTCAATTGTTTTCATAACCACAAGATGGCAGCTGTGCGAAATTTTAAAATCTCGTTTTTACTTATTGTGTCCTAATCGTGCGATTGAAGTCTGAATGCTACACGTACACAATAATCTTCATGCAATAGTACATAAATAACAAGAAGTTCCGTGACGAGCTAAAGAGCCTACTTTTCTTAAAATTTAAGATTCATGCCAATGATTACTCTATATGGATCTATCTAGTATAATGACGAAATTAAGTTGGTAATATCGAAATTTCTAATTAGTTCGAAGTACTGTATACCTGGCATAATGTAGCCTAATAGAAAACTACAGTTGGCAGCCCTGGTGACTGAATATATTCTTAGCTCCATCTCTTAAGGTACAGAATACAAAATTTGGTTGAAGTCCAATGGATAGGATGGACGTTACATGCAGTTAAACATTGGATCTAACAGCGAGCGTAAAATCATGTTGGCAACAATGACATACATGTATTGATCAGAAATAATCTGAAATAATATGATCTATTGTTGTGTCAATTTTGCATGAAATCCATGAGTTAGTATAGAAGTTACGTGCTTTTTAAAATTGGACCTATCAGCAGACTTAGAATCATGTTGGCAGCACTGGCGAAGGCCTATATTAGTTACTCAAAATTAATCTGGAATGCTAGGTACTATACGTATGCAAAGTTTAGAGCTATTGGCTTGCATACTTTCTGATATATTGATATTAGGGTATCAAAAATACCGACAGTATTTATTAACAGTTGGCAGTCCTGGATACTCTTAAGAATTGGCATAGTAATATCTGTTATGGTACTCATAGCACACACGACATTTGGTTTAAATCCAAATTATAGTATAGAAGTTATATGTATTTAAAAATTGGGCCTCTCAGCAGGCTTAGAATCATGTTGGTAGCACTGACGTATATAAGTTACTCCAAATTAATATAGAATGTCAGGTACTATACGTGTGCATAGTTTAAATCTGTCGGCTTGCATACTTTCTGATATATGGGTATTTGGAAGAAAACATTGAGAGCATTTACTAACTGCTGGCAGCCCTGGTGGTTCTTAAGAATATGCTCAGTCATATCTGTTTATGTACACATAGCACATACGAAATTTGGTTGAAATCCAATTGATACTGTAGAAGTTATATGCATTTAAAATTTGGACCTATCAGCAGGCTTATAATCATTTTGGCAACACTGCCATATATGGCCTCCTGGTAATTAAACTGCAATATTATTATCTATATGTATGCCAATTTCGAAATAGCTCCCATTCATACCTTCCATGATATCCAACATGGAGCTCAAATTTCAATTGCAATTTTTCAGCAGTTGGTAGCAGTGACATCATTTTCAATTATGGCCGTGAGATATTCAGGTATAGATCTTTACTCCTACCAAATTTTGTTTCGATTGGTGCAGCCGCTTAGGAGTTGATAGGGGGACACACACACAGCCAGGCAGACAGACAGACAGACAGACAGACAGAAGAACAGACAGACACACATTTGCCCGATCTCATAAGTCTACTTTTCCTCATGTTTGCAAAATGTGAAAAGTAGCCTAAAAATCCAACCTGGCGACTATCTGAAATATTTAGACGGTTCTCAATATCTACGAATCTATCACAACAATCAAACTGAAATTTTGTATGTTGATAGTGGCAATTAACATTAGTAGGATATATGAAAATAGGATGTATAGTTCTTCACGGAACTACTTGTTTTTATTTTCATTCACTTTGGAATCAGGTGAATTTAATCCATTGTCTATGAATATTTGAATTTTTGAAGAGTGACAATCAGTAATAAAAGTCTCCCAATGTCTCGGGTGTAAATTCACACGAGAACTAGAATAAAGTTATCAAACCAAAACGTGTGGCATTAACAAGGCTCCTCTTTCAGTGGAAACTGTAACAATTTGTTTACTGCCAGATTCTTTAAGACTGTTGATTAAACATTTGAAATTATTTCAGCACCTTGCACAACATTTCCACTGTATTATGTCACAAGACGTACAAAGTGAATGTTGGAAAGCTACCATCGAGTCTAATAATTTACACACCTCTGTACAATCGATCATACCTAGATGTTAGACCCCCTTAACTTAAACCCTAGTCTAAAATATAACAGAATGGCTTAGCGCAAATACTTGGTTACTATTTTAAGCCTACTTTTCACATTTTGCAAAAATGATGAAAAAGTAGACTTATGAGATCGATCCGGGAAAATGTGTGTCTGTCTGTCTGGCTGTGTGTGTGTCCCCCCCCCCCCCCTATCAACTCCTAAACGGCTGCAGCAATCGGAACCAAATTTAGTATGAGTAAGGATGTACACAGGAATATCTCAAGCCCATATTTGATAATGATGTCAGTGCTACCAACGGCTGAAAAAACACTAGAAATTTGAGCTCCATGTTAGATATCTTGGAAGGTATGCATGGGAGCTATTCCAAAATTGGCACACAAATAGATAATAATATTTCAGTTTAATTTCGAGGAGGCCATACATGACAGCGTTGCCAAAATAATGTTAAGCCTTCTGATAGGTCCAATTTTTAAATGCATATAACTTCTACACTATCAATTGGATTGCAACCAAATTTTGTATGAAATATCTGTACTTAAACAGATATGACTGAGCGTATTCTTAAGAGCCACCAGTGCTGCCAACTGTTAATAATTGCTATCTCTATTTTTTTTATCCGAATACCAATATATCAGAAAGTATGCAAGCCGACAGCTTTAAACTATGCACACGTATAGTACCTGACATTTTAGATTATTTTGGAGTAATTCATATAAGTCAGTGCTCTCAACATGATTCTGTGCCTGCTGATATGTCCAATTTTAAAATACATGTAACTCCTAACAATTGGATTTCATCCAAAATTGGCACATCAAGATACCATAATATTTCAGATTATTTCTAACCAGCACACGCATGACATTGTTGCCAACATGCTTTTACGCGTGCTGATAGATCCAATGTCTATCTGCATGTAACGTCCATTGGACTTCAACCTAATTCTGTATTCTGACCTTAATAGATGGAACTAAGAATATATTCAGTCACCAGGGCTGCCAACTGTAGTGCTCTATTAGGCTACATTATACCAGGTATATTTCTAACTAATTAAACATTTCGATATTACCAACTTATTTTCGTCATTATTCTAGATAGTTTCATATACTGTAGATTAATCATTGGCATGATTCTTAATTTTAAGAAAAGTAGGCTCTTTAGTTCGTTACGGAACTTCTTGTTTGAAACAAGGTCGTATTGATAGCGGTGTGAGAGAGATCTCCTGCCGGAATGAACAATCCAGCGATCTCGGTCGACATCGAGCCACTGTTTGTTGCCGGGAGTGTAGAGTGATGAATATTGTGCTCAAAACTGCCAGCGATATCTTAATTGCAGCTGCCTCGTACGGCGTTCTCTGATAATCCAGCCACTCAGCTCGCTGTGACTTAATTGACAGTGGCGCCATAATATTTGTCGTTTGGAACTACCACTTCTCTTATTAAGAACACACTTCAAACACGCCTTCCATCTGTGTTTATATTCTCGTGTCAAGTGGAGTTCTAAGGGAGACCTGGTTATTGAGTTCTCTTGGTGACACACACTAGCCTAGGACATACAGAGTAGGAATCCTCAAAGAGGCTTTACATATGGCACATTTCCCTATTTACTCGTACCATGCTGAATATTATGAAATTATGAACTCCGACATATAATGACAAGGGAAGCTGCACTAAGTCTTAGGCTGATTTTGGAAGGTAGAATAAGAAAAGATAAGAGAACGTTCATGGCATTTGTAGACTTAGAAAAGGCTTTCGATAACGTTGATTGGACTAAATTGTTTGCCTTTTTGAAATCTATTGGAATAAAGTACAGGGATAGAAGGGTGATCTACAACCTATACAGAAACCAGACAGCAGTCATTCGAGCTGAAGGACATGAGAGAGAAGCTGGTATTCAGAAAGGTGTAAGGCAAGGCTGCAACTTATCACCCATACTTTTCAATCTTTACATTGAACAAGCAATGAAGGAAATTGGAGAAAAATTTAAAGTGGGAGTGAAGATTCAAGGAGAAATAATTTCAGCTCTGAGATTCGCTGATGACATCGTCATCTTGGCCGACACGCCTGAGGATTTGAATGGATTTTTGAATGGTATGGACTCCGTCTTACGAATGAATGTATATATGTCTACCCCTTATTATTCCCGTTTTTCCTACGGGGTCGGGGATGAGATGTGATGGAAGACTTTGTGGCGGATGATTTTTACGGCCGTATGCCCTTCCTGACACCAACCTCATGAGAGGAGTTAATGAGAGATGAAATTGATGATGGTGAATGAAACTGGGCAAGGATGTGGAAGGAAGCGGCCGTGGCCTGTCAGAAGGTACCGTCCCAGCATTTGCCTGGAGTTTAAAATGGGAAACCACGGATAACTATTTCAAGGACGACCGACGGTGGGGCTCGAACCCACGCGTCTACCAAGTCAGCAGAGAGCTTGGCCCCATGACCTAACGCAGCGCTTTAGCGAGCGCAGTCACTACTGTAGGTGTCTTACGGAAAGAATACATGATGAAAATTAATAAATGTAAAACAAAAGTAGCCTCCGTGGCTTAGGCGACAGCACGCCGGCCTCTCACCGCTGGGTCCGTGGTTCAAATCCCGGTCACTCCATGTGAGATCTGTGCTGGACAAAACGGAGGCAGACAGGTTTTTCTCCGGGTACTCCGGTTTTCCCTGTCAAAATTTCATTCCAGCAACACTCTCCACTATCATTTCATTTCATCTGTCATTCATTTAATCATTGCCCCAGAGGAGTGCGTCAGGCCTCGGCAGCCGGCACAGTTCATATCCTCGCCGCTAGATAGGGGCTTCATTCATTCCATTCCTGACCCGGTCGGAGACTGGAAGCAGGCTGTGGATTTTCATTTTTTTCAAAACAAAAGTACTGGAATGCAGCCGAAATAAATCAGAAACCTCTATGGATATCAAATTGGCAGGTGAAAAGCTGAAGGAAGTAGGAGACTTCTGTTACTTAGGAAGCAAAATAACCAGTGATGGACGAAGCAAAGTGGATATAAAAAGTAGGTTGGCTCAGGCAAGGAAAGCCTTTCTACAAAAAAGGAATCTGTTGACAACGAATATAGATTTAGGTATTAGGAAGTCTTTTTTGAAAGCCTTTGTCTGGAGCGTGGCGCTCTATGGAAGTGAAACTTGGACTATTGGTGCAGCAGAAAATAGGAGAATTAAAGCATTTGAAATGTGGTGTTACAGGAGAATGATGAAGATCGGATGGGTAGATAAGGTGACAAACGAAGAGGCATTAAGCCGAGTGGGAGAGGAGAGATGCTTCTGGCGGCTGCTAATGAAGAGAAGAGATTGGTTGGTAGGACACATACTAAGACACCCAGGAATAGCAAGCTTAGTTATGGAAGGAAGGGTTGAGGACAAGAACTGTAGGGGTAGACCAAGGTTAGAATATGTTGAACAGATTGCTTCGGATGTAGGGTGTGGTATCCATGTAGAGATGAAACGATTAGCTCAGGACAGGGAGGCATGGACGGCTGCATCAAACCAGTCAAAAGACTGAAGACTCAAACAACAACATTAGGATTATTGTGTACGTGTGGTATTAAAACTTCAATCGCATGATTAGAACACAAGAAGTAAAAACGAGATTTTAAAATTTCGCACAGCTGCCATCTTGTGATTATGCAAACAATTGAAATAAATTAGATGTAGGTTGATTAACATTGTATAAGCATTTAACGTGCAACGTTTCACTGCACACGGATAGTTAATTCGCGAGAAACCTCCATTTAAATATTTATACTTCGCTTCGCCGCCATTTTGGATTTGTGCTCACCAGGATACTGAAAGTCCTATAGGTAGACATATGTTCCTAGCCTCTATGAACATTAAAAAAATCAGTTTGATTGGTGTAAAATATGCATAGTTATTGAGAATCGAAACAAAATTTGGTAGGAGTAAAGATCTATACCTGAATATTTCACGGCCATATTTGAAAATGACGTCAGTGCTACCAACTGCTGAAAAATCGCTATTGAAATTTGAGCTCCATGTTGGATATCCTGGAAGGTATGAATGGGAACTATTTCAAAATTGGCACACGTATAGATAATAATATTTCAGTTTAATTTCCAGGAGGCCATACATGTCAGTGTTGCCAAAATGATTATAAGCCTGCTGATAGGTCCAAATTTTAAATGCATATAACTTCTACACTGTCAATTGGATTTCAACCAAATTTCGTATGTGCCATGTGTACATAAGCAGATATGACTGAGTGCCACCAGGGCTGCCAACTGTTAATAAATTCTCTCAATTTATTTTATCCAAATACCCATATACCAGAAAATATGCAAGCCGAAAGCTTTAAACTATGCACATGTATAGTACCTGACATTCTATATTAATTTGGAGCAACGTCAGTGCTACCAACATGATTCTAAGCCTACTGAGAGGTCCAACTTTAAATATATGTAACTTCTATACTACCATTTGGATTTCAACCAAATTTCGTGTGTGCTGTGTGTACTATAACAGATATGACTATGCGTATTCTTAAGAGTAACCAGGGCTGCCAACTGTTAATAAATACTGTCTCTATTTTTGTTACCCTATTATCAATATATCAGTATGTATGCAACCCAATCGCTCTAAACTTTGCACATGTATAGTACCTGGCATTCTACATTAATTTGGAGTGACTGATATAGGCCTACGCCAGTGCTGCCAACATGATTCTAAGCCTGCTGATAGGACCAATTTAAAATTCATGTAACTTCTATACTAACTAATGGATTTCATTCAAAATTGACACAACAATAGATCATATTATTTCAGATTATTTCTGACCAATACATGTATGTCATTGTTGCCAACATGATTTTACGCGCTCTGTTAGATCCAATGTTTAACTGCATGTAACGTCCATGCTATCCATTGGACTTCAACCAAATGTTGTATTCTGTACGTTAAGAGATGTAACTAAGAATATATTCAATCACCAGGGCTGCCAACTGTAGTTCTCTATTAGGCTACATTATGCCAGGTATACAGTATTTCGAACTAATTTAAAAAATTCGATACTACCAACATAATTTCGTCATTATTCTAGATAAATCCATATAGATTAATCATTGGCATGAATCTTAAATTTTAAGAAAAGTAGGCTCTTTAGTTCGTCACGGAACTTCTTGTTTTTCATAAAATGAAAATCGTCTAAAAATGATAATCTCAATAATTAGACTATGACAAGAATAATTTATGTATCAATATGCACATTGTGTGCTTTCATTAAGTAATATCTAATTTCTGAACACGTCCTACGTTGCTTAAGTTTGGATATTTCGTACATTATGGAAACATTTTGCTGAACGTTGAGTAGACTGGGCGACTAGTGGTAGAATGTCCATGGTATATCATGCAAAGACGATACAAACACTTCCACCATTCATTAGTTTGACTAATCTATACCAGGTGAGTATTTTTCCCTTCACTTTTCTAGTTTTAGGTCACACTTCGAACGTCTGATGACAGCATGGTCCACAGTTCCCCGTCTACAGCCAAGCCACATTGACCCTAAACAACTTTACAAGATTTATGACGACATGGAAGCAAGACCTTTAGAAAAACATGTGTGCGACACGTGATGCATCAAACTGTCATACGGGCATGTACAAAGAACATGCCGGTAATACGGTTTCAGTTGGATACGAAATTAACGCTGGGTACGGTGGATTACTGATTACAAACGTGAATGAACCTTCGAAGCGGAAAGCAGTATTACATCTCATACGCTTTTAGGTATGGTGAAGGTGCGAGTAGCCATGATCAATGGTCCAAGTGCATAGAAGGTAGCAGACTTGCGTTTGGGAGGAGGGTTCGAATCCCACTAGAGCGAAATAAATGTATTGTGTACTTTTGAGAATCTCAATTGAAGACTCTACGGGAAAAACGGGGAAAGTCACATTGTGTACATTTTTCAGGAGAGCGAATTTAAGCTTTCAACACTAAAAGGAAAAGACACCCCAATTGAGGGTGAGCAATGCCAAATGTATTTCTTATAAAGAAGTACTCGTAAAACCAATAACAACTAAAGTGAGAGGATGTGGGACGTTCTTTCTGTTTCCACTAAAAGTATAAACTTCTGTATCTCGGTGACATTCCGCTTCATTTGAAATTATTTTCAATCTATCTGTAGTGACCATGGCTGGCCACCAGAATGCGCCATAAACTCATTTTCGGAAAAAATCTTCTTCTTCTTTCATTTCACCCTCTTGGTGTATATTGAATCAACCATTTCCCTGTACGCTGTTCTTTCCATAGAGCCCAGTACTTCTTCAGTCTTTACGATCTTCTTTTCCTCTCTTCTTCCGAGATAATGGGTTTGGATTTTAGTGTAGCTCTGTCTTGGAACCTTATATTATTTTTGGCTGCTCGATCGAGTAATTACGTTTCTGTCATTTTCAATTCTACTAGGTCTTTATCAATTTCTTTAAACCAGTTGGGGTTTGTTTTGCGATTACGGAAAAAGTCAAAGATTTGTTTCGTTAATCTATTAGAAACCATTCTCAGAAGATGACCATAAAAATGTATCCTCCTTTTTCGCATAGTATCTGAGAGTTTTTCAATTTTCTGGTAGAGAGTTTCATTCCTTATGTATATAAACTTGTTATCCTGAAATTTTGGTCCTATAATTTTTCTTAAAATTTTCTTTTCCTTCAGCTCGAGTTTTTCCATTTGACCCTTAAAATTTATAAATAGTGTCTCTCCTGCGTGCAGTGCTCCTGGCTTAATCACTGTCTTGTAATGTTTAATTTTGGACCCCCAAGGAAGGGATATTTTATTGTATGGATCTTTTGTTAATTGGAAGGCCAGTTCAAGCTTATTTTTCCTGGATTCCCCAGCATTCCAACTAATCCATTCTCCGAGATATTTGAATTCTTGTACTATTTCAATTTTTTGTTCCATAACCATGAGGGTGTTTGTTGTTCGTCATGATCTTGTTTTTTTCGAAATGTATTTATTTAATTGCTTATTTATTTATTTATTTATTTATTTCATTTGGTAGTGTTCAGATTATCATGGTTCGTTTGTGGAAGAGAACTGAATGAGCATAGAATGATTAGGGGATTGAATTCGATTGACTGAGCAATCTTAGCGATGCACGTGTTCAAATAGATGGCTTTCTACATTAATGCACATTTCAGCACGCCGTTGATTTGACATTTCAGGTGTTACAGAGTTACACGCCTCCGTATTATTGTTTCGAAGGCTTTCAGGATCTTCTGGCTGCTGAGGGTAAACTATAATGTGCGTTCAAAAAGTAACGAGCCGGAGGCTGGCATGCGCAAACCGTTGACTACATCGGCTAATCGTGGCGTGTATAACGAGGTGTGGTTCCGACCAGAGCGTGGAAGGTCACAGCCCGTCGCTAGAGGGCACGCGGGCACGTCACGTGACGATACAAAGCGAGCAGCAGCATGCATCAATCGTCCAACGCTGCCAGTCGCATTGCAAACAGTGACATGGAGGCGTCAACCGAAGAGCAAAGAGGTGTTGTTCGTTTTCTGACAGCGCAAGGAGTAGGGGGAACGGACATTCATCGCCGAATGTCACAAGTGTACGGCGAACACTGCATGTCCCTTGCAAGGGTCAAGGCGTGGCACAAGCGCTTTAGGGAAGGACGGGTGTCGTTAGCCGATGATGCCCGGTCTGGGGCACCCCCCTGCATTACCGATGACAACGTCCAGCTGGTTGATGCACTCATTACCCAGGACCGCCGAGTGACAGTGAACGTGATAGCCGCCGTGATCGCTCCACGACAATGCACGACCTCATATGGCCAACACAGTCGCGGCACTCCTGCAGAAATTCGAATGGGAGGTTCTCGGCCACCCTCCATACAGTCCAGACCTCTCTCCCTGTGATTACGCCAGGTTTGGGCCCCTGAAAAGGGCTCTGCGGGGCGAACGATTCACCTCGGACGCCGACGTCCAGCTGTATGTGCGGAACTGGTTCACATGGCAGCCCAGGCAATTTTATGAGACAGCCATTCACCGCCTCGTGTCACAGTGGGACAAGTGCCTCAACAGCCAGGGCCAATACTTCTAACATAGCCTACAGGTACTGGTTTCTGTAATTATGCCTCCGGCTCTTTAATTTGGAACGCACCTTATATATCTTTCAAATAGCCACATAGGAAGAAGTTGCGTGGAGTCAAATCGGGCGATCTAGCAGGCCAGGTGACAGGTCCTCTCCTTCCTATCCATCGACGGGGGTGTGCAGCATTCAGGTGGTTGCGAACAGCTGCTGGCTTGTGAGGTGGAGATCCATCGTGTTGATACCACATGGATGCACGGTCGTCCAGGGGCACATCTTCTAGCAGCATTGGCATTTGGTCTTGGTACCGGGCTCCCGTCAAATGTTCCTCAAAGAAATATGGTCCAAACAGGTGATCATCCAGTATACCGTACCAGACATTTACTCCCCATCTGACCTGAAATTATGCCTGTCTCACCCAGTGGGGATTTTCAACACTCCATTAGTGCATGTAGTGATGACTCGTCCGTAGAGTTGTTGATGTAGCTGCAGGTGATGAAGCAAACTATCATGCAAGATCCGTACCACAGACGAGACTGGCCTGTTTAGCTACTGCTCGGGTACTAGCGTGAGGATTGTCCCGGAAAGTATCCAGATCCATCTCAGTAGTAGCACCTGACGTAACTGGTGACTCTCTAAGAGGAACTATTCGAGAAAGTGACGAAGTTATACGCAAACGTTGCTCCACCGTCCTATAGGTACTTGCCTCGTGTGTGGAAATCTCTCCTGGTACAGGCACTGTGCGTCTTGTGCGTTCTGTCTTGCTCCACTGCAGATGAACAGCATGTCTAAACATACTCGTCTGCCGAGAAAATGGAGTTGAAATGACCAGCAATGTGTTAAATTTGACATCAAAAGATACTCATCTGAATGCCAAACCTAGGTTTGGCTTCTTTTAGCAGTTTCCCTGCTTCCACTCTAAGGATATTACTGTTGCACTATTCTTACCATTTGAATTTACAATTTTGCAGATTTCATCACTAAGATACTCTTTTCCTAAACTATTTAAGTGTAGGCCATGCCGAGTGTGGAATTTGCTGTATAATTTACTTACATCTATAATTTGGACATTTGGAAAACTCTTACAAATTTTAGTAATGTTTTCGTTTGTAGCCTCTATTTCTACATTTACACATGATTTGCGTATTAAGTCATATCTCTGCGGAATGTTTACAACAATTACATGTTATTCACGGATGGCAATGTACCCTTCAAATCTTTGATTACCGATTTACTGTCGTTCCTGTAGACGTCGTTTGCTCCAGCGATGATAACTGCAAAATCCTTTGAGGTTATGGATGCACAATTTCATACCATCCCGTCCGTGACCGCTGTAATTGGAACACCTGGTTCTCAAGAAATGGACTTAGTGATTTTATTTATTATTAACAGAAAAACGCACGAATATGCATAACATAGATTTACACTAGTAAAACAAACATGTTACAAAAGAGTTAATTGATGTGAACACATCATGATCCAGTAATCAATCAGGAAATTGTGCATTAAGGCATTAATTCATGACCAGTCATTATATTGTGAATTGAATGTTATTTGTGAAATAGAGCAACACTCTATGATGCTTTGTTCAGTTTTACTGTTAGTACTTGCCATATTCACACAGTGATTACAGTTATTTTTACATCGTGTGTTGTGATATGTGTCACAGAACTGGTCACATAACGAGCACACGCAGAGTTCATTTGGGGCGTGGTAGGACATGTGTTTGCATATGTTATGGTGGTACCCATGCACTGCTAACTTTATCACCACATGTCTTAGGTTCTGATTGGCGCTGGTCCAGTTCCGGTTGATCATGGCATCCGTGCTGTAAAATTCTAGCGGAATGTCTTCTCCCTTCTCTGTGCTAGGTGCGCTTCAGCATATTTTGTTGATGAAAGCTGTAATTTCGTCCTTGATTGAAATGGACTTAAGATGGTAGTTCTATTTTCATAACATTCAATTGGCCAATAACTGTAAAATGTATTTATTGGACCTTCCAGTTCTAATGACTTGATTACTGTGATCAGACTGCTACGAGGCAACGCGTTCATTGCTCAATAACTCGCTGTAATCGGTTTTCTACGTAACACGTTAAGAAATTATTGTTTCTAATTAAGCATGCAAGTTATCACTACTGTAAGATTGAGGGCAGGATTCTCCCCGGACTGTACATCTCTCACGATAACGGCGTGGCAGAGAATAATCCTATCCTTGTATTTCTTGAATGACCTAATTCACACGCTACGTTGTTTTCAATTCCATGTTTCCTGGAATTGAAACTTGCAAAAAAAATGAATCTCAACTTTACGTTAAATGAGCAAACTCGAAGGCTGCTCGTAAAAGAAACAAAACGGGCGCTAAATGCGTTCCGCTGCGGGTTTCAAACTGTTATCTTCACTGCTCGGTTCTTCTAGAGAACACATGTGTCCTTTATACAGCATATCCTTGTATCTCACATGGATCAATTGACTGAGATATTCCTAGGTCACGAGGTGATGCAATCTTTAACTATTATCTTAATGTAAGAAATTAATTGTCAAATTACACAGTGTTTAAAATATTAATTTTTCCGATTTTATTGTCTATTTCTACTCTGAAGACAATCCTAAATGCTTCTCAATCTGAACTGCTTTGAATGTATATTATCAATCGGTACACGAAAATACCAAATATCTCGGGAAACACAGATACTGCTAGAGACGCAATGTTATTGAAACATGCACTGGCCTGGGTCTCGTTGAGGTGCAACGGGCTTGCGCTACATTGATAACACACAAATGTAATCACACATTAATTGCATTAACGGTGGTTGTATCTTCTACGTTTTGAGGGGATTAAGAGTATAGTGTGCGGCGAGTGGAAATAAGGTTACGAATACCGCCCACGTAGTTTAGTAACTCACCGGTTGTTTTCATTATTATTAGGGCTCAGATGTTTAGGAAAAGTCATATTTATTCATTGCCTCTATTTTCATGCCCGATTGGGTTTTGATGCAAATCAATTGATTATCGTCACAATACAGTGGTTTTCAATTGTCATATAAATGCATATTTCGGAAAAAAGAAGAAGTTCCGTGATGAAATAAACAGCCTACTTTTCTTAAAATTTAATATTCATGCCAATGATTAATCTATATGGATCTATCTAGAATAATGACGAACTTAATTTGGTAATATCGAAATTTCGAATTAGTTCGAAATACTGTATAACTGGCATAATGTAGCCTAATAGAGAACTACAGTTGGCAGCCCTGGTGACTGAATATATTCTTAGTTCCATCTCTTAAGGTACAGAATACAAAATTTGGTTGAAGTCTAAAGAATAGCATGCACGTTACATGCAGTTAAACATTGAATCTAACAGAGCGCGTAAAATCATGTTGGCAACAATGACATACATGTATTAGTCAGAAATAAACTGAAATAATATGATCTATTGTTGTGTCAATTTTGAATGAAATCCATTAGTTAGTATAGAAGTTAGATGCATTTTAAAATTGGACCTATCAGCAGGCTTAGAATCATGTTGGCAACACTGCCATGTATGGCCTCCTGGAAATTAAACTGCAATATTACTGCCAATTTTGAAATAGCTCCCATTCATACCTTCCAAGATATCCAACATGGAGCTCAAATTTCAATTGCGATTTTTCAGCAGTTGGTAGCACTGACATCATTTTCAAATATGGCCGTGAGATATTCAGGTATAGGTCTTTAATCCTACCAAATTTTGTTTAGATTGCTGCAGTCGTTTAGGAGTTGATAGGGGGGGGGGGGACACACACACATTCAGTCAGACAGACAGACATACAGAAGGACAGACAGACAGACAGACAGACAGACAGACACACATTTGCCCGATCTCATAAGTCTACTTTTTCCTCATTTTTGCAAAATGTAAAAAGTAGGCTAAAAAGACATTAGGTCATATTTTGAGCATATTTTGGTAAGAACGTCATGTTTGGGTAGTTTGAAGGCAGTTGTTGGTGAGCAATCATCCTCAACTTACCGAGCGGGAACTAGTGTTTACACAAATACACTGTAAATAATCGCTTAAACATGTATATTCAGAAAATTAATAGGAAAATAGGAATAAATTATTTAGTCAACAATTTATTCTCGAAGTGATTGTCGCTTGGATCTATCATTTAACAAGTAGTTCTGTGAAGACCTATACAGCCTATTTTCATATTTCCTAACAAACCTAACTAACTAACCCCGTGGCACTACAGCCCTTGAAGGGCCTAGGCCCTCCAAGCGACCGCTGCCCAGCCAATTGGCCTGCAGATTTTTGGGGTGACGCGTGGTCAGCGCGTCGGGTCCCCTCGGCCGTTAATCTTGGTTTTCGTGACCGGGGCACTGTCACGCTGTCAGGCAGCTACTCAATTGTCCTCAAGAGGCTGAGTGCACACCGTTCCAACCCTCACGTCAGTTTTAAAATCCCTAACGGAGCCGGGGATCGAACCTGGGACCTCCGGGTGAGAGGCAGGCGCGTTACCCCAACACCACGGGGCCGGCCTTTCATATATCCTACTTATGTTAACTGCCTCTATCAACATACAAAAATTCAGTTTGATTGCTGTAATAGATTCGTAGTTGTTGAGAAGCGACTAAATATTGCGGATGGTCGCCATGTTGGATTTTTATATATGTCGGTCTTAGAGTTATGTACTGTTACATGAAGATTATTGTGTACGAGAAGTATGCAAACTTCAATCGCACGGTTAGGACACAAGAAGTAAAAACGACATTTTCAAATTTCGCACAGCTGCCATCTTGTGGTTATGCAAACAATTTAAAAAATATATGCCAGTGGATTAACATTTGTATAACGATTTACTGTACCAAGTGTCACTGCACTCGGATGGTTAATTTGCGAGAAACGACCATGTGAATATTTATAATTCGCATCGCCGCCATGTTGGATTTGTGATCACCAGGTTATTGAAAGTCCTATAGGTGAACTTATGTTCATAGCCCCTATGAACATGAACAAAATCAGTTTGATTGCTGTAATAGATTCGTAGATATTGAGATCCCTCTAAATATTTCGGATGGTCGCCATGTTGGATTGTTATATATATACAGGGTGATTCACCTAAAACTTGCACTGTAAATATTTCTTAAATGGAATGTGATATTGATATGCGGTTTTAACCTAATGAAATTGTAACCAAGGGCTCGTATTTGTAGCTGATACACTGATATTTATAATTTTTAGAAAGTGTTTTTATTTACAACAATTACAATTTTTTAAATGGAACAATACCCATTGACATTAAAAAATAAAAGTAGAGCAAATTAGAATACCAATGGTGTTTTGTGCACGATTCTAGTGCAAGTAGTTTACGAGATATTGATTGTTATTCGAAAATTGTACGCACTAACAACCAAGTGCTTAGTGGCGAGGTTACGATGTTGTTATGTTTGTTGAGGTTGTGGTTTGTGCACACTGAGTGCACTGCGACTTTCCAGTCAGTTAATGTGTGATACTTCAAGTAGTAGGACGTGCTTGCAGGATGAGATTTACCATTGCAGAAAAAGCCGACATGCTCATGGTTTATGGCGAATGTAGGAAGAATGCCGTTCGTTCTTGTACCGTGTACGCGGAAACATATCCCATCAGACGTCAACCATCTCGGCAATTATTTGTGAACCTTTTCAATCAATTGCGTGAAAGTGGTAGTATAACGCCTAGAAAACGTAACAGAGACAAACAAGTGACTGGAGAAGAGGGAGAAATTAAGGTTCTGGCTGCTGTTGCAGTAGATCCACAAATTAGTTCCCGTGCAATTGCACATGGAAGCGGCATGAGTCAGGCAAGTGTACTACGCATTCTCCATCGTCATAAGTTCCATCCGTATCACATCTCTCTCCATCAAGTGCTGCATGGTAATGATTTTGAGAATCGTGTTAACTTTTGTACATGGGCATTAAAACGTGATACTCCAGATTCGTCATGTATCTTGTTTACTGATGAAACAACATTTTCTAATCATGGCCAAGTCAATCTTAGAAACATGCACTATTGGTCTGTTGAAAATCCCCGTTGGCTGCGTCAAGTAGAACGACAGCGTCCATGGAGTGTTATCGTCTGGTGTGGAATAGTGAACCATCATATCATAGGTCCCTTTTTCGTAGAAGGAACACTGAATTCGTGCAAGTACCTCAACCTCCTAACAGACCATCTTCCACAGATGTTAGAAGACGTTCCGCTTCAGACTAGGAGGAACCTGTGGTATCAACATGATGGCTGTCCGGCCCATAGTGCACGAATTACTACAGATTATCTTCACGGATTGTTTCCAAATCGTTGGATTGGACGAAGGGGACCTGTACTTTGGCCGGCCCGTTCACCAGATTTGACTCCTTTAGACTTTTTTCTGTGGGGGAAGCTAAAAGACACTGTCTACAAGGACATACCAACTACACCAGATGATATGAAACGGCGTATTACTGCTGCCTGCGTGAAATTTCCTCTGAAATGCTAGAACGTGTGCAGCAATCTTTACATAGCAGACTGGAAGCTTGTATTGAGGCTGGTGGTCGTCATTTTGAACACAAGCTTTGAGGGTACACTGTACTTGTCAGAAACCACAGAATTACTTCATTCACATTTATTTTTCTTTAGTTTGTCCTAGGCATTGTCCCATTGTGTACAAATAACAATATCTCGTAAACTACTTGCACTAGAATCGTGCAAAAGACACCATTGGAATTCTAATGTGTTCTACTTTATTTTTTTAATGTCAACGAGTATTGTTCCATTTAAAAAATTGTAATTGTTGTAAATAAAACCACTTTCTAAAAATTATAAAAATCAGTGTATCAGCTACAAATACGAGCCCTTGGTTACAATTTCATTAGGTTAAAACCGCATATCAATATCACCTTCCATTTCAGAAATATTTACAGTGCAAGTTTTAGGTGAATCACCCGGTATATAGGCCATAGAGTCAGGTACCATTAAAGGAAAATTATTGCGTAGGTTCATTATTCAAACTTTAACTTCGATCGCATGGTTACGACACAAGAAATAAAAACTTAATTTTAAAATTCCCTCACCCGCCATCTTGAGGTTATGTAAACAATTGAACTAAATTAGATACCAGTGCATAAAAATGTGTATTAACATTTCCTGTACCAAGTTTCATTGCGTTTGGATCATTAAATCGCGAGAAAGGTGTATTTAAAATGTTTCAACTTCGCTTGGCTCCCATATTCGTTTTGTAGTTAATCGGTTTTTGATAGTCTTATAGATGAATTTAAGGGTGATACCGCTAATAGTTCCAGAGATTTAGAATGCCGGTGAAATATTTCGCACAGCCGCCATATTGAGGTTATGTAAACAATTGAACGAAGTTAGATGTCGGTGCATTACAATGTGTATAAGCATATACTGTACCAAGTTTTATTGCGTTTGGCAGGTTAAAAGGCGAGAAACATCTATTTAAATGTCGCAAATTCGCTTGGCCGCCATGTTCGTTTTGTACTGTAGTTACCAGGTTTTGAAAAGTCACATAGGTGAACTTCTAGTAGTTTCCTTTATCACCGTAAAATATTCCAGGGTGATATCAGTAATAGTTTCGGAGATATTGAATACTGGTGAAATATTTCGCACAGTCGCCATGTTGAATTGGAGAGACGTAACAAAATTTGAAGGGCACGGTCGGGGTCATCCGGAATAGTGCTATGAATTTACCGAGTTTCAATGAAATAACTCCAGCCGTTTAGGAGTTATTAGGGGGGACACACACCATCACACACACACATAAACACGCGCGCACACAGACACACGGACAAAAGGTGATCTCATAAGACTATTTTTTCAAAAATGAAAATAGGCTAAAATGGCCATATTTAAATCAGAGATTTTTAGGTCTTATTTTGTCTTTTTGAGTGATGTTTCTTTTTTTTTAAGGTCATATATATTTCCTTGCATATTCGGGCTATTATTAGGTCTTAAACTTCCGAGCCCTAATTATTATTGTTATTATAAGTTGATGTCACGTGACTTATCCATTTTGAGGTCGACATGCTGAATGGATATATAGTCAGGACGCAAGACAACCACCAGTCAGGGTAGAGAAAAATGTGTTCTAGTCTTCCTTATAGCTGTGATTGAATGGAACCTACTGAGGTATGAGTTGGTACTCACTTGGCACACTGGATGCTGTTAGCATCAATCCTGGCTCAGTGAGGAAAGTAATGGCAAACTACCTCACCTGGCTAGTGTGCCTGTCTTGGGTTTGCAAGGACTTGGCCCACATTATAGGCAGTGGTCCGACCATCCTATGGGCTGATAATAGTAATCAAATTATTGATTTTACGTCACTTGTAACTACTGAGGCATTTTGAGACTCCGGGGTGCCGAAATTGTCCCCCAAAGGGGATCTTCAACGTGCCAGTAAATCTACTGACAAGACTCCCTCACATTTGCGCATCCTCAAATGCCGAGTGACTGCTCCGGGATTCGATCCCACTATCTTGAGATCAGCAGGCGAGAACATTACCGCTGATCCACGCAGCCAGTCAACCTATGGTCTGTCAACTTTAGTCCAGTACCTGAACGTGGGATGGTGTTTATGGAGTCCAGTGAGTGACGGACTCTTTAACGATGTTCTCAGCCTCTGTTCGAGAGCAGATGTTGCTGACGGCCTCACAGCTCCTTCCAGTTGAGTTTTATAGCCTACACACTGGCCCTTGTCCTCCGGGGTTAGCATCTGCTACCGCATTCCATCCGAAAAGTTTATTTTTGATGTGTAACATCTTTCCGCTTGGTTGCTGGATAGTTTTGTGGGAGTGATTTTGAAAATTGGGACGGAAGTGGATCGGACGGATGTGTTAAGACGAACTGCCAGCTGGATCGTATCCCTCCTGGACATTCATCAACACAAAAAATCATTTTTTAATTTACACACTAATAGTACTTAACAATTCCAAGACTCTTTTTTTTCACGCACTGCCAGAAATATGGGACGGAAGTGAATCGGGCGGAAGTGGATCGGACGGAAGTGAAGATGCACTGCCAGCTGGATGTATAATTGAAAATTTGTGTATTGGAAACAAGGCAATGTGTGCTCTGTGGGGCGAGAATGTTATGGCAATACAGTAAGCAGTGCATTTAGCAGGCACTGGTTTGACGAGCACAGTGGCAAATGTTTCACCGACTTTCATTTTTCATTGAGCAGTTTATGAAGCTTCACGTTCAAGGTTGAATATCACATGGGGTAGGACAAAGACGACAAATGACATTTAAGTAAGCGGCATTATTGTCAAGCTGTGGGTGAGTAGTCAAATATTAAATGCATAACAGAATGTTGTTATATGAGTGGAATAAAAGCTGTATTTTCATCATATGTGAGACTAGGTCATTTCATGATTGTAGGAAGCCATGTTTTGATTGTTTACGACGACCTGTATGAGAGCCTTGAGAATAATGAGTGTTATAGTTACTGAGGAATGTGCTCACAGTATTTGAGAGTACTGACGACGTTGTGTGTCATTTTGTCATTAGGAATTATTAATGTAAAAGGAAGGAAGGAAGCTGGTAGTTTTGCGTGTCCGTTAATCTCACGATCATGATCCACGGTACCTCCCTTTTACGTGGAATGCGAACCACAGGACATGGTATTTCAATTCGAAAATCTCACATGTATTGACCGGGAATCAAACCCGGTCTACCTTGGTGAGAGACTAACAGCTTGACCGCTGCGCCACAAATGTGACAGTAGCATATCTCCAATTCAATCTATACATTCATCATAGTACCAGTATGAAAATGGAGTGTAAATTAACATTTTATGAATGTCCAAGCTGTGTAGTATACGAGTAGGATAACATGTCAGATGTTACACATCATATGGGACTACTGTAAGGCTCGTATCTTTTTTATTTTTTATTTTTTGATGTGGAACATTTTTCCGTTTGGTTGCTGGAAATTTTTGTGGGAGTGATTTTGAAAAATGGGATGGAAGTGGATCGGACGGATGTGTTAAGACGAACTGCCAGCTGGATCGTATCCCTCCTGGACATTCATCAACACAAAAAATATTTTTTTAATTTACACACTAATAGTACATAACAATTCCAAGACTCTCTTTTTTCTGCACTGCGTACTTGATATTTCTACTCTCGCACTGCCTTCTTGAATGTTCTCGCACTGCCTTCTTGATATTCTGTTGCTAATCATATCAATATGACTCATTTTAACAGAATCCATATGAAATTACGTGTTGGTCTGTGAATCAAGAGGACCTGTTTATAAAGAATTTAAGGTTATTAGCTGTGTCGCGTCTATTAATCTAGTTGATCCATATCGTATTCCTTATTTAGGCTAGTGCTGGTGGAAGCTACAAATCATCTAATAAAAAGAGTTCCGTATTATAAACTACAATATCTGTAAAACACACCCTTTTATAATAGATTAATATTTGTGCCAATAATATTATAAAATACTGGCGTATCAACAATTTCACGTGAGGTTTCTTCTATGTCAGATGTTACACATCATATGCGACTACTGTAAGGCTCGTAAAATATTTTTTATTAATGGTATTTGGCGTGTAAGCCATACAACCAACTACGTATGACAATGGAAAGATACAGAGATGAGAGAATATAAAACACTGGTATTTATACATATTGTCCATTTGTTTTGTAGTAGCAACAAGTACCTGCATAATGAAGCGAACATAAACAATTCAGGTTATAACACAGAGACACACAAAAAACTAAATGCGGAGGTCTGTGTCCTTCAAGTACTGGATTACTGCGAGGTAGGTCTTTCGGTGCTGAGTAGCTAGTAGGGTAGAGATGCGAGTTTTCGGTGATGAGAACGGTTAAAGACTGCCTCCGATCTACGTTAGGACAAATTAGACGGAATCACTGCTGTCCTGGCCACCCACTCAGAAATGATTGACAAGCTAGATGACACGCGTCTTGCTCAACAGTTTATAAACAAAGATCGACGGCAGTCAGTGTTGGCGTCTTTTGCTAGACGTTTATATATTTTATCCCCCCCCCCCCACACACGTTTGCGAGGAGTTCTACGCCCCTGTTTAAAGCAATAACTATTCTGACTTAGGAAAATAATCCACCTTAATCAGTACTAATGAATAAAATCATGTCAATTAATACACATTTTTATCGTACTAGTTTTTGGCACTCGTGTTCGGCGAACAAGTGAAAATTAACCTAGGGATTTATATAAAGTGCAATAAAATTCCTGATTGCTTAAGAACCTACTGACAGACACTTTGCGAGTTCTACGAACACAACATCAGTAAAAAAAAATAATAGAATTCCTTACAATAGATCGTTGAAATTTATTAGAATCTGAAAATGAATTAACAAATATAGACGTGCAGCTTAAATCATTTGATCCTGAAGAGTAGATCGACTGTCCATCTCGAGGTAATGACAAACTAGGAATTCATATCACTGGGAGATCTGCCAATGAAACCTATAATTAAATACGAAAACGTCTAAATATGCACGATACTTAATTTCTAGGTTGAAATGCAGATAGTAAATATAATTGAGCAATTGGTAAGTATATTCTTCTTCTAACACAAATGTTAACGAGCTGTCGTTGCACAGCCATATCCTGATTCTTCGGTGAACATTTCATTCATTATTTATGACGTTCACCCTCACATGTGATGTCCATATTAACACTCGTTCGCAAATAGAGCACCAGTAGTCGCGTGGATTATAATTAATGGGCATTGCATTAGCTATTTTTTATCTTGTTTTGAAATTTTGATTTTCCTTTTTATAAGAAGAATATTTTCATACATCCTACTTATGTTAATTGCCTCTATCAACATACTAAATTTCATTTTGATTGCCGTAATAGATTCGTAGATATTGAGAACCGTCTAAATATTTCGGATGGTCGCCATGTTGGACATCTATATATGTAGGGCTTAGAGTTAATTTACTGTTACATGAAGATTATTGTTTTCGTGTAGTATTCAAACTTCAATCACATGATTAGGACACAAGAAGTTTAAATAAGGTTTAAAAATTCCACACATCTGCCATCTGGTGGTTATGGAAACAATTGAAAAAAATAGATGCCAGTGGCAAAGCCTCCGTGGCTTAGGCGGAAGCACGCCGGCCTCTCACCGCTGGCTCCGTGGTTCAAATCCCGGTCACTCCATGTGAGATCTGTGCTGGACAAAACGGAGGCAGACAGGTTTTTCTCCGGGTACTCCGGTTTTCCCTGTCAAAATTTCATTCCAGCAACACTCTCCACTATCATTTCATTTCATCTGTCATTCATTTATTCATTGCCTCAGAGGAGTGCGTCAGGCCTCGGCAGCCGGCACAGTTCATATCCTCGCCGCTAGATGGGGGGCTTCATTCATTCCATTCCTGACCCGGTCGGAGACTGGAAGCAGGCTGTGGATTTTCATTTTTCAGATGCCAGTGGATTAACATTTGTATAAGGATTTACTGTACCAAGTTTCACTGCACTCGGATGGTTAAATTGCGAGAAACGTCCATGTGAATATTTATACTTCGCGTCGCCGCCATGTTGGATTTGTGATCACCAGGTTATAGTGAACCTACAGTGAAATCAGTTTGATTGCTGTAGTAGATTCATAGATATTGAGAACCGTCTAAATATTTCGGATGGTCACCATGTTGGATTGTTTGTTATCTGTATAAGCCATAGAGTCATGTACCATTAAAGGAAAATTATTGCGTAGGTTCATTATTCAAACTTTCACTTCGATCGCATGATTACGACACAAGAAATAAAACTTAATTTAAATATTCGCACAGCCGCCATCTTGAGGTTATATAAACAATTGAACGAAATTAGATACCAGTGCATTACAATGTGTATAAACATTTGCTGTACCAAGTTTCATTGCGTTTGGCTCATTAAATCGCGAGAAAAGTTTATTTAAGACTTTCAACTTCGCTTGGCCGCCGTGTACGTTTTGTAGTTAACGTTTTTTTTTAAGTCTCATAGATAAACTTGCAGTAGAGCCCTTTATCTCTGTGCAAAATTTCAGGGTGATACCGGTAATAGTTTCAGAGATACAGAATGCCGGTGAAATATTTCGCACAGCCACCATCTTTAGGTTATGTAAACAATTGAACAAAGTTAGATGTTGGTGCATTACAATGTGTATAAACATATATTTTACCAAGTTTCATTGCGATTGGTTGGTTACATCACGAGAAACGTCTATTTAAAAGTCGCAACTTCGCTTGGCCGCCATGTTGGTTTTGTAGTTACCAGGATTTCAAGGGTCACATAAGTGAATTTTCAGTAGTTACCTTTATCACCACACAAAATTCCAGGGTGATATTGGTTCTAGTTTCGGAGATATCGAATGTTGATGAAATATTTCGCACAGCCGCCATGTTGGATTGGTGAGACGTAACAAAATTTGAATGGCACGGTCGGTGTCTTCTGGGATAGTGCTATGAACTTACCGAGTTTCATTGAAATCGCTCTAGCCGTTTAGATTTTATTAGGGGGGGGGGGGGACCACACAGGAATCACACACGGACGCACACAGACAGACACACGGACAAAAGGTGATCTCATATGCCTATTTTTTCAAAAATGAAAATAGGCTAAAAATACCAAATATTTTGACACAGCATGAAGAACTTATTTAATTTGAACTTCTGAAAAAAATTGGTAATAGAGGAGATGTCTCATAAGAAGGGAACGGATCTTTAGGTTTTAAAATTGTCATATTAAGTTTGTAAAAACATAAAATAGGATTTTTAGCCTATTTTCAATTTTGAAAAAATAGGCTTATGAGATCACCTTTTGTCCGTGTGTGTGTGCGTGTGTGTGAGGTGTGTGTGTGTCCACCCCTAATAAATTCTAAACGGCTGGAGCGATTTCAATGAAACTCGGTAAGTTCATAGCCCTATTCCGGGCGACCCCGACCGTGCATTTCAAATTTTGTTACGTCTCACCAATCCAACATGGCGGCTGTGCGAAATATTACACCAGCATTCAATATCTCCGAAACTATTACGGATATAACCCTGACATTTTTTATGGTCATAAAGGAAGCCACTAGAAGTTCACCTATGTGACTCTAGAAATACTGGTTACTACAAAACCAACATGGCGGTCAAGCGAATTTGCGACGTTTAAATAGACGTTTCTCGCGATTTAACCAACCAAACGCAATAAAACTTGGTACAGTATATGTTTATAGACATTGTAATGCACCGACATCTAACTTCGTTCAATTGTTTACATAACCACAAAATGGCGGCTGTGCGAAATATTTCACCGGCATTCTATATCTCTGAAACTCTTAGCGGTATCACCCTGAAATTTTGTACGGAGATAAAGGGCACTACTGGAAGTTCATCTATAAGATTTTCAAAACCCGGTTGACTACAAAACGAACATGGCGGCCAAGCGAATTTGAAAATTTAAATAGACCTTTCTCGCGATTTAATGCTCCAAACGCAATACAACTTGGTACAGGAAATGTTTATACACATTGTAATGCACCGAAATCTAACTTCGTTCAATTGTTTACAGAACCACAAGATGGCGGCTGTGCGAAATTTTTCACCGGCATTCTATATCTCTGAAACTATTTGCGGTATCATCTCGAATTTTTTTACGGAGATAAAGGGCACTACTGGACGTTCATCTATAAAACTTTCAAAAACCGGTTAACTACAAAACGAACATGGCGGCCAAGCGAATTTGAAAATTTTAAATAGACCTTTCTCGCGATTCAATGTTCCAAACGCAATGAAATCTGGTACAGGAAATGTTCATACACATTGTAATGCACTGGTATCTAATTTAGTTCAATTGTTTACATAACCTCAATATGGCGGCTGTGCGAATTTTAAAATTAAGTTTTTATTTCTTGTGTCGTAATCATGCGATCGGAGTGATAGTTTTAATAGTGAACCTACGCAATAATTTTCCTTTAATGGTACATGACTCTATGGCCTATACATTTAACAATCCAACATGGCGACCATCCGAAATATTTAGACGGCTCTGAATAGCTACGAATCTATTATAGCAATCAAACTGATTTTTTATGTTCATAGGGGCTATGAATTTAAGTTCACCAATAGGACTTTATATAACCTGGTGATCACAAATCCAACATGGCGGCGACGCGAAGTATAAATATTCACATGGACGTTTCTCGCAATTTAACCATCCGAGTGCAGTGAAACTTGGTACAGGAAATCCTTATATGAATGTTAATCCACTGGCATCTAATTTATTTCAATTCTTTCCATAACCACAAGATGGCAGCTGTGCGAAATTTTAAAATCTCGTTGTTACTTCTTGTGTCCTAATCATGAGATTGAAGTTTGAATGCTACACTTACACAATAATCTTCATGTAACATTACATAACTATAAGACCTACATAATTATATAAAGTCCAATATGGCGACCGTCCGAAATATTTAGTCGGTTCTCAATATTTACGAATCTATTACAGCAATCAAACTGAAATTTTGTATGTTGATAGTGGCAATTTACATAAGTAGGATATATGAAAATAGGCTGTATAGTTCTTCACGGAACTACTTGTTAGGTTTTCAATAGGTAGAAGAAGTTTTTAAATACCTTTTTTAAAGTGTAGCAAATTTGACATAAATTGTGCAAAGCTTAAATATGATTGCCTAATTGTGAGTGGGAAATCAGATTGTAACGAGAGTGTAAATATTTCACATAATAATACGCCTATTATCAATTTATACCGAGAACATTATATTTTTAAGCAATATTTGCTCTCCTTAAATATGTGAATTATTCAAATGCAATAAATCCAAGGATGCCGGATGTGATTTTCACATTCCAGCCCGTTTAATTAACTTTGATTATTTAGAATATCGGGAACTAGGAAACAATGTATCCCCACTCTCCCGACAGTACGTAACCTAACAATAAGATAGGTATAGGCAGGTAGGATTTCTCTCAATCAACTAGAGCTGGGAATGAACACTGTATTGTGACTTACTTTTAAAAATCGTCGTCTAAAGATTCAAATATACAACAATAAATGGAACAAAATAACAATTAGGTATTTTAGGTACTCGCATCTCATTTAGGTTTTTTAGGTACTGCATAATTTCGAGTGTGGTTCAGAATAGTATTTCAGTATCTTTCGAGTTAGAAGTAAGAATAAAATATATAAAAACCCAAAAGTCCGCTCCCCACCCATACGTAATGTCTTCTTTTAAAGAAAATGTTATTTGGAAAGTTTTCTGACAAGAAAATAAACTATTCTTCAATGTAGAGACCATCAGATTCTATAGTGTTGAGCCGTCTTTTAGCGAGGTTTCATATCTCGCAACGATACCAGTCTCTGGGTTTTGATGTGAATAATTCGGCGAGACCCACTTCCACAGATTCAATGCTTTGTAAATTTCTTCCGCGCAAGAAATGGGTCATGGATCGAAAAAGATCGTTATCTAAAGGTGCAAGATCAGGATTGTATGCTGGATATGGTAGCAATGGACTCCTCAAGGGCCTGGGAAGTGTACAGGCCTCATATTTGTACATTCTTCTTCAATATTACATTTCTCTGGAATTTATGATTGGATAGCATTAACAATGAAATCCGTTATCATAAACTGATAGTTAAGTAATCAATGTATCATTGTTCTCTTTTGATTATCTTCGGAGTTACACATATTTGTCGAATTTCAAAAATTTACAAAAATATTTACCACTTTTATGTCCCATTTTTTCAGAAAGTATACACTACCTTAGTTATTTTTCTATTTAATTGTGACGTTATTATTCAGCTATGAAAGTAGAATAGTTGCTCTAGTATTGTAATCAATATTTTTTAAAGTTAAGATATTTTTCTATGATATTTTATGACTAAATATAGGCCTCTAAGTTAATAAGAAAATAATAATAATATATTCCAAACTGCTTAAGTTAGTTTCAACATTCCACTTCAGTACATAAAGGGGCATGTCTACATTATCTGAGTGACGTTTTATTGTGTTATATTTAACAGGTTCTGAGGAAAAGGAACATTTGTTGATAAAATATAATTCTCAGGAAAACGCATTTAAAGAAATCACTTTCATTTTACAACCCACATCAGTGCAATCCTGGAGAACAATCATCATGATCTGCTTCTATTGCGTCCTCCGTCTTCATTCTTCTGCTTTTTGCCACTCTACTTTCTTTAGATTCCAAAGTAGCTGCTTTTTGGACATTTGACAAAGTTCCTTCTCCACTTTTCCAGAAGCAGCAGTGTTGTTGAAACCAGATTTTATGCCCAGAATGTTAAGCTTACGAACTGCTCCTTTAATAAAAGTCACCACAGCATCACAGACACCAAGTCATACTCTACAAACACAGTTTTTGGCAGTATTTTCTATATGCAGTTATTTGAATTTTCATTCAATTTCGGAGTAGCTCCATGTAAACATTGTTTCAACACAGCAATGTTTCTAGTTTTATGCCGTGTCTTATGCGGGGTTTTGCCTATGAACACCAAAGACAGGCTCATCAGCGGGCTCTTGGTGTCCGTGCCCGGACCCTCACAGGAGTAGCGAACTACACCCTACCTCCCTTCTTATGAAGCGTACCTGCAATTCTTTACTGTGACAGCTACCAGCTCAAGCAGCCATAACCTCCCTATAATGCTTCCAAAAAGATGGTACACACATCAAAAAAAGTTTTGCATCACCTCGGTTCCAAGAGTTCCGGAACCGTTAAATACAAAGGGAATAGAGATCAACACAAACAACATTTCAGCTCGTTTTATTGCTCATGAGACCCACACATTGCATGTTGTACCATCATACAGCTAGACTTTCAGCATTTGTGGTCCAGATTGCAGTACACACCACTACCTCTAATACCCAGTAGCACGTCCTCTTGCATTGATGCATGCCTGTATTCGTCGTGGCATACTATCCACAAGTTCATCAAGACACTGTTGGTCCAAATTGTCCCACTCCTCAACGACAATTCGGCGTAAATCTCTCAGAGTGGTTGGTGGGTCAAGACGTCCATAAACAGCCCTTTTCAACATATCCCAGGCATGTTCGATAGGGTTCATGTCTGGCGAACATGCTGGCCACTGTAGTCGAGCGATGTCGTTATCTTGAAGGAACGCATTCACAAGATGTGCACGATGAGGTCGAGAATTGTCGTCCATGAAGACAAATGCCTCTCCAATATTCTGCCGATATGGTTGCACTATGGTTCGGAGGATGTCATTCAGGTATCGTAAAGCCGGTTCGGAGCCTTCCATGACCACCAGTGGCGTACGTCGGCCCCACATAATGCCACCCCAAAACATCAGGGAACCACCACCTTGCTGCACTCGCTGGACAGTGTGTCTAAGACGTTCAGCCTGACCAGGGTGCCTCCAAACACGTCTCCGACGATTGTCTGGTTAAAGGCATATGCGACACTCATCGGTGAAGAGAACGTGATGCCAATTCCGTGGGGTCCATTCAGCATGTTGTTGGGCCCATCTGTACCGCGCTGCATGGTGTCGGGGTTGCAAAGCTGGACCTCGCCATGGACGTCGGGAGTGAAGTTGCGCATCATGCAGCCTATTGCGCACAGTTTGAGTTGAAACACGACGTCCTGTGGCTGAACGAAACGCATTATTCAACATGGTGGCATTGCTGTCAGGGTTCCTCCGAGCGGCAATCCGTAAGTAGCGGTCATCCACTACAGTAGTAGCCCTTGGGCGGCCTGAGCGAGGCCTGTCATCGACAGTTCCTGTATCTCTGTACCTCCTCCATGTCCGAACAACATCGCTTTGGTTCACTCTGAGACGCCTGGAAACTTCCCTTGTTGAGAGCCCTTCTTGACACAAAGTAACAATGCGGATGCGATCGAACTGCGGTATTGACCTTCTAGGCATGGTAGAACTACAGACAACATGAGCAGCGTACCTTCGTCCTGGTGGAATGACTGGAACTGATCGGCTGTCGTACCCCCTCCGTCTAATAGGCCCTGCTCATGCATGGTTGTTTACATCTTTGAGCAGTTTTAGTGACAGCTATGAACAGTCAAAGGGACTGTATCTTGGATACAATATACACAGTCAACGTCTATATGCCGGAGATCTGGGAACCGAGGTGATGCAAAACTTTTTTTGATGTGTGTATATTGGCTTTCACGGCCAGTGAATTAAAACTCAGCAATTTTTCTAGGTTTATCAATATACCGTGTAGTTATTTTAAAAATCTTGTCATGGAACTCAGATTTTCATTCCTTGTTTATTTATATATTTCTCAATTTCGTTATTAAGCATAGTTTGGATTAAGACTTTTATTGAATCATCTTGCAGCTGATGAAGCCTTCATTGAAATGCCGAAGCATGTACTTGCTTTAAGTCAGTAAATAAAATAATAACAAGTAAATATGATTCAATGGAATACCATTAATGAATTTTCTCTTTTTCACGTTCCTCAGGTTAGATCGCGAAGCTATAAATTATTTCGCATTCACAGGTCAAGAACTTCCCACCACTTAAATTCACCATTCATGAAAATAATAACCAGCTACAATAAATTTGCTACAGTCATAGATATATTGTGGGGTTTGACGCCATTTTTTTTCAGTGTTGCCTTAGTAAACAAGAGTTTAGTGCTTTTCAGTCGGTCAACACGAGTGTACCCAAAAAAGCTGGGTTATGCCCTAATCCTGAAATAAATTACATGCGATTAATACATACAATAGGATGACCAGTTTCGATCGTCAAGCGACCGCACCTGGAGTTACAGTGAACACGAAAACTGTGCGTAGCTCCAGCAAGGAAGACTATCAGATAAGTAGTAACCTGTAATATTACAGTTTAACCATAGTTGATTTTTACAACCATATAATCACTCCAAATATACAAACTCCCGATATCTATCGCCATTTAGCATTTCACCTAACATCATATATACTGCATTTAGCATACACTGACAGATGCATTACCAATACTGCAACTAAATAATTGTACATATTGTAAATATTTTTCACCTGTATTCTCAAACATAGATGTTATAGCCTAAGTGTAATGGATCTGATTTTTGGGTACACTCGTGTTGGCCGACTGAAAAGCACTAAACTCTTGACATAGATATATTGATTGAATCAGACTTTGTGTTCAATAACAAACTTTCTAAAAATGTGTCTAAATTATAAGCTGTACCCCTTTATTAGGCACTGTCTTTGCTTCGTCAAGGTGTTCATGTTCATGTGTTGTTTTGAATTATTTTTAGTTCGTTTTATTAATAATTAAGCATTAGCTACTAATTATGTACCATATTTTAGATTTTTATTTTGTACATTTGAGTTTAAATCTGTTTTTCTTTTCTTGTCTTTTCCTAAAATGATTTAGATTTACAATTATTATATCTACTGTACTTTGTATTTGTGTCAAGAAGGTGCTTAATTGGGTTTATGACCTGTGTACTTTCATAAATAAATATGTTTCAGAATCAAGTAGTTATTGAGAAAGCGTTCTGAACCCACAAATACACATGTTTTCTTGTTTGTGTGATATAGTTTAATGTGTCGGATATGTGAAATGCTAACAGTACGCTCTCTTTTGCCCGCAGGTAAGGCTCAGGACTGCAGAGCGGGCCGACTGTGCAGTATGTTGGAACCCTGATTACAATAGTGTAACTGTACTCAATATTATTATTAGAGCTGTCGATCGATTACACATTTTGATTGGTTAACCGAATGCCTTTAATCAGATAATCGGTCGATTAATCGAAATTTAGTCCATTTCACACAGCATCAGTTCGAGAATATAAATTTGAATAATATATTGATACGTGCTACCCCTAGTAGTAAGTTCGTTAATTGGATCACAGTAGGTAAAGCACAACACAAATGGTCCTTTAAAGAAATATTAGCTTTATTGCAGGTCAGAAAGTTACACCACACAATAAGCAAGTAGGAACAATTAGCTGTCTTACAGAAGCTTCCTCCTTTATGAAGCACACTCACCCTTTCACTTGCTCATGCAGTTAATCCCCCCACTAATGAGACCGGTGTCCTCGGCTAGAACTAACAACAACTCTTCCTCTTGTACACAAGCCAAAGTCTGTCACTCATTGTTCTTGAATACACACCGTAACACCTCTATCGCACTGGTAAGAACACACTCCTCACAACTCAGTCCGTCCTCGCTGGACAGGTTGCTTTATATAGCGGGGCTGATGACTCATAGATGTTTCTAGAGTAGACCAGGGTTCACACCTTCTCGAGAATTCCAACACTAGTTGGGCCACGAACATTCGAGATGGTCTCGTTGTTACTGCCTGTATTCTTGTTGCGCAAATCGCTGGTTAAGACAGAGGCAGGGGTAGCCCGGGGCGGTTCTGTGAATCACGCGAGGAGGTAATGAAGCAACCGTGCAGCCGTAACAAAATGTTAAAGTGTTTACAATTCTATTTGCTATGAGGAAAATAATAATTTTGAATTTTAATTTTATTGGGCCTTGGATTTTTGTGGTTATCTACTCACATAACCTAACGGCGGTACTTTTTGAGGATCCAACCAGCCTTCGGGCTGACTACCTAACAGACAGGTCCAAAATTATTATTTTCTCATAGAAAATGGAATTATAAACATTTTAAAATATATTATTCAAAGTTTTTTTTATTTTATTTTTTATTTTTAATTGTATTGGTGTGAGCCTCCGTGGCTTAGGCGGCAGCACGCCGGCATCTCACCGCTGGGTCCGTGGTTCAAATCCCAGCCCCGCCATGTGAGATATGTGCTGGGCAAAGTGGAGGCAGACAGGTTTTTCTCCGGGTTCTCCGGAATTCCCTGTCACAAATTTAATTTCAGCAACACTCTCCACTGTCATTTCATTTCATCTGTCATTCATTTAATCATTGCCTCAGAAGAGTTTGACAGGCTTCGGCAGCCGGCACAGTTCATATCCTCGCCGATAGATGGGGGCTTCATTCATTCCATTCCCTAACCCGGTCGGTCGACTGCAAGCAGGCTGTGGATTTTCAATTGTATTGGTGGCGTACAAGTAAAAGAATAAATTCAAAATCATTTAATTAGAAGAAAGCAATTAAGGAGATAATTATCGATTTTATCTTTCTGGAGCAAAGGAATGAGCATCACCGACCAGTCAATCTTACAACAGCTGATGCTAGCACAACAAAATGACAAATATTAATACACTACACAGGTTTTGTGCTGCGCAAAACAATTACTTTTCCTACACCACACTACTGTATTAATTGGTTCGTGGCTGCCTGGTTTAGTGTGAAAATGTTAACATCTCTGAGGGATATAAACGTGATAACACCCAACAGACGTGCACCCAGGTCTGAAGGTCACGCACACACAATTTAAATGCAGGGTGGTTTGGGGAGAGGATGGGAAGACGCCAACAACATGGCAGTCCAGCCCGACCGGGTGAAACTTTATAGGGTGTTTTAGTACCAACGCTAGCTTGCCTTGTAGTAGTACCTGCTGACAACGTTAAAAACGCTAGCTGTCATCGCGTACGACGATGTAGTTGTGTTGTACTTCTATAGATGGCAGCAAAATCGGAAAATTGGTGAGTATTCTTGTTAATGTTGTATATTTAATTAATATATATCAATAGTAAATACATATTGCAGTGCT
The DNA here is from genome assembly GCA_946902985.2 of Meconema thalassinum. Classification (NCBI taxonomy): domain Eukaryota; kingdom Metazoa; phylum Arthropoda; class Insecta; order Orthoptera; family Tettigoniidae; genus Meconema; species Meconema thalassinum. The sequence goes on from OX336392.1 coordinate 552,998,460, forward strand.
GAGAAAGGAATACAATCGGTTTCGAACAATATTATACGAAGAAATTGAATTATATTGAATCACACATCGATTTTAGTCGATACACTGCGCTCGAAAACGATATCAGATACTATCGATATAATTCAAAGTAAGAGCTGTTGGCTGGTTGTTCCAACGCTTCCCGTAATTCAAACGTGATATTTCTTAATTCGATTGATAGGAAGTACAGCACGGATAATTAAATAATACTGGTGCGTGATAAGTGCAGCTGTAATTTTGTCTTACAATTCATTTTTAATATTGTAGTATAGTAGCCTACTCTTTCTATTTGTACATATCTATGGGGTAGGCCTATGCCATGGTATGTGCTTTGTGGAAACATCCACAACTATTCTGATAGAGCCTATGTTTTCTTCTCTACCTGATATCACAGGGGGAAGAAATCGCCTATTATTAGACCAATTACTAAAATATGAAAGAAAGAAAGAAAGAAAGAAAGGAATATAAAGTAGAGGTGGGGGATAGAGTAGGGGAAAGGGAGGGGTAGGCACGGGCCGGGAGGGGAGAGGAGCGAGTAGGCCAGGTCGGGGACGGATCGCGCTCGAGAGTGCATCGTCGCGCCATCTCATATTGTCAGTTGGAACTATTTGCGTCGAGCAATAGGTTGGGGTCAAAATTTTGCATTAAGTTGCAGCTCTACCCATATATCCTCCTTGGTCTAGCCCCTCATGCACTTGTGACACTTGTAGCGCTGTTGCCAGGCCGGTCTCGAAGGATGTTCAGGGGAAGCACTCCCCGTGCACAGATCACAGAAGCTGCACAAACACAAAGCAGATGTTCTGGCACTCTCTGACTAGTGGAACCTTATGTTGCCCATCCAGTATTGTCATTCAAATAGTGACCACATTTTATTGATGTTGTTGTTGTAAATTCATTCGGGGGCTTGGGACATTTTTGTCATCATCCCCGTGTAGTTGGGTGTGTGTTGAACGTGGCTGATAACCTGCATTGCTGTGATGACTGTATCAAGGACAGAGATGGAGTAGGTACTCCGGGACTTAAAATAATATACTATCCCGGCATTCGTCTGGAGACAGTGTGGACATTCAGACAGCCGCTGACAACTCCGGAATTTGAATCTTAAGATCTCCAGTTTTGCTGCAGCTGCCCTCGTAGACATGGTGCAAGATTTAACGAGAACGGGATACATTTTACTATGGCATCCTGTATTTCCCGTGAGCTACAAATAAGCATCATCATAAATTCTTAAATAAGCTGATTTATGCGAGTCCAAATTGCCACGCAGACTCAAACAATAGAAAGAACTCTGTGCGCACAAAGTTTCCCCATTAAAATGTTAAAGTAATTTATTTTGACAGTAACGAGCCTGGTTATTCTTATTAATTACCCCGTGTCTTTAGCGCGGTATCGGAGACTAGACATCCTCGATCAATCACCGCACACACAGCTTGCTCGTGGGCGACACGGATCCAAGTGACTTCGTGCCAACATTCTCAATAACTCTTCAGACAGGGGTTTCGCTTGCCAAGTGAGTATCATCAGATCCAGGTGAAAACACAAACAAATATACAAGTCAAAATTGCTTTCCAAAACCCTTCACGAGCAAAGCGAGCACATTCCTTCAGCTGGAAACACATAGGGCACATATTCCACTAAAAGTTACCATTCGATTCTTAATATGATGACACTAAAACTGGCTAAAAGAGTTTGTTTACGTCACTGGTTGGTTGGTTCCTCAGTTTAAGGGCTGCGAAAACGCGGTCATGTAGCCCCGTGTACTTGGGGTGTGTGTAGTATCTGTCCGATAACTGGGTGACATTGATTGCCAGTTGAAATTTTTTGGAAATATTTAGCCCACACAGCGTGTCTCCTATTTTCCAAGCAATCCACATTATTTCTGATTGCTGAGCCATAGTAACTTTGAAGAATGCCAATTCCTCTGTCATTCAGTCTACCATTTCCTGATATAACATGCCCATCTTCAAGTTTCTTGTCTTTCATATCCTTGCTCAGTTTTCTTAGGCGGGCATCCATCTCTTCTGTACGTGTCCTACACATTCAAGCTTCTCAATATTAATGTCTCTCAACTCGAAAGCATGAAGCATTTCAGATAATTGACGAGCGAAAGAAATAGTGTTTGTGGCACGTAATGCAGCATGCTTATTAAACGTCTATTTGAACTACTAGGAGGGTCGTTGTACGTAAAATCAAATAGCGACTAACCAAATTATCCGATCTCTACCAAATTTGGTAATAACATACCTTCATATAGGACGCGTCTTGTGACCAAACTACAAGGTCATACGCCGTACCATTTCAGGATGGAGGCCGTGCGAATTATGCAAACTTTATAATCCATATCATGGGACCCACCAATTCCGATTATCGAGCCGAGAATCGATTTAACTGTTCTAAAGGAAGAGGCACGTTCGAAATTATAAGTTTATTTTGTAATACTATAGTGCAGAAGTGATTTTAAAAAGCTGATCCGTCTCGGTAAGAAGACAAGATGGCAACGGATATCTTGTGCCTGACTTATATTTCACTAATTTGAGTATTGCATGCAATATAGCGTACTGATACAAAATAAATAAACTTAGTATGAAATGCTTTATACATAAATAATATACTCCACTGATGAAATCGTTAGGTCTAAATCATTATTTGCTAACAAGTTCTATGTAAGTCATTTTATATAGATCAATGTTCGTTGGCACAAATGGCTCCGTGGTAAAGCGTTAGTCTGTCATTCATATGCCTGTGGTTCAAACCCCATCAGAGTTTGGTTTTTTGCTTAAAATTAAACATATTTGTTGCTTTGTAATGACTCAGACATTTTAAAATTAAGCCTTATATTGTGCATATTACGGTGCAAAACATATATTTAATTAAAACATAATTCGCCAGCAGATTTGCTCGAGACATCTAGCAGCCAAAAAGATAACTGCACGCCGGCCTACTTATTAACTTCCAGATTTTATTGAAAAGTTTCTTCTTATGGCCGCTAGAATGCACTCGCCCTGTTAGGATTATATTGTTCGATATTTCTCCACTAGATTTCACGAACGGTCTACATGGGACTCCATTGATAGTATACCATTGGCATTCTATGCGCATCGAATTTGAAGAATGACAGGATGATACTATGATACATTTTTACTTCTTATTTTAAAGGGTTTGTTACAGCCTATTGTGCGTTATTTGAAAATGTTATTTGAAGTAAAGAACAAAACGATTTCACATAGTAACTGAATTCTAGCCGCTGGTACTAGTTCAGGTTATTAATACTTTTATTTCAGGCAAATAGCAATCGAAAATATCCACATAGTTTGTATACACACGTCTCTGTAGGGACACGGAAAGATTTGTTAATTCAATTAGGGTTGTGAAAGCCATGCACAACCAGACGTGTAAAGACATGCCTCAACTCAAAGTTGGATGTTGCCCACGGCAGGTCGATTATGTCATAATAACAATAATAATAATGTTATTTGTTTTACGACCCTTTTAACTACTGCTGCTTTTAGATACGCCGGGGTGCCAGAATTTTGGCCCGAAGGGGATCTTTAACGTGCCAGTAAATCTACTGACACGGCTCCCTCGCATTTGTGCACCCTCAAATGCCTGCTGACTGCGCCAGGATACGAACCTTCAACCTAGGGCCTAGCAAGCGAGAACGTTACCGCAGAGCCACGCAGCCAGTCCGGTTGATTATGTCTCCAGATCCATAACATTCTTGAGATACTTCTTATCTATCTTTCTTCAATGATGGTAGTAGTTTTTTTTCTAGGTTGTGGCGTTTGGTAGAGGTAAATAGTTTCTAAGGTCTTCAACCAAGAAATGATTCTATTATACTCTTTGATAATAACAACGAGTTATAACTATACGCATACATTTAGGAGAAAGTAGGCTATATGTTCTTTACTGAACATCTTGTTGTTTTTTTTTTTTCAATTTAGTCATGTCACAGTTTTATATGAGGGAGTTACTACGTCTCTCAGAGTTAAGAAGGAGCTATTACCTGATACAAGATCAATTGAAATATTGATTCCATTTCCTTAATCAACCTGGTGGAAACTGGTCTTTGCAACAATCGTGGCGAAATTGCTGCGGGTAATGCATCAAAATTGAAAAAAGTGCTGGACAAAAACACCGGGTATAAAACATTCTGCAAAATCTCAGACATTCTTTCTGGTGAAAACTACTGCTTGGATGGGATTGAGGAGGATTTAGCAGCAAACGACCTTCCTCACTTCAAGTACGCTCCGATCACATCAGTTGATGTTGAACGCCACTTTTCGAGATATAAAAACTGTTGGCTGATAACCGCAGATCATTTACATTTGACAACATCAGAATGGCATTCGTAGTGCAGTGAACTCAGACTAAAGTGAACATAAACCTTTTGTTAAGTGCTAGAAATCTATTTTCAGTTTGAGCTTAAGATGTAATTTTTGAAATATTGGCAAGTTTATTATTATAAGATCATTTTCTCCATTTTATAGTGCATTTTTAGAATTTTAGGTCATTTATTACGGTCATTTTTGAACATTTTAAGTGCATTTTTTAAACTTTTGTATGTCATCAACATCCGAGCCCAAGCCATCTCAATTTACACCGGTTATCAGACAGATTCTACTCACACCCAAAGTACACGGGGCTACATGACCGCGTTGTCGCAACCCCTAAACTAAGGAACCAACCATATGTGACGTTCAACTTTTCAAAATCTTTCCTGACTTCCTTAGTCCACATTGGAGTGGTCTGCTTCTTCCAGAGATAGTCGAATATTTGTTTTGTTAATCTATGTTTGAGCATTCTGTATACATGTCCGAGGAATATCAGCCTCCTCTTCCGCATAGTCTCTGAGATTCTATCCATGTTCTGGTAGACTTCTCCGTTGCTTCGCAGTTTCCATCCGTCTTCAGTCCGAACTGCACCCATGATTTTTCTTAGAATTCTCCTTTCCAGGACTTCTAAGTTTTTGAGGCTCGAGCACATCGAGAGGCATTCACTGGCAAAGCGACTTTCTGATTTTACGACAGTGTTATAATGCCTCATTTTGGTATTCCAGGAGATGCACTTCTTGTTGTACATATTTTTCGTTAGTCCATATGCTCTCTCCATTTTTAGCCTATTTTCACTTTTGAAAAAATAGGCTTATGAGATCACCTTTTGTCCGTGTGTGCGTGTGCGTGTGTGTGTGTGTCCCTAATAACTTCTAAACGGCTGGAGCGATTTCAATGAAACTCGGTAAGTTCATAGCACTATTCCGGTCGACCCAGACCGTGCCCTTCAAATTTTGTTACGTCTCACCAATCCAACATGGCGACTGTTCGAAATATTTCACCAGCATTCAATATCTCTGAAACTATTCCCGATATCACCCTGGAATAAAGGGAACTACTAAAAGTTCATCTATGTGACTTTTGAAAAACTGGTAACTACAAAACCAACATGACGGCCACGCGAATTTGCGACTTTTAAATAGACGTTTCTCGCGATTTAACGAACCAAACGCAATAAAACTCGATACAGTATATGTTTATACACATTGTAATGCACCGACATCTAACATAGTTCAATTGTTTACATAACCTCAAGATGGCGGCTTTGCGAATTTTAAAATTAAGTTTTTATTTCTTGTGTCGTAATCATACGATCGATCGATGTGAAAGTTTGAATAATGAACCTACGCAATAATTTTCCTTTAATGGTACATGGCTCTATGGCCTATAAAGTTAAAAATCCAACACGGCGACCATCCGAAATATTTAGACGGCTCTGAATATCTACGAATCTATTATAGCAATCAAACTGATTTTTTTTATTTCATAGGGGGTATGAACTTAAGTTCACCTATAGGACTTTCAATAACCTGGTGATCACAAATCCAACATGGCGGCGACGCGAAGTATAAATATTCACATGGACGTTTCTCGCAACTTAACCATCCGAGTGCAGTGAAACTTGGTACAGTAAATCCTTATACGAATGTTAATCCACTGGCATCTAATTTATTTCAATTGTTTCCATAACCACAAGATGGCAGCTGTGCGAAATTTTAAAATCTCCTTGTTACTTCTTGTGTCCTAATCATGCGATTGAAGTTTGAATGCTACACGTACACAATAATATTCATGTAACAGTACATAACTCGAGGACCTACATATATAAAATCCAACATGGCGACCATCTGAAATATTTAGTCGGTTCTCAATATCTACGAATTTATTACAGCAATCAAACTGAAATTTTGTATGTTGATAGTGGTAATTAACATAAGTAGGATATATGAAAATAGGCTGTATAGTTCTTCTAAACTACCTGTTGAATTAATGTATTTATTTATCGACGATACAATTTCTCTGTACCCTCTGTCCACACGTTTGATCTACTGTACCTACTTTAACCAATTACTTCCTTGGTGGAAGCTCAAAATGTTAGATAAAAGAGGACTTCACATTGCCACCTGTCTCCAACTGAAATATGCGAGAAATTTGCAATGAAACGCAAAATGCGGTGTAGTATAGGTTTCCACTCAAACATTATATCGCTGTTCGTTATCGAATCTGGTTTAAACATATCGAGATGCAATTAGAGAGAGCATATTTGCTGTTGCCTGTCCAAACATTGATAACATCATTTTACGGAACATAAATACTGTCTCTGTTGGTCGCCAGCTTTTATACAAACAATTTCAGTGGGTGGAGTATTACTATCAATTATAATAATAATAATAATAATAATAATAATAATAATAATAATAATAATAATAATAATAATAATAATAATAACTAGGGAGACCTGAGCGATAAATCACGCATGTGTATAAATCACCCGCCTGGTATTGTCAGGGGCTATCGTCTTGTTTAATTGTTTAAACCCAACCCTGTGGCACTAGAGCCCATGAAGGGCCAAAGCCTACCAAGCGACCGCTGCCCAGCCATTTGACCTGCAGATATTAAGGTGCTTGAAGCAGCTACAACCTCTGGCGAGCCAAACATGTCCTCGGACACTCCGGGCACTAAAAGCCATAAGCAAAATAAAAAGTAAATATTTCTGGATGTCATCAACAGTTCTCCACAGACTGCGGCTGGGATTGAAGGAAGCACTAACAGGTCCCGGGAGGACTGCTTGGAGCGACATTGCGCTGGCAGCTCTCCAAGGTGGCTTGTCGAGGGGACAGCCCAATTAAATATGAGTCTAGCTAATGGGGACCGCAGCCTTTCTTACCACATTCTGAATAATATTTGAATCACTTTCCTCTGCTGAACCCTTTATAGAGCAGAATAATAGTTTATGTGTATTCATTTACATTCAATTTGAATTATTTTAACATAATCATAATTATTATTAATTTTAATTCTTGTTTTCGTTAACATTTTAATGTTTACCTATATATTTAAAACACTAGGGTGATTTTTGTTACATCGAGAATGAGATAACGTCTTAACCGATTGACTTCGTAATGTATTCTAACGAGAGCTCTTGGCACGTAGATTTGCAGAGTGTCTTTAAAAGGAAAATATATGTTAGGGTATATTTTTAAATTATTAAAGAAAAATCTAATATTGGCGCTCCTGCGCTTGCGCTGAATGGCTCTGTTCCACCAGAGAAATGGCCAATCCCGCCGCGTCTTACTCAGATCTTTGTTCATAAGAATTAACAAGTAGTTCCGTGAAGAACTATACAGCCTATTTTCATATATCCTACTTATGTTAACTGCCACAATCAACATACAAAATTTCAGTTTAATTGCTGTAACAGATTCGTAGATATTGAGAACAGTCTAAATATTTCAGATGGTCGCCAGGTTGGATTTTTTTTTTGTACTATTACATTAAGATTATTGTGTACGTGTAGTATTCAAACTTCAATCGCATGATTAGAACACAAGAAGTAGAAACGAGATTTTAAAATTACGCACAGCAGCCATCTTGTGATTATGCAAACCATTGAAATAAATTAGATGCCAGTGGATCAACATTTGTATAAGCATTTAACGTGCAACGTTTCACGGCACTCGGATAGTTAATTCGCGAGAAACGTCCATTTAAATATTTATACTTCGCGTCGCCGCCATGTTGGATTTGTGCTCACCAGGTTCCTGAAAGTCCTATAGGTGAACATATGTTCATAATCTCTATGAACATTAAAAAATTCAGTTTGGTTGCTGTAAAAGATTCATAGATATTGAGAACCGTCTAAATATTTCGGAAGCTCGCCATTTAGGATTGTTATATGTATAGGCCATAGAGTTATGTACCATTCAAGGACAATTATTGCCTAGGTTCATTATTCAAAGTTTCACTTCGATCGCATGATTACGACACAAGAAATTAAAACTTAATTTTAAAATTTCGCACAGCCGCCATCTTGAGGTTATGTAAGCAATTGAATTAAATTAGATGGCAGTGCATTACAATCTGCAAAATCAATTACTGTACCACATTTCACTGCGCTCAGAGAGTTAAATCACGAGAAAAGTCTATTAAAATATTTTAAATTCGCTTGGTCGCCATGTTCGTTTCGTACTCTACAGGTTTATGAAATATACATAGGTATACCTGTATCAGTACCCTTTATCACCGTACAAAATTGCAGGGTGATATCTGTAATAGTTTAGGAGATATAGAATGTCAGTGAAATATTTCGCACAGCCGCCATTTTGAGGTTATGTAAACAATTTAACTAAATTAGACTCCAGTGCATTACAATGTGTATAAACATTTGCTGTACCAAGTTTCATTACGTTTATATAGTTAAATCGCGAGAAAGGTCTATTTAAATATCTCAACTTCGCTTGGCCGCCATGTTGGTTTTGTAGTCACCAGGTTTTTGAAAGTCTCATAGGTGAACTTCTAGTAGTGCCCTTTATCACCATACATAATTTCAGGGCGATATCGGTAATAGTTTCGGAGATATTGAATGCTAGTGAAATATTTCGCACAGCCGCCATGTTGGATTGGAGAGACGTAACAAAATTTGAAGGGCACGATCGAGGTCGCCGGGAATAGTGCTATGAACTTCCCGAGTTTCATTGAAATCGCTCCAGCCGTTTCGATTTTATTAGGGGGGGACACACACACGAATCACACACACACGCACACACACACACACGCACACACACACGGACAAAAGGTAATCTCATAAGCCTATTTTTTCAAAATTGAAAATAGGCTAAAAAGAGGGGAAATATTACTGTGGCTCTATGGCTAAAACTTTTAGACTAAGTATATATGGAGGCAAATCACACAATGGGCAGAGAGCTATAATCCTTCGGCTTGATTTAACATCTTCCGATAAAACACTTAAATTTTCCAATTTCCAATTCGCTTGGCGTACTTTATCACAATCAATAAAGCTCAAGGGGAAACTCTGGAAATTGTAGGTCTCTATTAGACTCATCAAGGTTTCAGCCATGCTCAGTTTTATGTTGCTAAGTCGATCTTTCGACGCCCCTAAAGCTTCAACAGTGTCAAAAAGTAATCGTTGAAATAATGCATTCTGTATAAGTGAATCCTTTAGTAAATATTTTCCCAATGATCGTCATCTTTTGACGGGTATCAACTAGTAATTTTATTAATTTTATAATCTTAATATTAAAATGGTAAAATTATTAGAAATTTCATTATTTTTGTGTAAGTTTATTTATTTTTAATTTTTGAAGCATATTAAGCATTATTGAAGCCTCCGTGGCTTAGGCGGCAGCACGCCAGCCTCTCACCGCTGAGTCCGTGGTTCAAATCCCGGTCACTCCATGTGAGATCTGTGCTGGACAAAACGGAGGCAGACAGGTTTTTCTCCGGGTACTCCGGTTTTCCCTGTCAACATTTCATTCCAGCAACACTCTCCCCTATCATTTCATTTCATCTGTCATTCATTTAATCATTGCCCCAGAGGAGTGCGTCAGGCCTCGGCAGCCGGCACAGTTCATATCCTCGCCGCTAGATGGGGGCTTCATTCATTCCATTCCTGACCCGGTCGGAGACTGGAAGCAGGTTGTGGATTTTCATTTTCATTAAGCATTATTAATCATACTAATATATAACAAGTAGTTCCGTGAAGAACTATACAGCCTATTTTCATATATCCTACTTATGTTAATTGCCACTATCAACATACAAAATTTCAGTTTGATTGCTGTAATAGATTCGTAGATATTGAGAACCGACTAAATATTTCGGATGGTCGCCATGTTGGATTTTATATATGTAGGTCCTAGAGTTATGTACTGTTACATGCAGATTATTGTGAACGTGTAGTATTCAAACTTCAATCGCATATTTAGGACACAAGACGTAACAAGGAGATTTTAAAATTTTTCACAGCTGCCATCTTGAGGTTATGGAAACAATTGAAATGAATTAGATGCCAGTGGATTAACATTCGTATAAGGATTTACTGTACCAAGTTTCACTGCACGCGGATGGTTAAATTGCGGGAAACGTCCATGTGAATATTTATAATTCGCGTCGCCGCCATGTTGGATTTGTGATCACCAGGTTATTTAAAGTCCTATAGGTGAACTTAAGTTCATAGGCCCTATGGACATTAAAAATGCAGTTTGATTGCTAAAATAGATTCGTAGATATTCAGTATCGTCTTAAAATTTCGGATGGTCGCCATGTTGGATTTTTAAATGTATAGGCCATAGAGTCATGTACCATCAAAGGAAAATTATTGCGTAGGTTCATTAATCAAACTTTCACTTCGATCGCATGACTACATGAAAAGAAATAAAAACTTAATTTTAAAATTCGCACTGGCGCCATCTTGAGGTTATGTAAACCATTGAACTAAATTAGATACCAGTGGATTACAATGTGTATAAATATTTCCTGTACCAGGTTTCAGTGCGCTTGGAACATTAAATCGCGAGAAAGATCTATTTAAAATTTTCAAATTCGCTTGGCCGCCATGTTCGTTTTGTAGTTAACCGGTTTTTGAAGGTCTTATAGATGGACTTCCAGTAGTGCCCTTTATCTCCGTACAAAATTTTAGGGAGATACCGCTAAAAGTTTCAGAGATATAGAATGCCGGTGAAACATTTCGCACATCCGCCATCTTGTGATTATGAAAACAATTGAACGAAGTTAGATGTCTGTGCATTGAAATGTATATAAACATATACTGTACCAAGTTTCGTTGCGTTTGGTTGGACAAATCGCGAGAAACGTCTATTTAAAAGTCGCAAATTCGCTTGGCCGCCATGTTGGTATTGTAGTTACCAGGTTTTCAATGGTCACATAAGTGAACTTATAGTAGTTCCCTCTATCACCATAGAAAATATCAGGGTAATATCGGTAATAGTTTCGGAGATATTGAATGCTGGTGAAATATTTCGCACAGCCACCATGTTGGATTGGTGAGTCGTAACAAAATTTGAAGGGCACGGTCGAGGTCGCCCGGAATAGTGCTATGAACTTTCCGAGTTTCATTGAAATCGCTCCAGCCGTTTAGATTTTATTAGGGGGGGACACACACACGAATCACACACACACACACACGCACACACACACGGACAAAAGGTGATCTCATAAGCCTATTTTTTTCAAAATTGAAAATAGGCTAAAAATGAGATGGTGTGTGTCTTTCTGTCTGTCTGTGTGTTACTCAATAACGCAAGAACCACTGGTCCGATTTAAATTAAATTTTGCATGGATGTAGCTGATTTACCAGGTTTACATATAGGATACTTTTGATTACGATATTTTGCACTATTGAAAAATGGCGACTATTTTCATATTTCCATTGCAAATAAAAAGAGAACGCTAAGATATAGCAACCTGTTGATGGCACAACGAGCTTTGAAATTTAATTTCCTATCCGAAAGGTCCTTATCACTTTTCGTGTATCTCCAACGGGTAGTGAGTAAAACCTACTTTTGTGACGTCACTACACCCTTTGGTTTCAAAATTTCATATTTCCATTTCAAATAAAAAGAGAACTCTAAGAAATAGCAAACTTTTGATGTTATACACGAGCTTTGGCATTTAATTTTCTATCCAAAAGGTTCTTATCACTTTTCGTGTATCTGCGACGGTTAGCGAGTAAAACCTAAATTTGTGCAATAAAACACGGTCAACACCGAGCGGTGCAGTATATCTCTACATATATAAAAAAGAAAATTTGTTTTTTTTCTGAATTTCTAGGAAAATTTGAGTTATTTAAACGTTTCAGACTGTTTTATGATAGATGCGCGCGAAAATAATGGTTTGGTCTGTCTGTCTGTTTGTTTGATTGTCTGTGGACAACTTTGTTCCCTTATAACTCGAGAACGTCTGGGTGTATCAACGTAAAATTTGGTATAGATATCCATCAGAGGCACGACACTGATCATTGATGTAACCCTTCTCCGTACATCTCATAAACGAGGGCCTACCCCCTTAAAATACATGCTGAAATAGGAGTAGAAGGACGAGACAAAGCTCATTTTCAGCCCCTCAATGTGAGAGACAAAACTTGGGGGCCCTAAAAGCACATTTTAAGGTCCCACGTCCAACCGTTTTTGAGATATTCCCAGAAAACTAATTTAATTTAATAAACTAATGAACGAATGCAAGCCGATAACCATGGCAACAGATTCTCAGAGGTCCATCTATTGCTGTAAGAAGCAATACAATTGCATTAATTACATTAGTGTGAAAGTTTGCAAACGGTTAGATGGTTATTATGGAACCAAATTAAGCTGTAAATTTCATCAATACGTAAAATGCGCTTAAGGGGGTCAAGGGGTAGTCTAGAATTTTTTCACGCGATTTACATCTGCGGGTGTGATATGGCAGGTCTATTATATTCCTATCCCTATATTATATTATTATTATTATTAATATTATATTATGGCGAACAACGACGAGACAAAGCCCCTCGGTGCCAGAAATAAAACTCGAGGGTCCTCGAAAACTACATTATAAGGCTCTAAAACCAACAGTTTCTGAAACATTCCCAGAAAACTAATTAAATTTAATTTAACAAACTAATGAAGGAATGCAAATCGGTAACCATGAGAACATTATCTCAAGGGGTGGCATACAACTTTCCATCTATTTCAGTAAGAAGCAATTTATTACATTTATTACATTTATTACATTTCTGTGAAAGTTTGCAAATATAAGGTTATCACGGAACCAACGTAGACTGTATAGTTCATCAATGCAATTAAGGGGGTCAAGGGGTAACCTAGGATTTTTTCATGCAATTTTCACTGCGACATATAGTACAGAAGGTCTATTATATCTCCAAACAAGAACATTATTTTCAAAAATTCCTGAATTGAATCCGCATTTTTTGCGGCTTTTAGGAATTTGGGCCATTTGAGACTAAAGAACCTGAATTTTCATGCACCACAAGCTTTTATAATTTATGATAGAGGTCTTCCTGTGTATGGGGACCCAACACAACGTAGAGGGTCTGTTTTTATGTGACGTGTATTGCGTTTCATCTACAAGGCTTTCAATTCTATTTCATGTCAGGAAGTACACGTTAGGTGAATTTAGTTTGAGAGCACATTTTAACTAATCTTTTTTTTTTTTTTCGACATACGGGTTCATCGTAAGGATGATTTTCTTTGATACTGTGTGGTAGATATACCCATATTTGGATTTCTGGGTGATATGTTGTAGACAATAGTATTGTCTGTCTGTCTGTCTTTCTGTGTATCCTTATGTATGCCTATAACTCATGTTCGGATGCTTGGTGCATCGTAAAATTAGGTATGGTAAACATGAGTCAATACACCAATCATTTATAAAACTCTTCACCGTACATTTCATACAGTAGAAGGGTGGATATCGGGAAAAACTTCTCAAAATACATGCTAAAATAGGCGAAATATAAAAATTATCCTAGAAGGACGACCAAAGCATATGTTGCACTTCTCAATGTGAGACACAAAATTTGCGAGTCTATAAAGGGACTCCGAAAACCACAATATAAGGCCCTTAAATTAACAGTGTGTGTGATATTCCCAGAAAACTATCTTCGTTTTGAAAAATGTATGAAGGAATTACAAGCCGCTAACCATTGCAACAGTAGCTCAATTGATAATGTCGGGTGCGTCTCTAAAAGCAACAGTACTTAAAAGGGACGTAACACCAATAACATTATAATTATTATGTCTGGTGTTAACACCGGGTACTTCTGCTAGTTAATAAATAATTGTAAACAATTAAAATTAAATAGTAAAAATTAAATAATATAATAAAAATTAGAATTAAAATTAATTATAGTTTATTTTTTATTTTAAATGGTTTTAATTTCAAAAAATATCAAGCATATTAAGTCTCATGCACTTGCGCAGCGTAAGCTTAAAAGACGCACGGACGCCCGGTTCTTCTTTCGATGTTTTCTCTGAAATCGCTACTGCCTGGCTTCCTTTGATCATAAATAAATTATTTTCTAAAGAACCCTTCCTCGAGATATCCTTTACAGATTGGTAAAAACCGCATCAAAATCCATCCAGTAGTTCTCGAGATTACCCGAGACATCCAAGAATCGGGGACTTAGTTTTATACTAATAATAATAACTAGCATTACCCGTCGCGGCTTCTAGTTGTAAAGAGTACACATAGCAAAATCACAATCATGAATGCTATGACTGATTTATCCTTGGTTTGAATAATCAGACTTTATCAATTCAGCTACTGGTGCAGTGGTTAGGGGTTTGTCGTTCCTTCATAGGTATATCAGAGTTTTCTGGGAATATCACAGACACTGTTAATTTAAGGGCCTTTAAATGTGGTTTTCGGAGATCCTTTATGGTCGGGGGAAAAGATGTCTCTTACCGCACTCACACGTGAAAATTGCGTGAAAAAAATCTAGAGTGTCCCTTGACCCCCTTAAGCGCATTATACTGTATGTATTGATGAATTTTACAGCTTAATTTGGTTCAGTGATAACCTTATAACCGTCTGGAAACTTTCACAGTAATGTAATAATTGGAATTGCATTGCGATTTATAGAAATAGATCGACCAGTGAAATTCTGTTACCATGGTTACCGTGTTGCATTCTTTCATTATTTCATTGTAAATATACATGTTTTAAGGTATTTATTTAATTGTGAGGCATTTAATGAGTAAGCGAGTGCGTTTCGCTTACGCATTGGGTTATGCTGAACCTGTAGGTACCCCATATGTGTAGATTGGTGTTAATGGGACCTTATTTTCGGTACAAAACTGGAATGGGACCTTAGCAGAATAATATAGGGAGGGATAATAATATCGTATGGCCTCGGCTGCCGGGTTCAAGCTTTGTTATTTGACACCCAGAGGGCAGCTTGCATGTCGAATTTCGTTGTTCATTGAAGCACTATAACAGTCAAGGAGGTTATATATATAAGCTCCTTGAACACTATAGCGCTTTCTGGTAGAGAAATGAGGAACTTTGTATTGGCGGAAACTCCCGAGATTAATTTTGCCATTATGAACACGGCTTACTGAATTCAACTGGGTACTTTAACATCCCGACACCGTATGACATGGCATATAATTTTTTCCGCCTTTCAAAAATCACTTACCACGGCCAGGAACGAACCTGCAAGCTTGGAGTTAGTAGTTCGACACGATAACCACTCACCCACCGTGGCTAACTTGTTTTATACTAAGTAAAGATTACCAATGTTTTGATCATACCTGATGTAAATAAATAAACAAGATGTTCAGTAAAGAACATATAGCCTACTTTCTCCTAAATGCATGGGTATTGTTATAACTCTTTGTCCTTTTCAAGGAGTATAATTGAATGTTGGTTGTAGTAGCTTGTTGAAATACAACGTGCTATAGGGATATTAAACATGAATATGAGGTGCCCTTTGCTAGTGCTACCTCTGTAAAAAAAATCATTCAATTCGGTTTCACCGTGTTTGAATTGATCTGGGGAATGGATTTGCACACATACATGGCCGCTATTTGCAAACTATTGGGCTGATGACCTTGTAGTCAGTCATAAGATGCTTTCCACAAAAAGGCATGTTGTTGCAAAATCCGGTAGAAATTAAATTATTAGGATGGTCGAAATTTGATTTAAGCTTTCAACATTTGGGTGGCCGTCATTCCGTTTCTGTCAAGATGGCGGCGATATAAAACATGACACTGAGGTGCCTTTTGCTAGTGCTACCTCTGCACCAAATTTCGTTCAATTCGGTGTCACCATGTTTGAATTGATAGGGGGAATCGATTTGCATACATACGTGGCCACCATCTGCAAACTATTGGGCTGATAATCTAGCAGTTTGGTCAGAATATGCTTCCCACATAAAGATTTGTTGTTGCAAAATTTGGTAGAGACTAGATTATTAGGTTGGTCGTAATTACATTTTAGCCTTTAACATTTGGGTGGCCGCGATTACGTTTCCGTCAAGATGGCGGTGATATAAAACATGACACTGAGGTGGCCTTTTCTAGTGCTACCTCTGTACCAAATTTCGTCCCATTCGGTTTCACCGTGTTCGAATTAATAGGGGGAATGGATTTTCACACAAAGATGGCCGCCATACGCAAAATATTAGGCTAATGACCTATTAGTTTGGTCAAAGGATGCTCCCTCCATAATGTTATGTTGATGCAAAATTTGGTAGAGATCGGATGATTAGGTTAATCGTAATTTGATTTAAGCTTTGAATATTTGTGTGGCCGCCATTACGTTTTCGTCAAGATGGCGGCGATATAAAACATGACACTGAGGTGCCCTTTGCTAGTGTTACCTCTGTACCAAATTTCATTCCATTCGGTTTCACCGTGTTCGAATTAATAGGGGTAATCGATTTTGACACAAAGATGGCCGCCATCCGCAAACTATCAGGCTAATGACCTATTAGGTTTGTCAAAGGATGCTTCATCCATAAAGGTATGTTGTTGCAAAATTTGGTAGAGATCGGATGATTAGGTTAGTCGTAATTTGATTTAAGCTTTGAACATTTGTGTGGCCGCCATTACGTTTCCGTCAAGATGGCGGTGATATAAGACATGACACTGAGGTGCCCTTTGCTAGTGCTACCTCTGTACCAAATTTCATTCCATTCGGTTTCACCGTGTTCGAATTAATAGGGGTAATCGATTTTGACACAAAGATGGCCGCCATCCGCAAACTATTAGGCTAATGACCTATTAGATTTGTCAAAAGATGCTCCCTTCATAAAGGTATGTTGTTGCAAAATTTGGTAGAGATCGGATGATTAGGTTAGTCGTAATTTGATTTAAGCATTGAACATTTGTGTGGCCGCCATTACGTTTCCGTCAAGATGGCGGTGATATAAAACATGACACTGAGGTGCCCTTTGCTAGTGCTACCTCTGTACCAAATTTAATTCCATTCGGTTTCACCGTGTTCGAATTAATAGGGGTAATCGATTTTGACACAAAGATGGCCGCCATCCGCAAACTATTAGGCTAATTAACGATTAGATTTGTCAAAGGATGCCCCCTCTATAAAGGTATGTTGTTGCAAAATTTGGTACAGATCGGATGATTAGGTTAGTCGTAATTTGATTTAAGCTTTGAACATTTGTGTGGCCGCCATTACGTTTCCGTCAAGATGGCGGCGATATAAAACATGACACTGAGGTGTCCTTTGCTAGTGCTACCTTTGTACCAAATTTCGTTCAATTTGCGGTCACCGTGTTTGAATTGATACGGGGGGGGGGACCGACATTCAGAGTACACTCACTCACTCACACACACAGACTCACACACACACACAGACTCACACACACACACAGACTCACACACACACATACACACACACACACAGACAGACACACTTTTTTCGCCCTGTAGTGATCTCATAAGTCTACTTTCATTTTTTGCAAAAATCGAAAGTAGGCTAATAAATGTAAAACAAAAATATTGGAATGCAGCAGAAATAAATCAGAAACCTCTATGGACCTTAAATTGGCAGGTGAAAAGCTGAAGGAAGTAGGATACTTCTGTTACTTAGGAAGCAAAATAACCAGTGATGGACGAAGCAAACAGGATATAAAAAGTAGGTTGGCTCAGGCAAGGAAAGTCTTTCTACAAAAAAGGAATCTGTTGACATCGAATATAGATTTAGGTATTAGGAAGTCATTTTTGAAAACCTTTGTCTGGAGCGTGGCGCTCTATGGAAGTGAAACTTGGACTATTGGTGCAGCAGAAAAGAGGAGAATTGAAGCGTTTGAAATGTGGTGTTACAGGAGAATGATGAAGATTAGATGGGTAGATAGGGTGACAAACGAAGAGGTATTAAGACGAGTGGGAGAGGAGAGATGTTTCTGGTGACTGCTAATGAAGAGAAGAGATAGGTTGGTAGGACACATACTAAGACACCCAGGAATAGCAAGCTTAGTTATGGAAGGAAGGGTTGAGGACAAGAACTGTAGGGGTAGATCAAGGATGGAATATGTAAAACAGATTGCTTCGGATGTAGGGCGTGGTAGCTATGTAGATATGAAACGATTAGCTCAAGACAGGAAGGCATGGAGAGCTGCATCAAACCAGTCAAAGACTGAAGATTCAAACAACAACGATGTAATGCAAACATTTTAAAATTATGACCCATCAATTTGCAGCAACCCTTAAGTAAACACTTCCACAAAAAAAAAAAAAAATCGATGAAATATGGGCGAACGATTCAACCATCTGAATCTTTTAGTGTACAGTATTGGCCTTGTTGCAGGTGGTTAACATTCAGCCCACTACCCGACAATAGTACATTATGCAACGAGCCTATAATTGCAATAATTAAGACACGAGTGTCTTAATTGCCATTATAGGCGAGTTGCATACGACTGTTTATGTTCGACGATAATTATTATAATTATTTTATGTTCGAACATAAATATTCATAAATATCTGTCAGGAATTCGCCAGTTTTATGTACTGAACAGAGCGCATGAGACGCAGAGAATACCTTGTATTTGACCATGGCCTCCTCAATTGCCCTACTATGACACTAGGCCACGCAGTGAAATTTAAATTAGAAGGCCGTGGAAGTCAGCGCATCTAATTATCTAATGGGTCAAACAACTGTTTCTTGAGCTCTGATTGGTGGGAGAAACTGTTTCATAATGAAAATAGTGTTATAATGAGCCTCATTATAGTACAGTTTTCTGACATATAACAGTCAGGGTTGAACATAAAGAGTTAAGTGAGAGTGGTGTTGCTGTGTCTCACCAGATGGTGCATCTGCCCATGAAGGGCCTAGGCCTACCAAGCGACCGCTGCCCAGCCATTTGACCTGCAGATATTAGAGTGACGCGTGGTCAGCGCATCGGGTCCCATCGGCCTTTAATCTTGGTTTTCGTGACCGGGGTGCTGCCTCAATGCCAGACAGCTACTCAGTTTTCCCTCACGAGGCTGAGTGAACCCCGTTCCTGCCCTCAGACCACAATTACATTTCTTGGCAGAGCCAGGAATCGAACCCGGGTCCTCTCGGCAACAGACAAGAATACTAGCCACTACGCAACGAGGCGGACAAGAGATGATGATGATGATGATTATAATTGTTGTTTTAAGGGGCCTAACATCTAGGTTATCGGCCCCTAATTGTTTGGGTGATAGTGAAAATGAAATATGATCAAATGAAACTTACAACTACAACTGACTTACAAACTAGAAGAGTAAATGGGGAACTAAAAGGAGAAGAATGTAAATAAAAGACAGGAAGAAAGGAAATGTGCATTGAGGGGCTTGGAAGATAGGCAAAAAAGGGAAAGAGGAAATTCTCCGCCCCAAAGGCAATGGAAAAAGAGGGGGAAGGGGGAGGGAACTTGACCCAGCTCAGGAATCCTTCGTGGTCGCCAACTCCCGAGCTCACTAGCTGTGAGCCCCTGAGGGTGTAGCACTATCCAGGGCGCACCAGAAGTGGTGGGGCTACACACACCCTGCCTCCTTGAGGGCCTTGAGCGGAAGGCAGGAGATACAGTGAGCCCTTGAGGGTGTAGCAATTTCCAGGGTGCACCAGAAGTGGTGGGGCTACACACACCCTGCCTACTTGAGGGCCTTGTGCAGAAGGCAGGAGATACTGTGAGCCCCTGAGGGTGTAGCACTATCCAGGGCGCACCAGAAGTGGTGGGGCTACACACACCCTGCCTCCTTGAGGGCCTTGAGCAGAAGGCAGGAGATACTGTGAGCCCCTGTGGGTGTAGCACTATCCAGGGTGCACCATAAGTGGTGGGGCTTCACACACCCTGCCTCCTTGAGGGCCTTGAGCAGAAGGCAGGAGATACTGTGAGCCCTTGAGGGTGTAGCACAATCCAGGGCGCACCAGAATTGGTGGGGCTACACACACCCTGCCTCCTTGAGTGCCTTGAGCAGAAGGCAGGAGATACAGTGAGCCCTTGTGGGTGTAGCACTATCCAGGGCGCCCCAGAAGTGGTGGGGCTACACACACACTGCCTCCTTGAGAGCCTTGAGCAGAAGGCAGGAGATACAGTGAGCCCTTGAGGGTGTAGCACTATCCAGGTTGCACCAGAAGTGGTGGGGCTACATACATCCTGCCTCCGTGAGGGCCTTGAGCAGAAGGCAGGAGATACTGTGAGCCCCTGAGGGTGTAGCAGTATCCAGGGTGCACCATAAGTGGTGGGGCTACACACACCCTGCCTCCTTGAGGGCCTTGAGCAGAAGGTAGGAGATACTGTGAGCCCTTGAGGGTGTAGCACAATCCAGGGTGCACCAGAAGTGGTGGGGCTACACACACCCTGCCTCCTTGAGGGCCTTGAGCAGAAGGTAGGAGATACTGTGAGCCCTTGAGGGTGTATCGCAATCCAGGGCGCACCAGAAGTGGTGGGGCTACACACCTACCCTGCCTCCTTGAGGGCCTTGAGCAAAAGGCAGGTGATACAGTGAGCCTCTGAGGGTGTAGCATTATCCAGGGCGCACCAGAAGCGGTGGTGCTACACACACCCTGCCTCCTTGAGGGCCTTAAGCAGAAGTCAGGAGATACTGTGAGGCCCTGTGGGTGTAGCACTATCCAGGGCGCACCAGAAGTGGTGGGGCTACACACACCTTGCCTCCTTGAGGGCCTTGAGCAGAAGGCAGGAGATACTGTGAGCCCTTGAGGGTGTAGCACTATCCAGGGTGCACCAGAAGTGGTGGGGCTACATACACCCTGCCTCCTTGAGGGCCTTGAGCAGAAGGCAGGAGATACTGTGAGCCCCTGAGGGTGTTGCAGTATCCAGGGTGGACCAGATGTGGTGGGACTACACACACCCTGCCTCCTTGAGGGCCTTGAGCAGAAGGTAGGAGATACTGTGAGCCCTTGAGGGTGTAGCACTATCCAGGTTGCAGCAGAAGTGGTGGGGCTACACACACCCTGCCTCCTTGAGGGCCTTGAGCAGAGGGTAGGAGATACTGTGAGCACTTGAGGGTGTAGCACTATCCAGGTTGCACAAGAAGTGGTGGGGCTACACACTCCCTGCCTCCTTGTGGGCCTTGAGCAGAAGGCAGGAGATAACAGGAAAAGGAAAACAAGAGGTCTGACCCCTCGAAGAATGAGGGATCAGGAAATATGAGAAAAGGGCGAAAGTGAAAGACTCCTTGGATAACCTAATACCGTCGGGGTCGGAAGAGAACAAGAGTTGACCAATGGACGTTGAAAGAATAGGTGGCGTTGAGGAGCCCGTCACAAGTAAGTGGAAGCAATGTCCGACTCAGCTGGGGTCCCGTGGTTACCAACCAACGTTCCACTAATCGTAAGCCCCTGGGGGGGGGGGGGACAAGAGAGAAAGAGGGGATGTGGAAGAGAGGGAGTTGTCACACTAGTTTCTGTGTTCGGGCAGGTGAACGGTTCCAGCATTTGCCAGCGTTAAATATAAAATTACTATAAGAATCATTTGAAGGAAGGGAGTCTTCCTGATTGCGACCATTCCGGATTTCGTTCACCTCATTAGCAGCATCCAGATTGTGGTCACTTTTCTTGGGAGACCGGTCCGATTGTAACTCCCTTGGGGATTTCCTCACCTTTCACTTCCACCCCTCTTGCCAATGTTGAGGTACATGCCATATGTCAGTTCTCTTTGGAATTTTAATAAACATAAAACTTCAAATGTTTGATTTTGTGTGTAGGAGGGGGCGGGGACAAATATTGATTACAAAGGGGATTTAGAATCAAACGTAGAACAAATTACTTTTACGAGACGAATTTTTCGACGTAATAAAAAGAAAGTTTTTCACTATATACAGTAGGCTACCTATTATAAAAATAGATATATCGCGTCTCAAATGGGAAGGGAGGGGCAGAAATTAAAAATTATACCCTGTGAGTATAAAATTTCCCGTTACAACAATTTTGTTTAAAGTGAAGGTCGTCGATTCCGATCCTGAAACGTTTCTATTCTTAAGACTGAAAATGTTATGATCATTGCTTTACGAGGTGCTGTCAGATTGGGAGGGGACTTGATTGTTTCAAGCGAAGTTTTAGGGGGTGTGCTCAGCTGAACCCTGAACTGGATTCTTTGGTTAGGTAGTGAAATATCAGTTTCCCCTTGTTATCCACAAAACTTACGGAAGGTATCAGTCAGGAAGAACCAAGAACCAAGGACCGGTCTCCCAAGAAAAGTGACCGCAATCTGGACGCTGGAATGTTTATAGTTCTTCCCTAAAATGAGAGTGACCGCAATCTGGACTGATAATGAGGTGAACGCAATCCGGATTGGTCGCAATCAGGACACAACCAAGGAAGGAGATCAAACCGGCTGTCTCCTGATCTTCTTCTTTAATACCAGCCCCGACACAGCAGCGTAAGCTTGTACCTGCTCGTCAAGTGGGCGATGCAATATTATCATCGCCAAAATGTCCCAGCCAAACTGAATTATCAACAACTACAGATGCCGCAATATTGTTGTTTTACTTAGCCCTGGCGATGCTTTCATAGGTCAGTGAAGAAAGTCAGGCAACCTGCTGCACATGGCAGCAGGAAGAGTTGTCTAAGCGATGCAGGTTACGGCGTCACATCCAAACTCCTAGCAGTCAACTTGCTGCACAAGGCAGCAGGAAGAGTTATCTAAGCGATGCCGAATACGGCGTCACATCCAAACTCCCAGGAGGCAACCTGCTGCACATGGAAGCAGGAAGAGTTGTCTAAGCGATGCAGGTTACGGCGTCATATCCAAACTCCTAGCAGTCAACCTGCTGCACATGGCAGCAGGAAGAGTTGTCTAAGCGATGCCGAATACGGCGTCACATCCAAGCACCCGGGAGGAAAGGAGGGCGGAATTGCTGCTGGTTACAAGAAATTTCATTTATAAAAGCCCTGTTTCTCAATTGAATCTCAAACGCTCTGAATAAATAACCTTTTTCTCTTGGAGGCACTGGAACCAATTCCGCACAATGCGGAGTTCCAATAAGGGACTCAATTAAAGTTCCCATTATCATTAAAACAAAAACTGATGCTCGGGGCATAACGATCAACACGGGATCCTTCTATTAATAATCGCACAAACATCAACCAACAGGCATTGTACCAGAACATGTTGGCCCGTGTGGTATATTCGTACTGTACCCGAAATTCACACAACCCCCAACTATTATCCGAAGGATGGAGACGATCCCCAGCTAGAAAAACCAGCAATGCCCTGCTTGATGGCGAGTTGGGAATCTCTCGATACATTGACATAAAAATACAAGTGTACTATACTACTTAGCTACATACAAATCCTCCAATAAGTTATTGGAGGACGAGATTCTCGGAATCTCGAGGGTGAACGGTTAAGTAAATAAAGTGGGCACCGGTATCTAACCAGTAGTACAACTGTAGCGAATTATTAAATGAAGAGATCGATAATTTCTATAAAAGGAACCGGCAATCTAATACGCGCCTGATAAGATTTTCGCTCACCTTCGTAATTTCAAGTATTATACACAAATGATTGTTTTAAAAGGGACGGTATTACTTTTATTCGCTTTCGTGAAGTATCTAATAGATATTTACAAAAAAGATATATTCATTTTGCCAGACCAATAAGAATAATTAAACGTTTTAATTCAGAGCAGTCTAAATATGACATCTATGTATATTCTCTGGCGGACGCTTGCATTTATTAAGCATACATACAAAATGAAGTTTATAAGGAAAGCAACCCGTTGTACCTGACTCTGTTGTGATCAAACTTGCAGAGGTTGTCAAACGAATAGTACATCCTATTTAGAATAATGGAAAGTACTTCACTCTGGATAATTATTTTTCATCGGCTTTCCTGGCTTTAGACTCGCTGAAGAAAGGATTGACAGTAGTGGGAACTGTTGGAAAAAATAAGGCAGAGATTGCCCAATAGTCTCCTACATTCACATGAGAACCTTCAAAACGCCAGAGAGATAGAATAGGCCAAATAACGCAGTTATTTCTTCACAGTCAGTGTTTCGAGCGTAATTTTCACGCAATTTTGATATTTGTCTGTTAGTGCAGTCCACAATTTCTTGAATAGTTTCCTGAGGAAAATCTACACGCCTCACTGCGGCAGGTAACAATTTTTGCCTCACCTTTTACTCCAGGAAGGCTTCGAATAAGGTTCTTGTGTCTGGTATTTGCAACGTATTGTGGGCAATGGATGTACTGGGTTGTGCGTCCATCTTTCTCTGAGTACTGTGCACCAGCCTTATCCAGTTTATCGCCAGAAATATCTGAAGCACTAAATCACGAACTTCTATATTATCCTCTTCGACTTCACTAGCACTGCCAACTTCCAGCAAATCATCATCTGCGTCACCATTTCTTCTTAATTCTTGCTCCACCTCGTCCTACCATACCATAACCTGTTCCTCTGGTTTATTAGCCATTTTTAAATTCACTTGAGAACAAAGTATACAACGGCGGCTTCGGTGGCGTAGTCGGTAGCATGCTGAGTTCTATGCCCAAGATAGCGGGTTCAAACCCGGCCGAAGCCGTCGGATTTTTAAGAGCGTTAAAAAACCCTCAGTATGCTTTCCTTCGGAGGGGAAGTAAAACCGGCGGTCCCATGTCATAGATTTATGGCATGTTAAAGAACCTTTCACTAATTGCACCTGTGTGAAGCTAAATTGGATAGGTTAAGAATGTAAACAACGCTCTTAGGTTTCTACGTTCGTTGCCAAGAGCCGACAGCGGTGGTGTCTAGTAGCTAACTTCTGAACTTGGCCAAGTAGTCGTTGACTGTGGCGCTTGGCGGTAAAAGTAGGAACTATTTGAAAAATTCTAAGTTGCAGTACTTAAATTAAAAAACAGATAACACACACTAATAGAGTCATCACAATTAACACCGGTTATCAGACAGATTCTACACACACCAAAAGTACACGTGGCTACATGACCGTGTTGTCGCAGCCCCTAAACTTAGGACCCAACCGACCAACCAAAGTATACAACGAAAAGTAACACAAAAATAGTTACGTTTATAGCCGCGGGTGAGAGAAAGTCTCACTTTTGTGCAGGCGCGTAAAATAAGAGTAACCATGTGAATGTTTCAAGTGTTAACTTGCTATTGTTGCGGGAGGTGTCTCGTTATGCTCCCTACTAGGAATACCTAGAAGGGTAGGTGAATCCGTGAGCGGGTTGCAGAGTCACAAGCAAGACATTTCCAAAGTGAGACAATCCCTCCCCCCGCGACCTCAGCCGGGTTAAACATAATATTGTCATGTAATATCATAAAATCTCATTTAACGTTGCATCATGAAATATCATGAAATACACTGAAATATTCCACATTACGTAAATACGAATTCGAATAAAACAAATAGCCCAATTAAAAATATAAAAAATGCTTTGAAGAATAAAAATTACGATACGTCAAAATCGGAATACGATAGCGTCTAAATGAACTGAGATTAATTAAACGAAAATTGAAATATCAAATATAAACATTAAACATCGTCAAATAGCTATCAAAAATGGTCAGGTCAAAAATATCTACACTACAGACAAAACTAAGAAATATAAGTCAGATCGCTATATCTACCTTCAACCCGTATCATCTGTTTCAACCCTGGTTCTTCTGGAATGCTGGTAATGAAATTACTGCTCCCACTCGAAACTGCTGACCCAGCGTGCTCGGAATGAACAGCTGATTCTCACCTCCCGCTGCTGGCTCTGCACTGATGGACCAAGATCGGTTGACCTCACCTTCGGCGGCCCCTGCTTAGACTCGAACCTGCCCTCATTCGTTCGCTTCTTACTCAGATGAGTCTGTTGTTCATGCTTCATACGGCACCTCTCTTGAAGTTTTCTCTGGTAGTTATCGTAGATCAGAAATATATATTCTATGAGATTTCTGGAATGGTATTGGAAACTCATTTCTGAAGTCGGTTATGTCGTGACTTTCGTAGACGTAGATGTTGGATGTCCACTATACCATCCTTGACTTCCTCGGCGATTTATGTTACTCCGGGAATCAACATATTGTCAAAGGCTAGTTTCCCTCTCGATGCTTAATGTGCCATCTCGATAGCCTTCGAAAACTTCAAAAGAAACATCCTCGTCGACTCAAATTTAGAACCCATCTAAAATTATGTTTCGAAATCGTTGTGGTATCAGACGATAAGTTCAAGTTTTTTCCGTAGACAATTATAATGCTAATGTTTCCAATAACTCACGTAGCTATAAAATTTTGGATTATATTTGAATACAATTAGTCTCTCGTAGACTTAACTTCAATACTGTTCACTTTATATTTCACTTTGTCTTAATAATACTGTAGTTTGTTTGTAGCTTCGGAAATATTCTAAGTTCATTTCCGTGGTCGTATTACTTCACCGTAGCTTTAATACTGCTTGACCGAAGCAGGTCGCGGACTCTCCGTCAACTCAACTCTCACTTCTCCGCACTCAAATGTCGCTAGACTGACACGTCTGCACTGTTCCAGCTTTCGTGATAGAAGACCCTAATCGAAGGTACGCTTCTGCCCTCCTTATCAAACATTGATAGCGTCCTTCTCGTAAATTGGCGGCTAAATTGTGGGTTCATTTCGCATGCTTTATTTGATTTCAATTGAACATTCCTTTCATTATGGCATTTCTATCTTAAATCCCATTTATTTTATGTCCTCTAATTAATTTTAAAAGTATTCCAGAGTAATTACTTTATAATTGCTTCACATGGATTTGTAATATTCTGATTGGCTGTGCACCTGTCACCTGACTTCTTTGTCTTTATTTCGGCTTCGCTGTCGCGCGTCAGCCGCGTGACTACTTGCATCTCCCCTGCTTCACTCACGTGACCTGTTTGAAACCGAGACTTCGCTACTTAAAATTGTGCAGTTTCCAGTTCGACAAAATCTATATTATTACTAGGGCTCGGATTTTAGGTAAATAAATATTCTTTTATGTAAATACATATTTTAAGCATTTTTTCTATAAATACATAAATTCCCGCTTTTCACTTATTAGCACATAAAAAGGCATAATATTTACATATTTTTTTAATCAGTATGCTAGATCTTTCAGTTTATTGCATTTTTGTTCTGTGTTACTTCATCGGGGAAGAACATGTGAGCTATCTAATCTTCACGCAGAGCATATGTCAGCTTGCAGCCGTGTTGTTCTTAACTTGTCGCCCCGTGCCACTCACTGTGGAAGCCGAGGATTTCCTTGTCCTTAGCCATATTACACCTCGTGCTAGACCTCCCTCCCCCAGCTACCTGGAACCAGTGTCACTCATATGCAGTTTATTTATGGCACTGTGTAAGACAGTCCTACGATGCCTAAAGTAAAAACAACTACAAGTTATCGTCTATTGCAGAATTTAAGAATAATTTTACTTCTGATGAGGGCGTTCTGTTCTGCCAACCATGTGGGAAAGCAATCAAGGCTGAACAGCGATCTCAAGTTACACAACACCTCAAGGGCAAGACACATATTGCCGCAGTTTCGCGCCTTCAGAAGAAGTGTTTCGCGATAATTGTCGGTCATGTATCTCGTGTATTGTAATGCTTCAGCAGTCAGTGAAACATAGCATAAATTGCATATTGTTTATATTCACATTATTAAACCAAATTATAATTAAATATTATTACTTTTTGTCACATATTTCAGGTATTTTTAATACATAAAAAATAAATATTTTCGCGATTTTTAGCACCTAAAAATCCGATCCCTAATTATTACCATTGTATAAAATTCATTTATGCAAAATCTTACTTTTCTTCTCTAATAAATGAGCCGATATAATTCTTTCCTCGAGTCTACTTGACTTCTTAGCTCTGCTGAATGCTTGTATGAGGGTCGGGATGTCTGTCTATCCCCTTTAAATGAAAACATATAATTGTCACGCGAGTACAGTTCGATCCTCGCGTCGTGACTTACACTGAGCTCTTTAAATACGGGTTCAGTACTTAGTGTGTATACTTCAAACATCATAGAATCAGAGGATATGTCAGTGCCACCCAGAGTCCCAGATCTTGTGGGACGTGGGTTGACAACCTCGGAACCCTAACTGAATTCGGCATTACTTCCACTTACTTGTGCCGTGTTCCTCTCTGTCATCTTTGCTATCGACCTCACTTGGTCAACTCTTGTTCTCTTCCGACCCCGACGGTATTAGCGTATCCGAGGCCTAGAGAGCCCCTTCCTTTCCTGCCTCAATTGGCCCTTGTTTCATCTTTACTGATTCCCTCGTTCTGTGGGGGGTCATACCTCTTGTTTTCTTTTCATGTTATCTCCTGCCTTGTGCTCAAGGCCCTCAAGGAGGCAGGGTGCGTGTAGCCCCACCACTTCTGGTGCACCCTGATTATTGCTACACCCTCAGGGGTCTACGGCTGGTGAATTTGGGAGTTGGCGACCTTGAGGGAATCCTGGGCTGGGTCCGTTTTGTCCCCTTCTTCCTCTGTCCTTGGGGCAGGCCCTCGCCTCTTTCCCCTTTCCTCTCTGCCTTTCATGGCTCTCCTTCCTTCCAAGTCCCTCAATCCTCATTCTTCGAGGGTTGAGGGCATTTCTTTTCTTCCTGTCCTTTATTTGCCTTATCCTTTATTTGTTTACCATTTCTTCTTCTAGTATGTTAGTCTGTAGTTAGTATTAGTTATAGTTTTAATTCTCATCTCATCTTTCACTATCACTCAAACCATTACGGGCCGATAACCTAGATGTTAGGCCCCTTAAAACAACAATTAACTTTTTTCGTGTGGCCTCCTGAGCGGCCGTGTGCAGATCTTTCTAGTCGACGCCCGTGGGCGACTTGCACGTCGGGATGAGAGATGGAATGGATGAAGATTAATGAAACTGGGCAAGAATGTGGAAGGAAGCGGCCGTGGCCTTTCAGAAGGTACTGTCCCAGCATTTGCCTGGTGTTGAAAATGGGAAACCACGGAAAACCATTTTAAGAACAGCCGACGGAGGGGCTCGAACCCACGCGTCTACCGAGTCAGCAGAGAGCTTGGCCCCATGGCCTAACGCAGCGCATTAGCCAGCGTAGCCACTACTGTCGGTAACAATTATCATCATCATCATCATCATCATCATCGATATGTCAGTGTGGCATTAATTGAAGGTGTCAAGGTAGTTGAAATGTTTAATTATTAATTGCCATGGCGCACCTTAGTTATGTTAGTTATTGTTGCTATAAGAGGAGGAACAGTGAGGTCATCTGCCCCCAAACAAAAATTAAATTATTAAAATTAAGATGCAATTAAATTTTCAGATGGATGCCTCAATATGAAAAAAGCCTAGACATTATAAAACAAAAATTTTAATAAGACTAATAATTGTGAGGTTTGAAGCCATTTTTCAGTGTTGCCTAAGTAAACAAAAGTTTGGTGCACTTCAGTCGGTCAACACGAATGTACCCAAAAAGGGGGGGGGGGGAATAGTGGTGGTTAATAGGTAAATGATATCTGGATCAGGTGTACTATATACTTTTTTCTGCAATAAACCTAGGCCGGTATGCGCGGCAGTTTTAAAGGTGCCGGGACGTCTTCAATAGACCGGGCAGCGCTTAGTTGAATGGCTTTTTAGTCCACGCGTGGCGAAGACAGTTCCACGGTCTTTAAATGTTGTAGATCTTCCTGTATTCAATAACATACATTCTTATCTAGATTTGGCAACGTCACACTAATAAGCATAGCACTGACATCAGAAAGCACACAGGAACAATGGGGGAGAAAGTAAAAACCAGTTTCGTCCAGTTAACACCCGGGTTAGTCGACCAACACTGGTGCTAGAGTGAACACGAAACTACTCGAAGTTCCAGTCAGGAAGACAACGGATAAGTATCAACCTGTATTATTACAGTATAACCATAGTTGATTTTGTATAACCATATAATCACCCCAAACAGACAAACTCCGGATTTTTTTCACCATTTTAGCATTTCACCTAACATTAGATATACTACATTTAGCATACACCGACAGTTGCATTACCAATACTGCAATTAAATAATTGTATATATTGTATACATTTTTCACCTGTATTCTCAAACATAGATGTTATAGCCTAAGTGTAATGGATCTGATGATGATCGCTTGACGATCGAAACTGGTCATCCTAATGTATTTATTAATCTCATGTAATTTATTTCAGGATTAGGGCATAACCCAGCTCTATTTGGGTACATTCGTGTTGACCGACTGAAAAGCACCATACTTTTGAAGACTAATAATCATAACAATAATCAAAAATTAACGAATGAACAAAAATTCAACATCCAAAAAGAAAAAAGTCCTTGAGTCAATGTTCACTTGAAAATTTAGATTGCTGGTCCTAACCCACTCTTACGTAGAAAGCGGATGACGAGATAAGCAGCCACCGCGTCATCGGCTAAAATAATTTGGAACGTCATCTGCAAACCAAGGTTTCTTGGTAGATCAGCAAGATCCACACACTCGATTGAAATGTGGGCCAAGGCCGCTACTAATTGTGGGCTCTTCCCTTCTACAGTTTCATTTGCCGGAATGTGTACCGACATTTAGATTCGTCATTGGTAATTAAATTGAAATGAAACATTAATAATCAAGTGGTAGAATACATAGTTGACACGTACCTTACGTTTACAGTAATCCACGAGGCTTGGTTGCGTTTTTAGCCAACTTTTCACATTTTGAAAAAATGAGGAAAAAGTAGACTTATGAGATCGATCCGAGAAAATGTGTGTTTGTCTGCCTGTCTGTCCTTCTGTCTGTCTGTCTGTCTGTCTGTCTGTCCTTCTGTCTGTCTGTCCTTCTGTCTGTCTGGCTGTGTGTGTGTCCCCCCTTATCAACTCCTAAACGGCTGCAGCAATCGAAACCAAATTTAGTATGAGTAAAGATGTATACCGAAGTATCTCAAGCCCATATTTGAAAATGATGTCAGTGCTACCCACTGCTGAAAAAACGCACTGCAAATTTGAGCTCCATGTTGGATATTTTGGAATGTACGCATGGGAGCTATTCCAAAATTGGCCCACATATAGATATTACTATTTCAGTTTAATTTCCAGGAAGCCGTACATGATAGTATTGCAACATGATTCTAAGCCTTCTGATTGGTCCAATTTTTAAATGCATATAACTTCTACACTATCAATTGGATTTCAACCAGACTATAAGTATTCATAAGAGCAATCAGGGCTGCCAACTGTTAATAAATGCTGTCTATATTTTTTACCCTAATATCAATATATCAGAAAGTATGCAAGCCTACAGCTTTATATTTTGCACACGTATAGCACCTGCCATTCTAGATTAATTTGGAGTAATGAATATAAGTCAGTGCTGCCAACATGATTCTATGTCTGCTGATAGGTCTAATTTTGAAATATTTGTAACTCCTATACTAACAAATGGATTTCACCCAAAATTGGCACACAAGATATCATAATATTTCAGATTATTTCTGACCAGCACACGCATGACATTGTTGCCAACATTATTTTACGCGTGCTGCTAGATCCAATGTCTAACTGCATGTAACGTCCATTGGGCTTCAACCAAATTTTGTATTCTGTATCTTAAGAGATGGAACGAATAATATATTCAGTCACCAGGGCTGCCAACTGTAGTTCTCTATTAGGCTACATTATACCAGGTATATTTCGAACTAATTAGACATTTCGATATTACCAACTTAATTTCATCATTATTCTAGATAGGTTCATGTACTGTAGATAAATCATTGGCATGAATCTTAATTTTATTTTAAGTAGGCTCTTAAGTTCGTCACGGAACTTCTTGTTTCAAATCTAATACACTACAAAATATTAACAAGCTCTAACAAATTACAGTAATGTGGCTCAATTCCATGCCCTAGCAACCTCATGCCTTTCCTGGATTGACTTTACTTTAACTTGTTACTTCTTCAAAGTGGTATTCCATACTTAGGAACAGGAAGTGAGATATGAGACAGTCTGTCCTATGACTTTCAGGTTCATCATTGGGGAGTAATGACAGTTGTCTATAATGTAAATAAAGCTGCTGTTCAATTGACTGGAGAGATAAACTGAATACTACTACACTGCTGTCAAACTCGCGACTCATGAATGGTGGTCAACAATACTGTGATGTATTTCTAAATCCATTCTGGCCTTTGCAAATAGGATCTCCTCAGATATGCTTGATCTTCGTTGCACCGTGATTTCCCCGCGTTTACTGTTTCGGCATAGCCAGTGTTCCACAGTAACTCGAAGGACGATAACTGGCCGTACTTGATGATCTGCTGACCACCGAATTTCTTCTTCGGAGTGATACAGTAAGAAGTGAGGCCTTTTATATGGAAACGTAGAAACTTCGACAGCATCTTCCGCAGCTTACGAGAGCTCTGTGTCTCCCCTTGACAACACAGTCCAGACTGGTATACATACTAGCAAAGGAAACATTCTACATCGAAGACCTGAGATATAACCATTCATTGACATCCACGCGACAATACACAGAGATTCTGAAGGAAAGAAGAAAGAAATGTAAAGCAATAAGCCGGAATTCTACACAACCGACGCATGGTGGAGAGGAAATGGGCCGACCCTAACCAGGAACAGCTTCCACCATAAACTACAGAATGTGCGACAACACGCTTTCACGAAGTAAGAAAAGACTGCGAGTGCACACTATGTGGTGAGAGATGTGAACTCTATCACATAGAGAAGTGCTAGATGAGAACAAAGACAGTGAATTAATACAGCAAAGAAACTTAGTGAAAATATTGAGATAGTAAAATTACTTTCGCCTCTAATGTACAATATTTGTAATGTATATTAACGAATGTAACAACTGTCCATTCGATTGCAATACATTATCATTCATTTCTAAATCCATAAATATGTTTGTGATTGTCCCTCCCTATATTATTCTGCTAAGGTCCCATTCCAGTTTTGTACCGAAAATAAGGTCCCATTAACATCAACCTACACATATGGGGTACCTACAGGTTCAGCATAACCCAATGCGTAAGCGAAAGGCACTCACTTACTCTTTAAATGCCTCACAATTAATTAAATAAATACCTTAAAACATGTATATTTACAATGAAATAATGAAAGAATGCAACACGGTTACCATGGTAACAGAATCTCACAGGTCCATCTATTTCTGTAAGACGCAATGCAATTCCAATTATAACATTACTGTGAAAGTTTCCAGACGGTTATAAGGTTATCACTGGTTGGTTCTTATGTTTAGGAGCTGCGACAACGCGGTCATGTAGCCCCGTGTACTTTGGGTGTGTGTAGATTCTATCTGATAACCGGTGTTAATTGTGACGACTGAATTAGTGTGTGTTATCTGTTTCTTTTATAATTTAAGTACTGCAACTTAGAATTTTTCAAATAGTTCGTACATTTGCCGCCAAGCGCCACTGTCAACGACTACTAGGCCAAGTTCATAACTTACTGTAGCTACTAGACGCCACCGCAGTCGGCTCTTGGCAAAGAAGGTAGAAACCGAAGAGCGTTGTTTACATTCTTAACCTATCCAATTTAGCTTCACACAGGTGCAATTAGTGGAAGGTTCTTTAACATGCCATAAATCTATGACATGGGACCGCCGGCTTTACTTCCCCTCCGAAGGAAGGCATACTGAGGGATTTTTAACGCTCTTAAAAATCCGACGGCTTCGGCCGGGTTTGAACCCGCTATCTTGGACATAGAAGCTCAGCATGCTACCGACTACGCCACCGAAGTCGCTAAAAGGTTATCACTGAACCAAATTAAGCTGTAAAATTCATCAATGCATACAGTATAATGCGCTTAAGGGGGTCAAGAGGCACTCTGGATTTTTTCACGCAATTTTCACGTGTGGGTGTGCTACGAAAAGTATTTTTTCTCCCGACTATAAAGGGTCTCCGAAAACCACATTTAAAGGCCCTTAAATTAACAGTGTTTGTGATATTCCCAGAAAACTCTGATATACCTATGAAGGAATGACAAACCCCTAACCACTGCACCAGGAGCTGAATTGATAAAGTCTGATTATTCATACCCAGGATAAATCAGTCATAGCATTCATGATTGAGATTTTGCTAAGTGTACTCTTTACAGCTAGAATATCCGCGGGCGAAGCCGCGACGGGTAATGCTAGTTCATATTACATTATTTGTGCTGCAAGGTGTTCAGATGATGCTGCACTTATTTCAATGTATTATTGTCCATGTTATGCATCCACAGGGGTCCAATTCTAGTGTGATGTGGGTTGGCGACCACACGGCCTCAGCACTGGTTCCACTTAGTTAAGCCCTCACCTCTTTGCAAAGGCATCATGTTGTTGTGTCCTCTCTAACTAATTTTCATCATTATCAATAACGAAGTTCAAGCGATAGAGCAAATATTGGATGATTTGAACAAAATTGACAGCAATATTAAATTTACTTTAGAATCAGAAGTCGATAATAAAATTAATTATCTGGATATAACTGTGATTAAAAAGACAACCGTCTGTATTACAATGTATACAGAAAACCATCGCAAACGAGTACAGTAATACGGCAGGACTCTAACCATCCGGGCGGCCACAAGAACGCAACGTTCATAAGCTTCATTAATAGAGCGTTAAGAATCCCTTCCTCCGATCATGACCGGAAGCAGGAAATTGACATTATATATCAAATAGCTAAACTCAATGGTTATAACCACAATTATGTCATCAGATTAATTTACAAGTTAAAAAACAGACCCTCAACAAAATTAGTTAGAGAGGACAAAACAAAGAAAACTTATGCCACCTACATGGATCGAAGCGTATACGCAGTAACCAACATCCTAAAGAAACACAAAATGAACATCGCCTTTAAAACCAATAATTCAAATTTCAACAAATTTTTCAATTCCAATAAATTTAACAGTATTGATAAACATTTAAAATCGGGAGTTTATGAGCTCAGATGTAATTTTTGCAAATCAAATTACGCAGGACAAACTGGTAGGAGCATACGTACTCGTTATGCTGAGCATGTTTCGGCCATAAAACACAGGAAGTTTTCAGCCATGGCGGTACACATGGAAGAAACGGGACATAAGTTCACGGACATAAATAATGAGATCAACATTTTGCATTACGCATCGAAGGGCAGCTATATGAATATTTTGGAAAATATTCATATCAATACTTATCAGAGATCAAAGGAATGCAATAATCCAAACGAGATTAATTTTGAATCTAATGAATTATTTGATATATTAGCAGATCATTTGAATAATAAGAAACGCAAACCGCCTCCTCAACCCCAGCCGCAATAGGTAATTTCCAACATATCCCCTGAATCGATCAAATTTCTTGACGCCATACCCAATCACCCTACCTTGGTGCTAGTTAATGTCTCTCCGCTTTTGACAAGGTTGTACAATTCCGGCGTTTTCCGTTGTTCTGTTCTTCAGATGCTTGTGTACAGTTCGGCAACCCACGTTGAAACTAACAAGGAGTAAATATGTCAATGTTCCTCGCTCCATATTCAATACTTCAACTAATAAGTGTTTATTCCGTGAGTGACATTAATGTGTCTAATGACACAGGCCTAACAAAAGAAGAATGAGAGAGTAAATGTGAAATGTGTTTTTTGTTATTTGGTGAGGTTTCGATGTAGTATGATGTTATACACCAAAAAGTGGGCTGAGGAAGGAAACATTTAGTTTTCCGAAACATGTACCTGTAGTATTTTTAATGTAAGTAAAGTATTGATTTGGCGAGAAATTTATGTTATACATCATGTAAGATGTCAATGACAGCAGCAAAAAAGCTTTTTCACATTAAGGTTTCAGCATACGGTCTTCAGATCATATGGGATCACCTAGACCTCAAATAGCCTTAGAGTACTCGTTAAGTGAAATCGACATGTATGAAAAGAGCAGCGGGCCTATCAAAGTATGCGCCTTCACACAGAGTATACGAGTTGACAGGGAGCTTTTCTTCATAGAGGAGCCCCGACTTAAATTATGTCTGCCCAAACCAGCGAGCTATAACCCAGTGCTGAACGACCTGCAACAGAAGAAAGAAATCATCTGGCCCGAGTTTTATTCCACAGATGCCATGGCCAATAACGAGTGGAATTACGAGCTGCGCCACATGGTGACCCGTCTAGCAGTGGATGGCTTTCATTACAGATTGTGCGTAACGAAGGACCCGACTGTGTGCGAACGGTGCGGCATGCTGTGTGAAAGGTATCGTGTGCTCAAGTGCAAGAGCAGAGGTCAGTCCTTAACAGAATTGATGATATCAGTGTTAATTTATGCAAGTGAACTGCAATTCATGGCCATTGGCTGCTATTAAATCTTTAATTATTATAATTAAGTTAAAGCTAACAATAAAAGAGTGAGGATTTTCAGTGATTCACAATCCGCATTGTATTCTATAAATGACAAATATAATTCTAACCCAATAGCTGTGTACATCAGGGCAACCGCTCAGGAGTGCTCACATATATGCACATCATGGATAAGGGAGGAACCCTGGATTGGCTGGTAATGAAAGAGCAGACCAATTAGCAAAATCAGCGGCTACGACACATCTTGAAATAACTTATAGTAAGTCTCCAATATGTTACGTTAAAAGGCAGATAAGGAATTACATACTACACGAATGGAATATCGCATGGACATGTAGCCTGAAAGGATCTGTAACAAGAGAAATATTCTTCCCGGAAGTACAAAATCGACTGTTATCAAAATTATTAGAGCCAAACTTTGTCCTCACACAATTTCTAACAGGTCATGGAAAATTCTAGTCTTATTTTGAACGTTTTAAAATAGCAACAGACGACTATTCATGTTTTTGTGGATTGCCTCAATCGGTGTATCACCTTATATTTGAGTGTCCTGTTTTTGAAAAGGAAAGATACTATTTACAATGCCACCTTAATAGCTGTAACCTGGAACTTTCAAAGCCGCTGTACCATATTTTCAAGAGGCAGTGTTGTTTAGGACAATTTCTCATTTTCACCAACATTTTTTTTTTTGTAAACTATGTTAGTAATATTTGTATTTGCTTTGTTTTTAATCTACAACCCTTTGATATTTAATAATAATAATTAAGTAGAGACTTAGAGCGCCTCGTTAAGGTGCCTGTACACTGGAGAGTGATTTTCATAGAGTAAGTCTAGCTAGACCGGTCTAGCTAAACTGAGTGCGTGTACACTGTAGGGTAATTTCCCCTAGGTAGAGCATTCGTAGAGTGGAGATAGACAAATCTACCTAGAGCACTCTCTGAACCTGTGTACACTGTCAAACATAAATGCGCTAGCTAGAGCAGCGCTAAAACATTCTGAGAGCAGTGTGAGTAGGTTTTTTGCGCTGATTTGTGAAGTTAAAATGTCTTCAAGAGAGCTTTTAGCATCTGTGGTGGATGTGTGTGCCTTGTTAAAAAAGAAAACTGGAATTGGATATCAAAAAGAGAATACGAGGGAATGCACGCTAAATGATTGCAAGAGTTATGTTCAGAAAATTCTGAAGCGTACAATAACTTTTTAAGAATAAGCAAAAATTAACGATGATTATATTTTGGCCAAAATTACCCCCAGGATCAGCAAAAGGGATCACCCGAAATGACTGTGCCTTCTAATTTCTGTCTCTGTATTCTTTCATAATACAATTCCAAGTTTCTGGATGGGCTTCAATATTTTCAATTAATGTTATTGTTTTTTCGCGACTCCACACCAATTCAGCCATATTCAAACACTATAATTAACAACAAGCAAATAACCCCAACAATCCACCACTGACTCTACATAGAGCACTTTCCAATATTTAACCGAACGAATAGAGCACGACTGGTCTAGCTAGGGGCACCCAAATATGGTTTACACCGTAGAGTCAGCCGGCCCTAGCTAGAGCTTAGAGCGGTCTCCGC
The DNA here is from genome assembly GCA_946902985.2 of Meconema thalassinum. NCBI lineage: Eukaryota > Metazoa > Arthropoda > Insecta > Orthoptera > Tettigoniidae > Meconema > Meconema thalassinum. The sequence continues at coordinate 553,036,641 of OX336392.1, forward strand.
TAGGGTTCTCTACCACCTGTGTACACTGGAGAGGAGCTTAGAGTGCCCTAGCTAGAGCTACTCTACGTTCTAGCTAGGGAAAAAGCTCTCCAGTGTACATGCACCTTTAAAGCGTGTTACAGAGACAACTAGTTACTACGGTAACAAGGGCAATCGCACTTAGATAGCACTTGTTGAAGCGTGGGCTCTACTTGCGATTAGCGTCGTTACCATGGCAACAGGTGTTCGTCATCTAGGTCTATGCAATCTAATTAAGTAGAGACTTAGATCGAATTCGTTGAAGCCTGTTACATAGACAACTAGTTAAGGTATTCCTAAATTGCCCCATTATAATAGTAATTAACTAATACATGTAATTTCTTGCAGGAGCGTTATTTACATTTGTATAACTTGTACGCTTCACAGTCATTGGGCAAATTCTTGTTGACCAACTCAAGAGCTACAAATGACAGTTTTTATAGGCAACAGATGGCTTCCAAACTTTACATTGGAACCTTATGGCAATCTGCCTCGATCGGCATAAACCGTGGCACATCCTAGTTACCATAACACTTCCCTGAATATTTCATTACAATTAGTGCGACCGGACAAGCTAATACAAAAACAGAAACTGTATTTTTAGCCTATTTTCATTTTATGAAACAATAGACTTATGAGATCACCTTTTGTCCGTGTGTGTATGTGTGCGTATGTGTGTGTGTCACTCTAATAACTTCTAAACGGCTGGAACAATTTCAATGAAACTTGGTAAGGTTGGAACACCATTTTGGCTGACCCCGACCGTGCTCTTAAAATTTTATTACGTTTCACCAATCCAACATGGCGGCTGTGCGAAACATTTCACTAGAATTCAATATCTGCGAAACTATTACCGATACCGCCCTGAAATTTTGTACGGTGATAAAAGTCACTACTAGAAGTTCAGCTATGAGACTTTCAAAAACCTGGTAACTACAAAACCAGCATGGCGGCCAACCAAAGTTGAGACTTTTAAATAGACTTTTCTCATTATTTAACCATCCAAACGAAATGAAGCATGGTACACCAAATGTTTATACACATTTAATGTAATGGCATCTAATTTAGTTATATTGTTTACATAAACTCAAGATGGCGACTGTGTGAAATATTTCACCGGCATTCTATATCTCCAAAACTATTACGGATATCACCCAGAAATTTTGTACGGTGATGAAGAGCATAACTACAAGTTTATCTGTGCAACTTTCAAAAACCTGTGAAATTCAAAACAAACATGGCGGGCAAGCAAAGTTGAAACATTTTAATAGACTTTTCTCGCGATTTAACCATCTGAGCGCAATGCAATATGGTACAGTAAATGTTTGTATACATTGTAGTGTACTGGCATCTAATTTTGATAAATTGTTTACATAAACTCAAGATGGCGGTTGTGTGCAATTTTAAAATTAAGTTTCTATTTTTGTGTCGTAATCATGCGATCGAAGTGAAAGTTTCAATAATGAACCCAGGCAATAACGTTCCTTTAATGGTACATGGCTCTATGGCCTGTACATATAACAATAGAGGCTGCGAACATAAGTTCACTTATATGGCTTTCTACAGCCTGGTGAGCTCAATTCCAACATGGCGTCGACGCAAAGTATAAATATTTAAATGAACATTTCTCGCAATTTAACCATCCGAGTGCATTGAAACTTGGAACGGTAATGTTTATACTAATTTTTTGTTCGACCCTGACTATTATGTGTCAAAAAACTGTATCATAAAGAGGCTCATTATAACACTATTTTTCATTATGAAACAGTTTCTCCCACCAATCAGAGCTCATGAAACAATTGTGTGACCAATTAGATAAGGATACCTTCGCGCATGCACTCAAAATCCAACATGTCTAGATAAATTACCGAAAGTGCACCGTCCATATGTTCGCGTAAATAAACTGGTGAATATGAGACAAGAAATAGCACTGTACCTTAATATCCCATAAATCCAATTTCTACACAGCGCGTTGTTTTGAAACGACTTCGGTGACAGATTTACTGAATACTGGTGCACAATCTGAACATATGGCATTGAAGCACTCAGAGCGCATGCGTCGGTCGGTCAGAGAGCTTGGAAAACAGAGTTATACTACCCAGCGCAGCACCCGATCACAACATTCTAGTGACTGAACAGATATTTATGAATATTTATGTAAAATCATATAAGAGTTTAGTGCTTTTCAGTCGGTCAACAAGAATGTACCCAAAAGAGATGGGTTATGCCCTAATCCTGAAATAAATTACATGAGATTAATAAAACACTAGGATGACCAGTTTCGATCGTCAAGCGATCATCATCAGATCCATTACACTTAGGCTATAAAATCTATGTTTGAAATGCAGGTGAAAATATTTACAATATGTACAATTATTTAGTTGCAGTATTGGTACTGCAACTGTCAGTGTATGCTAAATGCAGTATATATGTTAGGTGAAATGCTAAATGGTGATAGCTATCCGGAGTTTGTACTTTAGAGAGATTATATGGTTGTAAACTATAGTTAAACTATAAAATTTTAGGCTAACTACTTATCTGATTGTCTTCCGTACTACAGCTGCTCGCAGTTTTCGTGCTCACTGTAACTTACTGTGCGGTCAACTGCGGTGGTTATCTTAACGACTGGTTTTTCCTGCCTTCTCCCCCCTACCCCTACGTGCTGTGGGGAGTGATAGCGATGTGTTTATGTGAGGTGTTGCCAACCTAGATAAGATGTATGTTATTGAATGAGGTGTGTCTACAACTATTAAAGACCGTGGATTAGCCCTCGCCACGCGTGGAGCATTACCCATTCGAACTAAGCGTTGACGGTCTTATGAGGACGTCCCGGCACCTTTAATACTGCCGCGAATATGGGCCTTGGTTTGTTGCAGAAGAAAAGTACATCGTACACCTGATCCAGATAACATTTACCTATTAAAAACCCCCTAATTTCCCCCCTTTTTTATCTAGCTTGGCTGTGTCGCTAAATTGTCTTGTTTCCGACAGGGTGTGTTTTTAGTAGCGTGAAGAGGGGTGAGCTCTCCATGAACGTGTGTTCGTTTAGATTGTTGGGATTGTTTCGTTTGGCTAGGTGTATCTCGATTGCTTCCTTTATGTCAAGAGCTCTGCCTTTCGATTCGTGATGGATTATTTTAAGGTCCGACTCTATGTTGGTAAAGTTGTGCCCCGCGTCACACATATGTTCGCACACGGCTGAATGTGTTCCGTATCTTATCGCATTCCTATGTTCATTATAACGGGTGTCTACTCGTCTTCCACTCTGCCCGATGTAATTAGCTTGACAACCGGTGTCTTGGCACGTTATAGCTAATTACATCGGGCAGAGTGGAAGACGAGTAGACACCCGTTATAATGAACATAGGAATGCGATAAGATACGGAACACATTCAGCCGTGTGCGAACATATGTGTGACGCGGGGCACAACTTTACCAACATAGAGTCGGACCTTAAAATAATCCATCACGAATCGAAAGGCAGAGCTCTTGACATAAAGGAAGCAATCGAGATACACCTAGCCAAACGAAACAATCCCAACAATCTAAACGAACACACGTTCATGGAGAGCTCACCCCTCTTCACGCTACTGAAAAACACACCCTGTCGGAAACAAGACAATTTAGCGACACAGCCAAGCTAGATAAAAAAGGGGGGAAATTAGGGGGTTTTTAATAGGTAAATGTTATCTGGATCAGGTGTACGATGTACTTTTCTTCTGCAACAAACCAAGGCCCATATTCGCGGCAGTATTAAAGGTGCCGGGACGTCCTCATAAGACCGTCAACGCTTAGTTCGAATGGGTAATGCTCCACGCGTGGCGAGGGCTAATCCACGGTCTTTAATAGTTGTAGACACACCTCATTCAATAACATACATCTTATCCAGGTTGGCAACACCTCACATAAACACATCGCTATCACTCCCCACAGCACGTAGGGGTAGGGGGGAGAAGGCAGGAAAAACCAGTCGTTAAGATAACCACCGCAGTTGACCGCACAGTAAGTTACAGTGAGCACGAAAACTGCGAGCAGCTGTAGTACGGAAGACAATCAGATAAGTAGTTAGCCTAAAATTTTATAGTTTAACTATAGTTTACAACCATATAATCTCTCTAAAGTACAAACTCCGGATAGCTATCACCATATAGCATTTCACCTAACATATATACTGCATTTAGCATACACTGACAGTTGCAGTACCAATACTGCAACTAAATAATTGTACATATTGTAAATATTTTCACCTGCATTTCAAACATAGATTTTATAGCCTAAGTGTAATGGATCTAAGAGTTTAGTGCTTTTCAGTCGGTCAACACGAATGTACCCAAAAGAGATGGGTTATGCCCTAATCCTGAAATAAATTACATGAGATTAATAAATGTAATTTATTTCAGGATTAGGGCATAACCCATCTCTTTTGGGTACATTCGTGTTGACCGACTGAAAAGCACTAAACTCTTGTTTACTTAGGCAACACTGAAAATATGGCTTCAAACACCACAATAAAATCATATAATAAAGTTATAATTATCGTCGAACATAAACAGTCGTATGCAACTCGCCTATAATGGTAATTAAGACACTCGTATGGAAATTATAAAACTCGCATACGCTCGCTTTATAATGTACTATTTATCCACTGGCATCTAATTTATTTCAATTGTTTTCATAACCACAAGATGGCAGCTGTGTGAAATTTTCAAATCTCGCTTTTACATCTTGTGTCCTAATCATGCGATTGAAGTTTGAATACTACACGTAGACAATAATCTTCATGTAATAGTACATAACTCTAAGACCAACATATATAAAAATCCAACATGGCGACCATCCGAAATATTAGACGGTTATCAGTATCTACGAATGTATTACAGCAATCAAACTGAAAATTTTTATGTTGATAGAGGCAATTAATATAAGTAGGATTTATGAAAATAGGCTATTTAGTTCTTCACGGAACTGCTTGTTTTTATTTATAGATTACCACTTCCAGAATATTTAATAGATTGCCTTATAACTACAGCCTTCTGGTAAACATTTCTTTGAGTACCATAAATTTATCTTCACTTCATAAGATGCAACTTTCAATTAATATTCTGTCATATACTCCCACACATCTCTACAGACTCACATTCACTAATCTCAGACGCTAACCAAGTTTAACATCAACAAGGATTCCTTCTAGACAAATATATAACTTTCTTTAATGAAAAAGAGGCTTTTGGAGAGACGAGAGTTGAAGTTTGTCGGCGTTTCATAATTTAACATTATTCCTTCTCTGTACAGTGAATTCCATATGTGTAGTACAGTGTGTACTCTTACACAAATTACTGCAGTATATGGAATATAAATGGTATCCCTTTGACGTATAACAGACAGTCTTTGAAAAGATGAAACATTCAAACGACTTGCGTAAACATTCATCAATTGCAGCAACTCTCTGATTGGTGGACGTTTCCAGCGTTTAGGTATACTGAAGTTAATTGGAAGTATATGTAGGTGAAGGAGATGTCCTTAGTGACACTAGTAGCTCGGCCCTAGTTCTCAGCTTCCAGTGGATCACAGCTGATGTTTTCAGTGACACTAGTAGATCCCAGCATCCCAGAGGATCACAGGTGATGTTTTTAGCGACACTAGTAGCTCCCAGCATCCCAGAGGATCACAGCTGATGTTTGTAGATACACTAGTAGCTCCCTGTATCTCAGAGGATCACAGCTGATGTTTGTAGTGACACTAGTAGCCCCCAGCATCCTAGAGGATCACAGCTGATGTTTGTAGCTACACTAGTAGCTCCCAGCATCCCAGAGTACCACAGCTGATGTTTGTAGCGACACCAGTAGCTCCCAGCATCCCAGAGGACCACAGATGATGTTTGTAGCTATACTAGTAGCTCCCAGGTTCCCAGAGGATCACAGCTGATGTTTGTAGTGACACTAGTAGCTCCCAGCTTCCCAGTGGATCATAGCTGATGTTTGTAGCGACACTAGTAGCTCCCAGCATCCCAGAGGATCAGAGGTGATGTTTGTAGCGACACTAGTAACTCCCAGCATCCCAGAGGATCACAGCTGATATTTGTAGCGAAACTAGTAGCTCCGAGCATCCCAGAGGATCACAGCTGATGTTTGTAGCGACAATAGTAGCTCGCAGCATCCCAGTGGATCACAGCTGATGTTTGTAGCGACACTAGTATCTCCCAGTATCGCAGAGGTTCACAGCTGTTTGTAGCGACACCAGTAGCTCCCAGCATCCCAGAGGATCACAGCTAATGTTTGTAGCGACACTAGCGACACTAGTAGCTCCCAGCATCCCAGAGGATCACAGCTGATGTTTGTAGCGACACTAGTAGCTCCCAGCAACTCAGAGGATCACAGCTAATGTTTGTACCGACACTAGTAGCTCCCAGCATCACAGAGGATCACAGCATATGTTTGTAGCGAAACTAGTAGCTCCCAGCATCCCAGAGAATCATAACTGATGTTTGTAGCGACACTAGTAGCTCCCACCATCCCAGAGAATCATAGCTGATGTTTGTAGCGACACTAGTAGCTCCCAGCATCCCAGAGGATCACAGCTGATGTTTGTAGTTACACTAGTAGCTCCCAGCATCCCAGAGGATCACAGCTGATGTTTGTAGCGACACTAGTAGCTCCCAGCATCCCAGAGGATCACAGCTGATGTTTGTAGCTACACTAGTAGCTCCCAGCATCCCAGAGGATCACAGCTAATGTTTGTAGTGACACTTGTACCTCCCAGCATCCCAGAGGATCACAGCATATGTTTGTAGCGAAACTAGTAGCACCCAGCATCCCACAGAATCATAGCTGATGTTTGTAGCGACACTAGTAGCTCCCAGCATCCCAGAGGATCACAACTGATGTTTGTAGTGACAATAGTAGCTTCCAGCATCCCAGAGGATCACAACTGATGTTTGTAGCGATAGTAGTAGCTCCCAGTATCCCAGAGGATCACAGCTAATGTTTGTAGTGACACTTGTACCTCCCACCATCCCAGAGGATCACAGCATATGTTTGTAGCGAAGCTAGAAACTCCCAGCATCCCAGAGGTTGACCGCTGATGTTTGTAGCGACACTAGTAGCCCCCAGCATCCCAGAGGATCACAGCTGATGTTTGTAGCGACAATAGTAGCTCCCAGCATCACAGAGCATCACAGCTGATGTTTGTAGCTACACTAGTAGCTCCCGGCATCCCAGAGGATCACAGCTGATGTTTGTAGCGACACTGGTAGCTCCCAGCATCCCAGAGGAACCCAGCTGATGTGTGTAGCGACACTAGTAGCTCCCAGCACCTCAGAGGATCACAGCTGATGTTTGTAGGTACACTAGTTGCTCCCTGCATCTCAGAGGAACCCAGCTGATGTGTGTAGCGACACTAGTAGCTCCCAGCACCTCAGAGGATCACAGATGATGTTTGTAGGTACACTAGTTGCTCCCTGCATCCCAGAGGATCACAGCTGATGTTTGTAGCTACACTAGTAGCTCGCAGCATCCCAGAGGATCACAGCTGATGTTTATAGCTACAGTAGTAGCTCGAAGCATCCCAGAGGATCCCAGCTGATGTTTGTAGCGACACTTGTAGCTCCCAGCATCCCAGAGGATCACAGCTCATGTTTGTAGCGACACTAGTAGCTCCCAGCACCTCAGAGGATCACAGCTGATGTTTGTAGCTACACTAGTAGCTCCCAGCATCCCAGAGGATCACAGCTGATGTTTGTAGCTACACTAGTAGCTCCCAGCATCCCAGAGGATCACAGCTGATGTTTATAGCGACACTAGTAGCTCCCAGCATCCCAGAGGATCACAGCTGATGTTTGTAGTTACACTAGTAGCTCCCAGCATTCAGAGGATCACAGCTGATGTTTGTAGTGACACTAGTAGCTCCCAGCATCCCAGAGGATCACAGCTGATGTTTGTAGTGACACTAGTAGCTCCCAGCATCCCGAGGATCACAGCTGATGTTTGTAGTGACACTAGTAGCTCTCAGCACCCCAGAGGATCACAGCTGATGTTTTTAGTGACACTAGTAGCTCCCAGCATCCCAGAGGATCACAGCTGATGTTTGTAGTGACACTAGTAGGTCCCAGCATCCAGAGGATCACAGCTGATGTTTGTAGCGACACTTGTAGCTCCCAGCATCCCAGAGGATCACAGCTGATGTGTGTAGCGACACTAGTAGCTCCCAGCATCCCTGAGGATCACAGCTGATGTTTGTAGTGACACTAATAGCTCCCAGCATCCCTGAGGATCACAGCTGATGTTTGTAGTGACACTAATAGCTCCCAGCATCCAGAGGATCACAGCTGATGTTTGTAGCGACACTAGTAACTCCCAGCATCCCAGAGGATCACAGCTGATGTGTGTAGCGACACTAGTAGCTCCCAGCATCCCAGACGATCACAGCTGATGTTTGTAGTTACACTAGTAGCTCCCAGCATCCAGAGGATCACAGCTGATGTTTGTAGCGATACTAGTAGCTCCCAGCATCCCAGAGGATCACAGCTGATGTGTGTAGCGAAACTAGTAGCTCCCAGCATCCCAGAGGATCGCAGCTGATGTGTGTAGCGACACTAGTAGCTCCCAGCATCCAGAGGATCACAGCTGATGTTTGTAGCTACCCTAGTAGCTCCCAGCATCCCAGAGGATCACAGCTGATGTGTGTAGTTACACTAGTAGCTCCCAGCATCCCAGAGGATCACAGCTGATGTTTGTAGCTACACTAGTAGCTCCCAGCATCCAGAGGATCACAGCTGATGTGTGTAGCGACACTAGTAGCCCTCAGCGTCCCAGAGGATCACAGCTGATGTGTGTAGCGACACTAGTAGCTCCCAGCATCCCAGAGGATCACAGCTGATGTTTGTAGTGACACTAGTAGCTCCCAGCATCCCAGAGGAACACAGCTGTTGTGTGTAGCGAAACTAGTAGCTCCCAGCATCCCAGAGGATCACAGCTGTTGTTTGTAGCGATACTAGTAGCTCCCAGCATCCCAGAGAATCACAGCTGATGTGTGTAGCGACAGTAGTAGCTCCCAGCATCCCAGAGGATCGCAGCTGATGTTTGTAGTGACACTAGTAGCTCCCAGCATCCAGAGGAACACAGCTGATGTGTGTAGCGGCACTAGTAGCTCCCAGCATCCCAGAGGATCACAGCTGATGTGTGTAGCGACACTAGTAGCTCCCAGCAACCAGAGGATCACAGCTGATGTTTGTAGCGACACTAATAGCTCCCAGCATCCCAGAGGATCAGAGGTGATGTTTGTAGCGACACTAGTAGCTCCCAGCATCCCAGAGGATCACAGCTGATATTTGTAGCGAATCTAGTAGCTCCGAGCATCCCAGAGGATCACAGCTGATGTTTGTAGCGACAATAGTAGCTCGCAGCATCCCAGTGGATCACAGCTGATGTTTGTAGCGACACTAGTATCTCCCAGTATCGCAGAGGTTCACAGCTGTTTGTAGCGACACAAGTAGCTCCCAGCATCCCAGAGGATCACAGCTAATGTTTGTAGCGACACTAGTAGCTCCCAGCATCCCAGAGGATCACAGCTGATGTTTGTAGCGACACTAGTAGCTCCCAGCAACTCAGAGGATCACAGCTAATGTTTGTAGCGACACTAGTAGCTCCCAGCATCCCAGAGGTTCACAGCTGTTTGTAGCGACACTAGTGGCTCCCAGCAACCCAGAGGATCACAGCTAATGTTTGTAGCGACACTAGTAGCTCCCAGCATCCCAGAGGATCGCAGCTGATGTTTGTAGCGACACTAGTAGCTCCCAGCAACTCAGAGGATCACAGCTAATGTTTGTAGCGACACTAGTAGCTCCCAGCATCCCAGAGGATCACAGCATATGTTTGTAGCGAAACTAGTATCTCCCAGCATCACAGAGAATCATAACTGATGTTTGTAGCGACACTAGTAGCTCCCACCATCCCAGAGAATCATAGCTGATGTTTGTAGCGACACTAGTAGCTCCCAGCATCCTAGAGGATCACAGCATATGTTTGTAGCGGAACTAGTAGCTCCCAGCATCCCAGGGAATCACAGATGATGTTTGTAGTTACACTAGTAGCGCCCAGCATCCCCGAGGATCACAGATGATGTTTGTAGCGACACTAGTAGCTCCCAGCATCCCAGAGGATCACAGCTGATGTTTGTAGCTACACTAGTAGCTCCCAGCATCCCAGAGGATCACAGCTAATGTTTGTAGTGACACTTGTACCTCCCAGCATCCCAGAGGATCACAGCATATGTTTGTAGCGAAACTAGTAGCTCCCAGCATCCCACAGAATCATAGCTGATGTTTGTAGCGACACTAGTTGCTCCCAGCATCCCAGAGGATCACAACTGATGTTTGTAGTGACACTAGTAGATCCCAGCATCCCGAGGATCACAGCTGATGTTTGTAGTGACACTAGTAGCTCTCAGCACCCCAGAGGATCACAGCTGATGTTTGTAGTGACACTAGTAGCTCCCAGCATCCCAGAGGATCACAGCTGATGTTTGTAGTGACACTAGTAGCTCCCAGCATCCAGAGGATCACAGCTGATGTTTGTAGCGGCACTTGTAGCTCCCAGCATCCCAGAGGATCACAGCTGATGTGTGTAGCGACACTAGTAGCTCCCAGCATCCCTGAGGATCACAGCTGATGTTTGTAGTGACACTAATAGCTTCCAGCATCCAGAGGATCACAGCTGATGTTTGTAGCGACACTAGTAACTCCCAGCATCCCAGAGGATCACAGCTGATGTGTGTAGCGACACTAGTAGCTCCCAGCATCCCAGAGGATCACAGCTGATGTTTGTAGTTACACTTGTAGCTCCCAGCATCCAGAGGATCACAGCTGATGTTTGAAGCTACACTTGTAGCTCGCAGCATCCAGAGGATCACAGCTGATGTTTGTAGCTACACTAGTAGCTCCCAGCATCCCAGAGGATCACAGCTGATGTTTGTAGCGATACTAGTAGCTCCCAGCATCCCAGAGGATCACAGCTGATGTGTGTAGCGACACTAGTAGCTCCCAGCATCCCAGAGGATCGCAGCTGATGTGTGTAGCGACACTTGTAGCTCCCAGCATCCAGAGGATCAGAGCTGATGTTTGTAGCTACTTTAGTAGCTCCCAGCATCCCAGAGGATCACAGCTGATGTGTGTAGTTACACTAGTAGCTCCCAGCATCCCAGAGGATCACAGCTGATGCTTGTAGCTACACTAGTAGCTCCCAGCATCCAGAGGATCACAGCTGATGTGTGTAGCGACACTAGTAGCCCTCAGCGTCCCAGAGGATCACAGCTGATGTGTGTAGCGACACTAGTAGCTCCCAGCATCCCAGAGGATCACAGCTGATGTTTGTAGTGACACTAGTAGCTCCCAGCATCCCAGAGGATCACAGCTGTTGTGTGTAGCGAAACTAGTAGCTCCCAGCATCCCAGAGGATCACAGCTGTTGTTTGTAGCGATACTAGTAGCTCCCAGCATCCCAGAGGATCACAGCTGATGTGTGTAGCGACACTAGTAGCTCCCAGCATCCCAGAGGATCGCAGCTGATATTTGTAGTGACACTAGTAGCTCCCAGCATCCAGAGGAACACAGCTGATGTGTGTAGCGGCACTAGTAGCTCCCAGCATCCCAGAGGATCACAGCTGATGTGTGTAGCGACACTAGTAGCTCCCAGCAACCAGAGGATCACAGCTGATGTTTGTAGCGACACTAGTAGCTCCCAGCATCCCAGAGGATCAGAGGTGATGTTTGTAGCGACACTAGTAGCTCCCAGCATCCCAGAGGATCACAGCTGATATTTGTAGCGAATCTAGTAGCTCCGAGCATCCCAGAGGATCACAGCTGATGTTTGTAGCGACAATAGTAGCTCGCAGCATCCCAGTGGATCACAGCTGATGTTTGTAGCGACACTAGTATCTCCCAGTATCGCAGAGGTTCACAGCTGTTTGTAGCGACACAAGTAGCTCCCAGCATCCCAGAGGATCACAGCAAATTTTTGTAGCGACTCTAGTAGCTCCCAGCATCCCAGAGGATCACAGCTGATGTTTGTAGCGACACTAGTAGCTCCCAGCAACTCAGAGGATCACAGCTAATGTTTGTAGCGACACTAGTAGCTCCCAGCATCCCAGAGGTTCACAGCTGTTTGTAGCGACACTAGTGGCTCCTAGCAACCCAGAGGATCACAGCTAATGTTTGTAGCGACACTAGTAGCTCCCAGCATCCCAGAGGATCACAGCTGATGTTTGTAGCGACACTAGTAGCTCCCAGCAACTCAGAGGATCACAGCTAATGTTTGTAGCGACACTAGTAGCTCCCAGCATCCCAGAGGATCACAGCATATGTTTGTAGCGAAACTAGTATCTCCCAGCATCCCAGAGAATCATAACTGATGTTTGTAGCGACACTAGTAGCTCCCACCATCCCAGAGAATCATAGCTGATGTTTGTAGCGACACTAGTAGCTCCCACCATCCCAGAGGATCACAGCATATGTTTGTAGCGAAACTAGTAGCTCCCAGCATCCCAGAGAATCACAGATGATGTTTGTAGTTACACTAGTAGCGCCCAGCATCCCCGAGGATCACAGATGATGTTTGTAGCGACACTAGTAGCTCCCAGCATCCCAGAGGATCACAGCTGATGTTTGTAGCTACACTAGTAGCTCCCAGCATCCCAGAGGATCACAGCTAATGTTTGTAGTGACACTTGTACCTCCCAGCATCCCAGAGGATCACAGCATATGTTTGTAGCGAAACTAGTAGCTCCCAGCATCCCACAGAATCATAGCTGATGTTTGTAGCGACACTAGTAGCTCCCAGCATCCCAGAGGATCTCAACTGATGTTTGTAGTGACAATAGTAGCTTCCAGCATCCCAGAGGATCACAACTGATGTTTGTAGCGATAGTAGTAGCTCCCAGTATCCCAGAGGATCACAGCTAATGTTTGTAGTGACACTTGTACCTCCCACCATCCCAGAGGATCACAGCATATGTTTGTAGCGATGCTAGTAACTCCCAGCATCCCCGAGGTTCACAGCTGATGTTTGTAGCGACACTAGTAGCCCCCAGCATCCCAGAGGATCACAGCTGATGTTTGTAGCGACAATAGTAGCTCCCAGCATCACAGAGCATCACAGCTGATGTTTGTAGCTACACTAGTAGCTCCCGGCATCCCAGAGGATCACAGCTGATGTTTGTAGCGACACTGGTAGCTCCCAGCATCCCAGAGGAACCCAGCTGATGTGTGTAGCGACACTAGTAGCTCCCAGCACCTCAGAGGATCACAGCTGATGTTTCTAGGTACACTAGTTGCTCCCTGCATCCCAGAGGAACCCAGCTGATGTGTGTAGCGACACTAGTAGCTCCCAGCACCTCAGAGGATCACAGCTGATGTTTGTAGGTACACTAGTTGCTCCCTGCATCCCAGAGGATCACAGCTGATGTTTGTAGCTACACTAGTAGCTCGCAGCATTCCAGAGGATCACAGCTGATGTTTATAGCTACAGTAGTAGCTCGAAGCATCCCAGAGGATCACAGCTGATGTTTGTAGCGACACTAGTAGCTCCCAGCACCTCAGAAGATCACAGCTGATGTTTGTAGCTACACTAGTAGCTCCCTGCATCCCAGAGGATCATAGCTGATGTTTGTAGCAACACTAGTAGCTCGCAGCATCCCAGAGGACCACAGCTGATGTTTGTAGCTACACTAGTAACTCCAAGCATCCCAGAGGATCACAGCTAATGTTTGTAGTGACCATAGAAGCACCCAGCATCCCAGAGGATCACGGCTGATGGTTGTAGCTACACTAGTAGCTCCCTGCATCCCAGAGGATTACAGCTGATGTTTGTAGCTACACTAGTAGTTCGCAGCATCCCATAGGATCACAGCTGATGTTTATAGCTACAGTAGTAGCTCGAAGCATCCCAGAGGATCCCAGCTGATGTTTGTAGCGACACTTGTAGCTCCCAGCATCCCAGAGGATCACAGCTCATGTTTGTAGCGACACTAGTAGCTCCCAGCACCTCAGAGGATCACAGCTGATGTTTGTAGCTACACTAGTAGCTCCCAGCATCCCAGAGGATCACAGCTGATGTTTGTAGCTACACTAGTAGCTCCCAGCATCCCAGAGGATCACAGCTGATGTTTATAGCGACACTAGTAGCTCCCAGCATCCCAGAGGATCACAGCTGATGTTTGTAGTTACACTAGTAGCTCCCAGCATTCAGAGGATCACAGCTGATGTTTGTAGTGACACTAGTAGCTCCCAGCATCCCAGAGGATCACAGCTGATGTTTGTAGTGACACTAGTAGCTCCCAGCATCCCGAGGATCACAGCTGATGTTTGTAGTGACACTAGTAGCTCTCAGCACCCCAGAGGATCACAGATGATGTTTGTAGTGACACTAGTAGCTCCCAGCATCCAGAGGATCACAGCTGATGTTTGTAGTGACACTATTAGCTCCCAGCATCCAGAGGATCACAGCTGATGTTTGTAGCGACACTTGTAGCTCCCAGCATCCCAGAGGATCACAGCTGATGTGTGTAGCGACACTAGTAGCTCCCAGCATCCCTGAGGATCACAGCTGATGTTTGTAGTGACACTAGTAGCTCCCAGCATCCAAAGGATCACAGCTGATGTTTATAGCGACACTAGTAGCTCCCAGCATCCCAGAGGATCACAGCTGATGTGTGTAGCGACACTAGTAGCTCCCAGCATCCCAGAGGATCACAGCTGATGTTTGTAGTTACACTAGTAGCTCCCAGCATCCAGAGGATCACAGCTGATGTTTGTAGCTACACTTGTAGCTCGCAGCATCCAGAGGATCACAGCTGATGTTTGTAGCTACACTAGTAGCTCCCAGCATCCCGGAGGATCACAGCTGATGTTTGTAGCGATACTAGTAGCTCCCAGCATCCCAGAGGATCACTGCTGATGTGTGTAGTGACACTAGTAGCTCCCAGCATCCCAGAGGATCGCAGCTGATGTGTGTAGCGACACTAGTAACTCCCAGCATCCAGAGGATCACAGCTGATGTTTGTAGCTACACTAGTAGCTCCCAGCATCCCAGAGGATCGCAGCTGATGTGTGTAGCGACACTAGTAGCTCCCAGCATCCAGAGGATCACAGCTGATGTTTGTAGCTACACTAGTAGCTCCCAGCATCCCAGAGGATCACAGCTGATGTTTGTAGTGACACTAGTAGCTCCCAGCATCCCAGAGGATCACAGCTGTAGTGTGTAGCGACACTAGTAACTCCCAGCATCCCAGAGGATCACAGCTGATGTTTGTAGCGATACTAGTAGCTCCCAGCATCCCAGAGGATCACAGCTGATGTGTGTAGCGACACTAGTAGCTCCCAGCATCCCAGAGGATCGCAGCTGATGTTTGTAGTGACACTAGTAGCTCCCAGCATCCAGAGGATCACAGCTGATGTGTGTAGCGACTCTAGTAGCTCCCAGCATCCCAGAGGATCACAGCTGTTGTTTGTAGTTACACTAGTAGCTCCCAGCATCCAGAGGATCGATAGAACGCGAGATCTTGAGCTGCACTCTGCACCGGCTCATCTCTGTGGAGAACGCAACTCTCACATCGCATCCTTGACGTTAAATTATGAATTTACAGAAAATCATCGCAAGCGGTGTTTTAAGAGGCGTTTTTATCAGGGTAATGATGGAAATGGATATTACTTATGGTTAAGGCCCGGATGATGGTGGCGTAAAAACGTTCAGAAAATGCACTTAAAATTTTCAAAAATGACCGTAATAAATGACCTAAAGAATCGAAAAATGCACTATAAAATGGAGAAAATGATCTTATAATAATAAACTCACCAATATTTCAAAAATGGCATCTGAAGATCAAACTGAAAAGTCAATCAAAATTGATTTCTAGCACTTAACAAAAGGTTTATGTTCATAGCTACTAGCTTCTTCTTAATTCTGAGAGACGCAACTCCCTCATATAAAGCTCTGTCATGACTAAGTTGGAAAAACATGACCTTAAAATGCTGATTTTTCTAAAATATTACCACAAAAATCTACCAAACTTAAAAAATGCTCTTAAAATGGAAAAAAGCAAAAAAAAATGCTAAAAGATGCAAAATAAAAATGACATGTTTGGAGACGGGGTGGCCCGTCCGGAGTTTCTATGTACTTCAGCATTGTTTTAGACAGCTCAGTAAAAAGATGACATGTCCTCAACATCCGGGCCCTAGTGATGTATCTTAGAATATTGGGCATAGAATTTTTGAGGGTTATAAGAGACGGGGAAAATAAATGGCCTCGACTCTCTAGGAATTAAGATACAGATTCAAGGAAGTAGATAGTGGCATGAAGGATGGATTGAAAGGTGTAACGGGTAAAGGAGATAAACGTACTCAGCTCAGACATCGCTTGGTGTCGCCAGCCGTGAGCCCTTGACGGTTTAGCGCAATCCACGGTGCACTCTGCGTGGTGGGCTAGACGCATGATGTCCCTCTTGGTGTCTCGCACAGCAGGTTGCAGAAGTCTGTCTCCTTGGTAAAACCACAAAGTACCTTACCACTCCCCACACTTTGGGCTGGCTTCCCTAATATTCTCGGGGTGGGAAGAGAAGAGCTGACCAAGGAATGTCGACATAAAACATAAAGGGATGAGCCCGGAGAAGTTAGAAAAAGGAATTTCAGTTTAGTTGGGTAACCGTGGGTTCGAACCCATGTTTCATTGTTTATGAGCACCTGGGGGGCGGTGCACTAATGTGGCGTAGTCGGTAGCATGCTGAGCTCTATGCCCAAGGGCGCAGGTTAAAACCTGGCCGAGTCGTCGGATTCTTTAAGAGCGTTAATAATCCCTCAGTGTGCCTTCCTTCGGAGGGGAAATAAAGCCGGTGATCCCAAGTCATACATTTATGGCATGAAAAAGAACCTTCCTCTAACTACACTTATGTGAAGCCAAAATATGTCGGTTAGAATTGATAACGCTCTATTAGTTCCAACTTTTGTCACCTGGTGCTGACTGCGATGCCATGTAGTATCCAAGTCCACAAGCTAGGTGTCGTGGACGGTAGCATTTGGTAGCAAAAGTAGGAACTACTTGAAATTATCTTCTGCAGTCCTTACCTGAATTAAAACAGATAACACACACTAATACAGTCATCACAATTAACACCGGTTATCAGACAGATTCTACACACACCCAAAGTACACGAGGCTACATGACCGCGTTGTCGCAGCCCCTAAACTAAGGAACCAACCAACCAACCAAATATGTTGTTGGTGTTGTTTATTTCAGGGAATAAGGCAACGTGATAATTTGGCCTCGGGTGTTTGTTGAATTAGTCCTACGTGTGTTTGTTCGTAATTCCGGTGAGGTTCAGTAATGAGGTGGCCGAGGCCCTAAGTTAGGAACCATTCTTGCATTCGCCTGGAGTAAAAGTGGGGAAACCACAGAAAACTACTTCCTGGATAGCTCTTCTTAGTTTTGCCACATGAGACTGAATTGACCCCGTTCCAGCCCTCAGATTTACACTTTTATGCTGAGCCGGGAATCAAACCCGGACCAGCCAAGAATGCTACCCGCTATACCACGAACTCAGTGAATGGCGACCAAGCCCTACGGCGACTACTACATGTGGATATTGCACAATAAACTAACACCTTACAGTATGTCACTGACAACACAATATGCTGCAAAATACAACTTGTAGATACCCTTCAAAACATGACGGTCATTGGGAAAATATTTAATGAAGGATTCTCTTATACAGTATGCATTTTTTGAACGATTACTTTTTGACACTGTTGCAACGTTAAGGCCGTCGGAAGATCGACTTCGCAACATATAACTGGCCGTGACTGAAACCTTGATGAAGCAAATAGAGACCTACACGTTCCGGAGTTTTCCCTTGAGCTTTATTGATTGTGATAAAGTACGCCAAGCGAATTGGAAATTGAAGTGTTTTATCGGAAGATGTTAAATCAAGTCGAAGGATTATAGCTCTCTGCCCATTAAGTGATTTGCATCCACATATACTTACTGTAAACGCTTGAGCCATAGAGCCATAACAATATTTCCCCTCTTTCTAGTTCTCGTAAACAAAGATCTCAGTAAGACGCGGCGGGATAGAACATTTTTCTGGTAGAATAGAGCCATTGGGCGCAAGCATGGGAGCTAAAATATTAGATTTTTCTTTAATAATTTGAAAATATACCCCAACATATATTTTCCTTTTAAAGGCACTCTGCAACTCTACCTGCCAAGTGCTCTCGTTAGAATGCATTACGAAGTCAATCGATTAAGACGTTATCTCAATCTTGCGGTAACAAAAGTCAACTTACTGTCGACCAAAATATTATGTGCACTCGAGTTTGAAGGTTGTTTGTGAAGTAACCAACGGACCCACATAAAATCCAATAACATCATCATTTTCGTCGTTCTATTTTACGTTAGTTCATGTAGGTTTGGAATTTTTAATTTATATTTTAATATTTTTTATCGCAGTTGGAAGACAAAATGTACCCGTTTTTAAGCGTGTTTCAACCATGCGTCACATTTAAGAATTATTATCTCTCAAACCCGTCATCAGATCAAATCCAAATTTTAACACAATATACATTGGAATGTTTTATAACTGGTTTATTAATTTTAAAATTTTGTGTGTCCAAGAAACAAAGTTGTTATTTTTGTAAGGGTAACTTTTTCTTGGCTCGGGGTGGTTTGAAAATGTTGTTCTTGGTCGCGTTGTAATCCTTATACATCAAAAAGGTATGCTGTATGATTGTAAAATACGTAAATCAATTCACTTATTTTATATCGGTTTGTATTTGTACGGAGAATTAAGACATGGTTCACCAGTTAGCCGCTCCGGTGAAAGCTGTACAGCGTTGCCAAAGTGGGCTCCATCACGCGTCATGGCGCGTCTCGCTCGGAAGTGATGGGCTCCATATCAGCAACGCTGTACAGCATTTCCCGGAGTGGCTAGCTGGTGAACCATGTCTTAATTCCCCGTACACATACAAACCGATATAAAATAAGTGAATTAATTTACGTATTTCACAGTCACACAGCATAACTTTTTGATGTATAAGGATTACAACGCAACGCAACCAAGAACAACATTTTCCGACGACCCCGAGCCGAGAAAAAGTTACCGTACAAAAATAATAACTTTCGTTCTTGAACACACAAAATTTTAAAATTAATAAACCACTTATAGAACATTTCAATGCATATTGTGTAATACTTTGGTCGACAGTAGTTTTTTAAATATATACAGTAGATTCCTGGGAAATAAAACATTAAACAATATGCTTTTATAATAGCACCTCAAATTACAAAAGTTTCTACCAGGTGAATCAGCTGCCCCCCAATAATATTGTTTTATGCAGCCCAACTAACAATTGTTGCCAGGAAGGTTGATATTTCTCTGCCTGCATCCCGTAAGGTACTAATGCACTCCAAGCATATCCCGCAAGCGATTACCTCGATGTGACTACAGACTAATAAGAAGGATAACTAATAGTGTTCAGTATTGTTTGCGGGACATACTTGCAGTACATTAGTACCATATAGGATGCAGGCAGAGAAATATCGACCTTCCTGACAACACGTGTTAGTTGGGCTGCATAAAACCATATTGTTAGATGCAGCTGATTGGAATTTCCAGTGTCTTAAAACAGATTTCTCATTACTCTGTTGGATTCAGTCAATTATAACTTGTATACTTCCACTTCACTTAATTACCAGAGTGAAAGTTGTAGCAACAGCTCGAAAAGAAGTGTTTCATTCAGCACAGTATAAGTGGAATAATCACAGGACTATTTGGTTTTATACATTATTTTTGGTATTACTGCGTATTTGTTTGCACATTTGTACATTGTTTTGGGGGGTTGGCACTTGTGTGTTTTTGACCTGAAATACCAAACCGCATTCTGATAAATTTACTTACAGTATATCAAGTGAGCAACATACTTGTGTACATTTACATATTCCGTGTTTATATTTCTCGCCTAGGTACAGCCTTGTTGATAATTAGCCTACTTTCGACTTTTGCAAAACTGAAAGTAGACTTATTGGATCTACACAGGGCCAAAAACTGTGTGTCTGACTGTGTGTGTGTATGTGTTTGTTGTGTATTGTGTCCCCACTCCCCTATCAAATCAAGCACGACGAAACTGAATTGAACGAAATTCCGTAAAGAGGTAGCACTAGCAAAAGGCACCCCAGTGTCATGTTTTATATTGCCACCATCTTTACCAAACCTCAATGGCGGCCACTCAAATGGTCAAAACTTGAAATTAAATTACGATCAAACTAGTCATCAGATCTTTACCAAATTTGGTGAAACCATACCTTCATATGGGATGTGTCCTGTTCCCAAACTATAAGGTCATCCGCCGTACCATTTCAGGATGGCGGCCGTGTGAATTATGCAAACTTTATATTCTATAACTTGGGATCCACCAGTTCCGATTATCAAACCAAGAATCGTTTAAACTGATCTAAAGGACATACGATGTTGGCATGTCAAAGAACCCATTTGAATTCAGTAGGCCGTGTTCATAATGGCAAAATTAATCTCGGGAGTTTCCGCCAACACAAAGTTCCTTATTTATCTACTAGAAAGCGCTATAGTTTTCAAG
The DNA here is from genome assembly GCA_946902985.2 of Meconema thalassinum. Lineage (NCBI taxonomy): Eukaryota > Metazoa > Arthropoda > Insecta > Orthoptera > Tettigoniidae > Meconema > Meconema thalassinum. The sequence continues at coordinate 553,057,287 of OX336392.1, forward strand.
GAGCTTAGATATCTAACCTCCTTGACTTTCATAGCGATTCAAGGACCAATGAAATTCGACGTGCAAGCTACCATCTGGGTGTCAAATTACGAAGCTTGCACCCGGCACCTGAGGCCATACGATATAATTATTATTATGTCTCGTTCTGACATATATTTCACTAATTTGAGTATGTTGCATGCAATATAGCCCACTGATTGAAATAATATGAACTTTGTATGAAATGGGTTATAATGAATAGATATCCCAGTGAAGAAATCGTTTAGTCAAAGTCATTATTTGATAAGAAGTTGTATGTAAATGAATTCATAACGTTTGACTTTGGAGGACATGTTTGGCTCTGTGGTTAGAGTTTTGGTCATTCACCTGGCCGGCTGGCGTTCAAAACCTATCAGAGTTGTATTTTCTTGCTTGATTTTTTATATTAATTGTTTTTTTAAGTATTGAAACGTTATAAAATTCAGCGTTATATTATTCATTTTGCAATGGAAAATATATATTTAATTAGAACAAAGTTGCCACCGAATCTGCATGAATGACATCTGCTAGCAACCAGTCTAACTATGCGTGAGCTAACCACGACCTACTATACCGTCCTTCGCAGTAAGTGAACCTATGCATACGGTATAATTGAAAAATTTCGTCTTGTTGCCGATAGAGCACACTCTGCCCCATGGATAGGCGCGATTAAAAAATTAGCTGTGCAGTTGTTTTTTTTAATGTGTTTTTTTTTTCAGCGATACGTTCAGACCATCGAAGTTTTGTTTCAGTTTCAACTTACGCAAACTGTGAAGCATGAGAATCTTCACGAGGCGATAGCTGTGAGTACACGTGTGGTGTGCTGGCTGCGTGACCAAGGTAGCACGATTATACCCTATCGCAGTCAGTTGGCAATTGGGGTTCCCCTTGAGCGCATCACCACCCCGACCAAAGTAGTAAAAAGGGACGTAATAACTCTATAACACATACATGTTATTCTATCTACTGCGGCTTTAGAGACGCCACGGTGCCGGAATTTTGTCCCGAAGGGGACTTAATACGTGCCAGTAAATCTACTGACATGGCTCTTTCACATTTGCGCACCCTCAAATGCCAACTGACTGCGCCAGGATTCAATCCTGCAACCTGGGGCACAGCAGGTGAGAACGTTACTGCTGAACCATGCAGCCAGCAAATATGACAGACACTGGAAGTTACAGGGCCTATGGATATGAGTTATTTGTGTATTTTATTGACTTATATATTTATTTATTTGTTTTATTTATTTATTTATTTATTTATTTAGCCGCCCCGGAGGTCCTGGGGTCGATTCCCGGCTCTGCCACGAAATTTGAAAAGTGGTATGAGGACTGGAACGGGGTCTACTCAGCCTCGGGTGGTCCAAATGAGTAAAGAGTGTTCGATTCCCATCTCAGCCATCCTCGAAGTGGTTTTCCGTGGTTTCCCACTTCGTCTTCGGGCAAATGCCGGGACGGTTCCTACTCTAAGGCCACGGACGCCTTCTTCCCTCTTCCTAGCCTACCTATCCCAATCTCCCCCTCCCTTCCCATCCCTCATGAGGCCCCTGTTCGCTTTGCAGGTGAGGTCGTCTGGGCGAAGTGCTGATCACACCTCGCCAGTTGTATCACTCCCGACCAGATGTTCCAAGCTCCAGGACACTGCCCATAGATGCGGTAGTGGTGAGTTCCCTCGCTGAGTCCGTGTGAGCCACCAACCTAGAGGGTAAACCGACTAAAAAATAATAATATTTATTTATTTATTTACAAATGAGTTATACTCTCCACGGCCCTTGAATCTTGAATAATCCCCTGTAGAGTCACTCAGGGTTTTTATAATATAGAAAATTAATTCGTACTTCCAAGAACCGTTTATGAACACGAAGATTATGGACCAATGGCTTCGAGGAACGGTCTCACACGAGAAGATAGAATGCTCACGGCTGCGAAAATCTCCTCCGCCTTGGCTCCCACAGTGAGGTTTTGGATTTATTATTTTATGGGGATGTTGTGTACCCCATCGTCTCTGTTACCAATGTACATCGCTTCTTTGGAACTAAAAATCTTTGGTACTGCAGCCCTCTAAGGTCTTTGTCCTGCTCAGCCATTCGACCTACAGATTGCGGGGTGATGCGTAGTCAGTACGAATCACCCCCTCTCCAATTACACATGGTTTTCATGTCTGGTGCACTGCTTCCCTGATGATACATATACTCAGTTGTCCTCACGAGACTGAACGCACCCTGCTTTAACCCACAAGTCAGTTTGCAAAATCCCTGACGGAATCTACTAATTTTCTCCCAAATTTCCCTCACCAATTCTTGGAGTTTGAAGCGGAAAATTACATTCCTATAAAAACTTCAGGTCATTGGAAAATAATTTTCCCACTGCAAGATGTTCTTCCTCTTAGCTCAGTTTAAGTTGTACCTCTCAGCTTGCGACCTTAAGGAAGTTCTGGAAATTAATGATTTTGTGTTTATTTAAAAAGTGAATTGGCTTCTCTGGTACCAAGTTTCAAAGGTCAAGGCTACCTGGAAGTGCCTCTTTAATTCATGTGAAATTGTGTAATTTTATGCATTATCATCGATGTTTTTTGAGTAATTTCTTCTAAACATCTCAAAGTTAAGCCTCCGTGGCTTAGGCGGCAGCACGCCGGCCTCTCACCGCTGGGTCCGTGGTTCAAATCCCGGTCACTCCATGTGAGATCTGTGCTGGACAAAACGGAGGTAGACAGGTTTTTCTCCGGGTACTCCGGTTTTCCCTGTCAAAATTTCATTCCAGCAACACTCGCCACTATCATTTCATTTCATCTGTCATTCATTTAATCATTGCCCCAGAGGAGTGCGTCAGGCCTGGGCAGCCGGCACAGTTCATACCCTCGCCGCTAGATAGGGGCTTCATTCATTCCATTCCTGACCCGGTCGAAGACTGGAAGCAGGCTGTGGATTTTCATTTTCATCTCAAAGTTCTTACCTCAACTCTTGCTTAGAGGTTGATGTAGAAATTTTATTTGGAATTTCATGAATCATTTAAGCACTTCATAACTGCTGTGCAGGCATCTCTTTGGGAAACAATGTCAACTGGTGTTTGAAAGAATCTTTGCTTACTTATTCGCTCTTGAGATTAAAAGCTCTCAGTTCGGCCCACTCAGGATAATATAAAGACTTTTATATGAATCTGTGTGATGCTGCTTTCATACATTTATTTGCATTGCTATTAGCGAGACTTGCGAAGTTTTCTAATCCGGAATATCGAAAGTGCTGGGGATTTTCGGTGCATAAACAGTAGATAGATACAGTAATTCAACGGATAAAATGATGAAACGTATCAAATCAATTGCTAAATGTGAACAAACGGGGGTATAAAGGTCATATCTGCCGAGACGCGTTCCAGTGGGGTGCACTTGTTCCACATTGGTGATAACTAGGGGGCGTATTTCTATGACCTAAAACTGTATGAAATATATATGCATTTATGACCTAAAAACTTAAAAATATGACCTATACAATTCAAAATATGACTTAATGAATAGCATCTACGTTACATAGAAACACTTTTATTACGATTGCTACAGGCTGCAATTAATTAAGAGTAAAAAACTTTTCATTATTCGAAATCTCACTCAATTTACAGAATAATATCTCTCCATCCTTAGTGAATATGTTTTCACCGAACTCGCCAACAAAACTTCGCAACTTCCAACAAATTGAGACTTTCGTTTTAGGCATATTGAAAGGAAATTAATGACTGAAGCTCCCTAATGAGTGACCAAGGTCATTCAGTGTGTTGAAGGTGAAAGGGGGAAGGAGAGAGATAAGAAGGATGACAAATAACTGCGGAATTACCTCTGCTTCTGTGTAAACAATAGCCCGGTTTCCAGGAAACAATAGCTCCTACCTGTTAGAAACATTCCATACACTACTTTAGAATGGTTCTTCAGTGGTATATTCCAGTCTAGAGCATATTTTGATTTTTATAAAACGAAATTCAAATGAAAATTTCCAAAATATGCCGTTTATAATGATATTTTGTTCAAAATATGCCATAAAACTTAAGAAGCCCAAATATGCATTTATATGCCCAATAAAACATGTTTAATTTTGATTATCATGCTTGGAAACGTGTTGAAAATACAAGACTATAAGATATAATGTTAAGGGAAACAATATGACTTGTGATAGAAATCCGCACCCTAGTGATAACCAAATGCATTGTTTGCACACGTTGTGTTGTTTGCTCCAAGCGCAGCTATAAGGAAACATCTCGTCGCAGTCTTCTGTTGTCAACATTAAGCTTAGTGGAGGATTTAGTATTTGATAGGTTCATGCTGGTTCCGTATTGATGAACTAATTAGTAATAATTGTGGCCAAAGTTCCGCCTTGTGGTCATTAGGGACAAGTTTCGGCCCCTTCAACAACCCATATAGATCAAAATGTCAAACAGGTGGTTGTTGATGATGATAATTGTTGTTTTAAGGGGTCTAACATCTTGGTTTTCGGTCCCTAATGGTTTGGGTGATCGTGAAGATGAAATGTAAACTATAACTAAAACTAACTACTAACTTACATACTAGAAGAAGAAATGGAAAACAAAAGGAGAATAAGGCAAATAAAGGACAGGAGGAAATGAAATGCCCTCAACTCTCGAAGAATGCGGATTGAGGGACTTGGAAGGAAGGAGAGCCATGAAAGGCAGATAGGAAAGTGAAAGAGGAGAGGGTTCTCCCCACAGGTAAGGGACAAAAGGGGGAAACCGGACCCAGCTCAGGAATCCCTCGGGGTCGCCAACTCCCGAACTCACCAGCCGTGAGCCCCTGAGGGTGTAGTAATATCCAGGGTGCACCCTGCCTCCTTGAGGGCATTGAGCAGAAGGCAGGAGATAACAGGAAAAGAAAAAGAAGGCTGACCCCTCGCAGAAGGAGGGTATCAAAAAAGATGAGACAAGGGCCAATTAAGGCGGGAAAATAAGAGACTCTCTAGGCCTCGGATACCCTAATACCGTCGGGGTCGGAAGAGAACAAGAGTTGACCAATTGAGGTCGACAGGAAAGAAGACGGAGAGGAGCCCGGCACAAGTAAGTGGAAGCAATGCTGGACTCAGCTGGGGCCCCGTGGTCGCCAACCCACGTCCCACTAGATGTGAGCCCCTGGGGAGAGACAGGTGGTTGAAGAACTTAAAATTAAACAAGTAGTTCCTTGAAGAACTAAATAGCCTATTTTCATATGTCCTACTCGTGTTTATTGCCTCTATCAACATACAATATTTCAGTTTGAAGGTTGTGATAGATTCGTAGATATTGAGAACCGTCTAAATATTTCAGATGGTTCGCAGGTTGGATTTTTATTTATGTGCTATTACATTAAGATTATTGTGTACGTGTGGTATTCAACCTTCAATCGCATGATTAGAACACTAGAAGTAAAAACGAGATTTTAAAATTTCGCACAGCTGCCATCTTGTGGTTATGAAAACAATTGAAATAAATTAGATGCCAGTGGATTAACATATGTATAAGTATTTAACGTGCAATGTTTCACTGCACTCGGATGGTTAAATCATGAGAAACGTCCATTTAAATATGTATAGTTCGCGTCGCCGCCATGTTGGATTTGTGCTCACCAGGTTACTTAAAGTCCTATAGGTGAACTTATGTTCATAGCCTCTATGAACATAAAAGAATTCAATTTGATTGCTGTGAATGATTCGTAGATATTAAGAACCGTCTAAATATTTCGGATACTCGCCATTTTGGATTGTTATATGTATAGGCCATAGAGTTATGTACCATTAAAGGAAAATTATCGCGTAGGTTCATTATTCAAACTTTCACTTCGATCGCATGATTACGACACAAGAAATAAAAACTTAATTTTAAAATATCGCACAGCCGCCATCTTGAGGCTATGTAAACAATTGAACTGAATTAGTTGTCAGTGCATTACAATATGTATAATCATTTACTGTACCACATTTCACTGCGCTCAGAGAGTTAAATCACGAGAAAAGTCTATTAAAATGTTTCAACTTCGCTTGGCCGCCATGTTCGTTTTGTACTTTACAGGTTTATGAACGTTACATTGATAAACTTATAGTAGTGCTCTTTATCACCGTACTAAATTTCAGGTTGATATCTGTAATAGTTTAGGAGATATAGAATGCCGGTGAAATATTTCCCACAGCCGCCATTTTGAGGTTATGTAAACAATTGAACTAAATTAGGTGCCAGTGCATTGCAGTGTGTATAAACATTTGCTGTACCAAGTTTCATTACGTTTGGATGGTTAGATCGCGAGAAAAGTCTATTTAAAAGTCTCAACTTCGCTTGACCGCCATGTTCGTTTTGTAGTTACCAGGTTTCTGAAAGTCTCATAGATGAACTTCTAGTAGTACCCTTTATCACCGTACACAATTTCAGGGTGATATCGGTAATAGTTTCGGAGATACTGAATGCTGGTGAAATATTTTGCACAGAGATTGGTGAGAGATAATAAAATTTGAAGGGCACGGTTGGGGTCAGCCAGAATGGTGCTATGATCTTGCCGAGTTTCATTGAAATCGCTCCGGCCGTTCAAACGTTATTAGACACACACACACACACACACACACACACACGGGCAAAAGGTGATCTCATAAGCCTATTTTTTCAAAATTGAAAATAGGCTAAAAACATTCTTATCAATAAACCTATTATGGTGCTCCATCAGGAAAGATGGAAGATGTTTATACTAAAGATACAATAAAATAATAAGTGAATGAATATAATTAAATAAAGAAATAGTTGGAATCTGAAATCTAAACACAATATGATTAAACTTTAAAATGTCACTTTATCTTATAGATCGCTGTATTGTGTTTACATTTCAACTACTTCTGTCTATATTTAAAATTAATTCACTTATTATGTCATTGTATCTTTCCTTATGGAGCACCATAATAGGTATGTTGATAAGAATGATTTTAGTATGTATATTAAGGCTTTCACGGCCCGGATTATATAAATAATTCAGGTTTTTTGGGCTAATGCCGTGTGTATTTAGATTAGAACCATACGTTTCGGAGAAACCTTGCCTCCATTTTCAATGGAATCAAATAATGTGGCCAAAGAAAGTATATCAATGAGATTACAAAAAATTACAAAAAATATAGATAAATTCCTCTATTCGTCACCAGAGAGCAGCTGCCAGAAATTACTGTATGGACCATGGTAGAATGGCGGACAGAGTAGTAAGTAAGGAGAAGGTAAAGGGGGCGGGGTGAAAATATAGAGACTCCTCGAAGAATGAAGATGTCCAAAAGAAAAGGGGGGGGGGGGGAAGGTGAGAGGGTTAGATGGATATAAGGAAACATAAACAAAAGGGAAGTGTATCTGAACGATACCTAACTTCATACAGGCAACGGCAAAAAACAGATGGAAACTCCTCATGTGACGAACAAAGAAAAAATCCAGGCTCTGTAGCCATAGAGGAAAAAAGTACAAATTGAAATAGGTGAAGAACAGAGAACCTGGATTTGATCTCCTTTGTTCGTCACTGGAGGAGTTTCCAACTGTTTTTTAGCCGTTGCCTGTATGACGTTAGGTATCGTTCAGAAACACTTCCCTTTTGTTTATGTTTCCTTATATCCATCTAACCCTCCCCCCCCCCCGCCGCGCTTTTCTTTTGGACATCCTCATTCTTTGAGGAGTCTCTATATTTTCACCCCGCCCCCTTTACCTTCTCCTTACTTACGACTCTGTCCGCCGTTCTACCATGGTCCACACAGTAATTTCTGGCAGCTGCTCTCTGGTGACGAACAGAGGAATTTACCTATATTTTTTGTAATCTCATTGATATACTTTCTTTGGCCACAATATTTGATTCCATTGAAAAAGGTGGCAAGGTTTCTCCGAAACGTATGGTTCTAATGTAAATACACACGGCATTAGCACAAAAAACGTGAATTATTTATGTTTTTTAGTGTTAAGCTTTTCAACCACCTGTTTTCTTTGACATTTTTGAAACAATTAGGCCTCGAAACATGTCCCCAATGACCACACAGTGATCATTTATTAAAATGAAAGGTATTGATTATGCGGAACTCTTGCAACAATCATTACTAATTATTGGAGGTTAGCGAACATTGAAGCAGCCGCGTGTAGTGTCGGCTCACTCTTCACAAAGTGTCAGCTCATCTCTAACCCACATGTTTCTATGAAAATTCTCAAATCCAGTTGCAATCGAATAATCACTTAGGATACACTGAGCAGGGCTACCCCCGTTTAAAATCAGCGACTCAGTCTTTTGTAGTCTACCATTCGGTTCTGTCACTGCACACCGGTGAAACCACCAGATCGGCCTCAATTGGTCGAGCGCGCTGACATGCTGCTCACTTCTTTACAATCTTTAGAATCTGTGTGATTGTTTCTGGTAACTAATGTTGATCATCACATAATTCAAACAGAACAAAGCACAGAGTGCAAATTGAGAATTTAAATAATAATTCGCTCCTATTCGTCAAGGGGTTTGATCTCTTGTAACATTCAACAAGAGTACAAGCCCAGTTAATGGGAAATGTGCTACATTAGATTCAACGTTGTGCCTTTACTCATGTTGACTGACTGAGAGTTGGCAAATCAATAATTATTAATAATTGAGAGGTTTGAAGCCATTTTTCAGTGTTGCCTAAGTAAACAAAAGTTTGGTGCTTTTCAGTCGGTCAACACGAATGTACCCAAAAAGAGCTGGGTTATGCCCTAATCCTGAAATAAATTACATAAGGTGCCGGGAAGTCTTCAATAGACCTGTACCGTTTAGTTTAAATGGCTTTTTAGTCCACGCGTGGCGAAGATAGTTGCACGGTCTTTAATAGTTGTAGATCTTCCTGTATTCAATAACAGACATTCTTATCTAGATTTGGCAACGTCACACAAATAAACATGGCACTGACCTCAGAAAGTACTTAGGAACAAAGGGGGGAGAAAGGGAAAAACCAGTTCCGCCCAGTTAACACCCGGGTTAGTCGACCATAACTGGGGCCAGAGTGAACACGAAACTGCTTGAAGTTCCAGTGAGGGAGACACACCGGATAAGTATCAGTCTGTATTATTACTGTATGACCATAGTTGATTTTGTATAACCATATAATCACCCCAAACAGACAAATTCGGGATTTTTATCACTATTTTAGAATTTCACCTAACATTAGATATACTACATTTAGCATACACCGACAGTTGCATTACCTACACTGTACATATTGTATATATTTTTCACCTGTATTCGCAAACACAGATGTTATAGCCTAAGTGTAATGGATCTGATGATGATCGCTTGACGATCGAAACTGGTCATCCTAGTGTATTTATTAATCTCATGTAATTTATTTCAGGATTAGGGCATAACCCAGCTCTTTTTGGGTACATTCGTGTTGACCTACTGAAAAGCACCAAACTTTTGTTTAATTATTAATAAGACAACACCAAAAAAATGGTCACAAATCTTTTATCCTCTTTCATTTCTGTTTGATTTCCTCCTATGTATGGAGTCACATCATCCCCTGGCTGTGTGACTGAAGTGATTGTAGAGTATTCTTGTCAATAAACCATAATCACATCTTCTCTCATTCTACCAGTTTATCAGGGATAGCGCAGTGGTGATACAACTGCCGGTTGGCAGCGACAATATCATTTCTTCTCAGGGGTCCACTAGAAAACTCACAGCTTCCTGACCTGGAGCACTCCTCACTTTGCAATATCTTGTCCAGCACTCCAGCTCTCTAATACATTCCATATTTCGCGGACAGCACATCAATTATCCTGAGCTTACTTGCCCAGCCTTGGAATTATTCTCACAAGCCCGTTTACAATTTTGTGATATTTCAATTACAATTTTAAAATCCACTCGTGGTAACTATAGATGAGTTTTTAAAACACGTAATTGGAAATTAATTTTAAATGCGCGTATTGAACTCATAAATTGATTAATAACTTACTTGGCCCTGGTAACGCGCACCAGGGTGGACCAGGGCAAACATAACAGAATATGAATATCAATGGTTATTTTATGAACGAATCTCAACTTAATGAAATCATAGAGGCAAAATACACGCTTTACGAGTGGTGCTTTCACCTTTCAATATCTTTGGTACTTGTACCACACTCTGAACTTCGTGAGGGCGTTCGGCGCTATGGAAGTCAAAGAAAGAAGTATACACATCGCCTCAAATCCACCCTGAAGAAATGTAACATCAATGTTGGTAACTGGGAAATGCACACGCTGGAACGTCCAACATGGAGAAGCACCATTCATGAAGGGATTGTTGTTTTGGAAGAGCAGAGGCGTAGCTCTGCAGCAGAACTGCGCACGAAGAGAAAACAGTGTGAGATCTTAAGGCGGAGTGGTTATTTGCCAGCTGGCTGCTGAATGTATGTGTGTCATCACTGGAGTAGAGTGTGTAGCTCTCGGATTGGACTGATCAGTCATCTGAGGAAGCATCAGTAGGAAGATAAATTCATACTCGCTCGCGAGTGAATGCCAATAATAATGATCTTTGGTATTCAGAAATTAAATCTTTGTATTAAGTCGAGTGATGCGCAAGAAATGGAAGCCATGTAGATGGAAGTTAGTGAATTAAAATGTCTGAAGCTAGCCGGTGGTCTGCCCACTGGGTAAATGGTCATCATCATTTACTAATGGCGAAGCCTTGTTGCTGCAGCCGCATCTGCTAGTCTCTTCATGCTGCCATAAGAACCACGTGCCAGTTCTTGATGTACGACATCCTTGGACGTCCCCTAGATTACGTTGCCAAGACTTTGTCCTCGATAATGGTTTGGAGAATAGAGTCGTGCCTTAATACATGTCCAAGGTTCTTCGATTTCCTCTTATTTATTGATTTTAATAGACACGTCCTGCAGATCAAGATCATTTGTTTTCCTGTCCATCCAACTGTTCTTGTCATGCTTCTCCAAATACAGCCTTTAGTTTTGTTTCCTCCAGTTTCCCTAACGTCCAGGTTTCACATCCATACAGTAACATACTCCAACAAAGGTCTTGAGAAATGACGTTCTAGTCCTCAAACTGAGCTGATTACTTATCAATAAGTTATTTTTATTTCGGGAGGTTTGTTTTGTTACCACTGCACAGTGGGTCAAAATCGAAATCTAGGGGGACACAATTATTTTTACGTTTTAATCGTACATTTAGAGTGAAAGCAAAGTATATAATTTGTTTACTTCATATTAAACATCAGTTAAGACATTTTTAAAGCTACGTCTACACATGCAAGACATAGTCTATGACTAGGAGTCGGAGGTAGAAGTACCAGTAGTGAGCCACTTAAGGACATTCAGTGAGTTACCTCTAAACGTTATATGAATTCAAAGAAGACACTTTTTTCTCCCATAATTAAACTCATATTTAATCTATTGATCAAACGTTTTTTGCAAAACAGCATACTAAAAATAGTTTAAAAAATTAAAAACTAGAACCCGAACTATGTACCATTACTGGGCCCCCATATACTGGGCCATAGAAATGTGGGGTACAATCAAGAAAAATGTATACAAAATGATATTAAAATATAATAGACCCTATAAGTTAACACAATCTTGCTATCTGAAAAGTAGATCATAACCCTCACATAATTACAGTTTCTCTTTCACAGGTAATTTCTTAGGAAATGTATACACTGACTGACGGTCCTGCATTCTGAGTTCTGGTTGTGATACCGGTATAATAATGTCACACAGAGAATATATCAGACTCATCATTTTCTACTAGAACAAAGTTCTTTTTGTTCCCTGCTGACCTCAAACCGTGGACACGTATCATTCTTCCTATGACTTCCTGCACTACACAAAGTTATACATATCTCGTGGCATTTCTTTTTCCACCCAGGAATGACACAAGGGCAAATGTTCCTTCCTTAATACCAGAATATTTTCGGACAGGCTCTCCTGCCTCTTCTTCACTCCGTGCATCCTCACTTTCTTCCCAAGGCGAATCTCCCGATTTATCCATTTCTTGAACAGAATCTTCAGATGATGACGAAACAAGTAGTTCCGTGAAGAACTATACAGCCTATTTTCATATATCCTACTTATGTTAACTGCCACAATCAACATACAAAATTTCAGTTTAATTGCTGTAACAGATTCGTAGATATTGAGAACCGTCTAAATATTTCAGATGGTCGCCAGGTTGGATTTTTATTTTTGTACGATTACATTATGATTATTGTGTACGTGTGGTATTCAAACTTCAATCGCATGATTAGACAACAAGAAGTAAAAACGAGATTTTAAAATTACGCACGGCAGCCATCTTGTGATAATGCAAACCATTGAAATAAATTAGATGCCAGTGGATCAACATTTGTATAAGCATTTAACGTGCAACGTTTCACGGCACTCGGATAGTTAATTCGCGAGAAACGTCCATTTAAATATTTATACTTCGCGTCGCCGCCATGTTGGATTTGTGCTCACCAGGTTCCTGAAAGTCCTATAGGTGAACATATGTTCATAGTCTCTATGAACATTTAAAAAATCAGTTTGGTTGCTGTAAAAGATTCATAGATATTGAGAACCGTCAAAATATTTCGGGAGCTCACCATTTAGGAGTGTTATGTGTATAGGCCATAGAGTTATGTACCATTCAAGGACAATTATTGCCTAGGTTCATTATTCAAACTTTCACTTCGATCGCATGATTACGACACAAGAAATTAAAACTTAATTTTAAAATTTCGCACAGCCGCCATCTTGAGGTTATGTAAGCAATTGAATTAAATTAGATGGCAGTGCATTACAATCTGCAAAATCAATTACTGTACCACATTTCACTGCGCTCAGAGAGTTAAATCACGAGAAAAGTCTATTAAAATATTTTAAATTCGCTTGGTCGCCATGTTCGTTTCGTACTTTACAGGTTTATGAAATATACATAGGTATACCTGTATCAGTACCCTTTATCACCGTACAAAAGTGCAGGGTGATATCTGTAATAGTTTCGGGGATATAGAATGTCAGTGAAATATTTCGCACAGCCGCCATTTTGAGGTTATGTAAACAATTGAACTAAATTAGACTCCAGTGCATTACAATGTGTATAAACATTTGCTGTACCAAGTTTCATTACATTTAGATAGTTAAATCGCGAGAAAAGTCTATTTAAATATCTCAACTTCGCTTGGCCGCCATGTTAGTTTTGTAGTCACCAGGTTTTTGAAAGTCTCATAGGTGAACTTCTAGTAGTGCCCTTTATCACCGTACATAATTTCAGGGCGATATCGGTAATAGTTTCGGAGATATTGAATGCTAGTTAAATATTTCGCACAGCCGCCATGTTGGATTGGAGAGACGTAACAAAATTTGAAGGGCTCGGTCGAGGTCGCCGGGAATATTGCTATGAACTTCCCGAGTTTCATTGAAATCGCTCCAGCCGTTTCGATTTTATTAGGGGGGGACACACACACGAATCACACACACACACACGCACACACACACGGACAAAAGGTGATCTCATAAGCCTATTTTTTCAAAATTGAAAATAGGCTAAAAATGGCTGTTGGTCTTGAGGGATTCTGTTTTTCATGCTTCTGTACTTGCTGGCCTCCATGGCTCATTCTGAAGTTCACCATTTGCCGTTTCCAAGAGGACTTGAGCGTATGGAAGACAGCAACATCCATTGGCTGGATCAGATGTGTGGCATTCGGGAGTAAAGCCACCAGCTCAATTCCGTGGACCTTGCAGAAGGAGCTTAGAGCAAACGATAGATGGGAAGTATGTCCATCCATGAAGAACACTAGAGGCTTCTCTATATTCTGCTGTCTTAAATAGGGCTCGAAGATGTATTCATAAAATGTTTCCTGAGTCATCCATCCACTTTCAGATCTCCCAATAGCCCAGTCAGTGGGCATGGCCTCTGCCACTTGTGGGATTCTTGTATATCTGCAACACGAAAAGACAACAGATTTAGGACATATACTGTAACTTGTATTCAAATCTTTTCAACTATACATAGCCATTAATTTTTGCTGTAAGTTTATTTACTTACCTATAAACAATCATTGTGGAGCAATTTCACCGGCTGCATTAGCTGTAACCAGAACAGTCATGTTCATTTTTTCATCTGCTCCAGCTGCTGTATAAACCTTCTTCGATCCTTTCTCAGTAAGTAATTTTCCAGGTTTTGGATTTAAAAAGAACGAACTCTCATCCGCATTGAAAACCCTATGTGGGTTGAGAAGGACTTCGTCCAATTTCTTTTCTTTCAAATAAGTCTCCACCTCCTGGAACCAACTGTGTAACTTTTCTTGAGACACATCTTGTTTTCTTATGGTGAGATTTTGGCTTGTCCTCAGCGAAATTTCAGAGTGCCTCCACCAGGGAAAGTTACTTTAATTTTTTTAGCTAAATTTGCTATGCTGTACATAAGTTCTTCCCTTGTAATGGGAAAGCCAGCATTTGCCATTGTTTTTATCCACACAATAATACCCGTTTCCTGATCTTTTGAGAACACAGTAGTCTACTAGGGCCTTTCTGTGTTGCTAATTTGGCACCTTCTTTCATTTTCCTTTGCAGAGTTGCTCTCGGAATGCATTTTGGCAACTGCACGAACACTCATTCCTCTCTCAATGTCAGCTATGGCTTTTATTATTTGATCTTTTCTTTCCTCCATTGTCCTAGAATTTAATTAAATGAGCATGTTAACACATGAATCTAGTACTGGGCCACTAATGCACCAATAGTGAGTCACGGTGGCCCACTACTGGTTCTGATCAGAATATTGCATAATGAGTCATACAGAAAGGATTGCCAGAACTTAAGCTGAAAACTAAACTTTATATCATAGAACACAATTGTGTTCTAGTAGTGGGCCATCTAGGCCCAATACTGGAGCAATTGAAACAAGAAGTTCCGTGACGAACTAAAGAGCCTACTTTTCTTAAAATTTAAGATATGGATCTATCTAGAATAATGACGAAATTAAGTTGCTAATATCGAAATGTCTAATTAGTTCGAAATACTGTATACCTGGCATAATGTAGCCTAATAGAGCACTACAGTTGGCGGCCCTGGTGACTGAATATATTCTTAGTTGCATCTCTTAAGGTACAGAATACAAAATTTGGTTGAAGTCCAATGAATAGCATGGACGTTACATGCAGTGAAACATTGGATCTAACAGCGCGCGTAAAATCATGTTGTAAACAATGTCATGCAAGTATTGGTCAGAAATAATCTGAAATAATATGATATATTGTTGTCCCAATTTTGAATGAAATCCATTTGTTAGTATAGAAGTTACATGCATTTTAAAATTGGACCTATCAGCAGGCTTAGAATCATGTTGGCAGCACTGACGTATATTACAGTAGTTACTCCAAATTCATCTAGAATGCAAGGTACTATACGTCTGCAAAGTTTAGAGCTATTGGCTTGCATACTTTCTGATATATTGATATTAGGGTAACAAAAATAGAGACAGCACATATTAACTGTTGGCAGCCCTGGTTGCTCTTAAGAATACGCATAGTCATATTTGTTATGGTACACATAGCATATACGAAATTTGGTTGAAATCCAAATGATAGTATGGAAGTTACATGTATTTAAAGTTGAACCTCTCGGCAGGCTTAGAATCATGTTGGTAGCACTGACGTATATAAGTTACTTCAAATTAATATAGAATGTCAGATACTATACGTGTGCATAGTTTAAAGCTGTCGGCTTGCATACTTTCTGATATATTGGTATTTGGATAAAAGAAATTAAGAGCATTTATTAACAGTTGGCAGCCCTGGTGGGTCTTAAGAATACGCCCAGTCATATCTGGTTATGTACGCATACAACATACGAAATTTGGTTGAATTCCAATTGATAGTGTAAAAGTTATATGGATTTAAAAATTGGACCTATCAGCAGGCTTATAATCATTTTGGCAACACTGCCATGTATGGCCTCCTGGAAATTAAACTGCAATATTATTATCTATACGTGTGCCAATTTTGAAATAGCTCCCATTCATACCTTCCAAGATATCCAACATGGAGCTCAAATTTCGTTTGCGATTTTTTAGCAGTTGGTAGCACTGACATCATTTTCAAATATTGCCGTGAAATATTCAGGTATAGATCTTTACTCCTACCAAATTTTGTCTCGATTGCTCCATCCATTTAGGAGTTGATAGGGGGGGGGGGGGACACACACACACAGCCAGACAGACAGACAGAAGGACAGACAGACAGACACACATTTGCCCGATCTCATAAGTCTACTTTTTCCTCATTTTTGCAAAATGTGAAAAGTAGGCTAAAATGATGACCCTAAAGTGGACCACCCCATAAAATTGATGTTCTGCTTATTTTATGTGTTTCTTCATAATGTAGAGACTATTAAATGCATAATAAACACGAATACAGCATATCAAATGTATGCTTGGGGAAAAGAAAAATCAAATAAATACTTACCTCTTAAGAATTGTGCAAGGGCCAGTGAAGAATAAGCAAGAATAACACCACTTAACAAAAATACCCTTACAGTTCAAATACTATCAATTAACTGATGCCTGGCTCTATGACAGGTAGTAGAGAAGGGTCCCAGCTCACACTGTATTGCACACTGTTGTGCAATCATGACCATGAACCTTGTTTTCAGCCTTTCAAAACTGGTGGCCCACTACTGGTACTTCTACCTTAGAACATTCAGTTATCGCTTCAGAACAATTTTCTAACCCTAATTTACTTTTAACAAAGTCACATAGTTCCACTTTTGACATAATCGTCGAACACAATGTTTCAAACAGTTGTAAACGTGTGAGAACTGGTTGCGCAGCATCTTCTAAAACTTAAAATAACTAAGTAAGTAGCAAAAAGATGCAAAAAATCTTATAACAGGCGTAAACTACAAGACTTTATCTACATTTTATCATTAAGTAGAAAGTGACGCAGAGTGACGCGACATACCAAAAATCTAAGTGAAAATATATTTTTAAAAATAATAGTTAAATATTATATAATTCAAATATAGCTAAAAATACGTAACAATTACGCCCATTAATAACTGAAACACATTACCAAGATCAAACCTTCAGCTGCATGTTCCATCTTAAAGCATCACACTAATCTCAAAGACAATCAAACCACAGCCACTTACATTCACCCTCCAAGTCAGACTGCTCGAACAGTGGTGACAGATTTACACTAAGATGCGTTTATATCCCAGAATAGTGAGTGGCAGTTACATGAGAATGCTGTAGAAGAAACACATTTTCATTTTCTAATTATGAAAATAAATAATTTTGTCCTCCTAGATTTCGATTTTGACCCACTGTGCACTGTTCCTTTCTTTCTTTCTGACAAACACCTTTTATTACAGGTTATCAATTCTGTGATTTGTTCAATTGCTGTGTTATTTGTTCTAGTTGATGGCTCGTTTTTGTCAACTATCATTAATTTTATTTTCTTAGTATTGTTAGCCTACTTTTCACATTTTGCAAAAATGAGGAAAAAGTAGACTTATGAGATCGATCCGGGAAAATGTGTGCCTGTCTGTCTGTCCTTCTGCCTGTGTGTCTGTTTGTGTGTGTGTGTGTGTGTGTGTCCCTATCAACTCCTAAACGGCTGCAGCAATCGAAACCAAGTTTTGTATGAGTAAAGATGTATATCGGAATATCTCACGACCATATTTGAAAATGATCTCAGTGCTACCAACTGCTGAAAAAACGCACTAGAAATTTGAGCTCCATGTTGGATATCTTGGAAGGTATGTATGGGAGCTGTTCCAAAATTGGCACACATGTAGATAATACTATTTCAGTTTAATTTCCTGGAGGCCATACATGACAGTGTTGCCAAAATAATTTTAAACCTTCTGATATGTCCAATTTTTAAATGCATATAACTTCTACACTATTAATTGGATTTCAACCAAATTTTGTTTGTAGTATGTGTACATAAACAGATTTGACTGAGCGTATTCTTAAGAGCCACTAGGGCTGCCAACTGTTAATACTTGCTCTCTCTATTTTTTGTATCCAAATACCAATATATCAGAAAGTAAGCAAGCCGATAGCTCTTAACTTGCCACACGGTTAGTACCTGGCATTCTAGATTAATTTGCAGTAAATAATATAAGTCAGTGCTGCCAACATGATTCTGAGCCTGCTGATATGTCCAATTTTAAAATGCATGTAACTGCTATACTAACTAATAGATTTCATTCAAAATTGTTGTGCCAATTGATCATAATATTTAAGATTATTTCTGACCATCACACGCATGACATTGTTGCCGACATGCATTTATGCGAGCTGATAGGTCCAATGTCTAACTGCATGTGACTTCAACCAAATTTTGTATTCAGTACCTGAAGAGATGGATCTAAGAATACATTCAGTCTCCAGGGCTGCCAACTGTAGTGCTCTATTAGGCTACATTATACCAGGTATATTTTGAACTAATTCGACATTTCGATATTACGAACTTAATTTCGTCATTATTCTAGATTGGTTCATATACAGTAGATTAATCATTGGCATGAATCTTAGTTTTTTAAATGTAGGCTCTTTAGTGAACCCATATGCTATAGGGTCCAAGGTGTGCGAATCCATGCATTTGAGGAAGAAATCAAAGAAACTTACAGTTTCTAATGTAACTTTAAGAAAGATCAAGCTAGGAGGCCAGTATAAGGTTGTGCAACTAACGTGGACCGGGTGTTCAAGAGGATGATATCACCCCTCTTGACATTCTGAAGGGAGCGAGTCACGAGTATTAATAACCGAGTGGAAATTTCCCAGGATTAAACAAGGAAGCCTGAATCGGAAATCAAGCTGACGTTGCTGTAAAATGACAACACCGCTTATGCGCCAGAAGAGGAATAATTAAAATTAACACGTTTACGAGCATAATAATGAGTAAACAAGTACAGTACGGTGAATCATTTTGAATGAGAGATTTTTCAGTAAAGAGAAACCATTTAATAATTGCGCCAAAAAAACTGCTAACGTAAGACGACGTCATTGGGGAAGTCCCACGGCCTGTGTGGTGGGGAGAAAGCAAAAGAAATGCAACACCCACACAATTGAGGACGAGAAATTAATTAATATCTCCGAATTGCACGATCGATTCTTAGGTGCAGTGAGATTATGTGACATTGAGAAGACGAGCTTTCGGAAGGTATAATTTTTATATTTGTGGCACCATTATTTTAGAAGTTGACCACAGAAAAGGCTAGAGTCTTATTTTTTTGTAGTAAAATAGTATAAAGCTTCGGGCTTTACCAAGCCAATCATGCAGTTATTGTCAGCCTGCGGGCATGACACTGTGTCACGATCATCACGCATCATGCAGTGCAGTCATTCCGACAGTCCGTGAGGGGACGTGACGCTGGATCATCAGCACATCAGTATTCAGACAGCCTTGTAGGGCGTAACTCTGCGTCACATCGAAAACAACTACCAGTACTCCTTGAGGGGAGAAACGCTGTGTTACACCGCAGAAGTAATAACCGATAGCCATAGGCATCGCAGTATTAACGACTTGCTTGCCTCCATAAGGAGTGGTCAAGAAGAAATTTAAAGTATCGCCGTATTGAAATATTAGGAAAATCCTAATTATAGGATTTAGGCCCAACTGTATACAAGTTATAGTGAAAGTTCGTAAGATATAGTCAGAGCAGGCTGCGAACGTCGGACTTAAAGGCGATAGGTCGTTAAATATACGAACGAATAGATCATAACGTACGGAAGTACCGTACCAGAAAGATCAACTGTTATTTAAAATTAAAGAACCCAAAAAGGGAAGAACAGAATAAGGTTCGGAACGTATATCAGAAACGTAGGAGTGCTAAAACAGTTCCAATAGAGAAGATAGGAGACTATAAACATTATCTCCAGAAAGCAGGCGAACTATTCTAAAAATACTAGAATCGAGAAGTACTAGCTGCTATAGACTAAATCTATAGGTCTTTGAGGAGACCTCGATCCGAATAGACTTTCGTTAGGATCGACAGACAGATCTACAAAGAAGCCGTGCAAGCTAGATAAATAGCCGGTCATCCAGGATAGGAGTAGCAGAATTTGGACTCCAGGGAACAGTAGATGTTTCGAGACTTTCGCATTATGCAGGATAGGAAGCCGACATCGAATAAATTTCACCCGTGGAAACGGGAATTTAAGAAGATCACGTGTGATAGGCTCAGAAATACGGCCTAGTGATCGAGAATTGTGAAGTGTAAAATAATCAAGATTGTGTGTTAAATTAATATTTTTAGTGTTTATTATGTGTTCAAAAGGGACACATCAGTGTATAAAAATGTCGTCAATGTTAAGTGTTTTAAATATATGTCAAAAAGTGTTTGTACATAAGATGAATTCTTTTAATATGGAGTAAAAAGTTCAAAGTGGGCCCAAAAATGAAGCACCACACAAGATTAAAGATCATGGGATGATCTTAAAACATGTGAGTACAAAATTTCATTCTATTTTGGTGTCAGAAATTGGTTGTGTACAAATCCACCGGAGTTTTTGAGTAAAAGGGATGTGTGTTAATAAATAAATACTGAATAAGCAAGAACGCGGTCTGAACAATAATAAAAATGTTGAGAAATTATAAATGATTATGTAAAGAATAAATCCCGTAGAGGAAATAAGTGAATAAAGGGTTAATGTATTTAACAAATGTCATAAGAGCAAGCGAAATATCAATGATTATCATGAAAGATATTCAAATAAAGTAAAGTTGAGATATGAAAGAAATAGCTTTTGAGCTTGTGTAAAGAATAAAGATAATAATAATAACTAAGTATGGAAATATTAAATAAAGATCAAATAATTTGATATGAACATAAGAGCGTTAAAGCCTTAATGTATGTGTAAGATATGATGTTAATGAATGATTTAAAAGGGAGCGATTTATCGGCAATGAAAAGATTAATATGAGAATAAAAATAATATGAATTGTTACTAATGAGATTTATCAGTTCTTGGGAAGACAATTCGGCTTAAAATAATGCATAGCGCATAAAGAGCGCAAATAATATTTAAAATGTCACGCTAGGAACACGTAGTGGTTAAAATACTTGGTAAATTACTTATGGAGGGTAGTTGATTGCAGTGAATTGATAATTGTATAAGTCCTCTATTTGTGACATAGTATCACGAGGCATTGTGTATGTATAAAAAAGGGAGCTAAAATATGGTATTATTGAGCGTATGTCATATGGGCCACGGCCGACTCTAAATCGCATTTTGTATAAGCCCTCTGTAAGGGAATGGTTCCCGAGGCACGTGAAGAGATTCGAACGCAGAATCTTCTTATGATAAAGCCCCTTAATTCTTCGTCGTCGTATGTGTATTAATCTTCCCAATCAATGAGGACCCTCTCATAATTAATAAATGCCAAAGTTACGAAAGTGGTCTTTGAACCAAAGAATAGTTGTTTGAATGAATACGGTATAGTAAAAGCCCGGTCTCTCCCCAGAACTGGATATAATGTGAAGGTTTGTTTTGAAAGCCTTGGAAATAAGCTACTAACGTGGGTTAGAAAGGGAGTCGCCGTCACCCTCCGTGTCATAAATCGCACCCGAGTAAAAGTGTCTAGTTCTCTTAAAGCGAGAGGGACCAGAAACCGTCTCGTAAGATGTTGTAAAGAAAATGAATACACCAGGAGTGTTTAAAGTTGTTAACGACCCGGGCGTTGAACCGAGGTCCTTGTAGATGGATATTTTCGTTTGCCTGTTCAGATCGTAGTTTCTCATATGATAATGGTCTATTAAGACATAAGATATAAATAACAATCCCTATTGTAATAATGTCTGGACGTAGGATTCCACGAGTTGATTGAAGGCGGCTAGGTTTCGGGAGTAACTATAGTTTTTTGACTGTGTCAAGTATCTTCACGCTCTGGAGTACACAATGGATTTCCTGATTACCTTAATATATTTGTGAAAATAAAGAGAGATGATAACAACTGAAGGTGTGGACATGCCCAAAATATTGAGTTAGATAATTAACATAGATTTTAAAATGTAATTATATATTAGTTTTTGAGAAATAAGAAAATATAAAGGATAGTGTTTGAGGTGTACAGGAATGACACCATTATTATGAAAAATGCATGGAGCCAGAAGAGCTCAGAGTTATATAAAACTTATTGTTAATGCTTTATGGAAGTGAGACTAAGTAGGAATTGTTGGTTTATGTGGAAACCACATGTTTTAAATACAATATTTGTTTTATTATATTTGTGATTCCTTGTTCATTTGGAACAAGTAGATGATTATGGGTCAGTAATTAAATTGTTAAACCGTTTTCCAACGTGGGGCTTGTATGATTTTATCATACACCTAATAATCTTCAGATTTTGGCGCCCAGTACGCAGGGCTGAGTTTTCCTAGGGAAAACCCGAGTTTTTCTCGAAAAATCAAAATTTTCATTTTTGAAAAAAAAAATGGTTTTTCGAAATTTTGAATTTTAAATACTTCCATAAAGGTTAATGAAATTGAATAAAAGTAGTAAAAGGGTACGTCGTAAGTGAATACCCGTACCAAAGTAATATTTTAAAAGAAATTGGGACACACTGATTCAGAGTATCATCTCTCAAGCATGTACTAGTGTGGTGGCATTAGTGGCCCACTGTATTCTCATAAGATGGCATTTAGTGTGGAAGAAATGCAACGGCTCTTGGAGGCCATAAACAATAAGTTGGACAGCCAACTGACTGAAAGTAAAGAGAGGCGGAGGCTCTCTGAAAATGTAAGGGTCGAGAGCCCAGATAAAGGTAAAACTACAGGTGAGAAAGAGTACCCAAGTAAAGAAATTATAAATATTTCTTTAGAAAGCATGCGTGCACCTGGAGACATAGTTACACGAAGAGAAGGTAACATGTCTGCAGACAAAAGGGTAAATGTTGAGCCTTCAGAGCTCGGAAAGGAAAAAGAAAATTGTAAACCAATTCCAAGGGAAAATGTAATTAATACAGATAATGATAATGAGGAAGGTAATTCAAAGTCTCACGTAGTAATGCCGGTTCAGGTAGGCTCAGAAAACGAAGGGGAAAAGAACGGTAGTACTGACATTCAGGATCAGGAAAAGGTAGAAATGGCGGAATGGGATGAAATAAAAAAATTCTTGGATATAATTGTAGAAATACGAAGAGAGCACATGGAAATGAAGGACGAACTGTGGGAATTAAAAGATTACAATTTAAGAAAGAAGGAAGGAATTGAGGAACAAAGAGATAGGATCTCGGAGGAAATTGAGAAGATAGACAAACTTCGTAAGAGGGCCAGTATAAATAACTGTAAGATATCCAAACAGGAATTAGAAGAGTTGTACAAAGAAATCCCGAAGCTTAAATGGTCGTTAAGAGAAACGAAGAGGGAATTTGCGAAACGCATGGAGAAAGAAGGAAAAATAGAATTAGCCCCGTGGAAACAGATAAATCTAATCACTAGGGAAGTAAGTGATATAATGGATCAACTATGGGAAATAAGAGATAAATGGTGGCAGATTCAGCGTGATACCGATTATAAAGAGCACGACCGGAAGAAATATATTCAGGAACAGATGGAGGATTTTCAGGAAAAACATGATCAGATGCATTGCTTCAGAATGAGCATATATGCTGAATCTGGAATAATAAGCATTCAGGAGTTAGCTGAATTGAGGAAAGTCAAGATTCCAGAATATACAGAAATAGTAGAGGCTGCTCAGAAGAAATATGAGGAATATATATTAGCAGAGGACCTCAAAGCAAAGGAAATGGCTATCCCAGTCAAAAATGAAACAGCTGTCCAGACGGAAGTGGAAAAACAAGCTGAAATTGAAGAAGAAAAAGAAGTCACCGTGCCAGAACAGCCCAAAATTGAGATTAGAGAAGTCGAACAAGAAATAGAAATCGTAATGATTCCAGTGGAAACTGAGGAAACTTTGGAGATCCTTCCTGAAGAAGACATGGAGATTCAAGAGGAAATCGTACGTCCAGACCAGGAGGACAGCCAAAATGAAAATGAGCTGCAAACGGAAGAGACTCATTTTGAGAAAAAGGTCGAGCTGGAAGAGCAAGAAGTAATCTCGGAACAAGAGATAACAAAGGAATTGATAGTTGAAGAGACGGAAATGATAATTCCTGAAGAAATAGATAAATTAAATGAAATAAAAATAGAAAATATCAACGAAGCACCGATGGAAACAGAGGTTCAAGAATTCACAGGAATAGAAAAAGAAAACTCCGAAGAAAATGAGGAGGTAGAAAAAGAAACCTCAAAGGAAATGCAGGATCAGGATAAGAAAGATAGGAAACAATTAGACGAGGAAGAAGAAAAATTGAAAGTCCAGATCCTTGACTTAATGATAAAATGTCAGGAATGCCAACGACAGAAAAGAGGACTGGAAGGAGGTCCGAACAAGAGCCAAGGAAACCCAAAAGAAAAAGATGAGATTGTTGGGAACAATGAAAAAATGAGAGGAGACGTCTCTGAAGAAGAGCCAAAAGGAAGAAAACCGCCAATGATAGTTGGTTTACCAAGAAATGGATACCCCATGGAAATAATGAAAGGAGGAGGAATAACATACGAAGCTTTGGAGAAAGAGGATGCCCAGGCATACTTCAGCTGGAAGCTCCGTAAAAAGAAAGGGAGCGATAAAAAGAAGAGAAAAGAAGGAGATTTGAAAGACCTAAAGAATTGGAAGAGTCGAAAAAAGAAATACTCTTTGGAAGTGCCATCTCGATACGAGGTGAAGGAAAAGGATTATCCTATTGGAACAAACGGGTAAAGCCCTATGCAACCATTAAAGAATAAGAGAAATAAGTATAATGTGTTTGAAATACCATCTCAAAGAGAGATGAGGAAGGGGGAAGAGAACCAGAAAGAGTCAGGTGAGATCAGACTGAGCTCTTAAAAATCGAATGAAGTGTAACAGACTTGAAGTCTGAGAACTGTAATGAATTAAGTTACGGGTAAAGCTAATTGCACCCGCAAGGTAATTAACATAAAGTCATTAAGTTGAAAATATGTGACGAATAGAGAACAGACCGACTTGAAGTTTGTCTTGTGAAAAGAAGAAAAGGAACCCAAGGGTTGACTCGAGTTTGGAGAAGCGCGCGCCAGACGAGGGTAGAGTGTTGTAAATACTGAACGTGACAAGAGATTTATGAGCCTGAGTGTAGACGTCCGCTAGGGGAATAAATAAATGAATGGGAACTTTTGAAGACCCAACCTAAACACAGACCAGAGAGGAAAGGAACTTTAAAGAAGTAATTGATGTTATTGAAAAAGAAAATTTCAATTAATAAAGGAGAAAGAAAGGGTAAAGATAGAGCATACCCAACCTACACAATTAGTGGAAGGAACTTTAAGGAAATAAAACAACAGTAAATACGGATGACGATATGATGGATTCGATGAAATAAGAATACAAAATTAATTAAAATAAATTTCCTCAAAATTTTTTCGAAAATTTATTTATCCTAAGGAAGGGTGAGATGAACCCATATGTTATAGGGTCCAAGGTGTGCGAATCCATGCATTTGAGGAAGAAATCAAAGAAACGTACAGTTTCTAATGTAACTTTAAGAAAGATCAAGCTAGGAGGCCAGTATAAGGTTGTGCAACTAACGTGGACCTGGTGTTCAAGAGGATGATATCACCCCTCTTGACATTCTGAAGGGAGCGAGTCACGAGTATTAATAACCGAGTGGAAATTTCCCAGGATTAAACAAGGAAGCCTGAATCGGAAATCAAGCTGACGTTGCTGTAAAATGACAACACCGCTTATGCGCCAGAAGAGGAATAATTAAAATTAACACGTTTACGAGCATAATAATGAGTAAACAAGTACAGTACGGTGAATCATTTTGAATGAGAGATTTTTCAGTAAAGAGAAACCATTTAATAATTGCGCAAAAAAAACTGCTAACGTAAGACGACGTCATTGGGGAAGTCCCACGGCCTGTGTGGTGGGGAGAAAGCAAAAGAAATGCAACACCCACACAATTGAGGACGAGAAATTAATTAATATCTCCGAATTGCACGATCGATTCTTAGGTGCAATGAGATTATGTGACATTGAGAAGACGAGCTTTCGGAAGGTATAATTTTTATATTTGTGGCACCATTATTTTAGAAGTTGACCACAGAAAAGGCTAGAGTCTTATTTTTTTTGTAGTAAAATAGTATAAAGCTTCGGGCTTTACCAAGCCAATCATGCAGTTATTGTCAGCCTGCGGGCATGACACTGTGTCACGATCATCACGCATCATGCAGTGCAGTCATTCCGACAGTCCGTGAGGGGACGTGACGCTGGATCATCAGCACATCAGTATTCAGACAGCCTTGTAGGGCGTAACTCTGCGTCACATCGAAAACAACTACCAGTACTCCTTGAGGGGAGAAACGCTGTGTTACACCGCAGAAGTAATAACCGATAGCCATAGGCATCGCAGTATTAACGACTTGCTTGCCTCCATAAGGAGTGGTCAAGAAGAAATTTAAAGTATCGCCGTATTGAAATATTAGGAAAATCCTAATTATAGGATTTAGGCCCGACTGTATACAAGTTATAGTGAAAGTTCGTAAGATATAGTCATACAGGCTGCGAACGTCGGACTTAAAGGCGATAGGTCGTTAAATATACGAACGAATAGATCATAACGTACGGAAGTACCGTACCAGAAAGATCAACTGTTATTTAAAATTAAAGAACCCAAAAAGGGAAGAACAGAATAAGGTTCGGAACGTATATCAGAAACGTAGGAGTGCTAAAACAGTTCCAATAGAGAAGATAGGAGACTATAAACATTATCTCCAGAAAGCAGGCGAACTATTCTAAAAATACTAGAATCGAGAAGTACTAGCTGCTATAGACTAAATCTATAGGTCTTTGAGGAGACCTCGATCCGAATAGACTTTCGTTAGGATCGACAGACAGATCTACAAAGAAGCCGTGCAAGCTAGATAAATAGCCGGTCATCCAGGATAGGAGTAGCAGAATTTGGACTCCAGGGAACAGTAGATGTTTCGAGACTTTCGCATTATGCAGGATAGGAAGCCGACATCGAATAAATTTCACCCGTGGAAACGGGAATTTAAGAAGATCACGTGTGATAGGCTCAGAAATACGGCCTAGTGATCGAGAATTGTGAAGTGTAAAATAATCAAGATTGTGTGTTAAATTAATATTTTTAGTGTTTATTATGTGTTCAAAAGGGACACATCAGTGTATAAAAATGTCGTCAATGTTAAGTGTTTTAAATATATGTCAAAAAGTGTTTATACATAAGATGAATTCTTTTAATATGGAGTAAAAAGTTCAAAGTGGGCCCAAAAATGAAGCACCACACAAGATTAAAGATCATGGGATGATCTTAAAACATGTGAGTACAAAATTTCATTCTATTTTGGTGTCAGAAATTGGTTGTGTACAAATCCACCGGAGTTTTTGAGTAAAAGGGATGTGTGTTAATAAATAAATACTGAATAAGCAAGAACGCGGTCTGAACAATAATATCCCCCTGTGGGTGGGGGGTTTAGAATACACCCACGGTATCCCCTGCCTGTCGTAAGAGGCGACTAAAAGGGGCGACCTTGGCTATACTTTAAGGACTCCGCGTTGTTTTGTGAATTGGACCCCCAGTGGGTGGGAGGAAGCGAATACATCCACGGTACTCCCTGCCAGTCGTAAAAGGCGACTAAAAGGGCTTCTCGGAACGGTCCCCTTTCGAGGGTTTGACAGTCAGCTCTAAAAGACATACACCCGTGCGGTATAACTCTCATTAGGTTATATCGCACTTCTTTCCGTCACTGCTTTCAGGGTCTGGCAACCAAAATTTCTATATGTGCGTGCTGTTAGGGGATGGGCCACTTACGCTAGCGACTACGCTCAAAAGCCTGTTCCGGTCTTGGCCGCGCCGACAGGTGGGTGTGCCATGTACCCGTTCAGTAGTATCCGCCTGACTACGCAGGCCCCCGCACAGCCGAATGGCTGAGCTGTAAAATCCAGTATATGCCAAGGGGTACATGCCGATACGGCATTGTAAAACATCGGACCCCCGGGCAATGCCTTCCAAGCTAGGCGGGCCTTGCCCTGGCTGGGTAGCGCCTACTGTGACGGCCCGTGATCGGATGTCGGTGGCATTCGGGGAGGATGATCTGGCCATGGGTTCTAAAAGAAAAATCCCCAACCAGGGTGGACGTACACCCAAACAGGGTGGTCCTACACCCAAGTCTTTAACATTTGATTCCCTACGGGGATCAACCCCCTGGGAACAATCTGTGCGTGAAAATCTGGGTACTAACACCCCCAAGTTTCTGGTAGCTACCAGAACAGATGGGGGTGATTTCAAGCTGGTAAAGAGTATTTTGTTTTCTCGCCACATAGAAGGTGTCTATGGTGAGCTTGAGAAAGTACAAAAGATGAGGAACGGTAGCTTGTTGCTCAAGACTAGGACTGGAGAGCAAGTTGAACAACTTTTGCAATGTGACCACTTTGGCGACATTACCGTCAAAGTGGAAAAGCACACGTCCCTGAATCTGGTCCGAGGAGTTATTTTCCACCGGGACCTGATTCTGAACACTGACGAGGAGCTCAAGGAGGATATGCGGCACCGTCACGTGACTGATGTCCGGCGCATTACGCGCAAGGTCAATGGTCAAATCGTGGATACTGGTGCTTTCATTATTTCCTTTGAGCTTTCGGTGCTCCCGGAGAAAGTCAAGGTTACAAGTTACCGTTGTGACGTACGGCCTTATATCCCTCCCCCAATGAGGTGTTATAAATGCCAGAAGTTCGGGCACATGTTATCCCGATGCTCGAGCCCTGCAATCTGCGGAACATGCGGTAAGGTACCACACGAAGCGGAAGAGTGCACAACTCCTTATCAGTGCACTAATTGCCCTGGATTTCATTCTCCTCGGGACAGGAACTGCCCTGTCTTCCTGAGTGAGAAGAAAATCCAGGAGATCAAAACCCTGGATGGTCTGACCTACCAGGAGGCCAGCAAGAAGTACCGTACCACGACTTCGCCTTCTCCAACGATTGATTATAGAGCCATAATACCAAATTTGGTTCCGGCTACCTCATCTTTTGTACCAGCTGTGAAACCTGCAACTGAGTTTCCTGTTCCAAAACCAGCTCCTAAGATTATAACGGAAAGCCCGGAGGTGACTTCAACTCCACCTTCGGCCAGCACGAAGGCTGTGCGAGCGAAGGCTGCTCCGCCCGCACAGCAGGGGAGGAAGTCTTCAACTTCCTCCCCACTCGGGAGGAAGTCGAAGTCTTCCTCCCCATCCAAACGGTCGGCGAAAGCCGCGCCGAAGCCGGCGGAGGCGGCATCGTCGACCAGGGTCAGGACTTCGGCTCCTGACCCGTCTATATACCTTAAAGAGCCGGGGGCGGGTAAGAAGGGACCCCGCACTACGCATTCCCTTTCTCCAAAAAAGGGGAAGCCATCCGCGCCAACACCTGCGGATGCTTCTTCGCCTGGGGACGTTTCGGCCCCCAGATCTTCGCGCTCCCCACGGAGATCCCCCCGCCGCCGAACTGCGTCCAGGAAAGCATCTACCGAGTCGATTCACTCCATGAACTCGCCTGAGGACATGGAGATTATAGTCGACGTAGTGACTGTAGATTCTCCAGAGTCAAAGTTGGAGTAGCTTGCTGCTCCAACTTATTCCCTAAGTTCACACAATGGCACTGTTACAGTGGAATTGTAACAGTTATGACAGGCATTTGACAGAGCTCCGTCAGCTTATTGCCCAATACGCGGCGAGTATAGTCTGCCTACAGGAAACAAACCTCAGACCTGATCACGAGACTGTTCTGAGAGGTTTCCGACTATACTCTAAAGAGCGACAAGACGCCGCCCGGGCTTCCGGGGGCGTTTGTACCTTCGTTCGCTCTGACTGCTATAGTGAGGAGTTTCCACTCGCCACTCCTCTGGAAGCTATTGCAGTTCGCGTGTCCTTGCCTGCTATGACAACTGTTTGTAACGTGTACCTTCCACCGAACCAACCCCTTGATATTAATGACGTCTTAGATCTTGTTGATCAACTTCCAGTCCCTTTCCTACTCGTGGGTGATTTCAACTCTCATCACCCCCAATGGGGATCACCATCTTCCTGCCCCAGAGGAAGGGACGTGGAAGGCTTAATTCAAGGGTTGGATTTATGTCTATTAAATACAGGGGAAGCTACACATTTTAGCTTAGCGCACGGCACGTACTCACACATTGACTTGAGTGTGTGTAGCCGTGCGCTGGTCCCCTTATTTGGCTGGTATGTACACGATGACCTCTGTGACAGTGACCATTTCCCGATCGTTCTTACCCTTCTGAACCAGACGCCCGTTGAGTTCCCCAGTCGTTGGGTTCTTAAGCGGGCAAATTGGCCCTCGTTTCAAGAACGAGCTGTATTCGTTGATCTTGGTTGCCGGAGCGTCGATGACGAGGTACAGCACATCACCGATGTGCTTCTTGCTGCCGCCGAGGAGTCCATTCCATCCTTTTCTGGGACTCCTCGTCGCAAACTCGTCCCATGGTGGACAGAGGATATTGCAGCGGCAATAAGAGATCGTCGTCGAGCTCATAAGCACTACCGTCGGCGTCCAACCATGGCCAATTTGGTGGCGTTTAAGAAATTCCGTGCCAAGGCACGGATTCTTATTCGCCAGAGTAAGAAACAATCCTGGGAACGGTATGTGTCTTCTATTACGGCACATACCCCCTCCTCTCAAGTGTGGACTAAACTGCGACGCATTTCGGGAATTCAGACATCTTCTACTGTACCGGGAATTTCCATTGCTAATGAACTGGTTACAGATCCTTATCGCGTTGCAAACCATCTCGCCTCGTATTTTGCGGATATATCCGGTTCCGATAACTATGACCCTGCCTTCGTGGCCCTGAAGCGCGAAGCGGAACGTTTCCATCTTAGTTTTGCTTCCCGCGCTTCGGAGGAGTACAACGTGCCCTTTACGGAGTGGGAACTCCGCGGAGCGCTGGCGCTCTGCAGGGACACGTCTCCTGGCCCGGATAATATTCACAACCAGATGCTTAAACACCTTAACGATGAGAGCATTCGCTATTTGCTCAGGGTGTTTAATCGTATCTGGTTGGAAGGTGTGTTTCCAGCGCAATGGCAGGAAGGTACCATTATACCTATCCTGAAGCCCGATAAGGATCCCAAATTGTCAGGGAGTTACAGACCTATTTGTCTCACAAACGGTTTGTGCAAGCTCTTTGAGAGGATGGTCAATCGGCGCCTGGTGTGGGTCCTGGAGAAACGGGGACTCCTGTCTGACTACCAGTGTGGTTTCAGGGCGTCTCGGTGTACCAACGACCATCTGGTACGCCTGGAGACTGCCATACAGGACGCTTTTCTCCGGAGACAGCACCTAGTCGCTGTTTTCTTTGACCTCGAGAAGTCCTATGACACCACTTGGCGTTACGGCATCCTCTCTACCCTGCATCAATGGAAATTCCGAGGTAACTTGCCGCTTTTTATTGCGAATTTTCTGTCCCTTCGCCTGTTCCGTGTCCGAATAGGGGGGACATATTCGCAATATCATATACAGGAAAACGGAGTCCCACAGGGATCGGTGCTTAGCGTAACATTATTTGCGATTGCCATAAACGGTATAGTCGCTGCTGCTGGTTCAGCAGTGGTACCGTCGCTATATGTAGACGACTTCGCTCTACATTATAGTGCGCAAAATATGGCGGTCGCTGAACGACAGCTACAACAAGCTATTCGGAGAGTGGAACGCTGGACACTGGAGCATGGCTTTCGATTCTCAACCACTAAGTCCTCGGTTGTCCATTTCTGCCGAAAGCGCACCCTCCATCCAGATCCTGAGCTTTATCTGGGCAATGTAGCTTTGCCTGTTGTTGCTGCGTACCGGTTCCTTGGGCTCCTTTTCGATCAGAAATTGACGTGGGAACCACACGTGCGGTGTTTGAAAACTGCCTGCGCTAAGAAACTCAACATGTTGCGGTTTCTTAGCGGCACATCATGGGGGGCGGACCGCGCGGCGCTCCTGCGTTTTTATAAGTCACTGGTTTTATCTAGGTTAGATTATGGCAGTGTAGCATATGGTTCGGCCCGTAAGTCGGTGCTTGTTAAACTGGACAGTGTCCACCACGGCGGTGTGAGACTGGCGACGGGTGCCTTTCGGACAAGCCCTGTCGTCAGCTTGCTCGCCGTGGCTGGCGTACCTCCTTTACACCTGAGGCGCCAACAAGTACTGGTGACCTATGCTGCAACTATTCGACAGATGCCACTTCATCCAAGCTATCCATGTTTGTTTTACAATCCGAATCGCCGGCTGTATGATGTGCTCGCCCGAGCCACTCGGCCAGCGGGGATTCGCTTGGATGACTTATACCGTCAGTTCCGATTTCCTTCTGTCTCCTGTATCGTCCGAGTACCTAGCACGGCCCCACCGTGGATGGTCTCTCGCCCTGATATCATCCTGGATCTGCACACCGGCCCCAAGTCGGACACGGACTCCTCCGTCCATCGGAGGCTGTTCCAGTCCGTGGTGACACGGTATCCGGGATCAGGGCTTGTATTCACGGACGGTTCGAGGGTAAACGAGAAAGTAGGCTGTGCATTTGTGGTTGAGGATCGTCGGTTTCTCTTTTCACTTCCCGAGGCCTGTGGCGTGTACACTGCGGAGCTCTATGCCATCTCAGAGGCTCTGCGGTACACGTTATCAGACGATCACCAGCACTTTCTTGTGTGTACTGACTCTCTGAGTGCGCTGCAAGCGATCGATGTGTGTTTCCCGAAGCACCCGTTGGTCCAGCGTGTGCATGACCAGCTCGTCACTTCGCGTAACGCTGGAACCGGGGTGACCTTTGTGTGGCTTCCTAGCCACATGGGTATTGCGGGAAACGAGCTTGCTGATCAGGCGGCGAGAGAGGCAGTCGCACTGCCCTCGCTACCGTATAAGGTGCCTGCTAGTGATGTGCGCTCTCAGTTGCGGCATACGATCCTGTCGCATTGGGAGGAGGCATGGCGTGCCACGCCTCCACCCAACAAACTGAGAGGCATCAAGGAGACAACGAAGGTGTGGAAATCTTCCTTCCGATCTCTCCGGAAGGAAGCTGTGGTACTCTGTCGACTCCGGATCGGCCATGGGATTGCTACGTACTCCCACTTGCTGATGAGAGAAGATCCCCCTGTGTGTACTTGCGGCGCCCACCTAACCGTGGCACACCTTCTCTTGGAGTGTGTGGATCTGGCCGATCTGCGCAGGACTCTTAAACTGCCTAATACCCTCTCCCTTATTCTCCGTGATGACGGACCGTCAGCTGACCTCGTCATCCGGTTCATGAGGGAGAGTGGTTACTTTTTTAAGTTTTAATGTGTAGTTACGACTTTTAATTGTGGTTAAATTTGTTTATGTTTTTTATTGTGTTATGTATTGTATTGTTCACTATGCCTTATTTGTTTTATCCTTTTTTACCATCCGCCTTTTATTCTTTTTATTCAAATAAGGCATAATTTTTTGGGGCTCACTGTCTGTTTTATAAACACCATTTTCGCTTCATCCATGGCAGTGAGTTGTTTTTATCTACATCCTTTCATTTCACGCCATTTCGTTGCATTAGGGGCCGATAACCTCGATGTTAGGCCCCTTAAAACAACAATTATCATCATCATCATCATGAACAATAATAAAAATGTTGAGAAATTATAAATGATTATGTAAAGAATAAATCCCGTAGAGGAAATAAGTGAATAAAGGGTTAATGTATTTAACAAATGTCATAAGAGCAAGCGAAATATCAATGATTATCATGAAAGATATTCAAATAAAGTAAAGTTGAGATATGAAAGAAATAGCTTTTGAGCTTGTGTAAAGAATAAAGATAATAATAATAACTAAGTATGGAAATATTAAATAAAGATCAAATAATTTGATATGAACATAAGAGCGTTAAGCCTTAATGTATGTGTAAGATATGATGTTAATGAATGTTTTAAAAGGGAGCGATTTATCGGCAATGAAAAGATTAATATGAGAATAAAAATAATATGAATTGTTACTAATGAGATTTATCAGTTCTTGGGAAGACAATTCGGCTTAAAATAATGCATAGCGCATAAAGAGCGCAAATAATATTTAAAATGTCACGCTAGGAACGCGTAGTGGTTAAAATACTTGGTAAATTACTTATGGAGGGTAGTTGATTGCAGTGAATTGATAATTGTATAAGTCCTCTATTTGTGACATAGTATCACGAGGCATTGTGTATGTATAAAAAAGGGAGCTAAAATATGGTATTATTGAGCGTATGTCATATGGGCCACGGCCGACTCTAAATCGCATTTTGTATAAGCCCTCTGTAAGGGAATGGTTCCCGAGGCACGTGAAGAGATTCGAACGCAGAATCTTCTTATGATAAAGCCCCTTAATTCTTCGTCGTCGTATGTGTATTAATCTTCCCAATCAATGAGGACCCTCTCATAATTAATAAATGCCAAAGTTACGAAAGTGGTCTTTGAACCAAAGAATAGTTGTTTGAATGAATACGGTATAGTAAAAGCCCGGTCTCTCCCCAGAACTGGATATAATGTGAAGGTTTGTTTTGAAAGCCTTGGAAATAAGCTACTAACGTGGGTTAGAAAGGGAGTCGCCGTCACCCTCCGTGTCATAAATCGCACCCGAGTAAAAGTGTCTAGTTCTCTTAAAGCGAGAGGGACCAGAAACCGTCTCGTAAGATGTTGTAAAGAAAATGAATACACCAGGAGTGTTTAAAGTTGTTAACGACCCGGGCGTTGAACCGAGGTCCTTGTAGATGGATATTTTCGTTTGCCTGTTCAGATCGTAGTTTCTCATATGATAATGGTCTATTAAGACATAAGATATAAATAACAATCCCTATTGTAATAATGTCTGGACGTAGGATTCCACGAGTTGATTGAAGGCGGCTAGGTTTCGGGAGTAACTATAGTTTTTTGACTGTGTCAAGTATCTTCACGCTCTGGAGTACACAATGGATTTCCTGATTACCTTAATATATTTGTGAAAATAAAGAGAGATGATAACAACTGAAGGTGTGGACATGCCCAAAATATTGAGTTAGATAATTAACATAGATTTTAAAATGTAATTATATATTTGTTTTTGAGAAATAAGAAAATATAAAGGATAGTGTTTGAGGTGTACAGGAATGACACCATTATTATGAAAAATGCATGGAGCCAGAAGAGCTCAGAGTTATATAAAACTTATTGTTAATGCTTTATGGAAGTGAGACTAAGTAGGAATTGTTGGTTTATGTGGAAACCACATGTTTTAAATACAATATTTGTTTTATTATATTTGTGATTCCTTGTTCATTTGGAACAAGTAGATGATTATGGGTCAGTAATTAAATTGTTAAAGTGTTTGTAGCGCCATTAATTTTATTAATTAAATGTGTTTAAATAGGAGTTGATTTTGTTGTTATTTTTGCAAGTGTATCCTCTAATTAATCCAAAATACACACATCAAAAAAAGTTTTGCATCACCTCGGTTCCAAGAGTTCCGGAACCGTTAAATACAAAGGGAATAGAGATCAACACAAACAACATTTCAGCTCGTTTTATTGCTCATGAGACCCACACATTGCATGTTGTACCATCATACAGCTAGACTTTCAGCATTTGTGGTCCAGATTGCAGTACACACCACTACCTCTAATACCCAGTAGCACGTCCTCTTGCATTGATGCATGCCTGTATTCGCCGTGGCATACTATCCACAAGTTCATCAAGACACTGTTGGTCCAAATTGTCCCACTCCTCAACGACAATTCGGCGTAAATCTCTCAGAGTGGTTGGTGGGTCAAGACGTCCATAAACAGCCCTTTTCAACATATCCCAGGCATGTTCGATAGGGTTCATGTCTGGCGAACATGCTGGCCACTGTAGTCGAGCGATGTCGTTATCTTGAAGGAACGCATTCACAAGATGTGCACGATGAGGTCGAGAATTGTCGTCCATGAAGACAAATGCCTCTCCAATATTCTGCCGATATGGTTGCACTATGGGTCGGAGGATGTCATTCAGGTATCGTAAAGCCGTTTCGGAGCCTTCCATGACCACCAGTGGCGTACGTCGGCCCTACATAATGCCACCCCAAAACATCAGGGAACCACCACCTTGCTGCACTCGCTGGACAGTGTGTCTAAGACGTTCAGCCTGACCAGGGTGCCTCCAAACACGTCTCCGACGATTGTCTGGTTGAAGGCATATGCGACACTCATCGGTGAAGAGAACGTGATGCCAATTCCGTGGGGTCCATTCAGCATGTTGTTGGGCCCATCTGTACCGCGCTGCATGGTGTCGGGGTTGCAAAGCTGGACCTCGCCATGGACGTCGGGAGTGAAGTTGCGCATCATGCAGCCTATTGCGCACAGTTTGAGTTGAAACACGACGTCCTGTGGCTGAACGAAACGCATTATTCAACATGGTGGCATTGCTGTCAGGGTTCCTCCGAGCGGCAATCCGTAAGTAGCGGTCATCCACTACAGTAGTAGCCCTTGGGCGGCCTGAGCGAGGCCTGTCATCGACAGTTCCTGTATCTCTGTACCTCCTCCATGTCCGAACAACATCGCTTTGGTTCACTCTGAGACGCCTGGAAACTTCCCTTGTTGAGAGCCCTTCTTGACACAAAGTAACAATGCGGACGCGATCGAACTGCGGTATTGACCTTCTAGGCATGGTAGAACTACAGACAACATGAGCAGCGTACCTTCGTCCTGGTGGAATGACTGGAACTGATCGGCTGTCGTACCCCCTCCGTCTAATAGGCCCTGCTCATGCATGGTTGTTTACATCTTTGAGCAGTTTTAGTGACATCTATGAACAGTCAAAGGGACTGTATCTTGGATACAATATACACAGTCAACGTCTATATGCCGGAGATCTGGGAACCGAGGTGATGCAAAACTTTTTTTGATGTGTGTATGTGAGTCACAGAGTGGGGGAACTTACCGCTGCCCCGAAAATTCCGAATTGAGCTACGCTGGTATACTGTGATTGGCATATTTCTTGCTAAAAGGGCACATTAGTTCGTCACGGAACTTCTTGTTTTTAGTTTGAAGTTTTCTAAGGATTTATCTTTAGCATCTTACACATATCCTTTTCAGAATTAGCCAAGAGTGCAATATCATCTGCAAAGTGGATTCCATTAAACTTCATCCCCTTTGTTTTCTATTTTATTTCTCTAACTACATTCTTTATGAATAGGTTAAACAGATAAAGTGACAGTCGGCAGCCTTGCCTTACTCCTTTTCTGGGGACACTGTAATTCTCACTTGGTAGTGAGTACACGAGGCTCTCCTACATCGAGCAAACACACTCTATTTCCAGCCACCGGATGATGGGAAGCGCATTCTGATCCCAGTGAGAAAGAATTCTCGATTACTCCGAGCATCAAATCTCTCAGAAAAAGCTCACAACGGTAGGTGGCGTCAGGGTCGTTGAAATGTAAGTCTCCCTGAAATCATTTCGGTAGATACGCTGCTGCATGTCACAATGAAAAAAAATATACGAGCCTTACAGTAGTCGCATATGATGTGTAACATGTGACATGTTATCCTACTATGTGTGTCCCGGGAGCGCAAATCCCTTGTTAACAGTGAACTCTGTTGGTCATTGAAATAACTACTTTTATAACTCCAGTGCCAAATCCTGATGACCGTAATGAATCATAATTGTTATTTGCCGTGGCGGAAGCAATCCACTGCCTACTTGATGCGAGCTGCGCTCTATACCGGCCAGTTAGTAAACTCATGCCAGCGATGTTATTGAAAATGGCCTCGTTTAGCCGATAGAGCGCATTGCCAAGTACAGGTGCGATTAAAAATTAGGTGTGCGGAAAGTATATTAAATGTGTTTCTCCCAGTGATATGTTTAGACCAACGAAGTTTCAATAATTGTTAGTAGTCGGCGTTAATATACTGAATGCCTACGTTGTTTGGAGTTATTGTTGATGCGATATAGATTCCACATAGCCACATGGCCGACAGTACATCGTGTGCTTACATTAAATAAGAATACAGCAAAAGTATGAAGATTTAATAAATCGTAATTGTTTGCAGCAAATATGATAAAATTAATATTTTCACACCAAAGAACGACAACTTGAAGATGATTTATTGTGGGAATATCTTAAATGGGGTCTCCAAACCTTGAACTAAACTGTATACGATATACATTCCCCATTGCCACACGACCTAGAGTACGTCGTTGTACCGATCTCCGCCACCACGCGCGCTTATTGTTTCCGTCCCATGCACTTCCGTCCCATCCATTTCCGTCCCTTTTCCAAAATCACTCCCACAAACATGTCCAGCTACCGAGCGCCACAAAAATATCCAGATACCGAGTGGAAAGTGTTACACATCAAAAAATCCCCTTGAGGTTTGCCCGCACTAGTCGAACAATCTTACAAACCTTCTACAGGACATTATCCCCAAATACACATTAATAAATAAATACAAATCTATCTATCTACCTCTGACCACCCCTCATTAGTCCCGTTTTCAATGGGGTCGGGTTTGAGATTTACTGATATTCCACGTGGCTGATAGATTCTACTGCCGGATGCCCTTCCCGACGCCACGAGAGGAGTTAATGAGAGTTGAAATGTATGAAGATGAATGCAAGTTCAACTTCAAGTAGTTCCAACTTTGACTACCACTTGCCACTGTCACTGACACCTAGCAGGGAACGTTGGAACTTGATAGAGCGTTTCTCACCAAATAACCTACAAATTTTGTTACTCACTACCAATTGTAGTGGTAGGTTCTTTTATATGCCATAAATCTATGACATGGGACCGCCGGCTTTACTTCTCCTCCGGAGGAAGCCATACTGAGGGATTTTAACGCTCTTAAAAATCCGACGACTTCGGCCGGGTTTGATACTTGCGATCGTGGGCTTAGCAGTTCAGCATGCTATCAACTACGCCACCGAAGCCGTAAATGCATATAAATAAACTCAGTTTTTTTTAGCCTACTTTTCAAATTTTGCAAATATGAGGAAAAAGTAGACTTATGAGATCGATCCGGGCAAATGTCTGTCTGTCTGGCTGGCTGGCTGGCTGTGTGTGTGTGTGTGTGTGTGTGTGTGTGTGTGTGTCCCCTATCAACTCCTAAACGTCTGCAGCAATCAAAACAAAATTTGGTATGAGTTAAGATCTATACCTGAATATCTCATTCCCGTATTTGAAAATGATGTCAGTTCTACCAACTGCTGAAAAACCGCAATTGTAATTTGAGCTCCATGTTGGATATCTCGGAAGCTATGCATGGGAGTTATTCCAAAATTGGCACACATTTAGATTAAAATATTTCAGTTTAATTTCCAGGAGGCCATACATGACAGTGTTGCCAAACTGATTCTAAGCCTGCTGATAGGTTCAATTTTAAATGCTTATAACTTCTACACTATAAATTGGATTTCAACCAAACTTCGTATATACTATGTGTACATAAACAGATATGACTGAGCGTATTCTTAAGAGCCACTAGGGCTGCCAACTGTTAATAAATGCTCTCTATATTTTTATCCAAATACCATTATATCAGACAGTATGGAAACTGACAGCCTTAAACTATGCACACGTTTAGTACCTGATCTAGATTAATTTGGAGTAACTAATACACGTCAGTGCTACCAACATGATCCTAGGCCTGCTGATAGGACCAATATTTAAATGCATGTAACTTCTATACTATCAATTGGATTTCAACCAAATTTCGTATGTGCTATGTGTACCATAACAGATATAACAATGCGTATTCTTAAGAGCAACCGGGGCTGCCAACTGTTAATAAATGCTGTCTTCATAATTTTACCCTAATATCAATAGAATAGAAAGTATGCAAGCCAACAGCTCTTAAGTTTGCAAACGTATAGTACCTGATATTCTAGCATAATTTGGTGTAACTAGTAAACGACAGTGCTGCCAACATGATTCTAAGCCCGCTGATAGGTCCAATTTTAAAATACATGTAACTTCTATACTAACAAATAGATTTCATCCAACATTGGCACAACAATAGATCATAATATTTCAGATTATTTCCGACCAACTCAAGCATGGCATTGTTGCCAACATGATTTTACGTGCGCTGATAAATCCAATGTCTAACTGCATGTAACGTCCATGCTATCCATTGGACTTCAACCAAATTTTGTATTCTGTACCTTAAGATATGGAACTAAGAATATATGAAGTCACCAGGACTGCCAACCGTAGTGCTATATTAGGCTACATTATGCCAGGTATATTTCGAACCAGTCAGAAATTTCGATATTACCAACTTAATTTAGTCATTATTCTAGATATGTCCGTATAGATAAATCATTGGCAAGAATCTTGAATTTTAAGAAAAGTAGGCTCTTTAGTTCGTCACGGAAATTCTTGTTTTTTTCTGGGTTAATGATTCACCCATTACAATTGGGTACAATCGTGTAGACCGACCGAAAAACATTAAATTTAGAATACTATGGCAACACTCAAAATTGGTTTCAAACACGATAAAGGCTCATTATTACTGTGTCCATTGGGATAAAGGTTGTCAACATAACAGTACGGTATAGATGGCAATGTTAGCCCCACTGATCTGATTGCACCCTCACCACAGGCGAAGTGAATCTGCTGCTGTAAGTGCTTCATTGGTGAATTGAAATTACTGGAAATCCTTGGTTTGAAACTCGATGCAGACACTGGCAAGACTGAGTGGCATTGTTTAACTTTATTAATATTAGTAATACGAGCGTGGTGTTGTTTGCCGCCACCACGTAATCTTGGGTTTGATTCCCAACTTTGTAAATCTGGTTTGAGGTAATGGAATGCATTAGGCTGGTGGGCTAAACGAGTGTTAGCTGCGCAATGTTCTAGTTCCAACACAACTGCAGACCACGCAACTTCTGGACTGGTGCCAGGAATATCTTTGTGCCAAAGAAGGAGTTTCCAAGAGCGGGTAGTGAAGTCTCCAGGTCAATGGCTATGTCGAGCGGCGTGCTCTTTATCCCTGAAGAGATCTTCCATCATACATCAATTACAAAATGTCAGACTGCTTCTTCACAACAAGTCTTTAGATTCTATGCTGGGTAATCGAATACAGAATAACATTTAGTGTGCCCTGCTCAGGGAGTTCTCCTATCTTACGTGTGCCGGAATCTTCTCTTTCATCTTTCGTTTCAACCTCCGTTGGTCAGCTCTTGTGACACCGGCGGAATCAGGTTTCCAACTTTAACAATGTCTCTCGTGATAACACTATTTTCCAGTTTTTAGCCTACTTCTAACATTTTGCAAAAATGAGGGAAAAGTAGACTTATGAGATCGATCCGGGAAAATGTGTGTCTGTCTGTCTGTTTGTCTGTCCTTCTATCTGTCTGTCTGTCTGGCTGTGTGTGTGTGTGCCCCCCACCCCTATCTACTCATAAACGGCTGCACCAATCGAAACCAAATTTAGTATGAGTAAAAATATATACAGGAATATCTCAAACCCATATTTGAAAATGACGTCAGTTCTACCAACTGCTGAAAAAACACACTAGAAATTTTAGCTCCATGTTGGATATCATGGAAGGTATGCATGGGAGCTATTCGAAAATTGGCACACATGTAGATAATACTATTTCAGTTTGATTTCCAGGAGGTCATACATGACAGTGTTGCCAAAATAATATTAAGCCTTCTGATAGGTCCAAAATTAAATGCATATAACGTCTACACTATTAGTTGGATTTCAACCAAATTTTGTATGTAATATGTGTACATAAAAGGATATGACTGAGTGTATTCTTAAGAGCCACCAGGGCTGCCAACTGTTAATAATAATAATTGCTCTCTCTATTTTCTTCATCCAAACACCATATCTGAAAGTATGCAGGCCGACAGCTTTAAACTATGCACACGTATAGTACCTGACATTTTAGATTAATTTGGAGTAACTTATAAACTTCAGTTCTACCAACATGATTCTAAGCCTGCTGATAGGAT
The DNA here is from genome assembly GCA_946902985.2 of Meconema thalassinum. Lineage (NCBI taxonomy): Eukaryota > Metazoa > Arthropoda > Insecta > Orthoptera > Tettigoniidae > Meconema > Meconema thalassinum. The sequence continues at coordinate 553,099,272 of OX336392.1, forward strand.
CAATTTTTAAATACATGTAACTTCTATACTATCAGTTGGATTTCAACCAAATTTCGTATGTGCTATGTGTAACATAACAGGTATGACTATGCCTATTCTTAAGAGCAATCAGGGCTGCCAACTGTTAATAAATGCTGTCTATATTTTTTACCCTAATATCAATATATCAGAAAGTATGCAAGCCAACAGCTCTATACTTTGCTCACGTATAGCACCTGGCACTCTAGATTAATTTGGAGTAATTAATATAAGTCAGTGCTGCCAACATGATTCAATGCTTGCTGTTAGGTCCAATTTTGAAATGCATGTAACTTCTATACTAACAAATGGATTTCATCCAAAATTGGTACAACAAGATATCATAATATTTCCGATTATTTCTAACCAGCACACGCATGACATTGTTGCCATCATGCTTTTACGCGTGCTGATAGATCCAATGTCTAACTGCATGTAACGTCCATTGGACTTCAACCAAATTTTGTATTCTGTACCTTAAGAGATGGAACTAAGAATATATTCAGTCACCAGGGCTGCCAACGGTAGTGCACTATTAGCCTACATTATACCAGGAATATTTCGAACTAACTAGACATTTCGATATTACCAACTTAATTTCGTCATTATTCTAGATAGGTTCATATACTGTAGATTAATCATTGGCATGAAAAGTAGGCTCTTTAGTTCGTCACGGAACTTCTTGTTAATCTTATTTTCATGATATCTTGTGACTTTTGCAAAAGGTCCATAAAGAGGCAAGGTCATAGTGCATGGTACACTCTTGATAGCGCAGGTGTTAGCGATGCCATGGTATTCCTCAGCTTGGTCCGGCTATTTCCCATTTTAAGTAACCCTGGGAAAGTCTCTTCCTATCTGCCTTCCATGGCTCTATCTCCCAGTCCCTTAGTCCTCATTCTTCGAAAGTTCAGTGCATTTTCCTTCCCGTATTCTTTAATTTTCGTTTCTTCTTAATTGCCAGGAGGCTCGAACACACTTTTCGTTTAGTCGGATGACATGGCGTCACGTGCTAATCTGGTGTTGATTTGTAATCCACATATCAGTACTTCAGCTGCCATAAGGCTGTCTCTGCTCTTCAGATATTAGTACAGCAGAGTCCCGCTATTCCAAAATCCACCCATTTTGAACAGAGTTCAGAAAATTACCGATTGTTGTATTTTACCTTTTCTTTTTTTTTACTTAAAAACAGCAGAAACCGAGAAGACGTTACATTTTTCTTCTTTAAACATACATGTATTGTTATATTCTACAAGGAAGTTAAATAAAAACTATTAGAGAATACATTTCATCAAACTTCGCTAGAGTAAACAATGAGCTGATAGATAGGACTAGACAGAGCGCAGTGCAGTGAGTCGTGTGTATGGAATGCGGGACGAGAAGGATAGGTAGTGTGGGGAAGGCGAGTCTCTTTTTACAACACAGTAGATTGTCAGCGCTATGAGTAGTCGAAGGTCACTTTCCTTCAGACTTTCAGTGATCCCGTTCAAGGGCTGATCAATACTGTGTAGAGCTGACACTAGAAGAACAGGGGTCGGTCCCAGTTAGTTCGGAACTGCGGGACACTACTCTAATGCCTGTAAAAATAAGAATGTGTGTTTGAGTCTTCAGTCTTTTGAAGGTTTGACGCAGCTCCCCATGCCTCCCTGTCCTGAACAAATCGTTCCATCTCTACATAGCTACTACACCTTACATCCGAGGCATATTGTAACCATGCCCATCCTCTACGATTCTTGTTCTCCACTCTTCCTTCCATAACCACAGAGGTGTGCAAATTACTAGATTTGAATAAAGAATGTAAATCAGTCACACATTTTATTTTATTTTTATCACCCTCCATAGTGATGCTTTCTCTTCTATGGACTTACTTATCGCATAAGATATTGCGTCTGGGAATTTTTAGCCTACTTTTCACATTTTGCAAAAATGAGGAAAAAGTAGACTTATGAGATCGATCCGGGCAAATGTGTGTCTGTATGTCCTTCTGTCTGTCTGTCCTTCTGTCAGTCTGTCTGGCTGTGTGTGTGTGTCCCCTATCAACTCCTAAACGGCTGCAGCAATCGAAACAAAATTTGGTAGGAGTAAAGAACTATATCTGAATTTGAGCTCCATGTCGGATATATTGGAAGGTATGAATGGGAGCTATTTCAAAATTGGCACACGTATAGATAATAATATATCAGTTTAATTTCCAGGAGGCCATACATGGCAGTGTTGCCAAAATTATTATAAATCTGCTGATATTGCATATAACTTCTACACCATCAATTGGAATTCAACCAAATTTCGTATGTGCTATGTGCACATAAACAGATATGACTGAGCGTATTCTTAAGAGCCACCAGGGCTGCCAACTGTTAATAAATGCTCTCAATTTATTTTATCCAAATACAAATATATCAGAAAGTATGCAAGCCGACAGCTTTAAGTCATGCGCACGTATAATACCGGGCTTTGTAGATTAATTTGGAGTAACTAACATACGTCAGTGCTGCCTACATGATTCTACGCCTGCTGATAGGTTCAATTTTAAAATACATGTAACTTCGATACTAACTAATGGATTTCATTCAAAATTGGCACAACAATAGATCAAATTATTTCAGATTATTTCTGACCAATACATGCATGTCATTGTTGCCAACATGATTTTACGCACGCTGTTAGATCCAATGTTTTTTTGCATGTAACGTTCTTGCTATCCATTGGACTTCAACCAAATTTTTTGTCCTGTACCTTAAGAAATGGAACTAAGAATATATTCGGTCACCAAGGCTGCCAACTGTAGTACTCTATTAGGCTATATTATGGCAGGTATACAGTATTTCGAACTAATTAGAAATTTCGATATTACCAACTTAATTTCGTCATTATTCTAGATAGATCCATATAGATTAATCATTGGCATTCATCTTAAATTTTAAGAAAAGTAGACTCCTTAGTCCGTCAAGGAACTTCTTGTTAAAATTGGGGATTCTGAGGGAAACTTGAGCTGGGTCCGTTTTATCTTTTTTCATTTACTTTGGAATGCACGCACTAAATCAGGTGATTTCAATCCATTGCTCAGGAATCTTTCAATAGTTCAAGATTGGAGCATCAACACACTTCAACTTCCCTTGTTTCAATTTCTCACAAAAGCAAAAATGAACATCCACAGCCTGCTTCCAGTCTCCAAACGGGTCAGGAATGGAATGAATGAAGCCTCGATCTAGCGGCGAGGATATGAACTGTGCAGGCTGCCGAAGCCTGTCGCATTCCCCTTGGCCAATGATTAAATGAATGACAGATGAAATGAAATGATAGTGGAGAGTGTTGCTGGAATGGAATTTGTGACAGGGCATACCGGAATACCCGGAATAAAACCCTGTCTGTCTCCGCTTTATCCAGCACAAATCTCACATGCAGTGACCGGGATTTGAACCACGGATCCAGCGGTGAGAGGCCGGCGTGCTGCCGCCTAAGCCACGGAGGCTCAATTACGACTATTAATTAAACGATTTAAATCATTTCACCACCTTGAAAACAATTTTACTGCATTAAAGGAGGAAAAATGTAGTGTTGAAAAAGTGGCGTCCAGTCTAATAATTTGCATGTTTGCTATTCTTGAGTGTTTTATAACGCACCCTACCAACCTATCTCTTCTATTTTATAAAACTCACCAGAAGCATCTCTCCTCTGCCACCTCTCCATTTGTTATCCTGTCTACTCTTCGTCATTCTTCTTTAACAACTCATTTCAAATGTGTCAATCCTCCTTTTTGCTGCTGTTTGTTCTTGTTTCATTTCAGGGCTAGAATGCGTGGTCATTAGTCACCGTGTACATGGTTGTGTAGAATATAGCCTGCGTTATTGTGGTGTCTGTAGTCAAAGTGTGTGTATATTGAGACGTAGGCAGTTGTGATATTAAGTTAGGAACGATTCCATAATTTGCTGGAGTTGAAGCAGGAATCGAACCCATCTTTACCAGGCTGGGTATAATCCATTTTAGCTCTCAAACCAGACTTGGCAGAGGCGGGAATTTAAGCCGGGCCTCAATGGTGCGCTAACACTCCATAAAGCACCACGCTACGAACATAATTGAAGCACGCCACAGAGCAACGCTGGATAGCTAGAGTCCCAGATTTTTGGTTTTAATGATATCCGCGAAATATTTCAGCAATCATAGAAATGTTATCAGAACTACAGGGTCCTCTATATAAAGTAAGAACGGTGAGCGTCGGCTTTGTTATCCGCTGCTGGAGTGGCCTTAGCTGAGCTTGTGGCGTGCCACGGCCCCCGGCTGTAGTATTGAAAGTATATACTGTACTTGACCTTGCAATAAACGTGCAGGTGTTGAGTCGCCAGTCTGAACCTCAGATGTTAACATGAGACAACATCGTATTTTTGTATGCAGATGCAATAAATATATTCTCTGTGTAGAGCTCGTTAAATCGTGTACCACGGCCGCGAAGGCAGCTGCAACAAGTCTGGAGATACACCGCCGACTGCGTGGCTCAGTGGTAACGTTCTCGTTTGCTGAGCCCCAGGTTGCAAATTCGTATCCTGGCGCAGTCAGCTGGCATTTGAGGGTGCGCAAATGTGAGGGAGCCGTGTCAGTAGATTTACTGGCACGTTAAAGATCCCCTTCGGGGCAATATTTCGTCACCCCGGCGTCTCTAAAAGCCACAGTAATTAAAAGGGACGTAAACCAATAACATTATTATTATTATATAAATAATTCATGTATTTTGGGCTAATGCCGTGTATATTTAGATTAGAACATTACGTTTCGGAGAAACCTTGCCTCCTTTTTCAATGGTAATCAAACAATGTGGCCACAGAAAGTATATCAATGAGATTACAAAAATTACAAACAATATAGATAAATTCCTCGGTTCGTCATTGAAAAAGGAGGCAAGGTTTCTCCGAAACGGATGGTTCTAATCTAAATACACACGGCATTAGCCCAAAAAACATGAATTATTTTTATAATCCTGGCCGTGAAAGCCTTAATATACACATTATTAGTATTAGTTACTTACACAACTACAGTCTAATGCTGAGATAGTATAAGTACTTTACTTCAAGTCCCGGGGTGCCGACCTCTCCTTGTCCCTAATACACCCTCTGTCTGAAAAGTTCGCGAATGGTCTATATTACAAACGGATTGTTGGCTTACCAGAAACAGCCGTTACTATCCTTCGAAGTAATCCTCGTGGATGCTTATGCACTTCTGAGAACGGCTGTACAAGTCCTGGAAACACCTGGCATAGTCTTCTTTAGGAATAGTCTTCAGTTTGGGTCGTCAAAACTCTAAATTGAAAGCAAGAGAGAAGCGTGAATTTATGCAACCTGCCTTGCACACCTGATAGACGGGCGGTAATGAGAAGTGTGAATTTATGCAACCTGCCGTGCACACCTGATAGTCGGGCGGCGTGAGAAGGGTGAATTTATGCAACCTAACGTGCACACCTGTTCGACGGATGGCAGTGAGAAGGGTGGATGTTCCCTGGAATGGAACGGTCCTGAAAACCATCGTCACGGGTGACGAGACCTGGTGCCTGAGGTACGACCTCGAAGGCAAGCGTCAAAGTATGGAGTATCGGGGTCCAGGGTCGCCGAAAAGCCCTGAAGGGCCAGAGGATTTCAGACATCCAACGTAATGTGACGACCCAACTGAAGGCTATCCCTCAGGATGACTGGTTGGTTGGTTGGTTGGTTCTTAAGTTTAGGGGCTGCGACAACGCGGTCATGTAGCCCCGTGTACTTTGGGAGTGTGTAGAATCTGTCTGATAACCGGTGTTAATTGTGATGACTATTAGTGTGTGTTATCTGTTTTTTTAAATTTAAGTACTTCAACTTAGAATTTCTCAAATAGTTCCTACTTTTGCCACCAAGCGCCACCGTCAACGACTATTAGGCAAAGTTCAGAACTTAGCTACTAGACGCCACCGCAGTCGGCTCTTGGCAACGAACGTAGAAACCTAAGAGCGTTGTTTACATTCTTAACCTATCCAATTTAGCTTTACACAGGTGCAATTAGTGGAAGGTTCTTTAACATGCCATAAATCTATGACATGGGACCGCCGGCTTTACTTCCCCTCCGTAGAAAGGCATATTGAGGGATTTTTAACGCTCTTAAAAATCCGACGGCTTCGGCCGGGTTTGAACCCGCTGTCTTGGGCATAGAAGCTCAGCATGCTACCGACTACGCCAATGAAGCCGCTTCAGGAAGACTATGTTGTTTCTGGTAAGACAACAATCCGTTCGTAATATAGACCCATTCACTGAACTTTTCAGACTGAATTATTTACCACATAAATACACGTTATCAGTCAAGTACAGAACACACCCAACTACACTAGGCTGATGATGCAAGTGTATTAGTAACAACAAATATCTGTGTAATGGAATAGATTACTGTATGTTATGTCTGCTATGGTGCAAACAGTAGAGGTATTGGACAGGCAGTGGAGTGGCATTTTGTGGCTGAACATGGTTTGATATTCACCAATAATTATCTTGAAATGTGTTAAATTCGAAAATTAATGTATATGCGAAGAAAAATTTGTTTTTCCTTGTCCCTGTACATTTTCATAAATGTCGCATACAGCGCTGTTCGGTGGCGATGACGTTAGTAGCAAGAAGTCCCGTGACGAACTAAAGAGCCTACTTTTCTTAAAATTTAAGATTCATGCCAATGATTAATCTACAGTATATGGATCAATCTAGAATAATGTCGAAATTAAGTTGGTAATATCGAAATTTCTAATTAGTTCGAAATACTGTATACCTGGCATAATGTTGCCTAATAGAGCATTACAGTTGGCAGCCCTGGTGACTGAATATATTCTTAGTTCCATCTCTTAAGGTACAGAATACAAAATTTGGTTAAAGTCCAATGGATAGCATTGACGTTACATGCAGTTAAACGTTGGATTTAACAGTGCGCGTAAAATCATGTTGGTAACAATGTCATGCATGTGTTGGTCAGAAATAATCTGAAATAATATGATCTATTGTTGGGCCAATTTTGAATGAAATCCATTAGTTAGTATAGAAGTTACATGCATTTTAAAATTGAACCTATCAGCAGGATTAAAATAATGTTGGCAGCACTGACGTATATTAGTTACTCCAAATTAATCTAGAATGCCAGGTACTATACGTGTGCAAAGTTCAGAGCTATTTTCTTTCATACTTTCTGATATATTGATATTAGGGTAACAAAAATAGAGACAGCATTTACTTACAGTTGACAGCCCTGGTTACTCTTAAGAATATGCATAGTCATATCTGTTATGGTACACACAGCAGATACGAAGTTTGGTTGAAATCCAAATGATGCTATAGAAGTTACATGTATTTAAAGTTGGACTTCTCAGCAGGCTTAGAATCATTTTGGTAGCACTGGCATATATAAGGTACTCCAAATTAATACAGAATGTCAGGTACTATACTTGTGCATATTTTAAAGCTGTCGGCTTGCATACTTTCTGTTATATGGGTATTTGGATAAAATAAATTGAGAGCATTTATTAACAGTTGGCAGCCTTGGTGGCTCTTAAGAATACGCTCAGTCATATCTGTTTATGTACACATAGCATATACGAAATTTGGTTGAAATCCAATTGATAGTGTAGAAGTTATATGTATTTAAATATTGGACCTATCAGCAGGCTTATAATCATTTTGGCAACACTGCCATGTATGGCCTCCTGGAAATTAAACTGAAATATTATTATCTATGCGTGTGCCAATTTTGAAATAGCTTCCATTCATACCTTCCAAGATATCCAACATGGAGCTCAAATTACAATTGCGATTTTTCAGCAGTTGGTAGCACTGACATCATTTTCAAATACGGCATTGAGATATTGAGGTACAGATCTTTACTTCCACCAAATTTTGTTTCAATTGATTCAGCCGTTTAGGAGTGGATAGGGGGGACACACACACACAGCCAGCCAGCCAGCCAGACAGACAAACACACATTTGCCCGGATCTAACTCATAAGTCTACTTTTTCCTCATTTTTGCAAAATGTGAAAATTAGGCTAAAAATAAACCCCTGGCGCTACAGCCCTTGAAGGGCCTAGGCCTACCAAGGGACCGCTGCTCAGCCATTTGGGGTGACACGTGGTCAGCGCATCGGGTCCCCTCGGTCGTTAATCCTGGGTTTTGTGACCGGGGCACTGCCTCACTGTTTGACAGCTACTTGTTTGTCCTCTCCAGGATGAGTGCACCCCATTCCAGCCATTACGTCAGTTTCTAAAATCCCAGACGGAGCCGGGAATCTAACCCGGGGACTCGGGGTGAAACGCAAGTGCGCTACCCCAAAACAAAGGGGCCGGCCGATAACAAAATCACCTAATCAAGGAACATAAACTTCAAGTAGAGCTGCATTTAGATACAGATTGAGAAGAGGTCATACTTAAACTTTCAGCGTTGAAACTTGTAACGTGTGACTCGTTATAAACGTCAACACTATGAGATATAGAGATCACGTTATTTTCCAACAAGTGCAGATAAATCACAAGGAATTTCTGTCCATTGAACAATAACATGTAATTACTGTAACTGTATACTCAGGCGTCTCTCAACATGATTGCGTGGTGCCTTGCATTCCAATCGACTCTACCACCATCTACTGGCGACGGGCCACAGTACATCCTCATTGTCACTGATACAGACACATCTATTTCCATTTGCCTTTCAGCGTCCAGTATGCAAGCGAACAAGTCACCTCCATGATCCCCTATTAGCAGTTAGCACTGCGGCCTCCTCTGCTTCTACACTTCTCGTTTCGAAACCTTTAAACACTGAATCTGACCATCACCTCCTAGATCTACCTCTACATATCTCACCCTCTACAGCCGAACTCAATAACCTCTTAGGTATTCTCTCCTCTCCCACTCTCTTCACATGACCCCACCATCTGGGTCGACTCATACGAACAGCTTCATCTAACTTTGCCTTTATCTCCTCTTTACGAGTACCTTCCTACCATTGCTCCCATCTATTTGTCCCAGCAATCATTCGTGCTATCCTCATATCAGTTACCTCTAACTCATATATCTGCTATCCTGAATCTACCCAGCTCTCACTTATATCTAAATGTTAGCCGCCCCCCCCCCCCTTTTTTAATTTATTTTATTTACAGCATGACCCATTTCAATGTAGTAATACTACATGCTTAATTATTGCTTATTAATCATTTCAGATTACAACTATACAATATATATTATGAATATTTTATATCTATGGCCTGTTAAATGAAATTTGTGTCACTAAAATGGTTAACAGTTAAGAAAATATAAATAAAAATTATCTATTTAGTTTTTCAAATGAGATAGAGTTTGCAAAAGTAAAGAATTCCCTAAGGTAGTTTCTAACAAGTTCATCTTTCTTTATAGGCCAGTTGCCTGATCTTAAAACATGTGCTATTAATACATCTCTTTCTTTCCCTAATAACTTACACTCATATAGTAAGTGATCTACAGTCTGGTGACCGTTATTGCATATACATGTTGGACTATCTATAATTTTAAATCTGTATAAGTATGATTTAATATTGCCGTGTCCTGTTGTCATAACTGTAAAATTGGGCGTTAGGTTCATTTTCAATTTTAGTCTGTCCTGTACACTGGGGAAAAATGATTTTGTAATTTCGCCCTTGGATGTATTGTCCCATTCATTCTGCCACTTTCTCAAACTAAACACACTTAATTCTTTTAGCATATTTTTTTTGGAATTCTATTATAGCACTCACTTAAACCGCTTTGTGCTGTTTCTTTAGCCAGCAGGTCCGCTAATTCATTTCCCTCATTTCCGTCATGCGCCTTAACCCAACTGAAGACAATCAGCCAATTCTGTTTCTCCAATTCAATTGCTTAGGCCCCTTAAAACAGCAATTATATTATCTCACGTATATAAAAGGTGGTTTAAGGTGAACTAGACATTACATCGTTTACTAATACATTCCGTACTCCTTGAATTCCCAGAGTAGCTCTGACGTCACACAGGAAAGGTGGTACTTAAAGATCAGAGATTTTCACTATATCAGAAAGAAAGTCTTAGGTCCAGCCTTACTCAATACGTCCTGGATAACCTACCTATATCTAATATTGAATGTTTAGGACTAGAACTTCAGCATTTTTATTAAAAAAATATCATTATAGAATATTTGCTGTGCATTTGCCTCCTAATAAGCCATTAAATCCAGAAGAACTTGGCTTCATCCTAACCAACACAATTCACGATTCCAAGTATCCTGACCGACACATGGTGCAGTGGTGTGCAAATTATTTGACTCAAATGAAGAATTGAATCAATCACAATCTTTTATTCAAAATAATTTCATTTCATTTGAATGCCCTACTTACGATTAGTGATGTTTTCTGCCCCGTGGACTTATAACGTTTCTGAGGAACACCTGAGCTGGGTCCGTTCTTTCTTTTCTTCATCTACTTTGGAATATATCCTCTAAATCCGATGATTTCAATCCAATAAAGGAATTCCAATCTCTCTAGTGAAATATTTCGCACAGCCGCCATGTTGGATTGGTGAGACGTAACAAAATTTGAAGGTCGGGGTCGTCCGGAATAGTGCTATGAACTTACCGAGTTTCATTGAAATCGCTCCAGCCGTTTAGAAGTTATTAGGGGACACACACACACCTCACACACACAAGCACACACACAAGGACAATAGGTCCTCTCCCACTCGTCTTAATATCTCTTCGTTTGTAACCCTATCTACCCATCTGATCTTCATCATTCTCCTGTAACACCACATTTCAAATGCTTCAATTCTCCTCTTTTCTGCTGCACCAATAGTCCCAAGTTTCACTTCCATAGAGCGCCACGCTCCAGACAAAGGCTTTCAAAAATGACTTCCTAATACCTAAATCTATATTCGATGTCAACAGATTCCTTTTTTGTAGAAATGCTTTCTTTGCCTGAGCCAACCTACTTTTTATATCCTCTTTGCTTCGTCCATCACTGGTTATTCTGCTTCCTAAGTAACAGAAGTCTCCTACTTCCTTCAGCTTTTCACCTGCCAATTTGATGTCCATAGAGGTTTCTGATTTATTTCGGCTGCATTCCAGTATTTTTGTTTTACATTTATTAATTTTCATCATGAATTCTTTTGTCAAGACGGAGTCCATACCATTCAAAAACTCATTCAAATCCTCAGGCTTGTCGGCTAAGATTACGATGTCATCAGCAAATCTCAGAGTTGAAATTATTTCTCCTTGAATCTTCACTCCCACTTGAAATTTTTCTCTAATTTCCTTCATTGCTTGTTCAATGTAAAGATTGAAAAGTATGGGTGATAAGTTGCAGCCTTGCCTAACACCTTTCTAAATATCAGCTTCTCTCCCATGTTCTTCAGCTCGAATGACTGCTGTCTGGTTTCTGTACAGATTGTATATCTCCCTCCTATCCCTGTATTTTATTCCAATCATTTTCAAAATGTCAAACTATTTAGTCCAATCAACGTTATCAAAAGCCTTTTCTAAGTCTACAAATGCCATGAACGTTCTCTTATCTTTCCTTATTCTACCTTCCAAAATCAGCTTAAGACTTAGTACAGCTTCCCTTGTTCCTACATTTCTCCTGAAACCAAACTGGTCTTCACCCAACGCCGTTTCTATCTGGCTTTCAATCCTCTTGTAAATTATTCTAGACAGGATCTTTGAAGCATGAGTAATCAAGCTGATTGTACGGTAATCCTCACATCTGTCAGCTCCCACTTTCTTTGGTATAGGGATTATTACATTCTTCTTGAAATCAGGGGGTACCTCACCTGTCTCATAAATCCTACACACCGAAAGCATTAGGTCCAGCCTTACTCAATACGTCCTGGATAACCTACCTATATCTAATATTGAATGTTTAGGACTGGAAATTCAGCATTTTTATAAATTTTTATTATCATTATAGAATATTTGCTGTGCATCTGCCTCCTAATAAGCCATCAAATCCAGAAGAGCTTGGCTTCATCCTAACCAACACAATTCACAATTCCAACTATCCTGACCGACGCATGGTACAGTGGTGTGCAAATTATTTGACTCAAATGAAGAATTTAATCAATCACAATATTTTATTCAAAATTATTTTATTTTATTTCTATTGCCCTACTTACGATTAGTGATGTTCTATGCCCCGTGGACTTATAACGTTTCCATCAGGAAATTTTTGACATTGGAGTTTCTGAGCTGGGCCCGTTCTTTCTTTTCTTCATCTACTTTGGAATATATCCTCTAAATCGGATGATTTCAATCCAGTAAAGGAATTCTAATCTCGCTGGTGTAAATACACAGGAAACTAGAATAGAGTGATCCAAAGCTAACGTGTGGCATTAACAAGGCTCCTCTTTCAGTGGAAACTGTAACAATTAGTTTACTGTCAGATTCATTAAACGATGTTGAATTAACATTTGAAATAATGTCAGTGCCTTGCTAAACATTCCCTCTGTATTAAGGTACTCATAGACACTACTGAAGACATTTTCATTACAAGTTATCTTATTTTCTTGAAATTCATATCACTGATTCCAAGAATATACACTTTTTCAAAGATTAATCACAAAAATAACGTGCATTTTTAGGACGCGATATCTTTGCTCTTTTTCAACTTAATTGAGTCATTGTTGTCGCAAATTGATCTGATGTATGTTCAGAATGTTGTATAGAAGAATCGTTTTTGTATCATTGATTGAGGCTTTGTTTTACAAATTACGTTATTTTGATTGAAAATATAAATTAATTGTGGGGGGCGCGACCCCTAATTTCAATTGAACAGCTTCATTCTGCTTTACAACATAGCTGCATTATTTGTCTATATTTTAGTTTTTAAATGAAACTAATATCTGCATTCTAAGTGGACATTTTAACTGCCCAAGTCAAGACAAATATTGAAAAAAATGAAGTGAGAGAAATCGTAACTTAAAGTTGAGGTACACATTTAGAGTCAAGAGTCTTACTTTTCAACTCCTAAAAACTGACTTTTCTTTGGATTTTAGGTCAATCTTCTGCATTCTCCTACCCGTGAGTATCTCCTACATTGTTTTAGTTCTGGAGTAAACTGTTTCAAAGCCAGATTAATGTGTGCTTTACCTGCTGCACCTATGCGTCAAAGTGACAGCTGGTGAAAAGCGTGCACACCGATCATTAAAGTGAATATAAATGAGCTTAACAACAATAAAACTAGTATAAAGTATACATTTCTGGAAACTAGAGAGGACATACTATCGAATAAGACAATTTAAAAAATCGAAGATGTTCTTGAAAATGACTAATGCAAGGGTCGATGAGTACCTTATGTCACAAGATGTACAAAGTGAATGTTGGGAAACTGCCATCGAGTCTAGAAAATACAATTTTTGGAGATCTTATTTGGATTCAATAACTGATTTTGTATATTGAAACTGGATGAATTACGGTAATGTCGTTTATGTTGCAGTATCACATCACGATTTAAAATAACTGCATATTAAAGAAATCATTACAAGTTGCGTGAACGTGAAAATCTGCATTGTATTGTTTCTTTATTGCATTATTTAAATTATTCCTGGTGGTTCCGTATTGATATGCTATAATAGTTATTAATAAGAACTATATTACCGCTTGGATCAATACTATAAAGAAATTTCCCCCAGGGGCTCACATCTAGTGGGACGTGGGTTGGCGACCACGGGGTCCCAGCTGAGTCCGGCATTTCTTCCACCTACTTGTGCCGGGCTCCTCTCCGTCTTCTTTCCTGTCGACCTCACTTGGTCAACTCTTGTTCTCTTCCGACCCCGACGGTATTAGGGTATCCGAGGCCTAGGGAATCTCGCCTTAATTGGCCCTTATCTCATCTTTTCTGATACCCTCCTTCTGCGAGGGGTCAGCCTTCTTTTTTAGCCTATTTTCAATTTTGAAAAAAAAAATAGGCTTATGAGATCACCTTTTGTCCGTGTGTGTGTGCGTGTGTGTGTGTGTGTCCCCTAATAACTTCTAAACGGTTGGAGCGATTTCAATGAAACTCGGTAAGTTCGTAGCACTATTTCGGAGATATTGAAAGCTGGTGAAATATTTCGCACAGCCGCCATGTTGGATCTCTTAAGCCTATTCTTTTCATTGTGGGGTTTGAAGCCATTTTTCAGTGTTGCCTTAGTAAACAAACGTTTGGTGCTTTTCAGTCGGTCAATACGAATGTACCCAAATAAGTTGGGTTATACCCCAAATCCTGAGATTAATAAATTCACTTGGACGACCAGTTTCGATCGTCAAGCGATCATCATCAGATCCATTTCACTTAGGCTATAAAATCTATGTCTGAAAATACGGGTGAAAATATTTACAATATATATACTTATTTATTTTCTGTTTCCCTTCTGGGGCTCACATCTAGTGGGACGTGGGTTGGCGACCACGGGGCCCCAGCTGAGTCCGGCATTGCTTCCACTTACTTGTGCCGGGCTCTTCTCCGTCTTCTTTCCTGTCGACCTCACTTGGTCAACTCTTTTTCTCTTTCTACCCCGACGGTATTAGGGTATCCGAGGCCTAGGGAGTCTCTTCCTTTCCCGTCATAATTGGCCCTTGTCTCATCTTTTCTGACACCCTCCTTCTGCGAGGGGTCAGCCTTCTTTTTCTTTTCCTGTTATCTCCTGCCTTGTGCTCAAGGCCCTCAAGGTGGCAGGGTGTATGTAGCCCCACCACTTTTGGTGCACCCTAGATAATGCTACACCCTCAGGGGCTCACGGCTGGTGAGTTCGGGAGTTGGCGACCCCGAGGGATTCCTGAGCTGGGTCCGTTTCCCCCTTTTGTCCCTTACATGTGGGGTGGACCCTCTCCTCTTTCACTTTCCTCTCTGCCTTTCATGGCTCTCCTTCCTTCCAAGTCCGTCAATCCGCATTCTTCGAGGGTTGAGGGCGTTTATCTTCCTCCTGTCCTTTATTTGCCTCACTCTCCTTTTGTTTTCCATTTCTTCTTCTAGTATATAAGTTAGTAGTTAGTTTTAGTTATAGTTTACATTTCATTAACATCTTCACGATCACCCAAACCATTAGGGGCCGATAACCTAGATGTTAGGCCCCTTAAAACAACAATTATCATCATCATATTTGCTGTTTTGGTCATGCAACTCGTCGGTATTTGTTAGTTGTTTTGTTGAGATGCTGGAAGTGGTGATTGAACTCCGGAATTTGCCTGTTTGGAGCGACTATGTGGTTGTTGTGAATGGTCAATGATGATTGTACAGGCTACTTATCTGGTTAGGGTGTAGTGCAATCCGTCAACGAGCAGTTCACTTGGGCACTGGTAACACGCGTCCAATTTTTTCAGGATTAGGGTATAACTCAACTTATTCGTGTGGACCGACTGAAAAGCACCAAACGTTTGCCTATTCTTTTCATAAATCAAAATAGGAGCGATGCTGGACTTTTTTTTTTGTGGTTGCTATAAAAATATGATTTGATATTCAAGATTCAAATCCTTCCTCTTGTAAAATATAATGCATTTTGAACATGTTGGATAAATACTGCAAGCTGTTTCTAGAATTGCAGTAACTGATGGAGTTCCTGTTAATATATAAGGTGCGTTCAAAAAGTAACGAGCCGGAGGCTGAAATGCGCAAACCGGTGACGACATCGGCTAATCGTGGCGTGTGTAACGAGGTGTGGTTCCGACCAGAGCGTGGAAGGTCACAGCCCGTCACTAGTGGGCACGCGTGCACGTCACGTGACGATACGAAGCGAGCAGCAGCATGCATCAATCGTCCAACGCTGCCAGTCGCATTGCAAACAGTGACATGGAGGCGTCAACTGAAGAGCAAACAGGTGTTGTTTGGTTTCTGACAGCGGAAGGAGTAGGGGGAACGGACATTCATCGCCGAATGTCACAAGTGTACGGAGAACACTGTATGTCCCTTGCAAGGGTCAAGGCGTGGCACAAGCACTTTAGGGAAGGACGGGTGTCATTAGCCGATGATGCCCGGTCTGGGGCACCCCCCTGCATTACCGATGACAACGTCCAGCTGGTTGATGCACTCATTACCCAGGACTGCCGAGAGACAGTGAACGCCATAGCCGCCGTGGTCGCTCCACGGCAATGCACGACCTCATACGGCCAACACAGTCGCGGCAATCCTGCAGAAATTCAAATGGGAGGTTCTTGGCAACCCTCCATACAGTCCAGACCTCTCTCCCTGTGTTTACGCCATGTTTGGCCCCTGGAAAGGGCTCTGCGGGGCCAACGATTCACCTCGGACGCTGACGTCCAGCTGTACGTGTGGAACTGGTTCACAATTCAGCCCAGGGAATTTTATGAGACAGCCATTCACCACCTCGCGTCACAGAGGGACAAGTGCCTCAACAGACTGGGTCAATACTTCTAACATACATGAACTGGTTTCTGTAATTATGCATCCGGCTCATTACTTGTTGAACGCACCTTATAGTTTGCATGGTTAGGAAAGATTAGTCATTTTAGGAAAATAAAACATGCAAATGGTAGGGAAATTACAACGCATCGGGTTTCAACGCTTGCATACAAGTTGAGAGATGAAGAACGTCACATTTTCAGCTATGGACTTTCAATACACCCTTATTGGGTTGCCCAAGACAATTATCAGCTCCAATAACATACATATTTTACCCAAGGTAGTCAAATGCTTTACGGAGCTCACCACACTTCAAGAACTGGAGATACAGGTAGGCCAACGTTCAAACGTTTATCCATGGACCAAATTTAGGCATATTTTCGGGTGGTCTAACTGTCAAGAAGTTTGTCCGAACGTTGACTTGAACTTTACACACACGTGTCTGATGACCTACATGTAGAGCGGGCCGCTATTGGCTCGCTCTCTGAGGGGCACTTGTCTCGTGTGATAAACGCGCTGTGTGACGTCATGAACCCCTCGTCTTGAGAGGGATGTGCGGTTTAAAGTTTCACCACAGCTCTGAGCTTCACAATCAGCTATGTGATGGAAACGTGCCGACTTACCACAACGCTTCCTTTATTTAAAGATTGCTAATTTGACAAAGCTGAACACATGAAATGACGATACATGGATTTAAACAGAAATGAAATGGATATCAAGTTCAATACAAATCCACAGCAGTCCACGGGGTACACATAATCAAAGAAATCAAATTAGAACGATCCCGAAGTTTCAAAACCTGCTGTCTGTTTCATTAGCGTCTATCAAAATGCAAATGCTAGAAACTTAATAATGTTGTTGATATTAAATTATGAAGCCTAGTTTTCTATGGAAGTGAAACTTGGACTGTTGGTGCAGCAGAAAAGAGGAGAATTAAAGCGTGTGAAATGTGGTGTTACAGGAGAATGATGAAGATCAGATAGGTAGATAGAGTAACAAACGAGGAGGTATTAAGACGCGTGGGAGAGGAGAGATGTTTCTGGCGACTGCTAATGAAGTGAAGAGATAGGTTGGTAGGTCACATACTAAGACACCCAGGAATAGGAAGCTTATTTATGGAAGGAAGGGTCGAGGACAAGAACTGTAGGGGTAGACGAAACATATTGGCTCGGATGTAGGGTGTGGTAGCTATGTAGAGATGAAACGATGAGCTCAGGACAGGGAGGCATGGAGAGTTGTATCAAACAAGTTAAAAGACTGAAGACTCAAACAACAACAGTTTTCTTTACGAAATCACCTGGCCCGTACTGCACAGTATATACCGTACACGACAGTTCCCAACTTAAGGGGAGCCGCTAAGTCCTATCTGTCCAAGTTAATTATAAACTTTTAATCTACCATTTCCTGACGAACTAAATATATGCATTTTTCCTGGGATGTTCCTCACTCACGCGTTATTTTACAAACAAATTTTGACAAGCACGATTTCTTTTTCATAGAATTTAAAAATGAAATGACGTAATTTTAACAGTATTTTTATCAACATCTCCATCAGGTAACATTAAATAATCTAGTGAGAAGCCACACGATAAGTCAACACCGTGAAACTTCACAGTGTATATAGTATTTTGATAGTGCACGCTAGCTTCATGTTTGTTTGTTGATTTACTACTATATTGAGAAAATTAGAACTTAAGGATCGGAAATATTAGGACCTGTTGATGATAATGGTACTTACAGAAGACATAACAATGAATTAGTTGAACATATAGAAGATTTGCTGAGTGTGATGAGAAAAAGGAGAATGTCTTTCTTTGGACATTTGGAACGGATGGAGCATCATCGACTTTCATATCGAATACACTCATCAATCTCTAAAAATGTTCTTATTGTAAATGGTCGATGCAAGTTGAAAAGGACCTAACAGAAGCTCGAATCAATCAAGCTCTGGTCCCAGAAAGGCGGTTAAATCAACCAGTAATCTACACCCTTTAACATCTGTGATGCCTCGCCCTCACTGCAAGTGGACGGAAGAAAGGAGAGCTGAACATTCGTCAAGAATAAAGATCTACTCGCAGACAAGAAAACAAGCATTACAGTGATCATATGAGTGAAGAACATCGTGGCCCATTGATGGCCCAAACGACTCAAAAAAACTATATTGTTTTTATTTGTAGACACGTGTATATACATTTTAAACAGTTTTCTTATTACGTAATTCATAAAATAAACCGTCGAGATAAAAACGGGATTCACCGTTGGAATAATACAACCAAGACGAACTGCTACAATACCATAGGAGCAACTTAAATTGAATTAATTAATCAATCGTGTTGACCGACTGAAAAGCTACAAATTAACCAGATAAAACAAAGTCCGCGATTTTTTCATGCTCCTGATAATTTTGAGAACCACTGGATGGATTTTGATGTGGTTTTCACGAGTCTGTAAAGGATTTCTCGAGGAAGGTTTTTGTAGAAAATTTATTTATGACCAAAGGAAGCTGAGCAGTTACGATTTCAGTGAAGAAAAATCTATCATCCGTGCGCATTTTAAGCTTACGTTGGGTAAACCGTTAAAAATATCGATATTCTATGGATGTAAGAATTGTATAGCATGAAAAGTTCTACAAATAAAAGTCTGCGACAGCATATCTCTATCTTCAATACATCACCCACTGTAGGTGTTTTCACGATTTCATTTCCTCCAACAAACTCTATTCAATTACTAGCTTCAGTGACAGTTTACGAGCTATCTAGCGAGCGAGCCTATCACCCCAGTTACAACCAGTAGCAAACTGATGAGTCGTGTCGATTTAAGACTTCAGAGAAGAGTGGATGTGTTTGCAGTTTCCCTGGAAGTGCAACTCGGCGTTTCTTCATTTCGCCTGTTAACTTTTCGTTCCGCAAAATACAGTCAAGATTGGTCGGAAGGGGGATTTGTGTTTCATGCACCTCGCCATTCTTAAATCACGTCTGACAAGAATTCGTTGCACATGATAATTAATTAATAGTTCAGTCAGTGATTTTAACTCATTATGCCGAGACGGAAAACGGATATTGGTCGTAGTTCATTGACTTCAAAAATAATACGCCTTTTAAGCTTATGCTGGGTAAACCGTTACAGATGCCAGGGAGGGTTGCTAGTAACATATAAGGAGGAATTATTTCTTAAAATTTCAAATTTATATGTTGAAAAGTTGGGGGAAAATGGGAATTTTTATATTTAGAAATCAATTTTATCAAGCAACTGGAATCAAAGATCTTTCCGTTAGCTAACGAAACGGTGACAGTTTTTGTTTTAGGGCGAGGAGCGCTCGGACTCCGCAACACCCGCTTTGCTTTCTCAATGTCCTTAATGTTCATTGTGTAATAGAGAAATAACTAAGAATTTAAAAACAAATCTTCTGAAAAATAGACATATAATAGGGCACTGAGTTGTGGGCAAATGTAAGAAAAGTAGTCTTAAAAATGAGCCATGTAAGGAAATAAATGTGCAGTTAGAAAGCCAAGGGCCTGTAGCTTAATAATGTATTGCCTCCGAGGGTCAGTGCTTTTTTTTTTCTAAAAACATTTAAGGGGCACTCTCAGTTGTAGTCGACAAAACATCACGATCTTGCAATTTTCGGCAATTTGCAAAGTCCGGTCCTTGTTTGTCTTCGAATTATTAACTTTCAGCTTTTTCGATGCCTGGGTGGATGTTAAATAGTTCGTTATTTTCTTCATCCTTGAAAACTAACCTCACGCACAAAATAGCAACCCTACCCCGCCTCCAAACATTATCCTGCGTGCTTATAGGAACGGAGTGCCGAGTTGCCGACCAAAAGAAACTGATTCGATAGATTGATATAAATCGAGGATAATTTGAAATCTCCTCCAGCTGTTGGGAACAGCGCGTTGACGCCAGCTGATCGATGGACTATCAAGTCGGAAGTTATATTTGCCGGACTAGATACAAATATACCAATATATTTTCTTAAATGTTTTTATATGTTTAAGGGGTACGAGTACCCCCGCGTTCCAAGGGGTAAAGCGGGCAACACTTGAGTGTAATATTGTAGCGGGCGTTTTGAGTTGAAAGTTGGCTGACGGCCTTGCCTCGGAGAGTGATGGTAGGAGAGCTGACTAGGCGGCCGCGGACAGGCAAGTCGACGATTCGCGGGCGCGTGTAAGAGAATGGATGCCCGTAGTGCCGCGGGTTAGGAGTTCGATACGGGTGTTTAAAATACAAGGGAGACAATATGGATGTGTAGCAGTGGTTTATTTCACAAGTGTGGGGAATGCTGGATACTAGAGAGCTTCCAGTGACACGATATGAAATAAAATGAAACGAAAGGTGATAACAAAGCAATTGGGGTGTGAAGTTGGAAGGACAACTCTAAAGGGAGTAACCTTAGAGCAACACCCACCGGATCGTGGAGACAGCGACGAGTAGCGTGGTGGCGAGGTTCCCACAAGAAAGAGATCCCCCCCTCTTCGTGGCGGGGCTATTTAACGTAATTCTCATCGTGTCGAAACCTGAGTCACGGTTGCACAGTGGGTCAAAATCGAAATCTAGGGGGACAAAATTATTTATTTTCATAATTAAAAATCAAAATTTATTACTTCTACAGCATTCCCATATAATTGCCGCTCACTATTCTGGGATATAAATGGATATAAATGTAAATCTGTCACCACTGTTCGAGCAGTTTCAATTGGAGGGTGAATGTAAGTGGCTGTGGTTTGGTTGTCTTTGTGGTTAGTGTGATGCTTTAAGATGGAACATGCAACTGAAGTTAGGATCTTTGTAACGTGTTTCAGTTATAAATGGGCATAATTGTTACGTGATTTCAGCTATATTTGCATTATATAATATTTAGCTATTATTTTTAGCCTATTTTCAATTTTGAAAAAATAGGCTTATGAGATCACTTTTGTCCGTGTGTGTGTGTGTGTTGTGTGTGTGTGTGTGTGTGTGTGTGTGTGTGTGTGTCTAATAAAATCTAAACGACTGGAGAGATTTCAATGAAACTCGGTAAGTTCATAGCACTATTCCGGGCGACCCCGACCGTGCCCTTCAAATTTTGTTACCTCTCACTAATTCAACATGGAGGCTGTGCGAAATATTTCACCAGCATTCAATATCTCCGAAACTATTACAGATATCACCCTGGAATTTTGTATGGTGACAGAGGGATCTACTAGAAGTTTACTTATGTGACATTTGAAAACCTGGTAACTATAAAACCAACATGGCGGCCAAGCGAATTTGCGACTTTTAAATAGACGTTTCTCGCGAGTTAACCAACCAAACGCAATGAAACTTGGTACAGTATATGCTTATACACATTGTAATGCACCGACATCTAACTTCGTTCAATTGTTTACATAACCTCAATATGGCGGCTGTGCGAAATATTTCACCGTCATTCTATATCTCTGAAACTATTAACGGTATCACCCTGAAATTTTGCACGGAGATAAAGGGCACTACTGGAAATTCGTCTATGAGACTTTCAAAAACCGGTTAACTACGAAACGAACATGTCGGCCAAGCGAAGTTGAAAGTTTTAAATAGACTTTTCTCGTGATTTAATTATCCAAACGCAATGAATCTTGGTACAGCAAATGTTTATATACATAGTAATGCAATGGTATGTAATTTAGTTCAATTATTTACATAACCTCAAGATGGTGGCTGTGCGATTTTTTTAATTAAGTTTTTGTTTCTTGTGTCGTAATCATGCGATCGAAATAAAAGTTTGAATAATGAACCTACGCAATAATTTTCCTTTAAAGGTACATGACACTAAGGCCTGTACATATAACAATCCAATATGGCGACCATCCGAAATATTTAGACGGTTCTCATATCTACGGATATATTACAGCAATCAAACTGAATTTTTTAATGTTCATAGGGGCTATGGACATAAGTTCATCTATAGGACTTTCAATAACCTGGTGATCACAAATCCAACATGGCGGCGGAGCGAAGTATAAATAATCACATGGTCGTTTCTCGCAATTTAACCATCCGAGTGCAGTGACACTTGGTACAGTAAATCCTTATACAAATGTTAATCCACTGGCATCTAATGTTTTTCAATTGTATCCATAACGACAAGATGGCATTTGTGCGAAATTTTAAAATCTCGTTTTTACTTCTTGTGTACTAATCATGCGATTGAAGTTTGAATACTACACGTACACAATAATCTTCATGTAACAGTACATAACTCTAAGCCCTACATATACAAAAGTTCAACATGGCGACCACCCGAAATATTTAGACGGTTCTCAATATCTACGAATCTATTACAGCAATCAAACTGAAATTTAGTATGTTGATAGTGGCAATTAACATTAGTAGGATATATAAATTGGTTTTATAGTTCTTCACGGAACTACTTGTTAAAATTATATTTTCACTCAGATTTTTAGTACGTCGCGTCACTCTGCGTCACTTTCTACTAAATGTTAAAATGTACATAAAGTCTTGTAGTTTACGCCTGTTGCATCTTTTTGCAACTTAGTTACTATACTTTTTAGAAGATGCCGCGCAACCAGTTCTCACACGTTTACAACTGTTTGAAGCACTGGGTTCGACGAGTATGTCAAAAGTGGAACTTTGTGACTTTGTTAAAAGTAAATTAGGGGTAGAAAATTGTTCTGAAGAGATAACTGAATGCTCTATCCAACTCATAGTCATAGACAATTTCCTGCATGTGCAGACGTAGCTTAAAAAGGTCTTAACTGATGTTTATTATGAAGTAAACAAATTATATACGTTGCTTTCACTCTAAATTCATGATTAAAACGTAAAAATAATGTTGTCCCCCTAGATTTCGATTTTGACCCACTGTGCATGTCTCCTAGGTAATGTTGATAGCTCGGTGTTTGTCTTGTGTCGACATGTTACCTCACATGTGTAAGTTAGTTCGCCAGGCTAGAGTAGTTGTTGCTGTTGCTTCCCTTATGTTTATGGCGTGAGAAGGGGGATAATTATGCCCTGTGGAGGTTCGGGCATAACAATATGCCGTAACATTGACATTTTGAATCTTTTAGAAGATTGTAAGCGGACACACTGGGATGCTAACAGAATAATAACACACAAGTGGTGTAGGGTATGAGGAGATAAAGTGCCACCCAGCTGGCAAACTGAACAGCTGCATCAGTAAGACCGCCTCGTAGCGTAGCGGCTAGCACTCTTGGCTGTCACCGCGGAGGCCCGAGTTCGATTTCCGGCTCAGCCAAGAAATTTAATTCTGATTTGAGTGATGTCTCAGGCAAAGAAAGCATTTCTACTCTGGTGATATTGAATATGGTAGATTTATGTGTTAGGAAGTCATTTTTGAAGGCCTTTGTATGGAGCGTGGCGCTCTATGGAAGTGAAACTTGGACTTTTTTTTATTTGATTTTGATTTTATTTTCACGGCTACACTTAAGAGCTCCTTTACAGTAGCGCCCAACATAAAATAAGATTAGGGCTTATAAAACCGGGTGAGTTAGCCGTGGTCGTTACGGCATGACTGCTGGCAGTCGCTCACATCCGGGAGGCGAGGAGGTTCGAATCCCCCCCGCCGGTAACCTTGAAGATGGTCTTTTGTGGTTTCCCATCTTCCTTCCAGGCAAATGCCGGGGTTGGTCCCTAACTATAGGCCACAGCCGCTACCTTCCAACTCCTCGCCCTTCCCTTCCAACTTTCCTCCCCAACGGTACTTGTAGCTCACCCATTGGGTGTCCGTCTCGAAGCAGCTACAAAACACTGGCGAGCCGAACATGTCCTCAGACACTCCCGGCACTAAAAGCCATACGCTAAAAAAAAGGGCTTATAAAAATAAAACATTTCACTTACATTCACAATATAAATAATCATAGTCACAATTATAGTAACAAAAAGATTGTAACAATACAATGATAATAATAATGCTAATGATAATGGAAAAATTATATACAAAAGAGTGAGAGTGCATACAGACTATCAGCCCGAAAAACAAACACCATATACTGTACAAGAAAAGCTATTAAAGTAGACAGGTTGTCAGCTATTGTCATTGTGTTATAATTGAACTTTAAAAAAAGTATTTTAACATAATACGGTAATCAAATGTTAGAGGTATACTGCTCCAAGAAGCAGGATGAAAGATGTCTTTTGAAAGCTGCAGTGCTTGCAATGTTGACGAACTTATATAAATCGAAGGCGTTGAAGAGGCGTGAGGCGGTGAAAACGAAAAATTTATTGAACATCATGGTTCGGTGTATAGGAATCTGGAGTGTTAATTTTGTGTATCTATTTTCTCGATTATGAACAGAATGCATTGGTGTAAAGGCATTGTAGAGATATAACGGGGTCTTGGTATGTAATATTGCATGTGTCAGAATGGCAACTGATAACTGCCTGCGCTCGTGGAGTTTCAGCTATTTCAGCTGCACGTAGTAAGGTGTGATATGTTCATCTCGCCTTATATCCAGAATGTACCGAACGCATGCATTCTGAACCCTTTGTAATTTGATGTTCTGTGTTTCTGGTAAATCATTGTATACAGTAGAGCCATAATCAATGATTGGAAAATTGATAGTTTGGACGAAGAGCTTACGTATGTTAGGAGGGGTGTAAAAAACTGTTCTTTTCAGGAGATGTATAGTTGATACAACCTTCCTTACCACATTAGACGTATGCCCTGCCCACGACAGTGTTCTATCAAATATCACTCCGAGATTATTGACAGTGTTGCTATATTTAATATTATTATCTAGGATCTTGATGGGTGGTAGTGAATTAAAATCTACTGAATTTAGAAGTTTTGTATATCCAATGGATATAAGTTGTATTTTAGATATGTTCCAGTTAAGATTATGATTTAGGGCCCATTCACAAAGCCTTCATTAAACAGATTTATACGATCACATGCAGTGTTAGGCGTGAGGTGAAAATAGGCTTGGAGGTCATCAGCGTATATACGAACAGAACTATTTCGGAATTCATTAGAAACATCGTTTATATATAGCGAGAAGCATAGTGGACCTAAGACAGATCCCTGAGGTACTCCACTTTCTACCGATTTCCAGTCTGAGGAGGAGCCATCCGCGAGGACCACTCTCTGTGTACGCATGGAAAGGTAGGATTTGAACCAGGAAAGAGCACTCTGAGAGAAGCCAAAAGATTTCAGCTTTGCAAGAAGTATATTGTGATTCACACAGTCAAAAGCTTTACTGAAATCGATAAGACATAGGATTGTAAGCTGACGCTTGTCCATAGCTGAGCGTATATCATCGCTGACCTTTAACAATGCAGTGGTGGTACTATGACCCTTTTTAAACCCAGATTGGTAAGGATTGAAGATATTAAATTTAGTTAGGTATTCACATACTTGTTCATGAACTATTTTATCAAGCGCTTTACTAAGGGCACAAAGGATATTTATTGGTCTAAAGTCACTACAGCTAGTGGGGTTTTTATTTTTTTGGCACTGGACGTATGTTAGCACACTTCCGAAAAGACGGGTTTACTCCACTTTGTAGAGAGAAATTAAATAGATGGATAATTGGGGGTAGAAATACTTCAAGACAGTTAGAAATAAGAGAAATCGGGATGCTATCAGGGCCTCTTGCTTTTGTACGAATTGATTTGATGGCTTTCACAATCTGGTGTGGGTAAACATACACAAAGAAAACATTTTCATGGGCAGGGGGAGGGATGGATGTGTATTTCATGGCGGTCTCTGATACTCTTAATACATCACCAATTGAGGCAACATTTGAGTAATGTTCATTTAATTGTGATGCAGAGACAGGCATCTCAACATCAGTGACTGAACTGGCACCAACTCCCAATGATTTTGCAGCACGCCATCTGGCGGAGGGGGTTTTGCAGTCACCGAAGAGGTTGTACATATATTTCACTTTTGTGTTCCTGATTGTTTGTTTGTTTTGTCTTTTTACGAAGAATTCTATACTCTTCATAGTCAATGGTAAGTTTAGATTTAATAAATGTTCTACGTGCTTTATCACGTTTCTTTAAAAGCGTTTTGATTTCTTTACTGATCCACGGAGCAGAGTTATGTTTTATATGCACTTTCTTTTGCGGTGCATGCATATCATAGAGTTTATTTACACAATCATTAAATAGAGTCACTTTCTCATCTATGTCAGTGGATTGGTAGAAATTCTGCCAAGGGAGTAATTCTGCATCCGTTTTTAAAATCATTTAAATTAAATTTGCTGAAGTCACGTACAAAGATTGATTTTGGTCGAAGTTTCGGAGTAGATAGAGAAAACACTGCATACAGAAGATCGTGGCCTGAGAATCCAGCAGCTGGTTCTTGTCCGTAATCAACAACGAGGTCATTACAGTTTGAAGAGATAATATCGAGAGAGCTGTCACAAGTAGCTGTGTGAATTGTAGTATCGAATGGTAAATATTCAACATTACAGGAACAGAGCACATCACATACCTGTTCAGTTTCAAAAGCTCCACTACCAAACCGAGCATTAACGTCCCCAACAATAAAAACATATTTATAATCAAGAATGAACCTGTACATGTCATTCAGAACAAGAAGTTTCGTGAGGAACTAAAGAGCCTACTTTTCATGCCAATGATTATTCTACAGTATATGAACCTATCTAGAATAATGACGAAATTAAGTTCCTAATATCGAAATTTCTAATTAGTTCAAAATACTGTATACCTGGCATAATGTAGCCTAATAGGGCACCACAGTTGGCAGCCCTGATAACTGAATATATTCTTAGTTCCATCTCTTAAGGTACAGAATACAAAATTTGGTTGAAGTCCAATGAATAGCATGGACGTTACATGCAGTTAAACATTGGATCTAACAGCGCGCGTAAAATAATGTTGGCAACAATGTCATCCATGTATTAGTCAGAAATAATCTGAAATAATATGATCTATTGTTGTGCCAATTTTGAATGAAATCCATTAGTTAGTATAGAAGTTACATGCATTTTAAAATTGGACCTATCAGCAGGCTTAGAATCATGTTGGCAGCACTGACGTATATTAGTTACTCCAAATTCATTTAGAATGCCAGGTACTATACGTGTGCAAAGTTTAGAGCTATTGGCTTACATACTTTCTGATATATTGATATTAGGGTAACAAAAATAGGGACAGTACATATTAACCGTTGGCAGCCCTGGTTGCTCTTAAGAATACGCATAGTCATATCTGTTATGGTACACATAGCACATACAAAATTTGGTTCAAATCCAAATGATAGTATGGAAGATGCATGTATTTAAAGTTGAACCTGTCAGCAGGCTTAGAATCATGTTGGTAGCACTGACGTACATAAGTTACTCCAAATTAATATAGAATGTCAGGTACTATACGTGTGCATAGTTTAAAGCTGTCGGCTTGCATACTTTCTGATATATTGGTATTTGGATAAAATAAATTAGGAGCATTTATTAACAGTTGGCAGCGCTGGTGGGTCGTAAGAATACGCTCAGTCATATCTGGTTATGTACACATACAACATACGAAATTTGGTTGAATTCCAATTGATAGTGTAGAAGTTATATGCATTTAAAAATTGGACCTATCAGCAGGCTTATAATCATTTTGGCAACACTGCCATGTATGGACTCCCGGAAATTAAACTGCAATATTATTATCTATACGTGTGCCAATTTTGAAATAGCTCCCATTCATACCTTCCAAGATATACATCATGGAGCTCAAATTTCAATTGCGATTTTTTAGCAGTTGGTAGCACTGACATCATTTTCAAATATGGCCGTGAGATATTCAGGTATAGATCTTTAATCCTACCGAATTTTGTTTCGATTGCTCCAGCCGTTTAGGAGTTGATAGGGGGGGGGGGACACACAGCCAGACAGACAGACAGAAGGACAGACAGACAGACACACATTTGCCCGATCTCATAAGTCTACTTTTTCCTCATTTTTGCAAAATGTGAAAAGTAGGCTAAAAATATCTAGGTAGCTAGCTTTCGGTGGACGGTACACACAAGCAAAGAGAATTTTAGTTACGGTAAGAGAAATGTCAAGTATAATGTATTCAGGCCTCTTATTATATTCACCAGGAGACTGACTTAGCACGCTATACTTTATGTTATCCCTAAGATAAACTGCAACACCACCTCCACCGACGGTTAATCTGTCATTTCTAATGACTTTATAGCCATTGAAAGAGACAACAGCATCTGGAATTGAGGGCTTGCAAAAGGACTCACTTACTGCAATTATGTCAAAAGACGAACCACCAAAGACGTGACAAAATTCAGAATGGTGAGAGGAGTCAACTAATGATTGAGCATTGATATGAGCAATTTTTAGGCAGTTTGTGTTTTTTCAGGCTGATAGCGGAAAGTATGTCTGATAGACTATGGTCAGATACAACCATAGGTACAAGTTAAAAGATCTTGTCAAGTAGTGAAAGGCATTGCCTAGTCACTCAGAAGAGAAATTAGTACAGTGACCATTATGTGTCGTCATTCATAATCTACAATAGCACAAACTACAACACAATTTAGAAGCTAAAGAAAAAGTTAAGTTATGACAGATGACACATAAATAGGTGCCGTAGAAAAGAGGAGAATAGAAGCGTTTGAAATGTGGTGTTACAGGAGAATGAGATGAGCAGATACAGTAACAAATGAATAGGTAATAATACGAGTGGGGGAGGAAAGATATTTGTGGCGACTGCTAATGAAGAGAAGAGATAGGTTGGTAGGACACACACTAAGACACCCAGGAGTAGAAACTTAGTTATGCAAGGAAGGGTCGAGGCCAAGAAATGTAGGGGTAGACCAAGGTTAGAATATGTTAAACAGATTGCCTCGGATGTATGGTGTGGTACCTATGTAGAGATGAAACAATTAGCTCAGGACAGGGAGACATGGAGGGATGCATCAAACCAGTCAAAAGACTGAAGACTCACACAACTGAGGGCTGGAACAAGGTACACTCTGCCTCATGAGGCAAAACTGAGAATTGATGGGTTCGATTCCCTCCTCAGCCATCCTGGAAGTAGTTTCCCACTTCTACTCCAGGCGAATGCTGGGATGGTTCATAACTTAAGGCCACGGTCGCTTCCTTCCCAATCCTCACCAATACAGCCGTCACAATAGCACATGTTATCATACCTATCCCCCACCACACACACCCAAATACACGGGGCTACATGACCATGATGTCGCAAACGACCCCTAGAGGAATCAAAAACAACAAAACATCATCAGTAAGTGTTAAGTTAGGCTAACGCTAAATATTTACACGAGTGAAAAAAAAAAGATTTCAAATGAGAAAATATCAACTTAAATAATTCAATCATTTGTCAGTTTATTCAAAATTCCCCCCAGGGGCTCACATCTAGTGGGACGTGGGTTGGCGACCACGGGACCCCAGCTGAGTCCGGCATTGTTTCACTTACTTGTGCCGGCTCCTCTCCGTCTTATTTCCTGTCGACCTCACTTGGTCAACTCATGTTCTCTTCCATCCCGATGGTATTAGGATATCCGAGGCCTAGGGAATCTCTTCATTT
Organism: Meconema thalassinum; assembly: GCA_946902985.2. Taxonomy (NCBI): domain Eukaryota; kingdom Metazoa; phylum Arthropoda; class Insecta; order Orthoptera; family Tettigoniidae; genus Meconema; species Meconema thalassinum. The sequence continues at coordinate 553,129,155 of OX336392.1, forward strand.
CGCCTTAATTGGCCCTTGTCTCGTCTTTTCTGATACCCTCCTTCTGCGAGGGGTCAGCCTTCTTTTTCTTTTCCTGTTATCTCCTGCCATCTGCTCAAGGCCCTCAAGGAGGCAGGGTGTATGTAGCCCCACCACTTCTGGTGCACCCTGAATATTGCTACACCCTCAGGGGCTCACGGCTGGTGAGTCCGGGAGTTGGCGATCCCGGGATTCCTGAGCTGGGTCCGGTTTCCCCCCTTTTGTCCCTTACCTGTGGGGTGGACCATCTCCTCTTTCACTTTCCTATCTGCCTTTCATGGCTCTCCAACCTTCCAAGTCCCTCAATCCGCATTCTTCGAGGGTTGAGGGATTTTTTTTCCTTCTGTCCTTTATTTGCCTTATTCTCCTTTTGTTTTCCATTTCTTCTTCTAGTCTCTAAGTTAGTAGTTAGTTTTAGTTATAGTTTACATTTCATTTTCATCTTCACGATCACCCAAATCATTAGGGGCCGATAACCTAGATGTTAGGCCCCTTGTTGTTGTTGTTGTTGTTTGAGTCTTCAGTCTTTTGACTGGTTTGATGCAGCGCTCCACGCCGCCCTGTCCTGAGCTAATCGTTTCATTTCTACATAGCTACCACACCCTACATCCGAGGCAATCTGTTTAACATATTCTAACCTTGGTCTACCCCTACAGTTCTTATCCTCGACCCTTCCTTCCATAACTAAGTTTGCTATTCCTGGGTGTCTTAGTGTGTGTCCTACCAACCTATCTCTTCTCTTCATTAGCAGTCGCCAGAAACATCTCTCCTCTCCCACTCGCCTTAATACCTCTTCGTTTGTAACCCTATCTACCCATCTGATCTTCATCATTCTCCTGTAACACCACATTTCAAATGCTTCAATTCTCCTCTTTTCTGCTGCACCAATAGTCCATGTTTCACTTCCATAGAGCGCCACACTCCAGACAATGGCTTTCAAAAATGACTTCCTAATACCTAAATCTATATTCGATGTCAACAGATTCCTTTTTTGTAGAAAGGCTTTCCTTGCCTTAGCCAACCTACTTTTTATATCCTCATTGCTTCGTCCATCACTGGTTATTCTGCTTCCTAAGTAACAGAAGTCTCCTACTTCCTTCAGCTTTTCACCGGCCAATTTGATCTCCATAGAGGTTTCTGATTTATTTCGGCTGCATTCCAGTATTTTTGTTTTACATTTATTAATTTTCATCATGAATTCCTTCCGTACGACGGAATCCATACCACTCAAAAACTCATTCAAATCCTCAGGCTTGTCGGCCAAGATGACGATGTCATCAGCAAATCTCAGAGTAGAAATTATTTCTCCTTGAATCTTCACTCCCACTTTAAATATTTCTCCAATTTCCTTCATTGCTTGTTCAATGTAAAGATTGAAAAGTATGGGTGATAAGTTGCAGCCTTGCCTTACACCTTTCTGAATACCAGCTTCTCTCTCATGTCCTTCAACTCGAATGACTGCTGTCTGGTTTCTGTATAGATTGTATATCACCCTCCTATCCCTGTACTTTATTCCAATAGATTTCAAAATGTCAAACAATTTAGTCCAATCAACGTTATCAAAAGCCTTTTCTAAGTCTACAAATGCCATGAACGTTCTCTTATCTTTCCTTATTCTACCTTCCAAAATCAGCCTAAGACTTAGTACAGCTTCCCTTGTTCCTGCATTTCTCCTGAAACCAAACTGGTCTTCACCCAACTCCGTTTCTATCTGGCTTTCAATCCTCTTGTAAATTATTCTAGACAGGATCTTTGAAGCATGAGTAAACAATCTGATTGTACGGTAATCTTCACATCTGTCAGCTCCCACTTTCTTTGGTATAGGGATGATAACACTCTTCTTGAAATCAGGAGGTACCTCACCTGTCTCATAAATCCTACACACCAAGTGAAATAACCTGATCAGACCTTCATCTCCTATGCAGCGTTGCAACTCAATCGGTATATCATCTATGCCTGGTGCTTTGTTCCTGCCTAAGTCCTCTAATGCTCTGTCAAATTCTGATCTCAATATTAAATCTCCTTTTGCATCCTCATCAATTTCCTCCTCCCTTTCCATTACATGATTCTCGATCTCCTTTCCCTTATACAAGCACTCTATGTAAGCTTTCCATCTCTCAACCTTTTCTTCCCTATCTGTTAGAGGCTTTCCATTTGTGTCCCTAATATTACAGCACTTAGTCTTCTTTTCCCCAAAAGTATTCTTAATCCTTCGATAAGCTGTGTCTACTCTTCCTAATTTCAGACAATTTTCTATACCTGCACATTGCTCTTTCAACCATTCTTCTTTCGCTTCCTTGCACTTCTTGTTAACCTCATTTCTTAGACGTCTGTATTCTGCTTTCCCGTTTTCATCTCTTAGATTCTTGTGTTTCCGCCTTTCATCCATCAATTCTAGTATATCCTGAGTGATCCACGGTTTTCTACCTATTCTTTCTTTCCTACCAATGTTTTCTTCTGCGGATTTTGTTATTTCATTCTTCAAAAGTGCCCATTCGTCTGCAATTGAAGTTTGTTTAGGGGTTTTGATTAGTCCTTCCTTTATACTCTTCTTGAATCTTTCGTTTACATCCTTTACTTTCAGTTTATTGCCCACCTTTTGGTCTTTTGACTTTTCTTCAGTTTCTTCAACTACAATTATCATCATCATGATTACTCAAAATTAAAAACTTGAACAGCTTATTATATATATTATTCGACACTGGAGAGGGGGGGGGGGCGGGGACGCATTGATCCCCTCAATCATCCTCTTAGTTACGCCACTAGTTCTCGGACAGCACAATGTCGGAGGAGTATCTTCATAAATTTTATTTCAGTAGTGTAGATCCCTCCTGCGGCGCTCACAAGCGACCGATCGTGACAAATGAGCATTCAAATTAAAGAGAATAGACATTAGCAGTGACGAATTGGACTCTAATTTAATAAATATCAATAATTTCTTTAAAAAATGACTTTTGAAAAGATGTACGGTGTGATTTGCAGATAGGCCTGCTGTTTAAATACGCTCCATAATTTCGCATTTTGGCCGCTGTGACGCCTGTTTCGTGACATTTTAACATTCACAGGTCTTTCCTTTATCATTTGCATGGATTTCAGAAACAGTAAATCAAAGGAGTGAGTACTCAAATCGTATAATTTCATAATTATCCAATAACTGGTCAGTGTTATGATGATCCAATTTTCAGTGATTGCCTTCTTAAGTTAGGGAACGTAGAACTTGGAATTCTAACTGAAATGTAAATAGTGTTCTATAATCATTTGGTTGAAATAAAAATATAACGACCTTTCTCCTTAAGTCTCTCATTATAAACCTATTGGGGAAAGTGTGGCTCCTCGCACGGGTCCACTAGTATACTGAAATGTATATTAAAGGCTATTAACCTGTAATATTCTCGAGTGTAATCCAGTCTCTGGTCGCACAATGGACACGCCTCGCGTTGTTCTCGTGTCTGAGCGAACAATACACGGTCAGTAACGGTGGACATAAAGCCTTTCTGAATTGTTCCGTTAGCGCCAGCCTCATAAACACGTCTGGTGATAACAGCGCTGCGGGCATCAGTGGCTCACTGGGGAACTATATTCTCTGGCTGCGGTATTGCTACTCTATGTTATACCCGCCTGGCCCAGTCCCTGCATCGTGATAGACATATACTCGGAACCGAACCCAAGACTAGCGGGTGCATGTCAAAAATGTTCCTGTTTTTGATTTATTTAGGGTTTTTGTGACATCTTGATCATGTACTTGGGTGACTGTAGAATTTGTCTGATAACCTGTGTCATTGTGATGCGTGGTGGCGTATGTATTATCATTTTAAATGATCTTGTCGACTTCGTCGTTACGCTGAGGTCTGGCGTTACGTCACGGTGACGGGACGAAATGTACCGAGAATGCACTGAGGTGTGTGATGTAATAGTTCGATGTAGCAGCCGAGTACCAAGAAGGCAGTGCGAGAACAGAGTTTCAAGAAGGCAGTGCGAGAACAATCAAGTAGGCAGTGAAGAAACAAAATAGAATCTTGGAACTCTGTTCTCGCACTGCCTTCTTGGTACTCGGCTGCTAGCATTTAAAATGATATAAAGTCCAGTCTTTTTTTTAGCGTATGGCTTTTAGTGCCGGGAGTGTCCGAGGACATGTTCGGCTCGCCAGTTTTGTAGCTGCTTCGAGACGGACACCCAATGGGTGAGCTACAAGTACCGTTGGGGAGGAAAGTTGGAATGTAAGGACGAGCAGTTGGAAGGTAGCGGCTGTGGCCTATAGTTAGGGACCAACCCCGGCAGTTGCCTGGAAGGGAGATGGGAAACCACAGAAGACCATCTTCAAGGTTGCCGGCGGGGGGATTCGAACCTCCTTGCCTCCCGGATGTGAGCGACTGCCAGCAGTCACGCCGTAACGACCACGACTAACTCACCCGGTATAAAGTCCAGTCTCTTTGTAATTTAGGAAGAATTTGGCCAGGAAACGGACGTGGCCGTAAGTTGGGTACCATCTCAGCATTTTCTTGGATTAGATGATGGAAACCACGATATAATATTTCCAAGATGCCTGAGGTAGGATTCAAATCCACCTCTTCTCAGGTTTTCCTCACGGGGCTGAGTGACCCTGTCCGAACCCTCAGACAAGGATTACATTTCTTGGCAGAACCGGGAATCGAACCCAAGAATGCTAGCCACGAGGCGAACAGATGTTAGTAGATTGACTATTTGAAATGTGCAAATGGTACATTTTGTAGGCAAGCTGTTTGTCTGTTTTTTTTTTCCTGTTGGGAAGTTTTACTAAGCCAATCCCCTATCTCCTAAACACAAACCCACATTCCGAAATAATAATGAAAATAAAAACACACAATTAATTCGTTTTTTTAATCGTATGGCCTCGGGTGCCGTTGCAAGCTTTGTAATTTGACAGCCAGAGGGTAGCTTGCATGTCGAATTTTCGTTGTTCCTTGAATCACTATGAAAGTCAAGGAGGTTAGATATCTAAGCTCCTTGAACACCATAGCGCTTTCTAGTAGAGAAATGAGGAACTTTGTGTTGGCGGAAACTCCCGAGATTAATTTTGCCATTATGAACACGGCCTACTGAATTCAAATGGGTTCTTTGACATGCCAACATCGTATGGCATGCGTGTCGTATTTTTGGCGCCTTAAAAAAAATCTTGCCACGGCCAGGAGCGAACCTGCAATCTTGGGGTTAGTAGACCGACACGCTATCTACTCGCCCACTGTGGCAAGCTAATTAATTCTTAATAATATTAAACTAATCATATTGAAAGTTTGCTTATTGACGTAGTACTTCTATAGAAACCACCGCATTCATTGACACATATTGTAATCCAACTTCACCATAGGTAAGTTAGCCGTGGTCGTTACGGCGTGGCTTCTCATCCGGGAGGCGAGGAGGTTCGAATCTTCCCGCCTCCAACCTTGAATATGGTATTCTGTGGTTTCCCATCTTCCTTCCAGGCAAATGCCCGGGTTGGTCCCTAACTATAGGCCACAGCCGCTACCTTCCAACTCCTCGTCCTTACATTCACACTTTCCTCCCCAGACAACACTCCACAAGCGACGGTACTTGTAGCTCACCCCATGGGTGTCCGCTTAGAAGAAGCTACAAACTCTCGCGAGCCGAACATGTCCTCGGACACTCCCGGCACTAAAAGCCATACGCTAAAAAACAAACCACAAAAACAAAAAAAACAAAAATATAGGTATCAATGCGGAGTTTTCATCCATACCATATACAAAATGTCCATTGAAGCAAGGAATAAATACAATACATTTCCCCTCAGCAAGGCGTCTTATTTAAGCCGCCCTCTCACCGCTTTTTCCGTGGCTCAGATCCCGGTCACTCCATGCGAGATTTGTGCTGGACAAAGCGAAGGCAGACAGGTTTTTCTCCGAGTACTCCGGTTTTTCCTGTCAAATTTTCATTCCAGCAACACTCTCCACTATCATTTCATTTCATCTGTCATTTATTTAATCCTTGCCTCAGAGGAGTGCTATAGGCTTCGGCAGCCGGCACAGTTCATGTCCTCGCCGCTAGATGAGGGCTTCATTCATTCCATTCCCTGATCCGGTCGGTCGACTTGAAGCAGGCAGTGGATTTTCATTTTCAAAGAGTCTTATTTCATCTTATGAAAAACCATACATTTTTAAATCTATTTATAACAACAATTGTCATCATCATCATGTATTACATTTAATAAACTAATTCTTACCATCACCAGATATATTTAGATACATGTATTTTTCAGAAAATTATTTTATGTTCGACCCTGACTATTATATGTCAGAAAACTGTATTATAATGATGGCCATTATAACACTATTTCTCATTATTAAACAGTTGCCCCACCAATCACAGCTCAAGAAACAGTTGTTTGACCAATTAGATAAGGTTAGCAACGCACCCGCGCTGAGTTCCAATGCCTTATAATTTAAATTTCACTGCGTTGTCTAGTGTCATAGTGGGTTGATCGAGGAGGCCATAGTCAAATACATGGCATTCTCTGCGTCCCATGCGCTCTGTTCAGTACATAAAACTGGCGAAATCTCGACAGATATTTATGAATATTTATCTTCGAACATAAAATTGTTATAATAATTATCGTCAAACATAAACAGTCGTATAGAACTCGCCTATAATGGTAATTAAGACACTCGTATGAAAATTTTAAAACTCTCATACGCTCGTTTTATAAACATACTCGTGTCTTAATTATTGCCATTATAGTCTCGTTGCATAATGTACTATTATAGTATAATCCTTTTAAAGCACACATTGTTACAGGTCTGTTTTTTGAATACTTTTTCTGAAAAAATTGTTATCAAGGAAAGGGAAAACCAAAGGTCAATATTTATCAACTTTGCTCGTAATGCCATTAGTTTTGATTTATTTCAGTAGACGATTGCTATTCTCACTATTTATTGACTCACAAGGGAAGTATCAGGTAAAACAAGTCGAAACCTATCTTAATTAATACTTACGGTATTTTACTCCTGAACACAATGAATTGCCAATGACAATCAAATGAAGACTGGAAGCTTCGGTGCCATTTTGAACCGTGGAAGCTGACACCAGCTCGCCACTGCTCGCGCGATGACCTCATTCCGAGAGTGCTGTTATTTTTTCAATAATTAATACTCGCTCCCTCTGTTAATTGATTGATGGAACAAACATATCTGCTCCGACCACTGGGCAGCGAGCTGGGCGCACACTCTGAGGAAAACACAGTGAACTTTATGAGGTGCTTTAAAGTAGAGACATGTTTGGCGACCACTGGGCAGCGAGCTGGATGCACACTCTGAGGAAAACGAGAAAACATGAGCTTATTCTAGTAGAGAAGGTTATGGATTTGTTTGTGTACTTCATCTCCAAGGGGCTCACAACTAATTGTGAGGAAACTTGTAGGACTGTTAGTTATTGTTGTTTTAAGGGGCGGAACTACGAGGTCATCTGCCCCGACCATGAGCCACGGGACCTCCTTTTTACCGCGGAATCCTAACCACAGGACATGGAATTTGACTTCCAAAATCTCACATGTGTTGACCACGAATCGAACCCGGTCCACCTTGGTGAGAGGCAAACAGCTTGGCCACTGCTCCACCATGTCCCAAACAAGTACTTGGGTATGGGTTGGAAACCACTGGGCAGCGAGCTGGGCGCATACTCTCACGAAAACACAATGCACTTTATGAGGTGATTCAAGTAAAGCAGGTTATGGGTTGAATGTCTATTTTATCTCCCAGTGCTTCACAACTAGTGAGACGTGGCTTAGTATGCCTCATTATAGGGTTGTCTTGGGTTTCACTCACGTAATCTACTGCAGTGTTTTCCCCGAGATCTGAACAGCCTGCGGGCTTAAATCCCAACAGGTAAACAATTATAACTGCATACTATGAGGGGCTGATAACCTCAGCATCTTGCCCATATCACATCGGCCTCTAACGTGTAAGTCTGGATAACCAGTTTCTATCGTCAAGTGATCATTATCAGATCCATTACACTTAGGCTATAAAATCTATGTCTGAAAATATGGGTAAATAGTAGGCCTATAATCTCTACTTACTGTAGTATAAAACAAAGTCCCCGATTCTTGGATGTCACGGGCAATCTTGAGAACCACTGAATGGATTTTGATGCGATTTTCACCATTCTGTAAAGGATATCTCGAGGAAGGTTTCTGTAGAAAATAATTTATTTATGACCAAAGGAAGTCAAGCACTAACGATTTCAGTGAAAAGGTCGAAAAAAAAGTGGCGTTCAAGCGCTTTGTAAGCTTACGCTCGGCAAACCGTTTATAATATCTGTATACTATGAGTGTACGAATTGTTCAGCATGAAAAGTTCTACAAAAAAGCCAGGGAGAGCATATCTCTATCTTCAATACATCGCCTACTATACATGTTTTTACGTTTTCATTTCTTCCAACAATCTCCATTCAGTTACTGAGGCGACAGTTAACGAGCTAGCTAGGGGCGAGTATATCACCCCAGTTACAGCTTAGCTAGCGGACGAGCTTATTGCCCCAGATACAGCCAGCAACAAACTGTCGAGTAATGTTCAGTTAAGACTTTAGAGAAGAGTGGGTGTGTTTGGAGTTTCCCTGGAAGTGCAACTCGGCTTTTCTTCATTTCACCTGCGAACTTTTCGTTCCGCAAAATTCACAGTCAAGTTAAGATTGGACGGAAGGGGGATTTGTGTTTCATGCACCTCGCCATTCTTAAATTACGTCTGACAAGAATTCGTTGCACATGCATCTCCAAGATAATATAATTAATAGTCCAGTCAGTGATTTTAACCCATCATGCTGAGACGTAAAACGGATATTGGTCGTTGTACTTTGACATTGAAAAAAAAAAGCGCTTATCACGTAATGCATTCATAACTGTTCCCGGGCGAAGCCGGGTTGGGTTGCTAGTTTAAGATAATGCAACTCGTCAATATATGTTACTTGTGGTCTATGTGATGTTTTGTTAAGATACTGGAAGTGTTGATTGACCTCCGGAATTTGCTTGTTTGGAGTGAATATGTGGTTGTTGTAAATGGTCAATTGAGATTGTATTGTACAGGCTACTTATCTGGTTGAGTCTTGCGCGGTCCTGTTGAGAGCAGTTAACTTGGTCACTGTTTGCACTCCCAGTTTCGATCGTCAAGCAATCATGATGATGATAATAATTGTTGTTTTAAGGGGCCTAACATCTAGGTTATCGGCCCCTGATGGTTTGGGTGATCGTGAATGAAAATGAAAAGCGAACATAAAACTAAAACTAACTACTAACCCACATACTAGAAGAAGAAATGGAAAACGAAAGGAGAATAAGGCAAATAAAAGGACAGAAGGAAAAGAAATGCCCTCAACCCTCGGAGAAGGCGGATTGAGGGACTTGGAAGGAAGGAGAGCCATGAAAGGCATACAGGAAAGTGAAAGAGGAGAGGGTCCGCTCCAAAGGTAAGGGACAAAAGGGGAAAACGGACCCAGCTCAGGAATCCCTCGGGGTCGCCAACTCCCGAACTCACCAGCCGTGAGCCCCTGAGGGTGTAGCAATATCCAGGGTCCACCAGAAGTGGTGGGGCTACATACACCCTGCCTCCTTAAGGGCCTAGACCACAAGGCAGGAGGTAAAAGGAAGAGAAAAAGAAGGCTGACCCCTCGCAGAAGGAGGGTATCAGAAAAGATGAGACAAGGGCCAATTAAGGCGGGAAAGGAAGAGACTCCCTAGGCCTCGGATACCCTAATACCGTCGGGGTCAGAAGAGAACAAGAGTTGACCAAGTGAGGTCGACAGGAAAGAAGACAGAGAGGAGCCCGGCACAAGTAAGTGGAAGTAATGCCGGACTCAGCTGGGGCCCCGTGGTCGCCAACCCACGCCCACTAGATGTGAGCCCCTGGGGGGCGTCAAGCAATCATCATCAGATCCATTACACTTAGGGAATAAGCCACCTCATTTGGGTACAGACGTGTTGACCGACTGAAAAGCATCGCACTTTTAGCTTGCCACGGTGGGTGAGTGGTTAGCGTGTCGGTCTACTAACCCCAAGATTGCAGGTTCGCTCCTGGCCGTGGCAAGTGAATTTTTTTTGAAAGGGGGCAAAAATTACGACACCATTTCATACGATGTTGGCATGTCAAAGAACCCATTTGAATTCAGTAGGCCGAGTTCATAATGGGAAAGTTAATCTCGAGAGTTTCCGCCAAAACAAAGTTCCTCATTTCTCTACTAGAAAGCGCTATAGTGTTCAAGGAGCTTAGATATCTAACATCTAACCTCCTTGAACGAAATTCGACATGCAAGCTACCCTCTGGGTGTAAGATAACAAAGCTTGCACCCGGCACCCGAGGCTATACGATATTATTATTATTATTATTATTATTATTATTATTATTATTATTATTATCAAACTTTTGTTTACTAAGTCAGCACTGAAAAAAGGATTCAAACACCATAGCGTGTATGACTCTTCACAAACCGGCAGGACCAGAGAAATGAAATCACTCAGTTGCTAGGAGTCATGTTCTTGATTATATCACATAATCGCCATTCCGGGCGATAAAGGAAGCCAAATACTGCAGCGGGTCATCACATTACCGAGTGGAATGACGTAGCAGGTGGATGTGGAACAGTTTAATGTTGGTGGCCAGAGCTCATTCAATTGCACGCGCGCTGTTCAGGATCACGTGACTGGAATAGCACAGTCAGCTCCATGTGCGGTGCGTGCTTCATTTGGTTTGGGTGTCTCTAGTAGGGGGACATGGGAAGCACGTCTCCCCAATACATTCAAAACTAATTTAAGTTGATATTGCTGATTAATTTAGCGACTTTGCGATATCCTGGTCTGAAAGCTTGCGTCATTGTGATTGGTTGCAGTAGTGTGTGTATTTCTCAATTAATGTCAGTTGAACTCATTCAGCCAGCAGAGTGGAGCTGCAGCAGATACGGAGAATGGGGATTCGAGTTCTGGCATTGACATTAGTCATCCTCCGTGTGTTTTATCTCTGAAGTTATCCACAATCCCCCCAGGCAAGTTATTTATTAAATTAGAGTGCCACATTCCCTCCAGGGACGTAGGCGACCTGAGTTAGAACCCATGACGTAGTCATGGGATCACTAACCAGGCGTCCCGAGCCGGAGTTTGCGTGTGGTAGGGTGGCCAGTTCCTTTCCACTCCTCATCCTTCCATAGCAACCGGCAGGTTTCCATTTTGCATCACGAAGCTGGGAGACCCCGTACTAGATCATACCATGAATTTTAAATTCTTGGCAGAGCCGGGGATCGAACCCGGTACCTCAGAGGTGACAGCCAACAATGCTAGCCATTGCACCACGAGGTGGTCCCCAGGCAAATGCCGGGATGGAATCTCATTTCGAGTTCATATTCCTCACACTTCTGAGGACACCATACAAACATAATCAGATAATTTAAACACTCGCCCAAGCACGCGTAGCTGATGACCACTTAACTGAACCAACAACAAAGTAGTTTCAAGTCTCATTAAACAGCCGTTCGAATCCCTCCTCGTGTCCCCGGCCTCACGGGAAACCTAATGTACGGAGGGTGACATGCCGGCTACCTAAGTCTATAGCGTGGATACCATCAGTGCAGTGTTCAATCTGCGAGCATTAAGTACAATGCAAGTAGCCAAAGACCGAGAGATGGGGAGGCGACAGAGATGTTAATATCCTGTAGTAGAAAGGGTTGCATTGGCAGGGTAACGTGAAGAAGACCACCGGCTCGCTGGACTGAGGAATTCATCCAGGCGTAGATATTCCAGTTTCCTTCAAGAGATATACAGTTTTCTTCACTTCAATAAATGAAGGGTCCACGGGAAGAAAAGAGATTGTGAAATAATGTAGAATTTTCAGGAAACGATTATTAAAGTTTCATTTCACATATGTATAAGGTGCGTTCAAAAAGTAACGAGTCGGAGGCTGTAATGCGCAAACCAGTGACGACATCGGCTAATCGTGGCGTGTGTAACGAGGTGTGGTTCCGACCAAAGCGTAGAAGGTCACAGCCCGTCGCTAGAGGGCACGCGTGCACGTCACGTGACGATAAAAAGCGAACAGCAGCATGCATCAATCGTCCAACCAAGACCAAGACAGTGGGCCATTCGGCATGCTTCCTGGTGAGGTTGAAGACTGTGGGGCACCCATTGGGCACACACTTTCCGCAAGTGCAGTCGTTCCTTCATGATGGTGTGCACACTTCCGACGCTCAATCCGACCACGGCGGCTATGGCGTTCACTGTCACTCGGCGGTCCTGGGTAATGAGTGCATCAATCAGATGGACGTTGTCATCGGTTATGCAGGGGGGGGGGGGTGTGCCCCAGACTGGGCATCATCGGCTCACGACACTCGTCCTTCCCTGAAGCGCTTGTGCCACGCCTTGACCCTTGCAAGGGACATGCAGTGTTCGCCGTACACTTGTGACATTCGGCGATGAATGCCCGTTCCCTCTACTCCTTCCGCTGTCAGAAACCGAACAACACCTCTTTGCTCTTCGTTTGACGCCTCCATATCACTGTTTGCAATGCGACTGGCAGCGTTGGACGATTGGTGCATGCTGCTGCTCGCTTTGTATCGTCACGTGACGTGCACGCGTGCCCTCTAGCGATGGGCTGTGACCTTCCATGCTCTGGATGGAACCTCACCTCGTTACACACGCCACGATTAGTCGATGACGTCACCGGTTTGCGCATTCCAGCCTCCGGCTAGTTACTTTTTGAACGCACCTTATACTTAAATGTACGTGTCAAATTGAAACATGATTTTCTCACGACCCTCATTGTTCTTAGCCAGACACAATTATGCCTTCAATACGTCACAACGAGGCCCACCAGATCGCGCAGATATCTCGACCGTCGACCCTTCAAATACTACCGTGCATAAGACTCGTGAAAGCTATTTTCTAAATTACCCTTATGGCTGGATTGTTCACTAGATGTCGTGTTCGCCACCCAAGCCCATTAATCGTCAGGAATGGTTCATGAAATCTCTGCTCAATAGCGCTATTGATAGACCGGCGCACAGTAAGCTAGGCAATAGGGACTAACGACAGGCTATTGACGGTGAATGATGTCCAGGCCGCTCGCTCGACATAGCGGACTCGGGGATGTACAGCAGTAACATTATACCGTAATAGAACATAAACCCGATGTTATACACAGGGTGTCACCGAAATGTTTTTAACGAATGGCAGAATTGGTAGGCTACACTTGAAGGGCATGAAGACGGTGTTTTGTGCCAAGACCCCCCCCCCCAGGGGCTCACATCTAATGGGACGTGGGTTAGCGACCGAAGGACCACAGCTGAGTCCGGCATTGCTTCCACTTACTTGTGCCTGGCTCTTCCCTGTCGACCTCTCTTGGTCAACCCTTGTTCTCTTCCGACCCCGACGGTATTAGGGTATTCGAGGCCTAGGAAGTCTTTCACTTTCTCGCCTTAATTGCCCTTGTCTCTTCTTTCCTGATCCCTCAGTCTTCGAGGGTCAGACCTCTTGTTTTCTTTTCATTCTACTCCCTTTTCTCTTTAAGATTCCCGCGCTGCCTTTGTGAATTGGCTCTCCGTGTATCAAAATTACCTTTAGCGAATGTTTTTAATCTACACTACAATTTTTATGTATTTGCAATCTGAGTTGCATTTTGTAAGAATTTTCGATCTAAATTGCATTTTGCTAGTAGGTCTACTTTCAACCACAATTGCATTTTGTTAGGATTGACAATCTAAATTACTTTTTAGTAAGTCTTTGAATGCAGGTGGAGGCACTTTTGTGAGTATTTTGAATTTCAATTGCATTTTGTATGTATTTTCAACCTAAACCGCATTTTGGAAGTATTTTTAATTTTTATTTTTTGTGAACATTGACTCAACGACTTGTTCGTTTTTGAATGATAATTTTTTGTTTTTCCGTAATTTTTGTTTAGTTTAAAAAAAAAATTTTTGTTTTTGTTTTATTAATTATTGATCTTTTTAAATTTAGGTGTCCACCTCAAAATTTTAAATTCAATTCCAAATTTGTATTCTTTAATCTGTGTTAAAAGGGGCAGATGACCTCGTAGTTCCGCCCCTTAAAACAACAATAACTAACTAACTAAATTGCATTTTGTAAGTATTTTCAATTTCAATTGCATTTTGTAAGTATTTTGAATTTCTATTTTAAGTATTCGAATCAACATTGCATTTTGTAAGTATTTTGAACCTAAACTACATTTTGTGCTTATTTTTCAATCTATTCCTTTTGTATTTCCACTCTACATATCGTGAGTCGTTTCATTCTGAGTTTCATTTTCTAATTATTTTCAGTCTAACTTTATATTCGTTATGGTTTCCATGTCATTGTCATTTTCGCTACTATCCAGACCATTATGGTCTGATAACCTAGATGTTAGGCCCCTTAAAACAACAATTATCATCATCATAATTATGCCAATGCATGGAGATGTCTCATTGCCAAGAAAATACGCCAGAGGACGTCAGATCCATTCCCTTAGAACATGTTGCAGAATTACAGAGGAGTGTTATACACACATCAAAAAAAGTTTTGCATCACCTCGGTTCCCAGATCTCCGGCATATAGACGTTGACTGTGTATATTGTATCCAAGATACAGTCCCTTTGACTGTTCATAGATGTCACTAAAACTGCTCAAAGATGTAAACAACCATGCATGAGCAGGGCCTATTAGACGGAGGGGGTACGACAGCCGATCAGTTCCAGTCATTCCACCAGGACGAAGGTACGCTGCTCATGTTGTCTGTAGTTCTACCATGCCTAGAAGGTCAATACCGCAGTTCGATCGCGTCCGCATTGTTACTTTGTGTCAAGAAGGGCTCTCAACAAGGGAAGTTTCCAGGCGTCTCAGAGTGAACCAAAGCGATGTTGTTCGGACATGGAGGAGGTACAGAGATACAGGAACAGTCGATGACAGGCCTCGCTCAGGCCGCCCAAGGGCTACTACTGTAGTGGATGACCGCTACTTACGGATTGCCGCTCGGAGGAACCCTGACAGCAATGCCACCATGTTGAATAATGCGTTTCGTTCAGCCACAGGACGTCGTGTTTCAACTCAAACTGTGCGCAATAGGCTGCATGATGCGCAACTTCACTCCCGACGTCCATGGCGAGGTCCAGCTTTGCAACCCCGACACCATGCAGCGCGGTACAGATGGGCCCAACAACATGCTGAATGGACCCCACGGAATTGGCATCACGTTCTCTTCACCGATGAGTGTCGCATATGCCTTCAACCAGACAATCGTCGGAGACGTGTTTGGAGGCACCCTGGTCAGGCTGAACGTCTTAGACACACTGTCCAGCGAGTGCAGCAAGGTGGTGGTTCCCTGATGTTTTGGGGTGGCATTATGTGGGGCCGACGTACGCCACTGGTGGTCATGGAAGGCTCCGAAACGGCTTTACGATACCTGAATGACATCCTCCGACCCATAGTGCAACCATATCGGCAGAATATTGGAGAGGCATTTGTCTTCATGGACGACAATTCTCGACCTCATCGTGCACATCTTGTGAATGCGTTCCTTCAAGATAACGACATCGCTCGACTACAGTGGCCAGCATGTTCGCCAGACATGAACCCTATCGAACATGCCTGGGATATGTTGAAAAGGGCTGTTTATGGACGTCTTGACCCACCAACCACTCTGAGAGATTTACGCCGAATTGTCGTTGAGGAGTGGGACAATTTGGACCAACAGTGTCTTGATGAACTTGTGGATAGTATGCCACGACGAATACAGGCATGCATCAATGCAAGAGGACGTGCTACTAGGTATTAGAGGTAGTGGTGTGTACTGCAATCTGGACCACAAATGCTGAAAGTCTAGCTGTATGATGGTACAACATGCAATGTGTGGGTCTCATGAGCAATAAAACGAGCTGAAATGTTGTTTGTGTTGATCTCTATTCCCTTTGTATTTAAAGGTTCCGGAACTCTTGGAACCGAGGTGATGCAAAACTTTTTTTGATGTGTGTATCTCTGAATTTGAATGCAGGTTCACAATAAACACTCTTGCGAACACAGTACAATATCCAGGGCTTGGAAATCGCGACAAAATTGAGAGGCTCAAGTCGTGAGGAGCACACACTACTGTAGCAGCGCCGAGGATGAGCTCACCAGCCATTGGCCTAGTTGACTGTGTTGCCAAATGTCAGGAGAAGACAGCTGAGGAGAGTAGTGAGAGAGGGACGGAGAGACACTCCGTAGACATGCACTGTGCGCCTTCTTATGCACTCTCCGCTCTAGGAACTGATGTATTCAATCCAGTGACAGCTGTGGCTACGCTCGCTAAAGCGCAGCGTTAGGTCATGGGACCAAGCTCTCTGCTGACTCGGTAGACGCGTGGGTTCGAAGCCCACCGTCGGCCGTCCTTGAAATGGTTTTCCGTGGTTTCCCCATTTTCAACACCAGGCAAATGCTGGGACGGTACCTTCTGACAGGCACCGGCCGCTTCCTTCCACATCCTTGACCAGTTTCATTCATCTTCATCCATTCCATCTCTCATCCCGACGCGCAGGTCGCCCACGGGCGTCGAATAGAAAGACCTGCACTCGGCCTCTGAGGAGGCCACACGACAAAAAAAAAACACTCGACTGCGGTTTTTGTCTTTGTCTTGAGGTATTCTGTATGTTGTGAATACAACGATCTTCGTCTCTGTGTTCCCCTAGGAGCTCACAACTAGTGGGACGTGGGTTTGTGACCACGGGACCGCAGCTGAGTCCGGCATTGCTTCCACTTACTTGTGCCGGGCTCCTCTCTGTCTTCTTTCCTGTCGACCTCTCTTGGTCAACTTTTGTTCTCTTCCGACCCCGACGGTATTAGGGTATCCGAGGCCTAGGGAGTCTTTGACTTTCCCGCCTTAATTGGCCCTTGTCTCATCTTTCCTGATACCCTCATTCTTCGAGGGGTCAGCCTTATTTGTCGTTTCATGTTATCTCCTGCCTTCTGCTCAAGGCCCTCAAGGAGGCAGGGTGTATTTAGCCCCACCACTTTTGGTGCACCCTGGATTGTGCTACATCCTCAAGAGCTCACGGCTGGTGAGTTTCGGAGTTGGCGACCTTGAGGAATTCCTGAGCTGGGTCCGTTTTGTTCCCTTTTTCCTCTGACCTGGGCGGCCATCTCCTCTTTCCCTTTCCTATTTGCCCCTCATTGGCTCTCCTTCCTTCCAAGTCCCCCAATCCTCATTCTTCGAGGGTTGAGGGCATTTCTTTTCTTCCTGTCCTTTATTTGCCTTATCCTTTATTTGTTTACCATTTCTTCTTCTAGTATGTAAGTCTGTAGTTAGTATTAGTTATAGTTTTCATTCTCATCTCATCTTTCACTATCACCCAAACCATTATGGGCCGATAACCTAGATGTTCGGCCCCTTAAAACAACAATCATCACCACCATGCCTACTCCCCTCACCTCTACCGTTCACACGCTCGCTGTCGTAACGTTTCAGGACACCCAGACCAGTTGTTTTAGACGTTCCGTACTTCTCGGACATGATGCTGCAGAGTCGAACTCTTAATTGGCCAGCTGCAGATTTGACACACGACTTTCCAGGGTTTCGTCTCAAACGACGACCATCCTCCACCGTTTCCTATTTCATCTCCAGAAAAGTATTACGAAGGTGATTCTCTAACTCACACGGCCAGTTGCTTAATTCGCCATATTTCAGGATTTGAATGTAAGACGTTCCGAAATTAATTGAATTATGAGAACAAACGGTAAGTGACGTGCGATACCTGTATTAAAAGCAGGGCGACATTTTCAGTGTGTTTCACAAGTGTCTGATTGTGTTAGATTTATTTGTTACAAAGTCAAAAAGCTACTGCAGAAGAAATTTACCATAGCTCTATAAGAATTCGTTAATTGGTTGCTTCGGGAACAACGACCTATTCCACATCGTCCATTCTCCTGGTTATACAGAGTGGGCGGGTACTACTGGGTGAGCAACACAGCGCAGTCTGCACATAGTAATAATAATAATAGGCTATCACTCGTTCTCGAGTAAGATTGTCTTCTAACGGTGAGTTCTGAACCCAATCCTGGAAACACAAACTCTCCCACAGTAGCGACACATGGCTCTTGTGGGTTGATCCTCCTATAAACCTCACGCTCTTTCCTCAGTCTCACGGCTTCGCCGATGTTGTTCCAAACATAGTGGAGCATGGTGGACGATGCGACGCCATACCTGATGATTTGAAGCTGTAGTCTCCCATTTATCTGTGTCGATTTGACATTTGGTTAAATTGTATTTTAGGACGTCTTTGAAGCGTTTCCGTTGCCCACTTTGCTTTCTCTGTCCAATCTGCAACTTGGTTTTCGAACAACATGTCCTGCACTCAGTAAATACATTGTGGCAAACATTCAACAAAGACTGGTACAATCAGGTCCACACCTGTTTTCTGACTACCTGTCCTGAGCCGTATTCCACCCCCTACGCTGAGAAGAAAGAATATCCTCATGAGAGAATATAACAAAATCAGCCACAAGCAACAATCGCAAATCCATGAGGACATACATGCCATCCAAATCAACACACTCCTCTCCATACAGCAATCATCCTGGCAGACCATTTCAATCTTCATGAAGCCTGGGCACAAGAATGGTATAATAACACTCCACCAGAGCTACAGTGTTCTTCAAAGCAACAACAAAGCATGGGAACTTGATTTGTCCCGTAGGACATGGTGTACGTACCAACCATGGGAGATGTGGTGATCTTTATCACAAATGGGGAAAGATCGCCTCTCCTGAGTGCACCTGTGGATACCCGCGTCAGACAATCAGATATATAGTCGAAGAGTGCCCTCAGAATTGGACTTTCTGCATGCTACAGCAAATACGATTGAATATGTAAATAATGTCTCTGTAAATTTGTAAATCTGGAATATAATTGTCTTTGTGTTCCAAAAAAAAGATGTGTAAATCCTATACGATGAATAATAATGTTGTTGTTTGAGTCTTCAGTCTTTTGATTGGATCGATGCAGCTCTCCATACCTCCCTGTCCTGAACTAATCGTTTCATCTCTACATAGCTACCACACCCTACGTCCAAGGCAATGTGTTTAACATATTCTAACTTTGGTCTACCCCTACAGTTCTTGTCCTCGACCCTTCCTTCCATAACTAAGCTTGCTATTCCTGGGTGTCTTAGTATGCGTCCTAGCAACCTATCTCTTCACTTCATTAGCAGTTGCCAGAAACATCTCTCCTCTCCCAGTCGTCTTAATACCTCTTCGTTTGTAACCCTATCTACCCATCTGATCTTCATCATTCTCCTGTAACACCACATTTCAAATGTTTCAATTCTCCTCTTTTCTGCTGCACCAATAGTCCAAGTTTCACTTCCATAGAGCGCCACGCTCCAGACAAAGGCTTTCAAAAATGACTTCCTAATAACTAAATCTATATTCGATGTCAACAGATTCCTTTTTTGTAGAAATGCTTTCCTTGCCTGAGCCAACCTACTTTTTATATCCTCTTTGCTTCGTCCATCACTGGTTATTCTGCTTCCTAAATAACAGAAGTCTCCTACTTCCTTCAGCTTTTCACCTGCCAATTTGATCTCCATAGAGGTTTCTGATTTATTTCGGCTGCATTCCAGTATTTTTGTTTACATTTATTAATTTTCATCATGTATTCACTCCGTAAGACGGAGTCCATACCATTCAAAAACTCATTCAAATCCTCAGGCGTGTCGGCCAAGATGACGATGTCATCAGCAAATCTCAGAGTTGAAATTATTTCTCCTTGAATCTTCACTCCCACTTTAAATTTTTCTCCAATTTCCTTCATTGGTTGTTCAATGTAAAGATTGAAAAGTATGGGTGATAAGTTGCAGCCTTGCCTTACACCTTTCTGAATACCAGCTTCTCTCTCATGTCCTTCAGCTCGAATGACTGCTGTCTGGATTCTGTATAGATTGCAGATCACCCTCCTATCCCTGTACTTTATTCCAATCGATTTCAAAATGTCAAACAATTTACTCCAATCAACGTTATCAAAAGCCTTTTCTAGGTCTACAAATGCCATGAACGTTCTCTTATCTTTCCTTATTCTACCTTCCAAAATCAGCCTAAGACTTAGTACAGCTTCCCTTGTTCCTACATTTCTCCTGAAACCAAACTGGTCTTCACCCAACTCATCTGGCTTTCAATCCTCTTGTAAATTATTCTAGACAGGATCTTTGAAGCATGAGTAATCAAGCTGATTGTACGGTAATCCTCACATCAGTCAGCTCCCACTTTCTTTGGTATAGGGATGATAACATTCTTCTTGAAATCAGGGGGTACCTCACCTGTCTCATAAGTCCTACACACCAAGTGATATAACCTGATCAGACCTTCATCTCCTATGCAGCGTAGCAATAGAAATAATAATAATAATAATAATAATAACAAAGACTGAAACCTCGTGTGGTAGTGCGGCCTTGAGGACACCCGGCCCGCACTGTATTGCGTCACCGGCCGACCGACTCACTCTGGAACTCCCGCGCACACGCTGAAGCGCTTCTGCTTTATTCTGCTCGCCCAATATCAGCATGGTAGTGAAGGAGCGTGGTTAATCACTCGCCCTGTTTGCACTTTGCTGTGCAAGCAAATACAATTGAGATTTGCTGTCCAGGGTGGATTTACATACGGCGAGTGGTTCTCCACCTTGTAGGAGACATTTCTCTGACAACATTGGGCGCGTGTCATTGGACGGGAATGTCCTTGAACGAGTTTCCTATCCAGCCTGCTCATAGACCCTGCATATCAGCAGTTTACACATCTGGTACAAGTTATCTTGTTTACATTTCTCAGAATTCTGTTGATGTTTTCACACAAAACCAGTTTGTCACGTCTCATCTTCTACGGTAATTCCTTGTGTTGCCGAATGTGACCTTCTCTTCCTCCTCTACAAAACGTTTAACTCTTCGTGACCTGGGGAATTGTATTTTCCCGGCTGCCCACCTTCCATATTCCACGAAGCAAAGGTATAATGCTAGATTCTAAATCGATCGGAATTATGCTAGATCTTTGTTCCAGATCTCAGTGCCCAGGTACACGGGGTTGATGATCCAGAATGCAACAACAAAAACACAGATAATTCTCATTCAGCTTGATCCTAAATTCAACCAATATTTTATTCTCTTATATTTCTGTCCACTTATTTATCCCTAGAGATATGCTGTTATCACATTTTCGGCAATGTTCGACACTCTACATCTCTCATCAGTAAGGTTCGGATGTTAAGGAAAAGTCGTATTTTTTTCCTAAGCTCATTTTACCCGAAATATGAAAAATAAGTTTGAATGACGGGTCCCTGACCACGTTTAAAGCAATTTGATGTCGCCTATAAATGCATATTTCGGCCATATTTTGGTCATATTTGGTTATAATTTCAGCATTTTTGTTTAAATTTATGCATCGTTAACAAGGTACGTGTTATCTGCGTCGAGTTTCAAACACAGGATTTCCGAATACTGTAGTAGATACAGTATATTTTTCTTTCTTTTCCCAGAACAGGCAGATAGCAGGTTTAGAAGACCTGATTCCAAGAAAGCGCTCCTGTACAGACGTCTTTTAGCACATCTTTCTTGACAAGTTAGATTGCGACACTGAACGCATGAGGTCACGGAACATGACGATAGTGTGCTTCCGCCTTTCAACAGGATATCACTCCAGTAGATATATTTAGCTCAGAAGCAATTAGCGTACAAGGAAACCCAGCAAGAACTGCATCTCAAGGATATGATACTGAATGAATGTTGAAAATTTTTATATACTGTAGCTCTCTGTTACTTATCTCGTGTATTATCGCTGATCACGTTTTGGCACTTACGACGTTCACTGTATGTTAGTGATACTCGACCTATCCCAAAAATTCATGTCATATTTCATAGTTTTTAGGTCATATTTTATAGCTTTTAGGTCATATTTAGCTAGTATTTAGGGCATAGTGTACCCATGTGAGTAATCTCGTTGGATAATATGCATCTGCCTCCAACTAGCATCAGCTCTCAGGCGTGTACGGTAACCCCAATTTAGCAGTGCATATTTTGGATTTGAGGCTAAAACGTATCAACTCTACAATGATAAAGCACAACTCTATTCTAAAACTTTAATTCATTGAAATAAATCATGGCTTCAAACACAAACAATACCCAAAAAACATAAAATAAAAGCAAACAAAAATTTTACTTCCACAATCCACAAGTAAACAAATATGAAATCACAACAAAGTCATACCTAGCCATAATGCTTTACCCTTCTGTGAACTTCACAAGAATATACTAGTGCGCTGATGCACCTACGACTTCAAAACAAACTGTACATTAACATAACAGTCATACAATGTGACTTCTTTAATATTACAACAAGGATTATTCCTTAAACCTCTTTATGTTAAACAATTATGTGTGCCGTGCGTGTTTTAATATCTTTCTTCTCACCAATGAAATGCTTTGCATGCATTTACCTATTTGGACGTTGCACCAAAATCCACGTGCAACTCCATAATTATGTAAGCTACCCCCTACACATCCTCCAATTATATGGTTTCACCGCATGCTGTCTGTGATTCCTAGATAAAACGTTACGTTATAGCTTATGTCGGATTGTACGATAGACTACCTCGCGCTCATGGCGATTGGCATCTAGTCACCAACTACATGACTTGGTTCCAGTGACAGTACAAATATATCATGTAACTATTCGTCAGATAGCTAAATTAATGAACCATCAGGATTAACTATAATTATCCATGTGTTCACAAACCACATGGCTATAATACTCAACATAACAATCTTGCATTATATGTCATTTTAACAAGGTCTAGAATCTCTTCCCTTTATAACTGGCCTGAGCGGTCCGGGTGGTTGGCTCCGACCCTCGGCTAAGGAAGTCGCTACACAATAGAAAGTGGAATGGGTCGTTTCACCAATTATCTCGACCTTTCTAAAAGTTTGAAAGCTTCCCTCTCTCTAAGCAGTGGAGATTTACAAGACAAAATACTGTGTCCTGACCGACACACATGTTCCCAAAGGATCTTAATTGACTATTATGCCAACAGGTATTGAATGAGCTTTTTGTAATTATTCCTACGTCGAGGATAACAATTAATTAATGGCCTCACATGGGTCCATTCAACATGAAGGTTCGGGGTTCGTAATGCATGAGCCTGGCGGTTGACCGATGTCTCAAGTATAATATAGGCGCACAAAACCACTGTCGCCATGAGTTCTCGCTGCCCACGAGCGTACATAACTCATCTATAAGTTCTCGGGAAATCATAGAGCTGCGAGGTGTCCTTGTTTCCTCGACTCTATCAAGGATTCCAATCCGGAACACATTTCAATCCTTTCTTCAGAGTTAGGGTCCATTCACTAGAACTCCGGAATAAATAATATCTCCAACAATGTCCACGACATAGGAGAATTCATACGTAGAATAGACTATCTGGCCCCTAATGCTCCATGCTACGACACACCGACCTATTATATTAAGAGAAATCTAACATTTACTCTATAAGCTTCTCAATTAAGCTGCAAATTCAATTCAATAAAAGCTCTTTCATTACTGGTATCATTACCGAATATATGCAATATTCTGATATAAAACTTCTTTCCATAATTACTGAAATGTAATCTCATTGTAACATCTTCCTGCTTAGATTGATAAGTCTTGCACTTAGCGTTAATAATTCTCGCTTACAACAATTTATTTGTTTCCTGATGTGTTCATTCATACTCTTAATAACCATTATTATTATTATCATCATTTCTCACTGACATAAATGACCAAAATCATAATTTACCATTATTATTATAAATCTCATTGACATAAATGACCAAAATCATCATTTATTATTATTCTCACATAAATTACCAAATTTCCGACATAGCTAGACGTTTTAAACTCGAACAATCGCGTTCGTTGCATTTACATAACTGATTGCCATTCTTAATTCATAGTGGGAATAATTACTCCACTTAATGATACAAATCAACATCTCAACTCTATCAAAATCAACTCATTACTGATTAAACATGGAGGATCAGCCTCCTAACTGACTTTTACTGGCATCTATAAGGAATTCACAATATCTTTACGGAATCACAGACATGCATCGGTCCATACTTCTACATGATCATAACCATAATTTGTGGGGTACTTACATCTCTATAGGCATCTAAGGTGGCTCCGACCAATCATATTCTTCCATGTCGCCCGCCATAATGGGTTTAACGCGACATATTTCTCTTGTTCACACACATTTGATTACACATAATTTCTATCACCAACACGACACGTTGCATACCTTTCAGGAAGTTATCACTCCCCAAACATGTGAAACACTTCATCAAACACTACTTTAAATGATATCTTTACATATACATTACACTGAACACTCGTCACTTTATACACACTTCAATGCTGAAATTCCCTAGCAGAGATCGAAATTGCAGGTGTCGACGGCATCTTACGTTACCAACTCCTGATTGAAAGTCTGGTTATCTGCTCTCGGAACTCTCCAACAGTTTTATGACGATCATTACTCCTACAGTAAGCGTCCTGCGTTACATTAATACGCTGGCTCCCAAACATGAGCGTTAACATCTGGTATTCTCATGGCAATACCAAACACTTAGTAGAGTTTCTTTAGCGCATTCTATCGTAGTTACACATATACGATTAGTTAATACTATACACATTGCGCTTAATAAAGTTCAACACTTTCACAAATAATTATATACAATAGTTCTACCGCTAGTCTATACGGTGCTTCGTAACTGAACACGTCATAGTTCGTGCTGCTGATTATGCCTGTATCACGACTATTATTCATACAAGCGTATTTACTGTTTCTTTTACACATACCCGTCTTTGTTCGGCGTCTTGATGAATAGAATCGTCATGCGTTTTGCCTTGACGAACTTGCTTCAACCTGGCTGTAGCTGACTGAAGTTTCACTCGAAGACTGCACGTAGCTTATTTGAAGACTTCTGTCTGCGGCTTACACGCTGTCTCGTACTGCTGCATATTTGCTGCATACTGATTGCAACTTATTGCCATTGTGCTACAATTGACAATTGAGTAAAACTATAACTGGCTGTAACTGCGCTTGGCGGCATGTAGACTGCGTGACAACTGAGTTAGACTAGAGTGAGTTTCAAAGTGAGGTTCAACTGAGTTAGAACAGAGTTTCAAGTGAGAACAGAGGTTCAACTGAGAGCTCCTCCTGGGGTCTACTCCCTTATATCGGATTTCCACAGAAAGTAGAGCAACATCTTCCCGCGTAATCTTCGCTCCTCTCACAGCATGATTCAGGTCTTCAAACCATGATCATTGTGTTCCTCTCTCTTCACAGGTCCCAAAACTATATGTGTGCAAAGGAATCGCTCGTTCAATTAATTAATATTAATTCCTTTCTCCATGGCGTGGGACGCTACCTAGTCGGGAAATCCCCTACAACATCTCCACATCCATCCGCGAACAATGGTCGTTTTACAGTCCTTACGCACCTCACTAAATATGCACCAATTTCGCAGGTAAAAGACTCTAAAATTATCTTCTTGCCAAGATATTCACCTGTGCGCAACTCTCATCTCGATTCGTTACTCCAATCACGAGTAATCAATGATTTTTCTGGGCATTTCTCCGCCCCTCCTCCAAATCTATTCTCCGTCGGGGAATAACTATGTCATTATTCAGGCCTCTCCCCTGCTCCAGACGACATAATGGGGTGACAGAGATGGACGTGGCTCCACTGGGACCAACCCACAATTCTGGGCCGATTAGTAAATGTCAGCTCTGCCCTCCTCTGTGCTTCAAACTCCCAATAGCTTACACCAAATCGTCTTATAATGATATAATCTGCTCATTATTTCCTACATTATTTTAATAAATAATGCCATTTCATCAAAAATCACACCAGTGATTAAATATACATTTCTTTCGAGGGGTTTTTACCAAGAAACTCCCTGTACAGATCTCTGGTTCGCTTCCTGGTGGAACCTTTTACTGAGATCATAGTCTCTGAGAACCATGTTCGATTCCAGTCAGCATAACCCCATCGGGTTCAATAGTTGCTTGCATATTTTGTATTTCTTTTGGTATTAAACTTCCGAACCCTACTCATCAGCCTGAATTAAAGTGCGGGGTTTCATCCGCGAGGATGACAATTGAGAGTTAATCGTTCAAATTTCATTGTTGAAGTGCACCATACAGCAGGTGTATAATTGGTCACGTGATCGCTCCTTTGTACGAGTGACACCATTGTATGTGTGGTAATGGTATTGATCTGACTGCAGACTGCTTTCCCAGTCCACACTCTGACCAGCTCGTGATGGCTCATATGTTACTATAAATAGCAATAATGAGGCTTAGGATAATTATGCATTTTGCATATTGCATATGCAATTGCATATTTGGGACAGTTTTAACTTAACAGTGCATATTTAATGTTTTCCTCCTGTTAGTGCATATTTCAAAAACATTCTTACTCTTGAGTGTAGACATCAGCTTCTGCAGGACACTTTTGGAATATTTGACATGTAGTTCAGGTAACAGGAATGTAGGACAGTGATTGGTTTGCATCGTGTTTAAATTTGGCAACACTAGCCCTACATCCAGCCATAGTTTTGTCTACCTGCAAAGCAATTAGGTGGGGACTGATTCTTGGTATTTCCCGTAAAGCAGGCTACCGTATCTTTTCCTCATTCCGTAAATAGTTTTCTCGAAAAAATTGCAGAATATAGTGCTGAAAAATTCCGGTCTCCTCAAACTTAAAAGTATTTGCGGTGTTATCCAAGGCAAAGGCAAAATTGACAGTGCATCGATACCAGAGGTCTCTGATTTCGTTAAGTTGGAGTAAGCTCCAATTGTGGCGTGTGATGTGTAGATAGTGGTTTCTGAGTACAAAGTCATTTTAAGTGAAAATAGGCACAAGTTTGTGTTTGAAAACCTATTGCATCATGCAGTGATTAAGAGTAATCAAGACTTGTAAATTTTATTGACAAACTGGAGCAATCTATTGTAGTACTGTAAGCAATTCTCTTTATTTTGGCGATATTTCACATGTAACATTAATTTCTTGTAATATAAACCATTAATTGGTATATGTTTATTTTTAATGCATATTTTAGTGCTTATTTAGACACTTTTTAAGTGCATAACCATCCGAAGCCTGGTAATAATCTAACAATGAACACTTGCACAAGAAATCGATCTCTACAAGTCTAACCTCAGACAGTTATCCAGCCACAGTGGTTGTTTGCTTCAGAATACCTAGGATTAGCAATCAGAAAAGACATTGAAGAAATTGAGAAGAAATAAAGATCCTAAGAAAAATTTTCGGAACCAGAAAGTTCTGCCCGAAACATTCGGCAGGATATCAGACGTCATATGATAATGGACACATTTCAAGAATGAGCGACGTCAGACTCATTAAAAAGAAATTCATTCATTCATTTTAACACGTCCACCAAAAAAAGCAGCTGATATGAGAAATGTTTGAGCCAGAAACAGTGACCAAGAAGATAAGTTATTGGATAGATGAACAGAATGAAGCTGCAAGCAAAGCGATGAAGGAATATTGGCGCCAAAGAAAGATGAAATCAAGAAGAGTTTCTACAGCGTCCATAGTAAGACTAGAGCAACCTCCTTAAGCCACCATATAGAAGAGAGGTAAGCAACAGCCAACAGATCCGGAATCTAACAGCCCTATCTCTAGCTTCAGCCTTCCATACCACCATCTCACCTATTGAAACATACTGTTACGTTTTTGGGGTTCGTAAAATAACTGGTCAGGCTTATAGTGAACTAATACTTTATTTACACTAATATAATGTACACTAATTTACAATAAAACAAGTTAGGCCTACTCACTTGCACACACAGAGTCTCACTTCATACAATTACTAGTCAATGAATTTATGTACAGTGATCTAACAAAAGTTTAGTGCTTTTCAGTCGGTCAACACGAATGTACCCAAATAGAGCTGGGTTATGCCCTAATCCTGAAATAAATTACATGAGATTAATAAATACACAAGGATGACCAGTTTCGGTCGTCATGCGATCATCATCAGATCCATTACACTTAGGCTATAACATCTATGTTTGAGGATACAGGTGAAAAATATATATAATATGTACAATTATTTAGTTGCAGCATTGGTAATGCAAAAGTCGGTGTATGCTAAATGTAGTATATCTAATGTTAGGTGGAATTCTAAAATGGTGATAAAAATCCGTTCGGGGTGATTATATGGTTATCCAAAATCAACTATGGTTATACTGTAATAATACCATAACTGGTACCAGAGTGAACACGAAACTGCTTGAAGTTCCAGTTAGGGAGACAACCGGATAAGTATCAGCCTGTGTGTTGGGTTTCACCCAGATGTACCGATTGGGCTCGTCTAGACTCCTCGTAGGATACCAGCTAGTGTATAGTACTTGCTATCTCCTAAGGAAGGCTGCTAGGTTCATGCTCAACGATGTTAATCCTAGAAGTAGTGTAACTTGAATGAGGCGGGAATCTCTGGAAGATAGAAGGACGAAATCCAGACTATACGCTATGTTACACTAATCAGCCAGAATGGGGAGAGCTAAGCAAACGTCTGGGAAATCCCACCTACGTAAGCAGGGCAGATCAAGGTCCAACCACAGCGTACAAATTATGGGAAATATTATTTCATTACCGTGGTATTGATAATTGGAACGCATTACCTGCCTCAGTCTTAGAGCCTTTCCCCAAACATATTGATGTGTTTAAGAGAAGACAGAAATTGTGTGTAAATACTCTGGTTTGTTGGTTGGTTGCTTCCTCAGTTTAGGGGCTGCGACAACGCGGCCATGTAGCCCCATGTACTTTGGGTGTGTGTAGAATCTGTCTGATAACCGGTGTTAATTGTGATGGCTGTATTAGTGTGTGTTATCTGTGATTCAGGTAAGGACTGCAGACTTTCAATACTCAAGTAGTTCCAACTTTTGCCACCATCAACGACAACCAGTTTGAACTTGGTTACTAGATGCCACCGCAGTCGGCTCCTGGCGATGAACGTTGGAACTTAAGGGCATTAGTCAAATCTAACCTATAATTTAGCTTCTCACAAGTGTAATAAGTAGAAGGTTCTTTTACGAGCCGTAAATCTATGACATGGGACAGCCAGCTTTACTTCCCCGCCGAAGAAAGGCATACTGAGGGATCCTTAACCCTATTAAAAATCCGACGACTTCGGCGGGGTTTGAACCCGTGACCTTGGGCATAGAAGCTCAGCATGCTACCAACTACGCCACCCGAAAGAAGTTTACTGTGGTCTTAAATTATAAACTTTTACGGCAATTGCCTGGAGTAGACGTTAGAAACTACGAAACACAACTTCCAGGGTAACTGAGTCGTGAATAGAACCCCTGAACTTTAGGACATGCCCTGCTGTACGAGTGTATTTATGGATCCCGTAAAGCAACTATTAATATTTCAGACATCGCGGTAATTAATTCTATTTTGAAAACAAAGAGAATTTCACTCGCTGGAATTCTGGTGAGTGGAAAGTGGAGTTGTAAAAGTCGGAAGTTGGCTCGCGTTTGAAATGCGTGTCTCGAGCGCTCCCAACTCCCAATATACATTTCCATATCTGCTGATAAATTAGATCATAACTCGACTCAACTCGAAACAACTACCAACTACTAGGTCATGTTCCAAACAGTGTATTCCTTGCCAACTCTTAGGTCATCTTCACAACTATAGTATGCATCTCCAACCCTTATTATCCCCGCTAGGAATGAAGTGACATGAGTCTCTATGCAGAAAAGTGACAGTCAGTCTGAAAGACTAGACTTTGTATCATTTTAAATGCTACAAATGCTGAAAAATGCTAGAAAGGCTTGACATGTTAGAAAATTATCTGCATAATACTTATCTTACTTATCTTGTTTCAAATTACTTGCGAACGGCAAGTGCAAACCAAGGGCAAAGCAAGGTGAAGCGCGCGGGTTGCCGTCACGCTCACCAGAGCGCGCGGGGACTTGCCCCTTCCATCCAGTCTAAAAACACTTATAGTGGGCAATGTATTAACCATAGAGATATGCTCTCGCGGACTTTTTGTAGAACTTTTCATGCTGACCAATTTTTACGCTCAGAGTATATTGATATGTTTAACGGTTTGCCCAGCGTAAGCTTAAGAAGCGCACGGACGCCAAGTTTGTTTTCGACTTTTTCACTGAAATCGTTACTGCTTGGCTTCCTTTGATCATACATACATTATTTTCTACAAAATCTTTCCTCGAGATATCCTTTACAGAATGGTGAATACCGCACCAAAATCCATCCAGTGGTTCTCGAGATTACCCGTGACATCCAAGAATCAGGGTTTTTTGTCTTATACTAACGAAGTTGAGATTGTCGGGGAACACATGCTCCAAGCAGTACTTTGACGTCACACACCTCAGTGCATCTGGGTACATTTCGTCCCGTCACCGTAACGTAACGCCAGACCCAGCGTAACGACGAAGTCGACAAGATAATTTAAAATGATAAAATAGATTTGTCTGGCGAATGCCCTTCCTGACAGCGACCGAATTCATGAGAATTATCGTCAATGCGGATTGAGGCGACCGTGACCTGCACATTGGATACGTCCGGTTTTCCACGGATTCTTTACATCTCTTATTTTGTGTCTGGGGTTTTGGGTTGAATAAATTCTTCAGTTGTATCCGTTTGTGTGTTATTTTATCCACGAGTTCTTGGCAACTTGAGTTAACCGTTCCATAAAATTCCACCACACGTAGGCTGCTCAAAATGCTTATGATAATAAGTTTTATCTCTGTCAGGATGACATCGTTGTGACCTTTGCGAGCGCGATTCGTAGCTGTGCTGTTTAATTGAGTTCATTGTTAACGGAGTTTAATTTATTAATAACTAGCCGAACCCGGCATGCGTTGCAATGCCAATCAAAGAAAGTGCTGGCGTTGTAACTTTGTTTGTTGAAGTGCTTTTGGATTCCCAATATTTTATTCTTTTTCCGTTAACCACCTCTAAACAATTGTAAAATTGATTTACTATCCCCCAAAAAAACACGAGAGCGTGCTCAACAACTCACCAAAGTTTCATCGCAATGAAATGAATGGTATATGAACACATACGGGAAGTTGTTGAAACGATTCGAGCGCCGTCACCAATTTGTTGAATATACTCGTACGCTACCTATTGTAAAATTGATTTACTAAGTCGAAAACCTTCCCTGGCGTGTACACAACAACTCATGAAAGTTTAATCGCAATCGGATGAATGACATATGAACGCATACGGGATTTTTTTAAACGATTCGCGCGCCGTGACTCATTTGTTGAATTTACTTGTGCGCCACCCATTGAAAAACGGATTTGCTAATTCATACACCTTCGCAGGACTTACTCAGCTCACCAAAGTTTTATCATAATCGGATGAATGGTATATGAACGTATACGGGACTTGGTTGAAACAATTCACGCGCTGTCGCTGATTAAGTGAATCTACTCGTGCGCTACCAATTGTAAAATGGATTTACTAAATCAGAAATCTTTGCGGGAGTGGAAACAACATTTCTCCAAATTTCATTGCAATTGCATTAATGGTACAGTATATGAACGCATACGGGTATTTTTTTAAACGATACTCGCGCCGTTAACAATTTGTTGAATCTACTCGTGCGCTACCTATTGTAAAATGGATTTACTTAGCGTGAAACTTTCCCTGGAGTGTACACAACAACTCACCCAAGTTTAGTCGCTATCTGACGAATAGTATATGAACGCATACGGTACTTTGTTGAAACGCTTCGCGCGTCGTCGCTCATTTGTTGAATCTACACGTGCGCTACCTATTATAACATGGATTTACTAAGCCAGTAACCTTGCCTGTAGTGTACACAACCTCTCACCCATTTTCATCGCTATCGGACGAATGGTATGTGAACGCATACAGGACTGTGTTGAAACGCTTCGCCCTTCGTCGTTCATTTGTTGAATCTACTCGTGCGCCATCTATTGGTAAGTGGATTTACTAAGCCAGAAACCTTCCCTGAAGTGTACAAAACATCTCATCCAAGTTTCATCGCAATGGGATGAATGGTATATGGACGCATGTGGGACTTTCTTGAAACAAAAGCACGCCATTTTGTTGAAGCTACTCACGCGCCATCTATTGTAAGTTGGATTTACTACACCTATAACTTTTCCGGGACTGTGCACAACAACTCACCAAAATTTGATCGCAATCGGATGAATTGTATATGAATGCATCGTCATTATGCATTTGTTTAAACTACCCGCGCGCTATATATTGAGAAATGGATTAACTATGCCTATGAACATCCCGAAAGTGTGTACAACAACTCACCAAAATTTGATCGCAATCGGATGAATGGTTCATGAACGCATAAAAGACGAACAGACAGACATTCCTTTATATATATAAGATAAATAATGCTGACATGTTTAGTTGCAAGAACGATATAATGTGCACGGTGGGTCTCTTCATCCAATATTGTACCGCCATATTAGAAGATACCGTCCCAGCATTCGTTTGAAGTTGGAAATGTAAAAGTACTCCAAAGTTTTCTATATTTGGTGCAATGTGCTTATGTCACCGGCGAAGGATCTGGTACCATAGCAAAACCATCTACAGCGCTTCAGGGTGAATAGTGCGCTCTTTTAAGCTGGTGCATAATATTTTGTCGAGTACGCTTATAGCATGGAGCTTTGCGAGACACTACCACTAATGTGATACTGCAAATAGAAGCTGTCATTTGACAACATACATTAAGCTCTTTATGCTCGATATGATTCACTTCTAAAATGTCATGAATGCAATGAACAAAAAGCGGTGATGTCTAAATGAGTTTTTCTCATTGGTCAAATAATTCGCACACAAATGGACTGTTTGTTTTTATTGCTGGAGATAGAGGGGCCTCTAATGGGCTATGGTTTAGTTATGGGCACATCCGCTGTTAGCGCTATTTAACACTGAAATATTCTTTCAAGGTCCGTGTATTAAAGAACTGTAGGATGTTTTGTTAATATTTTCTGTCCAATAGTTTAATGTTATTCACGGATTCTCTATTGGATTTAGTTCTGGAGACTGAGATGGCCATTTCAACATATTTTCATGTTTACCACACAGGGTTTCTCACAAAACATGTGCAGCATTTCTTCGCTCATATTCTTCAGTATAAGTCACCTTACTTTCGTATAACATGTCTCCTCACCTTGTTGGTGTCATTACTGAATTATTACCAATATACTGACTCTTCCAGTTGGAAGTCTCATTCCATAAGATAAAACTATATTAATGTGCTCTCAACAACGAACTGCAACCTTTACGCTTGATGAGCCCATTTCAATGCAAACTTTAGAATATTGTATTTATTTTAGCCTACTTTTCACATTTTGCAAAAATGAGAAAAAAGTAGACTTTTGAGATCGGGCAAATGTGTGTCTGTCTGTCTGTCCTTCTGTCTCTCCTTCTGTCTGTCTGTCTGTCTGTCTGTCTGGCTGTCTGGATGTGTGTGGGTGTCCCCCTATCAACTCCTAAACGGCAGCAGCAATCGAAACAAAATTTTATAGGAGTAAAGACCTATACCTGAATGTCTCACGGCCATATTTGAAAATGATTTCAGTGCTACCAACTGCTGAAAAATCGCAATTGAAATTTGAGCTCCATGTTGGATATCTTGGAAGGTATGAATGGGAGCTATTTCAAAATTGGTTCACGTGTAGATAATAATATTGCAGTTTAATTTCCAGGAGGCCATATATGACAGTGTTCCCAAAATGATTATAAGCCTGCTGATAGATCCAAATTTTAAATGCATATAACTTCTACCTTATCAATTGGATTTCAGCAAAATTTCGTATATGCTATGTGTACATAAACAGATATGACTGAGCGTATTCTTAAGAGCCACCAGGGCTGCCAACTATTAATAAATGCTCTCATTTTTTTTTATCCAAATACCCATATATCAGAAAGTATGCAAGCCGACAGCTTAAAACTATGCACACGTATACTACCTGACATTCTATATTAATTTGGAGTAACTTATATACGTCAGTGCTACCAACATGATTCTAAGCCTGCTGAGAAGTCCAAATTTAAATACATGTAACTTCTATACTATCATTTGGATTTTAACCAAATTTCGTGTGTGCTATGCGTACCATAACAGATATGACTATGCTGATTCTTAAGAGTAACCAGGGCTGCCAACTGTTAATAAATACTGTCTCTATTTATGTTACCCTAATATCAATATATCAGAAAGTATGCAAGCCAATTGCTCTAAACTTTGCACACGTATAGTACCTGACATTCTAGATTAATTTGGAGTAACTAATATAGGCCTACGCCAGTGCTGCCAACATGATTCCAAGCCTGGTGATAGGTACAATTTTAAAATGCATGTAACTTCTATACTAACTGATGGATTTCATTCAAAATTGACACAACAAAAGATCATGTTATTTCAGATTATTTCTGACGAATACATGCGTGTCATTGTTGCCAACATGATTTTACGCACGCTGTTAGATCCAATGTTTAACTGCATGTAACGTTCATGCTATCCATTGGACTTCAACCAAATTTTGTATTCTGTACTTTAAGACATGGAACTAAGAATATATTCAGTCACCAGGGCTGCCAACTGTAGTTCTCTATTAGGCTACATTATGCCAGGTATACAGTATTTCGAACTAATTAGATATTTCGATATTAGCAACTTAATTTTGTCATTATTCTAAATAGGTCCACATACATGATTGGCATGAATCTTAAATTTTAGGAAAAGGAGGCTCTTTAGTTCGTCACGGAACTTCCTGTTTGAGGATACTCTGTACCCTTAAGCATGTGAATTTGCAAGAGTCTTAGCCATGGCCCCACGAGAAAACGCTTAGCATAATTCACATGCTTAAGGGTACACAGTATCCAACCCTGCAATGCGGTCTATTCCCCGGAATATACGAAACCCGGTGGTTTTTAGTAGTCATCACTACTTTTCAATATTTCCCTTTTATCATGTTTTCTTCATTTCCCCTTTATCTTTAAACACCAAAAGGGACCTCTTTTGTATTTTGATCTCTGTCTGTGCATTTCTTTATTTATTTCCTTGTCTGAATCCAGGAAATTAATTATTTTCCCCTCAGATAATTTACCTGTGCCAAGCATCTCCTTGCCGTGACATCTAGCGGTGGATCTTTACACTTATATAATCCCCAGCGGTTGAAGGCCGATTTAAGTCACCTCACTATTGCTAAAGCTTGAAGTTCACTACTTCAACTACAGATGTCTCGGGAGATAACTCTTCGGTTCGAGATCAGCATTATTAGAAGATGGATGAATTTTTCTTGCTGTCAATTATTTCATTTTGTCATGTTTTGCATATGTGTTCCCCCTCCCCGTCACTCTTCCTTTCCCCCTTCCGCTCTATGCTTAGTCACTCGATATTCAAGCTCTCTCTCTCTTCGTTTACGAACCTGCTAAAGTTCTACGATGTTTTTTAATGTTCAAATGTTTGTCACCATGACATAGCAACAAACTAACGGTTGGCTGCGAGTGTCTTCATCCTTCAACTATGACAAGATAAATACTGATTCAGTGGTTTTAAACTACAAATTTTAATGGAATGTGAATTTAAATGTTGAACATTTTAACGGGCTTCCAAGACGTTTTCTTCAAGTTTTGAACATTAAAGAAAAGTCGTATTCACCTTAGTTGCTTCCAACGGGTGATTTCTTTCATCGCTTTACTGAGACAGAAGTAAGCTTGCGATTAGTTTCTACATGGAAATTTTCCATTACTTGATCTGTCAAACGGGGAAGCGTTTTCTCCAATGTGCGAATCATGCTGTTAACTTTTCAGTTATTTTATAGTCAAACCATTTGACTCTCCGTTGGATTTTTTCTACTTGCTTTGAAAATTTTCCGAGTCAATACTCATTCCTCCGGTGTACTCTTTTTACTTGCCCTATTCACTGTAACCTACAATGGGCAGAAATTCTGCTCTCTTCAAAAATTCAATATTAGAAACGTTCAACCGATCAAAGCAGCTATCAAATACATCAGTGGCATTTGTAATATTAACATTCAGTGCATCGTAATTGAAACTGGTCCATACGCACAAATCCTCAGTGCCGGGTGCCCGATACCTTAAAATAAAGCAACAACAGACTCAAAACAAACCCCATTTTCCTTCCCCTTCTACCCACTAACATTTGCTATGAAATTACATAATCTTTTTTTAACTTGAGGTTACATTTTGATGACCTCTTGCGATTATCATCAGTAGTATTTCTGCATCAATAACCTAGTGGTATAATAAACCACTTTTTATTCCAAACATAAAATGGTTTCCCTTTTCTTTTTGTATTCGGTATTTTACTGTATCAGTTTGCAAGTTGTTTTCGATAGAAAAGCCCAGCATAGCGTTGCACACTGTCTTGCCCTATTTTTAAGTTTTTTAACATTATATTTCTTACTCAGGGCTGCTGTGCCCAAGCTCCTAAAGCAATCCAATTTCAAGTATTTATGCTCTTGCCAATCATTGTCAAGCATTTTGTGCATATTTCCTTGCACTTCTTCTCTACACATATCTCCATCAAGGCTATCTGTGCCGTCTTTTATGCCTGCTGGCCTGAGTGGCAGATTGAGAATAACAAGTATGTTATACAGTGAGTCCGGGAATGTTCTCCGCAGTGCCTACATGCGTCTGGGAGAGCTAGCTACAGCAGTCACGTTGGTAGCACGGTTGCCGCTTGCAACATCTCTACTTAGTATAAAACAAAGTCCCCGATTCTTGAATGTTACGGGTAAACTCGAGGCGGATTTCATCATTCTGTAAAGGATATATCGAATATGATTTCTGTAGAAAATAATTTATTTATGATCAAAGGAAGCCGTGCAGTAACGATTTTAGTGGAAAAGTCGATAAAACACCTGGCGTCGAGCGCTTTGTAAGCCTACGCTGGGCAAACCGTTAAAAATATCTAAATACTATGAGTGTAAGAATTGTTCAGCATGAAAAGTTCTACAAATAAGTCCGCGAGAGCTTATGTCTATCTTCAATACATCGCCCACTATAAGGGAACAACTGAAGCTTGTCTCTTACAGCTCTATGTGCTGTCGACTTAGAGATTCCTGTTTGTTGAGCTAATTTTCGTGTTGATTTACTTGGACTGCGCAGCATTATTTTGGAGATTTCATCAAGTTCTTCGTCTGTTAAAAGCGTAGGCCTGCCTGTTCCCGGTACATCGTGAACTGAGCCAGTCACACGAAATTTACTTACCAAATCCCGAACGGTATCACGGTTTGGACACTTTGAATTAGGAAACCGCGCCTGAAATCTTAATTTTACATTTCCTGTAAACCGATCGCCTTCGCAAAAAACGAATTCCAACAAAAAAAAAACTCTCTTCAGTAGTAAACTTTACCGCCTGTATACTGTTGCACTCTTCCAATAATAATCTATCTAAACGCTCGCTGACTGTTATACACGCTGGAGACATGCATGCTGGCGCGCTTATCGCGATACACATCGACAGCCCACACGGGGGAGTCCCACTTTGAAGGACACAGTGCAGTGCAGCCAACTAAACTCATGACTCAACCACTCACAGCTGCACGTACCCACTGCGGAGAACATTCTCGGGCGCCCTGTACTTATTTACATTTTATTACATTACCTTACATTATGCGAACCGGCCAAAACTAAGGACCACGCAAATATCATTCCACTTCCTTCTCAGAGTTCTTTCTTCCTTTCTCTTCCTCCACACTTCCTTCATTCTTTCAGTGTTGCGCCTTTCTCTCTGCTGTCCATCTTCCTCCCCTGCGTTCTCTCTTTTCTCCCACAAGAACCTTTTTGTTGGAAAGTATTTTCCTGGATTGTGTTCTGTCTCGACAGTCGTCATCTGTAATTTCTAGCTTCCGGAGTTCTTCCTTCATCTGCTTGGTGTACACCCCTTGGCTCTTCAGATTATATATCTTATCAAAAATGTGTTTATTTATTCTTGTTGGATCCATTCTAACCATATGTCCATAGAAACGTAAACGTATTTTCCTAATTGTTGTTTCCAGGTCTTCCACCCTTTCATATATCTCCTTGTTTGATCTTAGTCTGTAGGTTCCCTGTTCCACTTTTGGGCCGTAAATCCTCCTCAATATCCTCCTTTCAATCTTCAGAAGCTTTTCCAGTTTATCAAATTTGCCGTCTCCACACCATATAAGATCACCGGTTTTACCACAGCATCGTAGTGTTGTAGTTTGGCATTAAGGGAGAGGTTATTTTTATTGTATATATTTTTAGTGGAGAAGTCGAGTTTTTCTAGTTTACGGCTTCAGTTTAGGAGCTGCGACAACGCGGTCATGTAGCCCCGTGTACTTTGGGTTTGTCTAGAATCTGTCTGATAAGCAGTGTTAAGGATACCACATACTCTTGGGCATACGAATAGTGCACATTAGCTGGCATCATTATACTATGCATTTTCTGATAAAGATACAGCTATGATTCTTGTGACATATTAAAAACAGTATATTCCGATCTGATTATGGCCATGAAATGGTACTTTGCTTTATGTGTGAAATGAGTACGAATGTTGACATAGAAATTCTCAGAAAGAAGTTAGTTTAGGTACACATTTCTTGGTTGTTTACCCATGAAATACTTTCAAATTGTGTTCACAAACTGGAAATGGATAATGACAGACGAGTAACCACTTTCTAAATTAATATTGGGTTAGAATGTAAGAAGAAAAAAATGATTTTTTATACATTTTAAAATATGTTTGCTGGGATTGGTTTTCGTACATTCTATTCCAATATTAATTCAAAAAGTATTTACTCGTCTGTCATTATCTATTGTCAGTTTTTGAACAAAATTTGAGAGTATTTAATCGGTAAACAACCAAGAAATGTGTACCTAAACTAACTTCTTTCTGAATAGTTCTATGTCAAAATTTCATGGCCATAATCAGCATCGGAATATACTGTTTTTAATATGTCACAAGAATCATAGCTGTATCTTTACCAGAAAATGCATAGTATAATGATGCCAGCTAATGTGCACTATTTGAATGCCCAAGAGTATGTGGTGTCCTTAATTGTGATGGCTGTATTACTGTGTGTTATCAGTTTTTAATTCAGGTAAGGACTGTAATTTCAAGTAGTTCCTACTTTCGCCACCAAATACTACCGTCCACGACACCTAGCTGTGAACTTGGCTACTATTTGATGCCATCGCAACCAGCGGCCTGTGACAAACGTTGAAACTTAAAAGCATTAATCAAACCTAATCTACAAATTTTGCTTCACACAAGTTTAGTTAGTGAAAGGTTCTTTAACATGCCATAAATCTATGACATGGGCCCGCCGGCTTTACTTCCCCTCGAAAGGAAGGTATACTGAGGTCTGTTTAACGCTCTTAAAAATCCGACGACTTCAGCCAGGTTTGAACCCGTGACCTTGGGCATAGACGCTCAGCATGCTACCATCTAGGCCACCGAAGCCGCCTTTCAAAAACAAGTAATAACAATTCTTCTCGGAATTCGCAGCAAACCTAATTGTGACGCAGTGCCTGGCCCACTACCCTAGTGGGGTACAGGGTCACAAGAGGTCTATGAAAACCCTGACCTGAGGCACATAAAAATCCACGGCACATATCTAGAAAAATTGCTGGATATGTATAAGTATAGATAACTCGCCTATCAACACAAAGTTAAGAACATCCATTGAAATATTTGAATATGTATTCAATCGTTGGTACATGTTTCATTCAGGTCTTCATCAGCCTAATTGCTTATGTCTCATTCTTAAAACTAGTGTAACAATCCAGAAATATGTACACACTCTTTACGGAACAAGAACTATGTATGTATGTATGTATGTATTCTTTATTGTCAGACAGATAGTATCCACTAGTGACAATATAATAATTAACAATAAAATTTACAAGTTTAAACAAAACAATAATAGCAAACACGAACAAAAAATAGAAATACACTAGTCTATTATAAATCAACAACCACAACCATACAGACACGCACTCAAACATCCTATCTCAAGCATTCATTCATACAATCCCTATGTACAAGAAACATTGAAATAATTACAGAAAAAACAAAACTATCTACAGTAAACGGAAAAAGGCAAAAACATAAAATGAAAGATAGAAGAAAAAGTTCAGAAACTGGGAAAAAAGTAATATAAGAGTGACATTCGAGGATCTAGATAACAGCAGACAAAAAATACATTACTTCAGTCGCTCGTACATTCAATCAAAAAATCAATCAACCATTCATTCAACCACATGTTCAATCAATCAATCAGTAAACGCAAATAGAAAAAACACAAAATGCACACACTATTTTACAGCCCACTTCAGATGTTTCTCATAACAGTTGATAGAGAGTCGAAGTGAATATTTACTCTCCATCAAGCTGTATGTTGACTGCAACCGGATCAGACATGAATTTTTATGTACATTAATTCTCGATCTGCCCCCATCGAACGTGTGCTTCCGTCTGGTGGTTCTCTGAGGGACGTGAAAACCCAAGTCAGCTAGCAACTGATTAGAGTCAATTCCACCATTTACCAGTTTCCACAGGAATCTCACGTCTCCCACTGTCCGCCGACTGCTCAGTGGAGGAAGACCGTACACGTTGCAATAACTCTCATACTCAGCTCTATGGTACGATCGTCCACCCCTGTAACAGAGCCATTTGACAAATCTCTTTTGCACACGTTCGATGGCGTCAATTTTATTACTGTGAAAAGGATTCCAGATCACACTACAGTACTCCAATTTAGGCCGAATGAGTGACTTAAATAATTTGGATAGAGTTATGTCCGAAAAATAATTTAAACAATTTCTTTTTAAAAATCCCAGGATCCGGAAACTTTCACGACATATTTTTGAAATATGTTCATCGAACGAGAAATTATTTGTGATTGTCACCCCTAAATCCTTAATGGTTGACACTCTACCTAGCGTTTCTTTATTAATACAATAATTAAACCTGGGTAGGAGGTTACGTTTCAATGAAACTGACAAAACTTTACACTTTTCAGTATTCAGTTTCCATGTTTCACACCATTCACTGAGTTGGTGTAGGTCTTCTTGCAACAACTCAGTCATTTATAGTACTGATGTGCATATACAGTTTAAGGTCGTCAGCGTACATCAGGCACCTAGAATTATGAATTATACGAGAGATATCATTCACAAAAAGTATAAAGAGCAGAGGGCCCAATACAGAACCCTGAGGGACACCGGAAGTAACGTTTACAGATTTAGACTTATTATTATTAATTATAACAGATTGGGTTCTATTTGAGAGGTAACTTTTGAAGAAACGTAAAAGATTACCAGTTATACCAAAATTTGAAATTTTATGAAGCAGTAGGTTGTGATGTACGCTGTCGAAAGCCCTAGAGAAATCAGTAGAGATAACATCAGCACTACCACGGTTATTCATAAAGGTGGATACATCATGAGTGAAGACTGCTAGGTTGGTAGCAGTGGATCGCCTAGGAAGGAAGCCGTGCTGAAATTCAGTGATGAATGGTGACACGTGGGCGTTCACTTCGTCCCGAACAATTGATTCAAAGACTCGTGAGAAAATAGACATTAGTGATACTGGTCTGTAATTAACTACTTCCTGCCTGGAGCCTTTCTTTAACACTGGGGTGATATGGACTGATTTCCAGTAATCCGGAAACATTCCTTCACTGATGGCTTGGTTGAAAAGTATATAAAGTGGACGAGATAGCTGGTGGCATAAAGATTTAATTATTTCTATAGGAATGGCATCAGGACCGGGATACTTGCCAGAGGTTAGATTATGTAATTTATTCTTGATGCAGTCTTCGGAAATATGGAAGTAAGAAATGCTGTCGTTACTGGAGGGTGGCAGATCAGGTAGAGGTGGCGGTATAGAATTTACAGGAAGGAATAAGGTTTCGAAATATTCAGAAAACAGCTCACAGGCAGAGTTTGCATCAGTACTGGTACGTCCGTCGTACTCGAGCGAGACCGATAATCTGGTGTTCCTAGATCTCTGATTAATGAAGGACCATAGTCTGTTCGGATTAGATTTCACACTGGAGTCTATGTCTTCCAGGTAGGCGTCATACTTTCGGTGCAGAATTTCTTTGAATTCGGTCCTCCTGGCCACAAATTCAATTCTATGGCATTCCAAAGAAGAGCGTTTCCATTGACGATGAGCCCTAATTTTCGAGTGTAGTGCGCTGATTACATCTGCATCAAACCAAGGTGGATAACGGAAGGGATTAACCTTCACACGAGGAACTGCTTCTCGAACTGCGGACATCAAGAGGTCATAAAATATCTCACAATTCTCATTATTATCGTTCATGTTATCAAGGAGGGACCAGGGGGCAATAATCCAGCAAAAAATTCAGGTGGTTCATGTCTGCCTTCTTCCAGTTAAAAATTTCCCTGCGAGGTGGTTTATGAAATAAACTAGTGTCATGAAAATCTATGTTCCATATTAGAGCACTATGGTCGGATGGAATCCACCCCGGTTTTTCTAACTCTACAGACTGAGAGATTTTAGGAATATTAGTAAACAGTAGATCGAGGTAGTTTTGTCCACGGGTGGATTCAATTGATGCAGAGAGAATTCCTCAATTATCTCGCAGAAGATAGAGTTCACTAACTTTCAGTTAGTTTTGACGGTACGAGAGAAGGCCCGTCCTGCTGTCCCCATGAGATGTCTGGCACGTTAAAATCACCACACAATATAACGGTATCCTTGACCTTCAACTGGGCGTGCACCCTGCTGAGAGAGGTATGTAGCTGCTCCGGGTGGTTTAAGGAGGCAGGCGGGGGTAGGTACACACAGCCCACGAACACACTAGACCTTCCTTGGATTTCCAACCAAACAATCTCGCATTCACTTTCTAAGTCCGCTCTTCTCCTGGCACGCAACTGAGATTGCGTAGCAATTACAACACCACCCCCACGCCCAGCCCTGTCTCTCCTAAATATGTCATGAGTCCTAGAAAAGGCGAGTTCTGAGTCAAGAAAACTGTCAAAAAGCCAAGGCTCATTTAAGGCTATTATTGACATGTTATTAAAATCACTGATGCTCAAATCTATTTTGTCCAGCTTGTTGGCCACGCTCTGAGTGTTCTGAAAGTATATGGACTTACAACTGTTCGAACACGGACCAGGATTAATTTCTTCATCACCTGACAGTAGAAGAAGCATGAAGACTGTGGTCACCGTTGATGTTGATGTGACCGTACCTCTCCTAGTTAAAGGGCTGGCTCCTTTTAGCAGCATGGCAGGCGACAATCCAGCAGCAGAGAAACAACAAAAATTAAAACTCCGATTGGAGCACTCCCAATTCACTGAAGCTTCAAAATTGTTTTCACAAATCATGGACAGCCTCACATCACTACCACTCACAAGAAAAGAACTAGTTACGTGAAAGAATAACATAATAAAACAGCACAAAACAGGAGACCGGAACACACGCACTTCACTCACCGACGCCATCTTGTCGCTCTGACAATATTTTGTGTTTCTTTTACATTTAAATTGTAATTACACATGTAGTACTGCCTTCAGTTAAACATATGGTTACATGATATGTTCAAAATGTTCACCGTTGGCTGCCAGACACAGAGCAGAACGACGCTACAACAACGTCCGTCAATGTTTGAATGG
Source organism: Meconema thalassinum (assembly GCA_946902985.2). Lineage (NCBI taxonomy): Eukaryota > Metazoa > Arthropoda > Insecta > Orthoptera > Tettigoniidae > Meconema > Meconema thalassinum. Next base: position 553,172,885 of record OX336392.1, read on the forward strand.
GGACCGCTGCACTTGCCGCTGTAATCTCCTGGCGAAGGGCCTCCAGCGTGCGCGGATTACGTCGATAGACTTGATTTATAACAGTTCCCCACAAGTAAAAGTCCATAGGGTTAATATCTGGCGACCGTGGGGGAACTCAATGGGCCCTCTTCGTCCAATCCAATGTCCCGGCAGATTGTCATCCTGGAAAGCTCTTACTGCTACATGGTGGTGTGGTGGCACCCCGTCCTGTTGGTAGATGACTTCATCATCGGCTCCATAAAGCGCACGTACAGCTGGTAAAATTAATGTGCGTAACATTCCCAAGTACACTGCTCCAGTGACAGTACCATCAAAGCAAAAGGGTCCTAGTAAGCCCCTCGACGACAGTCCACACCAGACATTAACCCCTGGTAGAATCACCGCCTTGTCCACATGAACATGCGGATTTTCCGGAGCCCAGTAGACACAGTTATGCCGAATCACTGTTCCATTAAGTTTAAACTGAGCCTCATCAGACTACACTAACTTCGTCAGAAATTGTTCATCATGGGTGATCATTTGCTGATACTATTCGCAAAATTGCATTCGACGATCGGGATCATCCTCATTAAGCGCGTGCAGTAATCGTGCGATGTAAACTTTCCACTTAGCTGTTTTCAAAATCCGTCGTACACTTGTACCGCTAATCCCCACTTCCCGCGCACATTGCGTATCAGACTTCTGTGGAGAATTAGCAAACCTTTCCAACACGTGAGCTGACAAAGCAGGACTAGTAGCTGTACGCGTTCTTCCCTATCTTCCCGATCTTTCTTTGTGAATATCACAAATAGTTCCATGCGTCTCAAACTTCCCAGTAATGCGTTTAATTATTAGGCGTGTTGGGGGTTGTGTTTCAAACTCCCTCCTCCACTGACGATGCACATCAGCGGCATTACCAAACCTGACAAACCACTTCAGAATGTAATTTCGCTGCTCGAACGTCAAGCATGCTCCAGCCACTTCGTTTTCCCACTATCGTGATGTAAGTACCGACATCTGTCGAGCGAAAGACCGTACTACAACATTCATAAACAATGATAACAGTTGACTATGTCCATATCCCGATATCGTCTGACAAAGAGTGTATACATTATTCTGGCGGACTCTGTATATAACAATTCAGTCTGCGTGTGTACGTGGCCGCAAAACTCGAAAACTGCTGAATGAAATCGGGTAACTAGTTTTTTAATGAGTAATTTTATATAATTAATTTAAGTTACAAAGTTACACCAATATTGAATCTAATAACTTGATGAACAGATTTCTGCTAGACGACAACGACTAACTCTGTATCATGATAGACCGGCAAAAATTGCTAAAGGACATTGCCCGTCTTAAAATTGGTTGGCCTAGGCAACGCCGTGAATAGAAAGTAGATTGCACATCTTTATTGTGGTGTCCATCGTAGTAATGCGCATCCACTTAAAAATCTTCTATGAGCAAAGAAAGCATCCCATACTATAATCCCGTTGGCATGCAATAAAATGTTCGATGAGTTCAATCAAATAGAAGAAGAGCAGCACAATCACCTTAACAACGCCAAGAACAATAATTACATCAACAGGTAACAAAACAAGATGTTCAGTAAAGAACATATAGCCTACTTTCTCCTAAATGCATGGGTAATATTATAACTCTTTGTCCTTTTCAAGGAGTATGATTGAATGTTGGTTGTAGTAGCTTGTTGAAATACATCGTGCATTACGGATATTAAACATGAATATGAGGTGCCCTTTGCTAGTGCTACCTCTGTAAAAATGTCATTCAATTCGGTTTCACCGTGTATGAATTGATATGGGGAATCGATTTGCACACATACATGGCAGCTATCTGCAAACTATTTGGCTGATGGCCTTGTAGTTCAGCCAAAAGATGCTTCCCAAAAAAGGTATGTTGTTGCAAAATTTGGTAGAGATCAAATGATTTGGTTGGTCGTAAGTTGATTTAAGCTTTTAACATTTGGGTGGCCGCCATTCCTTTTCCGTCAAGATGGCGGTGATATAAAACATGACACTGAGGTGCCCTTTGCTAGTGCTACCTCTGTACCAAATTTCGTTCAATTCGGTTTCACCGTGTTTGAAAAGATAGTGGGAATCCATTTGCACACATACATGGCCGCCATCCGCAAATAATTGGGCTGATGACCTCGTAGTTCAGTCAAAAGACGCTCCTTATTTGAATATATGTTGTTACAAAATTTGGTAGACAGCGGATGATTAGGTTAGTCGTAATTTTATTTAAGCTTTGTAAATTTGGGTGGCCGCCATTACGTTTCCGTCAAGATGGCGGCGACATAAAACATGACACTCAGGTGCTCATTGCTAGTGCTACCTCTGTACTAAATTTCGTTCAATTCGGTGTCTCCGTGTTTGAATTGATAGGGGTAATCGATTGCACACATACATGGCCGCCATCTGCAAACTATTAGGCTGATGATCCTGTAGATTGGTCAAAATATGCTTCCCACATCAAGGTATGTTTCTGCAAAATTTGGTAGAGATCGAATGATTAGGTTAGTCGTAATTTGATTTAAGCTTTTAACATTTGGGTGGCCACCATTACGTTTCCGTCAAGATGGCGGCAATATAAAACATGACACGGAGGTGCCCTTTGTTAGTGCTACCTCTGTACCAAAGTTTGTTCAATTCGGTTTCGTCGTATTTGAATAGATAGGGGGAATCGATTTGCACACATACATGGCCGCCATCCGCAAAGTATTGGGCTGATGACCTTGTAGTTTGGTCAAAAGACTCTCCATACATAATGATATAATGTTGCAAAATTTGGTTGAGATAAGATTAATAAGTTGATCGTAATTTGATTTAAGCTTTTAACATTTGGGTAGCCGCCATTACGTTTCCGTCAAGATGGCGGCAATATAAAACATGACACTGAGGTGTCCTTTGCTAGTGCTACCTATGTACCATGTTTCGGTCAATTCGGTTCCACCGTGTTTAAATTGATAGGGGAATCGATTTGCACACATACATGGCCGCCATCTGCAAACTATTGGGCTGATGATCTTGTAGTTTAGTCGAAAGACGCTTGCCATATATGTATATATCGTTGCAAAATTTGGTATAGATTGGATGATTAGGTTAGTCGTAATTTAATTTAAGCTTTGAACATTTGCGTGGCCGCCATTACGTTTCCGTCAAGATGGCGGCAATATGAAACATGACACTGAGGTGCCCTTTGCTAGTTCTACCTCTGCACCAAATGTCTTTAAATTCGGTTTCACCGTGTTCGAATTGATAGGGGGGGGGGGACAGACATTCAGAGTACACACACTCACACACGCACTCAGACACACAGACACACAGACGGACACACAACTTTTGGCCCTGTGTAGATCTCATAAGTCTACTTTCATTTTTTACAAAAATCGAAAGTAGGCTAAAAGACGTAGACTGTTGCAATATCTGAATGAGCTTCATAGCTTCAAGTCATAAATGCCTCGCCAACGTTCAAACACAGGCCGCCAGTCTCAACGCATAATCACAGAACATGAAGTTGAATATTCTAAGCAGGCATGCAATTCGTCAGCCGGTGAATAGGCGTCATAGTTTATAACTCTAGCTCGATAAAGGGAAAAGTCGTTTACGTTTCTATGGACATATGGTTAGAATGGATCCAACAAGATGAATGTATTCCTGCTCCAGTTCTATTTTATTTGTCTTGTGAGCCATCTGTAAATATTTTTAGCCATTGATTAGACGGATATCTTTCTTCTATTGTACAGAGGGCCAGCTGTTTTAGATCATGTGGTGAAGAGTCTTTCTTGCAGAGTCTATAATGTATAGACACGAAAAATGTTTTTCGTGTGATTACTCTAGAACCCTGGGTGATGGAAAATTTCTGTTTAATGATTTGAAATCAGCATAGAAAAGTCATTTAGAATCAATCACCCATTGTTTTCCTTTCAACAGACAAAAGTTATCATTCCAAACATGATAAATATTATTGCAATTTATATTACTTTGTTATTGGAACAAATATGATTGTTCCCCTCAGGGGCTCACATCTAGTGGGACGTGGGTTGGCGACCACGGGGCCCCAGTTGAGTCCGGCATTGCTTCCACTTACTTGTGCAGGGCTCCTCTCCGTCTTCTTTCCTGTCAACCTCACTTGGTCACCTCTTGTTCTCTTCCGACCCCGACGGTATTAGGGTATCCGAGGCCTAGGGAGTCTCTTCCTTTCCCGCCTTAATTGGCCCTTCTCTCATCTTTTCTGATACCCTCCTTCTGCGAGGGGTCAGCCTTCTTTTTCTTTTCCTGTTATCTTCTGCCTTCTGCTCAAGGCCCTCAAGGAGGCAGGGTGTATGTAGCCCCACCACTTCTGGTGCACCCTGGATATTGCTACACCCTCAGGGGCTCACGGCTGGTGAGTTCGGAAGTTGGCGACCCCGAGAGATTCCTGAGCTGGGTCCGGTTTCCCCCTTTTGTCCCTTCCCTGTGGGGTGGACCCTCTCCTCTTTAACATTCCTATCTGCCTTTTATGGCTCTCCTTCCTTCCAAGTCTCTCAATCCGCATTCTTCGAGGGTTGAGGGCATTTCTTTTCCTCCTGTCCTTTATTTGCCTTATTCTCCTTTTGTTTTCCATTTTTTTTCTTCTAGTATATAAGTTAGTAGTTAGTTTTAGTTATAGTTTACATTTCATTATCATCTTCATGATCACCCAAACCATTAGGGGCCGATAACCTAGATGTTAGGTCCCTTAAAACAACAATTATCATCATCATCATCACTAATATGATTGTTTAAGCTGTATCTTATTCTAACCAGACTGGGTCTCCCGCTCGCTTCGTTCCACTGGCGGAGCTGAACTGTGCCGGGAATCGCACTGCGATACTGCCGGACATGTAGTCAGTTCTGAAATTAAATCATTCAGAGCAGTGATTACGCTCTACATTGCACTGCCTATTGTCGGGTGCACACCACTCGTTATAACTCGTGGTAAGTAGATCATGTTGTGGTGGGCATGACCTGAAGGGCCAACATTGAGCCGTCCCGGTTATTAGTGGCAATTAGAGCAGCAAGGCGTGTGGTCTCTCTTTCGATTTGGACCACTGACGTGTGAGAATTTGATTAAAAAGATCGAATCACAATGTACAATTATTTCAATAACAACGCACCGTGCCTTCTGTCGCACTCTTCTCGCCGATATACCCACGACATTGAAAATGTTTATTTTAAAAATATATTCGTCAGATAGTCACTAGTTTGTGCTTTGGGTATCCTCGAGCAATTATCGATATCTTCTCACGCATTCAGCATATTTGCTATGATAATGTTCTTGTTAATATTCCGCCACTGGTTTGGATGACAATCATGGTCTCGTTAACGTGGCACCACTGGTTCTGATGAAGATAATCGTCTTGCTTACGTCACGATGCTGGTAATTACTAGCCACGAATGTGAAAGTATTCATGTAGCACGTACATAGCTCAGGAACACGAGCCCATTAGCCGGTATCATTGAATACTTATGCTTGTTACTTGCTGACAGAACTAACAGAAATTCTAAGTGCAAATTTCTCCTCTTAATTGTATCTTCTCAAGTTGCGAAGCGAGGTCCTAACGCCCACGGGCTTTGCAAACAAACTTTTCGCTCAGACGTTCGCTCAACTTCTCGCTTAATGATGACGTTAAATAAATCAGATTGAACCTGTTTCATCTGTCAAGAAGAAGGAGCCTGTCAAAGAAGCGCGATCCACTCTGAAGAAACTCTCATCTTTTCACAGAAAGTTAGAGCTTGCTTCGAGAGTCTGGCAAACGCATTGAACTTTGACCTCTGAAACATATCCCGAAATGTGTGGATGAAGGAACGTCTTCAAATGTTTTTGAAAGCCCAAATGATTGGAGTGGGAATGCTTGGAGAGTTAATTGAAAACCAATGAGCACGTAAGTTCTATGTGGATATGGTATCAGACCACAGCTTGCCTCTGTAGGTGAGTGGTTAACGTGTCGGAATACCAACCCCAAGCTTACAGGTTCGCTCCTGGTCGTGGTAAGTGAATTTTGAAAGGCGACAAAAATCACGACATGGATGGCATACGTTGTTGGTATGTTAAGGAACCCATTTGAATTCAGTAGGCCGTGTTCATAATGGCAAAATTAATCTCGGGATTTTCCGCCAACACTAAGTTCCTACATTGTCTACTAGAAAGCGCTGTAGTGTGAAGGAGCTTAGATATCTAACCTCCTTGACTTTCATAGCGTTCCAAGGAATGACGAAATTCGACATGCAAGCTGCCCTCTGGGTGTCTAATAACAACGCTTGCACCCGGCACCAGAGGCCATACGATAAATAAAAATTACGAGCCTTAGAGTAGTCGCATATGTGGTGTAACATCTGACATGTTATTGGAATAATTCCAATTTACTTACTCGCATTTTTGGATTCCTTCGTGTTATTGCAATCGCCTCAATATAGCGCTGCCTTGGGTTTTTGTGGGTATCTACTCACATAACGTAACAGCGGTGCTTTTGAGGATCCAACCAGCCTTCGGGATGACTACCTAACATACATACATTGCAATCGGTAAGTTCTCATTACTAGACTATTATTTCTGCAATAAGTAGACCTACTTGTATAACTCCAGTGACAAATCCTTTCAGCAAATATGATATAATAGTGCTGTATTTTGGCCGACAGTACCTCGAGTGCTTACTTTAAATAAGAGCACAGCGAAAGTAGTAAGATTTAATAAATTATAATTGTTTTCAGCAAATATGATTTAATGAATATTTTCATACCAAAGAACGACACTTTGAAGATGATTTATTGTAGAAATATCTTAAATGGGGCCTCCAAACTTTGAAGTAAACTGTATGCGATTTATATTCCACATAGCCACATGGCCGACAGTATGTCGTTGTACCAATCTCCGCCACCGCGCTCGCTCATTTTTTCCGTTGCAATTCCGTCCCACTTTCGTCCCTTTTTACAAAATCACCCCCACACAAAAATATCCAGCAACCGAGTGGAATGATGTTATAAAATATATATATATATATATATATATATATATATATATAAATAAAAAAACAGACCACATTCACATAAAGTCAACAACATTTAGACATTTACTTCTTATTAGCTTATTACTTCGGACTTAGCGCCTTAAGTGTTTCACAAAAGTAATAAACAAACCTTCGTTGATTAGTTGGTGGAGAGCAACTGTTTTGTGATATTGGCCTGCAGATACTGAGGTGACGCGTGATCAGCGCATCGGGTCCCTTCAGCCGTTAATTTTGTTTTTCATGATCGGGGTGCTGCCTCAATGTCAGACAGCAACTCAATTGTCCTCACGAGGCTGAGTGCACCCCGTTCCAGCCCTCTCGTCAGTTCCTAAAATCCCTGACGGAGCCGGGAATCGAACCCGGGGCCTCCGGGTGAGAGGCAGGCGCGCTACCCCAACACCATGGGGCCGGCCTAACAGAGCCATAAAATTCATTAATTCCTTCAAATCCTCAAAAGAGCCCACACTCCCAATCCCTGAAACCCTTGAACTTTTAGATCTTCTGTTGCTAAAGAAGTGTTCTACAACTAGGATGCAGATCCATAACCCGTGGACGAGGAGTGACCTTGTACCCAGACCACAGCGCAAGCCTGGGATTCCCTCCATGGTGAGATAAAATCCTCCTTTGGTCATAACAACAAATCAGCGTTCAAAAGCCAAGTGACTACTGGATGTACATTTTAACTTTGTTTTTACTACCCTACCAGGGAATTGTTACAGCTAGACGTGGAGCGCAGCTGTTGTGTATCCATTACGTCCTCTCGCCTCGTTATGGATGCAGTGAGTGGTTGCGAGGCAATAGGGAAGAGGCATGTTCAGGGAGAACACACCGCACAGTGCACGACCCAGCATGAATCATGCACACAAACGACACACGATGAGGTTTCGCTGGCGACAACTGCACGTCTATCGCAAGCGTGTGGCTGGGCGGAGCGCATTAGTTCCAATTTCCGCCACCGGTAACAATTCGCTGGTAGGGTAGTGCATTGTGACTGTGTGTGGTGGCAGAGACACTGCTGTGATAAGGGGACTCTATGCTCAACTGCTTCCATTCACAGGGTATGTTTTGGTTTATGTTTTTGTGGAAATGAAAATCCACAGCCTGCTTCCAGTCTCCGACCGGGTCAGGGAATGGAATGAATGAAGCCCCCATCTAGCGGCGAGGATATGGACTGTGCCGCCTGCCGAGGCCTGACGCACTCCTCTGGGGCAATGATTAAATGAATGACAGATGAAATGAAATAACAGTGGAGAGTGTTGCTGGAATGAAATTTTGGACAGGGAAAACCGGAGTACCCGGAGAAAAACCTGTCTGCCTCCGTTTTGTCCAGCACAGATCTCACATGGAGTAACCGGGATTTTAACCACGGACCCAGCGGTGAGAGGCCGGCGTGCTGCCGCTTATGCCACGGAGGCTTTTTGTAAATTGTTTAAATAATCTTAGTGCTTTGAATGTAAGCAGCTTTCAGAAAATCATGTATCTCATGAAAAGTGTTCACATTGTATAAATCTTAATCACACGCAATTTATTTCCGGATTTTTTTTACACATTCCGGTAATTGGCATCCTTTTTTATGTGGGCCGACTGAAAACTGCAATATTAACCGTTAACAAGGCAACACTTAAATATTGGCTTGAAAGCTAAGTTTCCTTATCAAGTAACGAATCGAGATATTTAAGTTCGACTGTACAGTACGGTGTTTGGGCCAACGCACAGTGGGTCAAAATCGAAATCTAGGAGGACAAAATTATTTATTTTCATAATTAAAAATTCAAAATTTATTCTTCTACAGCATTTTCATACAATTGCCGCTCACTATTCTGGGATATAAACGCATCTTAGTGTACATCTGTCACCACTGTTCGAGCAGTCTGAATTGGAGGGTGAATGTAAGTGGCTGTGGTTTCGTTGTCTTTGTGGTTAGTGTGATGCTTTAAGATGGAACATGCAGCTGAAGGTATGATCGTTGTAACGTGTTTCAGTTAATAATGGGCGTAATTGTTACGTAATTTTAGCTATATTTGCATTATATAATATTTAACTATTATTTTCAAAATTATATTTTCACTTAGATGTTTAGTATGTCGTGTCACTCTGCGTCACTTTCTGCTTAATGTTAAAATGTAGATAAAGTCTTGTAGTTTACGCCTGTTATAAGATTTTTGCATCTTTTTGCAACTTACTTGGTTATTTTACGTTTTAGTAGATGCCGCGCAACCAGTTCTCACACGTTTACAACTGTTTGAAGCACTGGGTTCGACGATTATGTCAAAAGTGGAACTTCGTGACTTTGTTAAAAGTAAATTAGGAATAGGAAATTGTTCTGAAGAGAAAACTGAATGCTCTATCCAACTCTTAGTCATAGACAATTTCTTGCATGTGTAGACTTAGCTTAAAAAAGGTCTTAACTGATGTTTATTATGAAGTAAACAAATTATATACGTTGCTTTCACTCTAAATTCATGATTAAAACGTAAAAATAATTTTGTCCCGCTAGATTTCGATTTTGACCCACTGTGCACCGAGAGGATTTAAAGGCCCCTATGCAATGTTTTGCTGCCCCCCCCCCCTTGAAATACTTTTAATTATCGCTATCCACTACCAGCTATTCTGGAAGAACAACGCCATTCTGAGAAAACCATCTGATGCTCAGTCATAATTTTAAAATCAGGTTATCACACAAAATTCCACACATAGCCAAGTTCACGGGGCTGAAATACGACGATATCCAAGCCTCTCAAATGAAACAACATCAATGTAGCGCAGTTTGTGACTGGCACTCATTTCATGAACTGACAGCTTGTTATACAGTTTACGCCAAGAACGACCTTTTTGCCAGCCTTCGTCAGTAATTAAAACTGATTCATGGAACTCAAGAGTAATCTGCAAGGAAGAGAATGTATTGATAGATTAGGGTATCATTACATACTAACCTGTCTCGACGAACACATTCTCCATTCTGTAGGTTTGAAAATCAAACTGTTCTCAGGAAGTTTCTTGTTCCGTCACTTGGAAGGTTTGCAGGGGGACCTCATCGAACGATATCTTCAATAACACAGGCCCTACACTTGTCCTACAAGGATTTCAAAGAAAAATAAATTTAAAATAAATAAAACAATATTCGCCAGAAAATGTAAAGAATCACTAACGGGCCCTCACCGCTTACGGGCCCCTATGCATTTGCCTCCCTTGTCCCCCCTTCTCGGCGGCCCTGGGCACGATCCTTGAGAACAACCGCCAGTGCTGTGCGCCTAGCACAAACAAGACATTGCTGAACTGCCTCCACTTGGAAAATCCCCCCCAGGGTCTCACATCTAATGGGACGTGGGTTGACGACCACGGGGCCCCAGCTGGGTTCGACAATGCTTCCACTTACTTGTGCCGGGCTCCTCTCCGTCTTCTTTCCTGTCGACCACACTTGGTCAACTCTTGTTCTCTTCCGACCCCGAAGGTATTAGGGTATCCGAGGCCTAGGGAGTCTCTTCCTTTCCCGCCTTAATTAGCCCTTGTCTCATCTTTCCTGATACCTTCCTTCTGCGAGGGGTCAGCCTTCTTTTACTTTTCATGTTCTGTCCTGCCTTCTGCTCAAGGCCCTCAAGGAGGCAGGGTGTATGTAGCCCCACCACTTCTGGTGCACCCTGGATAATGCTACACCCTCAGGGGCTCACGGCTGGTGAGTTTGGGAGTTGGCGACCCCGAGGGATTCCCGAGCTGAGTCCGGTTTTCCCCTTTTGTCCATTACCTGTGGGGAGGACCCTCTCCTCTTTCACTTTCCTATTTGCCTTTCATGGCTCTCCTTCCTTCCAAGTCCCTCAATCCGCATTCTTCGAGGGTTGAGGGCATTTCTTTTCCTCCTGTCCTTTATTTGCCTTATTCTCCTTTAGTTTTCCATTTCTTCTTCTAGTATGTAGGTTAGTAGTTAGTTTTAGTTATAGTTTACATTTCATTTTCATCTTCACGATCAGCCAAACCATTAGGGGTCGATAACCTAGATGTTAGGCCCCTTAAAACAACAATTATCATCATCATCACCACTTGGAAAATATGTGCAACTGATTTTGTAATAATTGCCATTGTTCTTTTAAGGGGCCGAATGTCTAAATTATCGGTGCGTATTTGATTTGGGACAACATCATGTACCAGCCAAAAACATCCGACGATACGGTGAACCAATTAGTTTTTTGCCTTTATTAAAAATATTCCCTGGTTGAGATCGTACCGTTTCGTCCTTTTTGTATCTTCTGTACTCACTTGTGTTTAATATTAGCCTATTTTCATAAAACCATTTACAATTATTTCACTTCATAACAAAACAAACCCAAGGTCACCAATGGCGAGGATTTAACCTACACCTTAGGGTTAATACAACACCCATCGCCAACTCTGCTGTTACTTTACTGTTGTGCTCCAAGAGCCGTATGTAGCTTGTTGGGTCGATATGTTCTCAGCTTCGCATCGTAATCCCAACAAGATGGGTGTCATTTTAACTGGAATCCAGGTGGGATTTCTACATGTGTGGAGCGTGACACGGAGTAAATAACAAACTTGGGAGATAACTTTCTCTTTTGGAGCAGCGCTCTCCAGATATCTGGTGTCAGCGAGGGCTGAAATATTGCCGCGAACAGGGTGTACCTTCGCCACAAACTCACGACGCTGAAATATTGCCGGGAACAGGGTGTACTCTCTCCACAATCTCGTGAGGCTACCCATGGATATCAAGTTGTGTTCAATAAATTTACTAGCTAAATCCAGACAAATACAATTTGGACAACATTTATGTTATTTTTTTTTTAAATTAATAGGTATTGTTACAGTTAGGCAAAACCTGGTGGTAACAAGTTATTTACATGTTGTATATCTCAATTCCACTCCGTAATGTCTCTGTGTTCCCTGAATGCAATATTTAATTTCTTCTTGAAAAATTTTAAACTGTTAGGAAAAGGTTCTAAGACTTCTTCAGGTAACTCATTCCATGTTTGAATACCCCTTTTTATAAAAGAATACTTAGCTAAGTTCGTTTTTTGAATGATGGGCCTAATTTTGTATTCGTGATCTCTCCTACCCATATAATCTGGATCATGCATTCTGTTTCGCAACTCATTCCAGGCCGACTCCCCTGTGTATGCTTTGTACATCTCCTGGAGTCTTCTTTTATGTCTTCTGCTGTGTAGGGATTCCCAACCCAATGACTTTAGCATGGCAGAGACACTGTCAGCTTGGGAGAATTTGCCAAGTACGAATCTTGCAGCTTTCCTTTGCACCATATCCAATTTGTTCGTTAGAGTTGATTGGTAGGGCTCCCACACACACGTGGCGTATTCCAAAATTGGTCTCACAAGACATTTGTAAGCCAATTCTTTGGCTTGAATACTGCTAACCTTCATGTTTCTCATAACGAAGTATAACGACTTTTGCGCCTTTAGCAACGCTCTCAACGTGCTCACCCCAGTGTAACCTTTTATTTATGGCAATCCCGAGATAGCTGCATGACTCCACTCGAGGAATAATTTTGTTTCCTAACTTATAATCAGCTATTTTCCCTTTTCTGCAGTTAGTAAAAGACAGGCATTTACTTTTTCTGCACTTATCCTCATGTTATTTCGGAAAACCCAGCATTCTAAACGTTCCAAGTCATGTTGGAGGAGCGCAGTGTCAACTTGATTATTGACTTCTCTATATATTACACCGTCGTCACCGAATAGTCTGGCGTCCAATTTAACATATTCTGCCAGTTCGTTTATATATAAAAGAAACAACAATGGCCTAACTACACTTCCTTGTGGAATTCCAGAGTTGACTTTAGTCTCTTTCGAAAATACTCCCCCAACTTTCACCGTTTGGGTCCTGTTTTGGAGAAAGTCCCAGATCCAGAATACCACTCTTTCATCAAGACCCAAATTTGCAACCTTATGTAACAGGAGGTCATGTGGAACCATGCCAAAAGCCTTAGCTAAGTCAATGATTACACTGACCACTTGGCCTCCTGCGTCCATGACTTCTGCTATATCTTGACAAACCCCCACCACCTGTGATTCACATGAATATCCTTTCCTGAATCCGTGTTTTCTATCATACAACCAGTTATTTTTCTCCCTAAATTCCTTTATATAGTCTGCAATTATTTGTTCCATTTGTTTACAAACTACTGCCGTCAGACTCACTGATCTATAGTTACCCGGCATGGTTCTTTCCCCTCCTTTATAAATTGGAACTACAATAGCTTTCTTCCAGTTGAACGGGACAGACCTATTGTTCAGAGAGACTGTGAACAATACCCTAAGGAAGGGAATTATTTTTTCTCCGCCAGTCTTGAGAATGTCACCAGGCACCTCATCGAGTCCTACAGACTTGAATTTCTTGATTTTCTTCAGGTTTTTCCTAACCTTCCTGTTATGAATAGTGAATGGTTTAAATTTATTTTCCTTTAATTTTTAATAAACGGACATGCTAGATTTTGCTGTAAAACGCTACTATACCACTCATTAAGCACTTCAGCTTTTCGTGGGTTTCCTGTGACAAGATTTCCTTCTGAGTCCCTCAGAGACTTAAAGTCATTTCTGTTCTATTTCCGTCTCCTAAGATAATTATTAAAAGTATTTGTATTTCTCGGTTTTAGTATAGTCTTCATTTAAGAATCGTGTGCTTTACGTTTTTCTGTGTTCAATTCCTTGATAATTAGTTGGTACTGCCCCCGTAATTGAATTATGTAGAGACCACGGTGGCTATATTTGAAATTATGATTAGAGTTATGGCTGTCATAGTTATGACGTGGGTAGTCATGACGTAAGCACGGATGACGTAAATGTTATGCCAGCAAGCTACTTGAGCTGAGATTCTCAGTGACGTCAGCATTTTAGTCCAGAATGTTCCAAGATGTACGACGCAGTCGCAGGAAACGAGGAATTCTGCTGAGGAAGAAACTATGCTATTGGAGGAGAGGCATGAACCAATGAACGATAGTTTAAAGGAAGACGGAGATTGCTGAAACTATGGTATTTTTATGACTTTTGAATGCAGAATTGTGGAAATACATTTGCAGTAAAAGCATGGATTTGGAATTTTGATGAAATTTATTTTCAGTTTTTGAATTTTGAAAATCCGTCATGTATTAACGAAGTTGGAAGTTCTAGCGATGACGTAGTATCACGCTTTGGAAGGGATGGTAACGCCCCTCGAGAAGGTAATAAAAGGGCTTGCGCAGAAGAAAGGAGCCTCTTCTCTTCTCTTCTCTTTCGTTCGCTGATCATTCTGAGATCTAATGCTCAGATCATCGAAGTATTTGTGAAAGTCAGTTTCTTATATATTCAATATAGTGAGACATCAAAGTGAACAGCAAGTGAAAAGAATCGTTTTTATAACGCGTGGCGAGGCCACTATAGTAACGAGATACAGGTCAAACTAGGTGAAGTTGAAACGGACCTTAGAAAGCTTCTATAAGTTTAGCTTCAAACAGTTAGCGGTCTACGATAACATAATTGTATTGTGCAGTACTACATGCAATTATAGAGAAAAGCTGAACAATTTCGACCGAGTACTTCAAAAGATATTAGCTGTTTTATACGACTGGCAAAAGTGATTATCTCGCCACTAGAGAAACACTTTTGTATAAGCCGGAAACAACGCAAGGCTAACGCTGTGAGTGGAGTAGAAAGACTTCAGATTGCTTGCTTACAGAACGATACAGTATAATGGAGCATTTGAATACGGCAGTTTGTTCTTCTGACACTACAACCGAAGTGCAGATGGAAGGCTAAGAAGGCTTATTGCAATTGGGACATACTTCATTGGAGTAAGATAGCGACATGGAACTTCGCTAATTGCTATTCCACACAAGCGAACATGCGGTGAATACCATCTACACCCATGTTTCGTAAGTAAAGGCTGAATATCATCGAACAGCCATAGAAACAATTTCATACTCTGAATATGAATAATTTCTTCGGAAATTTCTACAAAACGTCATGATGACTGTCTACTGGAACTTCAGGGAATTTTTCAAGAGAGGTCAGGGTAGTCCCGACTCACAATGAAGATTATTGCCGGAAGGATGTCTATTCGTTTTCGAGGAGCAGAGCGATTCACGGAGAAGGAAGCAGTTCGATTCTCCGAGGGTGCTATTTCCTATTTCGAGGATGGAGCTCAGCTTTAACGTGGTGAAATGGATCCATCAGCAGTCTTCTTTGGGGAATTTTCCTCTGGAACGTCAATCGGCAGATAAGGTAGTCGTGAACGTTTATTGTATTTGAGTAACCTAGTAATGTTTGAGCAACCATTTTTCCCATATTTTTACCCTCTTGTATTTTGCCTTATTTTCTTGTTGAGATTCTTATTCTCAGTACACCTTGATGAGTTTTGCATTTTTCGACGTTTTATTAAGACATTGTTATGTCATGGGCATAGTTAACGATTTTGAATCAGTTGAGACTGATATTTAGATTTTTCAGTAATTAAAATTTTTGTAGTCACGATTTGACTGTAAGTTAATGATTTTTATGGCAGATTTAAATTCAGACAGCGTGTCACTTTATTAAAGTAATTCAACCCCAGTTTAATTACTTTGAACAATTTTCTGTCATCATCAAGAAGGAAGAACATTTAAATGATTTTAGAGCGTTAAAAACTCTTACGTTATCGACGATCTTGGAAATACTAGTCGTTATTTGTATGGATTGCAACACAGACATTTATCGTCAGTTATGAATGAACATTGCATCATAGACAATTTTGTGAAAGAGTAATGTTAATAATGAATTATTGAATGCATTAAAGTCAAGTACTTTTGTTAGGAGTTTTTCTCAATTAGAGAATTATATAACGATGTTTGCATTCCCCAGTCTAATTGGAGTCTATTCGACTACTTTGCATTTTAGTCGCACTTTATTTGAAGATAGTATTTTCATACTACAATTTTTCTTTTAAGATGTTAGTCTTAAATTTTGACAGACCAGATAGGCGTATATGAGCGTATTCACTATTAAATTTGTTTGTGATTGGCAAGTTTTGACTTCATTTCAGTTCATGAATGAAATCTACGAAGGTTAAATAGAAAAACAGTTTTGAAACAAATTATGATTATAAAATTTTTAAGTGGAACTATGAATGTATAATCGCTAGTGCAGCGCGTGTTGAAAGTCGCTGAGATATAATGCCCTTGAATGTGAAGGAAGTTCCCACAGGAATAAATGTTAAAGAATTATTTGTGGAAGTTTTGTAAGTGATGTGAAAGTTGTAAATGCCATATAGATTAATATATGATGATTTTGGGCATATTTTTAATGCAGATTGTGCATTAACTTGTTAGCGAAGGATTTTCCGCTGGAGTAAGATTGTTATAGTTCGTTGAAAATTAATCAAGTGATTTACTGTTATAATTAACACAAGTTTTGAAAGAATTTGAGACAAGATTATGAATGAAGGTTGCCGTCACAAATCATTATTAAGAACTTTATTAAACCGGATTGTGACATTAAATGTATAACTAACCTTCATTGGTCGATTATATTAAACAGGATTATAAAATTACCAACCGAATGAACATGTGGCTAATGTATTTATTAAATTAATAATTTAAACAATTTAAATGTTAATAGTGTAAATAATTGTTGTAAATATTTTTGAAAATAATATGAAACGAGAGTGATGTTAAAGACGTGCTTATAATATTTTTATTGTCTTTGACAAATATTATAAACAATTTCTAATTGTTATAAATAATTTATGTGATTTTGTTATAAACATTTAAGAGCTAGTTAAACATTTGGATTGAAGTTAACAAGTTTAAGAAATTTATGTAATGATCCATTAGGATGTGATCAAAGTACTTGAAAGATTTGCGTAAATATAATGTGAGTTGTCTTGTAAGACATTTAAAAGCTTGAGAGTGCAGGCTGGATTCTTACGTAACATAGCGTGTGAGAAGGGAGTGCATTTGACCAGTATGCGTCAGGCTGGAAGGTAGCCCGCAGCTGTGTCAACATATGGTTTTCAGAGAGTGAGGTCGTACACTCCGGCCTTGCGACTATAAATATCATTCTCTTGTTTATTAAAAGGAAACAAATGCTCTATATATGTCACACCCTGACGTCCTTTTCCAATCCAATAGTGTTATGAATATTACGGTATTTGGAGCTCTTGGGAGCTAGAATGTTTTACATCATGTTGTATAATAATTTTGCAAGTCCTACTGGAGGACGTAGTCAGATTGACTTGGGCTACTGATAGCCACGTATATTTTGTTGTGTTAGGAAAATCATACCCTTTATTAGAAATAAAGCTTTTGTACAGTTCAAAGTTCTCGTCTTCGTTTCTGGTTCATTTTTAAATGTCATGGCGGAGATTATTGTGTGAACAGACTTTTAGTGATCTTGTTGTCAACTCAAACCCCGAGATAATTAAGAGGTAAGCAACGGTAAGTATGCACCCCCGTCTATTTTGGTGTGTTCCACAATGATTTCATGTGAATTTCTGTGCTCTTATCTCGATAGTATATGTCAGTGCCATTTTCATTGATGTAACTGTGCCGGTGCGATTGATAATTGGCAATCCGATTGAGGGGGCGGATATCTGACAGCCTACTATCCAGGTAAACGGGGACAGAAAGATTGGCGATCCAAGAGCGTGGGGCTCGAGTCAACAGTAAGATTGACCCTAATATGTGGGACGAATTCGACAAAAACTGGATCACCAGGTTGAACACCAGAAAGATTGACAAACCTAAAACGTGAGGTTCGATTAGACTCAAATAAAGAGGTTGATTCTTTGTTAGATGTCTAGGCCAATTGTAGTATTTAAGAGTGTGATTATATAGGAATTAAATGTTGTATTGTATTAGGAAAATTACACTCAGAAAAGATCAGATCTTATACAACTTGAGAAAGGTTAAATGGGCGGGAAACTTAGAAAAATCGCCTATAATCTGGAATCTTATTTTATTTGACCGGCTTATGACACTTTAGTCATATTAAAGATAAAATTAATTATTTGGATTGTAAATGTAAATTATTTGTGTTAGGATATTTTAAAATGAGCCAGAGAAATTTGAACATGTGCTTGAGTTTGTTTCAACATGAAGTATCTTCGAATATTAATTATAAGGTAGTTATAAGTTAGATTTAAGACAGAAAATTGATCAAAAATTATATATGGTGAAAAGTGTTGCTCAAACGTTGTTATTTTGCTCTTTTGATGTATGTCCCTACAGCAATCCATTTTGAATAATAATATTGTAATGGCAGATGAAAGTTTGAAGAAAATGTTAGAGGAGATGTCTGCTAACTTGAAAGCTAGCATGAATAGTAGCATGAAGCAGATGATGGAGGAAAATGCTAGTAATTTGAATAGTAGTATGAAGGAGATGGAAGCTAGGAATACTAGTCGAATGGAGGAGAATGCTAGTAATTTGAATGCAAGGATGGAGGAGAATGCTAGTAATATGTCTGCTAATTTGTCTGCTAATTTGAATAGTAGTATGAAGGAGATGGAAGCTAGGAATACTAGTCGAATGGAAGAGAATGCTAGTAATTTGAAAGCTAGCATGGATGAAAGTTTGAAGGGTATCCAAACTAGTGCTGCTAATTTGGAGGATAATATGTCGCGTTTACAGATTAATACCCTAGGAATTGAAAATACTGTAAGTGACATCCGCACAAATGTGTCTGATGTTAAAAATGATGTGTCTAAGGTACAGAGGGACCTTACAATGTTAAATCTAGATGTAGCTAATGTCCGAGGGGATATTTCTTGTGCTAGAGCCGAAGTTGTTGTTGTCAAAAACGATGTAGCGACTGTCCAAGACAAGGTCGAGGAAGTCCAGAAAGAAATTCAAAAAGCTAGGACAGAGGTATCTAATGTTCAGGTAGACATTAACAACATTCATGCGGATATAACTGAGGTGCAAAGTGATGTAACTAAGATTCAGGTAGAGGTCAACACAGTTTTCGTAGACATCACTAAAGTCCAAACTGATGTAAATAAAGTCAGGGAAGAAATCGAAAACTCAAAAACTCTTTGTACGCGTAATATAACTGCATTAACGACTAGGTTAGTCGATGAATCAGTTAGAACAACAACGTCTTTAGCAGAGTTGAAGTACGACGTAGAGGTCATGAGAACACAGGTATTAGACCACAATAGAGTATTAAAAGAGGATATCGAAGTAGACATAGCCGAAATGTTAACAGCAAACGTAGCGGTATGGAAAGACGAGTGGAATAAGTCAAGTGGGGAACATGTAACCCAAATTCAGGAAAGGATTGAAAGAAAACTTGCCAGTACGCAGATAGAAATTAATAATGAGGTAGTACAGATTAGAAAAGATTTAAGCGTCAGGATAAATTCGCTATCCGAAAAACAAGTTGACGATAGAACACAACTAGATCAGGATATGCAAACTTTAAAATCTACATTAGAGGATCAAATTCATAAAGTTGTCTCGGACGTAAATGAAACGACGAGTAAACTGAAAAATTTGAAGTTAGGAGAGGCTAGTCTAATGGAGAACTACAAGGAAGAGATAGTCAAGAAAGTCTTAACAGAAATCACCGACAAGGATACAGAAGGCTTAGCTTGCGAATTGAACAGGAAGCATACCAGAAGATGTCACCTAGATCTAGAAGAAAGAGACGTAACTCCTGAAGAACGTGTATCCAGATTCAGAGAGGAGGATGACGAGAGGAATATGGAATCTGAGTGGAATTATCGAGATAGTGGGAAAAACTATCCGGATTCATATCCAAGGAACGTGACGGTCATTAGGAATTTCGAGGACAAACCACAAAAATTCAGTAACACTGATAGTTTGACACCTATAGAGTATGTAAGGAATCTCAAAGATTATTTCATCGAAGCTCACATTCCCAGAGAGAGAGAGATGAAGATTGTAGAGCGATATCTGATTGGAGGACCCCTTGAATGGTTTAGAGCTTTTAGATATACATTCAGTAACTTTGACGAGTTTGCTGAGGCATTAATCAAACGATTTTGGTCCATAGAAGCGCAGAATTCGTTAAGAGCGGAGGTATATTCAAGAAAATACTCAGGTACTCTTCCAACGAGGTACGCTGATTTCTTTACGAGTCAGTTGTCCCGCTTGAGATTTTTGCAACCCCCATTGTCCACGGAGCAACTAATAGATGCGATTTCTCGTATGCTGCCAATTGAGGTGAGGAGACTTATAATTTCGTCCAACATCAGGGATTTATCCAGCATGGATGAATTACTAAGAAGGTTAGACTACACAAGTCCAATGCCTAACGTAGTCCAGAAAGGTCAAAGGCAAGAGTATAAGGAAATCAATACAGTATACATGGACCAAGTCCAACAAACTGACAAGCCAGAGGAGGAGAAAACTGACAATGTAGGTCCTCACAGGAATAATCAGTTTAGAAATTACAGATCACAAGGTTACCGACCATATCAACAGAGAAGAGGTTGGAACTACAACCGAGGAAACTATAATGGAAGAGGCCGATATTATAACAATAATGGGTATAATCGTAACTATAATAGGAATAACCAAAACCAAAATAGAAACCAGAATACTCAAAGTCAGGTTATGACACCTGAGCAATATCAGCAAAGAGAAAAGGAAAGCCAGCAATACTTAAAAGAATTAAGGGATAAAGAAGCTGACAATCAAAGGAAAAGGCAGGATGTTGTAATCGATCCTGGACCTTCTACGAGCCAGCAAAACTGTGAGAATAGAAACACTGGTCAGAAGAGAAAGTAGAGAGGATAGAATACATTAACCACATACAACCCAGAGTAGAAGAAATTTATGATTAAGGAACATAGAGGAAATATCATACTAGAGTAAGCCAGTAATAATTCAATTTCGTGTTCAAGAGAGTTGAGATGCTTGTAACATTAAGTTTAAAAAACAATTTGCAACTGTTTTTAAAACGTGGTGGGAGGAGAATGCCCCCGTAATTGAATTATGTAGAGACCACGGTGGCTATATTTGAAATTATGATTAGAGTTATGGCTGTCATAGTTATGACGTGGGTAGTCATGACGTAAGCACGGATGACGTAAATGTTATGCCAGCAAGCTACTTGAGCTGAGATTCTCAGTGACGTCAGCATTTTAGTCCAGAATGTTCCAAGATGTACGACGCAGTCGCAGGAAACGAGGAATTCTGCTGAGGAAGAAACTATGCTATTGGAGGAGAGGCATGAACCAATGAACGATAGTTTAAAGGAAGACGGAGATTGCTGAAACTATGGTATTTTTATGACTTTTGAATGCAGAATTGTGGAAATACATTTGCAGTAAAAGCATGGATTTGGAATTTTGATGAAATTTATTTTCAGTTTTTGAATTTTGAAAATCCGTCATGTATTAACGAAGTTGGAAGTTCTAGCGATGACGTAGTATCACGCTTTGGAAGGGATGGTAACGCCCCTCGAGAAGGTAATAAAAGGGCTTGCGCAGAAGAAAGGAGCCTCTTCTCTTCTCTTCTCTTTCGTTCGCTGATCATTCTGAGATCTAATGCTCAGATCATCGAAGTATTTGTGAAAGTCAGTTTCTTATATATTCAATATAGTGAGACATCAAAGTGAACAGCAAGTGAAAAGAATCGTTTTTATAACGCGTGGCGAGGCCACTATAGTAACGAGATACAGGTCAAACTAGGTGAAGTTGAAACGGACCTTAGAAAGCTTCTATAAGTTTAGCTTCAAACAGTTAGCGGTCTACGATAACATAATTGTATTGTGCAGTACTACATGCAATTATAGAGAAAAGCTGAACAATTTCGACCGAGTACTTCAAAAGATATTAGCTGTTTTATACGACTGGCAAAAGTGATTATCTCGCCACTAGAGAAACACTTTTGTATAAGCCGGAAACAACGCAAGGCTAACGCTGTGAGTGGAGTAGAAAGACTTCAGATTGCTTGCTTACAGAACGATACAGTATAATGGAGCATTTGAATACGGCAGTTTGTTCTTCTGACACTACAACCGAAGTGCAGATGGAAGGCTAAGAAGGCTTATTGCAATTGGGACATACTTCATTGGAGTAAGATAGCGACATGGAACTTTGCTAATTGCTATTCCACACAAGCGAACATGCGGTGAATACCATCTACACCCATGTTTCGTAAGTAAAGGCTGAATATCATCGAACAGCCATAGAAACAATTTCATACTCTGAATATGAATAATTTCTTCGGAAATTTCTACAAAACGTCATGATGACTGTCTACTGGAACTTCAGGGAATTTTTCAAGAGAGGTCAGGGTAGTCCCGACTCACAATGAAGATTATTGCCGGAAGGATGTCTATTCGTTTTCGAGGAGCAGAGCGATTCACGGAGAAGGAAGCAGTTCGATTCTCCGAGGGTGCTATTTCCTATTTCGAGGATGGAGCTCAGCTTTAACGTGGTGAAATGGATCCATCAGCAGTCTTCTTTGGGGAATTTTCCTCTGGAACGTCAATCGGCAGATAAGGTAGTCGTGAACGTTTATTGTATTTGAGTAACCTAGTAATGTTTGAGCAACCATTTTTCCCATATTTTTACCCTCTTGTATTTTGCCTTATTTTCTTGTTGAGATTCTTATTCTCAGTACACCTTGATGAGTTTTGCATTTTTCGACGTTTTATTAAGACATTGTTATGTCATGGGCATAGTTAACGATTTTGAATCAGTTGAGACTGATATTTAGATTTTTCAGTAATTAAAATTTTTGTAGTCACGATTTGACTGTAAGTTAATGATTTTTATGGCAGATTTAAATTCAGACAGCGTGTCACTTTATTAAAGTAATTCAACCCCAGTTTAATTACTTTGAACAATTTTCTGTCATCATCAAGAAGGAAGAACATTTAAATGATTTTAGAGCGTTAAAAACTCTTACGTTATCGACGATCTTGGAAATACTAGTCGTTATTTGTATGGATTGCAACACAGACATTTATCGTCAGTTATGAATGAACATTGCATCATAGACAATTTTGTGAAAGAGTAATGTTAATAATGAATTATTGAATGCATTAAAGTCAAGTACTTTTGTTAGGAGTTTTTCTCAATTAGAGAATTATATAACGATGTTTGCATTCCCCAGCCTAATTGGAGTCTATTCGACTACTTTGCATTTTAGTCGCACTTTATTTGAAGATAGTATTTTCATACTACAATTTTTCTTTTAAGATGTTAGTCTTAAATTTTGACAGACCAGATAGGCGTATATGAGCGTATTCACTATTAAATTTGTTTGTGATTGGCAAGTTTTGACTTCATTTCAGTTCATGAATGAAATCTACGAAGGTTAAATAGAAAAACAGTTTTGAAACAAATTATGATTATAAAATTTTTAAGTGGAACTATGAATGTATAATCGCTAGTGCAGCGCGTGTTGAAAGTCGCTGAGATATAATGCCCTTGAATGTGAAGGAAGTTCCCACAGGAATAAATGTTAAAGAATTATTTGTGGAAGTTTTGTAAGTGATGTGAAAGTTGTAAATGCCATATAGATTAATATATGATGATTTTGGGCATATTTTTAATGCAGATTGTGCATTAACTTGTTAGCGAAGGATTTTCCGCTGGAGTAAGATTGTTATAGTTCGTTGAAAATTAATCAAGTGATTTACTGTTATAATTAACACAAGTTTTGAAAGAATTTGAGACAAGATTATGAATGAAGGTTGCCGTCACAAATCATTATTAAGAACTTTATTAAACCGGATTGTGACATTAAATGTATAACTAACCTTCATTGGTCGATTATATTAAACAGGATTATAAAATTACCAACCGAATGAACATGTGGCTAATGTATTTATTAAATTAATAATTTAAACAATTTAAATGTTAATAGTGTAAATAATTGTTGTAAATATTTTTGAAAATAATATGAAACGAGAGTGATGTTAAAGACGTGCTTATAATATTTTTATTGTCTTTGACAAATATTATAAACAATTTCTAATTGTTATAAATAATTTATGTGATTTTGTTATAAACATTTAAGAGCTAGTTAAACATTTGGATTGAAGTTAACAAGTTTAAGAAATTTATGTAATGATCCATTAGGATGTGATCAAAGTACTTGAAAGATTTGCGTAAATATAATGTGAGTTGTCTTGTAAGACATTTAAAAGCTTGAGAGTGCAGGCTGGATTCTTACGTAACATAGCGTGTGAGAAGGGAGTGCATTTGACCAGTATGCGTCAGGCTGGAAGGTAGCCCGCAGCTGTGTCAACATATGGTTTTCAGAGAGTGAGGTCGTACACTCCGGCCTTGCGACTATAAATATCATTCTCTTGTTTATTAAAAGGAAACAAATGCTCTATATATGTCACACCCTGACGTCCTTTTCCAATCCAATAGTGTTATGAATATTACGGTATTTGGAGCTCTTGGGAGCTAGAATGTTTTACATCATGTTGTATAATAATTTTGCAAGTCCTACTGGAGGACGTAGTCAGATTGACTTGGGCTACTGATAGCCACGTATATTTTGTTGTGTTAGGAAAATCATACCCTTTATTAGAAATAAAGCTTTTGTACAGTTCAAAGTTCTCGTCTTCGTTTCTGGTTCATTTTTAAATGTCATGGCGGAGATTATTGTGTGAACAGACTTTTAGTGATCTTGTTGTCAACTCAAACCCCGAGATAATTAAGAGGTAAGCAACGGTAAGTATGCACCCCCGTCTATTTTGGTGTGTTCCACAATGATTTCATGTGAATTTCTGTGCTCTTATCTCGATAGTATATGTCAGTGCCATTTTCATTGATGTAACTGTGCCGGTGCGATTGATAATTGGCAATCCGATTGAGGGGGCGGATATCTGACAGCCTACTATCCAGGTAAACGGGGACAGTACTGTCTGTAATAGTTCCTATTTGATTCTAGTCTGTTGTGTATTTTTCTAGCTTTTCTCTTTAAGTATTCTAACACGTGAATTGTAATATTCTGGATCCTGGTTTCCTTTCACTCTTTATAGCGATTGGCCCGTATGAATAATATTTTTGAAATTTTACCACACATTTTCAACGCTAGCGCCAGTCGATGCCCATTCAGGAAAATTTACTTTTAAGTAATTTTGAAAACCTTAAGTATCCGCCTAATTGTATTTCCAAACAAACATTTCTTTAATATCTTGGCCGCGTTCCAGTTCCCAATGGAATAACATTTCGACAGCCTGATGGTCACTAATTCCCGGAATATCTTCAATACGGATCAGATTGTCTACAGGCTTAATGAGAAAAACATCTAGTATATTTCTACCCCTGGTGGGTCTTTTAACTACTTGTGAAAGTCCGCACTCCTGTATCAATGAGGCCGCTATTTGTTGTTCCCTCCCCCCTAGCATTTTATCACCTGACCAATCGACACTTGGGAGATTTAAATCCCCTGCTAAGATGAGATGATTTTCTGGCCCAAGCTCTGAACAAATGCTAATTCGCTTGCAAAGGATGGAGCTCTGTAGACACCAATTATTCTTAGGATCTTACCGTCAGTGGTTCTAAGGAGTTTTATGCCGAGCGCTTCGTATTCTTCATCTATCCAATCTAATTGCGATGCCAAGTCATTTTTAACGCAAATAAAAATACCTCCCCCTCTCCTTAATATATTTCTCCTGTACACAGTGAAGCCAGCCGGGAAGAATTCATTATTTCCTAGTTCATCTGATAACCAAGATTCCGTTTCGATGACTACATCGGGCTTATGTAATTCAATCAAAGTGGAAAATTGTATGCTTTTGTTCACAATACTTTGACAATTGACATGAAGAAATCTTAGAACCTTGCCTGTGTTCTGACCTGAAATGGGGATAGGTCGAACAAGGGTGTAAATGGTGTAAATGGTGGAATATTGAGTGTGTTGTCCAAATGGGTCGAGTTTCCACGAAGGTACGGAAACTCCGAGTAAGAGTATGTGAAAGATTGTTGGGGAAATGTTGGAGAGCTCTATAAAATGGGGGGGGGGGCGTTATCTAAGGGGTGCACGATCGAGAAAGGGCTATTAATTTACAGGGTAAACACTGTATGCGAGCTATTCACTAATCGCTGAGCGCGCACGTTACGCTAGGCAGTCTGAGCACTTCAAAGTTACTACAATGCGAATTGCATGCACAGCAGTTCTATAGCTAATGATGTACACTGGCAATTCAAGGTGTCAGGAGGGGAAGCAAGAGGTAAAACAATGTGTAATAACAACTGTATGCAATGGTCTGTGATAAATGTATCTGCTGGTTTATTAATACCAGAACTGTTAGACTGTGCTCCTCTTATTAGGAACGTGTAAGAACAATGTAAGAAGTACAATCAATGTTTAGGTGTCAAATTGGGAAGGAAGTTATAACTTTGTGAGTGTAGGATTCTGAGATCACACTTACCCCTGGCAGGACGTCACGGTGTAGATGGGCAAGGCCTTCGGCAAACAACAGACCCCTAGTCCAGTGGGGTCCTCCTTCTTATGTCTTTGGGAACTGCTGACTCGGTGTTACTTCACTTGTTAGTGTTCCAGATACCTCCAGTGTTTGTGTATGTGAGTGATGCAAGCTGTTGGCTAAACCAACTGTAGTAAGTGGTGGCCTGCTTGCGGTGTTCCGAGACTGTATTGGAGGTGCTGTCCTTTCAGCCTGGGGTAGTTTTGGGGTAGAAGAGGGTGTTGAATGTTGGGCTAGAAGCGTAGTATTTGTGGGGTGGTATTTGTAGATTCCTGTAGATGTGTAGCTTGTAGATGTGTGTAGGTCCAGTGGCGTGAGACACATCTCTCTTGGGCGTGCGTAAGGTCCTAAGGGTGTAGGGACCCTGGGACCTTAACACCTGTCTGAGAATATCCTTGGAGATCTTCTGATGCCTCCAGGCTACGGTATTGGGGTAGTTGACCTCTCTCCGAACACCCTACGAGAGCTGCTGTAACCCCCGTGGCGTGCTGTTCAGTTTGTTCACCTCTGATTCGCCCCATTAGTTTTCCTGTTGTCCGAAATGGTGCACCACATTACACAGGAGAGTTCCCATCTTCCGTGAACCACGTCTATTCAAACGGACACCATCACGTCCCAAATCATTCCAATCCATCCAGCAATTTGGATCGAAATATCCGAGTCCCAACAGATTGCAGACCCAGTCAATGTTTTCATTTACCGAGTCCGTGTAATGGATTTGCGTGTCCTTTCTCCTTACAATTCCAGCTATCACAACTTTTGCTTTTTTGAACTTTTTTCTTGCAGCCATACCTAAATCCCATATTTCCCCTATTATGTGATCCGCGGATCTTGAGCTCCTTAAATTGTTTGTTCCTACATTTAGCACTACCACTTTTTCTTCCCTTTCTTCATCCCTGTCTTCTGTCTGGCGAGCCATTTGTTCTATCCTTATTCCCGGGAAGCATTCAACGGCTGTTCCTTGCTTCCTGCACTCTTCTGCGCTGAAGCGGATCATTGAGTCCCCTAATATACGCACAGCTCGAGGTTTGCTTTCAACTTTTCGTTGAGGCTTTTTACCCTGTCCCCCTCATCACTGTGGCCCAGCTGCCTTTCGAATTTTCTTCTTTTCTAAGAATGTCTTTTAGGACTTGGTTTTCATCTTCTATTTCTTTTATGATTTATTTCGCCTGTTCGAGCTCTTTCTGCAACTGCACAATCATAAATCTTCCTTGCGTTTCATTTCCTCGCTTGAAACAACAACGTCACAGTCATTACACTTCCAGGCATCTGTTACATTACCTTCAACTTTCATACCTACACACTTAAAATGGAACCATTTTTCACATGTAATACACTCAATCCCATTTTTTAGATTTCTGGCACACACTTTGCACTTAACCATTTGTTTCCTGCCGTTATTTCCCTTGAGCGTCATTGTTAACTCTGTCTTGGCTAATGTAAACGTCCGTCTGCGCTGAAGGC
Organism: Meconema thalassinum; assembly: GCA_946902985.2. Taxonomy (NCBI): domain Eukaryota; kingdom Metazoa; phylum Arthropoda; class Insecta; order Orthoptera; family Tettigoniidae; genus Meconema; species Meconema thalassinum. The sequence continues at coordinate 553,200,791 of OX336392.1, forward strand.
TTACTGGGTTGATGCCCTAATCCCCGATTCTCCGCCAAATTTTCAGAGTCTTCCATCGAGATAAATAGCATATGTCTATATTAAGGCTTTCACGGCCCGGATTATATAAATAATTCATGTTTTTTGGGCTAATGCCGTGTATATTTAAATTAGAACCATACGTTTCGGAGAAACCTTGCCTCCTTTTTCAATGGAAATCAAACAATGTGGCCAAAGAAAGTATATCAATGAGATTTCAAAAATTACCAAAAATATAGATAAATTCCTCGGTTCGTCACCAGAGAGCAGCTGACAGAAATTACTGTATGGACCATGGTATAACGGTGGACAGAGTAGTAAGTAAGGAGAAGGTAAAGGGAGCAGGGTGAAAATATAGAGACTCCTCGAAGAATGAGGATGTCCAAAAGAAAGGGGGGGGGGGGAGGGTTAGATGGATATAAGGAAACATAAACAAAAGGGAAGTGTATCTGAACAATACCTAACGTCATACAGGCAATGGCGAAAAAAACAGATGGAAACTCCTCCAGTGACGAACAAAGGATATCAAATCCAAACTGAGGGACTCATACATTTCTGAAATTACTATAAATGTTCTCGTATTTGTTTATAACAAAACTATCAATTGGAGTGTTTTCCTCCTTCAGTTCGTTTGGTGGAATTGTGAACATTTCTTTTCAGATTTAATTATACATGTATCACGTGTAACTCGCCAGGCACGTATGTTATTTTTATAATACACATATACTTTGATCCTCAGTGAAATGCTATACAATATGTCATACTTTTAAAATATGTAAGCATATTACAAATATTTTTGAAAATATGGTTGCATTCATAGCTAAATATTCTGGCATTTGGGGAAATATATCTGGCTCTCGTTGGCTTAAGGTGTGATGTTGCTGAATTAAATAATTCAGGAGGCGGCTTCGGTGGCGTAGTTGGTAGCATGCTGGGCTTCTATGCCAAAGGTCGCGGGTTCAAACCCAGCCGAACTTGTCGGACTTTTTAAGAGCGTAAAAAATCCCGCAGTATGCCTTCCTTCGGAGGAGAAGTAAAGCCGGCGGGGCCATATCATAAATATATGGCATGTAAAAGAACCTTCCACTAATTACACTTGTGTGAAGCTAAATTATAGGTTTTTTCGTGTAGCCTCCTCGGAGGCCGAGTGCAGGTCTTTTTAATCGACGCCCGTAGGCGACCTGCGCGTCGGGATGAGAGATGGAATGATGAAGATGAATGAAACGGGACAAGGATGTGGAAGGAAGCGTCCGTGGCCTATCAGAAGGTACCGGCCCAGCATTTGCCTGGTGTTGAAAATGGGGAAACCACGGAAAACCATTTCAAGGACGGCTGGCGGTGGGGCTCGAACCCACGCGTCTACCGAGTCAGCAGAGAGCTTGGCCCCATGACCTAACGCTGCGCTTTAGCCAGCGTAGCCACTGCTGTTGGTAGGTTAAAATTGACTAGCGCTCTTAGGTTCCAACGTTCGTCGCCAAGAGCCGACTGCGTTGGCATCTAGTAACCAAGTTGAGAACTAGTTGTCTTTGACGTTGGCGTTTGGTAGCAAAAGTAGGAACTAGTTGAAAATTGAATGTCTGCAGTCCTTACTTGAATTAAACACAGATAACACACACTAATACAGCCATCACAATTAACACCGGTTATCAGACAGATTCTACACACGCCCAAAACACACGGGGCTACATGACCGCGTTGTCGCAGCCCCTAAACTAAGGAACCAACCAAATAGTTCTGGAAGCGATTGTCTGTGGTAGACACAATCTATGCTCTTGGTTGGGGACTCGTGTTGAATACGCATGGCTATGGAGGTCAGTAACTGGATTTAACTGATCCCATCTCTGGACATGTAGAGTCCACTGTGTTGCGATGATCTTATCGGACTTGTGCTGTAATGGAAGATCCTTATCACACCTTCGCAATGATTTGTTCCTGGCTAATGAATCATCCACAACATTCTGTGTGTGTGGATCTAATACGCTATTACACCATTTCGTGGTGTAGTGGCTAGCATCCTTGGCTGTCGCCCTAAAAGGTCCGTTTCAATTCCCAACTGTGCCATGATATTTAAAATCTGGTTTGAGGGCAGGAACGAGGAAAACCTGAGAAGAGGTGGTTTCGATTCTAAGCCTGTGGATTTCTGTGGTTTCCCACCTCAACTCCTGCCAAATGTCGGCATGGTTCCTAACGTAAGGCCACGGCCGCCTCGTTAATAATGCTCAACTGAATTACAAATACACACAATAACACATGTCATCAGACAAATTCTGTACACACGAGGATAAATGAAGCCCCTCAAATGAAATAACAACAACAACAAAACCACGTGCCCCCACAATGAAACAATTGTTTCCAATCAAACTACCTTCTTCACTTTATAATCCAGGGTCGCCAATTTCATTTTGTTGCGCACACAAACTCATCCATTCACAAACTAAGTGAACAGTATCATGTTGGTATGATTTACTCAGCATTTGCCATTTAGAGGGCATAGGACATTTCTTTCTCTTCAGCAACGGGGACTAGACCTAGTAGTTTCTTTACTCGATGAACCCATCAACGACGAGACATGAAAGCTAGTATGGTCCCAGCTCCTAAGTAAAAATCCTTACAGTAGGACCAATTTAGGAGTTCTACCATACAATTACAAAGTTCGGTTTGCACTGCCACCTGGAACAATGCTGCTTTTAGCCAATTTTCATTTATGAAAGAATAGTCTTATTAAATCACCTTTTGTCCATGTGTGAGTGTGTACCCCCTAATAACTTCTAAACGGCTGAGCGATTTCAATGAAACTCGGTAAGGTTTTAGTACTATTTTGTCCAACCCCGACGGTGCCCTTCAAATTTTATCACGTCTCACCAACCGAACATGGCAGCTGTGCCAAATATTTCACCAGCATTCTATATCTCCGAAACTACTACTGATATCACCGTGAAATTTTGTACGGTGATAAAGGGCACTACTAGACGTTCACTTACGTGACTTTCAAAAGTCTGTTGAGTACAAAAAGAACATGGCGGCCAAGCGAATTTGAAACATTTGAATAGAATTATCCCACGATATAACCAGCCAAGCGCAGTGGAACATGGTACAGCAAATGTTTGTAATGCATTGACATCTAATTTAGTTACATTGTTTCAACAACCTCAAGATGGCGGCTGTGCGAAATTGGTATTTCTTGTGTCCCAATCATGCGATTGAAGTCAACGTTTGAATAATGAATAATACATAACTCAATGCTTACATATATAAAAATCCAACATGATGACCATCCGAAATATTTAGACGTTTCTCAATATCTACTACTTTATGACAGCAATAAAACTGAAATTTTGTATGTTGATAAAGGCTATGAACATAAGTTCACCTAAGGGACTTTCAATAACCTGGTGGGCACAAATCCAACATGGCGGCGACGCGAAATTTAAATATTTAAATGGACATTTCAGGCATTTACCTGGAGTAGAAGTGGAAAGCCACGAAAATCCTCTTCTAGGAATCAAATCAACATCTCCTCAATTCGGCCTCAGACCACAATTAAATTAAATTTGTAGGCTGAGCTGCGAATCGAACCCTAACCTTGATTATGTTTAACATTGATTAAGACGCCGTTCCCAAAGGTCCTGGGATCGATTCCCGGTGTGCTTATGATCTGAAGTTTAAATTGAGGATAGCAGATGTGGAAATATCAGCTTCCAGGGTCGTATCCTTTTGACCAGTAGATCTTGTAGTTTTTCTCTCTGTGGTGGTGACTTGCTGAACTCGACTCAGCCCCGTGATGCTCCATTTATCCCCCTCTGTCCTTGAGGCGGTGTAGTGGTACCCATGTTTTTATTCATTAAGTTCTCGTGTTACTCTGTCTTGGGCGAGATGTCAGAGCCCGTGGAGATCTCCTCCTCAAACGTTAGGTGCACCAAGGCAGCCTTTTTCCTAATCTTCACATCTGTGAACACTTAACATTAGAATGGTCGTCCAGTGGCGCTCCTGGTGGTCAAGCACTGAAAGGAGGATGGAAAATTAACAATAGAATGAAATCCAGAAAATCTTCCTAGTTTATGTCTTTTTCTTTCTTGCGGGGTTTCACCCAGATGTGCGTGAGTGGATATCGTATCGGACATCTATCCCCCCAAGCTTGCAGGTTCGCTCCTGTCCACGGTAAGTGATATTTGGAAGGGGACAAAACTCACCGCATGCATGCCAAACGTTGTTGGCATGTTAAAGAACCCATTTGAATTCAGTAGGCCGTGTTCATAATGGCAAAATAAATCTCGGGATTTTCCCCCAACACAAAAGTTCCTCCTTTCTCTACTAGAAAGCGCTGTAGTGTCAAGGAGCTTAAATATCTAACCTCCTTGACTTTCATAGCGTTCCAAGGAACAACGAAATTCGACATGCAAGCTGCTCTCTGGGTGTCAAATAACAAAGCTTGCACCTGGCACCCGAGGCCAACTTGAGTTGATCATCAAGGTCTGTCCAAGCTAGCCTAAACCTAGTTCTAATTACAAGTACGCAAACACTACAGTAGCACAGGTTATCACAGAACTGCAAACCCCCTGTGGAAGAGAGCCATTTGTGTGACTGGAATAGGATGCACACAGTAGTGTTCTATCTTAAGAAAGGGCTCAGCTAGCTTATTTTATTTTAAGTTAATTTAATAATTATTTAAGGAATTGTTCATTGATTTTTTAATTTATTTAATTATTTTTATTTATATAACTCTTTATTTAATTATTTATTTGTTTATATACTTTTTAATTAATTAATTTATTTATTTACTTAATTATTTATTTATTGAATGTATTTAATTTATTTATATTTTATTTATGTCGTTATTTATTTACCTGTTTATTTATTAATTAAATAATACATTCATATATTTATTTGTTTATTTATTTTTATATTTATTTACCTATTTATTTAGTTTAATTATTGATTTATGCATTAATTCGTTATTTATTCATTTAATTTATGTATTATTTATTTACTTATTTATTAGTTTAATAATGTAACTACGCACTGTTTGAAACCTTACACAGCTGAGAAATAATATGGTGGCAATTCAAGGCACATCAAACAAACGAACATCAACGTTAGTACGTCATCTGTGACGTCGTCACCTATACTTTAAAAAATTCAAACTAGACACGTACGTATCGCGGTATATACTTGAACCTGAGTCGACAATGGCATTAGATAAGAGACCATGTAGAAACATATTTCACTACTCCATGACCTCCCCAGTCTAAAGAAAGAAACGGTTACTTTAATTACAGAGCGCAGACATGATCTGCTCAGGGGATAACCATCACCTGCACGAAAGTTCTTAGGCTGTTTAGTTATTTCTATCGCCTCATAACTGATTCTAGGTGTGAAATATTTCCCCAATCAGGTAAAAGATGTCTGCTAAAAATGATTGTCATGTTTATTCTCTCTCCTTAGCAGACCTCTCTGGTTGGCACAGGCGTAAATGCGCACGATGTTCCTTCGTGTTGTGATTGTTCTACCTGTCTGCCCAACATACATAGATAACTGAATAAGCCTTTGCAACTATGTAATAACACTGGTGTTAACTGTTTGTTTTCTTTTGTTTCCAGGTAAGGCACCAACCAAGTGAGAACGCAGGAAGAGTGAGTAATGCGCTCGGTCCAGTTACGTACAGCGTTATGACGATTTGCTCTATTTCCATAGACATCGTGTGACGTAGTGATCCCATTTTCTGATGAAATAATTAGATACATAGCGGTGACTATTTCCCGTGGTTTGTTGATTCTTGATTTAAGCCACTCCACATATTTATTATAGTTTTCGTCGTTTTAAGAGGCAGAAGAACTAGGTCATCTGCTCCGGTCACTTTGCAAGCAATATAATTGCCCTCTCATTTAATCTTTAACTTTTTATTCAGCTGTAGAGCAACACAAAAATATAAAATGCCAAAATGTGCTGATTCAACATGTATACACTGCCTGACAATTTCTAAGGAACAGAGATACTGGTAGATAGAAATATTCTCAGGCAAGGATGGAAGACATGCATGCAACACAGTGCATACGTAATAGAGGTGGAGTGGTATATTTATAACGAAAATTAATACAGATTTCACCTCATGGGAAATCAGGATAACAGAAATAAATAAATCAATACCAAACGTTCTTGTTTGAAACAAGTTCAGACTCACAAAAGGAAGATCGATAGCAGTCTCTCAGTAAGGAATATGCCCTCCTTGTTATTAATGCTGTCTACTAAATTGTTGAGGAATCCATGGGGGATATTTTCCCACTCCTCTCTCAATGTGATTTTAAGGTCTTGCACGGTTCGGGAAGGGATGTTCATTGAGAAACACGTCTGCCAAGAGAATCCCAGGCATACTCTATAGTATTCAAGTCCGGGAAGTATGCAGGCCATTCCATACGTTGAATATTTTCACACTCCAGAGTGTCCGCTACTGCAATGGTCCTGTGTGGATGGGCATTGCCATTCACAAACAGAAAGTCGGGACCTACCACACCCCTAAAATGACGAACGTGGCCCAGACTTATCTCACTGCAATACCGCTGTGCTGTAACGGAACCTCGTGTGAAGATATGCAGCGGTGTTCGGCTATTGTGCATAATGCCTCCCACACCATAACACACGATGACGCTCATGGACATTCTGTGGTGCGTAACGTGTTCCCGTCTCTATCCCCACTAACTGGTGGCCGGAGTCACTTGTCACTGTGAAGCGGGATTCGTCGTAGAACATCACTGTTGGTGACCCCTACCAACATGTTCCTTACACCAACTAATTAACTCTTGCTCGACGATCGTGTGGTTGAAGTGGGAGGCATTTAACAGGCTTCCGAACATACAAACCAGCCTGATGTAATCGCCACGAAATGGTTATGGCAGATACACGTGTACCGGTAGTGGTTGCAAGGTCTGAAGCTATCTGACGAGGCCCCTCAGGAGCTAACATATAGTGGGACGTGGGTTGGCGACCACGGGACCCCAGCTGAGTCCGGCATTGTTTCCACTTACTTGTGCCGAGCTCCTCGGTCTTCTTTCCTGTCGACCGCCCTTGGTCCACTCTTGTTCTTTTCCGACCCCGACAGTATTAGGGTATCTGAGACCTAGGGAGTCTCTTCCTTTCCCGCCATAATTGGCCCTTGTCTCATCTTTTCTGATTCCCTCCTTCTGCGAGGGGTCAGCCTTCTTTTTCTTTTCCTGTTATCTCCTGCCTTCTGCTCAAGGCTCTTAAGAAGGCAGGGTGTATGTAGCCCCACCACTTCTGGTGCACCCTGGATATTGCTACACCCTCAGGGGCTCACGACTGGTGGGTTCAGGAGTTGGTGACCCCGAGGGCTTCCTGAGCTGGGTCCGGTTTCCCCCTTTTGTCCCTTACCTGTGGGGTGGATCATCTCCTCTTTCACTTTCCTATCTGCCTTTCATGGCTCTCCTTCTTTCCAAGTCCCTCAATCCGCATTCTTCGAGGGTTGAGGGCATTTCTTTTCCTCCTGTCCTTTATTTGCCTTATTCTCCTTTTGTTTTCCATTTCTTCTTCTAGTATATAAGTTAGTAGTTAGTTTAAGTTATAGTTTACATTTCATTATCATCTTCACGATCACCCAAACCATTAGAGGCCGATAACCTAGATGTTAGGCCCCTTAAAACAACAATTATTATCATCATCATCATCATATGACCTTCAGGAAGTTCTAGACTTGGACAGCACAATATGTTACATTGCGAGACGAACATAAACAGGTAGAAATATGGGAAAGGCCCAAAAAGGCAAAAGAGATAATGAGGTAGAAGTGATAGCAGCTGCACGAGAATGGATCCCGCATCGTCCAAACAATAAGCTAAGTTCATATTCCATTCCAACATGACCATTCACTAACAATCAACCGGGTGAGTTAGCCGTGGCTGTTACGGCGTGGCTGCTGGCAGTCGCTCTCATCCGGTAGGTGAGGAGGTTCGAATCCCCCCGCCGGCAACCTCGTAGATGGTCTTCTGTGGTTTCCCATCTTCCTTCCAGGCAAATACTGGGGTTGGTCCCTAACTATAGGCCACAGCCGCTACCTTCCAATTCCTCGTCCTTACATTTAAACTTTCCTCCCCAGACAACACTCCACACGCGACGGTACTTGTAGCTCACCCCATGGGTGTCCGCATAGAAGCAGCTACAAAACTGGCGAGCCGAACATGTCCTCGACACTCCCGGCACTAAAAGCCTTACGCAAAATAAATAAATAAATAAATAAATAAATAAATAAATAAATAAATAAATAAATAAATAAATATATATAACAATCACACCAAACAAGCAAATTTAAAGGTCTTTAAGATGATGATGATGATAATTGTTGTTTTAAGGGGCCTAACATCGAGGTTATCGGCCCCTAGGTCTTTAAGACTTGAAGACATAGGTTTAATATACGAAGTGTAAGGGATCTGATGATGATCGCTTGACGATCGAAACTGGTCATCCAAGTGTATTTATTACTCTCTTGTAAATGTTTTTCATGTTTAGCGAAACACCCATTACATGTGGGTACAATCGTGTTGACCAACTGAAAAGCATCTATATCCAAGAATTCTCTTATTTAATGTCATTAAGTATACCATGTTTCGTTATTGTTTCCAGCCATCAAGGTTATTAACAAGAAATGAACATCCGCCTGAATCAATACTATACAGATAAAATTAATTATTTAACTTGTTTACAGTTTCAGTACATGTTTCGAGGATTAATTATATTTTATCCCCTTCATCAGCTATTGAAAAAACAACAACAAGTTCCGTGAAGAACTATACAGCCTACTTTTCATGCCAATGATTATTCTACAGTATATGACCCTATCTAGAATAATGACGAAATTAAGTTGGTAATATCGAAATATCTAATTAGTTCAAAATATACCTGGTATAATGTAGCCTAATAGAGCACTACAGTTGGCAGCCCTGGTGACTGAATATATTCTTAGTTCCATCTCTTAAGGTACAGAATACAACATTTGGTTGAAGTCCAATGGACGTTGCATGCAGTTAGACACTGGATCTATCAGCACGCGTAAAAGCATGTTGCCAACAATACCATGTGTGTGCTGGTCAGAAATAATCTGAAATATTATGATATTTTGTTGTGCCAATTTTGGATGTAATCCATTTCTTAGTATAGAAGTTACATATATTTAAAAATTGGACATATCAGCAGGCATAGAATCATGTTGGCAGCACTGCCTTGTATTAATTACTGAAAATTTATCTAGAATGTCAAGTGCTATACGTGTGCAAAATATAGAGCTGTTGGCTTGCATACATTCTGATATATTGATGTAAGGGTAAAAAAATATAGACAGCATTTATTAACAGTTGGCAGCCCCGATTGTTCTTAACAATACCTATAGTCATATCTGTTATGGTACACATAGCACATACGAAATTTGGTTGAAATCCAACTGATAGTATAGAAGTTACATGTATTTAAATATTGGTACTATCAGCAGGTTTATAATCATGTTGGTAGAACTGACGTATATAAGTTACTCCAAATTAATCTAAAATATCAGAATATACGTGTGCATAGTTTAATGCTGTTGGCTTGCATACTTTCTGATATATTGGTATTTGGATTTAAAAAAATAGAGAGAGCAATTATTAACAGTTGGCAGCCCTGGTGGCTCTTAAGAATACGCTCAGTCATATCTGTTTATGTACAGATATTACATACAAAATTTGGTTGAAATCCAATTGATAGTGTAGAAGTTATATGCATTTAAACATTGGACCTATCAGAAGGCTTAAATTTTTTTTGGCAACACTGTCATGGTTGACCACCTGGAAATTAAACTGAAATAGTATTATCTACATGTGTGCCAATTTTAGAATAACTCCCATGCATACCTTGCAAGATATCCAACATGGAGCTCAAATTTCTAGTGCGTTGTTTCAGCAGTTGGTAGCACTGACATCATTTTCAAATATGGACGTGAGATATTCCGGTGCACATCTTTACTGATACTAAATTTGGTTTTGATTGCTGCAGCCATTTAGGAGTTGATAGGGGGGGGGACGACACACACACACAGCCAGACAGACAGACAGACAGGCAAACACACATTTTCCCGGATCGATCTCATAAGTCTACTTTTTCCTCATTTTTACATAATGTGAAAAGTAGGCTAAAAACGAAGCGTAGCACAGTAATAAGATACGTATTTAAAACCTAATATGGTGCACCATAAAATTTAGGGTATAAAAATAGAATAAAATGAAGAGAAACAGATGGTGACGGTGATCAGCTGCTCATGACAAATAGTAGTTCCTTGAAGTGGTAGATATGTAACACCAATACTTCACCAATCCGTGTAGCTCTATAACCAATGAAGAGCCTGTATGCTTATATCCAAATAAAGCCTTTTCAAAACAAAGCGGCTTTAAGAAACCCGACGTGATGGAAAGTGATCATAGGTTAGTTTAAAGCATATGGTGTATGAGGTTAGGACAACGTTACATCTATTTCATTTCCTTTTATTCTGTTCTTATTCCCTAAATTTTATGGTGCACCATATTAGGTTTTAAATACGTATCTCATTATTGTGCTACGCTTTATTTTCGTTTTTTCAATAGCTGATGAAGGGGATAAAATATAATTAATCCTCGAAACATGTACTGAAACTGAAAACAGTTAAATAATTAATTTTATCTGTATAGTATTGATTCAGGCGGATGTTCATTTCTTGTTAATAACTATTCTAACATATCAATACGGAACCACCATGAGTCATTTAAATAATGTAGCCATCAAGGTGAAAACAGAATGTTGAGGGTCTGTGTTGGAAGAGCGTGGCGCTGCTCTTGGATGACCGGCCGACCAGATGTCGACTGAAATATTCATCTGCTGTCTGACGCATCAGCTGGGTCTGTAAAACACGCCTCACGACCAGCTCGATTAGTTAAGCCCCATCACACTTGCATTATTCAGCGCATGCGCCATTCCAATTGCGGATGTCCTATTGCCATACAAATGTACGTGAGACATTGAAAGTTGCCACGATGTGTGGTCGACTGAGTGAAGTGAGGTCACAGGGTGGATTTGTCCAAACTAAACAACTGAGCGAAGTGAGGTCACAGGGTGGACTTGTCGCAATTCAATAATACGCGAAATGAGGTCACAGGGTGGACTTGTCACAACTTAACAACTGCACGGAGTGAGGTCACAGGGTGGACTTGTCGCAACTCAACAACTGAGCGAAGTGAGGTCACACGGTGGACTTGTCGCAACTCAATAATCATGGTGATTCACTTTGCTGCATCAGTCGATGATTGGCAAGGGTGTCTGGTCGTGGATAACTGAACATCCTCTATAAGGTGAATATGGTGCTGATGGATCTCCTAGTTCCTTCCTACACATGCTGCGACGCAGCAAGTTTCTATTCCAGAAGGAGTATTGACTGTAGTTTATTACCTGGGCGTTAATGGCTAAACTATCCACATTCTGGCAGCTTCGGAAACCCAACTCCAACAGAGGGAGTGAGGTGTTGGAGGAAGGAAGGATGACGTCATCAATTGAAAGCCCAAACGAATTAAAGAATACGATTGTGTTAACACTTTTAATTTTCTCACGGTTTTTATATTTAAAGGCGAGATTTTGTTTGTACGGGAATGTCTCGGCAGCAGGTGTTTGGATCGATGTGCACTTCACTTGTTGATGTACAGCTCTCTCTTTCTCGCCTCTGGGGAACCTTTATCACACAAAAACAAAACATGAGCTGAATGAAACACGGACAAGATGTATTCTTATCTACAGCAAACACAAGTTCCTTGAATAATCGTCCTGGAGTGAACTGATCCACACTCTGCTTTATTTCTCTCGAGTCTCGAACTCTTATCACCGTGTGCTTGTTACAAACAACACAACTTAATCTTACTTATTTACAAATCAACATTAATTCTCTTTCTGCCCGAAGTGTAGCTGTGAGCGTTAGAATCGCCCAATGAGGAGCTGAAACATGCACGGAGATCGGTGCTTTAAGGGACACTAGGGCTGAGTTATTAGGCAAAAATGACAAAATAACTGTTTTTTGTTTTTCCCATATACATATCTTATGGACCCCAATGGATCATTCAGTAAAACAGATTTCATGCACCTCAATTTTTTAAGGCTCAGCGATATTTTTAAATCTCCTCTGTGTAAAAGAGAAGATGGAAGGCAAATCATAGAAAGTAGGTTATACTTTTAAAGCTAGAAATCCTAGAAAGACGTAGGTTAACTCAAACGAAAGGTCTCTTAGATCTTTATCTCTACAACAATACATTGTATTTTTCACATTTTTTCCACATAAGTTTCATTGGGTGAGCCAAACTGGTTAATATAGTATGCGATTTTATAAAAATGCTTTTATCTCCAAACAACGTTTTTAGGTAATCAAAATGCTCCATGTGCATGAGGTAATCACTAATTTTACTAAAAAATCACTGGATATTCAGAAACACAAGTTTTGCAAGATAGCATTGCAATATCTCCAGCCACTTTGTAAATTACACTCCAAAATAATCTGAGAGCATACATGTATCACTTTCCTGAAATGTCTCAATGTTATAATATTTAGAATAGTTTTATATATATGTAATAAAAATATCAAGCGTTTTACGCAATTGCTAATGCGCATGGAGCATTTTGATCACACGGTATATTAGCCTACTTTCGATTTTTACAAAAAAATAAAGTAGACTTATGAGATCAACACAGGGCGAAAAAAGTGTGTCTGTCTGTGTGTGTGTGTGTGTGTGTACTCTGAATGTCTGTCCCCCCCCTATCAATTCGAACACGGTGAACGCGAATTGAACGAAATTTGGTACAAAGGTAGCACTAGCAGAGGACACCTCAGTGTCATGTTTTATATCGCCGCCATCTTGACCGAAACGTAATGGCGGCCACACAAATGTTCAAAGCTTAAATCAAATTACGACTAACCTAATCATCCGATCTCTACCAAATTTTACAACAACATACCCTTATAGAGAAAGCATCCTTCGACCAAATTAGTAGGTCATTAACCTAATAGTTTGCGGATGGCGGCCATCTTTGTGTCAAAATCGATTCCCCCTATTAATTCAAACACGGTGAAACCGAATGGAACGAAATTTGGTACAGAGGTAGCACTAGCAAAGTGCACTTCAGGGTCATGATTTATATCGCCGCCATCTTGTCGGAAACGTAATGGCAGCCACACAAATGTTCAAAGCTTAAATCAAATTACGACTAACATAATCATCCGATCTCTACCAAATTTTGCAACAGCATACCTTCATGGAGGAAGCATCCTTTGACCAAATTAATAGGTCATTAACCTAATAGTTTGCGGATGGCGGCCATCTTTGTGTCAAAATCGATTCCCCCTATTAATTCGAACACGGTGAAACCGAATGGAACGAAATTTGGTACAAAGGTAGCACTAGCAAAGGGTACCTCAGTGTCATGTTTTATATCGCCGCCATCTCGACAGAAACGTAATAGCGGCCACACAAATGTTCAAAGTTTAAATCAAATTACGACTAACATAATCATCCGATCTCTACCAAATTTTACAACAACATACCTTTATGGAGAGAGCATCCTTTGACCAAATTAATAGGTCATTAGCCTAATATTTTGCGGATGGCGGCCATCTTTGTGTGAAAATCGATTCCCCCTATCAATTCGAACACGGTGAAACCGAATGGAACGAAATTTGGTACAGAGGTAGCACTAGCAAAGGGCACCTCAGTGTCATGTTTTATATCGCCGCCATCTTGACGGAAACGGAATGACGGCCACCCAAATGTTAAAAGCTTAAATCAAATTACGACCATCCTAATAATTTGATTTTGCAACAACATGCCGGCCCCGTGGTGTTGGGGTAGCGTGCCTGCCTCTCGCCCGGAGGCCCCGGGTTCGATCCCCGGCTCCGTCAGGGATTTTAAAACTGACGTGAGGGTTGTAACGGGGTGCACTCAGCCTCGTGAGGACAATTGAGTAGCTGTCTGACAGTGAGACAGCGCCCCGATCACGAATACCAAGATTAACGGCCGAGGGGACCCGACGCGCTGATCACGCGTCACCCCAATATCTGCAGGCCAAATGGCTGGGCAGCGGTCGCTTGGTCGGCCTTAGCCTGTCATGGGCTGGATAGTGCCAGGGGTTGACTTTTGTTGTTTATGCCTTTTTGTGGAAAGCATCTTATGACTGACTACAAGGTCATCAGCCCAATAATTTGCAAATAGTGGCCATGTATGTGTGCAAATCCATTCCCCATATCAATTCAAACACGGTGAAACTGAATTGATTGAAATTTTTTACAGACGTAGAACTAGCAACGGGCTCCTCATATTGATGTTTAATATCCGTATAACACGTTGTATTTCAACAAGCTACTACAACCAACATTCAATTATACTCCTTGAAAAGGACAAAGAGTTATAACAATACCCATGCATTTAGGAGAAAGTAGGCTATATGTTCTTTACTGAACTTCTTGTTTTAATAATATAATTAGTAAAATACCAATTACATTTCATCCGTTTTCAAATTTGGTATGTGTCTTATTGTTACAATTCTAAGTATGCAGTTTAAATTTCAACTCATTCTGATACAAAATGTGGAAGTTGAAAAACTCAGCCCTAGTTTCCCTTAAGCGGCTATTGCGAGTGTTCCATGCCCTTTCAGAGACATTGCCGAACTGGCTGCTCTGTTCATGTCCCGAGACATGCGTCGAAATCGCTGATCATAAGAATAGTTGGTCACCACAATAACAGATTATCAGTCATATCTACCCGATCATCATTCCCCCCAGGGGCTCGTGACTAGTGAGACGTGGGTTGGCGACCACGGGGCCCCAGCTGAATTCGGCATTCCTTCCACTTACTTGTGCCAGGCTCCTTTCTGTTATCTTTTCTATCGACCTCCCTTGGTCAACTCTTGTTCTTTTTCTACCCCGACGGTATTAGGGTATCCTAGGCCTAGGGATTCTTTCACTTTCCCGCCTTAATTCGCCCTTGTCTCATCTTTTCTGATACCCTCCTTCTGCGAGGGCTCAGCCTTCTATTTCTTTTCATGATATCTCCTCCCTTCAGCTCAAGGCCCTCAAGGAGGCAGGGTGTATGTAGCCCCACCACTTCTGGTGGACCCTCGATAATGCTACACCCTCAAGAGCTCACGGCTGATGAGTTCGGGAGTTGGCGACCCCAAGGGATTCCTGAGCTGTGTCCAGTTTTACCCCTTTTTCCGTTGCCTCTTAGGGGGGACCCTCTCCTCTTTCACTTTCCTATCTGCCTTTCATGGCTGTCCTTCCTTCCAAGTCTCTCAATACTCATTCTTTGAGGGTTGAGGGCATTTCTTTTCCTCCTTTCCTTTATTTGCCTTATTCTCCTTTTGTTTTCCATTTCTTCTTCTAGTATAAAAGTTAGTAGTTAGTTTTAGTTATAGTTTACTTTTAATTATCATCTTCACTATCACTCAAACCATTAGGGGCCGATAACCTAGATGTTAGGCCCCTTAAAACAACAATATATTATCATCATCGATCATCATTCTTCTGTAACAATAAATTATTTCAGCTAGTCCTTCCATTGAGCGCAAGGCTTATCTCTATTTGATGGCTACAGTAGTACGGAGCTCTCCTATATCCTCTGTGCTTCGTCCATCACTGCTTCCCACATGTGAATTCGGGCTGCATTCCATTATTTTTGTTTGACATTTGTTGATTTTGTACGATACAATAACACCAATTAATTGTTCATAATATTCAATAAATATGCTAATGATTGCTGATATTTTGAACAGTATTCAAATGTAAGTCATCCCTCCCTATATTATTCTGCTAAGGTCCCATTCCAGTTTTGTACCGAAAATAAGGTCCCATTAACACCAACCTACACATATGGGGTACCTACAGGTTCAACGTAACCCAATATGTATGCGAAACGCACTCACTTACTCTTTAAATGCCTCACAATTAAATAAATACCTTAAAACATGTATATTTACAATGAAACAATGAAAGAATGCAACACGGTAACCATGGTAACAGAATCTCACATGTCCATCTATTTCTGTAAGACGCAATGCTGTTCCAATTATTACATTGCTGTGAAAGTTTCCAGACGGTTATAATGTTATCACTGAACCAAATTAAGCTGTAAAATTCATCAATACATACAGTATAATGCGCTTAAAGGGGGCACTCTAGAATTTTTTAACGCAATTTTCACGTGTGAGTGTGTTACGAAAGATCTTTTTTACCCGACCATAAAGGGTCTTCGAAAACCACATTTAAAGGCCCTTAAATTAACAGTGTCTGTGATATTCCCAGAAAACTATCTTCGCTCTGATATACCTATATAGGAATGACAAACCCCTAACCACTGCACCAGTAGCTGAATTGATAAAGTCTGATTATTCATACCAAGGATAAGTCAGTCATAGCATTCATGATTGAGATTTTGCCAAGTGTACTCTTTACAACTAGAATATTCGCGGGCGAAGCCGCGACGGGTAATGCTAGTTTTAAATTTGAGCGTGATAGACTCGCTTCATGTCCTCGTCAGTTCGCTAATCTTCTGCCCTTGTAAGTTTCTTGTTGTCAATGCGCACCCTTTGACGCTGAGTCACAGAACTTTCTGATCCAATGCTCTGAATATCACTTTCCGCTCTAGCACCCTGGCTCGCCACGCCACGCCGCGCCGTACATTGAGTAGGCAACTTCTCGTGCTCAAGTTCTCGGCGGGTAGCCTGTAGCATCAAACTCTCAGGCGCTTTCTGCTTCTCATGGGTGTCTTCGTACTTGAGATCGAGAACGATAATGTCACATTAAATCGCGAGAAAGGTCTATTTAAAATGTTCAAATTCGCTTGGCCGCCATGTTCGTTTTGTAGTTAACCGGTTTTTGAAAGTCTTATAGATGAACTTCAAGTAGTGCCCTTCATATCTTTACAAAATACCGCTAATAGTTTAAGAGATATAGAATGCCGGTGAAATATTTCGCACATCCGCCATCTTGTGGTTATGTAAACAATTGAACGAAGTTAGATATCGGTGCATTACAATGTGTATAAACATATACTGTACCAAGTTTTATTGCGTTTGGTTGGTTAAATCGCGATAAACGTCTATTAAAAGTCGCAAATTCGCGTGGCCGCCATTTTGGTTTTGTAGTTACCAGTTTTTCAAAAGTCACATAAGTGAACTTCTAGTAGTTCCCTTTATCACCGTAAAAAAATTCCAGGGTGATATCGGGAATAGTTTCGGAGATATTGAATGCTGGTGAAATATTTCGCACAGCCGCCATGTTGGATTGGTGAGACGTAACAAAATTTCAAGGGCACGGTCGTGGTCGTCCGGAATAGGGCTATGAACTTACCGAGTTTCATTGAAATCGCTCCATCAGTTAAGAAGTTATTAGGGGGACACACGCACACACACACGCACACACACGGACAAAAGGTGATCTCATCACCCAATTTTTTTTAAATTGAAAATAGGCTAATAATGCCACAATGAAACCTCGCAAATTCCAGAGTGACTCCCGTGATCTTGATGACTCGCACTTTTGCCGCTAGATGACGCAAGTCAGGAAACAGTGGACTCCGGAGATACTCAGGTAATGCAATGCAAGTAAAACACTGCCAAACGAACTCTTCCCCATGACGCTTAAACGTTTGGCGAAGAACATTTCCTCGGTGTTATAAAAGGCTATCACAGTCCAGTCGAAGGAAATCTGAAACTCCTATTGACGTCAAATCGGCATGTGATAATCTAGAGGAAGTAGGAGACTTAAGAAAGCAAAAGAACCAGTGATGGGCGAAGCAAAGGGGATCTACAGATAAGAAATTGTTGATATCAAATATAGATTTAGGTATTAGAAAATCATCTTTGAAAGCCTTTGTCTGAAGCGTAGCGCTCTATGTCTCAGCATAAAAGAGGAGAATTAAAGCATTTGAAATGTGGTGTTACAGGAGAATGATAAAGATCAGATGGGCAGATAGAGTGAGTGACTAAAGAAGAGTTATTAAGACGAGTGGGAGAGGAGGGATGTTTCTGGCGAATGCTAATGAAGAGAAGAGATAGATTGGTAAGACACATACCTGGACATCCAGGAATAGTAAACTTAGTTATGGGCGGAAGTGTGGAGGACAAGAACTGTAGGGGTAGGCCCATGATAGAATATGTAAAACAGAGTGTCTGGATGTAAGGTACGATGTATAGATTAAACGATTAGCTCAGAACAGGGAGACATGGAATGCTGCATCAAACCAGCCAAGAGACTGAAGACTCAAACAACATTAACATTGCACTATCACGTCAGTGGCTCACGACTAGTTTCATGTGGGTTGGCGACCACGGAACTCCAGCTGAGTCCCGGACGACTCTCGTTCATCTTTCTTGTCAACCTCACTTTGTTAACTGTTGTTCTCTTCCAAACCCCCCATTGTATTAGGCTATCCGAGGCCTAGGCGTTTTTCATTTTCCTGCTTTAAAATTCCATTCTCTTTTCTTCCTGACACCCACAGGATTACATGAAGTGGCGATCTCGAGGGTTGCCTGAGATGGGTCCGTATCTTTTCTATTTTCAGTGACTTTGAGGTAGACCCTTTCATGGCTCAGTATCTGGAGTATCGTTAGCGGCAGCTGACCTAGATGTTCATCACCACAGTCACACGACACAGGGTGGATTGTTCAATTACCACGTCAGCTGTCCTAGACGTGTTTTTCTGTCATATCTCACTTATATTTCAGGCAAATTCTGGGATGTTTCCATACTTACATTTATATACACTCTTCTACAGCCATCACAATGACACAGGTTAACACGGTTGATGTAGTAAAGCCCAGCGGCAGTGGTTGTGACTGTCCCGGGTTTTGAAATGAGATACCATCCTGCCATTTGCCTTAAGGGAATACGCTCAGGATGGCCTCCGTCATTCGAACCTACGAACGTGTACGCTACAATGGCAATGGACTGCTGGGTACTGTCAGAATGTTCTGGAAGGTTTAAGGAAGCTTGGCGCTGATGGGAGATGTGTCTATCACGGGCCTCATTATGATGGCCGTTCCCCGTGCTCTTGTCTCGTTAGCTCTCTGAGCAGGCAGACCTACTCAGCTCACAATAGCCACAGTGTTATAGACCGGGATCAAAAGCATGGAGAGCACACATTTATTTGTGAGACGAGGAAAATGTCTCCAGACGCCAGCAATTCATTTCGTAATCTGAACAATAAGAGACTCCCACTATAGAGGAAGCTACTCACCGCCTACAGAGTCTTCACGATGTAGCGGTTCGGGCTGGCCTGAAGATCAACATTGGGAAGACTGAATTCATGACTAACATCAAGGAAGCCCCGTCCACAATTCCACTTGAGGGGGTCATCATCCAAAAAGTCCCTGCGGTCAAGTATCAAGGAGAGTGGATCTCGGCAAACCAGAATGAGAATCTGGCCATAGACACCAGGTGCACCAAGTTCGAGAGGGCCTACCACTCCTACCGCAGCATCTACACATCAAAGTTCCTCTCCTAAAACCTCAAACTCAGGCACTACAATTCAGTAGTAAAACCATCTGTTTTGTACGACTCTGAGTGTCTCGTGATGGCCAGGAAAGGCCCACTCAGGAAACTTGAACTCAAGGAGAGGAAGATCCTGCGGAGGATACTAGGACCTATACGGGAAGAGGGAGGAACCTACAGAATTCGGCACAATGATGAGTTTTACAGCAATCAAGAAGACATTGTGACTTGTATAAGAAAAAGGCGCCTGGCCTTCTATGGACACTTGACCCGCATGATCCCTTGCCGGCTCACCAGTAAGATCTTCACAGTGGCAGGAAGAGGGAAGGCCTCTAGGACCAAGTGGATCTCTACGGTCAGGACGGATTTAGACCACCTAGGGATCCTACTTAATTCCATACAGGACGGCCAACAATTCCGGCAAGCCATCCGACAGGGAGTTTTTACTGTATCACTAACAGCTAGGAAGAACACCGGAGTCAGCATACCACCATGGACGGAGGAAAGAAAGCTGGCTCATAGTCAGATGATGAAAAAGTACTGGAAGAAGAGAAAAGACAAAGCGATGAGGAGATACGAGCCCCGTGGTCCTCAGTAGGCCCAAACGACGAAGAAGTAGAAGAAGAATCCCGATAGTCCTGTTAGGTTTCAAATCTTGTAGGATTCCTCGGTTACTGTGCATCTCATGGTTGGTTGGTTGGTTGGTTGGTTCCTTAGTTTAGGGGCTTCGACAACGCGGTCATGTAGCCCCGTGTACTTTGGGTGTGAGTAGAATCTGTCTGATAACCGATGTTAATTTACTGTGATGACTGTATTGGTGTGTGTTATCTGTGATTTAGGTAGAAGGACTGCAGATGATTAATTTTTTGAGTAGTTCCTACTTCTGTTATCAAATGCTACCGTCCACGACACCTAGCTGCGTGCGTGGCTACTAAATGTCATGGCAGTCAGCTCCTGGTGGCGAACTTTGTAAATAATATAGCGTTATCAAACTAACCTACAAATTTTAGCTTCCACAAAAGTAGTTAGTGGAAGGTTCTTTTTCATTCCATAAATCTATGACATGGGTCCCCCGGCTTTACTTCCCCTCTGATCCAAGGCATACTGATGGATTTAACACTCTTAAAAATCCGACGAATTTGGCGGGGGTTGAACCCGCGATCTTGTGTGACTACACCACTGAAGCCACTGTCCTTGGGGTAAATCTGAGGCTTGTTCTCGAAGAGAGCTCTCGCTTTCAGTGACATCGACCACAACCGAAAGCTTCGAAATATAATCACCACTTTAGTGGGAAAAAGTGACAGTCAGTCTGAAATACTAGACTTTGTATCATTTTAAAAGCTACAAATGCTGAAAAATGCTAGAAAGGCTGGAGGCTTCTCGCTTCGCTCGAAGCCAAAGACTCTTGACATGTTACAAAATTATCTCCATAACACTTATTTTGCTTTATAATACTTTACCTTGTTTCAAATTACTCGCGAACGGCAAGTGCAAACCAAGGGCAAAGCAAGGTCAAGCACGCTGGATGCCGTCATGCGCGCGGTTGACGTGCCCGTTTCATCCAGACTAAGAACACTTATAGTGGGCGATGTATTGAAGATAGAAATATGCTCTCGCGGACTTTTTTGTAGAACTTTTCATGCTGACCAATTCTTATGCTCATAGTATATTGATATTTTTAACGGTTTGCCCAGCGTAAGCTTGAGAAGCGCACGGACGCCAAGTTTGTTTTCAACTTTTTCACTGAAATCGTTACTGCTTGGCTTCCTTTGATCATATATAGATAATTTTGTACAGAATCTTTCCTCGAGATATCCTTTACAGAATGGTGAAAACCGCATCAAAATCCATCCAGTGGTTCTCGAGATTACCCGTGACATCCAAGAATCGGGGATTTTGTCTTATACTAACGAAGTTGAGATTGTCGGGGAACACATGCACCAAGCGGTACTATGACGTCACACACCTCAGTGCATCTGGGTACATTTCGTCCCGTCGCCGTAACGTAACGCCAGACCCCAGCGTAACGACGAAGTCGACAAGATCGTTTAAAAATGATAAAAGCAGCGCATCGATGCTGTTCTCATCAGGAAGAAAAATGAAACAAGTTATTTCTAATTGAGTTTCATTAATGTGTAGGCAGAGTGAGCCCAAACAACAGGTAGGGCCTATGTAACGTGGCGTCCATTGTCAATGTTGCTTCTCGCAGCATAAATGACTGTTTAAATTGTGGCGTTTTGTGCCCAATCGATATAACTGCCTCAAATTTGTCAATTGCCACGGTCAGTTCAAGAGGTGCATGAATACTGAAGCGATTTATCCTTGAATCATTACTCCTACTTTACAGTTTTCTCTAATTCCCTTCATTGCTTGTTCATTGTATAGATTAAAAAGTATGGGTGATTAGTTTGCAGCCTTGCCTAACTCCTTTCTGAATACCAGCGTATCTCTCATGTCCTTCAGCTCGAATAACTTCCGTCTGGTCTCTGTATATAATTTAGATCACCCTCCTATCCATGTTATTTAGTCCAATCCTTTTCAAAATGTGTTAAGTTAATTTACACAGTGAATGTTTGAACTAGGGAACTATGGCTAATGTTATTCATCCTATGTTAAGATTAACAATTGTTTCTTATGTGCTTATGATGAGCTGGAGACACATTAAATCTTTGGTAGGTACGAAATATAAGTATCGACTAGGCGGAACAACCCCTCATTTTAATTATTATTTTGTTTGTAAGTTAATACGGAAATGCGCGACAATGCTTTATTTTAAAGCTCATTAATTTTACTTGCCGTATTTATTTATATTAGGCTGTCCTCTTCTTCCTATTTTATGGCTTTCATTGGACCACTTCTGTACAGAGTTTCTTTTTTTCTCAGACCAGTAATTCTTCGTTCTGTCAGATTGCAGTCTTCATTCTTCATCTGAAATCACCCCTCCTATTATTCATTTGTTCAGCCTAGTTTGTAGCGTGCTTTGTTTATCTTGGTGTTTCTTAATTAGGTCAGTTTTTTTCATAAATCCTCAATAGTAATTTGTAATTGATGATGATGATAATTGTTGTTTTAAGGGGCCTAACATCTAGGTTATCGGCCCCTAATGGTTTGGGTGATCGTGAAGATGATAATGAAAACTATAACTAAAACTAACTACCAACTTATATGCTAGAAGAAGAAATGGAAAACAAAAGGAGAATAAGGCAAATAAAGGACAGGAGGAAAAGAAATTCCCCCAACCCTCGAAGAATGCGGATTGAGGGACTTGGAAGGAAGGAGAGCCATGAAAGGCAGATAGGAAAGTGAAAGAGGAGAGGGTCCGCCCTACAGGTAAGGGACAAAACGGGGAAACCGGACCCAGCTCAGGAATCCCTCGAGGTCGCCAACTCCCGAACTCACCAGCCGTGAGCCCCTGAGGGTGTAGCACTATCTAGGGTGCATCAGAAGTGGTGGGGCTACACACACCCTGCCTCCTTGAGGGCCTTGAGCACAAGGCAGAAGATAACAGGAAAAGAAAAAGAAGGCTGACCCCTCGCAGAAGGAGGGAATCAGAAAAGATGAGACAAGGGCCAATAAAGGCGGGAAAGGAAGAGACTCCCTAGGCTTCGGATACCCTAATACCGTTGGGGTCGGAAGAGAACAAGAGTTGACCAAGTGAGGTCGACAGGAAAGAAGACAGAGAGGAGCCCTGCACAAGTAAGTGGAAGCAATGCCGGACTCAGCTGGGGCCCCGTGGTCGCCAACCCACGTCCCACTAGATGTGAGCCCCTGGGGATAATTTGTAATTCTCTCATGTTTTACTAAATTTCCATAATCCATCTATTACTGTTCCATCATTATTCTCCTACTGATTCTGCCTTCCTGTGTCTTGAATGCATGTCCAAACATTGATACGTTATTTCCTAACTGTCCTCATTGTCATTATTGGTCTATTATTAGGCTGTCTATTATTATTTAAGTACCGAGTGAGTTAGCCGTGGTCGTTATGGCGTGGCTGCAGGCAGTCGCTCACATCCGGGAGGCGAGGAGGTTCGAATCCCCCCGCTGGCATCCTAGAAGATGTCTTCTATGGTTTCCCATCTTCCTTCCAGGCAAATGCCGGGGTTGGTCCCTGACTATAGGCCACAGCCGCTACCTTCCAACTCCTCGTCCTTACATTCACACTTTCCTCCCCAGACAACACACCACACGCGACGGTACTTGTAGCTCACCCCATGGGTGTCCGTATAGAAGCTGCTACAAACTCTGGCGAGCCAAACATGTCCTCTGACACTCCCGGCAGTAAAAGCCATACGCTTTAAAAAAAAAGAGCCTTATAGTAGTCGCATATGATGTGTAACATCTGACATAGAAGAAACCTCACGTGAAATTGTTGATTCACCGGTATTTTATACTATTATTGGCACAAATATTAATCTATTGTAAAAGGGAGTGTTTATTGTAGTTTATAATACGGAACTGATTTTATTAGATGATTTGTAGCTTCCACCAGCACTAGGCTAAATAAGGAATACGATATGGATCAACTCGATTAATAGACGCGACACCGCTCATAACCTTAAATTCCTTTTAAATAGGCCAACTTGCGAGTAAATGCAATGTGCACAGCAGTAGATCATGAAAGGCTTGCCCAGTTCCCGGGCCTCTTGATTCACAGAGCAAGGCGTAATTTCATATGGATTCTTTTCAAATGAGTCACATTGATATGATAAATATCGTTTAAAATGATAATCTGGTAGCAAAAATATCTATCCCGTCCGGATTCGAACCCAAGATCTCTAGATTCACAGTCAAAGGCGCTATCACCACGGCTATTTCGACCAGGCAAATATAGTTCACAAGATGGTGACTTATTTTCACGTTCCAATAATATCGCATTACGGAATTAAGTTTCATTTATAGTTTGCTTGTTTCGATAATGTTCCTGCGTGAAATTTAATTTCAAATGCCTTATGAATGGGCCCTCTTCTGAGAAAAGAGAATGTATTCAGTAATAGTTCATGAAGGCTTGCTCAATTCTCGTATAACCACAACGATTATATTATATTGATGACTGCATTACCGTTATGTGGGTTAATATTTGAATAGCCATTGTGCAGAAACATAATACCGGCAATGCCGACTACAGAAAATGTTTCACATTAAAGCATTTAATCATTTAAATACTGATACGAAGACTGCGACCATGTGCCATGTACTTTGTGTTTCAAAGAGTTGACACCAGAGTTCGCATGAGCGTTTTCCGACAGAATGACAGTGTTGATCACTTTTATCCAGTGATTGAAAAACATACTCTTAATAAATCATAATTGTTTTCCACAAATATGATATAATGAATATTTTTAAATGAATAAACGACAACTAGAAGATGATTTATTGTAGGAATATTTGTAATGGCGCCTCCAAACCTTGAAGTAATCCGTATGAGATATACATTCTACAGCAGCCAGGAGGAATACGATCCAGCTGGAAGTCTTACACACTTCCGTCCGATCCACTTCCGTCCTATTTTTCAAAATCACTCGCAAAAAAAATATCCAGCAACCGAGTGGAAAGATGTTACACATTAAAACAAGTAGTTCCGTGAAGAAATATAGCCTATTTTCATATATCCTACTTATGTTAATTACCACTATCAACATACAAAATTTCAGTTTGATTGCTGTAATAGATTCGTAGATATTGAGAACCGACTAAATATTGCGGATGGTCGCCATTTTGGATTGTTATATTTATAGGCCATAGAGTCATGTACCATTAAAGGAAAATTATTGCGTAGGTTGATTATTCAAACTTTCACTTCGATCGCATGATTACTACACAAGAAATAAAAACTTAATTATAAAATTCGCACAGCCTTTAAAATTCGCACAGCCACCATCTTGAGGTTATGTAAACAATTGAACTAAATTAGATACCAGTGCATTACAATGTGTATAAACATTCGCCGTATCAAGTTTCATTGCGTTTGGATCATTAAATCGCGACAAACGTCTATTTAAGATGTTCTATTTCGCTTGGCCGCCATGTTCGTTTTGTAGTTAACTGGATTTTGAAAGTCTCATACATGAACTTCCTGTAATGCCCTTTATCTCCGTACAAAATTTCAGGGTGATACCAGTAATAGTTTCAGAGATGTAGAATGCCGGTGAAATATTTCGCACAGCCGCCATCTTGAGGTTATATAAACAGTTGAACGAAGTTAGATGTCGGTGCATTACAATGTGTATAAACATAATATATTATACTGTACCAATTTGCATTGCATTTGGTTGGTTAAATCGCGAGAAACGTCTATGCAAAAGTCGCAACTTCGCTTGACCGCCATGTTGGTCTTGTAGTTACCAGGTTTTCAAAAGTCACATAGGTGAACTTCTAGTAGTTCCCTTTATCACCGTACAAAATTCCAGGGTGATATCGGTAATAGTTTCGGTGATATTAAATGCTGGTGAATTATTTCGCACAGCCGCCATGTTGGATTGGTGAGACGTAACAAAATTTGAAGGGCACTGTCGGGGTTGCCCGGAATAGTGCTATGAACTTACCGTGTTTCATTGAAATCGCTCCAGCCCTTTAGATTTTATTAAGGGACACACACACACACACACACGAATCACACACGCACAGACAGATACACGGACAAAAGGTGATCTCATAAGCCTATTTTTTCATAAATGAAAATAGGCTGAAAAAACAGCACAAGTGGCTAATCCCACTCCAGGGGATGTCTGGATGTATACAGGTGCAAGTAAGCAGGTAAGTCAACACGTTTGGTAGATTGTGCGTGGTTTAGCGTGGCAGCGCCTGCATGTTATGCAACATGTGGCCCTGGAAGGAATTGCGTGTGGCGAGTCATTGGTAACACTTCACGAGACACCGTTGAACGTCCTAAATGCTTCCAGTGACATGGATTCTTGGGAGAACCATTCCCTGTACGTAAATACTCCTTGGGTCACATTTCTTTGTTTTGTTATTAAGCTCCTAGATATGTTCCAAATACTGTGATGGGAACATATATTCCTGATAATCCAGGCACATTTTAGCAGACGTGTTTCATGACTTGAGGCATTTTCTTACTTAGGGAATTGTATCTTCCCTGGCACCACTGATGCACCTTCGTCAGAGCGCACATTCTGATCGGGAGCGCTGCTCATTTAGGGGGTTGGGACATTGCAGTCATCAGTTCCAAGAACCTGTTTCATTGTGATGACCGTGTTACTACAATGTTTATATGTTGATAAATAAGCTGTCCCATGATTGGAAATACAGTGCTTAAAACTCAGCAATTCTTCTAGATTTATGCCGTGTCTTGTGTGGGATTTTGTCTAGGAAAACCAAGCTGGCTGATCAGCGAGCTCTTGGTGTCCCTGCCGGACCTCGCAGAAGTAGCAAACTGCGCTCTACCTCTCTTCTTATAAAGCGCAGAGAGCTAAAAGCTCAAGCAGACTTTCACCTCCCTATAAAGGCTACCAAAAAGATGGTATATTGGCTCTCACGTGCCCGGGCCCCCACAGGACACCAAGGGTCCGCTAATGAGCCTATATTGGTGTCCTAGGGGAAAACCTGCACAAGACGCGGCATAAACCTAGAAAAATTGCTGAGTTTCAATTCATTAGTCTCATGTCGACCTCACTTGGTCAACTCTTGTTCTCTTCCGACCCCGACTATATTAGGGTATCCGAGGCCTAGGGAGTCTTTTCCTTTTCCGCCTTAATTGGCCCTTGTCTCATCTTTTCTGATTCCCTCCTTCTGCGAGGGGTCAGCCTTCTTTTTCTTTTCCTGTTATCTCCTGCCTTCTGCTCAAGGCCCTCAAAGAGGCCGGGTGTATGTAGCCCCACCACTTTTGGTGCACCCTAGATAATGTTACACCCTCAGGGGCTCACAGCTGGTGAGTTCGGGAGTTGGCGACCCCGAGGGATTCCTGAGCTGGTCCGTTTTCCCCTTTTGTCCCTTACCTGTGGGGAGGACCCTCTCCTCTTTCACTTTCCTATCTGCCTTTCATGGCTCTCCTTCCTTCCAAGTCCCTCAATCCGCATTTTTCGCGGGTTGAGGACATTTCTTTTCCTCCTGTCCTTTATTTGCCTTATTCTCCTTTAGTTTTCCATTTCTTCTTCTAGTATGTAGGTTAGTAGTTAGTTTTAGTTTTAAGTTGGCATTTCATTTTCATCTTCACGATCACCCAAACCATTAGGGGCGATAACCTAGATGTTAGGCCCCTTAAGACAACAATTATCATCATTACCTTTAACGGGCCAAACAGATGGAAGTCGCAAGGTGACATGTCCAGGCTGTAGGGCGGATGCTCAAGTTGCTCCCACTTGAACTTGGCCAATGCACCTTGTGTGACGTTAGAGACGTGTGGGCGAGCGTTATCATGGAGCAGAATCACTCCCTTCGTGAGCAGTCCAGGCCGTTTATTCTTGATGGACTTGCGTAGGCTACGGAGTGTCGCACAATACACGTCACTGTTAATGGTTCGTCTCAAGGGGAGACGTTTCATTTGAACACCCCTCATCCCAATACAGTGCTTGTATCTAGTCCCGGTGATGCACATGCTGCAATGTGTTTTACAAGGGAGAATGTTTCCTTCATCAAAACGAGGAACGCCAGGAACTCCGGCATCTGGCTTCATTTAATATCGCGGCCCCGTCCGACATTCCAGAGCAGCCCATCACCTGTTGGTGACCACAGGGCTTCAGGATGAGTTGTCTGGCTGGCCTCTAATACGGGTTACAAGAATATGGTGGGTGACTTTACGAACGGATCCCCTTCCTGAAGCCAATCTCATAACACGATTAAGTGAGATATCAAATGAATGTAATCAGGCAAGGCGTTGGAAGAAAGTGTCCGTGGCGTCTGAGTACGTGCCATCCCAGCATTTGCTTGGAGTTGAAAATGGGGAAACCATGCGAAGCCGTTTCAAGGACAGCCGATGGTGTTCCTAGTCTCGGTTTGGAGATAGCCTGATCCTATGGCCGAGTACATTAACGCGTGTGGCTACCCTGTTCCACGTCCACTGCAATCCTTATGTTAAGATCTGCCATGGTTCGTAGAGATAAGGAAGGTCATATCCCTGTCATCCAAGGGAGATCATATCCCAGTCAAAAAAGGAAGGAAGGAAAGACACAAATGGAGGACAGCCTTACCAAAGGTGGCTAATATTGTGTCATCCGTTAACAATAAAGCAAGGAGTGCATGTTAGCTTATCCAACAACCATCAGAGCTTGGAGGAAACAGCAGTTCAGATGAGAGTTGATCATTTCTACTGTACCCGTTCAGACTTAAAGCAAGAGATCAGCTGCTATCCTGCGGAATGTTATTCTGAAGAACACATGGTTAACGTCCTGAACGCGGCGATGGGATGGTTTTGCTCTCAGAAGGAAGATTGTACACTCGCCTGACAGTAACATGGGAAGTTTGAGTCAACTGTCACTTTAACAATTTTGTAACATTCTAGAATCTCATTAAAATCTTTGATTTTCATTGATAGTTGTCCCTGAGAATAGATATTGCCTTAATATCATGTGTTTTAAGAAGTTGATTCTAGACTCTAGACCAGGGGTGGACAATAACATGAACTTTGCCAGCCGCAAATAAATGAAGCTGTTTCGAAGCGAGCCGAGTTGTTAAAACTATAATGATTTTTAAAATAAAGACAAGACTTTTATTTCATAAAGAATGAAGAACCATTTACAAGTTTACTTTACACATAACATGATTGTTTATTAAACAACAAGGTAAAGTATTTTACTTTTGAGAAGTGCTTTTTTGAGTGATAATTTTTTTCTGTTAGTTGTTTGAAATCTGACTGACACGGGTAAGCGTAGTTTGCACGAGTTCACTTCAGGGTTCATCAGTTATTTCTGTTTAATATTTAGATTTAATGAACTTGAGCCCTGATTACAGTGATTCACACGTACAATAAGTAGTCCCAAATATTGAGATAAGTACACTCTTTTGTTAAATATTTTTAGCGTACTTTTCACATTTTGCAAAAATGAGGAAAAAGTAGACATATGAGATCGATCCGGGAAAATGTGTGCCTGTCTGTCCTTCTGTCTGGCTGGCTGGCTGGCTGGCTGGGTATGTGTGTGTGTGTGTGTGTGTGTGTGTGTGTGTGTGTGTGTGTGTGTCCCTATCAACTCCTAAACGGCTGCAGCAATCGAAACCAAATTTAGTAAGAGTAAAGATGTATACCGGAATATCTCACGTCCATATTTGAAAATGATGTCAGTGCTTCCAACTGCTGAAAAAACGCACTAGAAGTTTGAGATCCATGTTGGATATCATGGAAGGTATGCATGGGAGCTATTCCAAAATTAGCACACATGTAGATAATACTATTTCAGTTTAATTTCAAGGAGGTCATACATGACAGTGTTGCCAAAATAATTTTAGGCCTTCTGACAAGTCCAATTTTTAAATCCATATAACTTCTACACTATTAATTGGATTTCAACCAAATTTTGTATGTAATATGTGTACATAAACAGATATGACTGAGTATATTCTTAAGAGCCACCAGGGCTGGCAACTGTTAATAATTGCTCTCTCTATTTTCTTCATCCAAATACCAATATATCAGAAAGTATGCAAGCCGACAGCTTTAAACTATGCACGCGTATAGTACCTGACAGTTTAGATTAATTTGGAGTAACTTATATACTTCAGTTCTACCAACATGATTCTAAGCCTGCTGATGGGAGCAATTTTCAAATACATGTAACTTCTATACTATCAGTTGGATTTCAACCAAATTTCGTATATGCTATGTGTAACATAACAGATATGATTATAAGTATTCTTAAGAGCAATCAGGGCTGCCAACTGTTAATAAATGCTGTCTATATTTTTTACCCTTATATCAATATACGTATCAGAAAGTATGCAAGCCAACAGCTCTATACTTGCACACGAATAGCACCTGACACTGTAGATTAATTTGGAGTAATTAATATAAGTCAGTGCTGCCAACATGATTCTATGCTTGCTGGTAGGTCCAATTTTAAAATACATATAACTTCTATACTAACAAATGGATTTCATCCAAAATTGGCAAAACAATATATCATAATATTTCAGATTATTTCTGACCAGCACACGCATGACATTGTTGCCAACATGCTTTTACGCGTGCTGATAGATCCAATGTCTAACTGCATGTAACGTCCATTGGACTTCAACTAAATTTTGTATTCTGTACCTTAATAGATGGAACTAAGTATATATTCAGTCGTCAGGGCTGCCAACTGTAGTGCTCTATTAGGCTGTATTATACCAGGTATATTTCGAACTAATTAGTCATTTCGATATTACCAACTTAATTTCGTCATCATTGTAGATAGGTTCATATACTTTAGAATAATCATTGGCATGAAAAGTAGGCTCTTTAGTTCGTTACGGAATTCTTGTTTTTTTCTGGAACTTTCTTCCAAAACGCCAGTCCATTTATATAGTTTACATGATTTATAAACTTTTTAAAATCTGACCTATGTTTCTAAGGAGCCCTGCTCTAGAATACCTCTCGAGCTTGTCTCTTTTATTTCAAACTACATTTCTACTCATGAAATTCCTTTCTTGTACGGGGCTGTGATGATTTTAGTCGGCCATTCGCATCTCGTCCGACGAGCGAGCACATTACTGCTGGTCTTGCTGAGGGATGTGGATCAGCGGTCACAGCTCGTACAAGGTCCTTCCTTTTTATTTTAATTATCTCAGCGAGTGTGCGCTCAATCAAAATGTTACTCGGCTTTCAATTTTCATATGTTGATTTACACAGAGTTTTGACCAATCATCTTGAAGAAAAGAGCGAGATGCGATCAAGTGCATCCTTTTGACTCTCTCAACCTTTAAGACAATATACAGCGATTGTAGCCCAGTTTTATCATTTTAAAAGATCTTGTCGACTTCGTCGTTACGCTGGGGTCTGGCGTTACGTTACGGTGACGGGACGAAATGTACCCAGATGCACTGAGGTGTGTGACGTCATAGTACCGCTTGGTGCATGTGTTCCCCGACAATCTCAACTGCGTTAGTACAAGACAAAAATCCCCGACTCTTGGATGTCACGGGTAATCTCGAGAACCACTGGATGGATTTTGATGCGGTTTTCACCACTCTGTAAAGGATATCTCGAGGAAAGATTCTGTAGAAAATTATTTATGTATGATCAAAGGAAGTCAAGTAGTAACGATTTCCGTGAAAAAGTCGAAAACAAACGTGGCGTCCGTGCGCTTCTTAAGCTTACGCTGGGCAAACCGTTAAAAATATCAATATACTATGAGCATAAGAATTGGTCAGCATGAAAAGTTCTACAAAAAAGTCCGTGAGAGCATATCTCTATCTTCAATACACCGCCCACTATAAGTGTTTTTAGACTGGATGGAAGGGGCACGTCCCCGCGCGCTCTGGTGAGCGTGACGGCATCCCGCGCGCTTGACCTTGCTTTGCCCATGGTTTGCACTTGACGTTCGCGAGTAATTTGAAACAAGATAAGCAAGATACGTATTATGCAGATAATTTTCTAACATGTCAAGAGCCTTTGGCTTCGAGCGAAGCGAGAAGCCTCCTGCCTTTCTAGCATTCTTCAGCATTTGTAGCATTTAACATGATATAAAGTCTAGTCTTTGAGACTGACTGTCACTTTTTATGTACCCCTCCCCAGGGGCTCACATCTAGTAGGACGTAGGTTGGCGACCACGGGACCCCAGCTGAGTCTGGCATTGCTTCCACTAACTTGTGACGGACTCTCCGTCATCCTTCCTGTCGACCTCTCTTGGTCAACTCTTGTTCTCTTCCGACCCCGACGGTATTAGGGTATCCGAGGCCTAGTGAGTCTTTCACTTTCCCGCCTTAATTGGCTCTTGTCTCATCCTTCCTGATACCCTCATTCTTCGAGGTGTCAGCCTTCTTTTCCTTTTCATGTTATCTCCTGCCTTCTGCTCAAGGCCCTCAAGGAGGCAGGGTGTATGTTGCCCCACCACTTCTGGTGCACCCTGGATAGTGCTTCACCCCAGGGGCTCACGGCTGGTGAGTTTGGGAGTTGGCGATCCCGAGGGATTCCTGAGCTGGATCCGTTTTGTCCCCTTTTTCCTCTGACCTTGGTGCGGGCCCTCTCCTCTTTCCCTTTCCTATCTGCCTTTCATGGCTCTTCTTCCTTCCAAGTCCCTCAATCCTCATTCTTCGAGGGTTGAGGGCATTTCTTTGCTTCCTGTCCTTTATTTGCCTTACCCTTTATTTCTTTACCATTTCTTCTTCTAGTATGTGAGTCTGTAGTTAGTATTAATTATAGTTTTCATTCTCATCTCATCTTTCACTATCACTCAATCCATTAATGGCCGATAACCTAGATGTTAGGCCCCTTAAAACAACAATTATCATCATCATAATCATCTTTATGTAACGATACCTTCTGCTCAAATACGAATTCGCAAGCCAGTTGCCTTGACATCCACTCATAAAAACAAACGAACAAACTGAGGAAAAATAAACCCAAATACGTACTTGGTCATTATACAACTCATAAGTCCCAGCCGCCTTGCTCTTTGACGCTTGCTCGCTGCTGTACGAAGCCGAGATTACCTGCAGGGATTAAAGCTTCTATATGCAGATCCTCTTAAAATGAAACACGCCCCGGGGAACAATGCAGAGCAGAGAATACAATATTCAAAGTAGGTGAGATTTATTTTTACTGCCAGCGTATGTGTACACGCTAGCGATATTTATGTCAGTAATTACATCCATTGCGCTTGTGCGAGTCACTGGGGCTTGGCAAATTGAATGACGACACATAAAGGTTTACAAATTGAATTACTATGCTCCATTTATCTATCTAAATAAATTCGGCCTTCTGTATGTACATTTTACAAGTTGAGCTAATGCTTCATCTCTGACAATGTGATGCATGCAATAATCTAATATAGCTTCAGCTAAATACTGGCTGGATGGGGCGGGACTTGACTGCCGAGAGCACATTGTTACCAGTGTGAGTACGTTCATTTGAGATTACAACAGCATCATCCTCTTGTGGTAATACGAGGCACGTCTAGAAAGTAAGTTCCGTTTGGTAATAAAATTAAATTGTGTACAGATACAGAAAAAATATTTATTGCACAACATTCTACACCTCCTAAACTACTTTTCCACACAACTGCCGAACGTTTGCAG
Organism: Meconema thalassinum; assembly: GCA_946902985.2. NCBI lineage: Eukaryota > Metazoa > Arthropoda > Insecta > Orthoptera > Tettigoniidae > Meconema > Meconema thalassinum. Next base: position 553,234,500 of record OX336392.1, read on the forward strand.
GCATTTGTCATAGCGTGGCACAAGTTTTTGGATACCTTTTTCATAGAAGTTTGCCGCCGACCGTAAACGAGAGTGAAGACTCCCCTGTAAGATATCCTACCGTTTGGCCACCACTGTTAGGCAAATTGCGTATGTGGTCAGGAGAACTCCTAAACATACGCAGTTCTCCTGGTAAGCACGCAGAATATATAGAAAATGTCATTAGAAACTGCGTTGAAAATATTTAAACGAAAGATCTCACCGATATTAACTTACGGCCTGACATTAATCTGGGACCAACTTCAAAAGAGGGACATCAAAGAAATTGAAAAGGTAAAGGCTAGATTTCTAAAAAAGAGCATTAGGAGTGTCTAAATTTACCCTATCGCGATTGGTTTACCTGCTGGCCAGAGAACCATTCTTTCTACATTGAAGATCTCGGGTCTGAATTATCATTGCCCACAACAGGGGCATACCAGAACCTATTACAAGAACTTCGGGACAAAAGGAAAGATATATGTCTAGATTTCTTCTACACAGACGCGATGATGAACAGCGAATGGACAACGGCTAACTATGAACTGAGGCACACCATGACTCGCTTTGTGGTCCATGGTTTTCACTACAAAATCTGTGAACGAGATACGTACCATGAACCAAGTGCTCTGTGCCAGTGTAAACTCTGTGGTGACTAATGTGGTAAAATGCAAAAGCAGGGAAATCTCGTTGACAAAATTTTGTAATAGTTAAGTGCTATCTCTATAACTATATTATTATTATATGGCCATTGGCTGCATTAAATCTTTAATTAAATATCTAAAAGAGACATCTTGTGCCTTTTGCTGCACCGCAGTTTTTTTTTTTTTTTTTTACAAAGATCAAAATTGATTGAGGAATAACTAAGCTTAATAATAATAATATTAATGCAACGAGGGACAAAGGAACAAGATATGGTTTGTCTACATTCCCTGGGTTGTTTTGTATTCACGGAACGTCGTTCTGCATTCGGAGCTCCAGAGACGCATCTGTCCTTTTGTCTGCAGTGCACAATACCTTGTTGTGTTCCTCGTTTTCTGTCTGCTTCAGACTAAATGAGAAACAACAGTGTACAACACAAGTTATCATTTCATGACTTGAACCAAAGACTCTATAGTTCCACATAACAACTACACGGAATGTTATTCCAAACTAAGAGTGCACTGCATGTGAAGCCTTCTAAGGATTCAGTGGTTTTAGCAGTGGTTACCCTGACCGTAGTGTTACTGCGATGTCTCAACACTCACTCCACAATAATGCTGAGATGGGAACTTTCCAATTCTAGAGCCTGGTAATTACAGTTAGGTGAATGTTTACAGCCACTGTAATATCGTGAGTTATCATGACTAAAAAGTTCTTATCTAGACAATTTCCGAAGAACGAGTTAGTGACTATATATCTTTCCTTCTTCCTTAATCGTATCGGCCTAATGTGGACCACAACTGTCTTCTCTGGGCCTTAATCTCTGCCCAGTGCTCCTTCATACGTTTCCGGTATTGCTCTTTTCTTTCTTCCGTCTACATCTTTCCCGTCTTCAACTTGGGTTTTTCTTGAAAACCCTGGTGGTCGTTCAATTTCTTCCTGAGGGGATTGCGATCTTGAATATCTCCACACGTAATCTCCATCTCTTGTAGGTCACTTTCCACCTCTTCCAACCAGGCTGGTTTGGTCTTCTTATCTTTTAAAATAGGTCAAGATCCAGTTCGTCAATCGTGTGGGTTTCATTCTTAGCAAGTGGCCATAATATGCAATTCTCCTCTTCCTCATAACATCAGAGATCTTTTGGACATGGATATACAAGGTGCCTTCAAACAGTAAAGAGCCGGAAGCTGGAATGCGCAAACCGGTGACGACATCGGCTAATCGTGGCGTGTGTAACGAGGTGTGGTTCCGACCAGAGCGTGGAAGGTCTCAGCCCGTCGCTAAAGGGCACACGTGCACGTCACGTGACGATACAAAGCGAGCAGCAGCATGCATCAATCGTCCAACGCTGCCAGTCGCATTGAAAACAGTGACATGGAGGTGTCAACCAAAGAGCAAAGAGATGTTGTTCGGTTTCTGACAGCGGAAGGAGTAGGGGGAACGGACATTCATCGCCGAATGTCACAAGTGTACGGCGAACATTGGATGTCCCTTACAAGGGTCAAGGCGTGGCACAAGCGCTTAAGGGAAGGACGGGTGTCGTTAGCCGATGATGCCCGGTCTGGGGCACCCCCCTGCATTACCGATGACAGCGTCCAGCTGGTTGATGCACTCATTACCCAGGACCGCCGAGTGACAGTGAACGCCATAGCCGCCGTGGTCGCTCCACGGCAATGCACGACCTCATACGGCCAACACAGTCGCGGCACTCCTGAAGAAATTAAAATCGGAGGTTCTCGGCCACCCTCCATACAGTCCAGACCTCTCTCCCTGTGATTACGCCATGTTTGGTCCCCTGAAAAGGACTCTGCGGGACCAACGATTCACCTCGGACGCCGACGTCCAGCTGTACGTGCGGAACTGGTTCACATCGCAGCCCAGGGAATTTTATGAGACAGCCATTCACCGCCTCGTGTCACAGTGGGACAAGTGCCTCAACAGCCAGGGCCAATACTTCTAACATACAGGTACTGGTTTCTGTAATTATGCCTCCGGCTCGTTACTTTTTGAACGCGCCTTATACAATCAATATACAATATTTATTTATTTATTTAATTTCATTTAATTCCATTCATTTATTTATTTATTTATTGATCCATTGATTGATATATTATAGGCTACATTCTGGCATTTATTGACTGTTCGCTTGATCTAGATGGTCTTCACCGTGTCAAGCACGGGAGTCTAATGAACATTCCGCTCCAGTTTCTAATTTCGGAAAGTCCCAAAAGTCACGATGCTTGTTCTGATAAAGTCTCGGTTGTTGGCAAATTTATTCTGGTCATAAATCTATTTCTTCGAGGTCTTTCTTGACGCCAACGTACCAGGAATTTGTTGGTTATTTTTCTTTGAGATAAAATAGTTGAAGATACATTTTGTCCGCCCTTCGTAAAAGTGAGTTCGGCTCTGTGTCCGTGATCTTCTCTATCTCTTGACCACCTCAGCATTCTTGGCAGTCGCCCCGGAGCGGAGGTTCGCGTTCGATTCCCGGCTCTGCGAAAAAAAAAATCTGGTCTGAAGACGTGAACGGGATACACTCAGTTTCGTGAGGCAAAAATTAGAAGATGTGGGTTCGATTCCCACGTAGCAAAATCTGGAAGTGGTTTCCAGGCAAATGCAAGGATGCTTCCGAACTTATGCCTACGGCTGCCTTCTTCCCAATCCTCACCCAAATTTGAAAAACGTAATCTACTACAGATACCACAATAACACAGATTATCAAACTATGTATGTATGTATTTGTTATTGGTTTCTTCTTTCTTTCTTCCGAATTTGGCCGCCTGTGGACCGCATGGAACCTAAGGCTTTCTGGTTAATGTCCTCTTCTCTTCCCAAAACCTCTTCATTCGTTCACTTCTGATCTTTCGCTCCTCCTCGGATATTACCAGTTTGGCTCTAATTTTAGGTGTTTTCTCCTCGAACATCTTGATGTTGTCAATTCGGTTTCTAAACTCTTTTCTGTTGTGGATCACATCCACTGTGAGTCCACTTTCCTTGGCGTCTCTTTTAACCTCTTCTACCCACTTAGTTGTAGCCTTCAGCTCTGTAATATACTTGAATATCCTCTTAGTCAGTCGGTTCTCGTCCATTCTCACCAAATGTCCGTAGAATTTCAACCTTCGCTTCCGCATTGTGACAGCAATTTTTTCAGTGTGTTTATAGAGGTCATCATTTCTTCTGTTCTTCCATGTCCCGTCAGCAGTTTTCTGTGGTCCTAAAATTTTCCGCAAAAATTTCCTCTCCTTTTTTCCCAGTTCCTGAAGATCCCCTTTTTTATTCAGTGTGAAGCACTCCGAGGCGTACAGACCCTCTGGCTTTACTACTGTGCTATAGTGTCTGAGTTTTGCCTTGTAGGATATGGCTCGTTTGTTGTATCTGTTCTGGGTTAACCTATAAGCCTAATCCAATTTTCTAGCTCTTGCCCTATTTGCTTCTTTATCCAGCCCATTGGGTTCTATCCATTCACCTAGATATTTAAACTTCTCAGTTCTTTTGACAGTCCCATGTTTCACTTTTACGTGTCTCTCTCCAAGGTGTCTGTATTCCATGTATTATTGGTTATTTATTAATTAATTAATTTATTTATTTATTTGTAAAATGCGAAAATATTCGCCATTAAAATCCGTATTGATAGAAGTTAATCACATATTCAACTAATACGCCAAATCAATACTCAATTTATATATAATTCTATATAAATAGGACATGTTTCGGCTTTCAATGAGGCTATCTTCAGCTAAACAAGAAATCAATTAAGAATTAAGTTAAACTATTATAAAAGTACTTATATCTAATAACAAAAGAAATATTAATGTTAAAATTGAATAAAATTAATTACTATTAAAATGGATGTCTTATCAAATTAAATAAAATGAAATGAAAATAAAATACTTGTCATTTTTCTTCAAAATGTAGTTAAAAACGAGAAAATATCATTGGCGAATGTAAACAAATATTAAACTATGTAATAATTCTTATCAAAATAATTTAGAAATAAAGTTCTGTAACCAATAATTAATATGGTCATGAAGTTAAAATTCTGAATAGGTGCCAAATACTACGTTTAGCTGAAGATGGCCTCATTGAAGGCCGAAACATGTCCTATTTATATAGAATTATATATAAATTGAGTATTGATTTGGCGTATTAGTTGAATATTTGGTTAATTAAGTTATTGTTCATTTATTTATTTATTATTTATTTATTTGTTTATTATTTATTTATTTGTTTATTGATTATTAATTTATTCATTTCTTTATTTATTATTTGTTTGTTTATTTATTTATTGATTATTTATTTATTTATTTATTTATGTATTTATTTATTTATTATTTATTATTTGTTTATTTATTTATTCATTTTTATTTATGTATTTGTTTATTTATTTATTTATATGTATAGATCCAAATACACAACAGCAAAAGAAAGAGAAATATATTATTTGTTTTACGATATTAAGGAATACGCCAATGAATGCTTATTGAAGCATATGTAGCCTACTGTATCTGAAGTATAAATAATGATACATGTTTCGACCTTCGTTGCGGTCTTCTTCAGTCAGTAATATAAATGACTGTTGAAAAGCTATGTTCCAATATGAATTTCCTGATATAGGTCTCTAGTCCGGGCGAAGTGTGTTGTGTGAGATAAAGTGTAGCTCACAACGACCCAGCACATTATAACAGTGTTTATAACGGTTTGAATATTTGGTACGGGGATTCATTAAGTCCCTTATCCCCTGCATCACGCAGGCGAGACGTGGCATTCCACACACTATCTATTCTGACAATGCCCAGACATTCCACTGTGTAAATCGAGAATTGGCGGGACTATGGGCTACCGTTTCCGATACGAAGACTTGTCAGTACCTATCACGACACAACATCACGCGGAAGTTCATCGCACCACGCGCGGCCTGGTGGGGAGACTGGTGGGAAAGAATGGTTGGCTCCACCAAGCGATGCTTGCGAAAGACACTTGGGCGCTCTTCTGTAGATGAAGATGGTTTGCAGACGATACTGACATCTATCGAAGCCGCGCTGAACTCCAGACCACTCACCAAATACGACGACGCCAACGTGCTCACCCCAGCTCACTTCCTTGTCGGTGGACAACTCAATGCACTGCCCTCTGGACCTGAACCTCAGCCCGGTTCTCCCATTAAGGAATACAGACTTCAGCAACAAATGGCGGACCATTTCTGGAAACGATGGAGCAAGGAATACCTGCTTCAGCTTCAGAGTTTCCACCAGGTGAAGCAACCGAAAGGGACGTCACCACGACTGAGGCTTGGAGACATCGTTCTACTCCAGGACGAGGAGCGGCCTCGACATCTGTGGAGGAAGGCCCGGATTCAGGAGCTGAAACCAGGCAGAGATGGACTTTTCCGGACGGTGATTCTATCCACGCCAGAAGGGACCCAGATCGCCCGACCTGTCCAGCTGGTCATCCCCCTAGAGGTTGACCAGGGTGGGGAGGATGTTGGGGAATGAAACAAGGACAATGTATTTATATAACTTGCCGCTAGAGAGTGTTGTATGTTGTAGTAGCTAATAGAATAAAATAGTGAATGTCACGGTGTTGTTCTTCCTAACTTCACGCTATAATATCCCATACAGAGAAACACACCGCCTCTTGCTGCATGTTGCGGTATTTACTAAGGTACACAAGACATGGCTGTTGCAAGGAGTTCCCAACCCGGACAGATGGGACTAACTCACAGCCCACACGCCATGTTTTGTTGCAATCACAGGATGGCCACTTTCTGGAGCGCACTGGACGAGTGCTGATCGTTCTCTCTTTGAACTCTGCGAGCACATTTTTCTCAGAGAGACATGACAGTGTTGTACTGATGAGTTTTGTTAACTATTGTTATGATTAGTATTGTTATAATAATAATAATAATAATAATAATAATAATAATAATAATAATAATATCGTATGGCCTCGGCTGCCGGGTGCAAGCTTTGTAATTTGACACCCAGAGGGTAGCTTGCATGTCGAATTTCGTTGTTCCTTGAATCACTATGAAAGTCAAGGAGGTTAGATATCTAAGCTCCTTGAACACTATAGCGCTTTCTAGTAGAGAAATGAGGAACTTTGTGTTGGCGGAAACTCCCGAGATTAATTTTGCCATTATGAACACGGCCTACTGAAATCAAATGGGTTCTCTGACATGCCAACATCGTATGACATGCGTGTCGTATTTTTGCCGCCTTTCAAAAAAAACACTTACCACGGCCAGGAGCGAACCTGTAATCTTGGGGTTAGTAGACCGACACGCTATCCACTCACCCACCGTGGCAAGCTATTAGTATTGTTTACATTGTTTGATTTGAACAATATCAAGGTTATATGTGTAGGAGCAGCGCGCTAACTGCTAATAAGGAATCATGGAGGCGACTTGTTCGCAAACAGAGGCTTGCAGACTTGACTTGACGCTTAAAGCCAAAACAGTTCCAAATGAAAAATGAATGAATTTATTTTTATTATAATTACCGGGTAAGTTAGCCGTGGTCGTTACGGCGTGGCTGCAGGCAGTCGCTCACATTCGGGAGGCGTGGACGTTCGAATACCCCCGCCGGCAACCTTGAAGATGGTCTTCTTTGGTTTCCCATCTTCCTTCCAGGCAAATGCCGGGGTTGGTCCCTAACTATAGGCCACAGCCGCTACCTTCCAAATTCCTCGTCCTTACATTCACACTTTCCTCCCAAGACAACACTCCTCACGCGACGGTACTTGTAGCTCACCCCATGGGTGGCGCATAGAAGCAGCTACAAAACTCTGGCGATCCGAACATATCCTCGGACACTCCCGGCACTAAAAGCCATACGCTAAAATCTTATTATTATTATTATTATTATTATTATTATTATTATTATTATTATTATTATTATTATTTAATCGTATCGGCCAACTAAGGACCACGTTATTTCAACTGGCTTCTCTGGGCTTTGATCTTTGCCCAGTGTTCCTTCATACGTTGCCGGTGTTGCTCTTTTCTTTCTTCCGTCCACATCTTTCCCGTCTTCAACTTCGGTTTTTCCTGAAAACCCTGGTGGTCGTGTAGTTCCTTCCTGAGGGGATTGCGTTCTTGAATATCCCCACAGGTAATTTCCATCTCTTGCAGGTCACTTCCCACCTCTTCGAACCAGGCTGGCTTGGTCTTCTTATTTTTAAAATAGTTAAAGATCCGGTTCGTCAATCGTGTGGGTTTCATTCTAAGCAAGTGGCCATAAAATGCAATCCTCCTTTTCCTCATTACATCAGAGATCTTCTGGACATGAATATACAGCTCATAGTTATGCCGCCGTCTATATTCACCGTTGTCTTTAATCGGGTCAAGAATTTTCCCCAAGATCTTTCTTTCCTTGATCTCCAATTTTTCTACCAGGCCTTTCTTGTTCATGGTGAGGCATTCCGCTGCGTACAGAGCCTCTGGTCGTATGACAGTGCAATAATGCCTAAGTTTTGCGTTCAGGGATATTGCCTTTTTGTTGTAAACGTCCTTGGTAAGTTGGTACGCCATTTCCATTTTGTTCATGCGCGAAGTGAAGGTTTCTTTCTCACATACGTTGGGTTCTACCCACTCGCCAAGATATTTAAACTTATCTGTCCGTTTGATTTTCCCCTGGTTTACTTTTAGTTCCCTTGGTGCTGGCTTGATGTTAGTTATGAAGTGTGTTTTCTCCAAAGAGATCTGAAGACCAACTTTTGTTGCCTGTACCTGCAGCTGGTTAATTTGTTTTGTAGCCATATCTAAAGAGTCGGAGAAAATTGCAAGATCATCTGCAAAAGCTAGGCAATCAATAGAAAGGTTCATGTTCTTGTAACCCAGTCGTACTCCATTTTGGACCCCATCGTTCATTTCTTTGCGCCACTCGCGGATGACTTTTTCAAGTGCGCAGTAGAAGAGCAGGGGTGAAAGCCCATCTCCCTGCCTAACTCCTGACTTAATTTCGAAAGAGTCTGAAATTATTATTATTATTATTATTATTATTTGCGTACATCGCCCTTTGAGGAGAGCGCTTTTTGGTGGTGGCTCTTTTCTTATTCTTATCTTCCCAAAAACCTTTCATCCGTTCACTGTGCGCCTTCTTCTCTTCATCTGTCCATTTACGCCTATTTCTTTTGGGTTGTGATCTAAATTCAAATTTCTGGTTTCTGATTTCTTCTCTACAAATGCTGCGGTTGTGAATGTCTTCTATGGTGATATGTAATTGTTGTAAATCTTCCACAGTTTCTTTGTACCAAGAAGTACCCAATTTCAACGTAGAAATTATGTTGAATATACTTTTAGTCGTCTGGTGTCGTTGATTGTGGCGATATGTGTAAAGAACCTCACTCTGCGTTTCCTGATGAGTGTCGTGATAGATTCACTATTTCTGTATAATTCTTCTGTGGGTCTTTTTTTTAATCAGAAATTATCTCTGAAAACGGCACCGTTCTTTTTTTTTCCTTTCTTGATTTTCGATGACTTTAATTTTGGCCATTTTCTTGGTGCTTGTGGTTTCTGATGCATATATGGCTTCTGGCAAGACTACCATTTAAAATGTGGTCATTTCGCAGCCGCGGGGATGCATTTTTATTGTATTGGGACCAGCTAAGTATGTAAGCTTTCTGTAATTTTGAGACTCTTATTACTATTATTACTTTTTATTTTTTTTATAATCGTTTCGGTCGTCTATGGACCACGTTATTTCAACTGCCTTTTCCCTCTTTCTTTCACATTGGCTCAGTATTCGCGCATTCTTCTTCGGTGAGCTTCCTTCCGTTCTTCGCTCCACTTCTTGCCGGTTTTCAATATAGGTTTTGGCTGAAAACTCTGTATCTCCCCAAGTTTCTTCTTCAAAGAGTCACGTTCCAAGAAGTCCTCATGTGATATCCCTAGTTCTTGTAGGTCTTTTTCCACCTCTGTAAACCAGATCCCTTTGGTTTTCTTTCCCACAAAGTAGGCACAGATTCGATTAGACAATCTTCCGGAGTTCATTCGTGTTAAATGGCCATAAAATGAGAGTCTTCTTTTGCGAATGGTGTCCGTTATTTTCTCCACATGTAGATAGCGTTCATCGTTGTGTCGTCTTCTATACTCTCCTCGTTCCTTGACCGGGCCCAAGATCTTTCTCAGAACCTTCCTCTCTTTGGTTTCGAGTTGTTTTGCCAGGCCTTTCTTATTCATTGCCAGGCATTCTGATGCATATAATGCCTCCGGGCGAATAACGGTAACGCAGTGCCTCAGTTTGGCCTTGAAGGACATTAATAGTGTTTTGTAATGTCTTTGGTTAAATGGTAAGCCATTTCCATTTTGTTAATCCGTGCCACAAAAGTTTCCTTTTCACGAATGTTGGGTTCAATCCATTCACCCAGGTATTTGAATTTCTCTACCTGTGTTATTTGTCCTCCATTCACGATAAGTTCTCTGGGTTCTGTCTTGATGTTCGTTATAAACTGCGTTTTCTCAAACGAAATCTGAAGACCTGCCTTTGCTGCTTGCACCTGTAATTGATTGATTTGTAGTGAGGCCGTGTCAAGAGAATTAGTGAAAATTGCAACATCATCGGCGAAAGCTAAACAATCGATTGTCAGGTTTTTATTCTTACAACCTAGTCTGACACCATTCTCTACACCATCCTTACACAATTATTATTATTATTACTATTATTATTATTATCCTCATGCTCACCAGGTCATTGGGTACAATACACCGTGTCTACAATATGGAGTGGAGTTGGTAGGTTGGGGAAGGAACTATGACGCAGGTCTCTAAAATGACTGCCTTGTGCACACTGATATGCAGATTATGGTGGAGCCCTCAGCGTCCTCGGTATGATCCCCGTGAGAGAAACTGTGATAGCCAATACAGAAACAAATTCCTATCACCACATTTGTGGCATTTCTTCATCCAGAGGCATGTATTTGGTCACTTTCTCATCATAAGTTCGTTGGATATTATGCCTATAATCTAAAGATTATTCTCTGTTTTGCTTGTCCACGCAAGCCACAGTCTGCAGCTGCGATCCAGTAGCAATCAATAAACAACTACTTTTTCTGGCTTGGAGCTCGAGCTGGGAGAAATACAGACCACGGCGACAAATTTATAGCGCATATATTGCAGATCCACTGGTGGAAAATAAACAATAGAATGTACGAGATATGATATTTTACACTGCGTCTGTCGTTCCTTTATGCTTCCACCTGGATCAACGAGTTCGATCCTGGTTCAGTCAGAGATTCGTGTTGGAATACTCCAGCAGGGCCGAATCAGAATTCTGCAGATTCACAATTCAGTCGTAATAAGGTGCATATGTTACGTTAGATCACCCAAAATAAAACAGATACGAGCCTTACAGTAGTTGCATATGATGTGTAACATCTGCCATCTTATCCTACTCGTATACTACACAGCTTGGACATTCTTAAAATGTTAATTTACGCTCCGTTTTCATACCGGTACTATGATGAATGTATAGATTGAATTGGAGATAGGCTATGCTACTGTCACACTTGTTTGAACAAACGTCACATATTATATTGTAAATTAAGAGGAGGAATGAAACCATAGTCTGTAGCCTTCAATACAATCAAATTTCCCAACTCCTGCTTGGTGCAAACTATTGCAATTAAAATTAGATAAATCGTAATTTCATGTAGATACTATTAAAATGACGCACAATGTTATGATAGATATCGTTTAAATCGATAATCCGGTAGCAAAAATAATTGTCGGGATTGGGGTTCAAAACTGAGACCTCATGATTTGCAGACCAAGATGCTATCCACGCAGCCATTACAACCACAGATATTTAGAGTACAAGACAGGTACTCATTTTCACGTGCCGTAATAATATGGAAGTATTTTTTAATGCTCCATTAATATTTTGCTTTTTTCGATAATGGTCTGCGTGGAATTGAATTTCAAATTAGTTATGAATACGCCTTCATGATAGTAAAGGGAATTCCTACAGTGGTCTATGAAAGGCTAGCTCAGTTCCCGTATAAAAACATCGATATATATTACCGGTACATTCATCACTGCATTACCGCAATGTGGGTTAATATCTGAATAACCATTGTGCAGAAACATAAAACCGGCTTTGCCGACTAGTTACAATGTTTCATATTAAAGCCTATAATCATTTAAATACTGATACGAAGACTTTTTAACATGTGGTTTGTGTTTCAATCAGTTGACACCAGAGTTCGCATGGGCGTTTACCGTTCAGTATGAAAGTGTTGAGCAAAGTTACTCGGGGAGTTGATGCTCATCACTTTTATCTAGAGATTGAAAAACAGACTCTTAATAAATCATAGTTGTTTTCAGAAAATATGATATAACAGGGTGTCTACCGGTAACGAAAATAACGAAAGTAACGAAAAAGTAACGAATTTTACTAATGGGTAACGAAAGTAACGAAAAAGTAACGAATTTTACTAATGGGTAACGAAAGTAACGAAAAAGTAACGAATTTTACATACGGGTAACGAACATTTTCTGAAGGTGGATTGAATCATTCAAACTCGCGCCTCTAGGCTCAGAGATTGCGATGGAGCGAGTTTCACGCAAGGGGCGCCGATTGCATAAGCTATATTTCCCCGTGCCCGACCTCGAGGAAATGCATACTGATGATACCCTGAGTGGTATACATCGTTCAGCGTATATTTTCGGCATTTTGTGTCAAATATTTTTCTCTGTTATTAGAAAGCCTGACCTTTCGCGAGACGTTTATTCGCGAAAACTTCTGAAACTAATCAGAAACCTCGCATTTCTGTTATTGACCTCTAAATTTGAAGACTATGTCAAATTGAAGTCCAGAAATAACGCGAAATAATTTAATGTCGCAATCTTGCGAAATGTTACAGTTTCGAAAAAGAATTATGAGAAAGCTTCGAAATACTTAGGCTATAACTTATTTTAAAAATCTGTCTTGTTAATTTGCGACATCCAGTATGGTTAATTCGAAATTCCATTATATGTCGATTTTTCTTTCGAACTTTGGTTCCATCGGATATATTATAATCTAACCGGTTATTTCGAAAACTTGTATAACTTGTATAATTCGTGATTCGCATTCGAAAGAAAACGTGTCCTCTTGTCGTATTATTCATGCAATCCTCTCAGAATAATTCTTAATATTTGATACCTACTTCGAACATTCATCCTCAAGACGGCCGGTTGACCACACGACTTGCCTGCGGGAATCTCGTCAAATGGACCGAGATCGACGTCAGTTACGTAAAATCATAAAACCCGTCCCCTTTCGTGAACTTGTGACCACGAGAACTGCGGGAATCCCGTCAAAGGTGATTGGGCACCAATCACGAAACACTCCGAAACCTACTCGCTACTTTTCCCATGACCGTATACTTAAAAGCGTACGGGGAGCGAGAAGTGCATCAACCCACTGAGAAATGACAGCCTACGTAGCATCGCGATACTAATTTCTCCTTGTGATCCACCCTGAACTGATAAACTCCAAACCACAGCATAGGGACAGCGGGAATCACGGCGCCGGTCATACATCATGTCCATAACTACTCGTGAATTTTAACCATGCCCAACCTTGAGCTTTCCTCCACCATTCTGTCAGGACAGATAGACAATCGTTCAACGGCCGGGTGGGGCGCGGATTGCATAATATTGCGAGGACAACGTGAATCTCGTAAAACGGCCGAGAGCGGCAGCGATTGCGATACATCGCGATATTTCTCCGCGTTCAATGACGAGGATAACTGGATTCTTGTCAAACGGACAGCAAGTGGCGCCGATTGCGTAATAGGCCTAATGCTATATTTTCTCGTGCCCGACCTCAAGGACAATGGAAATCATGTCGAACGACTAAAAGTGACACCGCTTATCTAAATCGCGATATTTATATGTGTTCTATCGTGAAAACTACGGGAATCTCGACAAACGGATGAGACCAGCGCCGATCGTGTAACATCTCGATATTTCTCCGTACTTGACTGCGAAGACAGAATTCGTTTACAATCACGTAACGTCCCATACATTTCTTCGTAATCTACCGCGGGGACAAGGAAATCTCGCCAAACTCCTTGTTCACAAGATGATATATTAGCTGAAACAACTAATTTGATAATATATATCTAGTATTTATTTCAAAAGTTTGGTGCTTTACAGTTGGTCAACACGAATGTACCCAAATAGAGCTGGGTTATGCCCTAACCTAAGTGTAATGGATCTGATGATGATCGCTTGACGATCGAAACTGGTCATCCTAGTGTACTTATTATCTCATGTAATTTATTTCAGGATTAGTGCATAACCCAGCTCTATTTGGGTACTTTCGTGTTGACCGACTGTAACGCACCAAACTTTTGTTTACTTAGGCAACACTGAAAAATGGCTTCAAACCTCACAATAGTATTTATTTATTGTTTTTCAAATTTTTATAACACCCTAAGTGAATTTTATTTACCACTTTAAACACAGTTGATTGTTGTTTTACTTCACCGCGTGATGGGCCCCTTTGCTTGCAGACCGCAGACGTATCTGAATTCAAAGGTAACTAAAATTAACTAAAAGGTAACTAAAAGGTAGCTAAAAAGTAACTAATTTTTACTTCATCCTTACAGTAGACACCCTGTATAATGAATATTTTTACACCAAAGAACGACATCTTGAAGATGATTTATTGTAGAAATATCTGTAATGGCGCCTCCAAACCTTGAGGTAATCCGTATGTTATATACATTCCACATGGTACCACTGCCAGCTGAATCGCATCCCTCCTGGCTGCTAAAGCCAGCTGGCAGTGCGTCTTACACACTTCCGCCCGATCCCCTTCCGTTCCATTTTTCAAAATCACTCCCACAAAAATATCCAGCAACTGAGTGGAAAGATGTTACACATCAAAAGTGTTTATGCAGTTGTTAAGAATAATTTGTCATGACAAAGCATCGACATCGTAGAATTCCCCATTTGACGAGGTTGTCGCCCGAGGAGGTCAAACACATGCAGACATTTAAAGATCACCGTTAAGACAGCCGCAGCTCAACTCAACTCAATGAGAAACTAGACCGACTTGGTGAACAACGGCATTGGAAAGTTGGAATATATTACAGTGCAACCTGGCGAATAACTAACACCCCAATAATCATGTGTAAAAGTCAACTCAAAACATCTCAAAATTAACTTTGTACGTTCCGCAGTCAAACATGTCAATTAACTCGCAATGATTGAAGCAGAATCTGACGTAATCTGTTGGCCTTTATTGTGAGCAACATGCAGATCCACAACGTGTCGAGCCATTTGCCTATAGTGACGCCGTGAGGCGCATCTCGTCACGATGTTAAGCGAACCGCGATGCTGCGCCGGGGAAATGAGATTCCAGGTGATATTGCTCTCAAATGTAATTGCCACCAAGTCGAGATGAGGACCGGTTCATGCGTCAATCTCCAAGCGCTGCACGGCAGCACACTCTTCAGTGGTGGATGTCTGGTGTCAAGTGTAATATCGATTGCAAACACTAATGTACAAACACAGTTACATGATCACTATACGGCAAAACTTCCTCAAAACCCATTCTTCAGAATAACGGGGTCCTTCAAGCAGATATCACAAGTATTACCCTTAATACTGTACCCGTTCGTCCTGGGGATGCGATGACCCATCTGCTATAACATCACATCCCTGGAGTTCCAGGACAGAGCGGAGTTAAATGAACCTCTAGTCAAATAAGGAATGTGTCGGAAATTCAGCTGAGTTCGTGAAAAAGCAGTGGGTTTCACGAGACAAAGTATCTCTAGGGTCGTTACGGGCTTAAGTTAATAAAAATAATTCAAATATAAATGGGCGCCATCAACTGAATTCCTAGCAAAACCACTTCCTTTCCGGATAAGCCTTACTCAAGACAAGGAAAGTAAAAGGAACATCACACCATCATCAGATCACAACTAAGATAAAAACAAATTTATTTTACTTTGATAGTCAGACAGACATTTTAAATATAAATCCTACCTAAGAGTATGGTCGAATGCAAAGTTAAATTGTCATTGTCCAAAAATCGAACCATCTCCTTTCTAATGCAAAATTATTTCAATCCACATAACAAGAAAATGTATAAAGTTCTCTTGGGTTCTCAGGATCACTGTCGCACTATGTCTTTCGTCACTGACATTCGTGAAGCCTGAGACCTAATTCTCTTTAATTTAACATCAATGTGGATTTAATTAAGTTACTAATCTGCCTAAACATACACATATAATAATCACTCATGTTAAATATCATATAAATTATGGTTTGCATGGTATAATTTGAACGTAGAACATGTTAAACAAATGTTCCTAAACATTTACTAATTAATTTACATTATTTACATCGTCATTAATCTCTTATCTGTGAATTACAGAAAATTCAAATTCTCATTGGTCATCCTCATCATTATTATCAAATTAAATATTTCTCACATTAATTCTCACTTCAAAATTACAAATATTCCTGTCAGAATCGTTAATTCATCACCATTACATCATTTAAATTCACATTTCAAGTTGCAATTCCTTCGAATTATCTCCCAATTAAATTTATTTAATTCCACATAAAAAATTCATTAATCATCAGCTTCTTTAATTAATCATCACCTTCTAATTCAGTTATTCATCATCATTACAATCGTCTAATAATTTATTTCAATCAGTTTAATTAATTCAATCTTTAGTTCGTCCACTTATTTAATTCATCAATTTATTTCAAAATTTAATTTATCAACTTATTTAAATTTCAATCATCTGGTTATTTAGATTTTATTATTTCATCTAGTCATTCTGATTTTTATTTCATTAGGTCAGATCGTTAACATGCTTAAATCTCAGATTATTATTTCATTAATTATTATTTTCAGAAAATCTTGTATTATTAACTTCATTTATTTGTTTAATTTCCTAACAAATTGTTTAATAAGGTTTATAGAACGTTGTCTTACAGTTTTATTACTTCCAAGTTATATCTCGTATTTAATTATCATGCCAAAAATATTATTGTCTCCACGACATCACGTTGGATCTAACTATCCACAACGACATTATATTTCTTCAATATTTCAAATATCACATTTGAATATAAGAATTGCTACAAAAACTCCATAAATATTCAGCACATACAGCATGAATTTCAACAAATACGCTAGACTGGGTACGACGACCTCATGTCCGCCTTCAAAATACATTATCAACGTTGCAACTATCAAATGGCAAATTCCACAAAATGCCTATCACAAACTTCATTTAACCACGTTGCATGATCTACAAAAATATATAAATGGCTTCAAATTATTAACGCACATAATCTCCAATGACTGTAATTACTCTGATCACTTCTAGACAACTTCTTAAACAATTGGAAAAATATTACTTCAGTAATTTAATATTTGCTTTCAAATAGCATAAATTCTCTTTCACCAGTTTCATAATTCACATCGTAGAAAAACACCAATGTGCTATAATCTCTCACATCAAAATCTGCAATACTGATCTGCCTTAAAATAATTATGACCATTAATGATTAATCTTATAAGATTCAATTACTTTAAATCCTTCTCAAAGGTATCAAACACAATTATAAAAATCATCAAAGCATCAGCTGTGACAGCTGTTAAATCTGAAATTACTCTCAAAAGAGTATAGCAACAAAATATTGGATTGGCAAACAAGAATTACTAAATGCAATCCTGTTGACATTTATCGTTACTTTATTTAACAAAATTTCGACTGATATGTGACTAGTAGTTCCTTGTTTAATTCACTTACATCTCGTGTACATTCGGATGATAAAATGAGTCACTCAATGGCGAGTAAGATGTGTAACCACCGTGCAATCGTATAAATACGAAGGACCTCGCCCCGTCGACTTGGATGATAGTTCCCTGAACGGTGGGTAAGGTGAGTAGCCACCATACAATCGTATAAATACGAAGGACCCCACCTCGTAGGCTATATGAGTGAATGTACCAGAAAGGAATCAACAAGTTTCTAGTTGTCATATAAAAGCGACGTTCATTCACTAAAGTGAATAACTTCTTAATATCTCCAAACAATCCAATGGAAAAAATCCCTACTGATGAATAATACACACTCGCTAGTATGCAATGAACTGACGAAGTAGTTTCTGATAATCAATTGCAGATCACGAGTTAGAAATACTCGTTACACAAAAAAAAAACTATTCATGAGAAATATCCTAGCTGGAAAAATGTCTATAAGACCAAACATCTGCTTAATAAAGCCAAACAACGGTGAGAATTTCGAATAATGATGCCTGCCATATCATATGGTCACTCCATATTCTAGCAAATTCGAAGTATATAAATTCAAACCATGTCTTAATAATCAAATCACTCCTATTAGAAAAATATACATGTGTGCCCAGTATTCATGAAAATAGTCGTATCAGGTAGATAGAACTCTTACAATACCTTTCATTATCAGTTGTAATATAATTTCCAAGATCGTCGATTTTCCCTACCTAAAGATTTCTCGTAAGATCGGCGTGAATATCATTTCATCCATGAAATGACGCTTTCCTTCGAAATCCCAAGCGAATCAGCTGTTGGACTCCTCTCGTCAGGAATCGAATCCATCGCTCTGTGGTGCCATCTTGTCTCTATTCACGTTTACTCGATCATGTTGAACCTCGGATTACCCATAGCGGATATCGTCCAACTCCTTCTCGAAAAGTTCATGGAAACAGCGGACCCCCTACTCTTCTTCTAATATACGCCACTGTTCCGATAAATGTTCAGTTTGAGAATTGTAAGTCCATTCTCAACTTACTGCAAAGTTTTACTTGAGTAAAATAAAAATTTTACTAGATAGTGTTCAAGATTACGATACACCCTGTATCTGTCTGTAATTTGTAATCCATGAAAATTGCATAAGATAAAAATCTTATAAATGCACGCTGTAATGTTCATCAGAGCCTATGCTAAACATTCAGTTTACTTGGAATAGTAAAAAGTCGCTTTGAATGTATTATATAACAGCATGGTTATAAGGTTATTTGTGAAAGCCTGTGTTCGAACAGCGTCGAAATGAAGCTTGAAATAAAGTCTTCATATGCGATCAGTGTGGTTTTTAAATACCCCGGCTATCTACAATTGTCTTCTCGGCTAGGTCGCCTGTATCAACGACCCGCTCGGCCTCTGTTGCTCGGTGATGCGAGAAATGTCGCCTACACTTGCCGTGACGGTTTACGTGTGTTGCGTGACCTTCAATGCCCGTCTCGCTGTGCTATAGAGCTGCTCTGTACTGCTCCTCTCATTGAGCCCAACTGAACTGCTTAGCGCTGTGTCTCAGCTTATGAGCTCCGTGCGGCACGTGGCTAATTCTCCCCACCATAGTGCTCCTGCGTCATGAACATAGTCTCGAACCCGAATCCTCTCGGCTGTTCTGTTATACAATAACTTATTTCCATAAAATTATTTCCACATATAATGCATGTCTTCTAAGTTGTTTTAACTTATTATAATCCCATATATATTTCAATAAAGCTTCACATCTTTATTAATAATTCTATCTTCTTACAGATTTCAATGCCTCCTTGATTCTTGACCTCCTACGTCATCTTGGCTTTCTTCTTGACGCGATCGATGCGCTATCTTATCGGCTTGCCTTCCAAAACCTCAACTACAGCTTAATGTCAGCTGGCGTAGCCGATAGCCTAAAATAGGTATCGGGTACAATACATCGGTCGCGTTGTACCAGTATGCGGATGATATTGCATTAAATAAATAAATAAATAAATAAATAGCCTTACAAATCCCATAAGGGCTATGGCCTCCTGCTTTGCAGGGAATTGCTCAGTTTTAACTCACCAGGTGAGCAAGTCCCGAGGAGCATTCGGGGTTATTCTTTCTGATTGGGCCTTCTATATAGATGTGCAGCTGATTAAAGATTAAGTAAATTATATTACGATGGCATAACATTCGCTACAACAATCCTCATTTCTGAGTCTGGCGATATCAAGGCCTCAAATATCCATTAGTATTACGGAAATCATAATAGCCATCAACCAATATCTGGGAGCTTCCCATTGCCACTAAGCACAAAGCTTACCCTGTCTAAGCACTTGAACAATGACAGAAACTGCCAAGTCTTCACTCTTCAGTAAAATCTACGTATATTGAACCGTTTCAAATAGGTCTTTTTAAAATGCAATACAAAACCTTACCGGTGGAGTTTTAACATCTAGTTTGGATGCAGATACCTATACACGTTCTTTAACATCCCACAAATCATTCACTATGTTGTGCACATGTGGTCCCGGAACGAATTAACAAGTGTTTCGCAAGATAGTTGAACCTTTTGAATTCCTTGTGATGCAGTATGATTATTTTCCCTAGTGAACACGATGATGCTTCCTCAAATTAGAGTGCGAGACAATGTTCCATTAGTTCTGTCCGCCATGCAGATGACTTCTCACATGTGCTACAAGTGTATTACTTCACTCCAGTATGAACAACAGTGTGCTTCTTGAGGTCACCGCTCTGTGAGAAGCCTTTATTGCACACCAGAGATATGTACCGCTTTGCTGCATGCCCACTGAACGGTGTCTTTCTAGTTGATGCATTGTTTTATTGGTCACTGCATGCGAGTCTCCCTAGGTCTTTCCACTCCTGCCTCATCTTCGCTGTTCTTGCATTAGTCTCAAGCAATAGAGAAGATCTCCAAGCGGTAATGGATAGACTTGATCAATATGCTGACAGCAACCGTCTCATAATCGTTGTGTCTTCCTGATTGCGACCAATCCGGATTGCGTTCACCTCATTAGCAGTCTAGATTGCGGTCACTTTCATAATAGGAAAGAGCTATAAACAATCCAGCGTCCAGATTGCGGCTACTATTCTTGGGAAACTTGCAGGAGTACCCTACCTTGACCACATCATTGAGGGCAAGTTAGGGGGAAAGCTTCCTTCAAAATTACCATCTTATGATTTGAGTAGTTTTGACAGTGAATTTATTGAATTTGACTTATCAAAAGTCACAGATTTCAAATCTGTAATGTTAATAAATCAGAAACTTCAATTGTTTGATTTTGGGTGTAGGAGGGGGCGGGGACAAAAATTGATTACAAATGGAATTTAGAATCAAACGCAGAACAAATTACTTTTACGAGACAAATTTTTCGAGGTAATAAAAAGAAAGTCTTTCACTATATACAGTAGGCTACCTATTATAAAAATAGATATCTCGCGTCTCAAATGGGAAGGGAGGGGCAGAAATTAAAAATTATACCCTGTAAGTATAAAATTTCCCGTTAAAACAATTTTGTTTAAAGTGAAGGTCGTTGATTCGGATCCTGAAACGTTTCTATTCTTAAGACTGAAAATGTTGCAGTATAATCATTGCTTTACGAGGTGCTGTCAGATTGGGAGGGGACTTGATTTTTAAGCGAAGTTTTATGGGGTGTGCTCAGCTGAACACTGAACTGTATTCTTTGGTTAGGTAGTGAAATATCAGTTTCCCCTTGTTATCCACAAAACTTACGGAAGGTATGAGTCAGTCGGGAAGAACCAAGAACCGGTCTCCCAAGAATAGTGACCGCAATCTGGACGCTGGAATGTTTATAGTTCTTCCCTAAAATGAAATTGACCGCAATCTGGACTGCTAATGAGGTGAACGCAATCCGGAATGGTCGCAATCAGGACACAACCTCATAATCAACATAAATAAGACAATTGAAATGGTTTTCCGGAAAGGAGGGAGAATACCGGCAAATGACAGGATGCAAAGCAATGGAACAGTCTTGGAACTTCTGCATTCCTTTAAATATTTAGGGATCACTTTTCAACCATCTGCTAATTAATTCAGAAGCCATGTGAGGGAGAGGTACTTGACAGCTATCCGAAACATATATGATGTCACCGATCTCACTAAATTGTCTCTAAGAACAGCAATGACGCTATTCTATGCAAAGGTACCTCCAGCCCTAACTTATGGCTTGGAACTGATATGGGACTACCTAACTCTATCCGACCTCAGAGTTGTAGAGAATGTCAAGGCGAGATTCTTGAAAAGAATGTTGGGAATCTCAAAAATGTCACCATCCAGGCAAACATATTGTTAAGTGTAACCCCTAGAAGCACGTTGTTTAATTGGATGACAGTGGTTAAAAGCACAACACAGTTTGGTCCTTTAAAGAAATATAGCTTTATTGCAGGTCAAGAAAGTTACACCACACAATAAACACTTGGAAACCAATTAGCAGTCTCAGTCAAGTTCCTCCCTTATGGAGTTCACTCACCTCTTTTCACTCACTCACAGAAGTTAATCTCTCACAAAGAGGTAGACCCGTGTCCAGCCACAGTCTGTCGCTCACTATTCTTGAATACTGTACTACATCCTGTTTCGCAATGCACACGACAATAACCTCCGTCGCTCGGTACTTCGCCTCAATACTTCTGTCGCACAGTCAAACACACACACTCCTCAAAAACACAGTCCGTGCTCAGCGGCCAGGGTCGCTCTTATATATCGGAGCTGATGACTCAATGGATGCTTCTAGAGTGGACCAGGGTTCACGGTTTCTCGAGAGTTCCAGTTCTGGGTGGGCTGCGTAGGTTCTAGACCGTGCGCTTTTGTCCTGTTGCACAAGGCGCTGGTAACACACAGTCTGGAATAGCCTGGGGCGGCCTGAGTCACGCGCGGGCGATGAAACTGTCTGGTATTCGTAACAATATGAACTAGCTGGAGAAACTTTTCTTAAGAATTAAATTACAATTGCCTTCTACAAGACAAGAACAGGAATTCCTAAGGGTGAGACAAAGAAAGCGAGTGGATATCGACCTGTGATTCTATGGGACTGATGCCATGTCAAATAGAAATTGGACCGAACCTAACAATAAGGTGAGGAGTGCTCTCAATAGATTTCCAGTACACGGCTTCCACCATAAGCTGTGTGTGCGTATTATGTGCTAAACAGTGTGTTCGATACCATTTTAGTGAAAGCTCTAAGAGAACACTTTCCTTATTAGATTCTCCAAAATGTAATGCACATTTGTGAGCAGTTCTTTAGTATTATGACCACCATGACGATTGAAGCATCACTCATATCAGTGAGCGATCTGCAGGGAATGTTGCCCCCATTGGTCTGGAACCTCTGTCCTGCTAGTCACATTTTAATGATTTTATAATGCGGCCAATGGCCATTTTATTTTATACTAGCTACCCACCCCGGCTTCGCCCGGAAACAGTTATGAATGCATTTCGTGATAAGCGCTTTTGTTTTTCGATGTCAATGAACTACAACCTATGTCCGTTTTAAGTCTTGGCATGATGGGTTAAAATCACTGACTGGACTATTAATTAGATTATCATGGAGATGCATGTGCAACAAATTCTTATCAGACGTAATTTGAGAATGGCGAGGAGCATGAAACACAAATCCCCCTTCCGTCCAATCTGAACTTGACTGTGTATTTTGCGGAACGAAAAGTTCACAGGCGAAATGAAGAAAAGCTGTGTTGCACTTCCAGGGAATCTCCAAACACAACCACTCTTCTCTGAAGTCTTAACTCAACACGACTCGACAGTTTGCTGCTGGCTGTATCCGGGGTAATAGGCTCGCTCCTAGCTAGCTCATTAACTGTCGCCTCAGTAATTGAATGGTGATTGTTGGAAGAAATAAAAACGTAAAACCACTTATAGTGGGCGATGTAATGAAGATAGAGATATGCTCTCACGGACGTTTTAGTAGAACTTTTCATGCTGAACAATTCATACACTCATAGTATATTGATATTTTTAACGGTTTGCCCAGCGTAAGCTTAAGAAGCGCACGGGCGCCAGTTATTTTTTCGACTTTTTCGCTGAAATCGTTACTGCTTGGCTTTCTTTGATCATAAATAAATTATTTCCTACAGAAACCTTCCTCGAGATATCCTTTACAGAATGGTGAAAAGCGTATCAAAATCCATCCAATGGTTCTCGAGATTACCCGTAATATCGAAGAATCGTGGACTTAGTTTTATACTAAGTAGAGATTTAGGACGGGCCAGGAAGTTGGCCATGGACCTGTTAAAGGTATTTGCCTGGTGGTGAAAATGGGGAAATCGCGCTAACTACTTTCAGGATGGCCGAGGTGGGTGATTTCGTGACTCCGAGGAATTCATCAACTGGGTCCATTTTCCTCCTTTTTCCAATAACTGTTTCCCCCAGGGGCTCACATCTAGTGGGACGTGGGTTGGCAACCACGGGGCCCCCTCTGAGTCCGGCATTGCTTCCACTTCCTTGTGCCGGGCTCCTCTCCGTCTTCTTTCCTGTCGATCTCACTTGGTCAACTGTTGTTCTCTTCCGACCCCGACGGTATTAGGGTATCCGATGCCTAGGGATTATTTTCCTTTCCTGCCTTAATTGGCCCTTGTCTCATCTTTCCTGATACCCTCATTCTTTGAGGGTCAGCCTTCTTTTTCTTTTCATGTTATCTCCTGCCTTCTGCTCAAGGTCCTCAAGGAGGCAGGGTGTATGTAGCCCCACCACTTCTGGTGCACCCTGGATAATGCTACACCCTCAGGGGCTCACGGCTGGTGAGTTCGGAAGTTGGCGACCCCGAGGGATTCCTGAGATGGGTCCGGTTTGCCCCTTTTGTCCCTTACCTGTGGCGTAGACCCTCTCCTCTTTCACTTTCCTATCTGCCATTCATGGCTCTCCTTCCTTACAAGTCCCTCAATCCACATTCTTCGAGGGTTGGGGGCATTTCTTTTCCTCCTGTCCTTTATTTGCCTCATTCTCATTTAGTTTTCCATTTTTCTTCTTCTAGTATGTAGGTTAGTAGTTAGTTTTAGTTTTAAGTTTGCATTTCCTTTTCATCATCATGATCACCCAAACCATCAGGGGCCGATAACCTAGATGTTAGGCCCCTTAAAACAACAATTATCATCACATCATCATCGTCATAGCGTAAGGTGTGAGGCAAGTGACGAACACGTTGCTGCTTGCGTCTTCGGAGTTGAACGAGGGGAGGATCGTAGCGCACGCGGTGTTGAAAGCCGAATCGCACGGGTTGGGGATTTCGTGCCTCTCCCCTTGCATTTTGTATAATTTAAGCCAATATTGTGCACGTCATGTCAGCCACCACGGAGGAAACTATACAATTTACCGAGGATTACAGAAAACATCCTGCTCTGTGGGACGTATCCTCGAAGTTGTACACGAATAAAATAGTACGAAATGGCGCCTTGAGTGTTTTGGCTGAAAAGTACAAGTTGGATATTCACAGGGTGCATGTGAGTGTGCCTGGTGACAGACTGTTTTAGTGGTAGTATTTGTTGTTGGTGGAACTTTAGTATTTTTTTCGTTAGTAGAATTTTGGTATTTAATTGTTAGTACGGTAGAAGGTTAGTATTTTTAGCCTATTTTCAATTTTGAAAAAATAGGCGTATGAGATCACCTTTTGTCCGTGTGTGTGTGTGCGTGTGTGTGTGAGAGGTGTGTGTGTGTGTCCCCCTAATAAATTCTAAACGGCTTGAGCGATTTCAATGAAACTCGGTAAGTTCATAGCACTATTACGGGTGACCTCGACCGTGCCCTTCAAATTTTGTTACGTCTCACCAATCCAACATGGCGGCTGTGCGAAATATTTCACCAGGATTCAATATCTCCGAAACTATTACCAACATCACCCTGGAATTTATTACGTTGATAAAGGGAACTACTAAAAGTTCACCTATGTGACTTTTGAAAAACTGGTAACCACAAAACCAACATGGCGGCCACGCAAATTTGCGACTTTTAAATAGACGTTTCTCGCGATTTAACCAAACAAACGCAATAAAACTTGGTACTGTATATTTTTATACACATTGTAATGCACCGAAATCTAACTTGGTTCAATTGTTTACATAACCACAAGATGGCGGATGAGCGAAATATTTCACCGGCATTCTATATCTCTGAAACTATTATCTGTATTACCCTGAAATTTTTTACGGAGATAAAGGGCACTACTGAAAGTTCACCTATAAGACTTTCGAAAAGCAGTTAACTAAAAAACAAACATGGCGGCCAAGCGAATTTGAAAATTTTAAATAGACCTTTCTCGTGATTTAATGTTCCAAACGCAATGAAATCTGCTACAGGAAATGTTTATGCACATTGTAATGCACTGGTATCTAATTTAGTTCAATTGTTTACATAACCTCAAGATGGCGGCTGTGCGAATTTAAAAATTAAGTTTTTATTTATTGTGTCGTAATCAAGCAATCGAAGTGAAAGTTTGAATAATGAACCTACGCAATAATTTTCCTTTAATGGTATATGACTCTATGGCCTATACATTTAACAATCCAACATGGCGACCATCCGAAATATTCAGACGACTCTGAATATCTACCAATCTATTATAGCAATCAAACTGATTTTTTATGTTCATAGGGGCTATGAACTTAAGTTCACCTATAGGACTTTAAATAACCTGGTGATCACAAATCCAACATGGCGGCGACGCGAAGTATAAATATTCACATGGACGTTTCTCGCAATTTAACCACCCGAGTGCAGTGAAACTTGGTACAGTAAGTCCTTTTACGAATGTTAATCCACTGGCATCTAATTTATGTCAATTGTTTCCATAACCACAAGATGGCAGCTGTGCGAAATTTTAAAATCTCCTTGTTACTTCTTGTGTCCTAATCATGCGATTGAAGTTTGACTGCTACACGTACACAATAATCTTCATGTAACATTACATAACTCTAGGACCTAGGCTACATATATAAAATCCAACATGGCGACCATCCGAAATATTTAGTCGGTACTCAATATCTACGAATCTATTACATCAAACAAACTGAAATTTTGTATGTTGATAGTGGCAGTTAATATAATTAGGATATATGAAAATAGGTTGTATAGTTCTTCACGGAACTACTTGTTGTTAGTAGAATTGCTCTTTACTTATTCTGAAAGGGAGTAGCAGCCTTTCAGAATAAATCAATTCTTTACTAGTCTTATAGACGGTTAAGATATTGATAATATAAGCCAAATAATGGCTACACTGCGTCCTGCTGCACGGCTGAAAGCAACGGGAAACTACAGCCGTATGCTATCCCCGAGGATATGCACCTCTCTATGCATAATTACATGTGATGATGGCCTCCTCCCTTGTAAAATTTCAATCCGGAGGTAAACTAGTACCCCGTTCGGATCTCCGGGTGGGGACTACTCAAGAGGGGGTTAACATCACAGAAGTGACAAAGAGGAAATCTGACATTCTACGGATCGGAGCGTGGAATGTTAGAAGTCTGCTAGGAAGTGGAAGGTTAGAAAACTTAGAAAGGGAAATGGATAGGTTGAGGTTGGATTTGGTTGGGATTAGTGAAAAGCGCTGGCAGGAAGAACAGGACTTTTGGTCAGGAGACTATAGGGTCATTAGCACTAAATCAAACAATGGCCAAGCAGGGGTTGGCCTCATATTCAGTAGGAAACTTGGACAGCGGGTGGAATATTATGAGCAATATAGTGAACGGATTATTGTAGCAAAAATCAATACTAAACCTACCTGCACCACAGTGGTACAAGTCTATATGCCTACCAGTCAAGCTGATGATGAGGATGTTGAAAAGGTCTACGAAGAAATAGACGAAATTCTGAGGTATATCAAGGGAGATGAAAATGTTATAGTAATGGGAGATTGGAATGCTGTGGTAGGAAGAGGGAGAGAAGCGAAGATAGTAGGAGATTTCGGATTAGGTGAAAGGAATGATCGAGGAAGCAGGCTGGTAGAATTCTGCACCGAGCATGAGTTGGTCATAGCTATCACCTTATTCAATAATCACAATAGAAGAATATACACATGGATGAGACCAGGAGATTCAGGGCGTTACAAAATCGATTTCATTATAATCAAGCAGAGGTTTCGAAACCAGATTTTGGATTGTAAAACATATCCTGGTGCTGACATAAACTCTGACCACAATCTGGTTGTAATGAAATGCAGATTAAACTTGAAGAAACTGAAGAAAAGTCAAAAGCCAAAAAGGTGGGCAATAGACAGAATGAAAGAGAAGGATGTAAACGAAAGATTCAAGATGAGTATAAGGGAAGGACTAATGAAAAACCCTAAACAAACTTTAATTGCAGACGAATAGGCACTTTTGAAAAATGAAATAACAAAATCCGCAGAAGAAAACATTGGTAGGAAAGAAAGAATAGGTAGAAAACCGTGGATCACTCAGGATATACTAGAACTGATGGATGAAAAGCGGAAACACAAGAATGCAAGAGATGAAAAGGGGAAAGCAGAATACAGACGTCTGAGAAATGAGGTTAACAAGAAGTGCAAGGAAGCGAAAGAAGAATGGTTGAAAGAGAAATGTGCAGGTATAGAAAATTGTCTGAAATTAGGAAAAGTAGACACAGCTTATCGATGGATTAAGAATACTTTTGGGGAAAAGAAGACTAAGTGCTGTAATATTAAGGACACAAATGGAAAGCCTCTAACTGATAGGGAAGAAAAGGTTGAGAGATGGAAAGCTTACATAGAGAGTTTGTATAAGGGAAAGGATATTGAGAATCATGTAATGGAAAGGGAGGAGGAAATTGATGAGGATGCGAAAGGAGATTTAATATTGAGATCAGAGTTTGATAGAGCTTTGGAAGACTTAAGCAGGAACAAAGCACCAGGCATGGATGATATACCGATTGAGTTGCTACGCTGCATGGGATATGAAGGTCTGATCAGGTTATTTCACTTGGTGTGTAGGATTTATGAGACAGGTGAGGTACCCCCTGATTTCAACAAGAATGTAATCATCCCTATACCAAAGAAAGTGGGAGCTGACAGATGTGAAGATTACCGTACAATCAGCTTGATTACTCATGCTTCAAAGATCCTGTCTAGAATAATTTACAAGAGGATTGAAAGCCAGATAGAAACGGAGTTGGGTGAAGACCAGTTTGGTTTCAGGAGAAATGTAGGAACAAGGGAAGCTGTACTAAGTCTTAGGCTGATTTTGGAAGGTAGAATAAGGAAACATAAGAGAACGTTCATGGCTTTTGTAGACTTAGAAAAGGCTTTTGATAACGTTGATTGGACTAAATTGTTTGACATTTTGAAATCGATTGGAATAAAGTACAGGGATAGGAGGGTGATATACAATCTATACAGAAACCAGACAGCAGTCATTCGAGTTGAAGAACATGAGAGAGATGATGATGATGATAATTGTTGTTTTAAGGGGCCTAACATCTAGGCTATCGGTCCCCGCATGAGAGAGAAGCTGGTATTCAGAAAGGTGTAAGGCAAGGCTGCAACTTATCACCCATACTTTTCAATCTTTACATTGAACAAGCAATGAAGAAAATTAGAGAAAAATTTAAAGTGGGAGTTAAGATTCAAGGAGAAATAATTTCAACTCTGAGATTTTCTGATGACATCGTCATCTTGGCCGACAAGCCTGAGGATTTGAATGAGTTTTTGAATGGTATGGACTCCGTCTTACGGAAAAAATTCATGCTGAAAATTAATAAATGTAAAACAAAAATACTGGAATGCAGACGAAATAAATCAGAAACCTCTATGGAGATCAAATTGGCAGGTGAAAAGCTGAAGGAAGTAGGAGACTTCTGTTACTTAGGAAGCAGAATAACCAGTGATGGACGAAGCAAAGAGGATATAAAAAGTAAGTTGGCTCAGGCAAAGAAAGCATTTCTACAAAAAAGGAACCTGCTGACATCGAATATAGATTTAGGTATTAGGAAGTCATTTTTGAAAGCCTTTGTCTGGAGCGTGGCGCTCTATGGAAGTGAAACTTGGACTATTGGTGCAGCAGAAAAGAGGAGAATTGAAGCATTTGAAATGTGGTGTTACAGGAGAATGATGAAGATCAGATGGGTAGATATGGTTACAAACAAAGAGGTATTAAGGCGAGTGGGAGAGGAGAGATGTTTCTGGCGACTGCTAATGAAGAGAAGAGATAGGTTGGTAGGACACTTACTAAGACACCCAGGAATAGCAAGCTTAGTTATGGAAGGAAGGGTCGAGGACAAAAACTGTAGGGGTAGACCAAGGTTAGAATATGTTAAACAGATTTCCTCGGATGTAGGGTGTGGTAGCTATGTAGAGATGAAACGATTAGCTCAGGACAGGGAGGTATGGAGAGCTGCATCAAACCAGTCAAAAGACTGAAGTCTCAAACAACAACAACGAACAAAATAAATAGTTTGAGATCTTGCTCGTCAAAGGAGCATCAAAAAATAACGAAGAAAAAGACCAGTTCCGGGGCTGATGAAGACTACGATAATTTCTGATATACTTGGCTTGGATACTTTGAACAGATAAAAGAAAAAGAAGCAAATGAATCACCTGTTGCCAAAAACCTAAGCGTGATTGCCAGCCTAAATTCTGGAGGTATTGCTTCACGGAAATGTGTGTTCTTTTTCTCAATTCTTTTCTTAATCATGCTCAACAAAAATTCGAAGTTGACTTTGGCCATCCTAGTCAAGTTCCAGAACAGCATATTATCCGCACACGCTCCTTTTATGATCCCGTAATCCCGTTTTTTTAATCTTTCATCCACACAATTCGCTGTCTTTTCTTTTTCTTCTCTTCTCTTTTTTCAGCATTTATTACTAAATTAGCGGCAGTTATAACAACAAGTGAACTCGCGTCCGCAGCATCCATCGTGAATGCTGCAGAGAAACTGACGCATGAATGTGGACAGGCATGGCTTGCGTTTCAGGCATGCCCTAAGGGGAATGTTGAAGGGAAAGAGGTAAGCCACGTTGAAAGGGAAGATGAAAACGCACGAGTGTGTACAGACCTTATTAACAACGTCACAGCCTTCTAGATGCGTTTCAACTTTGTTTAGCGAGTTTTACAGGTAAATAAGGAATGAATTGCTGTTTACGTTGGTCGGCTGTGAAAATGGCGGTGTGCAGACAGCGTAGAGCTTCTTCTACTTCTCCAGCATGATTAATCCCACTTATGTGGCGTCGCTGATGCGGATATTCCTCCTCCACGTTGTTCTATCCCGGACCATTTCCTCCACAAGCCCCCGCTGTTTCATGCTTTCTTGAATGCTGTCCATCCATCGCCTTCTGGGTCGTCCTCGACTCCGTTTCCCTGGTGGAAGCATTTCCATCATTCTATTGCCCACATAATCTTGTTCTCTTCTCTTAACATGGCCATACCAGCTTCTCTGACTTTCTCAGAAACTTGCACCGCGCTAAGTCGTCTCCTAATCACTTCATTTCTCACTTTGTCCAACGTTATACATCCACTTGCCCATCTCTGCATACGTATTTCTGCCACGTCCAGTTTTTCTGCCCATCTCCTTGTTATCTGCCAGGTTTCTGCCCCGTCTGGTCTCACCACGGCCTTACGTACCTCCCCTTTTAATTTTTCTGGTACCTTCTTGTCGCACAGTACACTTGATGTTTTCCTCCAGTTGAATCATCCCGACCGTATCCTGCTCTTTATTTCCTCCTCCAGTCCACCAACTTGTTGGATAACTGCACCAAGATATCTGAACGAACTTGCTATTGGGATCTCTACTCCAGCCAATTTTAAACCTGTTTCAGCACCCCTCAGGCTCAGGAGCTCTGTCTTTATTCATTCATTCATTCATTCATTCATTTATTTTCAACAGGAGGTGTGTCCCCGGTGGCAAATTGGATATACATAACAAATAAATAAGTATACATAACAATTCAATAACAATTAAATAACAATTAAACTGGAGTATTTACACAAATAGTTAGTCTTTTCTTAAACACACCTATATGTTTGAGAAAAGGCTCTAAGACTGCGGCATGTAGAGAGTTCCAGTTATCAATGGCACGGTTTACAAAAGAATATTTACCATAATTTGTTCGCTGTGGTCGGCCCTTAACTTTGAAAGGATGATCACTCCTACTCATGTAAGTGGGCTTTCCCATTCTTTTGCTAAGCTCACCCCTCTTCAGGTCTTACATCTGCTTATCTTCATTCCTCGGCTTTCTAGTGCTTCTCTCCATTCCTCTAACCATTTCTCTGCAAGTTCCTTCGTCTCTGCACACAGGACTACATCATCAGCGAACATCATGGACCATGGAGCTTCCTTCCTGACTCCCTCTCTCAACACATCCATGACGAGTACAGCTGATATATCGTAACTAAAGTTTTGGACGATATTGACAGCAGCGATGATGAATATCCCAACCCCAAGGGAAATTCTAAAGATTGTGCAGTGAGCAGCTTCAGGCAGCTAAAGGGCGGGAGACGAATGACAGTATATTTTTGTAACACCTGCACTTAGAAACGTGAACCTCATCCTGAAATTTGCTTCGAAAAGTATCACAGGGAGAAGAAATATAACTAGGAAAGGGGAAAATTGACTGCTTATAAATATATTGTTTTAAGGACATCTGCCCCTCTAGAAATTGACTGTTTATATACACGTTTATACGAAGGGCGTCCTATATTGTTTTACACTTCATTTTTTCTAACCAAATAAAGTACATTACACATCAGTTGTTACGTCCACCGTCTCAACATAATCTCCTTGTAACTTTATGCGCTTTTGCCATCGGTATGTCAGTCTCTCCAGACATTCCTGACACCATTATTTCGGAGTGCTGCGTTTCCATGCCTTGGCAGCTGTCTCTAGAGATTTCTTCATGTTCCCGAAGAGGTGATAATCACTTGTTGCCAAGTCGGGAGAGTATGGTGGATGTGGCAGTACCGTGAATCCCATTTGATCAATGTGCAGCGGCGGTCTCTCGGCTAGTATGGGGGCGGGCATTGTCATGTTGCAGAAGCGCACCTTTAGCCCATTTTTCTGGCCGCTTAGTTAGAATAGCACGACGTAAGCGCTTAAGGGTTGCCACTTATGCTTCACAGTTAATCGTGGCCCCCAATTCCAGCCAATCAATGAGGTTGGTTGGTGGTTGGTTGCTTAGTTTAGGGGCTGCGACAACGCGGTCATGTAGCCCCGTGTACTTTGGGTATGTGTAGAATCTGTCTGAAAACCAGTGTTAATTGTGATGACTGTATTAGTGTGTGTTATCTGTTTATAAATCATGTAAGGACTGCAACTTTGAATGTTTCAAATAGTTCCTACTTTTGCCGCCAAACACCACCGTCAACGACTACTAGGCCTAGTTCAGAACTTAGCTACTAGACGCCACTGCAGTCGGATCTTGGCAACGAACGTAGCAACCTAAGAGCGTTGTTTACATTCTTAACCTATACAATTTAGTTTCACACAGGTGTAATTAGTGGAAAGTTCTTTAACATGCCATAAATCTATGACATGGGACCGCCGGCTTTACTTCCCCTCCGAAGGAAGGCATACTGAGGGATTTTTAACACTCTTAAAAAATCCGACGGCTTCGGCCGGGTTTTAACCCGCTATCTTGGGGCATAGAAGCTCAGCATGCTACCGACTACGCCACCGAAGCTGCTTAATCAATGAGGATGATGCCCTTTGTGTCCCAGAACACTGTCGCCAACTGACGGCACTGTTCGACATTTATTTGACTGCCCCTATGCTTCCATTGCACGGTCGGCGTTTTGCTGATTTTGCAGAACTGGACACAGCTGTCAAGGATATTATTGTGGCCTTTGTTTTATTATAGGCTCAAAGTGATCGGGCCATTCATTGACAAGTTGAGGAATTTTACATTCACGCCATCCGTAACTTGTGTAACAGATAGAAGAGATTTGTGCTCCTGTGGTTCAGATTCCACGTAAAAAGGAGGCCCAGTGGCTTATAATCGCGAGATTAACGGTCACGTTAAACTACAAGCTTCCTTCCTTTAAATTTACGAAGCACAGAACTTACGCGTAATAATATTTTACAAAACAATCTCACAGACTCTACACTTTGGCAGGATGTGTTTCGAAAGGCCATAGATTTTCTCCACCTTCAAAACAGAATTTACTAATGCATCTGCATTTATCAAGCTTTACTGCGGCTTCGGTGGGGTAGTTGGTAGCATGCTGAACTGCTGTGCCCAAGATCGCGGGTTCAAACCCAGCCGAAGTCGTCGGATATATTAAGAGCGTTAAATATCCTTCAGTATGCCTTCCTTCGGAGGGGAATTAAAGCCGGCGGTCCCATGTCATATATTTATGGCATGTAAAAGATCCTTCCACAGACTAAACTTGTGGTGTGAAGCTAAATTGTTAAGTTATATTTCGTCGGAACACTCTATAAAAGTTCTAACGTTCACTACTGGGTATCATTGATATCTGGTAGCGAAACTTGGAACTACTTCAAATTGAACGTAACTTGCAGGGTGTCCGCTTGAAGGAGCTACAGACTCAGGTGAGTCGGACATGTCCTCAGACACTCCCGGCACTAAAAGCCATAAAATTTAAAATAAACTGAACCCATGCACTCGGACAAGAAATCAGCGCAATATTTACTTTTGCGAATACAGTTTCTAATAAATTTACACTCAAATGGTGTGCAGAAATTAATGGCACAATAATAATCAAAACTATAATCTACTAATGAATGGCAGAAGAAATGGGAAGAATCTTCAAAAGGAACTATCACAATGGAGTTCTTCCCAACAGTAGAAAGCAGATTAACAAGCAAAATTAACCTCACGCCAAATTTGACAACATTAATATCAGAACATGGAATTATCAACTCGTATCTACACAGACAGTGACGAAGGACCCCAAACAATGGACCATATAATGTATATTTGAGTGTAGTCTAGTGAATAGCAAGAGAATTTTTTTATTAAACAGTGTTTCCATAGAAAGATACCGACCGATTCATAAGTCTTTCTTAAACAGAAAGTTTCTTAAACCAGTTTCAAAATTCGTGAACTCTTTGGACTTTACAGCAATGAAAGAAAGTCAAGATCTTCTCCCATCAGCAAATAATATACAGGGAGAAATGTACCATCCCTCCCTATATTATTCTGTTAAGGTCCCATTCCAGTTTTGTACCGAAAATAAGGTCTCATTAACACCAACCTACACATATAGGGTACCTAAAGGTTTAGCATAACCCAATGGGTAAGCGAAACGCACTCACTTACTCTGTAAATGCCTCACAATTAAATAAATACCTTAAAACACGTATATTTACAATGAAATAATGAATGAATGCAACACTGTAACCATGGTAACAGAGTCTCACAGGTCCATCTATTTCTGTAAGACGCAATGCAATTCCAATTATTACATTACTGTGAAAGTTTCCAGACAGTTATAAGGTTATCACTGAACCAAATTAAGCTGTAAAATTCATCAATGCATACAGTATAATGCGCTTAAGGGGGTAAAGGGGCACTCTAGAATTTTTTCACGCAATTTTCACGTGTGAGTGTGGTGCGAAAGGTCTTTTTCACCCGACTATAAAGGGTCTCCGAAAACCACATTTAAAGGCCCTTAAATTAACAGTGTCTGTGATATTCCCAGAAAACTAACTTCGCTCTGATATACCTATGAAGGAATGACAAACCCCTAACCACTGCACCAGTAGATGAATTGATCAAGTCTGATTATTCATACCAAGGATAAATTAGTCATAGCATTCATGATTGAGATTTGGCTAAGTGTACTCTCTACAACTAAAATATTCGCGGGCGAAGCCGCGACGGGTAATGCTAGTATATTATAATTACACAATTGTATGAAATTAGTTAAGAGCATGTAGTACTAAGACTAAAGTGGAGCATGCGGAGGGTATATTATTGAAGTTAAGAAAGAAATATTTACAGTTTCCAATTTACACAGATGTTCACAGTTTTCACAGTTTTTCACGAGACCCTGTGGTCATCTACCGTGATACGGTATTTTACTCACTAAATTAACAACAATTCACTATTTTCTTAATTCTTCCTCCCCCAGGGGCTCACATCTAGTGGGACCCCTGGTGAGTCCGACATTGCTTCCACTTACTTGTGGCGGACTCCTCTCTGTCTTCTTTCCTGTCGACCTCACTTGGTCAACTCTTGTTCTCTTCCGACCCCCCACGGTATTAGGGTATCCGAGGCCTAGGGAGTTTCTTCCTTTCCCGCCTTAATTGGCCCTTGTCTCATTTTTTCTGATTCCCTCCTTTTGCGAGGGGTCAGCCTTTTTTTTTCTTTTCATGTTCACTCCTGCCTTCTGCTCAAGGCCCTCAAGGAGGCAAGGTGTATGTAGCCCCACCACTTTTGGTGCACCCTAGATAATGCTACACCCTTAGGGGCTCACGGCTGGTGAGTTCGGGAGTTGGCGACCACGAGGGATCCCTGAGCTGGGTCCGATTTCCCCATTTGTACCTTACCATTGGGGCGGACCCTCTCCTCTTTCACCTTCCTATCTGCCTTTCATGGCTCTCCTTCCTTCCAAGTCCCTCAATCCGCATTCTTCAAGGGTTGAGGGCATTTCTTTTCCTCCTGTCCTTTATTTGTCTTATTCTCCTTTAGTTTTCCATTTCTTCTTCTAGTATATAAGTTAGTAGTTAGTTTTAGTTTTATGTTTGCATTTCTTTTTCATCTTCACGATCACCCAAACCATCAGGGCCCCTTAAAACAACAATTATCATCATGATCATCATCTTAATTCTTCCTACCTATAGACAGTAATACTCTGGCACAACTTTGTGCGTTAAAATCAGAGCACTATAATATACTCGATGAGTTGATTAACACGGCAACCCGTATGGCCATATCGCTGACCCGATGTGTTCCCTCGACTCCCTTCTTCTTGGATTGAAAATTCAATCAAACGGAAAGTGTCGTAACATTATTCTCTCTTCTGGAGTAGTAAAATTATGTCTTCTGTCTTTATTCAATAAATACTGAATTTAGAAGTGATAATTATCCAATTTTTACATCTATATAAATTATTTAATTATTGGAAAATTACGGCGACCACGGCCTCTTGAATGTAGTCTCCTGGCTCAAATTAATATGTTCAGGCAGCGTGTATGAGGTTGCAGTGCTCCCTCGATGATTTGAGTACATTTTAACAGCTGATTATGAACATGATGATGAGAACTATGGTCTCATATAAATTAATTGGACATGATTATGAGAACTATGGTCTCATATAAATTAATTGGACATGATTATGAGAACTATGGTCTCATATAAATAAATTGAACATGATTATGAGAACTATGGTCTCATATAAATTAATTGGACATGATTATGAGAACTATGGTCTCATATAAATAAATTGAACATGATTATGAGAACTATGGTCTCATATAAATTAATTGGACATGATTATGAGAACTATGGTCTCATATAAATTAATTGGACATGATTATGAGAACTATGGTCTCATATAAATAAATTGAACATGATTATGAGAACTATGGTCTCAAATAAATAAATTGAACGTGATTATGAGAACTATGGTCTCATATAAATAAATTGAACATGATTATGAGAACTATGGTCTCATATAAATAAATTGAACATGATTATGAGAACTATGGTCTCATATAAATAAACTGAACATGATTATGAGAACTATGGTCTCATATAAATAAATTGAACATGATTATGAGAACTATGGTCTCATATAAATAAATTGAACATGATTATGAGAACTATGGTCTCATATAAATTAATTGGACATGATTATGAGAACTATGGTCTCATATAAATAAATTGAACATGATTATGAGAACTATGGTCTCATATAAATTAATTGGACATGATTATGAGAACTATGGTCTCATATAAATTAATTGAACATGATTATGAGAACTATGGTCTCATATAAATTAATTGGACATGATTATGAGAACTATGGTCTCATATAAATAAATTGGGCATGATGATGAGAACTGCGGTCTCATATAAATAAATTAATGAATAAATTTACAACTAATTAAATGCCAAATAAATATATAAACGATAACGCGAGAACAAAAAGTAAATAAACAACTAAGGAACCATTAAATAAACAACTAACACGTAAATAATCATACACAAGCAAATGAGATGTGAATTCATAAACAAAAGCGAACAAAAATTAAACTAATAAGTAAATAAATTACCATAAAATCAAATTTTAAAAAAGGAACGAAGAAACTACTGACAAGTTACTAAAAAACGGACCATTTGTTTTAAAATTCAATGTTGTGTTGTTTGAGTCTTCAGTACTTTGACTTATTTGATGCAGCGCTCCATGCCTTCCTGTCCTGAACTAATCGTTTCATCTCTAGATAGCTACCACACCCTATATCTGAGGCAATCTATTTAACATATTGTAACCTTGGCCTACCCCTATAGTTCTTATCCTTGACCCTTCCTTACATAACTTTGCTTGTTATTCTTGGGTGTCTTAGTATGTGTCCTACCAACCTATCTCTTCTCTTCATTGGCAGTCACCAGAAACATCTCTCCTCTCCCACTCATCTTAATATATCTCCGTTTGTAACCTTATCTAATCTTCATCAATAAATGTATCGTTAAACAAACAAGAAAACTCAAGTCAATATTCATACGAGCATCAACAAGCAGTATTGAACAGGACAGAGCACAGATCACTTTAAACCACTTACTCCGTTTTTATTTTAACACCTCGAGGCAATGTCGCATAATTCCATTATAGATCTAAAATGTGTGGTGGCGCTTTTACTGGACATCGTGACTGATCCGGGAACGTGGTTACCTCAACAGAGTTAATTCAAAACAGCAGAGCGAAAAGCGTCAGCATAGCCGCGGGCGATTTCACGTCTGCCGCGATATTGTCGCTGTTTCTCTGTGGCTCAGCAGCAGGCAGGGGGCTAAACGTGTTAGGGGACAATATCTGTAGCGGCCAAGAGCAACAGTGCACAAAGCCGGAGGTTGTAGGTTCTAATCTCACATTTTAATGCTCTATGGATAATAGCTTAAAACCACCATTGTCTTCGTTGCCAATGTTTGTAAAGATTATTATTATTATTATTATTAGATTATTATTATTATTATTATTATTATTATTATTATTATTATTATTATTATTATTATTATTATTATTATTATTATTATTATAAACATTATTATGATTGGTATATTGGCTTTCACGGCCAGTGAATTCAAACTTGAATTGAATTAAAATTGCTGAGTTTTAATTATTATGATTATTTATTGATATTTTCAAACAAGTTAACATTTAACTGCTCCAATTCCTGGGACGTCGAGGTGCTAAGATTTGGCCCGGGAGGGGATATTTATCTGTCAAAAAATCTACTGTTGTGTGCATTTAGAATTTAAGCACCCTCAATTTGGAGTCCTCTGTGCCCTACTCGCGTATTGTAGTAGGGAGCCTTACCGACTGCCCAACAAAACCAGAGTAAGGTCGATGAGATTATGACATCTTCCCACAGACATTCATGACTAATGTCACACATGTCATATTTTGTGTGCCTTAATTTCACACATTACGGTTTTGAACAAGCAATGAAGGAAATTGGAGAAAAATTTTAAGTGAGAGTGAAGATTCAAGGAGAAATAATTTCAATTCTGAGATTTTATGATGACATCGTCATCTTGGCCGACACGCCTGAGGATTTGAATGAGTTTTTGAATGGTATGGACTCCGTCTTGAGGGAAGAATTCATGATGAAAATTAATAAATGTAAAACAAAAGTACTGGAATGCAGCCGAAATAAATCAGAAACCTCTATGGACGTCAAATTGGCAGGTGAAAATCTGAAGGAAGTAGGAGACTTTTGTTACTTAGGAAGCAAAATAACCAGTGATGGACGAAGCAAAGAGGATATAAAAAGTAGGTTGGCTCAGGCAAGGAAAGCCTTTCTACAAAAAAGGAATCTGTTGACATCGAATATAAATTTAGGTATTAGGAAGTCATTTTTGAAAATCTTTTTCTGGAGCGTGGCGCTCTATGGAAGTGAAACTTGGATATTGGTGCAGCAGAAAAGAGGAGAATTGAAGCATTTGAAATGTGGTGTTACAGGAGAATGATGAAGATCAGATGGGTAGATAGGGTTACAAACAAAGAGGTATTAAGACGAGTGGGAGAGGAGAGATGTTTCTGGTGACTGCTAATGAAGAGAAGAGATAGGTTGGTAGGACACATACTAAGACAACCAGGAATAGCAAGCTTAGTTATGGAAGGAAGGGTTGAGGACAAGAACTATGACATTTGTAATATTAAAACTATTGATACCATTCTACTAAACAATACGCTAAAGGCAGGCAGAAACAGCCTGTCTAAAGAAGCTATACATTAGGAAGTCCTTCAAAGTCAATCAGCCATAAAATCCAATTGGATAATATGCAGGACATTTCTCAGTAAAATTACCATGGTACAACTCAAACCATTTTTTGATAAAATCCGCACTGAGTTATTGTGGAGGCAGAGCCCAGAAGACGGAGTCCCTTTAACAGAGGAGCGGAAGAACAAGCTGATAGATGGGCTCAAGAGATACTGGCTTGATGTCAAAGCCGGCAAACGAACAAGACGCAGACACTGAAATGAGAGTGGTTGTTAACACGCAGTCCATAGAGGCTCAAGTCGATGGTTTAAAAAAATCAAAACAAATGTTTCTGATTTTTTAAATTTACTTGGTGAGTAACCTTATGTAGTGCATATGCCTATTGCCCATCAATGTTAATATTAATAACAAGCAAAACATATAATTATTATTCAAGTTAATTTATATTAAATTTCCCTAAGTTAATTGTTGTCTTTTGGCTTGTTGTTACTGTTATCCTTCCTGGCTGATGAAGAATCCTCAGAGATTTGAAATATGTACTACTTTTCAGAATAATTAAAGTTATTGATCCCCCAGGGTCTCACATCACGTGGGACGTGGGTAGGCGACCATGGGACCCCAGCTGAGTCCGGCATTGCTTCCACTTACTTGTGCCGGGCTCCTCTCTGTCTTCTTTCCTGTCGACCTCCCTTGGTCAACTCTTGTTCTTTTCCAACCCCGACGGTATTAGGGTATCCGAAGCCTAGGGAGTCTCTTCATTTCCCGCCTTAATTGGCCCTTGTCTCATCTTTTCTGATTCCCTCCTTCAGCGAGGGGTCAGCCTTCTTTTTCTTTTCATGTTATCTCCTGCCTTCTGCTCAAGGCCCTCAAGGAGACCGGGTGTGTGTAGCCCCACCACTTCTGGTGCACCTTAGATAATGCTACACCCTCAGGGACTCACGGCTGGTGAGTTCGGGAGTTGGCGACCCCGAGGGATTCCTGAGCTGGGTCCGGTTTCCCCCTTTTGTCCCTTACCTGTGGGGTGACCCTCTCCTCTTTCACTTTCCTATCTGCCTTTCATGGCTCTCCTTCCTTCCAAGTCCCTCAGTCCGCATTCTTCGAGGGTTGAGGGCGTTTCGTTTCCTCCTGTCCTTGATTTGCCTTATTCTCCTTTGGTTTTCCATTTCTTCTTCTAGTATGTAGGTTAGTAGTTAGTTTTAGTTTTAAGTTTGCATTTCATTTTCATCCTCACGATCACCCAAACCATCAGGGGCCGATAACCTAGATGTTAGTCCCCTTAAAACAACAATTATAATCATCATCATCATCATCAATTAAAGTTATTTACTAGGTGGATTAAATGACAGATCTATTTGTTTATAATTTGAAAATGTTTATGTCCAAAAATTTGTTTCCTTCGGAGTGAATGAATACAGAACTATTTCCTAAAATGAGGTGCAATATGAGAGGCGGATCACGTTGTAAGAGAAGATAAAACGTGTCGAGCCCACCTTCTGGTTTGCTGCTCAACTAATGTTTTGTTCCTTGTTAATGGTAATTTGGAGACTCATAACAGAGAAGCGAATACAAGGCTTGAAAGAGGAGGACAAAGAATAATTCATTCCAAATCCATGTTTGTACCCTAATGAGATGGCTTATTCAGTAATCCTGAAAAATATTACATGAGATTAATGAAAATCCACAGCCTGCTTCCAGTTGACCGACGGGGTCAGGAATGGAACGAATGAAACCTCCATCTAGTGACGAGTATATGATCTGTGTCGGC
This sequence comes from Meconema thalassinum, assembly GCA_946902985.2. NCBI lineage: Eukaryota > Metazoa > Arthropoda > Insecta > Orthoptera > Tettigoniidae > Meconema > Meconema thalassinum. The sequence goes on from OX336392.1 coordinate 553,276,038, forward strand.
TGCCGAAGCCTGCCGCACTCCAAATTCGTTACAGGGAAAACCGGAGTACCCGGAGAAAAATATGCCTGCCTCAACTTTGTCCAGCACCATTCTCACATGGAGTGACCGGGATTTTAACCACGGACCTACCGGTGAAAGACCAGCGTGCCGCCGCCTAAGCCACGGAGGGCACATATGAGATTAATAAATATTATAAATACAATAAATATATATAAATATTAATATACCAATTAAGGCTAAAGAAGCATATTATGTTCCTACAATGTTCCTACAAGAATGCGTTGGATGGACTCGGTGAAGAATAGCATTAGAAAACGGAATCTGGATTGGAACACTGTGTCGGAAGAGGAATGGTGGAACGACAGAACAAAGTGGAGAGGCACCATATTTGCCCCCACCCAGTGTGAACTGGAAAAGGGGAAATGAAGATGATGATGATTAATCTCATGAATTTTTTTGCAGGATTAGGGAATAACACATCTGATTTGGGTACAATCGTGTTGTCCAACTGAAAAGCATCACACTTTTGTTTAATAAAGCAACTCTGAAAATGGTTTCGAACAACATAATATCAAGTGATGTTAATTTCCTCAATTTGTAACAGCTCGCGACTGTCGAGTGGGCAATTTAGGTATTGTAGTATTCATATTAGTGAGTTTAGCTATAATTCTGGTCACCTCTAGTCCTATGCGGTCCCTTTGATGTTCTGGTCAGTGAGGAGACTAACGCGCCAGGGAATATTTCTCACTTGTTCTGCGTGTTTTGGCGCACACGATTTTCCAGTCAGTGTTGCTATGTTTCCATATCTATGAATAAATTGTTCATTTTAACGTTAATTGGGAGCTTTACCAACTTTGCATTTCATGTGATGAATTGTGTGTGTGAACATAGTTCTTAGTGCTATTTGGAACCATAAGCAGAGTAATTCAGTGCGAATTTTATATTATATTACATTTTGTTTTTTCTAGCCTCCGTGGCTTAGTTGGCAGCACGCCAGTCTCTCACCGCTGGGTCCGTGGTTCAAATCCCGGTCACTCCATGTGAGATCTGTGCTGGACAAAACGAAGGCAGACAGGTTTTTCTCCGGGTACTCTGGTTTTCTCTGTCAACATTTCATTCCAGCAACACTCTCCACTCTCTTTTCATTTCATCTGTCATTCATTTAATCATTGCCCCCAGACGAGTGCGTCAGGCCTCGGCAGTCAGCACAGTCCATATCCTCGCCGCTAGATGGGGGCTTCATTCATTCCATTCCTGACCCGGTCGGAGACTGGATGCAGGCTGTGGATTTTTATTTCTCATTACATTTTGTTTTGTATGAGCCTTGTTTGAGCGGCAAAAGAGCACCCGATTAATTCGATTTTATAGCGAATCTGGCTCAAAAGTTGGCAACACTGTTACGAATGCACAAAGTTCAACATGGTTTTCTCAAGTAGACAACGTGGTCAAGCTGGAGATGTACAGCTTGAATCACCGATAAATTATTTCAAAGGTAATACAAATGGAGTGAAGTTGAGTAAAAGGAGCACACAAATGATTTTATATGTAGCCCTACTACATTGAACTGAAAAATTGATATGATTCTTGGAAATTGTCACTTATTCAGGCAAAGCATTATAAAATTGATAGATTTGTCACTTGACACTACTCATTATTGACATACAAGAGTTTTCGTCTCCGACTGTGTTATTTAGGAAACACTATGGCAGGTGACCGATGAATTTGGAATCCCACATCATCTGTCAAGTCTGATAAAAGCCTAACACTGAAGGTATGAGGATGTATTTCCACTTGCGTCACACTAGGTGTATCTTGTCTCCTCGAGGTTGCAACATGTACGTTAAATACACGAAGGAAATGTTCCGACATCCCAAATGCCTGTTGTGCTCGTATGTTGGAAGTCTTCCGACAATAGACACTGTAGTGTATTTAATCCAAGAACGCGTTTAAACAGAAGCTAGCGATTCTCGGACAATCTCTACATAGACTTCAGAGAATAATTCATGGTCTTATAAACATAGTTTATTAGCGTGCTTTGGGCAGACAATCCACGGAACATACATCGAGCGCTGTGTTTATAGCTAGCATTAGAGCAATTGTACTCGAGTGAAAATGGTTATCTTTCGGAACTTGATTCAAGAAGTGAGTTATTTAGACATATCAAGTGAATCTTAAGCTGCAGACGACTCCAGTTCATCACACGAAGATGATAACTTTGATAAGATAAGCTAGAAGTCTATCCCACGCTGATGTTGAGAAATTCTCGCACATTTTGACACTTGGTTTCCAACTACCACCCGGTTAGCCTCATTCAACAATTGAATTTTTATGGTATTTATCACGCACGACATATTGGAGATACTGTGCCCGTCTGTCCACCTGGGATGGACAGGCCATCACTTGCGAGGCAGCAAGAGCACATCAGGTCTCAGGGCGTCCTGAGTTATGCTAGCTAATGTTCACTACACACAGCCCCGTAAAGGATTTAAGGAACATAAACACAACACATACACAAAGTGAGACAACACACGCTTAAAAGAAAATCAATTCACATAATTTATTCAAAAATATCTGCCTGTCAGCAACAAAGCAAAATCAAAATAAACACTTCCCTGCGATCTCAACTAAATATGCAGCGGCGAAAGCAATCTAGCACTATGATGTGTGCATCTCAATAATAATAATAAAATAATAATAATAATAACAATAATAATAACAACAATATGGATATGCCCCCCCCCCCCAGGGTTGGCGACCACGGGACCCAGCTGAGTCCGGCATTGCTTCCACTTACTTGTGCCGGGCTCCTCTCCGTCTTCTTTCCTGTCGACTTCACTTGGTCAACTCTTGTTCTCATCCGACCCGGAAGGTATTAGGGTATCCGAGGCCTAGGGAGTCTCTTCATTTCCTGCCTTAATTTGCCCTTGTCTCATCTTTTCTGAGCCCCTCCTTCTGCGAGGGGTCAGCCTTCTTTTTCTTTTCATGTTATCTCCTGCCTTCTGCTCAAGGCCCTCAAGGAGACCGGGTGTATGTAGCCCCACCACTTTTGGTGCACCCTGGATATTGCTACACCCTCAGGGGCTCACGGCTGGTGAGTTCTGGAGTTGGCGACCCCGAGGGATTCCTGAGCTGTGTCCGTTTTCCCCTTTTGTCCCTTACCTTTGGGGCGGACCATTTCCTCTTCCACTTTCCTATCTGCCTTTCATGGCTCTCTTTCCTTCCAAGTCCCTCAATCTGCATTCTTCGAGGATTGAGAGCATTTCTTTTTCTCCTGTCCTTCATTTGCCTTATTCTCCTTTTGTTTTCCATTTCTTCTTCTAGTATATAAGTTAGTAGTTAGTTTTAGTTATAGTTTACATTTCATTATCATCATCACGATCACCCAAACCATTAGGGGCCGATAACCCAGATGTTAGGCCCCTTAAAACAACAATTATCATCATTATCATCATCAGCAGCAGGCGCGCTACCCCAACACTACACGGCCGGCGTCTTCCCTATACATGTTGACCGACTGAAGAGCATTTTACATAGAATTTAACAAAATGGCGTCGCATAAGCTCCTTTAAAAATGTTTAATGATTCGGAATGTGCAAGATAATTCTACATCGCAGAAGCGCCTTTTTCTTTGAATGATGGACATAACTTTGCTAGGTCGTGTTTCTTTCTTTTCCGCTCTTCATGCACAAGTAATGCAGAGATTATTGAGTTTAATTAAATCAGTTCTCCTGCTCCAAGCAACTTCCAGAAACACAACTGCCTTTCGTTATTTCTAGTTGATGGAGTCTAGTTAAAACTTTCTCCAACTAAAAGTGTTTTTAACTTGACGATGATACCAGCTTTGCTGTAGCTTCTCCTGAACATCCACAGCACTGTCGGCTAGTGAAAGACTCCTCGTGTTACATTTTGTAACCACAAGAATAGGGCTCGGATTCGAGCATATTTGCATATTTTTTCCCTGAATAGTACACATTGAAAGAAGCCTTTCGGTGGTATTTTTTTACCTCTCTGGGACCAAGAGAATTGAAATTTATCGAGCATATAAATGCATAAAAGCGCGGTTTTCAGAATAAATGCATATAAATGCATATTTTTGTGGTTTTCGTCTAAATAGTTTGTTTTTCTTCGAATCCCCGCCGCCGTATTCGGGCCCTGACCATCCTTAAGATTCGAAAACACAAATAATTATTGAAAAGCCTATCTGATGCGAATAATAGAAACACAGGTTTTTAACCTTTAGTGATTCAAGAAATCATTCAAAACTGAAAAAATTCTTGTTCTACAGACCAAAGCAGATCTACTTTATTGACACGCCTAATTCAGAACATTTTGTAAATGAACTTTTAAACTGTAACTTCTATAAGAAAACGTCTCTTATATACAGTATACACGTGAAAAACTTGAATGCGAGTATATTGCAGTGTATCGTACATACAATGAGAAAATAAAGCTCGTATATAAAGGTATTTTATTGGGTTTTTCGTTTCACTTTCCTTTCTATAGTTTTTAACGGTGTTTTTGGAGCATATTCTGCATATTTAAACGCAAATAATGTTTTTTTTCGAGCATATAATGTTTTTTTCGAGCATATCTATCGAGCATAAAGCTCGTGGTTTTCGAGCATATCTGGAGATTTTATCGAGCATATCGATCCGAGCCCTACACAAGACAAAACTAATGAAATCACAGCTACAGGTCACTTAAGAAGACCGGTTTGTGATGCCAATTGACATGATGCTGCGTACGTCGCTTCGGAAATCCTCCTTAAATATCTTACCTTCCACCCGAGCGGCAGTCCACCAATGGCAGACAAGATTCACCCTTTGCTTGGAACAGAAATGTTGGGATGGCAACAACAAGTTTTAGATGATATTGGAATCTCTGTTTCGCTGGCTTATAGGCCGTGTTCTAAGGACATTTTGTCGTCCTGACGTTTCGCTGAAGACTGCGTTCAGCATGTTCACAGGTTACATAAAGCGAGGCAAAACAAGTAAACAGAAGATATATAAATAGTCAACAACCCACACATAGAGGCTACCATAGCAACGGCCAATGTCGTTAAAAACCCTGCTGGTCCCAAACATCCATCTCGAAAATATTACCGAACGGAGTAATGATCCTCTCAGGAAATACCAACAAATTCTAAACACTGAACGGTCAACGGAACGAAACCAACTAAACGAGAGAAAATGCCGGTATCAAATTATTGAACAGCATTATTACAACAATCGCCAGAAGGTGCTTGATAACACGTTACTTACTTTAACGTATGGCCACATCATTAATTACAGTTAGCTTTAAATTACAAACTCATCCCAGGGGCTCACAACTAGTGGGACTTGGGTTGGCCACCACGGGACCTTAGCTGAGTCCGGCATTGCTTCCACTTACTTGAGCCGGGCTCCTCTCTGTTATCTTTCCTCTCGACCTCCCTTGGTCAACTCTTGTTCTTTTCCGACCCCGACGGTATTAGGGTATCCGAGGCCTAGGGAGTATTTTACTTTCCCAGCTTAATTGGTCCTTGTCTCATCTTTCCTAATCCCTCATTCTTCGAGGAGTCAGACATCTTGTTTTCATTTCACTGTATCTCCTACCTTCTGCACAAGGCCTCAAGGAGACAGGGTGTGTGTAGCCCCACCACTTCTGGTGCACCCTGGATAGTGCTACACCCTCAAGGTCTCACGTCTGGTGAGTTCAGGAGTTGGCGACCCCGAGGGATTCCTGAGCTGGGTCCGGTTCTTCTCCTTCTTCCGTTGCCTCTGGGGCGGTCCCTCTCCCCTTTCCCTTTCTTATCTGCCTTTCATGGCTCTCCTTTCTTCCAAGTCCCTCAATTCTCATTCTTCGAGGGTTGATGGTATTTCCTTTCCTCCTGTCTTTTATTTACCTTATTCCTTTTTTGGTTCCCATTCCCCCTTTTAGTATGTAAGTTAGTAGTTAGTTATAGTTTACATTTCATTTTCATCTTCACGATCACCCAAACCATTAGGGGCCGATAACCTAGATGTTAGGCCCCTTAAAACAACAATTATCATCATCATCAAATTACAAACTAATATCCAGGCTGCGAATGAACTTTACTCTCCGTCATCAGCAGGAACTCTTTGGATCCCCAGGAAAAGCTCTCAGAGGACGCTCCTGAACTATATGGCGCCACGGTACTCTCTTCCTCTTGTGCAGAGAATCAGCACGTCAACCAGTGTTAGCACCGACCAGATCTTACAAGGCAAGTCAACCCCAGGTGGTTTGGGCGATGCACATGGCATCTGGAGTTGTTCCGTCTGCCATGTATGTCTCCAACATTCTCAGGTCATATTTTTATGTTTTTTAGGTCATAAATGCATACATATTTCATACATTTCTAGGTCATAGAAATCTGCCCCCTAATCATCATAATGGATTTTGGCCCAATAAGGACCAGTAAATAACTCATGATTTCAGTATTCTTTCATTCTCTTGCTCACAGCTTCTTTCTTTTCAGCTGTCCAATGTTGTTTCTTCTTGGTCGCTGTTTCTGGCTCTAGGAACCCCTCAAATGTGTGTATCTTATTCTGAAAGTGGTTCTGCTGCGGATGTCTTGATCGGTGATGTTCATTTCTTATAGATCCTTCTTGGTGTTAGCAAACCATTTTTCATAAGAGTTACCTGTTCTATTGGGCTTGTAGAAGTGGTTAAAATGTTCTTAGTAAGTCTGTCATCAGGCATTCTTGAAACATGACCAAACAAGTTAACCCTTCCTTTTCGTATGGTATCTGAAATTAATATCATGGCAGTGTCCAGGGGTGGATGGCGAGACCGAAGCCATTTTTGATGATGATGATTGTTGTTTTAAGAGGCCTAACATCTAGGTTATCGGCCCCTAATGGTTTGGGTGATCCTGAAGGTGAAATGTAAACTATAACTAAAACTAACGACTAACCTACATACTAGAAGAAGAAATGGAAAAGAAAACGAGAATAAGGCAAATAAAGGACAGGAGGAAAAGAAATGCCCTCAACCCTCGAAGAATGCGGATTTAGGGACTTGGAAGGAAGGAGAGCCATGAAAGACAGATAGGAAAGTGAAAGAGGAGAGGGTCCGTCCCAAAGGTAAGGGACAAAAGGGGAAAACGGATCCACCTCAGGAATCCCTCGGGGTCGCCAACTCCTAAACTCACCAGCCGTGAGCCCCTGAGGGTGTAGCTATATCCAGGGTGCACCAAAAGTGGTGGGGCTACATACACCCTGCCTCCTTGATGGCCTTGAGCGCAAGGCAGGAGATAATAGGAAAAGAAAAAGAAGGCTGACCCCTCGCAGAAGGAGGGAATCAGAAAAGATGAGACAACGGCCAACTAAGGCGGGAAAGGAAGAGACTCCCTAGGTCTCGGATACCCTAATACCGTCGGAGTCGGAAGAGAACAAGAGTTGACCAAGTGAGGTCGACAGGAAAGAAGACTGAGAGGGGCCCGGCACAAGTAAGTGGAAGCAATGCCGGGCTCAGCTGGGGCCCCGTGGTCGCCAACCCACCTCCCACTAGATGTGAGCCCCTGGGGGGCATTGTAGAGTAGTGTGAACCTTAGCTCAAGTGTTTGTAATGAAACTAAACTAACATCTAATCTCTGTGATGATCATTGCGATCCAGTGGCAAGTTCCGGGGGAGAACAGAGATTGAGCTGCTCAATTAAGGTGATGTCCTTTCCCGGAGCCTGGAGTAGGGTATTATTTATTGTGCCCAGCGAGCAAGGAAACTCCCGACTGGTATCGGCACAAAATCAATTCAAATAACAAGAAGTGAAAACACAGTTCTATTGATCGCTGTTGTCTTAAATCATAGAATGGCCACCAGTTCTTGTTAATATCCCCATCGGGCACACGTGTCTGGGGAATGTTACCTATTCCACAAGTCACAAGGCTCACTGACATCCACTCCCAGATGAGGCAGTCATACCGGGTCATTCAGCAGCCCCTTCCAATATCGTTTGCCCCCCAGGGACTCACATCTAGTGGGACGTGGGTTGGCGACCACGGGGCCCCAGCTGAGTCCGGCATTGCTTCCACTTACTTGTGCCGGCTCCTCTCCGTCTTTCATGTCGACCTCACTTGGTCAACTCTTGTTCTCTTCCGACCCGGACGGTATTTGGGTATCCGAGGCCTAGGGAGTCTCTTTCTTTCCCACCTTAATTGGCCCTTGTCTCATCTTTTCTGATTCCTTCCTTCTGCGAGGGGTCAGCCTTCTTTTTCTTTTCCTGTTATCTCCTGCCTTCTGCTCAAGGCCCTCAAGGAGGCCGGGTGTATGTAGCCCTACCACTTTTGGTGCACCCTAGATATTGCTACACCCTCAGGGGCTCACGGCTGGTGAGTTTGGGAGTTGGCGACCCCGAGGTATTCCTGAGCTCGGTCCGTTTGCCCCTTTTGTCCCTTACCTTTGGGGCGGACCCTCTCCTCTTTCACTTTCCTATCAGTCTTTTATGGCTCTCCTTCCTTCCAAGTCCCTCAGTCCACATTCTTCGAGGGTTGAGGGCATTTCTTTTCCTCCTGTCCTTTATTTGTCTTATTCTCCTTTGGTTTTCCAATTCTTCTTCTAGTATGTTGGTTAGTAGTTAGTTTTAGTTTTAAGTTCGCATTTCATTTTCATCTTCACGATCACCCAAACCATCAGGGGTCGATTACCTAGATCAGGCTGTTCCAGCCGAGCAGCTCGCTCGCCGCCTTTCGTGAGTAAACCTGCAACATGCAATACAGCTCTGCTGTGGGGGGCTGTCGTCACTTCGCGGTGGATACATCAAGACTGGAAGGAATGCATAGACTTGTGCTATGACCTTCGCCCAGTGACGTATTGGCTATCACCCCCAGTCCCTCTCCAACCGTGCTCCGCGCATCACTGCTGAGTACTCGCGTGTACTCTTACTCAAACTCAAGGATTTGGAACAGCCTGGCCTAGAGGTTAGGCCCCTTAAAACAACAATTATCATCATCACCAATATCGTCTGCTGCAACCCAACTAACGCGGGTTGTCAGGAAGGTCGATATTTCTGTGCCTGCATCTCGTATGGTACTAATGCTCTGCAAGCATATCCCGCAGACGGTACTGAACAGTATTGTTTATCTCTCGTGTTAGTCTGTAGTCACATCGAGAGGACAATAATAGTGTTCAGTATCGTTTGCGGGATATGCTTGCAGTGCATTAGTAACATACGGGATCAAGCAGAGGAATATGAACCTTCCTGACATCACGCGTTAGTTGGGCTGCATATAGCGATATTATTGGGGGCCGCTGATTTACCTGGTATATTAATTTAACCCATTATGGGATAGTGGTGTCTACCTCTCTAAGGACAGTTTATGCTTTCAAAGATGCTCATAGTTGAATCTTTAAGCCAACATTCAGAGAATCTTCATGCCGAAGTGCTAGTATTTCTAAAAATCACATATACCTACGAATCTGCTTAACGAAATGTGTTTGATAAAATTCAAAAACAAAATTAAAAGAAAATTAAAAACTAAAATGTAAATATAGAAATAAAATTCATAAAAATGCAATAATAAAAATTTAAAAATTAAAATAATTAATTTTGAAAATATTGTAAAATCAATTCGAAATTAGTTAATTAATTCAATAAAAATATTGGAAAAATCAATTCAAAGTTAGTTAATTAATTCAATAAAATATTGTAAGAATCAATTCGAAGTTAGTTAATTAATTCAATAAAAATATTGTAGGAATCAATTCGAAATTAGTTAATTAATTCAATAAAAATATTGTAAGAATCAATTCAAAATTAGTTAATTAATTCAATAAAAATATTGTAAAATCAATTCGAAATTAGTTAATTAATTCAATAAAAATATTGGAAAAATCAATTCGAAGTTAGTTAATTAATTCAATAAAATATTGTAAGAATCAATTCGAAGTTAGTTAATTAATTCAATAAAAATATTGTAGGAATCAATCCGAAATTAGTTAATTAATTCAATAAAAATATTGTAAGAATCAATTCAAAATTAGTTAATTAATTCAATAAAAATATTGTAAGAATCAATTCGAAATTAGTTAATTAATTCAATAAAAATATTGGAAAAATCAATTCGAAGTTAGTTAATTAATTCAATAAAATATTGTAAGAATCAATTCGAAGTTAGTTAATTAATTCAATAAAAATATTGTAGGAATCAATTCGAAATTAGTTAATTAATTCAATAAAAATATTGTAAGAATCAATTCAAAATTAGTTAATTAATTCAATAAAAATATTGTAGGAATCAATTCGAAATTAGTTAATTAATTCAATAAAAATATTGTGAGAATCAATTCAAAATTAGTTAATTAATTCAATAAAAATATTGTAAGAATCAATTCAAAATTAGTTAATTAATTCAATAACAATATTATAAGAATCAATTCAAAATTAGTTAATTAATTCAATAAAAATATTGTAAGAATCAGTTCAAAATTAGTTAATTAATTCAATAAAAATATTGTAAGAATCAATTCGAAATTAGTTAATTAATTCAATAAAAATATTGTAAGAATCAATTCAAAATTAGTTAATTAATTCAATAAAAATATTGTAAGAATCAATTCGAAATTAGTTAATTAATTCAATAAAAAATATTGTAAGAATCAATTCAAAATTAGTTAATTAATTCAATAAAAATATTGTAAGAATCAATTCATAATTAGTTAATTAATTCAATAAAAATATTGTAAGAATCAATTCAAAATTAGTTAATTAACTCAATAAAAATATTGTAAGAATCAATTCGAAATTAGTTAATTAATTCAATAAAAATATTGTAAAAATCAATTCAAAATTAGTTAATTAATTCAATAAAAATATTGTAAGAATCAATTCGAAATTAGTTAATTAATTCAATAAAAATATTGTAAGAATCAATTCAAAATTAGTTAATTAATTCAATAAAAATATTGTAGGAATCAATTCGAAATTAGTTAATTAATTCAATAAAAATATTGTGAGAATCAATTCGAAATTAGTTAATTAATTCAATAAAAATATTGTAAGAATCAATTCAAAATTAGTTAATTAATTCAATGAAAATATTGTAAAAATCAATTCAAAATTAGTTAATTAATTCAATTAAAATATTGTAAGAATCAATTCGAAATTAGTTAATTAATTCAATAAAAATATTGTAAGAATCAATTCAAAATTAGTTAATTCATTCAATAAAAATATCAAAATTATATCTATAGAACATAAATTGACATCTAAATATAAATATACAGTATAAACATTAAAATTAAAGAACAAAGAACAGCCTCGAATGTCCCTTAAAGGGCAAAGGCCTCCTATAAAAGGGTAGCTCTTTTTCACTAATGTGGTGAACTAATCACATTAGGATTGTGCATGGTAATTGTATTGTTTGTTTTGACTTATTTTGAACTGTTACACTTTGACTTTCTCTCCCAGTTTTCTTAGCGATGCACTTGACTTTCACTTGCCCTATAGTCTGTCCTCCACTCAGTTCTACTTCTTGCTTCTCTCGTCCACAGTGGGCCTGCCTGCACTCTGTAAAAGTCGGACCACCTTCCATTCGGTCTTCCTCTCTGTCGTTTACCTATCCATGTGTCCCACATTGTAGCTTTGTACGTCCACCTCTCGCCTCGCATCCTCGCGATGTGTCCTCCCCATTTCCAGTTTTGTCTCATTGCTTTTTCTGTGATATTCGTCGTTGATGATATTTGTGCCAGTTTCTCATTTGATATCCTGTCTGACCTTGTTAATCCAAGTATCTTACGTATCATCTTTCTTTGACTTACTTGAAGTGTGTTTATCTGTCTGCACGTACCTGACCACGTTTGGCTTCCATATAATAGTGTTGGGAAGACGCATGATTCTAGTGTCTCAAGCTTCAATCTTCTGCTCAGCTTCCTGTCAATTGTAGTGACCAGAATGTTTTTCACACTAAGGTAATTCTTCTTTTTATCTCTTTTCTGGTCTTGTCCTTGAATGAGATAAGTTGCCCCAAATATATACATTCCTTTACGTATGGTAGTGTTCTTCCTTCCACAGAGACTGGGGTTTCCGCACTCTTTGTCATCACCTGTGTCTTTGTGTTATTCATTGACAGGCCTGCTGTTTTGCTTTGGGCGTTGACTTGATGTAGCATCTTCTGAAGTTCTCTTGGTGACTTTGCGAAGAGTACTACTTCATCCGCGAATCTTAAGTTTGTTAGCCGATTGCCAGATATGCTTATTCCTTGTTTGTATGTCCACTTAAACTTACGGAATATGTCCTCCAGCACGCACGTGAAGAGTTTGGACGAAATTGGATCTCCTTGTCGCACTCCACGTTCCAGACGGAGTGGGTGACCTTCAGTTTCTGTTTTCACCTTTGCAAAGCTTTGGTTGTAGATGAAAAATAAACGAAACCACGGGGATTCGAACCACGGAACCCTTAACTATGAAGCCAGATCGTTACCACTGCGCCACATTAAAATTAGTGAAACAAAAATAACATTATTAATAATTATAGTAATTAAAATGTTCAAACACATAAAAATACAAATAGTTTTGCTCTCCAAAGGGTTGAACCGCCTTGTGTGGCTCACTCTACAACATTTCGATAAGTTATGCGCACAGAATTATTCATAAGCAGGTAATGTAGAACTTTGAACCTCACGCCAGCGGTACCGTCTCTCTCCACGACCACTCTTAATTAAAATTTTAAACAGGTAAAAAAAAAGTTTTTCAACATGTATGACGTTAGGCCCCCTTTGTCATTTTGTTTTAAAAATAAATACGACATTCAAAAGGGAGGCGTTACCCCAAGTCCTTCGACACCAAGCACATCGTTCTAGCCTTATTGGTTCGCCAGATATAACAAAAAGTCTAAAATCATGGTTTTTACCCCAAAATCGGTTTCACAACTACTCGACACAGGCATCCTCGTACAGTGGGCAACGCGACGAAAAAATGACATGTCACACTTCAAAATCGCATCATCTGTTAGCAGAATATCAGAAAAAATGTGAAAAAATGGTTTTAACCCAAAATACATTTCCAATAATCCACCGATTTTAAAAAATAACCTCTCCATCAGATAGATCTGAAATAATACCATCAAAACGACACCAAGCAGGCCCCACTAACCCTATTCCTTCCCAAAATATCCACTTTGCAGCATAGCCATTCGTATTCAAGCACACATGCGGTTATAGGTAGTTTTTATTAAGTTGTAGGAATGTACACATTTTTATTTTGCACATCTTTGATCGATAACTTCGTTCAAATTGTTGGCGGTTGCTTTTATATTTCTTAATCTTGGCGAATGAAAGTTTCAGTGCTCAATTACCAGAGTGTCACAATACTGTGCAATAGGGCCTACCTATTATAGTTAACTAGCGGAGAACTCTCCCATGATGGGTAATGTGCGCCCCATGTGTACAGACTACCCGCCCGGCCCTAGTGCTATGCGGCTGTACGCAACATAGTCTGCCAGGGACTATCGTCTTGTTTATTTGTTTAAAAGCACTTTATAAACAAATATATTTCTGTTGACTTTTCAAGCAAGGATGGCAGCCATGTATGTATGCAAATCGAATCCCCCTATCAATTCAAAAACGGCGAAACCAAATTGAACGAAATTTGGTACAGAGGTAGCACTAGCAAAGGGCACCTCAGACTCATGTTTTATAACGCCACCATCTTGACGCAAACGTAATGGCGGTCTCACAAACGTTAAAAGCTTAAATCAAATTACGACCAACCTAATAATCTGATCTCTACCAAATTTAGCAACATTATACCTTTATGTATGAAGGATCTTTTGACCAAACTACAAGGTCATCAAACCAATAATTTGTGGATGGCGGCCACGTAGGTGTTCAAATCGATCCCCCGTATCTATTCAAACACGGTGAAACCGAATTGAACGAAATTTGGTACAGAGGTAGCACTCGCAAAAGGCAACTCAGTGTCATATTTTATATCGCCGCCATCTTGCCGGAAACGTAATGGTGGCCACACAAATGATAAAAGCTTAAATCAAATTACGACCAAACTAATCATCAGATCTCTACCAAATTTTGCATCAACATACCTTTATTTGAGACGTGTTCTTTGAGAAAAATATAAGGTCATCAGTCCAATAGTTTACATATGGCGGCCATGTATGTGTGCAAATCGATTCCCCCTATCATTTCAAACACGGTAAAACCAAATTGAACGACATTTGGCACAGAGGTAGCACTAGCAATGGGCACCCCAGTGTCATGTTTTATATCGCCGCCATCTTGCCGGAAACGTAATGGTGGCCACACAAATGTTAAAAGCTTAAATCAAATTACGACCAAACTAATCATATGATCTCTACCAAATTTTGCAACAACATACCTTTTTGTGGAAAGCATCTATTGACTGAACTACAAAGTAATCAGCCCAATAGTTTGCTGATAGCGGCCATGTATGTGTGCAAATCGATTCACCATATCAATTCAAACACGGTGAAATCGAATTGAATGAAATTTTGTACAGAGGTAGCACTAGCAAAGGGCACATCATATTCATGTTTAATATCCCTATAACACGTTGCATTCCAACAAGCTACTACAACCAACATCCAATTATATTGCCTGAAATGGACAAAGAGTTAAAACCTTGCCCATGCATTTAGGAGAAAGTAGGCTATATGTTCTTTACTGAACATCTTGTTATATAATAAGATAGGTTTCTGCAGTTAATTCTAACGGACCTAAAGTGAAGTTTAGGCTAGACCAAAGAAGACCACCGCTTAGCTGAAATTCGAGCTCCCCCTCAAAGTCAAGCTTAAGCCCTACCTGGGGCTATAGCTGAATGTTAGCTCTGTGAGGTTAGCGATAGATATCCTCTAGGATCGTGTTCAATGTTTTCAGTCGCACGCCATGAGTCACTTTTAGACCCTGTTGATATTGAATATTGTCTTGACTTGTTGGTTTGACTGCTTTGTCGATATTCCCAGCAACTTATTGTACAGCCAAGTCTTGTTGCTCAATCCTAGAGGCCCATATTCATGTCTCGACACACAAGTTAATTGGACTCAGTTGCACCTGCTGCTGCCGCTGCTATTTGAGTTATTGACGGGAAATTGGATCACTACTCACTTCCTTTGAATGTAATACTCCAGATATTCCATGCGCTAGGCTCGCCCTGTGATCCTAGTTCTGCTGCCATAGCCAAGTTCATCAACGCTGTTTGAAGTGCACGACGTCAAAAGACTCATTCTGTTACTCTACTGGTTTGTAACTGAAATGTCCCGTAGCTTGAGAATCACGAGGGTTGGTTTTCATGCTATAAGTAGCCCTTACCGAGAATCTCATTGGCAGGGTAGAAATATCTGGACTGTGATTGGCTCTAAATTATTATTATTATCATATTATACAGTATAATACGCTAAGGTGTGTGTTTCACAAAACTCAAGCTCCTAAACCAGAGGGAGTTAGAAGGTGTGGTTTGTACCAAAATCTTCCAATAGTCTCAAAAGTACAGGCAAAATCTTGCATTTCTTTATTTATAAAGTGCGTTTAAATAAATAAACAAGACGATAGCCCCTGCCAGAACTGTGGCGCATCGAGTGCGCATAACAGTAATGTCGGGCGAGTGGTATAAAACTTGCACACAGGCTCTCTTGTTATTATTATTGTCCCCCCCCCCCCAGGGGCTCACAACTAGTGGGACATGGGTTGGCGACCACGGGACCCCAGCTGAATCCGGCATTGCTTCCATTTACTTGTGCCGGGCTCCTCTCCGTCTTCTTTCCAGTCGACTTCCCTTAGTCAACTCTTGTTCTCTTCCAAGCCCCACGGTATTAGGGTATCCGAGGCCTAGGGAGTCTCTTAATTTCCCGCCTTAATTGACCCTTGTCTCATCTTTTCTGATTCCCTCCTTCTGCGAGGGGTCAGCCTTCTTTTTCTTTTCATGTTATCTCCTGCCTTGTGCTCAAGGCCCTCAAGGAGTCAGGGTGTATGTAGCCCCATCACTTCTGGTGCACCCTGGATATTGCTACACCCTCAGGGGCTCACGGCTGGTGAGTTCGGGAGTTGGCGACCCCGAGGGATTCCTGAGCTCTGTCTGGTTTTCCCCCTTTTATCCTTTACTTGCGGGGGCGGACCCTCTCCTTTTTCCCTTTCCTATCTGCCTTTCATGGCTCTCCTTCCTTCCAAGTCCGTCAATCCGCATTCTTCGAGGGTTGAGGGCATTTCTTTTCCTCCTGTCCTTTATTTGCCTTATTCTCCTTTAGTTTTCCATTTCTTCTTCTAGTATGTAGGTTAGTAGTTAGTTTTAGTTTTAAGTTTGCATTTCATTTTCATCTTCACGATCACCCCAACCATCAGGGGCCGATAACCTCGATGTTAGGCCCCTTAAAACAACAATTATCATCATCATCATCATCACAAAACGTACGATGTGAAATATTTACCAGTAGCCCATCGCGGAATACAGTGATATTGTGTGCACTGAATCCTTGCCGTTCTCTGACGTGTGATACGGGAAAGAATAATTTAGCATCATTTGAGTTCAAGGGTCAGTACGGAAATAAACTGAGTTGGAACCCATTGCTACAGTTTCTATACGATGCAGCTGCTGTCACGAGATTGTTGCCTAGTAATAGTTATTACCTCATACCCTAGCGCACTCTGCTGTCAATCTAATTAATTAATCCTGACCGAGTTACAGCAAGTTTGCAGTGGCATTCTTAATGACATAGTTCAAGACGCGGTATCATCTTCATCAGCGTTAACTCTAAAACCACTGCTGACATTACGTGTTCGTAAAACAATCCTGGCCCTCCTTATTGCTGCTCATTTGTTTCTTTGGTGTTGATAATATATTTGTGCTTGCCTCACATCGTGGATTTGGAAACACCTCACGTGCACTCGAGAAGTTATCCCCGGCTTAAGGGATGAGTTATGAGTGTGACTCTGTGACTGACAGCAAACTACTCGGGATGCTCAACTGCTGTCCCCGCACTGTAAATATGCCGCTGAGTAACGGTTACATTTCTGAGAATTCGAATGGCCAACTTCTCAACTCCTGTTCACATGACATTATCCCAGATTGTGGCCGACGTACAAGAGTAAAAATATTCCTTCAACAGAGAAATATCAAACTTCTGCAATGGCCAGGAAACTCTCTCGACAGCAACCCCATCGAGAACGTATCAAAACTTGTGAACAGAGGAGTTCCCAAGGAACATATAACAAGCAAAGTCAGATTAATTTAGAAGTTGGTTCAGGCGTGTTTTCATCATCCCAGGATCCAGGGGATGGTCCAGTCTTGCACTGGATACATGCCTCGGAGGATTGAGGCCGTGATCAAAACTGAAGGCGGACACACAAAATACTAGCATTGACAATATTCAACCAAATGTTGTGTTATTTTCCCAAGTAATATGTTAACTAAATGGTACAATGAACCGTAATATATCTGTGGTACAAATTCATTATTTGTAACATATTGGTGACCGGATGTTTGGACATATAGCATCCCCTGTGGATCAGACATTTTTCTGCTGAGAATATTCGAGTACACTAGAGAATAAAAATCCTATAGGCTATATTGATATGTGCTACCCCTAGTAGCAAGTTCGTTAATTGGATCAAAGTAGGTAAAGCACAACACAAATGGTCCTTTAAAGAAATATTAGCTTTATTGCAGGTCAGAAAGTTACACCACACAATAAGCAAATAGAAACAATCAGGTGTCTTCCTCAAGTTTGCTCCCTTATGGAGTACACTCACCCTTTCACTTACTCGCCAAGTTAATTCCTCGCTAAAGAGACCGGTGGCCTCGTTAGAAATACCTGCAACACTTCCTTGAGTATACAAGCTACAGTTATTTACGATAGTCTGGCACTCACTGTTCTTGAATACACACTGTTTCGCAATTCGCACGTCACCGTAACACATCTAAATCACTGGTAAGAACACACTCCTCAAAACTCAGTCCATCCCTCGCTGGCCAGGTCGCTTTATATAGTGGGACTGGTGACTCAATGGATGTTTCTAGAGTAGACCAGGGTTCACACCTTCTCGAGAATTCCAACACTGGTTGGGCCATGAACATTCTTGTCCATCCCTTTTGTTCTCGCTGCGCAAGCGGCCGACCGACACAGAGCCCGGGGTAGCCTCGGGCGGGTGTTAGTCACGCGCAAGGGAATGAAGCAACCCCGCAGCCATAACACCACTGTAATTGTTGAATATACCCAGATATTATATTTTAATTTGTTATGTGAATAATATCCCTGGTAGTGCTCAAGATACATGGCACAATGAGCAATGGCGGCCTACAGAAACAACAGATGCAGTATATTTGAGGATATTTATTTATTTATTTAGCGTATGGCAACTGAAGAGCAACTAATATACAAAGTTTACAAATACTGAAAATCTACAAGTTAATGTCTTTAATCCACTGAAGGGCTGAAGCCGTCACATCAAAGACATCTTCCAGAAAAATCTCGTCTGCTGCAGCATGTTACAGTGTGTTTGGTGTTCACTGCCACAGTCACGTTGGAAAGATGCCGCCAATCCCCACCGGTGGAGGTTCTCTGCACAAATGCCATGGCCTGTACGGAGCCTGTTAAGTGTCTTCCAAACAAGTCGCGGTAGTTCCATGCCAACTGGCTGTGTACCTGGTCTAACGAGAGCCTGGTAGTCCTCATGTGCAGCACTAGTTCACATTCCTGACCATTTCCTGTTCATGTTGAAATTCATTGCTTGCAACGATTCTGCTAGTATGATGGGTGGCCGTCTGGATTTTAATCGCCTTTTTTTTAAAGTACAGGTACATCAGACTGGATTGGAATCTGAGGATTGATAATTAACTTTTTATATTCATTTAGGAGGGCGTTCTGTCTCCGCAGATTTGGTGGCCCTATGTGACTTAGAGGCGGTAGCCAATCAAGAGGAGTAGACTTTATATTTGAGGATAGATTGGTCAACAATCAAACTACGGTATATACGGTGCCTAGAGGCCTGGATATCACTCTGAATTCTTTATAACTTTGTCCATTTAAGTGATAATTCTTCTAAAATTTAATAATCTTATTATACAAATTCTCCATCTTGTCATTGACTGAACCAGCAAAAAGGAATTCCATGTTATGAAACTAAATCAGAGAGTAAAAGAAGGCAGGAATAACCGGAAAGTGGCACATACAAATATTCTACTCAAAGTGCTAGTACAGAATAGTTCAATACCTGGTCAAGAGATGCCGCAGGATTACCAAGAATGATGTGAATAAAACTGAGATTCTCGGGGCCCGTCACCCTTGTGATAATTGAGAAATTTCAAAAATAGAAGCAATATAAACAACAAATTCACAAAACTGCGAGTGATTAGAATAATGTGGCCTGGTACTGTCCGTCCACCAGCTTAAGGTCCGTGGTAGGAATGCAACGAGTCAGCTGGAGACAGCTGGTCGCTGCGCGAACGACAATAGTGCCAACCTACTACTGACCCGTACGATTTCACAATTGAAACTAAACGAAAGTAGCAGTCAGTAACCATAGCGTGAATGACATCGGTGCTGAGTTGGCAATACCTGCAGCGGCACGTCCACTCAATCAACGCAGCTGGAATGTCTCTCCTCTTCCCTTCAGCCCCCTAAGACCATGAGCTGGTGGACGGACAGTGTTAGTTTCTGACCCCGAGGCGAGGGGGTTTGCAAACGACACAGCATATAAATACAGATAATGTGGTCGTAAAACTACGCTAGTTGGTTTAAAGTCAACCATACAAATAGCTACTGAAGATTTGAAGATTGTTATAACTTTTTTTTTTTCGATTTTGTAAATCCCTGCCCAGTTAACAAATAACTTTGAAATAGTTCCCCTAGAGCTGAAAGTCAGCCAGTAACTGAAATTGTATTCACCTTATTTTTTCTAAACAATAGGGAATCGTGGGTTCATGTATTCTCTTTGTCTACTTCTTCTGGTTGATACGTGGTGGTTTCAAATCAAATAGTTGGGTCAATGATCTCCGCTTTCTTCTCCCGATAATTGATGGGAATAATATATATTCGACGGATGCTGTAATCCACGGTCAAGCAGCGCTAGCTAACTGTATTATGCCTAGAGCAGCACATTATATGATTTACCCAAGATCATTCTGCATGCCTGGGGTAAGTCAAGCTCCGTTCAGATATTTTATGCTTCACTGGCGCAACTTTCATCTGCATTTTGTCTTTACAATCTCTTATATAAAGGTGCCTGTACACTGGAGAGTGATTTTCATAGAGCAAGTCTAGTTAGACCGGTCTAGCTAAACTGAGAGCGTGTACACTGTAGAGTAATTTCCCCTAGGTAGAGCATTCGTAGAGCGGAGATAGACAAATCTACCTAGAGCACTCTCTGAACCTGTGTACACTGTCAAACATAAATGCACTAGCTAGAGCAGCGTTAAAACATTCTGACGGCAGTGTGAATCTAGGTTTATTGCGCTGTGTTGTGAAGTTAAAATGTCTTCAAGAGAGCTTTTAGCATCTGTGGTGGTTGTGTGTGCCTTGTTAAAAAGAAAGAAAACTATGAAGAGGAATATAAGGTTGTGGGTGAGGAATTGGATATCAAAAAGAGAATACGAGGGAATGCACGCTAAATTATTGCAAGAGTTATGTTCAGAAGATTCTGAAGCGTACAAGAACTTTTTAAGAAAGAGCAAAAATGACTCTGATTATATTTTGGCAAAAATCACCCCCAGGATCAGCAAACGGGATCACCCGAAACGACTGTGCCTTCAAATTTCGGTCTCTGTATTCTTTCCGAGTACAATTCCAATTTTCTGGATGGGCTTCAATATTCTCAATTAATGTTATTGTTTTTTCGCGACTCCACACGAATTCAGCCATATTCAAACACTATAATTAACAAAAAACAAATAATCCCAACAATCCTCCACTGACTCTACATAGAGCTCTTTCCAATATTCAACCCAACGAATAGAGCTAGACTGCTCTAGCTAGGGCACCCAAATACTGTTTACACCGTAGAGTCAGCCGGCCCTAGCTAGAGCTTAGAGCGGTCTCCGCTAGGGTTCTCTACCACCTGTGTACACTGGAGAGGAGCTTAGAGTGCCCTAGCTAGAGCTACTCTACGTTCTAGCTAGGGCAAAATCTCTCCAGTGTACAGGCACCTTTAAAGAAAGTGTCCTGGCTGCCTGACTCACTCATCATCGCCCAGCCAAAACAATTGAAGTTAGAAGTATGAAATATTGGGGATATGTTCGTTGCACGTTGAAAACGTCCACTGAGGATTTTTTTTGGATATTCAAGTTCTAAAGGGGTGTTAATGGGGATAAACCAGCGTTTCATTGAATAACAATATCTCACGAGTTATGTTACGCGTACTCTTTACAACTACAATATTCGCGGGCGAAGCCGCGACGGATAATTCTAGTATTTACATGTCTTACAAAGATATTTGCAGTATTATTTGGAATATTGAAAAGAAGATTAACATAGTAAGCTTTATCCGTTTTACTTACTCTCACTACGCACTTTCGTTACCTCAATCGGTCCGTACAAGTATTCATTCAATCATTGATTTCATTCATATGCACATTCAATCTAGCAAGACAATTAATTACTTACATTTATTTACACAATGCACTTTTTATGAAATACTTGAACCTCCGAATAGGTAATTTCTTGGCAGAGTGTTCCATAACCGCACAGAGCTGGCGAAGGGCGGGGTGAGAGTTACACCTCGACCTCTCCGCACAGAGCGATATGCCAATGACAGTCAGCAAAGGGTTCAATATTAATGGAACCTGTGAAGGATTTCTTGAGGAAAATGAAATTGTTTGTACGCTGTGGTTGACACACTGGAAGTAATATAGCGCGAGCGCAATGAACTGTGGTAGTATTGTCCCCGAAATCCGGATAGTAGGCTGTCAGATATCCGCCCCCTCAATCGGATTGCCAATAATCAATCGCACCGGCACAGCTACATCAATGAAAATGGCACTGACAGATACTACCGAGATTAGAGCACAGCAGTTAACAAGAAATTATTGTGGAACACACCAAAATATACGGGGGTTCATACTTACCTTTACTTACCTATTCAAATTAATCTCGGGTATGGGTTGCCAACTGGATCACTTAAAGTATGCCCTCACAATAACCTCCACCACGATATTTAAAAATGAACCAAGACGGAAACAAGAACTTTAAACTGTACAATAATTTATTTCACATAAAGGAATAATATAAAAAAATTGAACAACAAAATAAACGTGGCAATCAGAAGCCATTGTCAATATAACCATGTCCTCCTGTAGGACTTGTAGACTTTGCATACAAAATTTCAGCTTTCAAGCTCAAAAGAACGTAATAATAATAATAATACACTTGGAATGGATTAGGGAATTGGGACGAGACATATAGCAATTGTTTTCCTTTTAATAAACATCACACTTTATTTATAACTGCAAGCCTGCTATGTAAGTGACCTTGGCCTCTATCATCCAGTTGTCAGGCCAGCTGCGATGCACCCTACACCATGTCGCATGCCTGCATCGTCAAATGGACTCACCTGTCCAGCCAACGTTAGCATGTGCTAGTTACATCAGAGCCAAGCTCCTTCTCAAAACACTCTAAATGTCCTCAACTCAACTCGAATATTATCACGCAAATCTTTTAAATGCTCCATTCACATATCCATGGATTACTCTAATAATCCCAAAACTTGTTTAATTATATAATCCAAATGTTTAACTAGCGTTGTTTAGAGTATAATAACATTTTAAATTGTTTATAACAAATTGTTCATTAATTCTTTATAACAATTATTAATTGTTTATAACATTGTCAAACGACAATTGAAAAATTTATACAAGCTTCTATTAATCCCTTTCATATCAAATTATTATTAAAGATATTTACATAATTATTTACGTTATTTATATTATTATTTATTTTAGAAATACATTAAACCACACGTTTATCCGGTTGATAATTACTTAAATCGTGTTAATATAATCGACCAATGAAGGTTAGTTATATTCAAGTTATAGATTCAGGTTTAATAAGGTTTAATAATAATTATTATTATTATTATTTGTGACGGTAACCTCCATTCAAAATCGTTATCTCAAATTATTTAAACACTCTTGTTAATTTTAACAGTAATTTCACATGATTAATTTTCAAAGGACCTGGACAATACACTCAGCGGAAAAATACCTCGCTCAAACGCACAAAATTGCACAAAATAGGCCCAGAATTCATCATATATCTCAATATATATGGCATCACAATCTTCCACAAAACATACAAAAAACCTCCACTTACAATTCATTAACTTCATTAATATTACTGTGGGAACCTCCTTCAATTATTCAAGGGCATTATTCATCAGCGACTTTTACACGTCCACTGAACTAACGATTATACATCCATAGTTCCTCTTTAAAAATTCTTATATTCATTAATTGTATCATAACTGTTATTATATAACCTTCGTGGGTTTCATTCATGAATCGATATGAAGTAAAAATTTGCCAATCACAAATAAATTTAATAGCCAATACGATTAGACACGCCTTCCTGGTCTATCAAAATTGAGATTAACGTCTTCAAAGTAATGCAGTATAAAAATACTATCTTCAATCAAAGTTCATCTAAACTGCATAAATAATCGAATAGAGTACAATTAGACTGTGGAACGCAAACATTATTGTTCCAATCTAGAATTGAGAAAAACTCCTATCAAATGTTAATTACTATAGTGTACTCAATAAATCGTAATCAAAGTTCATATTTCATAAAATTGTCTATAATGCAATGGTATTTCAGAACTGACAATAAATGTCTATGTTGCAATCATGTTCATAAAACGACTAGTATTTCCAAGATCGTCGACAAAGTAATAGATTTTAACGCTCTAAAATCTTTTAATTATTCTTCTTTCTTGAGGATGACAGAAAATTGGTCAAAGTAATTTACTGAATAGAATTACTTTAATAAAATGACACGCTGTCTGAATTCAAATCTGCCATAGAAAATCGTTAACTTTACAGTCAAATCGTGACTACTAAAATATGCAAATTACTGAAAGAATATAATATCAGTCTCAACTGATCCAAAATTATTTAAATATGCCAATGACATAATAATGTCTCAATAAATCGAAGAAAAAGGCATAAATCATCAAAGTGTACGGAGTACAGAAATATCAAGCAAGAATATGGGGCAAAATATATGGGACAGAAATTATGGGAAAAATGGTTGCTCAGATATCGCTAAATGGCTCAAATAAAACAAGAAACGTTCACGACTACCTTATCTGTTAATAATAATAATAATAATATCGTATGGCCTCGGGTGCCTGGCGCAAGCTTTGTTAATTGACACCCAGAGGGTAGCTTGCATGTCGAATTTCGTCGTTCCTTTGAACGCTATGAAAGTCAAGGAGGTTAGATATCTAAACTCCTTGACACTACAGCGCTTTCAAGTAGAGAATGGAGGAACTTTGTGTTGGCGGAAAATCCCGAGATTAATTTTGCCATTGAACACGGCCTACTGAATTCAAATGGGTTCTTTAACATGCCAACAACGTATGACATGAGTATCGTGATTTTTGTCGCCTTCAAAAATCACTTAACATGGCCAGGGGCGAACCTGCAATCTTGGGGTTGGTAGTCCGACACTATAACCACTCACCCACCGTGGCAAGCACCTTATCTGTTGATTGAAGTTCTAGAGGAAAATCTCCAAAGAAGACTGCTGATAGTTCCATTTCACCAACGTAAAGATGTGCTCCGTCCTCGAACCTGGAACCAGCGCCCTCGGAGAATAGAACTGCTTCCTCCTCCGGAAATTGCACTGCTCCGTGTATACGATAGACATCCTTCTGGCAAAACTCTTCTTTGTGAGCCGGGTCCTCCCTGGCCTCTCTTGATAATTCCCTGAAGTTCTGGTAGAAATTCGCCATGAAGTTTATTGCATTTATTTCCGCAGAAATGTTCATAATTGTAGAGTATGAAGATATTTCCACTGCCATTTGATATAATTCAGCGTTGGACTACGAGGCATGAGTGTAGTTGGATGTTCACTACATGCTCGCTTTTGTAGAAAGACGATTAGCGAAGTTCCATGCTGCTATTTCACTCCATTGATATATGTCCCAATTGCATTAAAGGTTTAGCCTTCCATCTCCACTTCTGTTATAATCATAGTTGAAAGAACTGCCATATTATATTGTTCCATTCTATAATGTCGCGGTGTATCACCAAATGCAATATGTAGTATCACGGTTGCAATACCCGTGTCAGCCGTAGCGTAGAATGTGATATTATAAAAGTGCTTCTCAGGTGGCGAGAAAATCACTTTTTTGGCAGTCTTAAAATGCCAATATCTTCTAAATAATAATCGTGAAAATGTTCAACTTTACTACACACTTTAATACTGTAATGCACAATAGAATTAGCTTAAAGGCAGTCGCTAACTCTTGATATATTATCTGGTAGACTCGTTAATGTGTGCGTTTCAACTTCGCCTAGTTTCAAACACCGTAAAATGGAACTGCTGCACTGCTCCGTGCTCGTTCGATGCGGTGGGCTTTACCGCACGCTAAAGACGACTTGCTTCACTGAATCACTCGAAGTCTGACAATATGATAATCAGAAAAACCACTATAAGACACGAGAAAATGAGATATGAGATATGAGAGCTCCTCTCTCCTGTGCAAGACCTTTTATCAACTTCTTAAGGGGCGTATCCATCCCTTCCATAGCTTGTTCCTCCGTCATTGCTAGAAGTTTTAACTTTGGCTATACTTGACGGATTTTCAAATTTCAAAAACTCAAAATTAATTTCTTCAAAATTCCAAATCAATGCCATAACTGAAAATGAATTTCCACAATTCTGCATTCCAAAAGTAATAAAATATGGTAGTTTCAGTAATCTCCGTCTCCCTCCAAACTATCATTCATTGGTTCGAGCCTTTCCTCCAATAGCGTAACTTCTTCCTTAGCACAATTCTTTGTTTCCCTGCGACTGCGTCGTAAATCTCAGATCTTTCTCGAACAAAATCATGACGTCACCAAGAATCTCAGCTCAACTAGCCTACTTGCATAGAGTCTGCGTCATCCGTGCTTACGTCATGAATATCCACGTCACAACTATGACAGCCATAACTTTCTTCATATTTGCCAAAACAACCACCGTGGTCTCAATATAATTCAATTTACGGGGGCAGTATGTCACATGGTAGCAATTATTTACTGTGTTTATGTCTCGACACATGATAGAATATATTCATTCAACTGTGACGTCTGGATGATTTTCTTTTAAATCACGCGTTCTGTACTAGTGTCATCTTCCGGTGTGTTACACTTCCATAAAGTGTATTTTGTATTACTTACTTACTGGTCGGCGCTACAGTCCCTGAAGAACCTTGGCCTCCTTTATCACCTGCCTCCATTCATCTCTATCTTCCGCCTTCCTTCTCCAGTTCCTGATTCTCAGACTCCTAAGGTCGTCCTCCACGTCATCTATCCACCGGCTCTTGGGTGTTCTTCTTCTTCTACTTCCATCCGGTCCTTGTGATTACTTTTGTGTTACTTAGATATATAAAATGTAACGTCATCGTTTGCTTTTATGTGTGTTATGGTTTGGGGGCAGTCTCAGTGCTTGTGAAAGAAATGCTGTATTTATGATGATGACAACTGTCCATTTTCTGTTGCAGCTCAACCATCGTCTCTGGAATCAGCAGGTAATCATGTTCTTGCAGCTCACATTGCACACTTTGACAGAGAACCTAACTCTTCACGTAGGAAGCTTTTGCCTCACTTGACACACCTCTTACACGTTGCCCACCTCGTTTCTGTACCACTGACTGGAAGATATAATACAGGACTTGTGACTTCATTGAGGAGTTCTAGCATACTTAGCTGTCATCCATGTGATCCGAATTCAATTCACGGCTCAGTCAATAAACTTAGTACTGGTCTCAGGGTTGGAACAGGATACACTATCCCTGGCGAGGTAAAACTGAGAAGATGTGAGTTTCCTCGCCTCAATTACAAAAACGCACACAATTGCAGACAACACAATAACACAGTTTTTCAGGGAAATTGGAGTTATCACTTACCTTCTTTAAAAAGTCATACGCAATGAGAATTATATTTCTCGACTGGCTTTGTAAAACTCTCCGGCTGCCACTCGGTTTGCTAAGAGATATTGTTATGAGTTCAAACCTTCAGCTCACAGCACTTCTTAGCTCCAGTGCTGAATCGCTGCGGAAATAATGTCACTGTAGTTTGTATTTCCTTGGAAAACCCGAATATTTCAACACCTAATCTTTCTCACTCTGATTATCCCTTCAGTTCAATGGCAGAGGTTATCTCCCGAACGGCTGGTACTAGCGTCACGGAGTTTAACATGGATTTCAAAATATAGAGCTCTGTAACATAGTATCATTAAAATAATTGAATAATTTATTATTTTCTTGCGCGGAGAGGAATAAAGATTTCGTACGGCAGCGCGAGCCTAGCGTGTTCAGTTATCTAGGTAACGTTGCGCTACGCTATTGGCTGGCGCGGGCGAGCGAGCGAATGTGCCTCCTCCATCATGTTCATCGTATAGGGAATAATACTGTATGTAATGTAACGTGGTGTCCAAGTTAGTTGTCAGCACACCAATTAGGGCCCCTTCAGACCAGGCAGCGCTGCTTCGTGGCGCGCTGGTAGCACCACCAAAGAATTCTTACAAGCGTTAGTGGCGCTTCTACCAAGCGTTAGTGACGCTTCTACTAAGCGTTGGCGTCGCGTTAGTGGCGCTTCTACTAAGCGTTAGCATCACGTTGTTTGCGCTTCTACTAAGCGTAGTTGGCCCTGCTATTGTTTGATACTCGTCAGTTTTCCAGTAAACATGTACCTAGAAGGTGATACATGGGTTGTTATTTTAGTTTTGTCACCAATGCTTCAGTGCCAAGTTGCAACAATGTTGGGCGCTGCCACCTTTACCGACTGTTGCTGCCCTGCATCCCCTCCCTCAGAGCACATGACCTTGCCCATCCTCATCACCGCTCGTGCGCAGTCACCCCTGTTAGATGAGTAGTGTGAGACCAGCGCTCGCGAAAGACAGTCGCAATGTTTTTCAAGCAGGAGCAGAGAGCGTGGATAAAAATTCAGTGTGCTAGGGGTCGCAGTGCTAAACAGTGTCACCGAGGATTGCAGGAAGCGTGCGGTGCAGCTGCGTTACCGTTCAGAACGGTAGCAAGATGGGTTGCAGCCTTTCGAGATGGGCGCGAACGTGTGGAGCACATGCCTCGATCTGGTCACCCACCAGTAAGTGATGACAATGTACAGATGGTGTCCGCGTTAGTAGAGGTGGATCGGAACGTAACGATTCGTCAATTAGAGCAAGATACCGGACTGGCGCATTCAACTGTCCTCCACATCCTGAAGGACTTACTGAAATTGAGGAAGATTGCGTCCAAATGGGTTCCGCATGACTTAAACGACATGCACAAATGTCTGCGACATGACGCTTGTCGTATGCACTTGCAGCGTTATGAGCGCGAAGGAGAGGCCTTCTTACGGCGTATCATAACCATTGACGAGACGTGGGCCAGATCTTATGAGCCACAGTTAAAACGCCAATCGAACGAGTGGCGGCACCACGGATCACCACGGAAACAAACAGTTCGACCAACCCCCACCAATGTGAAGGCAATGTTGATTCTTGCCTATGATTGGGATGGTGTGATCATTCACCATACTGTTCCCCGAGGGCAAACTGTTAATGCGGCGTACTATTGTTCGTTTCTGCAAGACCATCTCCGAGGAGCTCTGAGAAGGAAACGGCGCCATTACATGGTTACACCGCCCATCGTTCTGCATGACAATGCTAGGGCACACACAGCAGGCGTTGTGTCCGCATTGTTGGATCGCTGGGGCTGGGAGGTCCTCTATCACCCCCCATATTCTCCCGACATCAGTCCCTGTGACTATGATCTCATCCCGGAGATGAAGATGACAATGCGCGGGGAGCGCTTCCGTACCATTGAAGACGTTAAGCAGGCTGCCGAGCGCTCTTTTCGTACCATCAATAAATTGGGCAGTGCCAACGGGATCCAACGACTTCCTCATCGCTGGGAACACGTTGTAGGCAACGGTGGGGACTACATCGAGGGCCTGTGAAACTTGGAACCATCTAAGTGAGTTATTAATCCAATTATAACTAAGGTGCCAAAACTAAAAAACCAACCCATGTATAATTCTTGCCATGCTCCTCCTACGGAGGAGAAAAAACTTCAATGGAACACAAGAAGATACTGGGTCCATCCATTGGTTTTGCAAAGACAGAATCGAGGACTGTTCTACACCTTATTCGATGATCTACAACAGGATGACGAAGAGTTCCTTGCGTACTTTCGCATGTCCAAAATTCATTTCGAAAGCTTTTAGGTGGTATCAGCAACAACATTCGGGAAGAGTACAGATTGCAAGGCAAGAAATACAGGCCCAAGCCCGCAGCAGAAATGAAATAATAGGAACATGGAAATATGAAAATACCTGCCCATGTGGCGAGCCGTTAATCGCGCTATCGTCGCCGGCTGCAGCCCCATCTGAAACCAACAATATTTTAACGTTTTTAAGGTTCGTAAAAATACTGGTCAGGTTATAATGCACTAAATCTTTATTTACACTAATATTATTTATGAAATTGACACTAAAACAAATTAAGCCTACTCACTTGCATACACAAACAGAATCTCACTTTATACAGCTACAAGTCACTATTTATTTACAATGTTCACTGCAAGGAAATATCTCCTACCACCACTATTTATCTTCGACAGTCACTATTTATCTTCCACAGCCACTATTTATCTTCCACACTTACTGTCTACGTTATTTATTTTCAGAGCACTGTCTTCAATATTAGAGCATTTCACATTTATTTCCACTGGTCGCTCGGCACGGCACACACCGTCAGCGCGGACTCATACAGGACTGGCTTGTCCGTCGCAGTTTGCAGGTATATATACAAACCGGCTCCTGGTCTAGAGAGTTCGCGATGTCGCTACCTCCAGTAGAATCGAGGTTCTCGTGGATTCTCTCCTAGTAGCGCCCAGTCTTTTCTAGTTGGTTGATTCCAGAACTGTCCAGCCCCTCCCACCAATGTTCGTGACCTTCCTGTCCCACGCAGTAGTTTCCAGAAACAGAACAGTTATGTGGCCTTGCGTCAATAGTCTACCTGACTCGCATGGCTATTGTATTGTAGTGGCCTTGGGAGGAACTACCCTAATTAGCCATGGCCATATTGGCTGCCCCGCACTCTCCATACACCCGACCGCTTACCACCCCGAGACAAATGGATCCGCTGGGCAATTGCACGAATCTTGCAGACCTGGTGCACGTTACAATATAGTTCCTGGTTTAGCGAAGAGGTGCGCTACTTTTTGTAGCCGCCACCAGCGTCGAAGTCAACTACACAGACCATCTTCTGCGCCACTGTTCTGTGGCGGTGGCTCTCATTTATCTACAGTATTTATGAACGGAAGCGCTGCTGAGAGGCCTCGTCTGAAGGCCTTAGAGTCACAGATATTTCAATCATTTTCTATCAGATAGTTAGACGGCAAGCATTCGTAATTATAAGAACTGATTCCTCCGTGCTATATTTCCTGGGGAATCCGAAATTGTACCCATTCGAGCAGCATTTAACACATACATTCACGTTTTCATGTATTACTTAGATTATTGCAGAAATTGTGGGGATAAATAAGAGAGCGTTGTGGTAGTTACTTCCGGATGATCAAAGCCATTGGTACACAAACAATTTCTGTGAAGTGCAATACGCCGACAAATACAAAGACTGATCCTCATCCGACTATCGAGTGGGTGGCGTTTCTCCAAGAGGTAAATTGAATATTAAAGTCGCAAAGACTTTGTAAACTTGAGAGGGGTAGTTTCAAGTAGCACAAAGTTCAAAGCCGCGAGCACATTGAAAAACGGTGACGAGGGGCGGGCAGTCTACTAACAGTCAGGGTATTGTGAACGGCAAATCTGGTAACAAACCCTACTTTAGGGGGGAGGGTGATACTTCCCCTAGGGGGGAACATGAAGCAGCATTTAACTTTTTGGAGAGCGAAAGATGTTAAGCGCAGTGGATGGAATGGTTTTGTGCTAGGGCCCGAGGTGACAAAACCACATGTCTCAACCAAGAAGATGAGGAAGCTGACATCCCCAGAGGTAAGGACACACGTATTAGGTAGATTGCATTAGAAAGCTAACTATTGCAATGGGTACCATGTTTCGACTTCCGGAAAATTTCGACATATCTTCGCGTTTGACATCTCCTAGACCCCATAACCCCCGTCATTTCAAAAGTTTATATATAATGTATGTATATATATATATATCAGTTTCTTGTGGACACGATAACTACCGAAATTTTGCACCAATCACTTTGAATTTTTTACATAATATGTATCCCTTTATGCTTGAAAAGTTTTTTGATAGCACCAACCATTGACCAAAGGGGTGGGCAAAAGTGTTTTTTTTTTTTTACAGTAATCATATCTCTCGTAATAGGCACAATATCAAAACCATACGAAATGGACAATATTCCCCTAATAAGTACCTAAAATGTTTGTCTGGAAGAATTTTTGATATGACCCACCATTATGCCAAGGGATGAGCAAAATGATTTCGGAATTAGAAGAAAAGGTCAATGAGCCATCAGAGGTTGCCTTGACAACGCTACTATATTGATGAGGGATGAGCCATCAGAGGTTGCCATGACAACGGCATTGCATGATATCACATTCAGTTTCCATCTGACTCTGTGGGAAGCGGCTTCGGTGACGTAACTGGTAGCATATTGAACTTCTATGTCCAAGGTCGCGGGTTCAAAGCCGGCCGAAGTCGTCGGATTTTCTAAGAGCAATAAAAATCCCTCAATATGTTTTCCTTCGTTCCAACATTTCCAACGTTCATTGCGAGTTGCTGGTTGCGGTGGCAACTAGTAGACAAGTTCACAGCTAGGTGTCGTTGACGGTTGTATTTGGTAGCAAAATTAGGAACTACTACTAGAACTTGACCGTCTGCAGACTAATACAGCCATCAAACACCGTTTACCAGACAGATTCTACACACATCCAAAGTACACGGGGCTAAATGACCTCGTTGTCTCAGCCTCTAAACTGAGGAACGAACCAACATCTCTGCGGGAGATACAATTTTGCGTGAAGAAGTAACAGACCGTTAGATAGTTACACATCAGTGTCGAAACCTTGCATAAGGACACTGTGACCACAAGTATAAAAATGAATCCCAAATGACAAGAAGGTTACCGTCCCCATAAGACAATAAAATGTTAAAAATATGCATTAAAAGACGAAAAACAAAGTTAATTAAGCTCCAATTGTAAAATACTTTCTGGCAATAAATGAGGTCTGATCCTTCTACGAAACCCTGCATATTTTGCCTATTGTCGCCTATCTCCTAGTTTGCCCGGTGAAATCTACCTCCGCCTTCCGGCGTGCCGAGAGGAATTTTTTGAGTTGAAATAAGTGCACCTGAATTTCCAAGTTAGCTGCCGTCACCCCCCAGTGCACCACGAAACCGGAAAGGTAGGCTATTCTTCAAATACGAAGACGAGGTAAAATCGACATGGGCCTAGAGGATGTATTGAAAAAATATATATATACTAGCCTTACAGTAGTCGCATATGATGTGTAACATGTACATGTTATCCTACTATGTGTGTCCCGGGAGCGCAAATCCCTTGTTGACAGTGAACTCTGTAGGTCATTGAAATAACTACTTGTAAAACTCTAGTGCCAAATCCTGACCGTAATGAATCATAATTGTTATTTGCCGTGGCGAAAGCAATCCACTGCCTACTTGATGCGAGCTGCGCTCTATACCGGCCAGTTAGTGAACCCATGCCAGCGATGTTATTGAAAATGTCGTCTTTTCGCCGATAGAGCGCACTGCCAAGTATAGGCGCGATTAAAAATTAGGTGTGCGGAAAATATATTAAATGTGTTTCTCCCAGTGATATGTTTAGACCAACGAAGTTTCAATTATTGTTAGCAGTCGGTGTTAATATACTGAATTACTACGTTGTTTGGAGTGTTTGTTGATGCGATATAGATTCCACATAGCCACATGGCCGACAGTACATCGAGTGTTTACATTAAATAAGAATACAGCAAAAGTATGAAGATTTAATAAATCGTAATTGTTTTCAGCAAATATGATATAATGAATATTTCCATACCAACTTGAAGATGATTTATTGTAGGAATATCTTAAATGGAGTCTCCAAACCTTGAATTAAACTGTATGCGATATACGTTCCCCATAGCCACACGACCTACAGTACGTCGTTGTACCGATCTCCACCACCACGCGCGCTTATTGTTTCCGTCCCATGCACTTCCGCCCCGTCCATTTCCGTCCCTTTTCCAAAATCACTCCCACAAACATGTCCAGCTACCGAGTGGAAAAATGTTACACATCAATAAATATCCAATAATGAAACCAATACGGAGAGGAACGAGTACAAACATAAATACGAAGAAGACTGCTGCGTCAAGTACGCAGATAGGCGATGAGACAAAGTGCCTATGTACGGTAATTATATGGGAATTACGCGGAGCTGGTCATAGGGAAAGGCAGAACGCTAGGAAAGTGTGGGCTAGATGGCCGATGAAAAGTACTCCGGGAAGACGAAAGTTAAGCTAAATGTAAATAAGTACAGGGCGCCCAAGAATGTTCTCCGCAGTGGGTACGTGCAGCTGTGAGTGTTTGAGTCATGAGTTTAGTTGGCTGGACTGCACTGCACTGTGACCTTCAAAGCGGGACTCCCCCGTGTGGGCTGTCAGTGTGTATTGCGATAAGCGCGCGAGCCTGCATGTCTTCAGTGTGTATTACAGTCAGCGAGTGTTCAGATGCATTATTGGAAGAGTGAAACAGTATACAGGCGGTAATGTTTACTACTGAAGAGAGAGGTTTTTTTTGGTGAAATACGTTTTTTGCGAAGGCTATCAGTTTACAGAAAATGTAAAATTAAGATTTCAGGCGCGGTTTCCTAGTTCAAAGTGTCCAAATTGTGATACCGTTCGGGATTTGGTAAGTAAATTTCGTGTGACCGGCTCAGTTCACGATGTATCGGGAACAGGCAGGCCGACGCTTTTAACATGAAAATTAGCTCAACAAACAGCGATCTCTAAGTCGACAGCACATAAAGCTGTAAGAGACAAGCTTCAGTTGTTCCCTTATAAAGTTGCCGTGGTTCATGAATTAAAACAAACTGATTATGGAAAAAGAGTGATTTACTGTGAATGGTTCCAACATCTGTTATGAATGGCTGTGGTGAGTACAAAGTTTATTGTTTATTTGTTATGATGCAAGCGGCAGCCGTGCTACCAACGTAACTGCTGTAGCTAGCTCTCGCAGACGCATGTAGGCGCTGCGAAGAACATTCCCGGACTCACTGTATATTAGGTATCGTCGTGGTGGGAGGGGTACAACCGTATGAAGCCAATATAGCGAGAAATACGCGTACCATTACATACACAAACTAAGAGAAGAGATAAGCCAGAAACATATCGCATGAAATAAATTACAGAAAAAGATAAATGACAACAAAAGGTACGGGGAACGTGGTATTGACTTGCGTGAATGAAATCACAATCAAACATGCTATATACAAAAATAATCTTGAGAATACCACGGTGAGGACACATAGATCTTAGATCGTCTTGTTGGTCCAAAGAGGATAAGGATTGCCAGTTCGGTTCCAGCAGACATCACGTACATACCATAGCAATGCACCGACTGAAATGGCTATCATGGAACACACAAGAACACGGCGAAATATCCAATCATCACATAATCACTAAAGCGTCAGGCAAAGCAGTGGGAATGCAAGTTTCAACCAAACCCAGACCTCATGATAAAATATAAGGGACCCAAACAAGAGACAAAAGGCCACCGGGCATAATTACCTCTCACGCAGTGCATTCAAGAGAAGTAAGTTAAGATAAACGGTAAACATTTCCGTAACTCACCATGATATGATGTGGTTCCCTGGAACTTTAACGTAGCACAAGCTACGCTAAGCAAACACAAAATCTATATAAAACTCAAAGTTTGTCTATCTGTTATTTATACAAATCTACACCATTTCACTGATCTGAACCAAAATTTATATACATACCCTTTGGAACCCGACGAGTAACACTGTCTACTTGAAGTTTCGGACAGACCACTCCATTCCCTGCATTTAAGCCCTTTGGCACAAATCTACATCGTTTCACTGATCTGAACCAAATTTTACATACGTACCCTTTGGAACCCGACGAGTAACACTGCCTACATGAAATTTCAGACAGACCACTCCATTCCCTGCATTTATGCCCTTTGGCACAAATCTACATCGTTTCACCGATCTGAACCAAATTTCGTATACTTGCCTATTGTAACCCTGCGGGTAACAGTGTGAACTTCAAATTCCGGACAGATCACTCCATTCCCTGTATTTAGGCCCTTTGGCACAAATCTGCACGGTTTCACCTAATTGCACCGAACGTTACATACTTCCCCTTTGAAACCCTGCTGGTAACACTGCCCATTTGATATTTTGGACAACCCTCTCCATTCCTACATTTATAATAACAGACAAGTGGAACTTGAAAACCACGCTTTATGGTCCTAGAAACCTTCATGTCCGTAGTAGTGAACTGTAAGTATATATATTAACAAGTTGGCTGACAATGCGGTCTGCATTACGTCGCCCCTACCAGTGTTCTGGTGCTGAATTGCGAAAATAGTTGCATCTTGCGCTGTTTATAAATTAGAGTCACGGGGAGTAATTAGTGCAAGAAGATTTCTTAGGCCTCTTAAAACAGTTATCATCATGACAATATTATGCCTCTGTATAAGTGCAATGGTGTTGGTGCAGTACATTGAGGTTATCAGCTGCAATAAGCGTTGGTGCTTTGAAATGTTCTTTCATGTATTCCGAACCTTATCGTTGAGCGCTATGTGGCGATAAATGACACTATTGCTACCTCAGGAGCTCGGGACAGCCGAAGTTTTCCAAAGTGCTCTGACTTCTTTCCTATGGCACTATGCGACAAAAGACGACACTATTGGTCCCTACATTTCTAACAGCCAATGAGATATAGGCCCTGGGCCGTGTCTTTTATTTCACTTAACCGTCTTTCTAATCATATATTTCAATTCGTTTGTAAATTACATGTGTCAGTACTGCAGTTAGTAAATAGCCGTCTCCCTGTTCATTATTATCATTATCATTACGGGAAAATAACCTGAATGTTATGTCCAGTTTACCGTACTACTTATCACCCCCACTACTACCAGATGTTAGATATTTCTGATTTTCTTCCTGTTACTTTAACTATCATGTGCCAGTTCTGTAGTAGTATTCATTATCAACCATAAAACAAATAAATCCACCGGGCGAAGCCGGGCACTACCGGTAGTAAAATGATACATTTCAATACGGTACGCACATCACTCCACAAAGACAAAGGTAAAAAAGGAAAGGCAAAGCGCCTTATACGCAATACGAGGACTTACCATTACATACGCCCCGCCTGGTGGACGGGCAAGGGAAAAGTGCGATGAGGAACGCCAGGTTTGCCGCCAGATCGCCATCTAGGAAGAGAATGACCAATCATAGTTAATAAAGGTACCAATAGAAATCGAATAAAAGAAAGGTCAACCAATGAGTGAATTTAACCCCACGCTCCAACCAACAAGGTGGGTGGTAAATTGAAATGTGAATTGTCACATCGAGAAAATTATGAATACAAATAATATAAATAGATTGTGATAAAAAAAAAGTGGTTCAGCGGCCAGAAACACACATCCCTGGTCAGGTAGGCAGCCAGAAACACACATCCCAGGGCAGGTAGGCAGCCAGAAACACACATCCCAGGGCAGGTAGGCTGCCAGAAACACACATCCCTGGTCAGGTAGGCAGCCAGAAACACACATCCCAGGGCAAGTAGGCAGCCAGGAACACACATCCCAGGGCAGTTAGGCAGCCAGAAACACACATCCCAGAGCAGGTAGGCAGCCATAAACACTCATCCCAGGGCAGGTAGGCAGCCAGGAACACACATCCCAGGGCAGGTAGGTAGCCAGGAACACACATCCAGGGCAGGTAGGCAGCCATAAACACACATCCCAGGGCAGGTAGGCAGCCATAAACACACATCCCAGGGCAGGTAGGCAGCCAGAAACACACTCCTAGGACAGGTAGGCAGCCAGGAACACACACCCCAGGGCAGAAAGCGTTACGCAGGGCTGATAGGCAGCCAGGAACACACATTCCAGGGCAGGTAGGCAGCCAGGAACACACATCCCAGGGCAGGTAGGCAGCCAGGAACACACATCCCAGGGCAGGCAGGCAGCGAGGAACACACATCCCAGGGCAAGTAGGCAGCCAGAAACACACACCCCAGGGCAGGTAGGCAGCTAGAAAAACACATCCCAGGGCAGGTAGGCAGCCAGGAACACACACATCATCGGGTCAGAAAGCGTCAAAATATGTGAAGGACGTTTAGAGGACGTTGTGTTTCTTAGGAGAAAACAGGAGGAAAAGTAGGTCATATCTGGCAACACCGTTTGAAAGCCCACTACTCTAGATAGCCCATGAGCCAGGAGACGAAACGTGGCAACTGGGTTTGTGTGTTAACATCATCAAATGTGAGAAACGTAAACAAGTTAACATGAAACAGTCGTACTGTACTTACTTAAATCCGCCTATCAGTACATTTATTCAATAAGCAAAGTCTCCTAAATGTGCTGTGTAAGTTGACAGTTGCTTATTACGTAACACAGAGCAGTCAGTTGCCATCCAGTTGTAGATTACGCCCTCAAGTCTGTTCTCGTGGAGGGGAGGGAACACGTCCATGCACCTTACCGACCATCATGCAGACTTCTAGCGTTGTTGTCAAACTGATCCCAGTAACATGGATATTAGGAAGAACCTCTCGATGTATGCGGAATTATATTTTATTTTGTCATGACCGTGACCTTAAGATAGAAACCATTCCGGTAATTGCTTGGATTAGAATTGGGAAACCACTTCCAGGAAGGCTGAGGTGAGGATGGAACTTACCTCTTCTCAGTGTTTCCTCACAAGGCTGAGTGTACCTCGTTCCAACTCTCAGACCAGAATTGAATTTCTTGGCAGAGCAAGAACGCCAAGATGTCTTCTCTCGCCCGTCTCGTTGCGGCAACAGCGTTCATCAGGACGAGTCCATGTTCACAGTTCTGTGTTGGGTATACTGTAGTATCCATTGGAGAAATTTTCAAAAAGAAAACCAGAATATTGACGCAACAATCACGACTTGTGCTGAATCCATGATGGTTTGCCATGAAGTGAACGTGTCCCTTGGTCATGAAGTAATCACACAGTGGCGGCTGTGTTCTTTATCTTTTGGGGCTAGAACAGAAAGGGATTTGTTCTATTTCTCTAATTGGAACAATCATGATCGGTGTTCAACCTCAGGTTTTCTACTTATTGAAGAAACACAGAGATATTTGGACGAATGAAGCATTGGCAGGTACAAATACTTCCCTCCTCTCTCTCCACCTGATTCATTCATAATTACGAGTACAGGGTCTTGCGTATAAAATAAGAACGGCAAGCGGCAGTTTTGTTATTTGCTGCTGCGCTGGCCTTGGCCGAGCTTGTGGCGCGCCACGGCCCTCTGCTTTAAGCGTGTGTACAATCCTGTATGAAATATTACCTTATAAAAGATGCTGGATGTGTCGTCCTTCCTGGGTTGTACAGGCATTGTATCTGGTAACCACTTTCTGGCTGACG
The DNA here is from genome assembly GCA_946902985.2 of Meconema thalassinum. Taxonomy (NCBI): domain Eukaryota; kingdom Metazoa; phylum Arthropoda; class Insecta; order Orthoptera; family Tettigoniidae; genus Meconema; species Meconema thalassinum. The sequence goes on from OX336392.1 coordinate 553,314,838, forward strand.
CAAGTGAGTTCTGCCAATGTAATGTTTCTGATTTTATGCTTTTTATTGAGCACTGAGTCAGTAGTGTCAAACTTATTTACAATTACGTGAATCTGTGCTAGTTAAAGTGGCACTTCATCAGGAAATTGCTGAACAAATTCATCACGTACCCGCCGAGCCGAATCGTACTTAATAGTACACTATGCAACGAGCCTATCATGGCAATAATTAAGGCACGAGTATGTTTATAAAACGAGCGTATGCGAGTTTTATAATTTCCATACGAGTGTCTTAATTACCATTATAGGCGAGTTGCATACGACTGTTTTTGTTCGACGATAATTATTATAACTATTTCATTCTCGAAGATAAATATTCATAAATCTGTCGAGATTTCGCCAGTTTTATGTACTGAGCAGAGCGCATGGGACGCAGAGAATGCCTTGTGTTTGACCATGGCCTCCTTGATTACCCCACTATGACACTAGGTCACGCAGTGAAATTTAATTTAGAAGGCCTTGGAACTCAGCGCGGGTGCGATGCTAACCTTATCTAATTGGTCAAACAACTGTTTCTTGAGCTGTGATTGGTGGGAGAAACTGTTTCATAATGAAAAATAGTTTTATAATGACCCCCATTATGATACAGTTTTCTGACATGTAATAGTCAGGGTCGAACATAAAATAAGTTTTACATACAAAAATACGATGTTGCAATGATAACTGTCTCGCCATGTTAGCACTTGAGGTTTAGACTGGCGACTGAGCAACTGCACGCTTATTGCAATGTCAATTATGTACTATGCGCGCACTTTCAATACTACAGCAGGGGGCCGTGGCACGCCACAAGCTCGGCCAAGGTTACTGCATCAGCTGATAACAAAGCCGCCGCTCACCGTTCTTATTTTATATGAAAGACCCTGTATATACAAGGTGGATCAGCTGCCCCTAATAATATTATTTTATGCAGCCCAACTAACGAGTGTTGTCAGGAAGGTCGATATTACTCTGCCTGCATCCCGTAAGGTACTAATGTACTACAAGTATGTCCCGCATACGATACTGAACACTCGTAATAGTCTGTAGTCACATCCAGGGGAAAATAACAGTATTGAGTATCGTTTGCAGGATATGCTTGTGTTAACAGCGCGGTTGACGAGCGGTTTGGGAAAGCCTATACGCGCTTCAAGCGAGCGTTGGTTCGAAAACCAAATCTCGCCCGTCTCCAAGACCAGAAAACCTTGGTGAATATTGATATATGATTAATTCTGCACCGTAGAAGAACATGCCTTTTCGTAAATTTTAACAAGGTATATTATTGAAAATATAGTATTTATGGTTGACAAACCGATCTTGGAGTTATTGGGAGTCGTTTCACAATTTCAATTGCCACTGCTGCACCGGAAATAATTACCTTTAACGTAAATAAAGCATTATTGGTCGTGTTCATTTGAACAAGGTCGGCCATTTTCCATTCATCCGGACACTACGTCATACCCACGTGACACGTTGCCAACATGAATAATGAAATAATAGACAAAACCATTGGACGGGATAAAGATTATTGATTCGTGACTTCCCCCACTGTGCATGACAAAAACCAGGGGTGTTATCTATTAGCTAACGCGGCCCTCGCTATCCACCATTGGTCTGGACGAAAATATTGGTCTAGGCAACACCATTGGTCTGTCACGTGCGATATAGTTCCGAATGCGTGGGGTTGGCATTATCGACTCCTTCACAAAGATGGCAGCCAGGGCAGCAATTTCAGCTATATAAGTCATGCTCCTATTAGGGCGGGATGGTGGGTCTACGGCAGCGGACGAGTGAACATCTATTACTATATCATCTCCAGATACCATTACTAAAGTTATTTTGGACAATTTCATTACTTACAATGTTTTAAACACATGTTCTCCTACTCTGCAGCGCCACCATATATGCATAGTTGTGTTATCTCGAATGTGTGCCGCTACTCGAGCGAGTACCTCTCACCTTGGTTTCCAATATCCGACTGGCCGCAACTCGGCAACAATACACAGGGAGAGGAAGAGAACATGCAATGACTAATGGTTTAGTATAATGAAAATTATTCCACTCTGAATAGGAGACATATACGAGTGCTGTTGCTTTTTCAAGTTCCAATGGACGTTATAAAAATAACAGATTGACATACCAAACTGATTTTACCACTAAATGTTTGCTTGTTTTATTGTTTTGTCTCAACATAATCGCCAAAACGATTGAAACATTTGTCGTATCCTTACACCAGCTTACCAATGCCCTCGGCAAAAGATTCCGCCGCCACTGAGGTGGGTATGTCTCTACAGTCTCCTGAAGTGTTTCCTTTTTTACGAGACGTTGCCGCCCAACCGTACCTTCAATTCCAGAAAAAGGTGAAAATCCTTCACGACCGCACTGTGCCAACGTTACGATAGACTTTTTCAAGGAATTCGAGTGTGAAGTTGTGGACCATCTGCCGTGAGTCCAAACCAGCACTGAATGATTTTCACCTTTTCCGAACGTGTCGGTCTACTAACCCCAAGATTGCAGGTTCGCTCCTGGCCGTGGTAAGTGATTTTTGAAAGGCGTCAAAAATACAACACGCATGTCATACGATGTTGGCATGTCAAGGATCCCATTTGAATTCAGTAGGCCGTGTTCATAATGGCAAAATTAATCTCGGGAGTTTCCGCCGACACAAAGTTCCTTAATTATCTACTAGAAAGCACTATATATAGTGTTCAAGGAGCTTAGATATCTAACCTCCTTGACTTTCATAGTGATTCAACAAACAACTAAATTCGACATGCAAGCTACCCTCTGGGTGTCAAATTACAAATCTTGCACACGGCACCCGAGGCCATACGATATTATTATTATTATTATTATTATTATTATTATTATTATTATTATTATTACGAAATATTAAACACAAACGCCCAAACTACTTTGCCACATTTAATGTGAATTCCCTCCTGAAGGTTGGTAAATTAAAACAACTCACAAATACCTTACACCAACATAAAATACTAATTGCGGCGATTCAGGATACGAGATTTACAGATGAGCATGCCTTCAAATCAGAGGGATTCAGGATTTTTTAAGGTAAAACTGGCAAACGAGTTGTAAAAACTATCCCTCATCTAGGGACAGGATTTGTTGTCAACAAAAAGATTCTGGATTCAATCACAGACTTCAAGTCCCCGAACAGTCGTGTCTCTATTCTTTCATTCCGAAGCACAAATAAGGTATACGCCATAGTGAACGTCCATGCTCCAATCAACCAGGCAAGTAAGACAGATCCAGAAAAAACAGATCAATTCTGGGAACAACTAGAAGATATCATCTCTAAAGTTCCAGACAAACACACCATTATTCTAGTTGGAGATTTTAATGCCCAGCTTGTAAAGAAAGGAAATTCCAGAGCATTGTAGGAAACTACCCGGTTCATGAAATAACAAACCGCAATGGAGAGAGACTCGTTGAACTGTGTAGGGCGTTCAACCTCGTACTGAAATCAACTGCTTTCAAGCATTTGCCTAGAAAACAGAAGACTTGGACATCTCCAAATCCGAACCTTGGAGAATTTCAAATTGACCACGTTGCCATCACCCGGAAAGCACAACGAGAGATCCAGAATGAAAAAGTTCTGAGGGGTGCCCGACTTGATTCAGATCACTATCTTTCAAAGATTAAAGTTAAACTAATTCCTAGAAATTCCAGAAAGACTCATGTGAAAAGGATAGATAGATTTGACACCGAAAAGCTGAAGTCCAACCAACAGTTCACCCAGAAACTTGATTCCTTGGCTCCCATAAACTGTGAACAACTACAAGAGGCCCTGGTCGATTCAGCAAGGGATACAATTTCACTTTTAAAAGGAAGGAAACATTTGTATGGTGGAACAGTGAGTGTGATTCGGCAGTAGATCAAAGACAGTTCGCATGGCAGAAATGGAACTCTAAGAAGAACGAGGTTAACAGGGCAAACTTTCTTGATAAAAGAAAACAAGCTGCGAAGATCATCCGGGGGGTGAAACGTACATTCGACAAAACACAGCTGCTGCAAATTGATCAAGACTTTGAGAGGAACAAAATCCGGAACTTCTATAGAACCTTTAAACGCAGTCTTAGCAAATATAACCCGCCAAGACTACATTTCAAAACCACCAATGGTAAAGTTGCTCATAATGATAAAGACAACTGTCAAATTCTAGCGAATTATTTTGGGGCACTTCTCAACTGTGAAGCTCCAAAGTTCACTTTTACTTTTGAAGACATCGTCAAAGTTCATCCAGATTCATTACCACCTACGGAGGAAGAAATCAAACAAATTATTCAATCGCTGAAGGACTACAAGGCACCAGGCGAAGACTCTATAATCACCGAACTTTGGAAATATGCTGGTGACAAGACGCTAGATAAACTATTGGAAATTATCTGCGAAATTTGGAAAACAGAGAGACTCCCCAACGGCTGGACTTCTGCCTTGATTCACCCCCTTCATAAGAAAGGAGATAAAACAGACGTAAATAACTACCGTGGCATTTCCCGCCTTCTGATAACCTATAAGATTCTCTCGAAATCTCTTCTTACCCGAGCAGAGAAACAACTAGATCAACAACTGGGAGAATATCAAGCCGGTTTCCGGAAAGGGCGATCATGCGTCCAACAGATTATAAACCTCAAATCTACCCTCTCCTATTCGAAGATCAGGAATAAGAAATTTGTGGTGACCTTCGTAGACTTTAAGAAGGCCTATGATCGCAACACCCTGATACGAATCCTAAAAGAATTTGGCCTGGACAGCAAATAATAAGCAAAAATATTTGCCATAATAGCAACAAAACCAGAGCGATCATCCAACAATCGCTGACCAACACCACCTCGAAGGTGAAGTTTAGGGGCGAAATATCAGACACCTTTGTAGTCAAGACAGGAGTAAGGCAAGGAGATGGTCTCTCACCAATACTCTTCAACTGTGTCCTCGAGAAGGTTATCCGTGAGTGGCGTAAAGAACTCAATAAACAAGGAGTTGCAAGCGGAGTCAGACTGGATTACAGAAGCCGGAACATCACAATTGACTGTCTAGCCTTTGCCGATGATCTTGCAATCATTTCTGATTCATTAGAGACAGCCACGGAACAGATTAATCAGCTTAGTGCACAAGCAGCGAAGGCAGGACTCCAGATCTCCTTTGAGAAGACTGTGTTCATAACTAATATCGTACCGGCGCCCAAACACCTTGCTGTGGAACAAGGAAAAATTAAGCGAGTTGCGAAGTTTAAGTACCTGGGAGTAATTATAACACCTAATGTATCAGGGAAAGAAGCATTCACATCACGCATGAGCAAAATGGAAATGGCCTACCATTTAACTAAGGACATCTATAAGAAAAGATCAATATCCTTCAACGCAAAACTAAAACATTACTGCAGTGTCATCCGTCCGGAGGTCTTGGATGCTTCTGGATGCCTCACGATGAACAAAAAAGGCTTGGTCGAAAAACTGGAGGCCAAAGAAAGGAAAATTTTGAGAAAGATATTGGGTCCCATCAAAGACAACGGGGAATACAGAAGACGGCATAACCATGAACTATATACTCATGTGGAGAAGATAAGTGACGTCATCCGGAAGAGAAGAATGACATTTTATGGACATGTGAAACGAATGAGCCCAGCGAGACTGACCAACCGCAACATAACTTACTTTCAGGAGAGGAAAACAAAATGGGCCTGGTTCATTGAACCGGATAAAGATCTGAAAGAAGTGGGGATATCACCAACAGACATTCAGGAGCGCGCCCCACTCAAAAGGAAACTTCAAGCTTGCAAAGGTTTCCAAGAAAAACCGAAGCTGAAAACGGGAAAGATTTGGACCCAGGAACGGAAGGAAGTCCACCGAGAACGAATGCGGGCGTTCAGGGCAAACATCAAAGCCAGTAGAAGACAGTTGGAATGACGCGGTCCATAGATGGCCTATACGAAATGAATGAAATTATTACTTATTTCGAAGGTATGGTTGGGCGGCAACGCCTCACCAAAACGTAAACACTTCAGGAGACTGTCCAGACGTAGCCACCTCAGTGGCGGCAGAATATTTTGCCGAGGGCATTGGAAAGTTGGTTTAACGATACGACAAATGTTTCAATCGTTTTTGCGATGATGTTGAGACAAAAGAATCAAACAAGCAAACATTTAGTAGTAAAATCAGTTTGGTATGTCAATCTGCTACTTTTATATAGTCAAACGGAACTTGAAAAAGAACAGTCTCTTATAACAAAGAAAAGTTACAATTACTATACTAGACAATGTTACGTTAATCGCGATTACAACTTAAAGCACTATTATGTCTGTGATGTGCAGTACTCAGAACACAGAGGCAATAATTGTATACAGCTAGTACTTGACAGTATTCGATATAAATAAGGGGTATGCTTCACATAAGCATTACCAGTTAAGCAGTATGGAAAGGGATGAAGAAAAACTATATCTTCGCCAGTACAAATATAATATTTTCAGAGTGAAGTCTTCCGCTAGAAGTAACGAACTAATTGAGAATTTAGTTCTTACCTGAACTCAGCCAAAAGGGTAAGTTCGTCGTTGGCAACGTCAGTGAATATCAGAGTAGACACTGGATCTGCGCTAGACAACCAAGAGTGGAGAAGCAAGGCGTCCTCGTGGAGAGCTGACTGACACGGTCTTCCGTAGACGATGGTGGTGCGACAGACTTAGAGGGAATGCGTCCCTAACCTTATATACCATCAAGGGTGACGCTATTTCCCCCCGCCCGTTGGTAAGATTCGATCTCATGGTCAGAGTTCAATTAAGAAATGTATGTTTCCCTAGACTTTATCAATGGCAACAGGCTGCCTTCTCCAAATTGGTTATCCACTTATGTCACAAGGTCTTGGGTTCACCAAAGATATATATCCTTTTCCAACAGCACGGGCCGTCATACACAAATAACCATAAATGTCTAGAATATGACTCGATATAATCCATATGCGAGCCCTTCCACATCTGGAATGACTTCGGCGATAGAGGGTTTGAAAGGTCAAGGGGTTATACGAGAGGGAAATAATGGTTTCTTGGGGAAACGACCAGATGGACAGATGTCGAACTGTCAGAGGGTAAATTAGCTAATCTTTCACTCATGGAGGGCAGGTGATGCGTTGTGTAGTCACGTGGGAAACTAAGATTCGTATGGGACACAACGAGGGGGTGTGTTAGGAATTCAGCTTAAAACATTACTGTTAGCATTTCGCTGCTTTACACACGCAGTATATTAGCACCATACAGGATGCTAGCACAGGAATATTGACCTTCCTGATAACAACGTTAGTTGGACTGCATAATACAATATTACTAGGGGCAGCTGATTCACCTGGTGCAGCTTTTTTCCAGAAGCAGACACGAGCATAGATCTACAACATTACTAATGTTTTATAGATAATTAATCAACAACTGCTAACTCAGCCTGAAACCTCACACTCTCTGTTTGTTCTATCGAGTACCCCGTCGCGTAGCGCAGCACCACGGCCGTGAGGGCAGCTGCATCAAGTCCCGAGATTACAGGTTCAAACCCAGCTGTCCTGAGTGTGTTTCTATCACACTCCCTCCAGGCAAATGTCAGGATAGTACCTTATTTCAAGCCCCGGGGAGCCTACCCCCTCCCTGTCCCTAATATATGTACATACACTACTACAGTCATCACATAAACACAGATCATCACACAAGTTCAACACACACTCAACTACACTTGGCTGATGACCAAGATACTCCAAGTGTTCTAACAAGCGATCCATACAAGCCAGAAAGCGCTTGAATTTTCCTAGTGCTTAAAGAGAGTCTCAAAATTAAGATATTTTAGTCATTTTAGGAAATACTACGTTTTACTTTGACAGGATTGTCTTCTTCGTTGTGATGAATTCATTCTGTCCAATTCCAACTTTGTATAACCGAAAATGTTTTGCGCACAGCAGAAATGTTAAAATAATTGGTTAGGATATGTGCGCCAACCACTGTCCAGCGATGGGGGGGGGGGGGGGGCATGTTCGCATCTCGTAGCCAGGTGTGCCCACGTGAGGAGAAATAGTCACTGGTTGCGAGCACTGACGTTTGGCAGCAGTTTGTAGGCCCTGAAACCCCATCAGAAAGGACTAACGAAACATTATACCACCCAAATTTAAGCTTCCAAAATACCATCTTGAATGTATGACTTTTTAAAATAACATGCCCATATTCGTACCATCCAGTCCCTCGCACTGCCATCACCATTACGGAGCTCTGAGGACGTGCATTAAGAGCAGACTAACGTTTGAAACACATGGCGCAGAGCAGTTCCCCTCCACTGCGCTAGAGCAAGTGACAACCGCATGGGAGGAGTTTGTCTCATCTCTCATGAATTAATCTGTGCAAAGAGATGGAGAGAAGCTACCGAGGCCTAATAGGAGGTACCGTCCCAGCATTCGATTGAAGTTCAAAATGGGGGAAACCGCGTGAACTTGTTTCTGTGACGGTGGGAATAGAATGAACTCCTCTAACAGGTGTGCAGATAGTTTGGACCTTAGAATGAGTGGTTACCGCTGTCGGCATAGAGTGAGTTACAGTGCAATCGCAGAGAGCTGAAGTTGCAATCCAGCTTCTAATATCTCATATATTGGACTTGTCTGACATTGTGTTGTGTTGTATTGCACAGTGCTGTACAGTGTTGTGTTTCACAGTGTTGTGCTGTGTTGCACAGTGCTGTACAGTGTTGTGTTGCAGATAGTTTCACAGTGTTGTGCTGTGTTGCACAGTGTTGTGTTGTGTTGCACAGTGCTGTACAGTGTTGTGTTGCAGATAGTTTCACAGTGTTGTGTTGTGTTTTGTTGCACAGTGTTGTACAGTGTTGTGTTGCTGATAGTTTCACAGAGTTGTGCTGTGTTGCACACTGTTGTGTTGTGTTGTGTTGTGTTGTGTTGCACAGTGTTGTACAGTGTTGTGTTGCTGATAGTTTCACAGAGTTGTGCTGTGTTGCACACTGTTGTGTTGTGTTGCACAGTGCTGTACAGTGTTGTGTTGCAGATAGTTTCACAGTGTTGTGCTGTGTTGCACAGTGTTGTGTTATGTTGCACAGTGTTGTACTATTTGTGTTGTCTGTATATCTAATTGCAGAAGCTCTCAAGTCGATCAACACTAATTTTACTCCACTACATTTAGAGGGACAACAAGTATTTAAACACCGTAACCTGAAATAACCATTACATGAGATATTCCTCACAAAATAACACGCTTTTATGCATAAACAAGTAGTTCCGTGAAGAACTATACGGCCTATTTTCATATATCCTACTTATGTTAATTGCCACTATCTACATACAAAACCGGGTGAGTTAGCCGAGGTCGTTGCGGCATGACTGTTGGCAGTCACTCACATCCGGGAGGCGAGGAGGTTCGAATCCCCCCGCCGGCAACCTTGAAGAAGGTCTTCTGTGGTTTCCCATCTTCCTTCCAGGCAAATGCCGGGTTTGGTCCCTACCTATAGGCCACAGCCGCTACCTTCCAACTCCTCGACCCCCCCTTCCAACTTTCCTACTTGTAGCTCACCCATTGGGTGTCCGTCTCGAAGCAGCTACAAAACTGGCGAGCCGAACATGTCCTCGGACACTCCCGGCGCTAAAAGCCATACGCTAAAAAAAAAAAAAAAAAAAAAAAAAAAAAAAAAAAAAAAAAACATACAAAATTTCAGTTTGATTGCTGTAATAGATTCGTAGATATTGAGAACCGTCTAAATATTTCGGATGGTCGCCATGTTGGATTTTATATATGTAGGTCCTAGAGTTATGTACTGTTACATGAAGATTATTGTGTACGTGTAGCATTCAAACTTCAATCGCATGATTAGGACACAAGAAGTAACAAGGTGATTTTAAAATTTAGCACAGCTGCCATCTTGTGGTTATGGAAACAATTGAAATAAATTAGATGCCAGTGGATTAACATTCGTATAAGGATTAACTGTACCAAGTTTCACTCCACTCGGATGGTTTAATTGCGAGAAACGTCCATGTGAATATTTATACTTCTCGTCGACGCCATGTTGGATTTGTGATCACCAGGTTATTTAAAGTCCTACAGGTGAACTTATGTTCATAGCCTCTATGAACATTAAAAATTCAGTTTGATTGCTATAATAGATTCGAAGATATTGAGAACCGTCTAAATATTTCGGATGGTCGCCATGTTGGATTGTTAAATGTATAGGCCATAGAGTCATGTACCATTAAAGGAAAATTATTGCGTAACTTCCTTATTCAAACTTTCACTTCGATCGCATGATTACGACACAAGAAATAAAAACGTAATTTTAAAATTCGCACAGCCGCCATCTTGAGGTTATATAAACAATTGAACTAACTTAGACGCCAGTGCATTACAATGTGTATAAACATTTCCTATACCAGATTTCATTGCGTTTGGAACATTAAATCGCGAGAAAAGTCTGTTTAAAAGTCACAAATTCGCGTGGCCGCCATGTCGGTTTTGTAGTTACCAGTTTTTCAAACGTCACTTAAGTAAACTTCTAGTAGTTCCCTTTGTCACCATAAAAATTTCCAGGGTGATATCGGGAATAGTTTCGGAGATATTGAATGCTGGTGAAATATTTCGCACAGCCGCCATGTTGGATTGGTGAGACGTAACAAAATATGAGCGCACGATCGGGGTCGTCCGGAATAGTGCTATGAACTGACCGAGTTTCATTGACATCGCTCCAGCCGTTTAGAAGTTATTAGGGACACACCTCACACACCTCACACACACACACACACGCACACACACACGGACAAAAGGTGATCTCATAAGCCTTTTTTTTTTTTTCAAAATTGAAGATAGGAAGTGCACTTAATTTGTTGGCATCTTTCGATCGTAAAACAATCACCTTCAGATCCTGCTCGCTTAGGCTTAGATAATATACTTTTTTATGTATTACACTTGTGCACATATAATATACTGTAGTATACTGGTACATATTTATATTACAGAAGTTAATAAGGACTTGTGGGTGTCAATCATATTATTGCCCAGTCAGTTTGAAGGGTTATTATTAATGTAAGTTGCTCCAGTTTAATTATGTTAACCTGTGATCTTGTGACTTATTATTATGACGAACTTTAGCTATGGTTTTGTCTACAATATTCTGCTACTTATGAAGCTAATTCAACCGTTCCAAAGGACACCACGCACTCTTGAAAAAATGAAAATCCACAGCCTGCTTCCAGTCTCCGACCGGGTCAGGAATGGAATGAATGAAGCCCCCATCTAGCGGCGAGGATATGAACTGTGCCGGCTGCCGAGGCCTGACGCACTCCTCTGGGGCAATGATTAAATGAATGACAGATGAAATGAAATGATAGTGGAGAGTGTTTCTGGAATGAAATTTTGACAGGGAAAACCGGAGTACCCGGAGAAAAACCTGTCTGCCTCCGTTTTGTCCAGCACAGATCTCACATGGAGTGACCGGGATTTGAACCACGGACCCAGCGGTGAGAGGCCGGCGTGCTGCCGCCTAAGCCACGGAGGCTTACACCACGCACTCTTGCGTGATGAAAAAAATCGATTTTTTTATTTTGGCGCCAAAAAATTCTGCATTCTTTTCTGAATCTTATATATATAGTTTGTTGGGGTTTTGATGTCTACATCTAGCTTAAATTCGTTTTTTAAAATTAGCGTCCCATGCTCTGAATAATACACGTTTAACTTTGCCAGCTGTTTTCCGTTAATACTCATTTCTCATGTTTAGGTACCAATAACTAGGAAACCATTTAAGATAGAGGGCTAATTTTTTTACACCAACTTGCCTAGTGGAGTACTTGAAGGTTAACCAATTTTCACTTCCAAAACATAGTAGGCATGGATTGGGAAGAGAAAAATTGATACATATTTTTGAATAAATTTAAAAAGAAAGAGTTCGGATTTTTTTCTTGCATTCTGTCCCAATAATAATGAAACAAAGTGGTTACTCATCTGCCATGATCAATTCCAAGTATGTGAACAAAATTTGAGAATATTTGATTGAAAAACAACTGAGAAATGTGTACCTGAAGCAACTTAAACAACATTTTTTTGAAAATGTATCTGTCCAAATTTGTATTCATTTCACTCATCCTATAAAAGCAAAGTAGCACTACATGGTCAAAAACAGCTCAGAATATACCGCTTCTTATATGTGACAAGAATCATAGCTGTACCTTTAGCATAAACCCAGAAAATACTTAGTAAAGTGATGCCACAAAAATAGACTTTTTCTTAGTGTAGGAGTACGTGGAGTCCTGGTTAGCTTGTCTCATAGATGATACAATACTCTGGAGTTGAATAATGTTATGTAAACTAAGCTGGCATTTCAATTCTGAGTCATATTTTCACTCACTGCTCACCTCGGACTGGTTGCTGCGAACTCCATCAATTTTCTTGTTTGAAAATTGTTGTGCCACCTGCCTGTTATTCTGTACGTCGAAGTGCTGTCCGTGCCATACATTGTTGTTTCTTAAAACTATGCTTGGTTTATTAGTTTGTGTCTTGAGCTGGCGATGTCCTATTCTGTCTCCTGCCTAGCATAAACTAATGAGTCCTTTGTAAGTGCAACAGGTTTATTGGGGCGTCTTGAGCTCGTTAAAACTGCCTAACCTCAGGATTGGTTTATTGGAAATATGGTACAACTTACTTATTTCTAGCTTAGCATTTTTCGCAATGAGTATCCACATTATCTATTCTTTGCCTGGCTTCTTTTGTTGTGTTGTTTCCTTCTTGTTGACGGCAGTATTGTCTAATGGTCTGAACTGTCTAAAACGGCGTGTCCATTTAGATTATCTGAATTCTCTAGCTAAATTAATTTATATGGATTATCTTATATAAAGTTTCCTACCTTTTCTTTTATAGTGTATGATAATTAGGTGAATATTTAAGAAGCTATGTCCAGTGTCATACATGATTTCGCGTACTGCCGAGTGTTTCCTGTGTTTAATTGCATTTCTATGTTCTTTACAATGCATGTCAATTCTCCTTCCGGTTTGTCCCACGTAATTCGCTTGGCACTCTGTTTCTTGGCTTGAAAATAAATACACATCTGATTTATAGTATGAGTTCTGTTTATTTAAATTGATATTATGAAGATGCTTACAAAGTGTGTTGTTTGTACTGAATGCTATTTTGATTTCTCGTTTTTTTTTTAATATTGTTGATTTTGTACGAGTTTGCGTTCACAAAATTGAAACGTGCGAACTTCCTTACATTACAGGTTGCCATTTGTACTACACTATCTTTCGTCCGATGTATTGGTATTATTTGATATATCTTATTGGGTGTGAAGTTGTTTTCTTTAGCTATTTGTATTATGGTTTTTGACCCGTTTCTATTCTTCGAAAAGTACTTCAGGTCAACAAATTACTACATCCTGGACTTGTGTTACAAACCTAGCGGGTGCTATTGGTACCTAAGGTTATGTGAGCCGACGCGAGATAGCGTGGCGTGTATCTTCTGTGACTTTGTATCGTTTCGTCGTCCATATATCGATCTACGTTCGATTGCTTCGGTAACAGTTGTTGACAGCAATAATGAGTTGAGATTTTCCATCAGCAGAGAAGAGATGTGAATTGACAAATACTATAAACGGAGAAGTTTAGGACGGCTAAGGCCGGGCCTACAGCTTTAAGTCTTAATGTGGACTCAACATCAAACTTACTCATATCATCTACCACCGTTGGAACCCTGTTTCATTCTGGAAACTTTAAATATCGGATGATGCGTATGACATTTTATGCATGTGGCGAAATTGACCTTAAGAAGAATTAAATATCATTATTTTATATTTACCAAAAGATAACTGTTTTTGGGAGCTGTTAGGGTATGTTCATATGTTTTAATGTGGATATGAAGGATGGTTGTGTTCGTGAACCTTTGTAATTGTAAAGATGTTGGAATGATTGCTGTGTTACGTTGGCAGGATATGTGATTGTATGGATGATATGCGTTTAGTCTAACATGTTTTAACCTTATGGTTTGGTAGTTCGCTATTCATGATTCTGACTTCGGCATATGAGTGGATTTAGTCAAGGGTTGGTATGACTTTAATTATGTTTTGAAGGGGTTATGTTTTGGTCTCTCATCTTAACCTAAGCTTCGGGTTTGTAATTTATTTACTGGTGACATAGACCTTATTTGTGATGGATGTTTGGTTGGTATATGTGTACGATGTAGTTGGTATGTTTGTCAGTGTGGTTGATATGTAGTAGCCTCGCATGTGACCTTCGTGGTCTGCAATTTATTGCCGTGACTTTGGCCACACATATTATTGGTGTCTGTTCGGGTGTATGTTGGAAGGTTATGTATGACTTGGAATACTTTGGTTCATGAAAACAATTACCTTCATCTCTCCTTTTCTCTTGTAATATATGCTTTTCTGTCAAAGGTTTTAATTAAATAAGCTGATCCAGACACTTTGTTCTGCGATACAGTGATCATGTTATTTGTCCATGGGATTTCCTCTTCTTAACTTTTAGCCTATTTTCAATTTTGAAAAAATAGGCTTATGAGATCACCTTTTGTCCGTGTGTGTGTGTGATTCGTGTGTGTGTCCCCCCCTAATAAAATCTAAACGGCAGGAGCGATTTCAATGAAACTCGAAAAGTTCATAGCACTATTCCCGGCGACCTCGACCGTGCCCGTCAAATTTTGTTACGACTCACCAATCCAACATGGCGGCTGTGCGAAATATTTCACCAGCATTCAATATCTCCGAAACTATTACCGATATTACCCTGACATTTTCTATGGTGGTAGAGGGAACTACTATAAGTTCACTTATGTGACTTTTGAAAACCTGGTAACTACAAAACCAACATGGCGGCCAAGCGAATTTGCGACTTTTAAATAGACGTTTCTCGCGATTTGACCAACCAAACGCAATGAAACTTGGTACAGTATATGTTTATATACATTGTAATGCACCGACATCTAACTTCGTTCAATTGTTTACATAATCACAAGATGGCGGATGTGCGAAATATTTCACCGGCATTCTATATCTCTGAAACTATTAGGGGTATCTCCCTAAAATTTTGTACGGAGATAAAGGGCACTACTGGAAGTCCATCTATAAGATTTTCAAAAACCGGTTAACTACAAAACGAACATGGCGGCCAAGCGAATTTGAACATTTTAAATAGACCTTTCTCGCGATTTAATGTTCCAAGCGCACTGAAACCTGGTACAGGAAATATTTATACACATTGTAAACCACTGGTATCTAATTTAGTTCAATTGTTTACATAACCTCAAGATGGCGGCAGTGCGAATTTTAAAGTTAAGTTTTTATTTCTTGTGATGTAGTCATGCGATCGAAGTGAAAGTTTGAATAATGAACCTACGCAATAAATTTCCTTTAATGGTACATGACTCTATGGCCTATACATTTAACAATCCAACATGGCGACCATCCGAAATATTTAGACGATACTGAATATCTACGAATCTATTTTAGCAATCAAACTGCATTTTTAATGTTCATAGGGGCTATGAACTTGAGTTCACCTATAGGACTTTAAATAACCTGGTAATCACACATACAACATGGCGGTTACGCGAATTATAAATATTCACATGGACGTTTCTCGCAATTTAACCATCCGCGTGCAGTGAAACTTGGTACAGTAAATCTTTATCCGAATGTTAATCCACTGGCATCTAATTTATTTCTATTGTTTCCATAACCTCAAGATGGCAGCTGTGAAAAAATTTTAAATCTCCTTTTTTTTTTCTTGTGTCCTAATTATGCGATTGAAGTTTGAATACTACACGTTCACAATAATCTGCATGTAACAGTACATAACTCTAGGACCTACATATATAAAATCCAACATGGCGACCATCCGAAATATTTAGTCGGTTCTCAATATCTACGAATCTATTGCAGCAATCAAACTGAAATTGTGTATGTTGATAGTGGCAATTAACATAAGTAGGATATATGAAAATAGGCTGTATAGTTCTTCACGGAACTACTTGTTTTTATTTCAATTACCCTCTCCCTGGACCTTAGTATATCCACCTTGGATTCTGTGACATGTGTCTCCTGACACTTAAATAATTATTTATTTTACCCTCGATTCGACTCTGCCAACAGTCTGTAATTTAATTTTTTTTTATTCCTTTTTCTCGATTCCATCTTCTCTGATTCTCAACTTAGTTTTGATATTCCTTATTATGAAATGTTTTTTATACCTTGTTGCATGCATGTATTTATATATATATATATATATATATATATATATATATTGAACCCATGTACCATAGGGTCCAAGGAGGTCGAATCCATGTATTTGGGGAAGAAATGAAAGAAACGTACAGTTTCTAATGTAACTTAGAGAAAGATCAAGCTAGGATGCTAGCCTAACATTGTGCATGAGGCGAGAGCCAGGTGTTCGAGAGATGAGATCACCCCTCTTGACATTCAGAAGGGAGCTAGTCATGAGTATTAATAACCGAGTGGAAAATTCCCACTGATAGACAAGGAAGCCTGACTCGGAAATCGAGCTGAGCTTGCTGGAAAACGACAACACCGCTTATGCACCAGAAGAGGAATAATTAAATTTAACCCGTTTACGAGTATAAAAATAAGTAAACAAGTACAGTACGGTGAATCATTTCGAATTAGAGACTTTTTAGTAAAGAAAAAACCTTTAAATATTGCACAGGAGAAAACTGCAAACGCAAGTAGACGTCATCGGGGAATTACCAAGGCCTGTGTGGAGGGGAGAAAGCAAAAGAACAGCAACACCCACACAATTGAGGACGAGAAATTAATTAATATCTCCGAATTGCACGATCGATTCTTTTGCGCAATGAGATTATTTAACATTGATAAGACGAGCTTTCGGAAGGTATAATTGTTATAATTGTGCAACCATTATTTTAGAAGGTGGTCACGGAAAGGGCAAGAGTCTTATTTTTTTGTAGCGAAACAGTATAAAGCTCCTGGCATCACCAAGCCAAACATGCAGTATTCAAGAGCCCGAGGGGGTGTTACTACGCATCAGTATAAGCAGTTCCAAACAGCCCGGAGGGGGCGTTGCTACGCATCAATATTCAGACAGCCGTGTAGGGCGTCATTCTGCTTTACATTGAAGACAGTTTACCAGTACTCCTTGAGGGGAAAAACGCTGTATTACACCGCAGAATTAATATCCGATAGCCATAGGCATCGCAGTATTAACAACTTGCTTGCATCCATAAGGAGTTGTAAAGAAGAAAATTTAAAGTATCGCCGTGTTGAAAAATTAGGAAAATCCTAGTTACAGGATTTAGGTCCGAAAGTACACAAGTTTACAGTGAAAAAGTTCGTAAAATATAGTCAGAGCAGGCTGCGAACGTTGGACTTAAGGCGATAGGTCTCTAAATAGACGAACGAAAATATCATAACGTACGGAAGTACCGTAACAGGAAAATAAACAGTTATATAAATTAAAGAACCCAACAAGGGAAAAACAGAGTAAGGTTCGTAACGTATCTCAGAAAGTAGGAGGGCGAGAACCGAATAAATAAAGAAGAACGGAGACTATAGACATTATCTCCAGAAAGTAGACGAACTATTCGAAAGCGCTAGACTCGAGAAGTCCTAGCTGTTATAAAAGAAATCCATCGATCATCGATAAGTTATTGAGGGGACCTCGATCCGAACAGACTTTCACTAGGATCGATAAACTAGATCTAAAAGAAACCGTTCAAGCTAGAGAAATAGCCGGTCATCCAGAATAGGATTCGAAGAATTAGGATTCCAGGGAAAAGTAGATGTTTCGAGACTTTCGTATTCTGCAGGATAGGAAGCCGACATTGAATAAATTTCACCCTTGGAAACGGGAAATTAAGAGGTCACGTGTGGTAGGCTAAGAAAATACGACCTAGTGATCAAAGGTCGTGAAGTGTAAATCGATCAAGATTGTGTGTAAAAATAATATTTTTTAGTGTTTATTGTGTGTTCAAAAGGGACACACCAGTGTATTAAAAATGTCGTCAATGTTAAGTGTATTAA
Organism: Meconema thalassinum; assembly: GCA_946902985.2. Taxonomy (NCBI): domain Eukaryota; kingdom Metazoa; phylum Arthropoda; class Insecta; order Orthoptera; family Tettigoniidae; genus Meconema; species Meconema thalassinum. The sequence continues at coordinate 553,332,884 of OX336392.1, forward strand.
ATATGTGTCAAGAAGTGTTTGTACATAAGATGAATTCTTATAATATGGAGTAAATTTCAAAGTGGGCCAAAATGAAACACCGCACAAGGATCAAGGTCATGAGACGACCTTAAAAACATGTGAGTAATGAATTTTATTATATTTTGGGGTCAGGAAATGATTGTGTACAAATCCACCGGAGTTTTTGAGTAAAAGGGATGTGTTTAAATAAATAAATACTGAATAAACAAAAACGCGGTCTGAACAAAAATAGAAATTTGGGAAATTATAAATAATTATGTAAAGAATAAATCCAGTAAAGGAAATATATGAATAAAATGTCAGTATATTTGACAAATGTCATAAAAGCAAGCGAAATATTATTAATTATCATGAAAGATATTTAAATAAAAGTAAATTTGAATTATATGAAAGAAATAGCTTTTGAGCTTTTGTAAAGAGTGAAGATATGAAATAATAATAATAATAACCAAGTAAGGAAATATTAAAAATAAAGATCAAATTAATTGATGTGAATATAAGAGCGTTAGAGCCTTAATAAAAAGTATAGACATGATGTTCAAATGCATGTTCTTTAAAAGAGAGAAAGTTATTGTCAAAGGAAAGAATTATATAAAAATTGAGATGTGTATCATTTGTTAATATGATATTATCAGCTCTTTGGATGACGCTAGGCTTTAAAATGAAGTATAGCGCAAAGGAGCGCAATTAAAGTAAAATGTCACGCTAGGAACGCGTAAAAGTTAATGTACTTGGTAAATTACTTATGAGAGGTAGTTGATTGTAGCGAATTGAGAATTGGTATAAGTCCTCTATTTGTGACGTAGTATCACGAGGCATTGTGTATTAAAAGGGAGCAAATGTATGGTATTGAGCGTAGGTCTTAAGCTTAGGCTGACCCTAAATCGCATTTTTGTATAAGTCCTCTATATGGGAAAGGTTCCCGAGGCATGTGAAGAGATTCGAACTCAGAATCCTCTAATTGTGAAAGCCCCTTTATTATTCGTCGTAGAATGTGTAATTACTCTTTCCCAATCAATGAGGACCTTTCATAATTAATAAATGCCAAGATTACGAATGTGGTTTGTGAGCCCAATAATATTATTAAATGTGCACAAGGAATAGAATGCCAGGTCTTCCCAAAGAGCTGAGAATGAACGAAAAGCTGTTTGTAAAAGTATTAAAGAGAGCTCTAAGCTTAGGCTAGACGGGAGGGATCCCGCATAGTCATAAATAACTCTCAAGTTTCACGGTCAGACCCTCGGAGAAGGATGGGTGCCTGGAGGCCGTCTTGTAAGTAGTAATGAATACACCAGGAGTGTTTAAAGTTGTTAACGACCCGGGCGTTGAACCGAGGTCCTTGTAGATTGATATTTCCGCTTGCCTGTTCAGATCGTAGTTTTTTTTATGTGATAATGGTCTTATAAGACATATGAGATAAATAACAATCCCTATTGTAATGTTGTATGGAAGTAGGATTCCACGAGTTAATTGAAGGCAACTAGGTTCCGGGAGTGACTATAGTTTTTTGACTGTGTCAAGTATCTTCATACTCTGGAGTACACAAGAAATTTCCTGATTACCTTAATGTATTTGTGAAACTAGAGAGAGATGATAACAACTGAAAATATGTGAAAATGCCCAAATATTGAGTTAGATAATCAACATGTAATTTTAAATATAATTATACATTTGTTTGATGATTAAGTAAATATTTAAAAAGTAGTATTTGAGGTGTATAAAGAATGACACCATTATTAGAGAAAGCATTGAGCCAAAAGAGCTCAGAGTTATATGAAACTTACAGTTGATGCTTTATGGAAGTAAAAAATAATTAGGAATTGTTGGTTTATATGGAAACCATATGTTTTAATACAATGTTTGTTTTATTCTTATGTTATTCCTTGTTCATTTGGAACAAGTAGATGATTGGGTCAGTAATTTAATTGTTTCATTGTTTGTAGCGCCATAATTTTTATTAATTAAATGTGTTAAAATAGGAGTTGATTTTGTTGTTATTTTTGCAAGTGTATCCTCTAATTAATCCAAAATATGTGAGTCACAGAGTGGGGGAACTTACCGCTGCCCCGAAAATCCCGAATTGAGCTACGCTGGTATACTGTGATTGGCATATTTCTTGCTAAAAGGGCACAATATATATATATTGATTATATTGTTTTCCCTGAAAATTACTACTCAGTGTTCTTTCTTGACAGTAGATATTAGAGTATTTAGTCTCTCATTTAATCTGGGTTGTGGTAAGCAGTAGTTCAGCACGCATTCCTCCCCAAGTTTCTTGGCTTCTGTAAATTCCCTTGTGTTGATGGGTGTCATCACAAATAAGGTCTATGTCACCAGTAAATAAATTACAAACCTGAAGCTTAGGTTAAGATGAGAGACCAAAATATAACCCCTTCAAAACATAATTAAAGTCATACCAACCCTTGACTAAATCCACTCATATGCCGAAGTCAGAATCATGAATAGCGAACTACCAAACCATAAGGTTAAAACATGTTAGACTAAACGCATATCATCCATATAATCACATATCCTGCCAACGTAACACAGCAATCATTCCAACATCTTTACAATTACAAAGGTTCACGAACACAACCACCCTTCATATCCACATTAAAACATATGAACATACCTTAACAGCTCCCCAAAAAAAAAGTTATCTTTTGATAAATATAAAATAATGATATTTAATTCTTCTTAAGGACAATTTCGCCACATGCATAAAATGTCATAGTTTTAATTTATTTCTTGTAGTGTTCTTTTGTCATGGGTATACTTAAAGTCCAGTGAACAATGGACTTGAGTTTCTCTTTTTTTAGTGGGATTGTAGAAGATCGAGTACGACAGGTTATAAATCTATCGTGTGGTTGTTATATCAGGATAATTTATGTTTCACTCAATTTCTGATTCCTTGGTAAATTTGATAGAATGGTGCAAATTATTGAAGTCTTGTAAGATCATATCTTCACATGTTATCTTATATGCATAAGCTCTACGTACGAGGTATTCCATTGGATAATCCCTTTTGCTTTGTCATCTATTACAAAATGTTATTCTATGCTGTTTAACAAAATATTCGCAACTATACCGCTAAGTGTTGAACCCATATGTTATTGTTGAACTGAAAAACGTTTTGGATGAGTGCGATTTTGAACAATTCTCCTATCTCGTCCAATTCGATCGTCTAGTTATTCAATTATAAGTTGTCCTCTATTACTTTGATGGCTTCGTTTACTGCTACGTTTGTGTACATGTTGGTTACCCATCGAATGACACTAATCTCATGTTGGGTTCTATATTGTAGGATAACTCCGTTGTGTTTCTGACTGATTTGTTGATTCTTGATAACTACCCTGTCCTTGAATATTTTGAGTAATGATTTTCTTAGTTTGTAATTTGGTACATTTCTGCAATTGACGATTGGTCTTACCGAGTCTTCATGAATTTTCGGTAAGACCCTCAGTGAGGGCAAATTTGGGTTCATGTTCAGTATATTTTGTTTTTTTCTGTCTTTGTGAGAATGTATTTGACTACATTTAACGTACTTTTTATTTGGTTTTGAAATGTTTGTCTAATGTTGTATTCTCTGTCTTTTTACAGGTAAGGAACCATTCTGATACAACTGTTACCAACCATACAAGACTAAACTACCACCAGGGAAGTATCTCATAGCCATAACCAACTAGGGGAAGTGTGCTGTACACTCACCCAAACACAGAATGAAATGACCAAGTTCCTAAAGTTACTTAACGCGGTTTCAGGGATTACTAGTATTTAATATGCCGAGGTTACTCTACTCATTCCTTTGATTTTTAGCCTATTTTCATTTATAAAAAATAGGCTTATGAGATCACCTTTTGTCCGTGTGTCTGTCTGTGTGTGCGTGTGTGTGTGTGTCATGGTGTGTGTCCCCCCTAATATCTTCTAAATGGCTGGACCGTTTTCAATGAAACTCGGTAAGTTCATAGCACTATTCCGGACGACCCCGACCGTGCTCTTTAAATTGTGTTACGTCTCACCAATCCAACATGGCGGTTGTGCGAAATATTTCACCAGCATTCAATATCTCCGAAACTATTACCGATATCACCCTGGAATATTTTACGGTGATAGAGGGAACTACTAGAAGTTCACCTATGTGACTTTCAAAAATCTGGTAATTACAAAACCAACAATTTGCTTGTAGACAGCTTCATTCTTGATTATCCTGAAATTTTGCTCCTATGATTTTTCTTAGAATTTGCCTTTCCTTTAATTCATATTTCTCCATCTGGTCTCTGAAGATCATGTTTAGTCTCTCTCCTGCGTGCAGTGCTTCTGGTAAAATCACTGTCTTATAATGTTTCATTTTGGACCACCATTTAACCTACTATTATAATTACGTGAATGTATGAACAGATGACCCAGGTAAAGAGGCTGCAGAATCAACAATGGAAGTTTCATTTGACAGAACTCCAATATGTCACCTGAAAATAAGGATAAGGGACTGCACAACTCACCAGTGGAATAACATTTGGACCTTAACTTCGAAAGGATCTGTACAAGAGAAATATTTTTTCCTGACGTTATTCTTGTAGACGCAACCAAAACATTAACTTTGAAACTTCAACGAGCTCTCAACTCTTGCACACGATTTATCTACGATCTGAGCTATGATAAACATATCACTCCCTATTATTGCATTCTTTCCTGGCTGAAACCTGAACTACGTCGATCATATCACATTCTTGTCCAGATTTTGCGATTATTGTCTGACGATAGACCACTATACTTATCAAATAAATTCAAGTACTTGTCTTCTTTCCATGATAATAATACACGCTCTGGTTCTTCCCTCTCCATTCCTATTCATCGCTCCTCTATATACAACAACTCTTTTCATGTGGTGGGGTCTAGGCTGTGGAATACCCTTCCAGCCAGTGTCAGGGGCAGCACCTCACTATCTAAATTCAAGACCAACTGCTGGGGCAGCCTGCTGAACACTGCTGACCGACAACAAGTGTGACTGGATGAGTGAATGAGAGTGTGCAAGTCATGATCAATGTCAATTATTATTGTTTAATTTTGTCGCCATAATATGTTTATTGTATTGTATTAATGTGGTTAAGTGTAAGAGAGGACCAAGAGCCCTAACTGTGCCACCAAAGAAGGCAATAATAATAATAATCGACTTCAAAGTAAAATATTTGTTCCAAACTTGGTGATACTCAATTTTTATCTAGACATGGGAAATCCACCTCTTACTTTGAGCGATTTCACATCACTATTATAAATGAATAGTATGCCTTTGTTGATCCTCTCAAACTGATCATCACCTGCTTTTTGACTGCCCTGATTTTGAAAGAGAAAGACTTATAATAAAGTGTCTCCTAAGTTACTGCAAAAATGGACTGAAAAATCCTATGTTCTTATTCTCATTTTCTTACATTCATCCATCATAGCATTCATAAGTTGTTGTTTGAGTCATCAGTCTTTTGACTGGTTTGATGCAGCGCTCCACGCCTCCCTGTCCTGAGCTAATCGTTTCATCTCTACATAGCTACCACACCCTACATCGGAGGCAATCTGTTTAACATATTCTAACCTTGGTCTACCCCTACAGTTCTTGCCCTCGACCCATCCTTCCATAACTAAGCTTGCTATTCCTAGGTGTCTTAGTATGTGACCTACCAACCTATCTCTTCTCTTCATTAGCAGTCACCAGAAACGTCTCTCCTCTCCCACTAGTCTTAATACCTCTTCGTTTGTAACCATATCTACCCATCTGATCTTCATCATTCTCCTGTAACACCACATTTCAAATGCTTCAATTCTTCTCTTTTCTGCTGCACCAATAGTCCAAGTTTCACTTCCATAGAGCGCCACGCTCCAGACAAAGGCCTTCAAAAATGTCTTCCTAATACCTAAATCTATATTCGATGTCAACAGATTCCTTGTTTGTAGAAATGCGTTCCTTCCCTGAGCTAACCTACTTTTTATATCCTCTTCGTCCATCACTGGTTATTTTGCTTCCTAAGTAACAGAAGTCTCCTACTTCCTTTAGTTTTTCACCAGCCAATTTGATGTCCTTAGAGGTTTCTGATTTATTTCGGCTGCATTCCTGTATTTTTCTTTAACATTTATTAATTTTCATAATGAATTCTTTCCTCAAGACGGAGTCCATACCAATCAAAAACTCATTCAAATCCTCAGGCGTGTTGGCCAAGATGACGATGTCATCAGCAAATCTCAGAGTTGAAATTATTTCTCCTTGAATCTTCACTCCCACTTTAAACTTTTCTCCAATCTCCTTCATTGCTTGCTCAATGTAAAGATTGAAAAATATGGGTGATAAGTTGCAGCCTTGCCTTACACCTTTCTGAATACCAGCTTCTCTCTCATGTCCTTCAGCTCGAATGACTGCTGTCTGGTTTCTGCGTACATTGAAGATCACCCTCCTATCCCTGTACTTTATTCCAATCGTTTTCAAAATGCCAAACAATTTAGTCCAATCAACGTTATCAAAAGCCTTTTCTAAGTCTACAAATGCCATGAACGTTCTCTTATCTTTCCTTATTCTTCCTTCCAAAATCAGCCTAAGACTTAGTACAGCTTCCCTTGTTCCTACATTTCTCCTGAAACCAAACTGGTCTTCACCCAACTCCGTTATTATAACGTGATACAAGTACTGTTGTGCGTATTTTGTATTTGTCGAACTCTAACCCTAATATGCTAGGCAGTGTTCAGTGTTTTGGAAACTCAATAAATAAATTACGAGCCTAACAGTAGTCGCATATGCTGTGTAACATGTGACATGTTATCCCTTGTTAACAGTGAACTCTGTTGGTCATTGAAATAACTACTTGTAAAACTGCAGTGCCAAATCCTGACCGGTCATCTGCAAATATGATATAATGAATATTTTCACACCAAACAACGACAACTTGAAGTTGATTTATTGGAGGAAGAATGTCTTCAATAATTTTATGTTCGACCCTGACTATTATATGTCTGAAAACTGTATCATAATGATGGTCATAATACACTATTTTTCATTATGAAACAGTTCCTCCCACCAATCACAGCTCAAGAAACAGTTGTTTGACCAATTAGATAAGGATACCTTCGCGCATGCGCTCAAAATCCAACATGTCTATATAAATAACCGAAAGTACACCGTCCATATGTTCGCGTAAATAAACTGGTGAATATGAGACAAGAAATAGCACTGTACCTTAATATCCCCAAATCCAATTTCTACACAGCGCGTTGTTTTGAAACGACTTCGGTGACAGTTTTACTGAATACTGGTGCACAATCTGCACATATGGCATTGAAGCACACAGAGCGCATGCGTCGGTCGGCCAGAGAGCTTGGAAAACAGAGATATCCTACCCAGAGCAGCACCCGATCACAAAATTCTAGTGACTGAACAGATATTTATGAATATTTATGTTAAAACATGTAATAAAGTTATAATTATCGTCGAACATAAACAGTCGTATGCAACTCGCCTATAATGGTAATTAAGACACTCGTATGGAAATTATAAAACTCGCACATGCTTGTTTTATAAACATACTCGTGTCTTAATTATTGGCATTATAGGCTCGTTGCATAATGCACTATTATTAATGCAGCCAATGGCCATGTACAGGATGGGTCAGGGAAAGGATATTGGAAGGAAATCGGCCGTGGACCTATTGAAAGGAACCGTTCCGGTATTTGCCTGGTGGTGAAAATTGGAAACCACGAAAACCATTTTCAGGACGGCCGAGGTGGAATTCGAACGCACGGTCTTCCGATGCCAGCGAGGCACGAGGTAGCGCGTTAGCGCTGTCGGCCACCACGGCCGGTAAGAATGTCTTTAATGGGCCTCCAAACCTTGAAGTAATGTTGTATGCGATATATATTCCACGTAGCCACATGGCCGACAGTACCTCGAGTGCTTACATTAAATAAGAATACAGCAAAAGTATGAAGATTTAATAAATCAATTGTTTTCAGCATATATGATATAATGAATATTTCCACACAAAGAACGACAATTTTAAGATGATTTATTGTAGGAATATCTTTAATGGGGCCTCCAAACCTTGAAGTAAATCGTATGCGATATACAGTCCACATAGCCACAGTACGTTGTGGTATCAATCTCCGCCACCGCGCTTATTGTTTCCGTTTCATCCATTTCCATTTCATTTTTCAAAATCACCCCCACAAAAAATATACTGATACAGAGTGGAAAGATGTTACACATCAATATTGGGGGTGTTCGTGTTAGTGGACCACCCTGTATTAGTAGCAGCTCTCTAAATATGGTCCGGAGTTGTATGTTACAATGCCTGACATGTTCTAGTGCAATGCTTGGGCAACACTAGATCGATATAGCTCGCCCGTGGAGTAGCGCTGCATCTCGCCGGACCCGCAGCACAATTCGGGCGAGCCGCCTCTGCACAGTAAATAGACAAGTGAATGAATATAACCTCCTTAAAGACACGACGTACTCTTGCATGGAGAAAAAATCGATTGTTTGATTTTGGCGCCATAAAATTCTTCATTCTTTTCTGAATCCAAATATATATAGTTTGTTGGGGTTTTGATGTCTACAACTGCCTTAAATTAGTTTTTTAAAATTAGCGTCCCATGCTCTGAATAATACACGTTTTAATCTGCCAGCTGTTTTCCTTTAATACTCATTTTTCATGTTTAGATACCAATAACAAGGAAACCATTTAAGATAGAGGGCTAATTTTTTTACATTAACTTGCCTAATGGAGTACTTGAATGTTAACCTATTTTCACTTCCAAAACATAGTAGGCATGGATTGGGAAGAGACAAATTGATACATATTTTTGAATAAATTTAAAAAGAAAGAGCTCGGATTTTTTTTCTTGCATTCTGTCCCAATAATAATGAAACACAGTGGTTACTCATCTGCCATGATCCATTCCAAGTATGTGAACAAAATTTGAGAATATTTGATTCAAAAACAACTGAGAAATGTGTACCTGAAGCAACTTATACAACATTTTTTTGAAAATGTATCTGTCCAAATTTGTATTCATTTCACACATCCTATAAAAGCAAAGTAGCACTACATGGTCAAAAATAGCTCAGAATATACCGCTTCTTATATGTGACAAGAATCATAGCTGTTCCTTTAGCAAAAACACAGAAAATACTTAGTGAAGGGATGCCACAAAAATAGACATTTTCATCGTGTAAGAGTACGTGGTGACCTTAAGGAGGTACTCAGAGTACACTGCTCCTGATTCATCATTGTTTGGGAGGTTCGAACATCCCAAATATCTTTCGTATTAAAACTCAACAATTTTTCTAGGTTCATGCCGTGTCTTGCGTGAAGATTCGCCTAGGAACACCAAGATAGGCTCATCAGCGGGATCTTGGTGTCCATGCCCGGATCCCCACAGGAGTAGCCATGAAAGCCAATATACCATTATTTAGGTTAATGTTCGGGTTTTATTGATGTGTAACATCTTTCCACTCCGTTCCTGGATATTTTTTGTGTGAGTGACTTTGGAAATGGGACGGAAATGGGGCGATAATGTGTAAGAGGAAACATCGCATACGGTTTACTTCAAGGTTTAGAGGCCCCTTCAAAGATATTCCCTCAATAAATCATCTTCAAGTTGTCGTTCTTTGGTGTGAAAATTTTCATTATATCATATTTGCTGAAAATAATAATGATTTATTAATTAAATTTTCATCTTTTGCTGTGGAATGTATATCGCATACGGTTTACTTGCAAACCGGTCAGGATTTGGCACTGGAGTTTTACAAGTAGTTATTTCAAATACCGACAGAGTTCACTGTTAATAAGAGATTTGCGCTCGCGGAAAAATAATAGGTCATCGACTTTTTAATATCTCGCGAACCAATAATGCTAGGGACTTGTATGAGGTGTCCTAGGACTTGGGGTGACACACCCCGTTTTCCTATAGCTCCCTTAATTTAACCAAAGGACCCAAATCTAATAGGTCATCGGCTTTTTAATATCTCGCGAACCAATAATGCTGGGGACTTGTATGAGGTGTCCTAGGACTCGAGGTGACGCCTCCTGTTTTCCTATAGCCCCCTTAATTAAACAAAGGACCCAAAAGAAATAGGTCATCGGCTTTTTAATATCTCACGAACCAATAATGCTAGGGACTTGTGTGAGGTGTCCTAGAACTCGGAGTGACACCCCCCCCCATTTTCCTATAGACCCCTTAATTTAACCAGAGGACTCAAAACTAATAAGTCATCGGCGTTTTACTATCTTGCGAACCAAAAATGCTAGGGACTTGTATGAGGTGTCCTAGGACTCGGGGTGACGCCCTCCGTTTTTCTATCCCCCTCTTAATTTAACCAAAGGACCCAAAACTAATAAGTCATCGGCTTTTTACTCTCTTGCGAACCAAAAATGCTAGGGACTTGTATGAGGTGTCCTAGGACTCGGGGTGACGCCCTCCGTTTTTCTATCCCCCTCTTAATTTAACCAAAGGACCCAAATCTAATAGGTCATCGGCTTTTTACTCTCTTGCGAACCAAAAATGCTAGAGACTTGTATGAGGTGTCCTAGGACTCGGGGTGACGCCCTCCGTTTTTCTATCCCCCTCTTAATTTAACCAAAGGACCCAAAACTAATAGGTCATCGTCTTTTTAATATCTCACGAACCAAGAATGCTAGGGACTTGTATGAGGTGTCCAAGGACTCGGAGTGACCACCACCCCCCCCCCCCCCCATTTTCTTATAGACCCCGTAATTTCACCAGAGGACTCAAAACTAATAAGTCAACGGCTTTTTAATATTTCGCGAACCAATAATGCTGTATGAGGTGTTTTAGGACTCGCCCCTTTATTTCATGATTTTGTGATTTGCAGAGATGGGTAAATCCAAAGCAGAATATATGCGAACTTATCGACAGAATAGACGTGAGAAAAAATAAAAAATTGGAGCAGTACATCCGAAAAAATTGACTTCACATATATGTCATCTCAATTTCATAGTAGGATAACATGTCCGACGTTACACATCATATGCGACTACTGTAAGGCTCGTAATTTTTTATATATTTATTTAGCGTATGGCTCTTAGTGCCGGGAGTGTCCGAGGACATGTTTGGCTCGCCAAAGTCTGTAGCTGCTTCAAGCGGACACCCATAGGGTGAGCTACAAGTTCCGTTCAATTTCAAGAGCGTTCCAACGAAATCTAACCTTTAAATTTAGCTTTACACAAGTTTAGTGTGTGGAAGAATCTTTTACATGCCATAAATCTATGACTTTCGACCGCCGGCTTTACTTCCCCTCCGAAGGAAGGCATACTGAAAGATTTTAACGCTCTTAAAAATCCGACGATTTCGGCCAGGTTTGAACCCGCTGTCTTGAGTACAGCAGTTCAGCATGCTACCAACTGCGCCACCGAAACTATGTTCGGGTAATCTTACCCTGAGTTTATTTACTGAACAACCAACGTTTTGCCCACAACTGTGGAGGGAATTTGCAGAAGTGATTTAGATTATTACATCAACCAATAAGTATACCGTCCGTCGAAATCTATGAACTATTAAATTCCTCGTGTTCCAATGATCAGATCTAATCCTCGATATTTTCATTGCTAGAAGTCCATGGTCAGTTCATCTCGAGAACATCACTGCAGTTTCGTATGTTTACAAGCGGCTGTTGCTATGGTAACTCGAACGAGGTTAGCCAATCAGTTTTCTGCTCAGCCAACAATCGCCTTACAGACCGCATTGTTGCAGTGTTGCATTCGTTGTTGTTGCTTACTCAGTTAATGCGTACGCCCAAAGAGAAACGTTAATAACAGAACACATAGCTGTGCTGTGCTTGCAAAATCCACTATGTGACAATGTATTTCCAAACCACAGGAACAATATTAATGTTTTGTTTTGCGTAAAATAACATAATCCCAGACACTACTGCCCATGAAGGGCCTAGGCGTACTAAGCGACCGCTGCCCAGCCACTTGGCCTGTAGATACTGGGGTGACGTGTGGTCAGTGCATTGGGTCCCCTCGGTCGTTAATCTTGGCTTTGGTGACCAGGACACTGCATCACTGTCAGACAGCTACTCAATTCTCCTCACGAGGCTGAGTGCACCCCGTTCCAGCCCTCACGTCAGTTTCTAAAATAACTGACGGAGCCGGGAATCGAACCCGGAGCCTCCGGGTGAGAGACAGGCGCACTACCCCAACACCACGGGGCCGGCGTTTTGTTTTGCACAGATCATTATAATTTGTTGAACAATATCGCAACCATCATGAGTTCAATCTCCTCGAAAGAAGACAGTCATGGTGAGGTTCGTGATATGACGCAGACACAATCATACTAATTAGCGGAATGATATTCAGTAGATCGACACGAGTGTGCGCACCCTAATCCGAGAGAAATATTGCATGAATTATTAACACACTTAGTAAACTTCCCTGTCCAGTCTAATTGGGCCCACTCGTGTTCGTTGTTGTTGTTTGAGTCTTCAGTCTTTTGACTGGTTTGATGCAGCACTCCATGCCTCCCTGTGCTGAGCTAATCGTTTCATATCTACATAGTTACCACACCCTATATCCGAGGCAATCGGTTTAACATATTCTAAACTTGGTCTACCCCTACAGCTCTTGTCCTCGACCCTTCCTTCCATAACTAAGCTTGCTATTCCTGGGTGTCTTAGTATGTGTCCTACCAACCTATCTCTTCTCTTCAGTAGCAGTCGCCAGAAACATCTCTCCTCTCCCACTCGTCTTAATACCTCTTCGTTTGTCACCCTATCTACCCATCTGATCTTCATCATTCTCCTGTAACACCACATTTCAAACGCCTCAATTTTCTTCTTTTCTGCTGCTCCAATAGTCCAAGTTTCACTTCCATAGAGCGCCACGCTCCAGACAAAGGCTTTCAAAAATGACTTCCTAATACCTAAATCTATATTCGATGTCAACAGATTCCTTTTTTGTAGAAACGCTTTCCTTGCCTGAGCCAACCTACTTTTGATATCCTCCTTGCTTCGTGCATCACTGGTTATTTTGCTTCCTAAGTAACAGAAGTCTCCTACTTCCTTGAGCTTTTCGCCTGCCAATTTGATGCCCATAGAGGTTTCACCGACTGAAAATCAATTTTGTTAATAGATTACTCAGCCGGCACTAGAAAATGCCCTCTAATGCCCTACAATAAACACTTGTACTGGCTCGACCTGTGCATCCTTCTTGCCTAAGGAAACTTATTCTGGAATTAATTTGTGACCTAGGCCCCTTTTTGGGGGTAAATGACCTCGCTGGTCCGCCCCTTAACGGGCGGCTTGACTAAAATTATGAACTTCTACATTTTTCAACGAATCAGCTCCAATGTTTATCACTTACTATGCCATAAAGAGACATCATCATACTGAATAATTGCCACGGTGGGTGAGTGGTTATCGTGACGGATTACTAACCCCAAACTTGCAGGTTCACTCCTGGCCGTGGTAAGTAATTTTGGAAAGGAGGCAAAAATTACGACAAGCATGTCTACGATCTTGACATGTCAAAGAATCCATTTAAATTCAGTAGGCCGTGTTCATAATGGCAAAATTTATCTCGGGATTTTCCGCCAACACAGACTTTCTCATTTCTCTAATAGAAGCGCAATAGTGTCAATGAGCTTAGATTTCAAAGCTTAGTGCTTCAAGGAACAACAAAATTCGACATGCATGCTGCCCTCTGGGTGTCAAATAACAAAGCTTGCACCCAGCACCGAGGCTTTGTGATATTATTATCATACTGAATTATGTGTCTTTTTAGTTCAATTAACGATGCAGCACGAGAAAAACTCCTTGCATCACAGTTTCATTTTTAGCCTACTTTCGATTTTTGCAAAAACTGAAAGTAGACTTATGAGATCTACACAGGGCCAACATTTGTGTGTCTGTCTGTGAGTGTGTGCACTCTGAATGTCTGCCCCCCTCCCCCTATCAATTCGAACACGGTGAAAAACTGAATTGAACGAAATTTGGTACAGAGGTAGAACTGGCAAAGGGCACCTCAGTGTCATGTTTTATATCGCCGCCATCTTGACGGAAACGTAATGGTGGCCACCCAAATGTAAAAAGCTTAAATCAAATTACGACCAACCTAATCATATTTTGATCTCTGCCAAATTTTGCAGCAACACACCTTTTGTGGGAAGCATCTTTGGACTGAACTACAAGGTTATCAGCCCAATAGTTTGCAGATAGCGGCCATGTATGTGTGCAAATCGATTCCCCATATCAATTCAAACATGGTGAAACCTAATTGAATGAAGCTACAAGCTACTACAACCAACATTCAATTATACTCCTTGAAAACGACAAAGAGTTATAACAATACCCATGCAATTAGAAGAAAGTAGGCTATATGTTCTTTACTGAACATCTTGTTTTAAAGCTGAAATTCACCTAACTAGGCCTAATCACACACATAATTAATTGTTACTGTGCTTTTTTGTTGTGAGACAATATATGTAGAAGATATAAATTTTTAATTTTCTCTGACTTGAACAATTTGAAATAAATAATTTCACTGCTATTTTAATCGACAAAAAAGGTATTAATTTTCACTTAACCCTAATAAGCAGAGTAACTTTTAACTCTTACAAGTACTGGAAGATGTCTGAATGTTTCTTGGTTGAGAACTGTACCGCAAGGAGAATTTCGCAAGTGAACAAAATGTGTGAGAAAACAGCAGTTGAAAGTGCAGGCGAACAATCTCAGATAATTGTTTTGAGATTTTAAATGGCACTCTAAGCTTTAAAACTTGTGGTACGGCGAAAGAAAATATATTTTTTGGAAGTGGAAAAACACAGGAATTTTTAAGGGCAAAGTCAAAAAATCCCTTTCTTTTTTTAGAAAATGGACAAAATTTCAGTCAAGCCTGCCCTTAAAACAACAATAACTAGCTAAATTCAAATGTTGTTCTGTCGGTCAACATGATTCTACCCAATTGTAATGGGTGTTGTTCCCGAAAACTGAAAAACATACATGAGATTAATGACTTCACTAGGATTACTAGTACCGATCGTCAAGCGACCATCATCAGATCCTTCACAGGCTTTTAATCTGTCAACAATTATGGGGGTGAAGATACTGCATCCCCCAGGGGCTCACATTTAGTGGCATATTGCTACACCCTCAGGGGCTCACGGCTGGTGAGTTCGGGAGTTGGCGACCCCGATGGATTCCTGAGCTGGGCCCGGTTTCCCCCTTTTGTCCATTACCTGTGGGGCGGACCCTCTCCTCTTTCACTTTCCTATCTGCCTTTCATGGCTCTCCTTCCTTCCAGGTCCCTCAATCCGCATTCTTCGAGGGTTGAGGGCATTTCTTTTCCTCCTGTCCTTTATTTGCCTTATTCTCCTTTTGTTTTCCATTTCTTCTTCTAGTATATAAGTTAGTAGTTAGTTTTAGTTATAGTTTACATTTCATTATCATCTTCACGATCACCCAAACCATTAGGGGCCGATAACCTAGATGTTAGGCCCCTTAAAACAACAATTATCATCATCATCATCATCATCAAGATACTGCAAACCAGCTGTCAACAAACGGAGGCGCTAAGACCCCTTAAAGAGAAAATTGTTAGTAATATCAACAATCATCAACCCAACGTAATAGCAGATATAGATCTAAAAGTATCTGATGATGATCGAAACTACAGCAGTAGTAACTTTAGGGTACAATCAAGTTGACCGATTGAAAAGCATGTACATTTCGTTTACTAAGGCGACACTGAAAAACGGGAGGGGGAGGACTTGCACCCAGTTCTTCGCCTGGCGGTGTAGCCGGGAGCGTCAAAGCAGTCGCCGCGACCATGATGGAGAACAGCATCAGTCCGTGGATAGAGTCCCGGCGCTGACTTCTATCCTGAGTGTGGGTTTCCCAGAGTTTTACCACACTCCCTCCACGAAAAATCTTATTCCCAGTCCCGGGACCCACTACTACAGTCACCACAGAAGCACAGGTTAGGAGATAAAGTTAATAGATACCCAAGTACACGGGGTTAATGACGAAGACGTCCCAAATCAACAACAAGAACGTGCTATCGTTAAGAAGCATGTCAGCAGGACTCATTATAATTCGCCGGCAGACAATAGGACACTTGTCGAGCTCTTCAAAGTTGCATGACAGGCAGATCAATGGCGGCGCTCAACTCGCTTCGCCTCGACTCGCACAACAGTCGATATCTCGTGGTATCGATTATTTCCCGAACAGACTACCTATTACTAAAGACCTGCGCGGATATAGTTTGCATGGCGGATAGCGGATACGCTGCGGATAATGTTTCGAGTAAATTTGTGGATAGATTATGGAATACGAACTTGTTGAATATCATTTACTAGGACAAGGTCGATCATTACATATTTTTAGGCTACTTTTCACATTTTGCAAAATTGAGGAAAAAGTAGACTTATGAGATCGATCCGGGAAAATGTGTGTCTGTCTGTCCTTCTGTCTGTCTGGCTCTGTGTGTGTCCCCCCCTATCAACTCCTAAACGGCTGTAGCAATCGATACCAAATTTAGTATGAGTAAAGATGTATACTGGAATATCTCAAGCCCATATTTGAAAATGATGTCAGTGCTATCAACTGCTGAAAAAACGCACTAGAAATTTGAGCTCCATGTTGGATATGATGGAAGGTATGCATGGGAGCTATTCCAAAATTGGCACACATGTAGATAATACTATTTCAGTTTAATTTCCAGTGTTGCCAAAATAATTGTAAGCCTTCTGATAGGTCCAATTTTTAAATGCATATAACTTCTACACTATTAATTGTATTTTAACCAAATTTTCTATGTAATAGGTGTATATAAACAGATATGACTGAGTGTATTCTTAAGAGCCACCATGGGTGCCAGCTGTTAATAATTGCTCTCTCTATTTTCTTCATCCAAATACCAATATATCTGAAAGTATGCAAGCCGACAGCTCTATACTTTGCACACGTATAGCATTTGACACTCTAGATTAATTTGGACTAATATAAGTCAGTGCTGCCAACATGTTTCTATGCTTTCTGATAGGCCCAGTTTTAAAATGCATGTAACTTCTATACTAACAAATGGATTTCATCCAAAATTGGCACAAAAAGATATAATATTTCCGATTATTTCTAACCAGCACACGCATGACATTGTTGCCAACATGCTTTTACGCGTGCTGATAGATCCAATGTCGAACTGCATGTAACGTCCATTGGACTTCAACCAAATTTTGTATTCTGTACCTTAAGAGATGGAACTAAGAATATATTCAGTCACCAGGGCTGCCAACTGTAGTGCTCTTATAGGCTACATTATACCAGGAATATTTCGAACTAATTGGACATTTCCATATTACCAACTTAATTTCGTCATTATTCTAGATAGGTTCATATACTGTAGAATAATCATCGGCATGAAAAGTAGGCTCTTTAGTTCGTCTCGGAACTTCTTGTTGTCCGTTATATGTCTTCCATGATAAATGTAAGATGATTAAACTAATCTCATTCAAATTAGACCTAGGTCATTAAGCATAATCAACACCCCAAACTGAAAAGGGTTGCAATGCTGGCTGCGTGACACAGGTGCATAGGGGAACGACTTTCTCCTAAAATTCCTAAGTGTCTTGCTTTAATACTTGATGCTTTATCTCATAAATTAAAAGTATTATTGTAATGGTAAAAGCCTCCGTGGCTTAGGCGTCAGCATGCCGGCCTCTCACCGCTGAGTCCGTGGTTCAAATCCCGGTCACTCCATGTGAGATCTGTGCTGGACAGAACGGAGGCAGACAGGTTTTTCTCCGGGTACTCCGGTTTTCCCTGTCAAAATTTCATTCCAGCAACACTCTCCACTATCATTTCATTTCATCTGTCATTCATTTAATCATTGCCCCAGAGGAGTGCGTCAGGCCTCGGCAGCCGGCACAGTTCATATCCTCGCCGCTAGATAGGGGCTTCATTCATTCCATTCCTGACCCGGTCGGAGACTGGAAGCAGGCTGTGGATTTTCATTGTAATGGCAGTGCGGTTGCAGATAACGTATTCTTTATCCGCGCTGGGCTCTACATATTACAACTCTAGCCAAAAGAGCAGAACGTACAGGAAGAGTTACAAACCATGTTCAACGGTAACGGTAGGTCCCTACATCCCACAAGGAGAAATAGACAACCTTCTCAGAGCTCCGACCCTACTTACCTACCTTATATTCACAACACCACTGCTGTTTCTTTTCCTTTTTCAAATTGCCCGGGTTTCTCTATGGCTACAGGCGCGGATCTAGAGTTTGGCTTTGGAGGGGTTCAGAGAATCGAAATTGTTAAGAAAAATGGTATCACTAACAACGCAATCACAAAATAACCAAACGTACAAAACCAGACCAATTTTTTTGCAAGCTACATGGATAGAAATTTGATGCGTTTAGCGCACAAAATTATTCGTACACATTGAAAGGCGTGTTTTGCTACTTTTACATCGAGCTTCCAGAAAAGTATCAAGGTACGTTACAGTTTCGGCAAGTCGAGTTGGTACCGAAAAAGGGAGAAAGTCACAGCTTAAATTGCCAACCAAGCTTGCAGTTTGGACGTCGGCAAAAATTTTTGGTGCGAAAAAAAAGCCTCAAATTCCTATCCGTGCATTGCTGCACATTCATCGTGACATCACTATAGACATCGATTCGGTAATCACAAGGTTTGCTAAACAAAATAGACGACTTGATTTTGTTACATAAATAATCGTTTTTATATAACAGGTATGAAGTTGTAAATATTATTATTATATTTATTATATTTATTAAACACAATGTGTACTGAGAAAAAAAATGAAAAGTTACATTGTCGTGATTTCACCAATCTTTAGATAGCTCAATTAGTGAAAAAGTCCTATTTTTACACTCCTGCAGGTGATATTTCGGGCACCGTTCATTACATAGCTTATAGATGCAGCTGTCCTTAGGATCCTGGTAGGTGCTTTCTGTGCAAATCTTTCCATGAAAGCCGCGTACTGAAAATCGTGTGTACAGGTGTCGGAGTTGGAAGTTTGGTCCTTTCCAGCAGTCTGATGTCATTGCGACCGTTTCTCTAATCCCCTCCGGTATCTGCCTTGCTTTGCTGCTCCTCTCTTTGATGAAGGTTGCATATGCTTGTGTCTCCGATGAACTAAAGCAGTGTTTTATGTCATCTACGAAGAGAGTTTCCTGCGCAAGGATATAAGCATAACTAGGCTATTTCTTGTGAATTTTGAGATGGATAACACTCTTTTGAGGAAGCTAGATTTAACGCTTTCCAGCTTTCTTAGATTTCCGACCGTCAGGTAGTTCCAGATTAGTTCTATTCCATAGGTGGTCGTCGGCATGACTTTGATCTTGAATAGTGCCATTGCTGTTGAAACTGACAGAATATAGAAAGATCCAGACCAACAAACAACTACCAATCCATGGAGACATTGCTGATCTACATGTGAAACGATTACGATCAAGACATCCACCTATCTGCACAGCGGAGAATCTTGCAACTAACAAATTCAACCTGACTGAGAGATGGTCTTCTGATTGTAATTCGTTTGCCCCTCCAGAGAGTACAGTAATGCCATGCATAACTGAAAAGGTGCCAGGGTTCACTCAGCCTAGAAAGACCTGGTCAAAATTAAATAGAATATGGACCAATCACGGTGTATGCGGCGATCTTCTGTACAAGTGGAGGAAAAAGTCTTCGTCATGTTGCGAGTGTGGTGCTGAAAGACAGACTGTTCGGCACCTAGTTCAGGAATGCCCACAAACATCATACGGTGGTGAATTCGGTGACTTCTTCCTAGGGACACCACAGGCACTTCATTACGTTTCGGAACTTGATGTTAAATTGTAAATAATTTTCATGTATGCCATACGATAAATAAAATAAATAGATACGCTAAGGTGTGTGTTTCACAAAACTCAATCTCCTAAACCTGAGGGAGTTAGAAGGTGTGGTGTACCAAAATCTTCCAATAGTCTCAATAGTACAGGAGAAATATTGCATTTCTTGAAAAGTCAACGGAAGTATATGTATTTGTTTATCAATTGTTTTTAAACAAATAAATAAGACGGTAGCCCCTGGCAGAACTGTGTCGCGTACAGCCCACATAACAGTAGAGCCGGGCGGGTAGTCTGTACACACTGCGCGATTAAATGAGTTAGTCCGCTGTAAAATTATTTCAGTGGTTTTCATTTTGTTTCTCTGTGAGCGCTAAAAACGGTGACGTGAGCAAACAATTCGTTTTGTCGTTTTTTATGTTTTTAATTTCACGCCGAAGGCAACATAAATAGACTCATTAAACATGAATCTGCTACAAATAGAAGGGATCGCCGAATCGACAAATGTGAACGATTGGGTTTAATCACTGCGTAACTCATGCAATCGTCTTTTGGTTGATTGAAAGATTCAATTCACATTCATACACACATGATACACGTTAAAGGCAAAACACTCATCCATAGCCTGGGTTGTTCTAAACCAGGGGTCTCCAAACTGTTTAGCCTAAGGGTCACACAGACTCCTCACTAATGGCCAAGGGCTCATCATACTGCTGTGTCCTCAGGGGCGTAACTGAGAGACGGGTATGTTAAATGTCTGGAGGACACTAACGTGCGTGTAGAAGTACTACGTCAGAGGCGCAAACTCCCGAGATTAATTTTGCCATTATGAACACGCCCTACTGAATTCAAATCGGTTCTTTAACATGCCAACATCGTATGACATGCGTATCGTATTTTTGCCACCTTTCAAAAATCACTTACCACGGCCAGGAGTGAACCAGCAAGCTTGGGGTTAGTAGACCGACACGTTAAGCACTCACTCACCATGGCAAACTATGTTGTTCATTGATAAGAGTTAAATTCTGTATAAAATGGTACAGAGCACGAGATATGCTGGATTGAAGAATGTGGATCGCTTAAAATGAATATATTGAAAGGTCAATAATTATTGGAAGAATTATTGTTAGTTTAATATGTGGAAGTAACATCCAATTGTGTTGTGCGATATTTTGTTGAAATTATGTGGGGAAAGAGAATGTAAATATGAGATTTCAGTTCAAGTAGTAATTTCGACTCTGAGATTTGCTGGTCATCTTACATCTTAGCCGACACACTAGAGCAAGCCACGCCAACGTGAGCACTTACTGCTTGCGCGCCTCAATGCCGTCTCCCCCTCCCCCCTTTCCACACAGTCAGCCTTGGATGATGAGCAATGGATCGCTCACCTCGCTTTCATGAAAGACATCACGGGATATTGAAATGATTTAATTGTCTCGTTGCAAGGCAAACATAAATTAATCAGTATTATATGTGACCGTATTGAAAGTTTCAAATTGCAGCTTGTGCTTTTAAAAGTCAGTTTCGAGAAGGAAATTAGGACAACTATTCCCCTCTAGAATCCTTGAATGTAAGTACTTATGAACACATCAGTGAGTACTCAAAAGCGTTACAGTCATTGCATAAAGAATTTGAAGATAAGTTTGAAGAAATAAAACAAGTAAAACCGGCACTGATGGTTTTTATGACGCCTTTTTCGGTGCGCCCAGAGGATGCCCCGTCAAGTCTCCAAGTTAAGCTGATAAAACTACAGAGCGATCCAATTTTGACAGACCGCTATTGCCAATACAATGGTGATTTCATTTCATTTGATAAAGGCGTTGAGGAACAAGAATTCCCGAATATTCATGCCATTGCCCTGAAATTTGTTGCTATGTTCAGAACAACGTTCCTTTGTTAACAAATGTTTTCAATTATAAATATTAACAAAATAAAAACGAGGTAAAGTCTGTCTGATGCTTCCTTGGAAACTATACTTCAGATTGCAACTGCCAAAACGTTTGTTCCAAATATCGGAAAATTAGTGGCTTCAAAGTGATGCCAACGATAAACAAAGAATGTTGAAAATTAAAGCAAATTAAATTACACAAAATTGGCATTATTATTATTATTATTCGTTTCCATACCAGTACGCTGCCAGCCCGAATCACCAAATAACAACACTATTCTCGCCTCGCTAACTACACGTTCCTCTCCTACAGCAGAGCAGCATTGAATGATTTTTGAATGAATAATTGAGGGAATAATTCATGATGAAAATTAATAAATGTAAAACAAAAATATTTGAATGCAACCAAAATAAATCAGATACCCCTATAGGCGTCGAATTGGCAGGTGAAAAGCTAAGGGAAGTAGGAGACTTCTGTTACTTAGGAAGCAAAATAACCAGTGATGGACGATGCAAAGAGGATATAAAATGATGTTAGCTAGGAAAGTATTTCTACGGAAACGGAATCTGTTGATATCGAATACAGATTTAGGTATTAGGAGGTCAATTTTGAAAGCCTTTGTCTGGAGCGTGGCGCTCTATGGAAGTGAAACTTGGACTGTTGGAGAAGCAGGAAAGAGGAGAATAGAAGCGTTTGAAATGTGGTGTTACAGGAGAATGATGAAGATCAGATGGGTAGATAAGGTTACAAACGAAGAGGTATTAAGATGAGTGGAAGGGAGGAAATGTTTCTTGCGACTGCTTAAGAAGAGAAGAGATAGCTTGGTAGGACACATTGCTCCATTAAATTGTAAATATTAACTAATACATGTAATTTCTTCCAGGAGTATATTTATATATTGTACCCTCCTGCCCATTCATTGGGCACAATCGTGTTGACCGACTGAAAAGTTACAAAAAGTCCCCATAAAATATTAATTCGGTTTATCCCAATATTCATCTCGTTTAATTTACTGAGGGTCAAACAAACAAATGCAAAGCTTGGGTGATCAGGTCATAATGGAATTAATATGTGCTACGGTATAATTACAAAGAATTATTGGTCTATGTGCAACAGATCCCTCCCTATATTTTTCTGCTAAGGTCCCATTCCAGTTTTGTACCGAAAATAAGGCCCCATTAACACCAACCTACACATGTGGGGTACCTACAGGTTCAGCATAACCCAATGTGTAAGCGAAACGCACTCATTTACTCTTGAAATGCCTGACAATTAAATAAATACCTTAAAACATATATATTTACAATGAAAGAATGCAACACGGTAACCATGGTAACAGAATCTCACAGGTCCATCTATTTCTGTAAGACGCAATGCAATTCCAATTATTACATTACTGTGAAAGTTTCCAGACGGTTATAAGGTTATCACTGAACCAAATTAAGCTGTAAAATGCATCAATACATATAGTATAATGCGCCTAAGGGGGTCAAGGGGCACTCTAGAATTTTTTCACGCAATTTTCACGTGTGAGTGTGGTACGAAAGGTCTTTTTCACCCGACTATAAAGAGTCTCCGAAAACCACATTTAAAGGCCCTTAAATTAACAGTGTCTGTGATATTCCCAGAAAACTAACTTCGCTCTGATATACCTATGGAGGAATGACAAACCCCTAACCACTGCACCTGTAGCTGAATTGATAAAGTCTGATTATTCATACCAAGGATAAATCAGTGATAGCATTCATGATTGAGATTCTGCTAAGTGTATCTTCACAACTAGAATATTCGCGGGCGAAGCCGCGACGGGTAATGCTAGTAACGAATTAATGTTAATGTTATAGCAGTAATGTCTTGTTATAGCCGTGATGAATAAAATATTTACTTTATTGAAACAACTAAACTAAACATCCCAACAGGACAAAGGAAGAAGAATCACCCGAATGAGCATTAATTGTTACTATATTCACCAAATGATTTTATTCTATTGCGACATGTCGTTACATGGTACTTGGTACACCTGCCGTCGCACACATTACAAATACAGATTTGTCACTCGAGCTATGGCAAGATCTCGTTAAGCAAATCTTATGATGGCGAGTCTCGTTTTTACATGTCTTTGTTCTTGATTCTCGTTGGTCCACGTTCTGTCCATCACGGAATAGAAGTCTGTGTCGATCTCTTTTCTCTTTGCTTTCCTACACTTTAATATGTTAGTAAACGGTCCTGTAGCTGGCAATAGTATTCTTAGCCTGAGGTCCTCTATGCAGAAGGTTTCCTTCGCTAGTCGTACACCAATCATGTAGGGGTCATCCTTCCAACTCTCAGCACATATTGTAAGAATCGCGACTTGTCACTATATTCTTAAGAGATCGCTGATTGTGAGGTGATCGCATACTATTTCTAGAGCATATGTTTCTATAGGTGAGATGAAATAGCGTCGAGGCTATGAGGTCATATCCGTCATGGAAATTGTATAGGTATAAAGACAAATAGTAAAGTGGTGCACTAGTTCATGTACTGTGAAGGTGCAATTGATGACCATTCAGCTCAAAGTATTAATGAATAATTCATTTTAATTTAACAAACTCTGAGAAGTTTACTAAAATGTGAAAAAAGAATCTTTAATGAGAACCGAATAAAATTAAAAGTGATACAGCCAAGCTGGATAAAAAGGGGGGATTAGGTGGTTTTAATAGGTAAATGTTATCTGGATCAGGTATACGATGTACTGTTCTTCTGCAATAAACCAAGGCCCGTATTCGCGGCAGTATTAAAGATGCCGGGACGTCCTCATAAGACCGGTCAGCGCTTAGTTTGAATGGCTTATGGTCCACGCGTGGCGAGGAATGTTCCACGGTCTTTGATAGTTGTAGACCCACCTCATTCAATAACATACATCTTATCTAGGTTGGCAACACCTCACATAAACACATCGCACTGATTCCACACAGCACATATGAACAGGGGGAAGAAAAGGGAAAACCCCGTGTTGTTGAGATAACAGCCCCTCGCAGTCGACCACACCTGGAGTTACAGTGAACACAAAAACTGCACGCAGCTCCAATAAGGAAGACAACCAGATAAGTATCAGCCTGTAATATTACAGTTTAACCATAGTTGATTTTTACAACCATATAATCACTCCAAATATACAAACTCCGGATAGCTATCACCATTTAGCATTTCACCTAACATCATATATACTGCATTTAGCATACACCGACAGTTGCTTTACCAATACTGCAACTAAATAATAGTACATATTGTAAATAGTTTTTACCCATACTTTCAAACATAGATGTTGTAGCCTAAGTGTAATGGATCTGATGATGATCGCTTGACGATCGAAACTGGTCATCCTATTGTATGTATTAATCGCATGTAATTTATTTCAGGATTAGGGCATACCCCAGCTCTTTTGGGAACATTCGTGTTGACCGACTGAAAAGCACCAAACTTTTGTTTACTAAGGCAACACTGAAAAAAAAATGGCTTCAAATCCCATAATTTTGAAAATTTGGTTTAAACAAATTAGTATATGTTTGTGGAGGCTAGTAAACCCCTAGCAACTGGTAACAAACATTAGGGCAGTGTGATGATATTCCTATCCAATGATCCATGTGTCTTTTATGTAGTGTATGGTAAATAGAGTGAACGTATCATCCCTACGATCGACTAGCCCGAACAACCCACATCAATATATGCAGAGATTTTCTTTACCAGATGTTTTTGTTTTCAAGTTTGTTTTCTCGCATTTTCGCTAAGACAACACTAAATCTGTCCCCAGGGGTTTACAAGCTCCACGGCCACATTGAATGTGAAGGAGTGGGGACAGCCCTGACCCCCCAGGCACGAGCTGGAGTGGACAGCGCGTTGTCTTGTGTCTTGAGACCCAAACAGGTGCCACGTCACATCGCGTGCGCCTTGCCTCATTACTGGTGCTGCCCAAATACACAGTGTTTATTCACCAGTCGGTCAACACGCAAACGGGAGCTCAACTAACTTGTTGTATATCCTTACAATACCTGAAATAAATACACTGCACTATATAAGCTGTTGTTGCTTAAGTATTTGCTCTTTTGAGTGGTTTGATGCAGCGCTCAATGGCTCCTTGCCTTGAGCCAATCGTTTCATCTTTAAATAACCGACAGCAGTGGCAACGCTCGCTAAAGCGCAGCGTTAGGTCATAGGGCCAAGCTCTGTGCTGACTCGGTAGACGCGTGGGTTCGAGTCCCACCGTCGGCCGTCCATGAAATGGTTTTCCGTGGTTTCCCATTTTCAACACCAGGCAAATGCTGGGGCGGTACCTTATGACAGGCCACGGACGCTTCCTTCCACTTCCTTGGCCAGTTTCATTCATCCTCATCGTTCCATCTCTCATCCCGACGCGCAGGTCGCCCACGGGCGTCGACTAGAAAGATTTGCACTCGGCCTCTCAGGAGGCCACACGACAAAAAACGATTTCTAAATAGGTAGAACACCTCACTTACGAGGCAATTGGTTTAACATATTCTAACCTTTGTCTACCCCTACAGTTCTTATCCTCGACCCTTCCTTCCATAACTAAGCTTGCTATTCCCGGGTATCTTAGTATGTGTCCTACCAACCTATCTCTTCTCCATCGGGTGAGTTAGCCGTGGTCGTTACGGCATGACTGCTGGCAGTCGCTCACATCCGGGAGGCGAGGAGGTTCGAATCCCCCCGCCGGCAACCTTGAAGATGGTCTTCTGTGGTTTCCCATCTTCCTTCCCTAGTCCCTAATTATTGGCCACCTTCCAACTCCTCGTCCTTACATTCACACTTTCCTCCCCAGACAACACTCCACACGCGACGGTACTTGTAGCTCACCCATTGGGTGTCCGCATAGAAGCAGTTACAACCTGGCGAGCCCAACATGTCCTCGGACGCTCCCGACACTAAAAAGCATACGCTAAAATAAATAAAAATAAAAAACTCTTCTCTTCATTTGCAGTCGCCACAAACATCTCTCCTCTCCCACTCATCTTAATTATTCTTCATTCGTTACTCTATCTACCCATCTGATCTTCACTTTTCTCCTGTAACACCACATTTCAAACGCTTCTATTTTCCTCTTTCTACTGCGCCCACAGTTCAAGTTTCACTTCCATAGAGCACCACGCTCCAGACAAAGGCTTTCAAAAATGACTTTCTAATACCAAAGTCTATATTCGATGTTAACAGATTTTATTTCAGTAAAAATGCTTTCCTTGCCCGAGCCAACCTCCATTTTATATCCTCTTTGCTTCTTCCATCACTGGTTATTTTGCTTCGTAAGTAGCAGAAATACTATGTACATACTAGCGGAGCCGTGCGAGAAGTCTCGCATATTCTAATTGGTTGTGTTCACCCCATGTGCACAGACTACCTGCCCTGCCCTAGTGCTATGCGGGCTATACGCGCCAAGGGCTATCGTCTTGTTTATTTGTTTAAAAGCACTTTATAAACAAATAAATATATTTCCGTTGACTTTTCAAGAAATGCAAGATTTTTCCTGTAATATTGAGACGATTTGGAAAATGTTGGTACAAACCACACCTTCTAACTCCCTCTGGTTTAGGGGCTTGAGTTTTGTGTAACATACAGCTTAGCGTATTGTATAATACGAATATTATTAGTAGTATAAAAGCCTCCGTGGCTTAGGCGGCAGCACGCCGGCCTCTCACCGCTGGGTCCGTGGTTCCAATCCCGGTCACTCCATGTGAGGTCTGTGTTGGACAAAACGGGGGCAGACAGGTTTTTCCCTGTCAAAATTTCCTTCCAGCAACACTGTCCACTATCATTTCATTTCATCTGTCATTCATTTAATCATTGCCTCAGAGTAGTGCGTCAGGCCTCGGCAGCCAGCACAGTTCATCTCCTCGCCGCAAGATGAGGTCTTCATTCATTCCATTCCTGACCCGGTCGGAGACTGGAAGCAGGCTGTGGATTTTTCATTATTAGTAGTAGTCCACTATCCGGAGAACAGCACGAAATCTGCTAGTGTCAACCGTGTGTACAGTATTGTACAGCCACAGCGTTCCCTGGAAGGTAGCACCTGACGTTACCAAGGTACGCTCCGTTTCTTTGTCCTCATGCGACCACAGTACTTCACATGACATATCCCTGCAGAGGCGGTCGTGTTTAACATATGTGAGGTGGAGTGGCACTCTTCCACTCACCTCCTATTTCTCGTGTCGGAAACGTACAAATTTACAGTTGCTCTAGGCTACATTTAAGGGTAAAACTGTCTAATTATATAACACGTGCCCAATACTGAGCAACATCCAAGGCGCTCGGAGTGGCTAACATTAGATCTTCCTCTGCACAAGATGAAGGGCTCAGCGGGCAATGAAGCATGTGTCTTGTGGTTTGTTCTTGTCCACATTCGAAGACGTGTCACTTCTACTGAGGCCCCATCTCCTCAGATTGTCACGGGATCCTCCAACTCCTGATCGTAACCTGTTTAGGGATTTCCACACCAACCAGCTTTCATTGTGTCCGGGTGGTAGTTCTTCAGCTACTGGCATCCAACCGCAGGGGTGAGGGGTCGACTTCTTCCATATATCCAGCCTTGCCTTCTCCGGTGAGACGGTAAGCATCTGAGATGTCCTCAGGAAGCTCTTTCGGGACCTCAGCCGTTGCTGAGGAGGATTATATCCATGCAGTGGGTGGGCGCTGTTCTTTTCCACTCTCAGCCTCTCCCTGTTGGCAGCCACCTCTCTGCGTACACCTCCTGTAACGTATTAGCATTTTGAGTCTTGGTAGGGTGAAATATTTTTATGTTTATTTTTATTCTTACACTGATAACTATTAACCCATCTTGCAAATATATTCATTTGACATATTCGATAATTAAATAATTGAGATCTGAAGATGTTAGCTTAAAGTACGAAACGTGTCATTTTCCTAACTATAATTTATATAATTTACTGATGACCTTGTCATTTTAGCCAATTCAGCACAGGATTAGAACGCGTTCCTAAATGGTGTGGACTCTGTCTTATGATGAAAATCTCCCAAAATCTCGTCATTTTCTCGCAATAGCTCTCTCTGCACTCCTCTGTCCAGGTTCTGTTGGATACGATGTTTGGTTGGTCTGCAAATTGTTCTCTGAATTTAGATCTGAAGCTCTTTTCTCCGAATTCTGATAAAACTCCTGGGATTTCCTTTTCATCCGAATTCCCGAGTACAAATGGACCAAAAGTTTGCTCAAGATTTTTAGCCTACTTTTCAGATTTTGCAAAACTGAGGTAAAAGTAGACTTATGAGATCGATCCGGGAAAATGTGTGTCTGTCTGTCCTTCTGTCTGTCTGTCTGGCTGTCTGTCTGTCTGTCTGTCCTTCTGTCTGTCTGTCTGGCTGGCTGGCTGGCTGGCTGTGTGTGTGTTTCCCCCTATCAACTCCTAAACGGCTGCAGCAATCGAAACAAAATTTGGTAGGAGTAGAGATCTATACCTGAATATCTCAATGCCGTATTTGAAAATTATGTCAGTGCTACCAACTGCCGAAAAGTCGCAATTGAAATTTGAGCTCCATGTTGGATATCTTGGAAGGTATGAATGGGAGCTATTTCAAAATTGGCACACGTTTAGATAATAATATTTCAGTTTAATTTCCAAGAGGCCATACATGACAGTGTTGCCAAAATGATTATAAGCCTGCTGATAGGTCCAATTTTTAAATGCATATAACTTCTACACTATCAATTGGAATTCAACCAAATTTCGTATGTGCTATGTGTACATAAACAGATATGACTGAGCGTATTCTTAAGAGCCACCAAGGCTGCCAACTGTTAATAAATGCTCTCAATTTATTTTACCCAAATACCAATATATCAGAAAGTATGCAAGCCGACAGCTTTAAACCATGCACACGTATAGTGCCTGGCATTCTAGATTAATTTGGAGTAACTAATATAGGCCTACGCCAGTGCTGCCAACATGATTCTAAGCCTGCTGATAGGTCCAATTTTAAAATGCATGTAACTTCTATACTAACTAATGGATTTCATTGAAAATTGACACAAGAATAGATCATATTATTTCAGATTATTTCTGACCAATACATGCATGATATTTTTGAGAACGTGATTTTACGCGCGCTGTTAAATCCAATGTCCATGCTATCCATTGGAATTCAACCAAATTTTGTATTCTGTACCTTATGAAATGGAACTAAGAATATATTCAGTCACCAGGGCTGCCAACTGTAGTGCTCTATTAGGCTACATTATGCCAGGTATACAGTAATTAGAACTAATTAGAAATTTATATATTACCAACTTAATTTCGTCATTATTCTAGATAGATCCATATAGATTAATCATTGGTATGCATCTTAAATTCTAAGAAAAGTAGGCTCTTTAGTTCGTCACGGAACTTCTTGTTATTTCTTGGTTTTGTATATTTTTAAGTAGTGATCTTCCCCCAATGATCAGTGCCTCGGGATTTATTACCGTGTTGTGAGGTCGTAATTTAGCTTTACGATAGATGGATTTCTTATTACACCTCTTCCATGACAGGGGATGGCTGTATTAATGTGTGTGGTTGTAATTCATATGAGGATTCGTAAGTAGCCAGCCGTAGCCATCCCAGCATTATCCTGGAGTACAAGTGGGAAACCATGGAAAACCACTTCCAGGATTGTTGAGGTGGGAATGAAACTCGCTTTTTCTCAGTTTTGTCTCACGAGGTTGAGTGTACCCCGTTCCAGAATTAAGTTTCTTGGCAGAACGGAGAATCTAACACGGGTCTCCGGGGTGAAAGACAGGATTCTAAATCACCATGTTTGTATTGATGGAGATAAATGGTAATGTGGCAAACGTATTGACTTATTTAAGGTGATGTGGACTATAAATCACCATGCTCGTAGTGACGGGGGACAAACGGTAATGTAACATTGTTATTAACTTAGTCCAGGTTATGTGCGGACTAGAGTTTAAAATTCCATGGTGTGTAACATTTTTGATGAGTTGATGATGTCTCTCTGTAAAGGTAATGTTCTCCCTCTGAAGGATGAGCTCAATAAAGCAGCCCTTTCAGTGAGATGAAGAGCGGACAGCGCTCTCTGTGATTCATGACGCAATCCGTCCTGATTGGCTCGCTCCAGTGCTTCATAAATAAGCCGGCGGGGCGCTGCTGTCGCGACTGCTACAAGAACGTGGACTGCTTGCATAAAACAACAGACAGTTCAATACATTAACAGAAGTATTGCCACCTCTTATTAGGGGTGGGGCAAGCTCATCGGAGGAGTTCTGAAGAGATTAAAGGAATTTATATTCTGTTATGTAATAATAATTCAGTTATTATAATTTTAAATTATCTTGTCGACTTCGTCGTTACGCTGGGGTCTGGATGTCATGGGTAATCTCGAGAACCACTGGATGGATTTTGATGCTGTTTTCACCATTCTGTAAAGGATATCTCGAGGAAAGATTCTGTAGAAAATAATTTATGTATGATGAAAGGAAGCCAAGCAGTAACGATTTCAGTAAACAAACTTGGCGTCTGTGCGCTTCTTAAGCTTACGCTGGGCAAACCGTTAAAAATTACAATATACTATGAGCGTAAGAATTGGTCAGCATGAAAAGTTCTACAAAAAAGTCCGCGAGAGCATATCTCTATCTTCAATACATCGCCCACTATAAGTGTTTTTAGACTGGATGGAAGGGGCACGTCCCCGCGCGCTCTGGTGAGCGTGACGGCATCTCTCGCGCTTGACCTTGCTTTGCCCTTGATTTGCACTTGGCGTTCGCGAGTAATTTGAAACAAGATAAGCAAGATAAGTATTATGCAGATAATTTTCTAACATGTCAAGAGTATTTGGCTTCGAGCGAAGCGAGAAGCCTCCTGCCTTTCTAGCATGTTTCAGCATTTGTAGCATTTAAAATGATACAAAGTCTAGTCTTTTTTTAGACAGACTGTCACTTTTTTTAACTAGTTCCTACTTTTGCCGCCAAATGCAAACGTCAACTACTACTAGTTCAGAACTAGGATACTAGATGCCACCGCAGTCGGCTCCTGGCGACGAACGTTGAAACCTAAGAGCGTTAGTCAATTCTAACCTATAATTTGGCTTCACACAAGTGTAATTAGTGGGAGGTTCTTTAACATTCCATGAATCTATGACATGGGACCGCCGGCTTTACTTCCCCTCCGAAGGAAGGCATACTGAGGGATTTTTAACGCTCTTAAAAAATCTGACGACTTCGGTTGTGTTTGAACCCGCGATCTTGGGCATTGAGGCTCAGCATGCTACCAACAACGCCTCCGAAGCCGCTCTGATGAGGTTGGTGACAGGAAGGGCATACGACCGTGTAACCATTAGCAACATAGAAACTCATCAACACCACACGAAGAAGGAGAAGAAGCTGTCTCGAGACGCACGTCACTGTATAGGCTGAGGATATAGGCCACCAGTCGAACAGTTGGTGATATCCTCAAGAGTAACTCTAGAGTAGCCCTCTATGAGCAGCGAAGCCTACAGGTCATTCATCTTAAAGGAGTGTTTAGCCTACTTTTCACATTTTGCAAAAATGAGGAAAAAGTAGACTTATGAGATCGATCCGGGAAAATGTGTGTCTGTCTGTCTATCTGTCCTTCTGTCTGTCTGTCTGTCGGTCTGTCCTTCTGTCTGTCTGTCTGTCTGTCTGTCTGTAGGTCTGTCCTTCTGTCTGCCTGTCTCTTTGGCTGTGTGTGTGTCCCCCTCCCTATCAACTCCCAAACGGCTGCAGCAATCGGAACCAAATTTAGTATGAGTAAAGATGTATACCGGAATATCTCAAGCCCATATTTGAAAATGATGTCAGTGCTACCAACTGCTGAAAAATCGCAATTGAAATTTGAGCTCCATGTTGGATATCCTGGAAGGTATGAATAGGAGCTATTTCAAAATTAACCGACAGTAGTGGCTACGCTGGCTAAAGCGCGGCGTTAGGTCATGGGGCCAAGCTCTCTGCTGACTCGGTAGACGCGTGGGTTCGAGCCCCACCGTCGGCTGTCCTTGAAATGGTTTTCCGTGGTTTTCCATTTTCAACACCAGGCAAATGCAGGACAGTACCTTCTGACAGGCCACGGCCGCTTCCTTCCACATCCTTGCCCACTTTCATCCATTCATCTCATCTCTCATACCGACGCGCAGGTCGCCCACGGGCGTCGAGTAGAAAGACCTGCACTCGGCCTCTCAGGGGGCTACACGATATTTTTTTTCAAAATTGGCACACGTATAGAAAATAATATTGCAGTTTAATTTCCAGGAGGCCATACATGGCAGTGTTACCAAAATGATTATAAGCCTGCTGATAAGTCCAAATTTTAAATGCATATAACTTCTACACTATCAATTGGAATTCAACCAAATTTCGTATGTGCTTTGTGTACATAAACAGATATGACTGGGCGTATTCTTAAACGCCACCAAGGCTGCTAACTGTTAATAAATGCTCTCAATTGTTTTTATCCAAATACCCATATATCAGAAAGTAAGCAAGCCGACAGCTTTAAACTATGCACACGTATAGTACCTGACATTCTATATTAATTTGGAGTAACGTATATACGTCAGTGCTACCAACATGATTCTAAGCCTGCCGAGAGGTTCAACTTTAAATACATGTAACTTCTATACTATCATTTGGATTTCAACCAAGCTTCGTGAGTGCTATGTGTACCATAGCAGATATGACTATACCGATTCTTAAGAGTAACCAGGGCAGCCAACTGTTAATAAATACTGCCTCTATTTTGTTACCCTAATAACAATATATCAGAAAGTATGCAAGCCATTAGCTCTAAACTTTGCACTCGTATAGTAACTGGCATTCTAGATTAATTTGGAGTAACTAATATAGGCCAACGCCAGTGCTGCCAATATCATGCTAATCCTGCTGCTAGGTCCAATTTTAAGATGCATGTAACTTCTATACTAACTAATGGATTTTATTCAAAATTGACACAACAATAGATCATATTATTTCAGATTATTTCTGACCAATACATATATGTCATTGTTGCCAACATGATTTTACGCACTGTTAGATCCAATGTTTAAATTCATGTTACGTCCACGCTATCCATTTGACTTCAACCAAATTTTGTATTCTGTACCTTAAGAGATGGAACTAAGAATATATCCAGTCACCAGGGCTGCCAACTGTAGTTCTCTATTAGGCTACATTATGCCAGGTATACAGTATTTCGAACAAATTAGAAATTTCGATATTACCAACTTAATTTCGTCATTATTCTAGATAGATCCATATAGATTAATCATTGGCATGAATCTTAAATATTAAGAACAGTAGGCTCTTTAGTTCGTCACGGAACTTCTTGTTCCATTATCATATATATTTTTACAACGGCACTGTATTATATGGCTTAAATGCTCCATGCGTTGTTGGGGAGAACAAATGCACCACTGCGCTACGAGTGGCCAAACTTATAAGCTCGTGAGTGTAACCATGGCCGAGGTGGAGCGATGTGTAGGTAAATTCTGAAAATAAACACGAATCAATGAGGGATTTTCAGACATCCTAGATTCATAAAACTTGGTATCAGTGAAACTTCGACTCACAAGATCGCTATAAGAGTGTAAAATATTCTAAATAGTTCATGCGGAGCGAGTTGGAGGTGTACGTAAGCATCTCTTCAAACTAGATTAACTTTTTCTCCAATGCAATGACTATGGTTTTTGTGTACTCAAACGTTTCCTGAATGCCCAATCTAACTTTTAACGTCAAACACTGAGACAGTGTTGAGGAATCTTTTCAAGCTATTAAGAGGTAATGTCGCAGTATAATGATGAACTGTAGTAATTTAAAAATAGGTGCCAGGGAAACTGATGTCTCCAAGATCCCTAGAAAAATCTAAATAACTGAATATTTTGCGAGGGGGCCAAGCTGGTGAGGTTTTAAATTGGGTTTCAGAAGCAGTTCGGCTAAGTACGCAAGCATATATTCATCCATAGGTGAAAACCTATAGTTTTCGTGAGCTTAAATGTTTGCCGGAAGTCTAAATTAACTTTTAACATCATGGACTAATTAAATGTGAAAAAAACAATTTGAACGTAATGCTTGCGATTCACCGTCAATGTCCACGGAGCTTTCAAATCCATTTCGTGAGTTTGTGAAGGAAAACTAACATTACATTGTTTTGTGTGATACAATGGAACCAACAACACTACACGACGTTTTCATTGTACTCAGATGATCGCGTCAAGCAACAGCTTCTCGGAACGTCCGCTTACAGCAGCACATCAGTAGGCCTATATCAGTAACACTAGCGCAACTTCAAGCCAAATGTTCCGGCAACGACGAGTGTGCTGCGCGTGTGGTTTGTGCCTAGCGGAAGGGGTAACCACTGCACTCTCACAAGCTTGTGACCTTCAAACCTCCAGTATGCCTAACACAATGTTTGTTACATATTTTATAAGGTGCGTTCAAAAAGTAACGAGCCGGAAGCTGGTATGCGCAAACCGGTGACGACATCGGCTAATCGTGGCGTGTGTAACGAGGTGTGGTTCCGACCAGAGCGTGAAAGGTCACAGCCCGTCGCTAGAGGGCACGCGTGCACGTCACGTGACGATACAAAGCGAGCAGCAGCATCCATCAATCGTCCAACCAAGACCAAGACAGTGGACCATTCGACATGCTTCCTGGTTTGGTTGAAGACTGTGGGGCACCCATTGGGCACACACTTTCCGCAAGTGCAGTCGTTCCTTCATGATGGTGTGCACACTTCCGACGCTCAATCCGACCACGGCGGCTATGGTGTTCACTGACACTCGGCGGTTCTGGGTAATGAGTGCATCAACCAGCTGGACGTTGTCATCGGTAATGCCCCAGACCGGGCATCATCGGCTAACGACACCCGTCCTTCCCTGAAGCGCTTGTGCCACGCCTTGACCCTTGCACGGGACATGCAGTGTTCGCCGTACACTTGTAACATTCGGCGATGAATGTCCGTTCCCCCTACTCCTTTCGCTGTCAGAAACCGAACAACATCTCTTTGCTCTTCGTTTGACACCTCCAAGTCACTGTTTGCAATGCGACTGGCATTGTTGGACGATTGATGCATGCTGATGCTCGCTTTGTATCGTCACGTGACGTGTACGCGTGCCCTCTAGCGACGGGCTGTGAC
Source organism: Meconema thalassinum (assembly GCA_946902985.2). Taxonomy (NCBI): domain Eukaryota; kingdom Metazoa; phylum Arthropoda; class Insecta; order Orthoptera; family Tettigoniidae; genus Meconema; species Meconema thalassinum. The sequence goes on from OX336392.1 coordinate 553,368,770, forward strand.
CTTCCAAGCTCTGGTCGGAACCACACCTCGTTACACCCGCCACGGTTAGCCGATGTCGTCACCGGTTTGCGCATTACAGCCTCCGGCTCGTTACTTTCTGAACGCACCCGATATATTCGACGATGTCTAAATGAAAATATTATATGTCAGAAAACTGTACTTTAATGAGGGTCTAGTCTTCATTATGATACAGTTTCTCTCCGCCAATCATAGCTCAAGATTTTCATTATGAAACACTTGTGTGATCAATTAGGTAAGGATAGCTTCGCACATGCACTCAAAATCCAACATGACGGACTTGAATTCCATGGTTTGAAAGTTGACAATGTGAAGGATATCCGATCCCAAATGTTTGCATTAATAAACTGGGGAATATGGGAAAATAAATAGCACTGTATCTTAATATCCCCAACTCTAACTTCCACACGTACGATTTCGGCGACAATTTTAATGGTTGATTTAACCACGTCATGGAGGCAGCAGATATATGACATTAGATCCACGGAAATCAGTAACTCATCTCTCTGTTCAATAAAGGGATTTCTTATGCGATTTTGTTCACCAGATGGCATGACTGTTCAATGTGGGACTCTATTAATTTGCCTTTCGATGACATTCCATACGCATCGAATTTGAAGAATAACTAGCTGATGTTACGATACATTTTAATTTTAAAGCGTTTGTTACAGCCTATTTTGTGTTATTCGATCAAAATAACAAAATGATCCCACATAGTACCTGTGAGCAATCTGTTGGTGCTACTTCAGGATAAACAATGTTTCAAAGCTTTGGAATTTGTTATTGGGTAGAGAGCAAATGCTCAGCCCACACAATTCCCAGCGCATGCACATAAGTCAACCGAGAGAATCTCGACAGATATTTATGAATATTTATGTTAGAACATGTACTGTTATATGGTGGTATATTGGCTTTCACGGTCAAGGAAACTCAGCAATGTTTCTAGATTTATACCGTGTCTTGTATGGAGTTTTTCCTGGGAACACCAAGCTGGCTCATCAGTAGGCTCTTGGTGTCCGTGCCCGGACTCCCACAGGAGTAGCGAACTGCGCGCTACCTCCCTTCTTATGAAAAGCACCTGCATGTCTTTACTGCGAGAGCTAAAAGATTAATCATCCTTTCACCTCCCTATAAAGGCTTACAAAGCGATGGTATATTGGCTTTCACGGCCACCGAAATAAAACTCAGCACGGGCCCGGACACCAGAGCGGAACCCCACTCAAGACACGGCATAAAGCTAGACACATTGCTGAGTTTTGTATCATATGGCTTCATGAATCAGACCATAATTTATAATAGTATTATGCTGTATTGGTATCAATGTTGTTACGATTAAATAAATGGACCTATGAAGGTTTTATTTTGGATCCTGGCAATATTTATAATATACCGTTAATTTTCATATGCCGGTACTAATTATTGTCGTCCTACAGACAACAATCAAAGTATTCTTATAATTAGGTCTGTCATTGTCAGAACATCAATGGGCATTATCATTGCACAATGAGCGCTTCTAAGACTGAGGTTTCATGTTTCCAACTTAGCAACCGACTCGCAAACTACGAGCCATCTGTTTTATTCCTTGGTGATAAACTAAAGTACCACCGTTTCCCAGAATATCTAGGAGTCACCCTGGATAGAACTTTAAGCTACAAAGATCATCCCACCAAGCTCTCTCACAAAATGACTACAAGGAATAACATCCCACACAAGCTTTGTGGTAGTTCATGGGGAGCCTCGGCTGACTGCTTACGATTAACGGGTATTAGTCCTGTCTACTCTGCAGCGAAATACTGTGCTCCTGTATGGCTGGAAAGTGCACATGCGCATAAAGTGGATACTAAATTGAATGAAGCAAAGAAAATCCAGTCATCTCTCTCATTATCAGTTCACGAGGATTTTTGTTACCCATCGCCACAACGACTTCGATCTAGGAGACCAGCAAGTGTATTGGCCTGCCGACTCTTGAGGGACAATTTTAACCTAAACCGGAGCTGGCAGGAAGAGTGGTCAAATTCAACATCTGGTACTAATGTTCATGAGATAAATCCAACTCGGAGAATGAATGGATTTGACCTCCCAAGAAAACTATGGTGTTGTCTCAATAGACTGAGAACTGGGCATGGGCGCTGTAATTTCTTGCGCCATGAGTGGGGCTGGATGGATTCTCCAATGTGTGAATGCAGTGAAGAGGAGCAGACCATGGACCGTGTCATCCTGCGTTGCCCTCTTCATGCCTACTCCGGAAGCCCCTGCGACCTGTTTCATCTATCAGAAAGTGCTGTTCTGTGGTTGAAGAATTTGGACCTGGACTTATGATTTCCTTGTTGTACTCACCATATGATTAAATAAATTGTACAATACCACTCTCGCTCAATCACCGACAAATGCAAACATCACGCCTCCATCCAGAGATAACGACAGTAATGGATCGATTGATGCGAGGTCACCTTGTATCGATTTCCACAACTGAGTGCTATTTTAATGATTGATAAGATCTGCAAACCTTGAGCTTATTTTTAGGAAGGTTTTCATTTCCCGTGTAAAATGCGGGAGAACCACCAATCAGAAAGAGTGTTTCAGGGGGTAGTGATTAAATGGCGGGCAGGGGAACTCCCCCGGAAATTAAAAGGTCACCCTCTTGAAAATGTAGCGTATTTTTGTAAATGTAGGCCAAGTCATTATTGATGGAATTTAAGTTTTGTCTGTACATTGTCTAAAATCAAGATAGCCTTGGGGGTGGGTATAGTTTGGGGAGTTGTAAGAGAATTATGGTTATATTTGCGGAAGTTGGAAGTACTGATAGATGGAATAAAGTTTGTACGACTGAGTCTTGGGTGGTGGGGCGTACAGCGTAACTCTGCGGCCCTTCTGAGCTGATCGGTAGCCAAGGGAAATATTGTCTAAAATAACAGCACTTGCTGTTCGAGAAAGTGTGTACCAGATAGTTGTCTAAGAACGTGACACCCGACCACAAGACGCATCAGTACAGGATCGTCACGGGCGTATCTCACCTTCCTGTCCTTCATTCAGCATGTTCGGCTGAGTAAACCGTTAAAAATATCAATATACTATAGTTGTAAGAATTGTTCAGCATGAAAAGTTCTACAATAAGTCCGCGAGAGCACATTTCTATCTTCAATACATCCCCTACTATAAGTGTATTTACGTTTTTATTTCTTCCGCAAACAGTCAAGTTTAGATTGGACGGAAGGGGGATTTGTTGTTCATGCACCTCGCCATTCTCAAATTACGCCTGACAAAAATTTGTTGCACTTGCATCTCCATGATAATATAATTAATAGTCCAGTCAGTGATTCTAACCCATCATGCCGAGACGTAAAACGGATATTGGTCGTAGTTTATTGGCATCGAGAAAAAGCGCTAGCATCGCGGCAGAGGTTCGTTTCTTGGTCACGTTAGACAATGTATTATCATTTCAAATGATCTTGTCGACTTCATCGTTATGCTTTGGTCTACCGTTATGCGTTACGGTTACGGCGTGTATGACGTCATCATGTTGTTCAGTGCATATGCACCGAGTCTGAGTTTACTCCTGGGGTCTGGCGTTATGCGATACGGAGACGGCGAGTGCGTGACGTCATGCAGCAGAGTGCACCTCCCGCTCTCCGTTCTCCGCGCGGGAAGCCTAAGTTAATGGTTAATGGAGTCTGTTGAAAGAGCCCTCCTGAGCCTTTCTAACATATGTAGCATTTGTAGCATGCGTCATTTGAAATGATATAAAGTCTAGTCTCTCAGACTGACTGTATATTTTTCTTGTAAGACCTTATTTGGGATGGCAACTTTGAAATATGCATACAAGAATTGTAAGGATTGTGTTAAACAATTGCTTTTCAGTCGGTCAATACAAACGTTCCCAGTTACATTCGGCAGGAAATGACACCCTAGTACCTGACAGAAATATTCCATGAATTATTTATGCACAGTTCTCTAACAAAGGATTTCAAAATAAAGAATAAACTGGTGCCTGTATCATCTATTAACATACGTAATTGCTTTTCAGTCTGTCAACAAATTTAGTTTTTCACCCTACACATGAAAGAAAAATCATTTATACACTTATTAAAATACTTCCCTACGCAATGGGGGGGGAGGGGGTAATTCTCTAGTCAAACAAGCGTCCTCACATGCAAATATACTAGACAAAATTGCTCCACAAAACATTACCAACGCCCCCCACGAATTAAAAACCTGTTGCGCCACCTCGCCTCACTGAGGGGGCACACTGGAGACTATATGTATATCTGTGGATAAATTTTGCTGAATATATTTCGATCAGATGATGCTCGCTTGACAAGAGATTTATTTATTTATTTATCATATGGCTTTTAGTGCCGGGAGTGTCCGAGGACATGTTCGGCTCGCCAGAGGCTGTAGCTGCTTCAAGCGGACACTCATGGGGTGAGCTACAAGTTCCTTTCAATTTCAAGTAGTTCCAACTCTCACCCCCAGTTGTCACTGACACCTAGTGGTGAACGTTGGAACTATGATAGAGCGTTCCAACGAAATATAACCTAGAAATTTAGCTTCACACGAGTGTAGTTAGTGGAAGGATATTTTACATGTCATAAATCTATGACATAGGACCGCTGGCTTTACTTCCCCTCCGAAGGAAGGCATACTGAGGGATTTTTAATGGTCTTAAAAATCCGACGGCTTCGGCCGGATTTGAACCCGCGATCTTGGGCGTAGAAGCTTAGCATGCTACCGACTACGCCACCGAAGCCGCCCAGGTAACAGTTTATTCACTATTTTGAGATCCTCTAGATAAGTAGCCGCTACATTACTGTGCCCAGTTTATATGTCTGCCGGTGAGCTACGTCATTACTTCCAGGGAAGGTTTGCCGACTGTACCAGCCTCACCAAAGACATTTCCCAAATTGGCACACAAACAATTGCGTGGCAAGCACTAATGAATGTGCCGAGTGCATTATGCTAAGTCGGCCGCCAGAACTCCCGAGCCCAACACTGTGGGGTTATTTATTTACTCGAGTCAAAAGCATCAGACTATTTAACATACAAAAATTACATAGATATGTACGTATACATAATAGGAATAACACAAACTAATTGAAATTGAAAGTAATATTTCGTTAAGAAAATATGTTAAATGACGTATTTAAACAAAACAAGGATGACAGTCTAAGCAACTTTAGCCCAGTATTTGGCAATTTCTATGGCTTCAGATCTTGCGGACATCAGATCACCGATGGTGCATCTTGCACTGGTATAGGTGGTCCGTAGTTTGTTGAGCCCCGCATTCGCAGAAGGTTGATGATGTGGAATAACCCCATTTCCTCAAGTTGTCTTTTGACCTTTCAACCCCTGTTCTGAGCCTGTTCACACTGACCATTCTTCAGTGAAACCAGCAGCTAGATGTTCCGATGGTGTCTTCCAATGGTGTTCAGATCTCATTTTCCACACAGATAACCGGGAATTTATCCGTTGGCCAATGTTAACTCTTGTCCTCATGAAACGTTCCCTGGACTTCAGTATTGAAGGAGAAGGATGATGATTATGTAGGGGATGTTTAGCGGAGGTAGATGCCTTATACCTTTCTCTCTGTGCTCGTGTAATTTTTCTTTCACGATGGGACCTAGGAATGGGACGACACGACGCCACGCGACGCTCTGGGAACTCTGCCCCGGGAATGCATACTGCCGTGAGATACACAGCCCCCATTGTGCACTAGCCTTATCAACGCCATGACTTTGTCAAGCGACGCAACAAGTTTTTAATTCGTCTGCTATAAAATTCCTCTGCACGTTCTGCGATAGTGAACTGACTCTGGCTGACCTGTGCCCTCTGGTGTTCTCGTGAACGTGAACCTCCCACGAGTGACTCTACTCGTGAAAAATTAAGAGTTTGTTTTATAATGGTGGTACCTCCTGTTTGCATGGCAACATACCCGTCTAGTTCTGCACCAATTCATTACCGAGTTACAAGTCTTGAAACATTATCTCAAATGACATGTTATGATGATGATTATGATAATTGTTGTTTTAATGGGCCTAACATCTAGGTTATCGGCCCATAATGGATTGGGTGATCGTGAAGATGATAATGAAATGTAAACTATAACTAAACCTAACTACTAACTTATATACTAGAAGAAGAAATGGAAAACAGAAGGAGAATAAGGCAAATAAAGGACAGGACGAAAAGAAATGCCCTCAACCCTCGAAGAAGGCGGATTGAGGGAGTTGGAAGGAAGGAGAGCCATGAAAGGCAGATAGGAAAGGGGAAAGAGGAGAGGGTCCTCCCCACAGGTAATCGATAAAAGGGGGGAAACCGGACCTAGCTCAGGAATCCCTCGGGGTCGCCAACCCCTGAACTCACCTGCCGTGAGCCCCTGAGGGTGTAGCACTATCCAGGGTGCACCAGAATGGGTGGGGCTACATACACCCTGCCTCCTTGAGGGCCTTGAGCAGAAGGCAGGAGATAACAGGAAATTAAAAAGAAGGCTGACCCCTCTTATATTCTTTTTCTACAATCTTTATTCCCAGGCCATTTTTTCAACATTAAGTTCCTAGGCTCAAGGACTAGAACTGTGAATTTGTAAATTAAGAAATTTATTTTACCAAGAAAGAGCTTCCGTGACTTGGGCGGCAGCACGCCGGCCTCTCACCACTGGGTCCATGGTTCAAACCCCGGGCACTCCATGAGAGATTTGTGCTGGACAAAGCGGAGGCAGACAGGTTTTTTTCTGGGTACTCCGGTTTTCCATGTCACAATTTCATTCCAGCAACACTCTCCACTATCATTTCATTTCATCTGTCATTCATTTAATCATTGCCCCAGGGGAGTGCGACAGGCTCCGGCAGCCGGCACAATTCATATCCTCGCCGCTAGATGGGGGCTTCATTCATTCCATTCCTCACCCGGTTTGTAGACTGGAGGCAGGCTGTGGATTTTCATTTCATTTTATCAAGAAAATGGAACTATAGTTTTTCCACAAGCCGAGGAAACGGTGACAAGTTTGGTTTTTGGACAAGGATCGCTCCGATACCACAACACCCGCTTTGCTTTCTTAAATATGTGTTTATGTCGAGTGTCTAATAGGGAAAAAACTAAGAATGTAGCGAGAAACCTTGCCTGCTTTATGAGGCTCTAAAAGATCTACGTATGTGTAGCCCACCACTCATGGTGTCCCCTAGACTGTGCTAATCACAGGGCGAATGATTCCTGAGCTGTGTCCTTATAATTGTTCCCTTTCTCAGTAACTAACGGGTGGACGCTTACCTCTCTCCCTTTACTGTACGTCTTTCATGGCTCTACATCCCACCGTGGTCTCTGTATAATTACCCCTGATCGTGTTCGAACACTGCGCTCTGAACCATCGTGTTCTCTATATAATTACCCCTGATCGTGCTAGAACATTGCGCTCTGAATCATCGTGTTCTCTATTTAATTACCTCTGATCGTGCTCGAACACTGCGCTCTGAACCATCGTGTTCACTATATAATTACCTCTGATCGTGCTCGAACATTGCGCTCTGAACCACCGTGGTCTCCGTATAATTACCTCTGAACGTGCTCGAACATTGCGCTCTGAACTACCGTGGTCTCTATATAATTACCCCTGATCGTGCTCGAACACTGCGCTCTGAACCATCGTGTTCTCTGTATAATTACCCCTGATCGTGCTCGAACACTGCGCTCTGAACCATCGTGTTCTCTGTATAATTACCCCCTGATCGTGCTCGAACCCTGCGCTCTGAACCACCCTGTTCACTATATAATTACCTCTGATCGTGCTCGAACACTGCGCTCTGAACCATCGTGTTCAATATATAATTACCTCTGATCGTGCTTGAACATTGCGCTCTGAACCACCGTGGTCTCCATATAATTACCTCTGAACGTGCTCGAACATTGCGCTCTGAACTACCGTGGTCTCTATATAATTACCCCTGATCGTGCTCGAACACTGCGCTCTGAACCACCGTGTTCTCTATATAATTACCTCTGATCGTGCTCGAACACTGCGCTCTGAACCATCGTGTTCACAATATAATTACCTCTGATCGTGCTCGAACATTGCGCTCTGAACCACCGTGGTCTCCGTATAATTACGTCTGATCGTGCTCGAACATTGCGCTCTGAACTACTGTGGTCTCTATATAGTTACCCCTGATCGTGCTCGAACACTGCGCTCTGAACCACCATGTTCTCTATATAATTACCTCTGATCGTGCTCGAACACTGCGCTCTGAACCATCGTGTTCACTATATAATTACCTCTGATCGTGCTCGAACATTGCGCTCTGAACCACCGTGTTCTCCGTATAATTACCTCTGAACGTGCTCGAACATTGCGCTCTGAACTACCGTGGTCTCTATATAATTGCCCCTGATCGTGTTCGAACACTGCGCTCTGAACTACAGTGTTCTCTATATAATTACCTCTGATCGTGCTCGAACACTGCGCTCTGAACCATCGTATTCACTATATAATTACCTCTGATCGTGCTCAAACATTGCTCTCTGAACCACCGTGGTCTCCGTATAATTACCTCTGAACGTGCTCGAACATTGCGCTCTGAACTACCGTGGTCTCTATATAATTATCCCTGATCGTGCTCGAACACTGCGCTCTGAACCACCGTGTTCTCTATATAATTACCTCTGATCGTGCTCGAACATTGCGCTCTGAACCATCGTGTTCTCTATATATTTACCTCTGATCGTGTTCGAACATTGCACTCTGAACCACCGTGGTCTCCGTATAATTACCTCTGAACGTGCTCGAACATTGCGCTCTGAACCACCGTGGTCTCTATATAATTACCCCTGGACGTGCTCGAACAATGCGCTCTGAACCACCGTGGTCTCCGTATAATTACCCCTGGACGTGCTCGAACAATGCACTACAGTTTGACACAATGGGGGAGGAAATCTCTTCCAGTTAGTGTCACGTCTCCTGTCGTAGCTAGTTCCACAAACTCAATTAGTTTCAATTGAAATACAGTTGACACTGCACTTTCAATCTCCCTCCTCCCTGAATTTGTGGGGATGAAGCACTTTGGCATCCGGCCATCTTCTGTGGTGAGTTGCAGGGGGTTCATTTTTCCATGAGCTGGGGAAATATGCATATGATTTCATTAAGTCTGTTCAGTGATTAATCGCTTAGCTACGAGCGCGATAAAAGCTCTAATTTAGACTCCTGCCCCGAAAGTCCTGGGATTAAATCGTCGATCTCTCAAGAAGATTTGCTGTTCTCTGAGAGCTGAGAGAGAGGTCACTCTGCCTCTCAGCCATTCTAAATATTCAGTTGTTTTGCGCTAGGTGAATGCCGTGTTGAAACCGAACTTAATGCCATGGTACCTCTTTACATAGACAAACACTAGAATGGACCGCACAATGACACAGGTTATTAGACGAAGATCTACAGTGCCGGAATACACAATAAAATAAGAAGGCCCATGATCTCACTGCTGCTGCATCCTCAATCGCTGATGTAGTGGAACAGCGTTTTGAAAACTTTGGAATCATGACGTAGAGGTTTTGCTGTCCATGTTGAACTCCTTCACCTCACAGACTTTGTTAGCGACGATTTCCCTCACGACACAACGAATAACATTGTTCATAGTACATTGATGATTTTCTCAGTTTGGTCGGTGTCATCAATATAATCAGTTTCGATTATTTATTTATTTATTTATCGTATGGCTTTTAGTGCCGGGAGTGTCCGAAGATATGTTCGCCTCGCCTGAGACTGTAGCTACTTCAAACGCACACCTCTAGGGTGAGCTACAAGTTCCGTTCAATTTCAAGTAGTTCCAACTTTCGCTACCAGATGTCAATGGTACCTAGTGGTGAACGTTGGAACTTTGATAGAGCGTTACAACGAAATCTAACCTAGAAATTTAGCTCCACACAAGTTTAGTCTGGGGAAGGATCTTTTACATGCCATAAATCTATGACATGGGACCGCCGGCTTTACTTCCCCTCCGAAGGAAGGCATACTAAAGGATTTTAAAGCCCTCAAACTAACAAATAACAATTATATTTCTGCAATAATCTCTACAATAAAGTGATCCACTACAGAAAAGAGTTTAGAAACCGAATTGACAACATCAAGATGATCGAGGAGAAAACTCCTAAAATTAGAGCCAAACTGGTAATATCCGAGGAGGAGCGAAGGATCAGAAGTGAACGAATGAAGAGGTTTTGGGAAGAGAAGAGGAGATTAACCAGAAAGCCTTAGGTTGCATGCGGTCTACAGGCGGCCAAATTTAGAAGAAGAAAAAAGTTAGCTGCCTGTTTGAACATTTTTAATTTATCGTTGAAAGTTTCTGAGGGGTGTACAATAACCAAATAAGCCCGCAGCATTGTGTTGAATGTATTAGACAAAGAAGTACGGTACCACTAAAACTATTGAGCCCCATGATATAGTTTGGTCATAGTTCTGGTTTATAGTAAGAGATAGATACTAAAACCTACCCATATAAATAAATATACAAACTAATTAAAATAAATAAATTAACAAATGAATAAGCAATAAATAAATTTAATAAACAAAATAGTTAATTAAAAATTAATTAAACAAATTAAAAATATTAAATAATAAAATAAACAAGTAAGCAGGCTAAATAAATGAATAAATAAATGAAGTCTGTAAATATCCAATTAAAATAATTAATTCATTCATTAAATTAATTAAAAATAAACAAATAAATGATTCAATTAATTAAGAAATTAAACTTATAAAATAGTTTAAATGAATTAAATTAAGAAATTAAATTAATGAATCCATTAAATAAATTGAATACATTAAATTCATTGAAAATTTAAAAATATGTATTTATTGATTAATTAAACAAATCTAATAATTAACAAAATCAATTAAATAAACGAATAAATTAATTATTAAATTAAATTATTTAATTAAATAAAGAAATAATTAAATAAATAAGCAAATAAATAAATTAAATTAAGTAAATGAAGAAATAAATAAAATAAAACAAATTAATTAAATAAATTAACTAACTAAATAAATAAGTAAGTAAACAAACAAATTAACTTCTCCTCGCCGTAATATATCATTATATCTATTGTTAAATCAATTACAGGGTATGACAAAAGACTGTAATGTTAATGTGAAATATGATGAGTGACTTGTTTCCCGAACTGAGTGCACGAAAGTTTTGTACTGGAAACTACAGTAAAAGCAACTGTTTTATAAAATAGGGTGTGTGGTACGGATATAATATTCAAGAATGTCATGTCAAATATTTATATAAGGTGCGTTAAAAAGTAACGAGCAGGAGTCATAATTACAGAAACCAGTACCTGTATGTTAGAAGTATTGGCCCTGGCTGTTGAGGCACTTGTCCCACTGTGACACGAGGCGGTGAATGGCTGTCTCATAAAATTCCCTGCGCTGCGATGTGTACCAGTTCCGCACGTACAGCTGGACGTCGGCGTCTGAGGTGAATCGTTGGCCCCGCAGAGCCCTTTTCAGGGGACCAAACATGGCGTAATCACAGGGAGAGAGGTCTGGGCTGTATGGAGGGTGGCCGAGAACCTCCCATTTTAATTTATGCAGGAGTGCCGCGACTGTGTTGGCCGTATGAGGTTGTGCATTGTCGTGGAGCGACCATGGCGGCTATGACGTTCACTGTCACTCGGCGGTCCTGGGTAATGAGTTCATCAACCAGCTGGACGTTGTCATCGGTAATGCAGTGGGGTGCCCCAGACCGGGCGTCATCGGCTAACGACACCCGTCCTTCCCTGAAGCGCTTGTGCCACGCCTTGACACTTGCAAGGGACATGCAGTGTTCGCCGTACCGATGATTGTCCGTTCCCCCTACTCCTTCCGCTGTCAGAAACCGAACACCTCTTTGCTCCTCGGTTGACGCCACCATGTCACTGTTTGCAATGCGACTGGCAGCGCTGGACGATTGATGCATGCTGCTGCTCGCTTTGTATCGTCACCTGACGTGCACGCGTGCTCTCTAGCGACGGTCTGTGACCTTCCACGCTCTGGCCGGAACCATACCTCGCTACACACGCCACGATTAGCCGATGTTGTCACCGGTTTGCGTATTCCAGCCTCCGGCTCGTTACTTTTTGATCGCACCTTATATTTTCGATTGAGGCACAATTTCATAGTTAACGAATTCAATATCAGAGATAGATGAATCAACAGATACTCTGGTTTTTAGGATATACGACTACACGGGTTTATATGGTAGGATATCAGAAATAAGATACTCCCCAACCTGACGTCAACTCCATCTACCCTATAACTGCAAGACAACGTTCTCAATCATAACGTTGACACAGCCACGTGGCTAACGTTGTCCCTGACGTCCAAAGACTCCGTACTGTCAGGTCCGTGGTTTCCTGATGCTATGGCCCGTCAGTCATTGCGCTAGGTGATGGTAATGAGTATTCTTACGGCGATATTGCACAGTTTATTCGGGTAACTCGGGGATATCTCTGATCTTATTTCCCGTGGAGCGCTGCCAGTTAATGCGCTATAAAATGGACGGGACCTTTTTATCTGGTGTCTGTGACTTTCATTAAAACGTAACGTGCTACAGCGGTAACTCTCAGAGCCCTTGTAGCTTTTATTAATCAAGTGAACGTGTGTTCAATCTCCTCTCCCGACCAACAGTGACGGTGCTTAGCTTTAACGACAGATGGGGCTGCTCTCCCTTCGATAGAGCAAGCCTTGGAAGGAAATCCTTCAACACCAGTTGCTCAACAGCTTCCCAGTCGCATCACTGTCGTGCACAGCTACGGTGTTTGCGTGGAAATAACAGCAAATAACGACAAACATCTGAATATTTGCTGCCTTTATTTATTTGGAAGTAGGAGAATTCTGTTACTTAGAAAGCAAAATAACCAGCGATGGACGAAGCAAAGAGGATGTAAAAAGTAGGTTAGCTCAGGCAAGGAAAGCATTTCTACAGAAAAGGAATCTGTTGACATCGAATATAGATTTAGGTATTAGGAAGTCATTTTTGAAGGTCTTTGTCTGGAGCGTGGCGCTCTATGGAAGTGAAACTTGGACTATTGGTGCAGCAGAAAAGAGGGGAATTGAAGCGTTTGAAATGTGGTGTTACAGGAGAATGATGAAGATCAGATGGGTAGATAGGGTGACAAAAGAAGAGGTATTGAGACTAGTGGGAGAGGAGAGATGTTTCTGGCGACTGCTTATGAAGAGAACAGATAGGTTGGTAGGACACATACTAAGACACCCAGGAATAGCAAGCTTAGTTATGGAAGGAAGGGTTGAGAACAAGAACTGTAGGGGTAGACCAAGGTTAGAATATGTTAAACAGTTTGCCTCGGATGTAGGGTGTGGTAGCTATGTAGAGATGAAACGATTAGCTCAGGACAGGGAGGCATGGAGAGCCGCATCAAACCAGTCAAAAGACTGAGGACTCAAACAACAACAACAACAACAACAACAATTACCTGGTACCAGCCGAGTTAAGGAACCCTTGAACTCCTTTGGGATCCAGACAGGGTGCACCACTCGTCTGCTGATGAGTTTTTGCTGTTACTAACATCTGATGTTCTGATTAAACGGTTCGAATATCAAATTGACAGGAGAAAAGCTGAAGGAAGTATAAGACTTCTGATAAAGCAAAATAACCAGTGATGGACGAAGCCAACAGGATATAAAATGTAGGTGGCTCACGCAAGGAACCCATTTCTACAGAAAAGAAATCTCTTGACATAAAGTATAGATTTAGGCATTGGAAAATACATTTTGAAATCCATTATCGAGAGCGTGGTGCTCTATGGAAGTGAAACTTGGACTGTTGGTGCAGCAGAAAAGTGGAGAATAGAGGCGGTTGAAATGTGGTGTTACAGGAGGATGATGACGATCAGATGGGTGGATAGAGTTACTAATAAAGAGGTAGCCTATTGAGACGAGTGGGAGAGGAGAGATGTTTCTGGCGACTGCTAATGAAGAGAAGAAATAGGTTGGTAGGACACATACTAAGACAGCCAGGAATACCAAATTTAGTTATGCTAGGAAGGATTGAGGACATGTACAGTACTCTAGGGGTAGAATATGTTGAATAGGTTGCCTCGGATGTAGGGTGTGGTAGCTCTGTGGAGATGAAACAGTAAGTTCAGGACATGGAGGTATGGAGAGCTGCATCAAACCAGTCAACAGACTGAAGACTCAAACACAACCAGTGAAAATGCAACACCGCTTCGGGTTGGTTCCACGGATATGTTGCATATCTAACACTACACCGTGATGTGCTTGAACAGCTGATTTTGAAATGAGGGGAGGTTAGTATAGTTGGTAGCACTGTACCATAACCAGTAGAGGCTGGTTAACTGTGGGTGGAGACTAGGATAGTTGGTAGCACTGTACCATAGTCCGTAGAGGCTGGTTAACTATGGTTGGAGACTAGGTTAGTTGGTAGCACTGTACCATAGCCAGTAGAGGCTGGTTATACACCAAGGCACGCAGATTACTGTAGCCTATATTAATCCCGGAGCCCCCCCCTCAAGCTCCAAGTCCGTTTGGTGTCACAGTCACGTCGTGGAGTAGAATTCATTATGGACTAATCCCTGAGGATCAAGTTCTCGCAAGTCGCGAGGTTTGTGGTGGGCTGAGGTGTGACAGCAGCAAGTAGCTGTTTCCTAGCAACCACTCTAGAGGGCAACCTCGTCACATATACTGTACCTTGACAGCGAGTTTTTCATTAGAGCAAATCTTGAATTTAGCGACTTCGATGGCGTAGTTGGTAGAATGCTGAGCTTCTATGCCCAAGGTCTCGGGTTCAAACCCGGCTGAAGTCGTTAAGAGCGTTGACAATCCGTCAGTATGCCTTCCTTCGGAGGGGAAGTAAAGCCAGCGATCCAATGTCATAGATTTATGGCAAGTTAAAGAACCTTCCCCTAATTGCACCTGTGTGAAGCTAAATTGGATAGGTTAAGAATGTAAACAACGCGCTAAGGTTTCTACGTTCGTTGCCAAGAGCCGACTGCGGTGGCGTCTAGTAGCTAAGTTCTGAACTTGGCCTAGTAATCGTTAACGGTGGCACTTGGCGGCAAAAGTAGGAACTATTTGAAAAATTCTATGTTGCAGTACTTAAATTAAAAAACAGATAACACACACTAATATAGTCACCACAATTAACACCGGTTATCAGACAGATTCTACACACACCCAAAGTACACGGGGTTACATGACCGCGTTGTCGCAGCCCCTAAACTTAAGAACCAACCAACCAAACCTTCAATTCGTACCACCCTGTGAAAGTTGGAACTATTGAAATTGAAAGGAACTTGTAGCTCACCCCATGGGTGTCCGCGTGAAGCAGCTACAGACTCAGGCGAGCCGAACATGTCCTCGGACACTCCCGGCATTAAAAGCCATACGATAAATAAATAAATAATCCGTGGTATCCCTCCTCTACTCTAGACAAATGCTGGGATGGCTCCAAACTTTAGGTCACGTTCGTCTCCTTTCCAAACCTTACCTGTATTACAAATACACACACACCAAAGTACACGAGGTAAATGACCATGGTTCCCAAGGTCCTCAAATGAGACAGCGCAACACTAAATAACTCTCCAATTTTGACAAAATTCAGAATCAAAAACTAGAAGTTTTCTTTCAAATGTAACGCCAATTTGAAGCGTTCGAAATGAGGCCTTTGAATGTTAGTATTCCTGTATATTAAAATTACAACTTGGTAATAAATAAATAAATAAGTAAATAAATAAATAAATAAATAAATAAATGATGATGATGGTATTAGTGTATTAAGGGGCCTAACATCCGTGAATTTGGCCCCATAGTAAATAAAATGTGACACAATATACCATATCTGTTATATGAAAGTGTCCTGACTGACTGAGTCATCATCACCCAGCCAAAACTATTAAAGTTAGAAACATACATTTTCGAGATATGTTCGTTGTATGTCTAAAACGTCCAAGGATTTACGTTCTAAAGGGGTGTTAAGGGGGTTAAACCTGCATTTCATTAAATAACAATATCTCACAAGTGGTTTCATTTGGGGATGTGATACCCGGCATATTAACTAATCATTAAAAACAAGAATTTCCGTGACGAACTAAAGAGCCTACTTTTCTTAAAATATAAGATTCATGCCAATGATTACTCTATTTGGATCTATTTAGAATAATGACGAAATTAAGTTGGCAATATCGAAATTTCTAATTAGTTTGAAATACTGTATACCTGGCATAATGTAGCCTAATAGAGCACTACAGTTGGCAGCCCTCGTGACTGAATATATTCTTAGTTCCATCTCTTAAGGTACAGAATACAAAATTTGTTTAAACTCCAATGGATAGCATGGACGTTACAAGCAGTTAAACATTGGATATAACAGCGCGCGCAAAATCATGTTGGCAACAATGTTATGCCTTTTTGGTCAGAAATAATCTGAAATAATATGATCAATTGTTGTGCCAATTTTGAATGAAATCCATTTGTTAGTATAGAAGTTACATGCATTTTAAAATTGGACCTATCAGCAGGCTTAGAATCATGTTGGCAGCACTGGCGTATATTAGTTACTCCAAATTATTCTAGAATGCCAGGTACTATACGTGTGCATAGTTTAGACCTATTGGCTTGCATACTTTTTGATATATTGATATTAGGGTAACAAAAATAGAGACAGCATTTATTAACAGTTGACAGCCCTGGTTGCTCTTAAGAATACGTATAGTCATATATGTCATGGTACACATAGCACATACGAAATTTGGTTGAAATCCAAATGATAGTAGTATAAAAGTTACATGTATTTAAATTTGGACCTCTCAGCAGGCTTAGAATCATGTTGGTAGCACTGACGTGTATTAGCTACTCCAAATTAATATAGAATGTCAGGTACTATACGTGTGCATAGTTTAAAGCTGTCGGCTTGCATACTTTCTGATATATGGGTATTTGTCCCAGAAAACGTTCATGCTGTCCTGATATCAGTTAGGTCCAGGTTACGTGTGAGATATCCTGAATCTACCCAGCTCTCACTTCCATATAGCAAGGTCAGTAGGGAGAGTTTGGTTGCTATACTAACTGCTTTCCTGCAGAATACTGCAGATAATAATTATAGGTTGGTGGTTGGTTCCTTAGTTTAGGGGCTGCGATAACGCGGTCATGTAGCCCGTGTACTTTGGGTGTGTGTAGATTCTGTCTGATAACCGGTGTTAATTGTGATGGCTGTATTAATGTGTGTTATCTGTTTTAATTCTATTAATGACTGCAGACCGTGGCCTACGTTATATTCAAGGCCTGGAAATGAGGCGCCAGACAACATTACGAGCTATGGTTCGAACTTGTTCCGCAGTTTACCGCTAGGTTCGCTGTCTGGAGCCCTTAATCGTACCGTTTGTATTACGTACAATGTGATTAGTGTGTCTGTATTTGGCGGTAAATAAGTTGTCCTAATGAGTGAGAAAGCTGAGGTGAGTTTGAAATTGACTGGCGAAGCGTGTCGTATTATAGTTGTGCTTTCGTTAAGAGCAGTAGACTGCTGTTTGACTGTTATTGAGATGGGTGCTAAGTGGTGTTTATGAACAAGACGGAGTGAAAACCAAGTTTTAATCCAGTGTACCAGCGTAAATGTGACATGTATGTGTGATAAATACTTTAGATATAAATCACTGACTGATTTTAATAGAGTAACTTATGTGTAAATATTTGTGTTATTATTGTGTTCGTCAAAAATGGTGTACTGTAGCGTGCCGTATTGTAAATCTCGTCAAGTTAAAGGCAATGGACTTTCGTTTCATAAATTTCCATTTAATAATGACATACCGGTACTGAAACAATGGGTTCTAGCTGTTTCACGTGAGGGGGTGGACATTAAAACAGTCTTCTACAATTTGTAGCATGCATTTCAAGGATTCTGGTTTTAGTATAAATACTACAAAGAGAACACTCGTACCGAACGCATTTCCGACGGTTTTTGAGGACTACCCCGAGCATAAACAAGCACAAATGAATAGAAATACGCGCAAAAGAGCACTTGTCGGTAGAGACATACGTATCTAAGATAACACTGGACGCACTGACTGCGGTTGAGGAATGCGGACAACTGTCAGGTGAATGTGTCAATGTTTGAGGCGCTGTGTGGCGGATGAAATTCGTCACCCAAAAGACGAGCAGATGCCACTTTTTCTTAGTTTCGATCCGAGTCACATCATTAAGAACGTACGATCACAATATCTGAGTAGGACTTCTATGTAGATGACAATTTAATAACTAGTGATCATCTCAAGAATCTGTACACTTACAGAAAAAGCTAGTAGTAAAGCCAGTTAGAAAATTAATCAGGAAGGTTGTATAACGAAGCAATTTAGAAAAAAGGAATGTGGCAAGAGCCAAATTGGTGTTAACTCCAGAGACAATAGCTGGAAGCATGGAAGTCGTGTGCCCAGAGAAAGATGAAGATAAGGACAGCCTACACGAAACAACAACATTCTTGGAAATTTTTAGAAATTGGTTTGATATGCATGATATCTGCAATACCACACACGGACTTCATTCCACGAACACGGACAAGCTATTTTCAGTGAAGTTAATGATGAGAGACTTTCATGGCTGACCAATGAATTTCTGCCCTACCTGTCACAGATTCAAAGTTATCCTGGTAAAAAGATGAGACTTACAAAGGATACCAAGCTTTGGTGCCAACAATTTCATCAACCGTGTCCTGCATACGATTTCTAATCAGTATCGGCTTCCATTATGTGCTTACGCGGAATCTCAAGTGACGATGTAGAACTGCTCTTTAGTCACCTGAGAAATAAGGGAGGTAACAATGACATGATGGACGTGAAATCATGCCTGCATGCCATCGAGTCAACACTTAGGACAGGAATTATCGCATTTTCTAGAAGTGGGAATGTGGAGCTGAGGGAAGATGTAGTCGTAACAGGCGCCTTGACCAAGTTTCTGAAGCCTAAAAGATCGTGGAAGGTGCAAAACCCAGCAAATGCTAAAGAAACACCCCAGCTTCCGGCACATTTCTTGGAGATTCTTGAAAGCCCTGTTCAAGGTAAGAATATGGGGCATATAGCCTATATTAAGGTCATTGAAATAAAACATTATGATTGACATTTTAGCTTTAAAATCTCTATCTTTGTTTTCAGAAAAGCCAGCGTCTCTATCTTCCATTTCAATTGCAATGGTAGCGGGATTTCTTGTAAGAGTGGCAGAAGAGAGAACAGACTGTGAAGGTTGCTTAGAGAAAATATCAACTCCAGCAAATTCAAGCCTGCCATTTAGTTTAATACATTTTCAAGACAGAGGGGGATTAAGATATCCCAAAGCTTATTTTATTTATCTGTTGGAAACAATTTCTCACTTTGTCACAACAGCCGAAAATTTAATGTCTCGAAAATATTTAGTGTCAAATTTCACAAATATTTTAACTGACACGTTTCACACTAAATGTGAAGTGTGTATTGACAATTCTCTCTCTGTAGTTCTTCTGCAAAAGTTCTTGAGGCCACTTTTAAAGAATATTTGTGTGAACCACACGGGCAGTAGTGCAACGATTCTGAATTGAAGAAGTAAGCCACTTGGCAGAAAAATTCTTAAAGTGAAGTGAAATACAGTCAAAAGTGAGCTGTACTCATCATTTGGGGGAAATTGGAGGAAAACAGGTAAGAAGTCCTAAAAAACATGTATTAAAATGTACTTGAGTTCCATGTAACGCATAGTCAAAAGCAGACAACTAGGGCGCCGAACCGCGATCCTAGTGGCGTAAAGTGGAACTACTAGTTTGGCGTACCAAGTCTCCGCTCTATTTCCAGGCCTTGAGTATAACGTAGGCCACGCTGCAGACTATCAATTTTCAAGTAGTTCCTACTTTTCCTACCAAATGCTACCATCATCGACAACTAGTTGTGAATTTGGTTACGAGAACGTTGGAACTTAAGAGCGTTAGTCAAATCTACCCTATAATTTAGCTTCACACAAATATATTTAGTGGAAGGTTCTTTTACATGTCATAACTCTATGACATGGGACCGCCGGCTTTACTTCCCCTCCGAAGGAAGGTATACTGAGGGATTTTAACGCTCTTAAAAAATCTGACGACTTCGGCCGAGTTTGAACCCGCTATCTTGGGCATAGAAGCTCAGCATGCTACCGACTACGCCACCGAAGCCGCCATAATAATCATAAAGAAGAAGAAGAAGCGCTTGAAAATATGTGTATCGATTGTTGACCGAGTAATAATAATATCGTATGGCCTCGGGTGCCGGGTGCAAGCTTTGTAATTTGACACCAGGGCAGCTTGCATGTCGAATTTCATTGTTCCTTGAATCACTATGAAAGTCAAGGAGGTTAGATATCTAAGCTCCTTGAACACTATAGCGCTTTCTAGTAGAGAAATGAGGAACTATGTGTTGGCGGAAACACCCGAGATTAATTTTGCCATTATGAACACGGTCTACTGAATTCAAATGGGTTCTTTGACATGCCAACATCTTATGACATGGTGTCGTAATTTTGCCGCCTTTCAAAAAATCACTTACCACGGCCAGGAGCGAACCTGCAATCTTGGGGTTAGTAGACCGACACGATAACCACTCACCCACGGTGTACTGCACAGGGGAGGTTCAGTATATTAACGCTCTTGAGGGCTGTGTTGTCACTAATGGCCGCTGGGCGTCGCGTCATCCATCAGCAGCGTCCCGGAGAAAGGGCACGTGCGACTGCTGACCCAATAAACAAGTGGCGTGGAAAATGCGCAGGCTGGCAACATTCCAACACTATTGTTGTGACGTAATGCGTTTCTTTACATGTATCGTGCATCATGTGAGGCCAAGTATCGTCAGACAAGAATACTTTCACTGGCTCCAATAGAAATCCCTTTAAAACTCAGCAATTTCTCTAGGTATGTGTCGTGCCTTGTGTGGGGTTTCGCCTAGGACACCAAACTGACTCATCCGCGGGCTCTTGGTGTCCCCGCCCGGACACCCATAGGTGCGCTTCATAAAAAGGGAGTTCGCTACTCCTGTGGGGCACTGGTTAGATAGGGATATTCTTCTCTCTTTCTGCTGCACGTGAGACGTGGATGACGCTGTCATTTTCTAGCAATCTACTGTTGCCATATCAGTCGAATTTTTTTCTTTGTCGAAAAAACAGCATATTCGGGTAGAACTACAGTAGGTTTTGCCGATCTTTTTTGTCCTATATTAGAACTACGTAAACTTGATAGAAATGCTAGAAAAATTAGATATCCATATTTTAAAAAAACTATAAACTGTGTCCCCTTTTTAGTAAAATCGATCTTATATCATGTTGCGTTGACTTTGTGATGCCAATTTTTCACACACGTGTAGCTAAATGAGCCGTCTTGATGATGGATTATTGAAATATTTTATACTGGCAATATTACAATTTTCATGTAGGTAAAAGTTCTGAATATTCTCTCATAACCGCATAGCAGCATTGAAAAAGTTCGTATGCTGCCAACTTTTCTATTTTTAGAGATAACCATGTCATGTCAGTTTGAGAGTTGTAGAGGAATGTTGGAAGAAGTTTTCTACCTGCTTACCCAGAGTATAGGTTTAATTGTTTACACAGGCCGTGCTGTTCATTGACCGCGGATTATACGAATGAAGTTTCAAAGGACAGCGGGGTGCAGCTTGCTACTCAGCTTTATTACTGTGCCCTTCGAGCTTGTATTTCAGTTGTTCATCAGTCTCTATCTTGAGTGTGTGTGCTGCAGTTCTGTTAGATTTAACGTGTTGTATTTTTACGTATTTCACGTACAACAATGGATAGTTTTGTGGAAAGAAAGCGTGGCCAAGTGCTCAGAAGGAGGGAAAAACAGGTCGTAATTAATGTGTTCAGTTATTTTATGAATCTTAAACCTAACGAAAGTATAAATAATTTAGTCAATGAAACTGCCCTGGCCACAGGAATATCAAATACTACCGTTTTTAAAATACGTAGTGAGAGTGGACAGGGTCCAGTACTGTCGCCACGCAAAAAGAGGCTAAGTAATACACTTCGCAATAATAGCAGGAATTTTAAATGACGTTATAGTTAATTTAATTTAATTTCGTTGTATGTGTTATGTTAGCGTACTTTTAGCATTATTATACAGTACTTAATTCAAGTCTTCGTCACTGCACAATCGCTGAATGTGCGGAAAGTGTACGCGAAGCGCTTTGTACTGTCTCCTCTCACGGAGTGGCAACCCTGCCGTAACGCGCCATAAGACCAATGCTTCATTCTAAACGTTGGATGCCTTATAGAGAAATTGCTGAGTGCTAATTGACTGGCTGTGAAAGTCAATATACCTGAAAACCCTTTCTTTCTCAGATTTCTGGAAGCAGTCGCACCAAATTAAGAACAAACCTATTCTGACTAAGGCCAGTATTGTATTACCCCCACCACGATCCTGATGGGGAGCTGCAGACAATCCGGAGATGGGAGGTTCGTATTCCGCCACTTATAGCGACTATCCTGAATACGATATTATCCCAGTTTTCCCGCACTCCCTCCAGGCGAATGCCGGATTAGTACCTAAATTCAAGCCCACGAGCGCCTATCGCATCCCCGACCGTAATAAGTAAAGCAACACACACCACTATAGTCACCATAGAGTCACAGGTTATTACACACCCATGAACGGCGGCTTCGGTGGCATAGTCGGTAGCATGCTGAGTTCTATGCCCAAGATCACGGGTTCAAATCCGGAGGAATTCGTCGGATTTGTTAAAAGCGTTAAAAATCCCTCAGTATGCCTTCCTTCGGAGGGGAAGTAAAGCCAGCGGTCCCATCTCATAGATTTATGGCATGTAAAAGAACCTTCCACTAATTACACCTGTGTGAAGCTAAATTGGATAGGTTAAGAATGTAAACAACGCTCTTAGGTTTCTACGTTCGTTGCCAAGAGCCGACTGCGGTGGCGTCTAGTAGCTAAGTTCTGAACTTGGCCAAATAGTCGTTGACGGTGGCGCTTGGCGGCAAAAGTAGGAACTATTTGAAAAATTCTAAGTTGCAGTCTGTACTTAAATTTTAAAAAACAACAGATAACACACACTAATACAGTCATCACAATTAACACCGGTTATCAGACAGATTCTACACACACACAAAGTACACGGGGCTACATGACCGCGTTGTCGCAGCCCCTAAACTGAGGAACCAACCAACCAACACCCATGAACATGGGGCTCTCGATCGGTGACGTCCCAGGCCCGAAAATGAATGATCAACAACAACAACAACAACAACAACTTTTTATTTATTTTTTATTACCCTTTACATCCTTTTTGCGCTTGTTGGCAGTGTTTGAACTTAAATATCTCATGATTACACACTTTTCACTTTTCTCCCTTCTTCCTCTTCTGTTCCCAACATCTCTTCATCTTTTGACTGTTTCCTGTTTCCGTTGTTCTGTCCACAATGTTCTTGTCTTCATCTTTTCAATTCCTTAAATTATTTATTCTTAATTTAGTTTCTGAATTCTCCTCTGTCTCCAATCATTTGCCTGTCGATCCCCACCTGCCTTAAGTCTTCAAGATACCAATT
This sequence comes from Meconema thalassinum, assembly GCA_946902985.2. NCBI lineage: Eukaryota > Metazoa > Arthropoda > Insecta > Orthoptera > Tettigoniidae > Meconema > Meconema thalassinum. The sequence continues at coordinate 553,392,333 of OX336392.1, forward strand.
AGTTTTCTTGCTTGAGGCCTACATCAAAGATATTCTTTGTAAGTCTGTTGTTCTTCATTCTCTGTAAAAGGTTGGTCTGGTCATATCGGTGAGTCTGTCTGTGCACTCGTACAGCTCTTTTTATCCATATGCCTGCCATTTCTGTGTATTCCCCTACATATTTTTCTGAGAAATTTGCGTCCTTATTTTTCAGTTTCTATGATGCCTGATGCTCCAATTGTTGTCGTTTCTGACGCATATAATGCTTCGGGTGGTACGACTGTTTTGTAGTGTCTAATTTTGGCCTGTCTTGATACGCTTTTCTTATTGTAATGTGAGTATGTGACTTGGTATGCTTTCTAAAGTTTTACCGTTCGTTCTATGTTAGACGCTTTGTTTGATCCTCCTATTTGTATATATTCCCCTAAATATTTGAAATGTTCGACTCTTTTTACAGATCCAAATATGGTATGCATGGTTTGCACATCGTCGGTCTGATTTACTTATTTATTTATTCATTTATTTATTTATTTATTTATTTAATCATTTATTTATTCATTTATTCATTTATTTATTTAATCATTTATTTATTTATTTATTTATTTATTCATTTATTCAATTATATATTTATTTAATCATTTACTCATTTATTTATTTATTCATTTATTTATTTATTCATTTATTCATTTATTCATTTATTTATTTATTTATTTATTTATTTATTTATTCATTCATTTATTCATTTATTTATTCATTCATGTATTTATTCATTTATTCAATTATTTATTTATTTATGTATTCATTTATTTATTTATTTATTTAATCATTTATTCATTCATTTATTTATTTATTTATTTATTTAATCATTTATTTATTTATATATGTATTTATTTAATCTTTTATTTATTCATTTATCTATTTCATTTATTTATTTTTTTATTTATTTAATCTTTTATTTATTAATTTATTTATTTAATCATTTACTTATTTATTTATTCATTTATTCATTTATTGATTAATTAATTAATTTATTTAATCATTTATTTATTTAATCATTTATTTATTCATTTATTTATTTATTTAATATTTTATTTATTCATTTAATATTTTATTTATTCATTTATTTATTTAATATTATATTTATTTATTTAATATTTTATTTAATAATTTATTTATTCATCTATTTATTTATTTATTTATTTATACATTTATTCAACATTTAGTTAGTTATTGTTGTTAAAATGGGTGGAACATCATGGTCATCTACCCCAGATATAAGTTCTCATTGCCAGATTGACAAGAGATTATTTTTTATTTGTTGAATATCCGAACAGTTTGAACCCTATTGTACATGAGTATATTAGGTTTAAAGTTTTGATCAGTTAATTATTGGTCCTTAACGCAAAATTACGAAGCTAGATTATTGTAGATGTGAATGAACTTAAGGTACTGTTTGTAACGGCAGGATTCCTTAAACAGGTGGAATAATGGCTTTGGAAGTTCCATATTTCAATTGTTAAGATGACACTCAAGTTCCTGCTATACAAGGCACAGTCGAAGAGTAAATGGTCCACTGTTTGAGAAGAGCCACACAAGCACACGTAATCGCCTGCAATGTTGAACTTAAACTTTCCATGATCAGAGAGAAACTGCGTAAGGATGAATTCGGGCACTGATGTTTTGCACTCGGCTATATGCTGTATGTCGGGGGAAAATAATTCGACAAGAGAGTATGCAGTAGAAACACGTGGACATGAGAAATATTGTGAACAATATAATATTTGTCTCAAGTATATGTCAAGAATGGACGATGACCCCTTAGTTTATAGAAACCTGTAGGTAGAGATAGAAGAGGAAGACCTCCGCAGAAATGGAAGGAGCAAATGCATTTGCAGATGGAACAAGGCTAAAACGTCAAGTTGATGATGATGATGATGATGATGATGATGATGATTATGAGTAGGGTTCGGAAGTTTATGATCTAAAGAAGTACAAAATATGCAAGCAAATATGACCTAAAACTATAAAATATGGCCTAAAAAACCTATGAAATATCACACGAATTTTTGAGATACCGGTAGGTAGAGTATTGCTAACATACAGTAAACGTCTTAAGTGCCAAAACAATTTCCCAGTGTATTGGACATGTGATATTTTGATTTTACGAGTGACTATTTTAATGAACTATGTGTATTTACAATGTATTTTATTCCCATAAGTGTTTATAATTTGTATATCTGGCTGATGAAAAACATTATTGTTCGAAACATGTACCAGTACTAAACAGTGCTAATAATATTACAAGTATTGAAAAGACGGAAATAAGAGTAAGTCATTTAGTGGAATTTAAATTCAATACGGACCATTATGGATAAAAAACAATTTCCTTGTTTGCTAATTGCTTCTGAGCTAAATATATCTACTGGAGTGAGATCCTGTTGAAAGGCGGAAGCACACTATCGTCATGTTTCGTGACCTCATGCGTACAGTGTCGCAATCCAACTTGTCCAGAAAGATGTGCTAAAAGACGTCCGTAGAGGAGCGCCTTCTTGGAATCAGATCTTCAAAACCTGCTGTCTGCCTGTTCCGGGAAAAGAAATAAAAATATATCTACTACAGTATTCGGAAATCCCGTGTTTGAAAGTTAACGCAGATAACACGTACCTTGTTAACGACGCCTCAATTTAAACACAAATGCTGAAATTATAACCAAATATGACCTTATATCACTAAAATATGACCAAATATGACCAAAACAATAAAAATGGATGAAATATGCATTTATAGGCAACATCAAATTCCTTTAAAAGTTGTCAGGGACCCGTCATTCAAACTTATTTTTCAGATTCCGGGTAAAATAAGCTCAGGGGAAAAAATGTGACTTTTCCTTAACATCCGAACCTTAATGATGATAATGATGATGATAGTTCTGTAAAGAAGTTCTCTCGCCTTGGACTCCAATTAATCCTATATATACACCGCGGACAGGCCAACAAGGACCACGCAAATATCACTTCTTTATAGGTCTGGTTTCCTTCTTTCTCTTCCAGAAGTCTTTCATCCTGGTCGACTGTGCAGCTCTTCTTTCAGCAGTCCATTCTCCCAATTAATCCTATAACTTATTCATATTCCTAATTATCATTGGTTGACCTCGATAGGTTTCGGAAGCTGCTTGCATCATGAGCATCAATAATGTGAATGCATTGCTCATGTGTATGTCTGTTGTCTTTTGAACGAGGATTAATGAATGCTGAAAGGGAATCGAAACATCTCTTTTTACTCCAGAGAGGATGCTGAGAAGCCCAGGAAAAACCACACTCGAAATAGCCAGTGACATGGTGCGGATATGACCCTCACCCTTGGCTTCATGTCATCCGACGCATTCTGTTGCAGTGTTTCTCGGAACAACACGATTATCATTAATTGGAGACCTAATCCACGAACATCTGCGCGATAAACACACTCACTGTTTCTTTGAGAACACAGCGCACGTCAAACGGACCGATCATACCATTATGTTCTTCGTGGCAATAGTCTTAATGAAATTCATATGGAGGGCTCTAGATGATGTGGCAATAGTCTTAATGAAATTCGGATAGTAGGCCCAGGATGACGCGGCAATAGTCTTAATGAAATTCATATGGAGGGCTCTAGATGACGCGGCAATAGTCTTAATGAAATTCATATGATGGGCTCTAGATGACGTGGCAATAGTCTTAATGAAATTCGGATAGTAGGCCCAGGATGACGCGGCAATAGTCTTAATGAAATTCATATGGAGGGCTCTGGATGACGCGGCAATAGTCTTAATGAAATTCATGTGGAGGGCTCTTGATGACGCGGCAATAGTCTTAATGAAATTCATATGGAGGGCTCTTGATTAAGCGACAATAGTCTTAATGAATTTCGGATAGTAGGCCCTGGATGACGCGGCAATAGTCTTATTGAAATTCATATGGAGGGCTCTTGATTAAGCGGCAATAGTCTTAATGAATTTCGGATAGTAGGCCCTGGATGACGGGGCAATAGTGTTAATGAAATTCATATGGAGGGCTCTTAATGGCGTGGCAATAGTCTTAATGAAATTCATATGGAGGGCTCTGGATGACGTGGCAATAGTCTTAATGAAATTCATATGGAGGGCTCTTGATGACGTGGCAACAGTCTTAATGAAATTCGGATAGTAGGCCCCGTATGACGTGGCAATAGTCTTAATAAAATTCGGATAGTGGGCCCTGGATGACGCGGCAATAGTCTTAATGAAATTCGGATAGTAGGCCCTGGATGACGTGGTAATAGTCTTAATGAAATTCGGATAGTGGGCCCTGGATGACGCGGCAATAGTCATAATGAAATTCGGATAATGGGCCATGGATGACGCGGCATTAGTCTTAATGAAATTCGGATAATAGGCCCTGGATGACGCGGCAATAGTCTTAATGAAATTCATATGGAGGGCTCTTGATGACGTGGCAATAGTCTTAGTGAAATTCGGATAGTAGCCCCTGTATGACGTGGCAATAGTCTTAATGAAATTCGGATAGTGGGCCCTGGATGACGCGGCAATAGTCTTCATGAAATTCGGATAGTAGGCCCTGGATGACGCGGCAATAGTCTCAGTGAAATTCGGGTAGTGGGCCCTGGATGACGCGGCAATAATCTTAGTGAAATTCGGATAGTAGGCCCAGGATGACGTGGCAATAGTCATAATGAAATTCGGATAGTAGGCCCAGGATGACGCGGCAATGGTCCTAATGAAATTCGGATAGTAGGCCCAGGATGACGCGGCAATAGTCTTAATGAAATTCGGAGAGTAGGCCCAGGATGACGTGGCAATAGTCTTAATGAAATTCGGATAATAGGCCCTGGATGACGTGGCAATAGTCTTAATGAAATTCGGATAGTAGGCCCTGGATGTCGTGGCAATAGTCTTAATGAAATTCGGATAGTGGCCCCTGGATGACCCGGTACTAGCGTTGATGCATTTCAGATGTCGAGGTTACTAATTGCAACGTGCTCTGCGGTATAAACAAAGTATGAAGCTCTCTCTGTTTTAGTGGCCGGCGCCCCATAAACTAGACGTTAGAATACAAATTAACACACAGTCGAGAGTAACGACAAGAAAATAAACAACAGCTTCGTTTAATAACGCGCTCATTTACTCCTTGCCAAAGTCGAGAAGCCAACCTGTTCGTATTACAACGCGACTGCTGGAACGTTGGCAGTTAATATTACACGATGTGACACAATACACTTGCCCAATTCATACTGTATTTTAGGTAGATTTCATGAGAAAGGTAACTTTTGCAATGTGTACCATGTTTCGACTTCGAGAAATTTTAGGCATATCTTCGCGTTTCACATCCCCTAGACCCCAAAAACCAATATATATGTATATATCACTTTCTTGTGGACATGGTAACTACCGTCTTTTGTACTAATCACTTTCAAATTTTCACATGAATTAATATAACCATTTTAAATGTCGGTTGAGTTCGTTAATGGGCGAAATCGAACCAAGGGTGTTGGAAAGTGGGGGCTTTTTCGAAAATATGAATTATCGCTATAACTTTCTTTAATATGTGAAAAATCGAATCCATTCAAAGTTCATACAGTTCTTCAGATGAAAATCCACAGCCTGTTTCCAGTCTCCGACCGGGTCAGGAATGGAATGAATGAAGCCCCCATCTAGCGGCGAGGATATGAACTGTGCCGGCTGCCGAAGCCTGACGCACTCCTCTGGGGCAATGATTAAATGAATGACAGATGAAATGAAATGATAGTGGAGAGTGTTGCTGGAATGAAATTGTGACAGGGAAAACCGGAGTACCCGGAGAAAAACCTGTCTGCCTCCGTTTTGTCCAGCACAGACCTCACATAGAGTGACCGGGGTTTGAACCACGTGTCCAGCGGTGAGAGGCCGGCGTGCTGCCGCCTGAGCCACGGAGGCAGTTCTTCAGATAAGGACCTAAAATATATCTTGGTAAAATTTTCTGACAGCACCAACCATTGACCAAGGGAGTGGGAAAATTGGAGATTTTAGAGGCACAAGATCACAATCGATTAAAATTGTCAATAGACCTCTCAAACTTACCTAAAACTTTTATCTGAAAGAATTTTTGATATGAGCCACCCTAGCGCCAAGGATGATCAAAATATTTTCGGAATTATAAAAAGACTAGCAACAAATTCTTGTTCGACGTAATTTAAAATTGGCGAGGTGCATGAAACACAAATCCCCCTTCCGTCCAATCTTAACTTGACTGTGTATTTTGCGGAACAAAAATATCACAGGCGAAATGAAGAAAAGCCGAGTTGCACTTCCAGGGAAACTCCAAACACAACCACTCTTATCTCACTTAACTCAACTGGTCTCGACAGTTTGCTGCTGTCTGTATCTAGGGCAATAGGCTCGCCCGCTAGCTAGACTGTAACTGGGGTGATAGGCTCGTCCCTACCTAGATCGTAAACTGTCGCCTCAGTAATTGAATTGAGATTGTTGGAAGAAATGAAAACGTAAAACCACTTATAGTGGGCGATGTATTGAAGATAGACATATGCTCTTGTGGACTTCTTTTTTGTAGAACGTTTCATGCTGAACAGTTCTTACACTGTTTTAACGGTTTGCCCAGAGTAAACTTAAAAAGTGCATGGACGTTAGTTTTTTTTCGACTTTTTCACTGAAATTGTTACTGCATGGCTTCCTTTGATCACAGATAAAAACCTTCCTCGGGATATCCTTTACAGAATGGTGAAAACCGTATCAAAATCCATCCAGTGGTTCTTGAGATTACCCGTGACATCCAAGAATCGGGGACTTAGTTTTTAGCCTATTTTCAATTCTGAAAAAATAGGCTTATGAGATCACCTTTTGTCCGTGTGTGTGTGCGCGTGTGTGTGTGTGAGGTGTGTGTGTGTCCCCCCCTAATAAAATCTAAACGGCTAGAGCGATTTCAATGAAACTCGGTAAGTTCATAGCACTATTCCCAGCGACCTCGACCGTGCCCTTCAAATTTTGTTACGTCTCACCGATCCAACATGGCGGCTGTGCGAAATATTTCACTAGCATTCAATATCTCCGAAACTATTACCGATATCGCCCTGAAATTGTGTACGGTGATAAAGGGCACTACTAGAAGTTCACCTATGAGACTTTCAAAAACATGGTGACTACAAAACCAACATGGCGGCCAAGCGAAGTTGAGACTTTTAAATAGACTTTTCTCGCGATTTAACTATCCAAATGTAATGAAACTTGGTACGGCAAATGTTGATACACATTGTAATGCACTGGAGTCTAATTAAGTTTAATTGTTTACATAACCTCAAAATGGTGGCTGTGCGAAATATTTCACTGACATTCTATATCTCCAAAACTATTACAGATATCACCCTGCAATTTTGTACGGTGATAAAGGGTACTGATACAAGTTTACCTATGTATATTTCATAAACCTGTAAAGTACAAAACGAACATGGCGACCAAGCGAATTTAAAATATTTTAAGACTTTTCTCGTGATTTAACTCTCTGAGCGCAGTGAAATGTGGTACAGTAAATGATTTTGCAGATTGTAATGCACTGCCATCTAATTTAATTCAATGGTTTACATAACCTCAAGATGGCGACTGTGCGAAATTTTAAAATTAAGTTTTAATTTCTTGTGTCGTAATCATGCGATCGAAGTGAAAGTTTGAATAATGAACCTAGGCAATAATTGTCCTTGAATGGTGCATAACTCTATGGCCTATACATATAATAATCCTAAATGGCGAGCTTCCGAATTATTTAGACGGTTCTCAATATCTATGAATCTTTTACAGCAACCAAACTGAATTTTTTTATATTCATAGAGACTATGAACTTATGTTCACCTATAGGACTTTCAGTAACCTGGAGAGCACAAATCCAACATGGCGGCGACGCGCAGTATAAATATTTAAATGGACGTTTCTTGCGAATTAACTATCCGAGTGCCGTGAAACGTTGCACGTCAAAAGCTTTTACAAATGTTGATCGACTGGCATCTAATTTATTTCAATTGTTTGCATAATCACAAGACGGCTGCTGTGCGTAATTTTAAAATCTCGTTTTTACTTCTTGTGTTCTAATCATGCGATTGAAGTTTGAATACCACACGTACACAATAATCTTAATGTAATAGTACAAAAATAAAAATCCAACCTGGCGACCATCTGAAATATTTAGACGGTTCTCAATATCTACGAGTCTGTTATAGCAATCGAACTGAAATTTTATATGTTGAAAGAGGCAATTAACATGAGCAGGATATATGAAAATAGGCTGTATAGTTCTTCACGGAACTACTTGTTTACTTAGAGATAGGACTTCTCATGTGCTAAACATGTACCACGTTTGAAGCAATACAATAACTGGCAAATACAGTGAATTCGACATATTGTTCTTTCCTCCGCCTTCCTGCGTGCCGAGCCGAGCCGTGCCGAGCCGTGCCCAGCCGAGCCGAGCCGTTCCGAGCCGACAGGGATTCCTCAAATGGCAAAGGCTAATCTCCCAATGATTGCATTTTGTATGAAACGTAGGCACAATTCAGCACTCTCTACGGAACAACACTCGATGTGACTACAGACTAATCAACCCCTGGCCGACCAAGCGACTGCTGCCCAGCGTCGGGTCCCCTCGGCCGTTAATCTTGGTTTTCGTGATCGGGGCACTGTCAGACAGTACTCAATTGTCCTCACGAGGTTGAGTGCACCCCGTTCCAACCCTCACGTCAGTTTTAAAATCCCTGACGGAGCCGGGGATCGAACCCGTGGCCTCCGGGTGAGAGGCAGGCGCGCTACCCCAACACCACGGGGCCGGCATAAAGATGGTTTTTGAGCCAACGGTACGTAGTGTTCCCAAGCGATCACCCATCCAAGTACTGACTACGCCCAATGTTGTTTAACTGCGGTGATCGGACGAGAACCGGTGTATTCATCATGGTATGGCCGTTGGCGACTACAGACTAATACGAGAGGAAAATAATAGTGTTCAATATCGTTTGCAGGATATGCTTGTAAGGCATTAGTACCATACGGAATGCAGGCAGAGGAATATCGACCTTCCTGGTAGATAACACACACACGCTAGTTGGGCTGCATAAAACAATATTATAGGGTCAGCTGATTCTCCCGGTTTATATTGTTATGGAGCAAAAACAAAAGTTCAGTGCTTTTCAGTCGGTCAACACGAATGTACCCAAAAGAGCTGGGTTATGCCCTAATCCTGAAATAAATTACACGAGATTAATAAATACACTAGGATGACCAGTTTCGATCGTCAAGCGATCATCATCAGATCCATTACACTTAGGCTATAACATCTATGTTTGAAAATACAGGTGAAAAATATATACATTATGTACAATTATTTAGTTGCAGTATTGGTAATGCAACTGTCGGGGTATGCTAAATGTAGAATATCTAATGTTAGATTTTTGTTTATCGTGTTTACCCTCCAGGGTGGTGGCTCCCAGGGACTCAGCGAGGGAACTCACCCCTACCGCCTATCCAGGCAGTGTCCTAGAGCTGGGAACATCTAATCGGAAGGGATACAACTGGTGAGGTGGGATTATCACCTCGCCCAGGCGGCCTCACCTGCAAAGCGAACAGGGGCCTCATGAGGGAAGGGAGGGGAAGATTGGATGGATAGGCAAGGAAGAGGGAAGGAGGCGGCCGTGGCCTTACGGTAGGGACCATCCCGGCTTTATTTGCCCGAAGACGAAGTGGGAAACCACGGAAAACCACTTCGAGGATGGCTGAGGAGGAATCAAACCCCCTCTACTCATTTGGGCCACCCGACGCTGAGTAGACCCCGTTCCAGTCCTCGTACCACTTTTCAAATTTCGTGGCAGAGCCGGGAATCGAACCCAGGACCTCCGGGGCGACAGCTAACCATGCTGACCGCTATGCTACGGAGGCAACTCTAATGTTAGATTAAATTCTAAAATGTGATAAAAAATCCGGAATTAGTCTGTTTGGGGTGATTATATGGTTATACAAAATCAACTATGGTTATACTGTAATAATACAGGCTGATACTTATCCGATTGTCTTCCTAACTGGAACTTCAAGAAGTTTCGTGTTCACTCTGGCACCAGTTATGGTCGACTAACCCGGGTGTTAACTGGGCGGAACTTGTTTTTCCCTTTCTCCCCCTTTTGTTACTATGTTCGTTCTGAGGTCAGTGCCATGTTTATTTGTGTGACGTTGCCAAATCTAGATAAGAATGTATGTTATTGAATACAGGAAGATCTAGAACTATTAAAGACCGTGGAACTGTCTTCGCCACGCGTGAACTAAAAATGGCTTCAAACCTCACAATTGTTATGGAGTGTTAATGAAGGAGAAGAGTAAGGGACGAGATGGTTTCCTCGTCAAGCTAGCATCATCAGATCCTACAAGAAATATAGCTCTAAAAACACTACCAGACCTACAATTACAACCACAGTCTCTGCCCTTCAATAACAGAAAGACATTAAAACCCGTCAGAAAACTTAGTAAGTGTGGCATAATAATAATAATAATAATCATAATAATAATAATAATAACAATATCGTATGGCCTCGGGTGCCGGGTGCTAGCTTTGTTATTTGTCGCCCAGACGGCAGCTTATATGTCCAATTTTGTCATTCCTTGGAGCGGTATGAAAGTCAAGGAGGTTGGATAACTAAACCCCTTGACACTACAGCGCTTTCTAGTAGAGAAAGGAGGATCTTTTTAGGTTGGCAGAAAATCCCGAGATTTATTTTGCCATTATGAACACGGCCTACAGAATTCATATGGGTTCTTTAACTTGCCAACAACGTATGACATGCCTATCGTAATTTTTGTCGCCTTTAAAAAAATTACCATGGCCAGGAGCGAACCTGCAAGTTTGGGGGTTGGTAGTCCGACACGATAACCACTCACCCACCGTGGCAAGCAGTGAGAGTGGTTATTATTGCGATAAATATTAAGACTTTAAGCACCAAAAAAAAAACAAGTTCCGTGTCGAACAAAAGAGCCTATTTTTCTTAAAATTTAAGATTCATGCCAATGATTAATCTATATGGATCTATATACAATTATAACGAAATTAAGTTGGTAATATAGAAATTTCAAATTAGTTCGAAATAGGCTACTGTATACCTGGCATAATGTAGTCTAATAGAGCACTACAGTTGGCAGCCCTGGTGACTGAATATATTCTTAGTTCCATCTCTTAAGGTAGAGAACACAAAATTTGGTTGAAGTCCAATGGATAGCACGGAGGTTACATGCAGTTAAACATTGCATATAACAGCGCGCGTAAAATCATGTTGGCAACAATGTCATGCATGTATTGGTCAGAAATAATCTGAAATAATACGATCTATTGTTGTGCCAATTTTGAATGAAATCCATTAGTTTGTATAGAAGTTTCATGCATTTTAAAATTGGACCTATCAGCAGGCTTAGAATCATGTTGGTAGCACTGACGTATATTAGTTACTCCAAATTAATCTAGAATGCCAGGTACTATACGTGTGCAAAGTTTAGAGCTATTGGCTGGCATACTTTCTGTTATATTGATATTAGGGTAACAAAAATAGAGACAGCATTTATTTACTGGTTGCTCTTAAGAATACGCATAGTCATATCTGTTATGGTACACATAGCACATACGAAATTTGGTTGAAATCCAAATGAGTATAGAAGTTACATGTATTTAAAGTTGGACCTCTTAGCAGGCTTAGAATCATGTTGATAGCACTGACGTATATAATTTACTCCAAATTAATATAGAATACATGTGCATAGTTTAAAGCTGTCAGCTTGCATACTTTCTCATATATTGCTATTTGGACAAAAGATATTGAGAGCATTTATTAACAGTTGGCAGCCCTGGTGGATCTTAAGAATACGCTCAGCCGTATCTGTTTATGTACACATAGCACATACAAAATTTGGTTGAATAACAATTGATAGTGTAGAAGTTATATGCATTTAAAATAGGACTTATCAGCAGGCTTATAATCATTTTGGCCACACTGCCATGTATGGCCGCCTTGAAATTAAACTGAAATATTATTATCTATACGTGTGCCAATTTTGAAATAGCTCCCATTCATACCTTCCAAGATATCCAACATGGAGCTCAAATTTCAATTGCGATTTTTCAGCACTTGGTAGCACTGACATCATTTTCAAATACGGCATTGAGATATTCGGGTATAGATCTTTACTCATACCAAATTTTGTTTCGATTGCTGCAGCCGTTTAGGAGTTGAGGGGGGGGGGGGGGGACGGGGGACACAAACACACAGCCAGACAGAAGGACAGACAGACACACATTTGCCCGGATCGATCTCATAAGTCTACTTTTTCCCCATTTTTGCGAAATGTGAGAATTAGGCTAATAAAATCCTTTCATTAAAGTGCGGTGCCAATTCGAGCGATTCCTTGCTAGTTGATAATGAGATCGCATGGAATATCGCTCAGGGTGAAATGTGTATGCAGAGAGATCTGCTTTGCAGTAAAGTTTTGTGTTCCATTTGCTTATTCAATAAATATCGCTATCTGTTTTATGGTTCAGTTCCTTTCTTCGCAAAGTAAAGATCAATAGTACTGCGTTGTTCGCATCGTCGTGGATAATTTACAATACCAGCCTCGCAACGAGGAGGGTTGAGCTACTTAAGTGCATGTTGATTCAGTTTCTCCTGTTCCAAGTTGCTGGCGGACAGAGATAGCTGATGATGATGATAATAATTGTTGATTTAAGGGGCCTAACATCTAGGTCATCGGCCCCTAATGGTTTGAGTGATAGTGAAAGATGAGATGAGAATGAAAACTATAACTAATACTAACTACAGACTTACATACTAGAAGAAGGAATGGTAAACAAATAAAGGATAAGGCAAATAAGGGACAGGAAGAAAAGAAATGGGGATTGAGGGACTTGGATGGAAGGAGAGCCATGAAAGACAGATAGCAAAGGGAAAGAGGAAAGGCAATGGCCGTGTGGAATACAGTGGGATTTGGGGAGATGTAATAGTTAGATAAATAGATAAATAAATAAATCCGAGTGGTGATCAGCAACTAATGTTACAAAGCCTGCAGTGTACATTATATTCCATACATTAGGTTACAGTCTGCATATCGGGTTAGGCTCTTGTTTCTTCGAGGGGTGACTTTGAATATTCCCTCCTGTCCTTGTATGTTCAGCCAACTGGTGAGTCTGAGGTGAATAGTTGGTCTCCTAGGTGCTTCTTCAAGTGAGGAAACAGGAGAAAGTCGCTTGGAGCAAGGTCCGGTCTGTATGAAGGGTGATCAATGATGTCCCAGCGAAACTCCTTCAACAGCGTCGTGGTCTTTCATGCTGTATGAGGTCGCGCGTTGTCGTGAAGGAGGATGACGTCCTCGCCTCGGTGAGAAGTCATGGCCGCGTTTACTTGTTTCGCCCACAGAAATCGAATAACTCATTACAATTCCCGGAAACTATAGTAAATGGGGAAAGGCATTCTTTCGGAGACCACTAGATGACTCTACAATACTGGATTACAGCACAGAAGTCATAGGAGCTATCGTCATATCGTGCGGCACTCGATATCGGAGCGAAAGTTCAATATTTTAATGTCGAACCGCACTCGACATAGGAGTGCTGAATATCTAGGTTATCGGCCAGCTCCTGATGGGTTGAGGCTGGCTGTATAATAAATTAATAAAAAATACGAGCCTTATAGTAGTCGCATATGATGTGTAACATCTGACATAGAAGAAACCTCACGTGAAATTGTTGATACACCGGTATTTTATAATATTATTGGCACAAATATTAATCTATTGTTAAAGGGAGTGTTTTACAGATATTGTAGTTTATAATACGGAACTCATTTTATTAGATGATTTGTAGCTTCCACCAGCACTAGCCTAAATAAAGAATACGATATGGATCAACTAGATTAATAGACGCGACACCGCTCATAACCTTAAATTCCTTATAAACAGGTCCTCTTGATTCACAGACCAACACGTAATTTCATATGGATTCTGTTAAAATGAGTGATATTGATGTGATAAATATCGTTTAAAATGATAATCTGGTAGTAAAAATATCTTCCCCGTCCGGGATTCGAACCCGAGATCTCTAGATTCACACTCATAGGCGCTAACCCCACGGCTAATTCGACTACGCAAATATTGTGCACAAGATGGTGACTAATTTCCACGTTCCAATAATACTGCATTAAGGAATTAAGTTTCATTTATATGTTGCTTGTTTCGATAATGATCCTGCGTGAAATCGAGTTTAAAATGCCTTATGTATAGGCCCTCTTGTGAATAAAGAGAATGTATTCAGTAATAGTTCATGAAGTCTTGCTCAATTCTCGTATAACCACAACGATTATATTATATTGATGACTGCATTACCGTTATGTGGGTTAATATTTGAGTAGCCATTGTGCAGAAACATAATACCGGCAATGCCGACTACTTACAATGTTTGGTATTAAGGCATTTTACCATTTAAATACTGATACGAAGACTTCGAACATGTACCATGTGCTTTGTTTCAATCACTTGACACCAGAGTTCGCATGAGCGTTTACCGTTCAGTATGTCATATACATTCCACATGGCCGAAAGTATGTCATGGTATCAATTTCCGACACCGCGCGCTATTTGTTTCTCTTGCCACTGCCAGCTGGATCGATCGATCGAGTTGGCAGTGCGTCTTACACTTCCGTTCGATCCACCACTTCCAGCTAGCACACTTCCGTTCGATCGAACGGAAGTGTGCCAGCTGGTGCCACCTCGATCGTTCCGATCCACTTCCATCCCATTTTTCAAAATCCCTCCCACAAAAATATCCAGCAACCGAGTGGAAAGATGTTACCACATCAATAATTCGACCTAGAGAACTTTGATTTGTGGAGCATTACAGAGGATTTACAACCGTCAGACGTCTACTTTTGACTAAAGCAGAGATAATTAGATCCCGTTTGTTGAGGGATTAGCTTATATTGTTTGTGTACCATTGTGCAGATTACTGCTCATTACTGTGTGATGGGATTACAGACTTTGCTGGTCGATATGACGGTCTCTGTATCTCTTGCAATTTTGGAGATCGAAGGTTTGAGTTCCAACGCTGACAGTCACCAACCTGAAAGCGTTTTCTTTCCGGTTAATTCCCAATCACTTGGCCTGGTTTATTCCGCAGCCGAATTCTGTGCCCCAGTATGGATCAGCAGTGCACATATAAAAAGAGTCAATGTTGTCTTAAATGAAACAATGCGCATCGTTAGTGGAACGATACGATCTACCCCCACTTATTGGCTGGCTGTTCTGAGTCATATACCACCCCCACAAGATAGAAAAAAGAGTGCCCTTATTCGGGAATATCGGAATATTGTTGAACCTACAACTGTCTGTTCTTGCTGACGTTCCGATCATCGAACGAAACAAGCTTAGATCCAGACACCCAGCCATTCTCACAGCAAAAGCACTACACGATGCTGACTTCAACATGAACAACTCATGGAAAGAACAGTGGCTAGAAAGTTGCCCCCTTCAATGCAGAACTCTACCATGCTCGACAAGAAAACCTCCAGGATTCCATCGACCACGCTCGGTTTAGTCCTCTAACAATCGCATCCGTACGAGCCATGGTAGATGTGCTGGTGCCCTCTTCAAATGGGGGAAAATACAATTCCCAAGATGCGACTGTGGAGCTGAAATCCAATCTGTTTGGCATATTATTGTGATGGAGTGCACCAAGAGAGCCTATATTGGAGAATTCCGTGACTTCCTGAACGCTCACCAGAAGCTCTTCATTACATAAGTCATAATATGAACTTATCTTTGTAGTACTCTGTTCTCTATTTTATATTACGATGTCATTTATATTTTACTGGTGTGTATATGCCATACGATTAATCTTATCCCTATATACAAAATTGTACTTTTGTCCTTCTGTCTGTCTGTCCCTCCATCAATTGAAAACGGATCAACAGATTTCGTTCAAAATTTGCAAATAGCTATAAGAATATCCCAGAATCGCTTTAGGATGTAAATTTCAACAAAACATCCGATGCGCTTAAGGGGACCAGTGGGTGCCCTATTATACTTACCTTCAATTTACTCGTGTGATATGTCGTACGAAAGGTATTTTATAGCTCTATACAGCAAGATTAATCTCATTACTTCCAGTGACGAAGAAGTATTTTTAGCCTACTTTTCACATTTTGCAAAAATGAGGAAAAAGTAGACTTATGAGATCGGGCAAATGTGTGTCTGTCTGTCTGTCTGTCTGTCTGTCCTTCTGTCTGTCTGTCTGGCTGTGTGTGTGTCCCCCCCTATCAACTCCTAAACGGCTGCAGCAATCGAAACAAAATTTGGCAGGAGTAAAGATCCATACCTGAATATCTCACGGCCATATTTGAAAATGATGTCAGTGCTACCAACTGCTAAAAAATCGCAATTGAAATTTGAGCTCCATGTTGGATATCTTGGAAAGTATGAATGGGAGCTATTTCAAAATTGGCACGCGTACAGATCATAATATTTCAGTTTAATTTCCAGGAGGCAAAACATGGCAGTGTTGCCAAAATGATTATAAGCCTCCTGATAGGTCCAATTTTTAAATGCATATAACTTCTACACTATCAAGCGGAATTCAACCAAATTTCGTATGTTGTATGTGTACATAACCAGCTATGACTGAGCGTATTCTTAAGACCTACCAGTGCTGCCAACTGTTAATAAATGCTCCTAATTTATTTTATCCAAATGCCAATATATCAGAAAGTATGCAAGCCGACAGCTTTAAACTATGCACACGTATAGTACCTGACATTCTATATTAATTTGGAGTAACTTATATACGTCAGTGCTACCAACATGATTCTAAGCCTGCTGACAGGTCCAACTTTAAATACATGTAACTTCCATACTATCATTTGGATTTCAACCAAATTTCGTATGTGCTATGTGTACCATAACAGATATGACTATGCGTATTCTAAGGAGCAACCAGGGCTGCCAAATGTTAATATGTGCTGTCCCTATTTTTGTTACCCTAATATCAATATATCAGAAAGTATGCAAGCCAATAGCTCTAAACATTGCACACGTATAGTACCTGGCATTCTAGACGAATTTGGAGTAATTAATATACGTCAGTGCTGCCAACATGATTCTAAGCCTGCTGATAGGTCCAATTTTAAAATGCATGTAACTTCTATACTAACTAATGGATTTCATTCAAAATTGGCACAACAATAGATAATATTATTTCAGATTATTTCTGACCAATACATGCATGATATTGTTGCCAACATGATTTTACGCGCGCTGTTAAATCCAATGTTTAACTGCATGTAACGTCCATGCTATCCAGTGGACTTCAACCAAATTTCGTATTTAGTACCGTAAGAGACGGAACTAAGAATATATTCAGTCATCAGGGCTGCCAACTGTAGTGCTCTATTAGGATACATTATGCCAGGTATACAGTATTTCGAACTAATTGGAAATTTCGATATTAGCAACTTAATTTCGTCATTATTCTAGATAGGTTCATATTCTGTAGAATAATCATTGGCATGAAAAGTAGGCTGTATAGTTCTTCACGGAACTTCTTGTTTCCCACGATTTTTCTCTTTTGCGGTCAGAATCAATACCATATTTTAGGGTCTTTTCTTTTATACGGATGGTGGCACAGTTCGTACGAAAGTCTCGACACTGACGTATATCTGTTTAACAGTCTGTTATTCCTTCATGCAAATATTATCTCTTACAGAGACTGAATGAAAGCAGAACGAGACCTCGTCAAATGGCGTTGGCATGACAACGTTTATCACTTTCGCAGAGCGGGTATAGTTTTCTTGCAATATCTCGAAAACCATTCGTTTTAGGGCCTTAAAACGCGGGGTTTGTGGTTCCCACTAGGTGGGAGAACTTGCATTGCTACACGCGAACATGGACTGTTTTATTTATATAGATGGATTATGGGGTCGAAAACGATCGTGATTTTGAGTCTAATTTTATAGTCTCTGCGTCTCTTATTGTATGTGAATATTTGGATCTTTACGACGGTTTACCAAGCTATTATTGTTTCTATTTTGTACGGTATGCTTTCTTACTGTTTATAGATTTATTTTTTGTTAGTTGAATTCTTGTGTTTGCAAATTATTAACTACTTTTTGTTGTGTTCTACCATTATGTGCAACCTAAATTCACTGACAACTGTGACGTATTCTACCGACTCTCCCATTAGTTTATTAAGTTTGACTTATAAATCTCACTGGTCAATTGCGCTAACATATTTCAATAAAATTGGTAATTATTCTTTCATGACTAAGGAAACCCCGCACAGCATTAACCTATAAATGTACCTGAATTTTAATTGCTCGGCCATGATTGCCAATATACAATCTTTTTGGATGCCTTTATAGGGAGGTGAAAGGTTTTGAGCGTTTACCTCTCGTAGTTAAGTACCGCAGGTGCACTAGATAAGGATTTAGGTAGAGCACCATTCGCTAGGCCTTTTTGGGTTCCCAAATTGACAACAAGAGCTCGCTGATTACCCATCCCGGTGTTGCTAGGCGAAACCCCTCACAAGACACGGCATAAACTTAGAAATATTGATGTGTTTGGTTGGTTCCTCAGTTTAGGGGCTGCGACAACGCGGTCATGTAGCCCCGTGTACTTTTGGTGTGTGTAGAATCTGTCTGATAACCGGTGTTAATTGTGATGGCTGTATTAGTGTGTGAATCTGTTTTTTAACTCAAGTAAAGACTGCAAGTTTGAATTTTTCAAATAGTTCGTACTTTCTCCGTCAACGGCTACTAGGCCTAGTTCAGGACTTAGCTACTAGACGCCACCACAGTCGGCTCTTAGCAACCTATACAATTTAGCTTCACACAGGTGTAATTAGTGGAAGGTTCTTTAACGTGCCATAAATCTATGAAAGGGGCCACCGGCTTTACTTCTCCTCCAAAGGAAGGCATACTGAGGGATGTTTAACGCTCTTAACAAATCCGACGGCTTCGGCCGGGTTTGAACCCGCTATCTTGGGCATAGAAGCTCAGCATCCTACCGACTACGCCACCGAAGTCGACAAAAATGATGTGTTTAAAATTGTTTTGTTATTATTACTTGAAATGATTACAGTTTGCTTGGTTAATTTACTCTTAATCATGGCATGATGCGTAGTTCGCACAATATTACTTACTGCGGATATGACAATTGCTACCAAGTTTGATGTATTTTTAGCACTCTTATTGTTCATTTTTAAATGTATGCTACAGTAGTATGAGGACGTTAAACGATGGGTGTTCAATATTTAAGAAAGGTTATTTTGCCAACCACATAAAGAACTAAAAGGCCAAAGAAAATGAAAAAAGTGATTTCACCTTTAATCTAGCATTGTAAATGTATGAACAGTTCTTATTTAAAGACGGACATATAGATTCTTAGATGATATTTGGTAAGTTATTTTATTTTTTGGTATTCTTTTTTCTCTAATCAAATGCATATATTAATATGAAACTGGGATTCTATGCGTTTATCCTCGGACTACCATTATCCTCTTGAAATTTTGCTGTTCGACAAAACCCGCAAGCCTAATATAATTAGGAAAAAGAAAATCATTGGCCACTAAAATGTATTAATTAGTTTAATAATGCATACAATGATTAAAGTAGGCTCCATAAATATTCAGTTATATTAGCGAAATTTCAGGCTTAATCTATAAGCAACGAGCAGTATAGAACCGTTGTAGCCTACCCACCTATTTAACAACTTCAACACAATTTGTGATCTGATCATATAAAAAGCACGCTCAAGGGTGACATTAATATTGCTCATTATAATAGCGACCTTTCTCCTGGTTGCTCACAATACGACAATGCGAGCGAAGGTACAATCTCTTATCCAATTGTGATCCCGAACAACGCCGGGCATAACAGCTAGTATATATATAACAAGTAGTTCCGTGAAGAACTATACAGCCTATTTTCAGATATCCTACTTATGTTAACTGCCACTATCAACATACAAAATTTGAGTTTGATTGCTGTAATAGATTCGTAGATATTGAGAACCGACTAATTATTTCGGATGGTCGCCAAGTTGGATTTTGTATATGTAGGTCCTAGAGTTATGTACTGTTACATGAAGTTTATTGTGTACGTGTAGCATTCAAACTTCAATCGCATGATTAGGACACAAGAAGTAACAAGGAGATTTTAAAATTTGGCACAGCTGCCATCTTGTGGTTATGGAAACAATTGAAATAAATTAGATGCCAGTGGATTATCATTCGTATAAGGATTTACTGTACCAAGTTTCACTGCACTCGGATGGTTAAATTGCGAGAAACGTCCATGTGAATATTTATACTTCGCGTCGCCGCCATGTTGGATTTTTGATCACCAGGTTATATAAAGTCCTATAGGTGAACTTAAGTTCATAGCCCCTATGATCATAAAAACATTCAGTTTGATTGCTATAGTAGATTCGTAGATATTCAGAGCCGTCTAAATAATTCGGATGGTCGCCATGTTGGATTGTTAAATGTATAGGCCATAGAGTCATGTACCATTAAAGGAAAATTATTGCGTAGGTTCATTATTCAAACTTTCACTTCGATCGCATGATTACGACACAAGAAATAAAAACTTAATTTTAAGTTATGTAAACAATTGAAGTAAATTAGATGAGAGTGCATTACAATGTGTATAAACATTTCCTGTACCAGATTTCATTGCGTTTGGAACATTAAGTCGTGAGAAAGGTCTATTTAAAATTTTCAAATTCGCTTGGCCGCCATGTTCGTATTGTAGTTAAGCGGTTTTTGAAAGTCTTATAGATGAACTTCCAGTAGTACCCTTTATCTCCGTACAAAATTTCAGGGTGATATCGCTAATAGTTTCAGAGATATAGAATGCCGGTGAAATGTTTCGCACATCCACCATCTTGTGGTTATGTAAACAATTGAACGAAGTTAGATGTCGGTGCATTACAATGTGTATGAACATATACTGTACCAAGTTTTATTGCGTTTGGTTGGTTAAATCGCGAAAAACGTCTATTTAAAAGTCGCTAATTCGCGTGGCCGCCATGTTGGTTTTGTAGTTACCTGTTTTTCAAAGGTCACATAGCTGAACTTCTAGTAGTTCCCTTTATCACCGTAATAAATTCCAGGGTGATATCGGGAATAGTTTCGGAGATATTGAATGCTGATTAAATATTTCGCACAGCCGCCATGTTGGATTGGTGAGACGTAACAAAATTTGAAGGGCACGGTCGGGGTCGCCCGGAATAGTGCTATGAAATTACCGAGTTTTATTGAAATCGCTCCATCCGTTTAAAAGTTATTAGGGGGGGACACACACACACGCACACACACACGGACAAAAGGTGATCTCATCAGCCTATTTTTTTTTTTTTCAAAATTGAAAATAGGCTAAAAAAAGGATGTTCGTTTGTTCGCCTTTTATGCGTTCATAAACCATTCATCCGATTGCGATCAAATTTTGGTGAGTTGTTGTGCACACTTCCTAAATCATGATTGGCATAATTAATGCAATGTACAATAGACAGCGCGCGAGTAGTTTAAACAAATGCTTGTTGGCGATGCGCTCATATACAATTCATCCGATTGCGATGAAATTTTGGTGAGTTGTTGTGCACAGTCCCGGAAAAGTTATAGGGGTAGTAAATCCAATTTACAATAGATGGTGCGCGACTAGCTTCAACAAAATGGCGTGCGTTTGTTTCAAGAAGTCCCAAATGCGTTCATATACCATTCGTCCGATAGCGAGGAAACTTGGGTGAGAGTTTGTGTACACTACAGGCAAGGTTTCTGGCTTAGTAAATCCATGTTATAATAGGTAGCGCACGAGTAGATTCAACAAATGAGCGACGAGGCGCGAAGCGTTTCAACAAACTCCCGTATGCGTTCATATACTATTCGTCTGATGGCGATGAAACTTGGGTGAGATGTTGTGTACACTTCAGGGAAGATTTCTGGATTAGTAAATCCACTTTACAATAGGTATTACACAAGTAGATTAAACAAATGAGCGACGACGCGCGAATCGTTTAAACAAAGTCCCGTATGCGTTCATATACCATTCATCCGATTGCTATGAAACTTTGGTGAATTGTTGTGCACACTCCATGAAAGGTTTCTGACTTAGTAAATCCTTTTTACAATAGGTAGCGCATGAGTAGATTCAAAAAAAGAGTAACGGCGCGCGTATCGTTTAAAAAATATCCGTATGCGTTCATTTACCATTCATCCGATTGTGATAAATCTTTGAAAATAGGCTGTATAGTTCTTCACGGAAATCCGAAAGGTGTTAGTTTCAAATATTTCTTAAGGATAGGAGTGAGATCTGTAAAGTTGTGTAAGAAGTATTTTTGTATACCTTGCAAATTAGTGGGAGAAGACTGTATACGTGTATAAGTAAAGATGAAGTTTTTATTGTATTGGATGGTCGAGGTAGGAAGAAGCCAGACAATAATTAGACTCCAGGCCATCCTATTACAAGCTTGTGTAACATCCACAGAGCCCTCTTTATACCCAACGTCGACCGGTAACAAAGGCGAAGAAAAAGGACATGGAGGATTTACTGCTATACATTCCTCCTGTGCATCACCAGTTTTTCAAGAACCGACCATGTGACAATGCTACAAGAGCTTCATCGGCTTTCGAAGAGCAAGCAGACGAAAGTGAACATATATTTCTTTGAATCTGATTCTATAACTTCCTGGTTGGAAAAATTTGTTATAAGTAGACACAGGGAATACCATTATAATTCTATATATTAAAGAAATGTATTTCCTTTACTGTTTCCCTAAAAAAACACAAGACTAGAATAAAGAGGAATATACAAGTACAGAGCACAAAGGAATCAAGTCCAACATTTTACTTTCCTATGCAAGGTAGTATGTAATAGCACATAAATTGACCCTTCTTCAATATCAAAATACATTATACAACATATCTTCTATCATTCGTGCATTTCAAAATGGTGTAAACTTTTTCCTGGAATTAATTATTTAGCAAAACCTTTATGTCTATTTTTCTCCAAACTATCTTATTGTGACTTGATTCCCTTGTGCACTGAACGCCCCATATATAAAATCCAACATGGCGACCATCCGCAATATTTAGTCGGTTCTCAATATCTACAGCAATCAAACTGAAATGTTGTATGTTGATAGTGGCAATTAACATGAGTAGGATATATGAAAATAGGCTTTAGTTCTTCACGGAACTACTTGTTTGAATTTGTAAGATTTTCTAACCTTTACCTCTTTGTTTAGTGCATGTAGAAGTTTCAGAAGTATCGATCGTTTGGTTCTAGGCTCTTTGTTTCTTCAGGGAAGCAAGTTTAAGTTGAAATATTTTTAAATTATCTCTTACATATTGTATTAAAAAAGCAGGACTGCCTCAATCCAAATCCTCTCTTAAATTTCAAATGCACACACTAATTCAGATACCACAACAACACAGGTTATTTATTTGTTATTTGTTTACTTGTTTATTTATTTACTTATATTTTTAAATGTATTTATTGAACATCTTTCCACTCGGTTGCTGTTTTTTTTTGGGGAGTGATTTTGGAAAAGGGACAGAAATGTGTAAGAGGAAACATCGCATACGGTTTACTTCAAGGTTTGGAGGCCCCATTAAAGATATTGCTACAATAAATCATCCTCAAGCTGGCCTGCCAGTCAACCCGATACTATGGTTTGTTGGTTCCTCAATTTAGGGTCTGCGACAACAAGGTCATATAGCGCCGTGTACTTTGGGTGTGTATAGAATCTGTATGATATCCGTTGTTCATTGTGATGGCTGTATTAGTGTGTGTTATCTGTAATTCAGGTAAGAGGTCAATTTCAAGTAGTTCCTACTTTTTCTACGAAATGCTACGGTCAATGACACCTAGCTGCCCATGCTTCCATACTAATTGCTAAGGTAGGTACATGCCTAATAGCTCCATTTTCTTCCACTAGGTGGGTTAAAGGTTGGGATTGAGGAAGCCAAGCAAAAGCATAGAAAAGTGGACACTGAAAACCGTACGTTCAAACTTTCAAAAGACAACAAACCCCAATGTTTGGTTTGTCTACAAGTGATAGTGGGGTTGAAAGAACATACCCTCAAAAGGCACTATATGAAAAATCACCGAGAGAAATATGAAAAACACTTCCTTGAATCTCGTAAAATAATGGTTAACCAGCTGAGAAATAAGCTAACTCAACAAACAAACAAAATATTGATGTGACTAAAATACAGGAATCGGTTGTTTTAGCTTCTTATGGTGAGTTATGAGCTCGCCAAAGCTAAGAAGCCATTCACGGATGGTGAGATCGTTAAACAATGTTCTCTAAGAATGGCTGAGGCCTTCCAGGAAGATAAAGTTTTAAAATAATTCCAGTCTGTACCACTTTCGAAACAATCTGTGACAAAAAGAATACAAGACATCAGTACTCATTTGTCTGCTAACCTGAAATCAATTATAGATAACTGCCCGTATTTTTTCCTAGCATTAGATGAGAGTGTAGACAAGACACAAATCAGCTCCTGGTTTTTATAAAGTTAATTCAGAACGACTTGACCGTCATAGAAGAATTGCTGAAAGTGTGTTCTTGGCATGGGACAAGTAAAGGCCATGACAAATTTTCCGCAGTGCAGTCAGCAGTAGAGTATGTTGGATTTAATAAGATGACTGCTGTAGTTACAGATGGTGCTAAGGCAATGGTTTCATCGGTCTTTTAAAACAAAAACAAGGTAATGTGCCAGATATCCATTGCATTGTTCATCAAGAGGCCCTGTGTGGAAAATCTGTTAAATTATGTGACACTATGGAGACTGTGACAAAAATCACGAACATAATAATAGGGGGGAAACAGGTCTTTAATTCTTAGGAAATTCATTTCTTTATTAGAAGAACTTGACAGTGCTGCTTCATTCTGACATAAGGTGGCTTACTGCGGGGAAGTGTTTAGAATGATTTTGGGAACTGAGGCATGAAATACTTGCCTTCCTACAACAGCATGTTCCTAACGTAGCTGTTCTCCAACATAAACTCAGAGACATTGACTTTATACAAAATTTAGCATTCCTAACAGACATCATCCAACATTTGAACGTTTGGAATTTGCAGCTTCAAGGGAAAAAGCAGACTATTTTTGAAATGAAGGGATATTTTGATGGTATTAAGAGGAAGTTACAGCTCTTTAAATCTGCATTAACTAAGAATGAACTGTTCCATTTTCCATGTTGTGAAAAACTATCCAGAAAAGAGGAAGTTGTGTTTGATCAGTACATTGAACATATTGAAATATTGCTATCTGAATTTAACCGCCGATTTCAATATTTTGAGAAGCAGTGACCAGAAATGCAACTCTCCAATGACCCTATGAAGAGTACACTGGAACCTCAACCTGAACAATTGCAGTTAGAGTTGTGTGAGTTAGTGTGACCCATCCCTCAACAACACAGCAGCAACTGGCGTTGAGTTCCCGAACGTTAACCACTCTTAAGGATCTGGGACCTAAAACAGTGCTCAATTTTTGGGAGCACATACACATGTAAGGTAACATTTTGAGCTATGAAACATATTAAGTCCAAGATGAGAAGCCGTATGACTGACAGTTGTTTGTGCCATGCACTGAGATTGCTACATCAGACATGAAAGTAGACTTCAAATCTTTGTTACAAATTTAAAAAAAAACACAATATTTGCATTAAAATAAAGTGTTTGTGGTTTTATTCAATAAATATTGCCTGCAAGCTTTCAACATACGTAAATCATATATTTGTATTCCTACTGTACAATCATCGCGTCAGATTTGAATAAATTGGGAGTTTTGGCCCGCCGAATATGTTTCCTTCAGTAATGTGGGCCTCAGTCCATACAAAGTTGGCTACCACTCTCTAGATTATAAAACTTTACTTACAGAACAATTAAACTAATACAGCGAAGAAATTAAAGTCACAAAAAAAATCTTAATTTAAATCGCCACGTTAGTTAGTCTGCAGAAACAGTATCTGAAGCGCCCTATGAACACAATTAAAAGCGTTACAACCAACAAACATGGCGGCTATTATTAGTGCACACACGTGAACGATATGTGTTCACGAAGCTCATTAAACCTTCGTATCCACTGAAGTCATCCTCACATGGTGCGCATTGAGCCTTCAAATTTCTCTTCCTCCTGAATTCAAGCCCTTTCTTCTCTCTGGTTTTGGGGTGATTGCCTTCTATTTTGAGTCCTGCCCTTCCAAGTTCCGGGGATCTGTTTCTTCCGAGTGCAGTGAAACTTGGTACAGTAAATGCTTATACAAATGTTAATCCACTGGCATCTAATTTATTTCTATTGTTTCCATAACCACAAGATGAGAGCTGTGCGAAATTTCAAAATCTCGTTTTTACTTCTTGTGTCCTAATCATGCGATTGAAGTTTGAATACTACACGTACACAATAATCTTCATATAACAGTACATAACTATAAGACCTACATAATAAAAATCCAACATGGCGACCATCCGCAATATTTAGTCGGTTCTCAATATCTACGATTCTATTACAGCAATCAAACTGAAATGTTGTATGTTGATAGTGGCAATTAACATGAGTAGGATATATGAAAATGGGCTTTAGTTCTTCACGGAACCAATTGTTTAAATTTGTAAGATTTTCTAACCTTTACCTCTGATTCAGTGCATGTAGAAGTTTCAGAAGTATCGATCGTGTGGTTCTAGGCTCTTTGTTTCTTCAGGGAAGCAAGTTTCAGCTGAAAGATTTTGAAATTATCTCTTACATAGTGCTTTAAAAAAGTCCTCTTGGCACGCCGGAAGGCGGAGGTAGATTTCACCGGACAAACTTGGGGATAGGCGAAAATAGGCAGAATATGCAGATTTTCGTAGAAGGATCAGACCTCATTTATTGCGAGAAGGTATTTTATAATTGGAGCTTAATTAACTTTGTTTTTCGTCATTTTATGCTTATTTTAAACATTTTATTGTCTTATGGGAACGGTAACCTTCTTGTCATTTGGGGTCCATTTTTATACTTGTGGTCACACTGTCATTATGCAAGGTTTCGACACTGATGTGTAACTATGTAACGGTCTGTTACTTCTTCATGCAAAATTATATCTCCCGCAGAGATTTTGGTTGGTTCCTCAGTTTAGGGGCTGCGACAACGCGGTCATGTAATCCCGTGTACTTTGGGATGGCTGTATTAGTCTGTAATTCAGGTAAGGACTGCAGACGGTCAATTTCAAGCAGTAGTTCCTGGGAAATCAACAGTGGATCTCATATTTTCAGTGAGACAGCTCCAGGAACACCACTACGAATTTGGAGAGGATCTGTTGATGGCCTTCCTGGACATCGAAAAGGCCTATGATAGTGTGTGTAGGGAGAAGGTTTGGAAAGCAATGGAAAACATGGGAGTGGAAAAAGAGACTGTAGGCAGAGTGAAGGACATGTATTGTGGAAGTGTGAGTTGTGTGAAAGTTGGAGGGGAAAGAACAGACTGGTTCAGACAAATGAGTGGCCTGAAACAGGGTAGTGCGCTGTCACCCCTTCTCTTTATTGTGGTTATGGACGAGGTAATGACACGGATAGCAGGAAAGATAGGAGAAGATAAGATGAAAGCAATGGTGTTTGCAGATGATCTCATGGTCTGGGGAAACAAGGAGGAGGAAATTCAGGAGCAACTGAAGGCTTGGGAAGAAACAGTGGCAGAGTACGGATGGAAGTTCAACATCAGCAAATGTGAGATCCTGTTAACGACCAGGAAAAAGGACAGACCAATGAGTGGGATAACACTTGGAGGTGGACAGTTGAAGAAGGTGGAAAGACTCAAGTACTTGGGAAGTATAGTGGAGGAAAATGGGAGAAATGACAAAGAGATTACGGAACGTGGCAGACAGGCAGAAGCATTTCTGAGAAGCATTAGGAGCTTAGTGTGGAATAAAGATGTCCCACAAAAAAGCAAGGAAGTGTTATACAGAAGCTACTATATCCCGATACTGACCTATGCTTCAGAAACGTGGACAATGAAGAAAAGAGACAGAAGCAGAATACAGGCAGGTGAAATGAAGTTCCTGCGAAGTAGGATCGGAGTAACAAGAAGAGACAGGGTGAGGAATGAAAAGGTCAGGGAAATGGTGAAAGAGGAGCCCCTGCAAGGTAGGATTGAGACATCAAGACTGAGGTGGTATGGACACTTGAAGAGAATGGATGAGAAGAAGATTCCCAAGAGGATACATGAGATGCAGATGCAGAAGAAACGACCAAGGGGAAGACCAAGAGATAGATGGCTGAAAGGAGTGGAGGAATGTGTCAAGAAGAGAGGCGAGGACTGGACCAGAGTGACAGCGGAGAGGTGGTGGGAAGAAAGAACTAAGTGGCGAGGCTTATGTTCCAAACAGACCCAGCCTGGGGCTGGAAACTGTACAAGATGATGATGAGTTCCTAATGTTGCTACCAGGTACTACCGTCAACGACACCTAGCTGTGAACTTGGCTACTAGATGCCACCGCAACCAGCAACTCGCAACGAACGTTGGAACTTCCCCTCCAAAGGAAAGCATACTGAGGGATTTTTAGCGCTCTTAGAAAATCCGACGACTTCGGCCGGCTTTGAACTCGCGACCTTGGGCATAGACATTCAGCATGCTACCAGTTACGTCACCGAAGCCGCTTCACACTTAGATGGAAATCGGAATCTGATCTCGTGCAAGTGCGTTATCTTGGCAACGTCTGATGGCTCATCCCTCATCAATTTAGTAGTGTTGCCATGGCAACCATTGATAGGTCTTGGCATTTTCTTATAATTCCGAAATTATTTTTCTCATCCCTTGGCATAATGGTGGGTCATATCAAAAATTCTTTCAGACAAAAGTTTTAGGTAATTATTAGGGGAATATTGTCCATTTCGTACGGTTTTGATATTGTGCCTATTAAGAGATATATGATTAATGTTTCCCGAAAAACCCACTTTTTCCCACCCCTTTGGTCAATGGTTGGTGCTATAAAAAGAAACTCTTCAAACATAAATTTTTGGGCTTTATCCGACACATAGTATGAACGTTGAACGGATTCGATATTTCACATATTAAGAGAGTTATAGCAATAATTCACTTTTTCGAAAAAAAAAAGCCCCCCATTTTCACCCCCTTCGACCGATTTAGCCCAGTAACGAACTCGACCGAGATTTTATAGGTATACATATTCGGTAAAAAATTGGTGATTGGTGCAAAATTACGGTAGTGTCCACAATAAACTGATATACATATACATACATAAATTATATATAACTTTTGAACTGACGGTGGTTTTGGGGTCTGGGGGATGTGAAACGCGAAGATATGTCGAAATTTTCCGGAAGTCGAAACATGGTACCCATTGCAATAGTTAGCTTTCTAATGAAATCTACCTCTGGTTGGTTCCTCACTTTAGGGGCTGCGACAACGCGGTCATCTAACCCCGTGTACTTTGGGTGAGTGTAGAATCTATCTGATACACGGTGTGAATTGTAATGGCTGTATTAGTCTTAATTCAGGTAAGGACTGCAGATGGTCAATTTCAAGCAGTAGTTTCTAATGTTGCTACCAGGTACTACCGTCAATGACACCTAGCTATGAACTTGGCTACTAGATGCCACCCCAACCAGCAACTCGCAACGAACGTTGGAACTTCCCCTCCAAAGGAAAGCATATTGAGGGATTCTAGCGCTCTTAGAAAATCCGACGACTTCGGCCGGCTTTGAAACCGCGACATTGGGCATAGAAGTTCAGCATGCTACCAGTTACGTCACCGAAGCCGCTTCCCACTTTGTCAGGCGGCTTCGGTGGCGTAGTCGGTAGCATGCTGAGCTTCTATGCCCAAGATAACGGGTTCAAACCCGGCCGAAGCCGTCGGATTTTTTAAGAGCGTTAAAAATCTCTCAGTATGCCTTCCTTCGGAGGGGATGTAAAGCCGGCGGTCCCATGTCATAGATTTATGGCATGTTAAAGATCCTTCCACTAATTGCACCTGAGTGAAGCTAAATTGGATAGGTTAAGAATGTTTACAACGCTCTTAGGTTTCTATGTTCGTTGCCAAGAGCCGACTGCGGCGGCGTCTAGTAGCTCAGTTCTGAACTTGGCCTCGTAGTCGTTGACAGTGGCGCTTGGCGGCAAAAGTAGGAACTATCTGAAAAATTCTTAGTTGCAGTACTTAAATTAACAAACAGATAACACACACTAATACAGTCATCACAATTAACACCGGTTATCAGACAGATTCTACACACACCCAAAGTACACGGGGCTACATGACCGCGTTATCGCAGCCCCTAAACTTAAGAACCAACCAACCAACCACTTAGTCAGATGGAAATACTGAATCTGATCTCGTGCAAGTGCGTTGTCATGGCAACGTCTGATGGCTCATGCCTCATCAATTTAGTAGTGTTGCCATGGCAACCACTGATAGCTCTTGGCATTTTCTTATAATTCCGAAATCATTTTTCTCGTCCCTTGGCGTAATGGTGGGTCATATCAAAAATTCTTTCAGACAAAAGTTTTAGGTAATTATTAGGGGAATATTGTCCATTTTGTACGGTTTTGATATTGTGCCTATTAAGAGAGATATGATTAATGTTTCCCGAAAAAAACACTTTTTCCCACCCCTTTGGTCAATGGTTGGTGCTGTAAAAAAACTCTTCAAACATAAATTTTTGGGCTTTATCCGACACATAGTATGAACGTTGAACGGATTCGATATTTCACATGTTAAGAGAGTTATAGCAATATTTCACTTTTTCGAAAAAAAAAAAGCCCCCCATTTTCACCCCCTTCGACCGATTTAGCCCAGTAACGAACTCGACCGAGATTTTATAGGTATACATATTCGGTAAAAAATTCAAAGTGATTGGTGCAAAATTACGGCAGTTATCGTGTCCACAAGAAACTGATATATATATACATATATACATACATAAATTATAGATAAACTTTTGAACTGACGGTGGTTTTGGGGTCTGGGGGATGTGAAACGCGAAGATATGTCGAAATTTTCCGGAAGTCGAAACATGGGACCCATTGCAATACTTAGCTTTCTAATGAAATCTACCTAAAACCAGGACCGCCTCAATCCCAATCCTCTCTCAAATTACAAATGCACACACTAATGCAGTTACCACAACAACACAGGTTATTTATTTGTTATTTGTTTAATTGTTTTTTTATTTCGTTAGGGCCATCTATGGACCACGGTGCTTGTGTTTTAGCTGTTTCTTGATGTCATCGTCAGGCTTGCCACGATTGGTGTTCTTAGTGGTGGGTTTGGCAGCTGCTTTCATGTTGGTACTGTACCCGTTCGTCCTGGGGATGCGATGACCTATCTGCTATTACATCGCATTCCTGGAGTTCCAGGACAGAGCGGAGTTAAATGAACCTCTAGTCAAATAAGGAATGTGTCGGAAATTCAGCTGAGTTATCGAAAAAGCAGTGGGTAACACGAGACAAAGTATCTCTAGCGTCGTTACGGGCTTAAGTTTAATAAAAAATAAATGCAAATTTAAATGGGCACCATCAACTGAATTCCTAGCAAACCACATCCTTTCCGGTTAAGCCTTAATCAAGACAAGGAAAGAAAAAGGAAAATCACACCATCATCAGATCACAACTAAGATAAAAACAAATTTATTTCACTTTGATAGTCAGACAGACATTTTAAATATTCATCCTACCTGAGAGCATGGTCGAATGCCAACGTTAAATTGTCATTGTCCAAAAATCGAACCATCTCTTTTCTAATCAAAAGTATTTAATCCACATAAAACGTGAAAAATCTCTAAAGTTCTCTTGGGTTCTCAGGATCACTGTAGCACTATGTCTTTCGTCACTGACATTTGTGATACCTGAGACCTAATTTCTCTTTAACTTAACATCATGAATGTGGATTTGAAAAAGTTATTAATCTGTCTAAACATACACATTATAATCACATATTTTAAATATCACGTAATTTATGGCTTGCATGGCATAATTTAATTGTTGAATACGTTAGAAAATGCTCCTAAACATCGAATAATTAATTTACACTATTTACATTGTCATTAACAATTGCTTGTTTGTGAATTACAGAAAATCCACTGCTCATTGGTCATGATGATCATCATCATCATCATCAAAGTAAAATATTTCTCTCATTAATTCTCATCTCAAAATTCAACATATTCCTGTCAGAATCATTAACTCATCACCATTAAATCATTTAAATGAAAATTATTATCATCACTTCATTATACTTTCTAATTATTCACACACTCTTATTTTATCATCTACTTCAGATTAAATCATCTTAAATCATCAATACAAATTGTTTAATTCCTCAACTCAAGTTGCAATTTCTTCAAATTATATCTCAATTAAATTTATTTAATTCCATATAAATTCATTAATCATAAGCTTCTTTAATTAATTATCACCTTCTAATTCAGTTATTCATCATCTATCCAATCATCTATTAATTTATTTAAATCAGTTTATTTATCCAATCTTCAATTCATCCATTTATTTAATTCATTGATTTATTCCAAAATTTAATTTATTAATTTATTTAAATTTTATTCTTCTGGTTATTTAGATTTTTATTATTTCATCTAGTCATTCTGATTTTTATGTCATTAGGTCAGATCATTAATATGCTTAAATTTCAGATTATTATTTCATTAATTATTATTCTCAGAAAATCTTGTATTATCAACTTTATTTATTTGTTTAATTTCCTAACAAATTGTTTAATATGGGTTATAGAACGTTGTCTTACAGTTTTATCACTTCCAAGTTATATCTCGTATTTAATTATCATGCCAAAAAATATTATTGCCTTCACGACATCACGTTGGATCTGACTATCCACAACGACATTATATATCCTCACTTCTTCAAATATCACATTTGAATACCACAATTATTCCACAAAACTCCATAAACATTCAGCACATACAGCATGAATCTCAACAAATACGCTAGACTGGGTTCGACAACCTCATGTCTGCCTCAAAATACATTAGCAATATTGCAACTTCCACTTGGCAACTTCCACAAAATGCCTATCACAAACTTCACTTAACCATGTTGCATGATCTACAAAAAATATATAACTGGCTTCAAATTATCAACGCACACAATCTCCAATAACTGTAATTAATCTGATCACATCTAGACAACTTCTTAAACAATTGGAAAAAATATTACCTTAGTAATTCAAGATCTGCTTTCAAATAGCATAAATTCCCTTACAATTCTCATAATTCACATCACAGAAAAACACCAATGTGCTATAATCTCTCACATCAAAATCTGCAATACTAATCTGCCTTAAAATAAATCTGACCATTAATGATTCATCTTACAAGATTCAATTACTTTAAATCCTTTTCAAAGGTATCAAACACAATTATAAAAATCATCAAAAGCATCAGCTGTACCAGCTGTTAAACTGAAAGTACTCTCAAAAGAGTATAGCAACAAAATATTGGATTGGCAAACAAGAATTACAAATGTAACCCTGCTGACATTTATCTGTACTTTATTTAACAAAATTTCGACTGATATGTGACTAGTAGTTCCTTGTGTGATTCACATACAATCTCATGTACACTCGGATGATAAAAATGAGTCCCTCAATGGCAAGTAAGATGAGTAACCACCGTACAATCGTATAAATACGAAAGACCTCGCCCCGTCGACTTGGATGATAGTGCCCTGAACGATGGGTAAGATGAGTAACCACCATACAATCGTATAAATACGAAAGACCCCATCTCGAAGACTAAATGAGTGAATGTACCAGATCGGAATCAACAAGTCTCTAGTTGTCATATAAAAGCGATATTCATTCACTAAAGTGAATAACATCTTAATATCTCCAAACAATCCAATGGAAAAAATCCCTACTGATGAATAATACACACTCGCTAGTATGCAATGAACTGACGAAGTAATTTAGATAATCAATTGCAGATCACGAGTTCGAAATACTCGTTACACCAAAAAAAAAACTATTCATGAAAACTATTCTTGCTGGAAAAATGTCTAAAAGACCAAACATCTGCTTAATAAAGCCAACCAATGGTGAGAATTTCGTATAATGATGCCTGCCATATAATATGGTCACGCCATATTCTAGCAAAATTCGAAGCATATAAAGTCAAAGCCATGTCTAAATAATTGTATCACTCCTATTAGAAAAATATACATGTGTGCCCAGTATTCATGAAAATAATCATATCAGGAAGTTATAACTCTTACAGTACCTTCTCATAATCAGCTGTTATTAAATTTCAAAGATCGTCGATTTTCCTTATGTAATGAATTTCTCGAAAGATCGGCGTGAATATCATTCCACCCACGCAATGACGATTGCCTTCAAATCCCAAGTGAATCAGCTGGTGGACCTCCTTCTCGTCAGGAATCGAATCCATCGCTCTGTGGTGCCATCGCGTCTCTGTCTGCGTTTACTCCGACATGATAAACTTCTGGTTATCCATAGCGGATACTGTCCAAATCCTCACGAAAAAGTTCATAGAAACAGCGGACCCCTATTCCTCTTCTACGTTACGCCACTGTTCCATAGTTCCATACAATGTTCGGTTTGAGTGTTGAAAGTTCAATTTCCAATAACGGCTAAGTCTCACTTGCATAAAATAAAATTTTATATGAGAGTGTCTAAGTTTATGAAACACCCTGTAGCTTTGTTCATACTCGGTAATTTATAACACTTCATAAGAAAGAATTGCATTAATGCACGTGCCAATGTTCATGAGTGCATATGCTTAAAAAATTTAGTTTGCCTATAATCGTTAATGTTACTTGGAATGCGTTATGAAATGCGTAGTCGTAATGTCATTGAAAAACTATGTTAATTCGAAGTTCACAGTTGCAGTATCTCGTAACTATCTGCCTGTACAATTCAAATGCTGAATAAACGTTCCAACTCAATGTTGTAATGAAGTTCAGCTTCTGTCATAATGCGTGCGTATAAAATTGGAAATAACCCGCTCGTCCCTACTGCAATGCTAGAATAATCTCCGCCTAAAGCTGGCCTCGCCATGTCGCTCTGCTGTGCTGTTCTGCGTAACCAAAATGCAGCTTGAAATAAAGTTCTCCAACTACTCGTTTTACAGTACTGTTCTAAACCCCGGCCTTCTCATGCTAGCTTGGGCCGTACAGCTGGTTCTGTTACCGGTCTTCACGCTGCCTACTGCGGGTGTCCGCCCGGCTTGGAGAAGTATAAATTCTGTCCTAAAACTTCCCCATACGGGAGAACGAAACGCATCAGGCGAAAGCCTGGCCAAAATTACTACTGTGGTCAAGAAAATTAGACTGAAACGGTGCGGGGGTATTGGGCCTGAAATACGTGACTAGAAAACCAATATAGGGAGCAATGCATTAACAATTTTATTCCTAATAATAAATTTATAATGAACAAACAAATTGCACTTAAGTGCTTATTACAGAAATTAACAATTATAAATGTAGCAAAGTGTGAGGGCCTGATTACAGAACCCAGATTATAGAAAGGTCCATGAAAAGCTTGCTTGATTGGAGAAAAGTTGAGCTTAATATATAAAAATGCAGTTTATAAAAAGAGAGAACCATAAAAAAAAATTAAGAGTGTAATAACTGGTATGATATAAGCTCTTTATAAAATTAAACTTATCTTTGAAGAGAGTTGAAGAGAGTTGAAGAGCCAGCTCCTTAAAAAGTTCCAGCTAGCACACGTTGATTTAAAAGTCTTCACGGTTTTCTTGGAAGGAGGCGTACATGGCCTAGAGTTATGTGCACCATCGATAAAATGTCAACTTTCCTTTCTCGCGCAGGAATGACATTTATAGTTTCCAAGAGCTGATCCAGAGATATTTCGAAGGACGATTCCAAGTATCCCCTCTAAGGTGAAGTTGAAGAGTACAGCGGCTGGCAATTATTCTTGCCATCTTGAGCAATACGTCATGGTGCAGATCTTGTGACGTAACTGTTCGCTAGCGTAGATATCAGCGATGGTGTCATGAGATGTAGCGGTGACCAGCGGGTTGAAGTGATCAGCAGTGGTGAATCAGAAGTGTTGAAGTGGTTCAGAAGTGGCGGTTGATCCGAAGTGATGAAGAACGCCAGCAAGCGGCGTCTTAAATAGGGACCATAGAACTCTCTCGAAGTTTGGAGATCGCCCGACCAGACAAAGACCTGCCATTGGTCGAACGAAAGTCAGGGTGACGTCAGTCGACACTACTCAGCGGACAGGGGATCAACCAGTAGATGTCCGGTATGTCGTAAGTGAGGACGCCTGAGATAGCGAGACTGAAACACTCGAGGTGAGAACTATAATATCTATGAATAAGTGATTGATAACAAGATTATGCATATGGTTTAAGCAATTAACAATTGAAAATAAATAATTACCATTCGGGGATCTCAGTAACAATAAATAAAATTTGACCGACAAATGGGCCAAGCTAAACATTGAAAGTATCACAAAAGTGATCACGGCTCACTGACCTACTTTTCGTTCGCTGCTTGGTGAAGTTAAAACTGTCGCTTTCACTTTCCGTGACAAATGCTGCTCACCGCGCGACCTTTACCATACGCTCGGCGCATGTCCCACTCAGCTCGCTGTCTGAATTCGACTGCCGTGCTAACTGTACTTGACTCCTCTGCTTACAGAGCTCAACTGACTGTCTCTGGACTGCATTGACCTGCACCTCCCCGGCGCAGTCACGTGACGTTCTCCCCACCTCTGTGGTCTTGCGTCACAAATATAATCTCGAACCCCGATCATCTCGGCTATTAAGTTATATAATAACTTAAGGGTTATCTGGCTTCCTTAAAATTATTACCATATATAATGCATGTTATATCTTCTCTTCCGAGATGTTTAAATACCATGTTCCATATAGATCTTAATAAAGCTTCATATTTCCATCCATAATTCCATCTGCTTACAGCTGTCAGTGCCTTCTTAATCCTAGACCTTCTACGTCATCCTGACATTCCTCTTGACTCGATCTGAGCGCTATCTTTTCATAACTCTTCCCATAATCTCAACTACGGCTTAATGTCTGCTGGCGTAGCCGATAGCCTCAACTAGGTATCGGGTACAGTACCTCGAGCTTTTCTGATGGCCCAGTAGTCCTTCATTTTCCAGCTAAATTGAATCTTACGTTCCTCAGACCATTTCCTAGTCTCGTCTTTTGCTCTGTGGGTAACTTCTGTGAGGGATGTTACAAAGGATTTCATTTTAAGAGCTGTATGATAGTTACTCCGGTCGGCTATGTCATTTTCATTGATATGGAGTTCCGAAACATCCTTCTCCACTTGCTTCTTCCACAAGAATCCAGTAGCTTTGCCCTTGTTAGCAGCCTTGAAGATCCTATGGGATAACCTGTTTGAGTCCATTCTGAATAGATGTCCGTAAAAAGCCAGTCGCCTTCTTCTGATGGCATCTATGAGATTTTCTTGGTGTTTATATAGCTCACGATTTGGTTGATACCATCGGCTTCCATCTGGTAGAATTCTTGGTCCTACTATCCGTCTCAGGAACTTTCTTTCTTGTACCTCGAGGGCTCTTAATGGGGTCTTCTTAGTTAGACATAGGCACTCTGCTGCATAGAGGACCGAAGGTCTGACTACTGCATTGTAGTGTCTTAGTTTGACATTCATCGACACATTTTTTGAAGCATATAGTTTTCTACAGGCATGGTAAGCCTTATCTAGTTTGAGTCTCCTGTGTTCAAGAGCCACTGTTTCGCTGAGGTCCCCTGAAAACCATTCCCCAAGGTATTTTACACTTTTGACTCTCTTGATGTAGATGTTATCACTGACTCTCATCATTCTAGGGGCATCCTTGATGTTAGTAACAAACTCGGTATTTCCTATGTTAATCAAAAGACCTGTTTTAGCCGCTATTGAGTGCAGTGTTTGGAGCTGAGTAGTAGCCTCCTGTATGTCATTTGCCAATAAAGTCAGATCGTCTGCAAAATTTAGGCATGGAATCCTTAGGTTGTCAGCTTTAATCCCCATCCGTAATCCAGTATTCTCTGGTAGGATTCTCGTCCACTCTCTAATGATCTTTTACAGAACACAATTAAATAATGTGCATGAGATGCCGTCTCCTTGTCTCACCCCTGTTTTAATGGTGAAACTCTCCAAGAGCTGTCCTCTAAACTTTATTCTGGCTGTGGTGTTGTGCAGGGTGGCTTGCACCAGCCTATTGATCTTGTCGTTGAGTCCTAGTTCTCTCAAGGTGTTAAAAAGAGTAATTCTGTCCACTGAGTCGTATGCTTCCTGGAAGTCGACAAATAGAGCTACCCATTGTCTGGCTCTTGACTTGCTGTATTGAAGGATGGTCTTCAGATTGTGTATCTTCTCGGTACAGGACCTCGATGCTCTGAACCCTGCTTGATATTCTCCTAGCTCTTTATCCAGCAGTTTCGTTACATGGCGTTCCAGAATCTTGGAAAATATCTTATAGGTAACAGCAATGAGTGATATTCCTCTGTAGTTACTGGGATCTGTTTTGCTTCCCTTCTTGTGGATTGGATGGATAATGGCTGACGTCCGATCATCTGGGAGCCCCTCACTAGTCCATATGTCCAGAATTACTTTATGTATGCTCCTATAGGTGTGTTCTCCGGCATGTTTTAGCATTTCTGCTACTATCCCGTCTTCCCCAGAAGCTTTATTATTCTTGAGTAGTTTAATTATACCTCTGACTTCTTCATAGGTTGGAGGAGCGATATACTCAGTATTAGGGTTAGCTGGTTCTGTAACTTGGAGACGCTCAATAGGTTCTTCTGCATTTAAGAGTCCTTTGAAGTAGTTAGCTAGGGTCTTGGTACAATCGCTGTCATTAAGACACAGGGATCCATCTGGTCTCTGGAGGTGTAAGGTAGGCGACGCGAATTGGGTTGTTTGTTGCTTGAGGCTTTTATATAGATCTCTAGAGTTGTTCCTTACAAAATCCTCCTCTGCCTGTTTAATCAGTTCCTGGTTGTGCTTCCTCTTGGTCCCTCTTATGATGCTCGACGCAGTTTTCCTTTGTGCAATAAAGGCTTGTAAATTAGCTTCGTTCTTATGTACATTCCATTTGATCCACGCTAGTCGCCTGGCTTCTATAGCTTTATCACATTCGCTGGACCACCACGGATGCTTGTTCCCTTTAGGTCTATTGGGGATTGTTTCCTGAGCCGCTACTGTTATGGCATCCCTAAGCGGATCCCATTTTGTAGATGTGTTAATCCTGTTGGTATTATGAATCAGCCTCTCTTGGTAACTAGTGCTGTCTTCTTTAAGTTTGGTGATATCAAACCTAGGGATCTTCGTGTTCTTTGCTAGCATACCAGTGGTCTTTATTAGTGGTTTCAGGTTCGTCTTAACCAGAGACAGGTAGTGATCAGAGTCAATGTTGGCTCCTCGTAGCACCTTGACATTCATAATATCCCTATGGCGCAGCTTGTCTATTGCTACGTGGTCGATTTGGAATTCACCCAACATGCTATTTGGGCATCGCCATGTCATGGCCTTCCTGGGATGGTGTTTGAAAGCTGTAGATATCAAACGTAATCCATACTTGGTGCAGACACTGATTAATCGTTCCCCATTGGTGTTGGTTCTCTTATGGGCAGGATATCTTCCTACAATCTTCCGGTGTTTCTGTTCTCTACCGATCTGGGCATTGAAATCTCCTAACAATATAGTCGTATGGTGATCTGGGACCTTGTCTAGGGTTTCCTCAAGGGCATCCCAGTAATGGTTTGTCATTTCTGGGTTTTTCCTGTTAGAGTCATTGGTAGGAGCGTGGAAGTTAATCATAGAGTATCCTCTATTCTTACATCTGAAGGAAACCACCGATGTTCTATGGTTTGGTGAGGCATGCTTGTAACCAGTCGACGGTGTACTGCAAACCCAGTCCCAAGGAATGGTATATTTTCCATTGCTCTATTACCAGGTTTCCCTTTATATATTCTATATCCTTGAGACTCTTGTTTATTTATTTATTTATTTATTTATTTATTTATTTATTGAACATCTTTCCACTCGGTTGCTGGATATTTTTTGTGGGAGTGATTTTGGAAATGGTACGTAAATGTGAAAGATAAAACTTCGCATACGGTTTACTTCAAGGTTTGGAGGCCCCATTAAATATATTCCTACAATAAATCATCTTCAAGTTGTCGTTCTTTGGTGTGAAAATATTCATTATAGCATATTTGCTGAAAACAATTATGATTTATTAATTAAATCTTCATACTTTTGCTGTGGATATTCCTACAATAAATCATTGG
Source organism: Meconema thalassinum (assembly GCA_946902985.2). NCBI lineage: Eukaryota > Metazoa > Arthropoda > Insecta > Orthoptera > Tettigoniidae > Meconema > Meconema thalassinum. The sequence continues at coordinate 553,432,653 of OX336392.1, forward strand.
TCCTACGACGTACCTCGCGCATGCGCACCGGTCAAAATTTGGCACTGGAGTAGGGACTTGTATGAGATGTCCTAGGAGTCGGGGTGACGCCCCCCGTTTTTCTATCCCCCTCTTAATTTAACCAAAGGACCCAAAACTAAAGGGTTATCGGTCTTTTAATATTTCGCAAATCAATAATGCTGTATGAGGTGTTGTAGGACTTGGGGTGACGCCCCTTTTTTCATGATTTTGTGATTTCCAGAGATGGGTAAATCCATAGCGAAATTTTCGACAACAGAAACGTGAGAAAAAATTATAAACTGGAGGAGTAGAGCCGAGAAAAATGGACTTCACATATATTTCATCTCAATATCATAGCAGAATAACATGTCAGATGGTACACATCATATGCGACTACTGTACGGCTCGTGATTTTTATTTATTTATTAGCTGAACCCGGCATGCGTTGCAACGCCAATCAAAGAAAGTGTTGGCGTTGTAATTTTGTTTCTTGAAGTGCTTTTGAATACACATTCTTTTTTTCATCTTCCGATAACTGCCTCCAAACTATCGTAAAATGGATTAACTAATTTAGAAACATATAGCAACAATATCCACTTTGCATTACAAAATATTTTTATATGATATCCTTAACTTTTTTGATACATGTTTCGGTTCTTGTGAACCTTCTTCAGTCAAAACACATTCTCATATGACAATCTTGTTACACTTATAAAAACTCTTTTTACATTCGTCAAAATTGTTTAAAATAGACATAAAATACTTAAAGAATTCGATTATGTATTTGAAGTTCAGGTCTTAGGCCCTTCGTCGTAGAAATCCCAAATTTTAAACTCAGGATCCCATTGTACAAGTGTCTTGTTAAAATCGTGTATAAAAATCCTTGCGGCTATGGGTGAACGGAAGATCCTTGCTTAAAACTTGTTATTGTTGCTTTAACTACCGCAGATTTGAAGATGTTGGAGATAGCACCTCACTGTTTAAATGATGTACAGATGTGTTGTTGGGAAGCCTCCGTGGCTTAGGCGGCAGCACGCCGACCACTCACCGCTGGGTCCGTGGTTCAAATCCCGGTCACTCCATGTGAGATCTGTGCTGGACAAAACGCAGGCTGACAGGTTTTTTCCGGGTACTCCGGTTTTCCCTGTCACAATTTCATTCCAGCAACATTCTCCACTATCATTTCATTTCATCTGTCATTCATTTAATCATTGCCCCAGAGGAGTGCGTCAGGCCTCGGCAGCCGGCACAGTTCATATCCTCGCCGCTTGATGGGGGCTTCATTCATTCCATTCCTGACCCGGTCGGAGACTGGAAGCAGGCTGTGGATTTCACAGATGTGTTGTTGCACAGTTTGGCAGTGAACAAAGCAGCTCAACAACAAGGTTCACAAGAACCGAAACATGTATCAAAAAAGTTAAGGACATCATATAAAAATATTTTGTAATGCAAAGTGGATATTGTTGCTATATATCAAATCAATTCGGGAAAATCTAGAAGAATGACAAAAGTCATAGATATTCATAATTTAGAAACATTCGAGGGAACGTCCACAACACCTCACCAAAGTTTCATTGCAATCTGATGAATAGCATATGAATACATACGAAATTACATTTATACGATTCGTGTGCTGTCACTCATTTGTTGTTAGCGTGTCAACAAGTGAAGGCCACACGTCTCCTACAAACCTCACATATGATTGTATTCCTGTGTACAGAAACGTAATCTTTTAGAATATTAATTCATTTTAGGATATTTAAGCTGAAATGAGTTGGTTTTATTTTGCCTATTCATGCCTATTTCAGGGATTCATGCCTATTTGGTGCCTATTGGCCATTTCTTCTACTTTTGATTCCGCCATGGACCGTATTGACAAGAGATTATAAACCAATATAGTACAATATATTTCCGTCAATCAATACCAAACAAATTATGTTAAACTGTATTAACACTCACATTCGTGGGACATGTTTCGGAGCCATGCTGCTCCCTTCTTCAGCCACTTCATCTCCTCATTGTCATCGTGCGTTCTCAAAAGATGCTCACACAAACAAACATTAAAAACAATAAAACAATCTAAAAAACACTATACTAAAAATACACATACGTATAAACTTATATTAATCACTGTACATCTTACGGACAGACCAGTCCTTTAAATTATAGTGCTCGATACGAAAAATGGAAAAATGGCCAAAACTGTCTATTGGACCAACTTTAACGTAGAAGAGTAATTTTTATTTTACATGGACATGGTGACAGACATTCTGAGTTTCCTTTTCAGTAGAAATGCTTTCCTTGCCTGAGCAACCCGGTTTTTATATCCTCTTTGCTTCGTCCATCACTGGTTATTTTTCTTCCTAAGTAACAGAAGTCTCCTACTTCCATTTTCTTTTCACCTGCCAATTTGATGTCCATACAGGTTTCTGATTTATTTCGGCTGCATTCCAATATTTTTGTTTAACACTTAATAATTTTCATCACGAATTCGTTCCTCGAGACCTTTTTTCCCATTGCCCATTTTGCACAAAGGTGCCTGCTTACTTGGCTATTTAGTTTGTTGTTAGCGCGTACAAATCCTGACCTGTCCACTTGATGTGCAGTATATGAAAAGAACATTGTGTCACGTGGCATTAATTTTAAACTGGTAGTGTTCAACTTTCCTCTACTCTCCTGCATTCAACTCTACTCTTTGGTTCTTTCAACATGTTAACTTCACTGAGGACGTAATCCATGGCAGTCCTCGTATGTGTGGCTCCAGCCAAAATGTTTTCATCCTGCCTTACCTTACCTTCTGCAAAAATCCTTTGTGACGACTGATATAATACATGTCCAGGCATTGGCTTGAACATTAAGCCCGTAAGCTCGACTCGTTGTGGGATGCACGCTCATCCTTCCCAGCCTGCGAGAACAAATTTCATTAAGATTGGTGATTATTTGAGACTGTTGGTAAATTATATTTTGCTCGTCCTGTAAATATAAGGTGCGTTCAAAAAGTAACGAGCCGGAGGATACCTTTCCTGCACTCGTGTGGATGGCCTTGCCTTTTTTGAGTGGTAATGACCCTGGATGCTTCAACTGGAGGCTTTGTCGTTTGGATTCTGGTTCGAAGTGATGACACCATGACTCATCTCCAGACACCACTCGTGCCAGAAACCCATTCTCTTCCCTCGCATAGCGCTGCAGATGACCAAGACAGTGGGCCATCCGACATGCTTCCTGGTGTGGTTGAAGACTGTGGAGCACCCATTGGGCACACACTTTGCGCAAGTGCAGTCGTTCCTTCATGATGGTGTGCACACTTCCGACGCTCAATCCGACCACGGCGGCTATGTCGTTCTCTGTCACTCGGCGGTCCTGGGTAATGAGTGCATCAACCAGCTGGACGTTGTCATCGGTAATGCAGGGGGGTGCCGCAGACCAGGTATCATCGGCTAACGACACCCGTCCTTCCCTGAAACGCTTGTGCCACGCCTTGAACCTTGCAAGGGACATGCAGTGTTCGCCGTACACTTGTGACATTCGGCGATGAATGTCCGTTCCCGCTACTTCTTTCGCTGTCAGAAACCAAACAACACCTCTTTGCTCTTCGTTTGACGCCTCCGTGTCACTGTTTGCAATGCGACTGGCAGCGTTGGACGATTGATGCATGCTGCTGCTCGCTTTGTATCGTCACGTGACGTGCACGCGTGCCCTCTAGCGATGGGCTGTGACCTTCCACGCTCTGGTCGGAGCAACACCTCGTTACACACGCCATGATTAGCCGATGTCGTCACCGGTTTGCGCATTCCAGCCTCCGGCTCGTTACTTTTCGAACGCACCTTATATATTAACCCCGGGAATGTACAAGCCTTCTTCTCCTAAAAGTTCAATTAACTAAGATATCGTTGTGTCAAATCTATAAATTACTGATTACAACGAACAATAATTTGCTTTTAATAATTATTTCTGAGGTTTATTCATTTATAGATTTGACACAACGATATCTGAGACACGTAGCCTACGACAGTTGAATAGTTGTTTCTTAATTTGGCGCAGTATTACTAAGATCTATTAATCATACACTCTCCTAACATGGTAAATGTGAATTGCTTTTTATGTAATCCATTAAAAGACAACAAAAATAACTCATTTTACGCTCTATTCAGCTTTCCAGCCGCGCTGACAGAAGGCGCGAGCAAAGCCAAATTATATTTATATTGAGATCATAAATATTGTTATTTGTAGCTCTTCGGTCGGTCAACACCAATTTGCCCAATGAATGAGCGGGGTGCAAAGTATACATTTAACAAGTAGTTCCGCGAAGAACTATATAGCCTATTTTCATATATCCTACTAATATTAATTGCCACTATCAACATACAAATTTTCAGTTTGATTTCTGTAATAGATTCGTAGATATTGAGAACCGTCTAAATATTTTGGATGGTCACCATGATGGATTTTTATATTATAGGCCTAAGATTTATGTACTATTACATGAAGATTATTGTGTAGGTGTTTTATTCAAACTTCAATCGCATGATCCGGACAAAAGAAATAAAAGCGGGATTTCAAAATTTCGCTCCCCGCCATCTTGTGGTTATGAAAATAATTTAAATCAATTAGATGCCAGTCGATTAATATTTGTATAAGCATATACCGTATCAAGTTGCACTGCGCTCGGATGGTTAAAACGCAAGAAACGTCCATTTGAATATTTAAATTTCGCGTAGCCGCCATGTTGGATTTGTGCTCGCCAGGGTATTGAACATCCCATAGGTGAACTTATGCTTATAGCCTCTATACACTTACAACATTTCAGTTTGATTGCTGTAGTAGATTAATCGATATTGAGAACCGTCTAAATATTTCGGATGCTCGCCATGTTGGATTTTAATATATGTAGGCCATAGAGTTATGTACTATTAGATGATGATTATTGTGTACGTTCATTATGCAAATGTTGATTTCGATCGCATGATTAGAACACAAGAAATAAAAACTTAACTTTCGAAATTCGCACAGCCGCCATTATGTAAACAATTGAACGAAGTTAGATGTCGGTGCATTACGATGTGTATAAACATATACTGTACCAAGTTTCATTGCGTTAAATCGCGAGAAACGTCGTAATTAAAAGTCGCAACTTGGCTTGGCCGCCATGTTGGTTTTTTTGTTACCAGGTTTTCAAAAGTAACATAGGTGAACTTCTAGTAGTTCCCTTTATCACCGTACAAAATTCCAGGGTTATATAGTTACTAGTTTCGGAGATATTGAATGCTGGTGAAATATTTCGCACAGCCGCCATGTTGGATTGGTGAGACGTAACAAAGTTTGAAGGGCACGGTCGGGGTTGTCCGGAATAGTGCTATGAACTTACCGAGTTTCATTGAAATCGCTCCAGCCGTTTAGAAGTTATTAGGGGGGACACACAAAAGTCCTCTCTCTCACACACACACACACACGCACGCACACACAGACACACACACGGACAAAAGGTGATCTCATAAGCCTATTTTTTTTTTCATAAATGAAAATAGGCTAAATATACACTCTTGGAAAAATGACATGTTAGTAGTCACTATTAAATGGGGCAATTGTGAACATTAACTGTATGTATGTCTACCCCTTATTATTCTCGTTTTTCAAACGGGATCGGGGATGAGATGCGATGGAAGTCTTTGTGGCGATGATTTTTACGGCCGGATGCCCTTCCTGACGCCAACCTCATGAGAGGAGTAAATGAGAGATGAAATGAATGATGGTGAATGAAACTGGGCAAGGATGTGGAAGGAAGCGGCCGTGGCCTGTCAGAAGGTACCGTCCCAGCATTTGCCTGGTGTTGAAAATGGGAAACCACGGAAAACCATTTCAAGGAGGACCGACGGTGGGGCTCGAACCCACGCGTCTACCGAGTCAGCAGAGAGCTTGGCCCCATGACCTAATGCTGAGCTTTAGCCCGCGTAGCCACTGCTGTCGGTAATTGTGAACATTAACTAATACATGTAATTTTTTCCAGGAGTGTATTTACCAATTTATACTTTGTACCCCGCCCAGTCATTGGGCAAATTGGTGTCGACCGACTGAATAACAATTTGTATAGGCAACACTGAAAGGGTGGCTTCAAATCTCTACAGATCGTAAATAAGTTTAAAAAATATTTTTCATGAAAAGTAAAGTTCGTACATTTCTTGTGCTTTTTTTCAAGCAGCTCAGGAATTTAGTTATTTAGTTATTGACGTTTTAAGAGGTGGAACTACGAGGCCATCTGCCCCATCTCAGAAATCTGGATCGTTAAGTTTTCTTTCCAATAATTGACTTTCCGAAATCGTGACGATATCACATATATTAAGCATTGCTCGATAATACAAGAGATGGGGTCAATGTGGATGGGCCCGAACCCCCTAAATCAATCAACAACAAATCCTATATTTTAGTATCACAGAATATGTATTAGCCAATATTTGGGTACACTGTACCTGTTTTGGTTCAGCAGATATGAAATTGCAATATTTCATAAAAAGTATGAGTTCAAAACTATTTCCAAAAACATTATCTAGACCAAAATGCTTAAATATACTCTGTTGTTGTTTGAGTCTTCAGTCTTTTGACTGGTTTGATGCAGCACTCCATGCCTCCCTGTCCTGAGTTAATCGTTTCATCTGTACATAGCTACCACACCCTACATCCGAGGCAATCTGTTTAACATATTCTAACCTTGGTCTTCCCCTACAGTTCTTGTCCTCGACCCTTCCTTCCATAACTAAGCTTGCTATTCCTGGGTGTGTTAGTATGTGTCCTACCAACCTATCTCTTCTCTTCATTAGCAGTCGCCAGAACATCTCTCCTCTCCCACTCGTCTTAATACCTCTTCGTTTGTAACCCTATCTACCCATCTGATCTTCATCATTCTCCTGTAACACCACATTTCAAATGCTTCAATTCTCCTCTTTTCTGCTGCACCAATAGTCCAAGTTTCACTTCCATAGAGCGCCACGCTCCAGACAAAGGCTTTCAAAAATGACTTCCTAATACCTAAATCTATATTCGATGTCAACAGATTCCTTTTTTGTAGAAATGCTTTCCTTGCCTGAACCAACCTACTTTTTATATCCTCTTTGCTTCGTCCATCACTGGTTATTTTGCTTCCTAAGTAACAGAAGTCTCCTACTTCCTTCAGCTTTTCACCTGCCAATTTGATGTCCATAGAGGTTTCTGGTTTATTTCGGCTGCATTCCAGTATTTTTGTTTTATAAAAATATACTCTAAAAATATTAAAAACAGATTTCTTTCAATTTGCTTTAAGTTAATAATGAATTAACAAATTATTCAAAAGAGTGGAGAAGTCAAAGATTTAAAACGAAAGAATAATGTTGAAATGAGAAGTGTATTTATATTAAATTAGAGAGAAGAGACAAATAACGAACCACTTACATGGAAATGATGTGGTTGTTCAATTGAGAAATTTAGAGGTTGGTATTCATTGGGAAATTTAATAGCAATAAAACTTATGCTTACATTGCATTAAAAGGTCTTATGGTACATTATCTGTTCAGGAGAGGGAAAACAATATACACATCATTAAAAAAAGTTTTGCATCACCTCGGTTCCCAGATCTCCGGCATATAGACGTTGACTGTGTATATTGTATCAAAGATACAGTCCCTTTGACTGTTCATAGATGTCACTAAAACTGCTCAAAGATGTAAACAACCATGCATGAGCAGGGCCTATTAGACGGAGGGGGTACGACAGCCGATCAGTTCCAGTCATTCCACCAGGACGAAGGTACGCTGCTCATGTTGTCTGTAGTTCTACCATGCCTAGAAGGTCAATACCGCAGTTCGATCGCGTCCGCATTGTTACTTTGTGTCAAGAAGGGCTCTCAACAAGGGAAGTTTCCAGGCGTCTCAGAGTGAACCAAAGCGATGTTGTTCGGACATGGAGGAGGTACAGAGATACAGGAACTGTCGATGACAGGCCTCGCTCAGGCCGCCCAAGGGCTACTACTGTAGTGGATGACCGCTACTTACGGATTGCCGCTCGGAGGAACTCTGACAGCAATGCCACCATGTTGAATAATGCGTTTCGTTCAGCCACAGGACGTCGTGTTTCAACTCAAACTGTGCGCAATAGGCTGCATGATGCGCAACTTCACTCCCGACGTCCATGGCGAGGTCCAGCTTTGCAACCCCGACACCATGCAGCGCGGTACAGATGGGCCCAACAACATGCTGAATGGACCCCACAGAATTGGCATCACGTTCTCTTCACCGATGAGTGTCGCATATGCCTTCAACCAGACAATCGTCGGAGACGTTTTTGGAGGCACCCTGGTCAGGCTGAACGTCTTAGACACACTGTCCAGCGAGTGCAGCAAGGTGGTGGTTCCCTGATGTTTTGGGGTGGCATTATGTGGGGCCGACGTACGCCACTGGTGGTCATGGAAGGCTCCGAAACGGCTTTACGATACCTGAATGACATCCTCCGACCCATAGTGCAACCATATCGGCAGAATATTGGAGAGGCATTTGTCTTCATGGACGACAATTCTCGACCTCATCGTGCACATCTTGTGAATGCGTTCCTTCAAGATAACGACATCGCTCGACTACAGTGGCCAGCATGTTCGCCAGACATGAACCCTATCGAACATGCCTGGGATATGTTGAAAAGGGCTGTTTATGGACGTCTTGACCCACCAACCACTCTGAGAGATTTACGCCGAATTGTCGTTGAGGAGTGGGACAATTTGGACCAACAGTGTCTTGATGAACTTGTGGATAGTATGCCACGACGAATACAGGCATGCATCAATGCAAGAGGACGTGCTACTGGGTATTAGAGGTAGTGGTGTGTACTGCAATCTGGACCACAAATGCTGCAAGTCTAGCTGTATGATGGTACAACATGCAATGTGTGGGTCTCATGAGCAATAAAACGAGCTGAAATGTTGTTTGTGTTGATCTCTATTCCCTTTGTATTTAACGGTTCCGGAACTCTTGGAACCGAGGTGATGCAAAACTTTTTTTGATGTGTGTAAATCATAATTCATTGAAAAGGTGCGACACTTACAGTGATAAAGAGTTTGTCAATAAGCTATCGATGAATGTTTGATCATGGAATAAATTAATTACAGTTAAGAGAATTAGAAACTGGTGGCGTAGTCGATAGCATGCTGAGCTTCTATGCCCAAGGTCTTGGGTTCAAACCTGGCCAAATGTGTCGGATTTTTAGGAGCGTTAAAAATCCCTTCGGAGGGGAAGTAATGCCGGCGGTCCCATGTCATAGATTTATGGCATGTAAAAGAACCTTTCACTAACTAAACTTGTGTGAAGCCAAATTTTTTTTATGTTTCAAAGTTCGTCACCGGGCACTGGTAAGTTAGTTAGTTATTGTTGTTTTAAGGGGTGGAACTACGCGGTCAACCGGGCGGAGGTTGGGATGGCATCTAGTAGTAGCAAAGTTCACAGCTAGGTGTCGTGGTAGCGAAAGTAGGAACTACTTGAAATTATCGTCTGCAGTCCTTACTTGAATTTAAAAAAAGTGACAGTCAGTCTGAAAGACTAGACTTTGTATCATTTTAAATGCTACAAATTCTGAAAAATGCTAGAAAGGCTGGAGGCTTCTCGCTTTGCTCGAAGCCAAACTCTTGACATGTTAGAAAATACTTATCTTGCTTATCTTGTTTCATATTACCTGCGAACGGCAAGTGCAAACCAAGGGCAAAGCAAGGTCCAGCGCGCGGGATGCCGTCACGCTCACCAGAGCGCGCGGGGACGTGCCCCTTCCATCCAGTCTAAAAACACTTATAGTGGGCGATGTAATAAAGATAGAGATATGCTCTCGCCGACTTTTTTGTAGAACTTTTCATGCTGACCAATTCTTACGCTCATGGAATATTGATATGTTTAACGGTTTGCCCAGCGTAAGCTTAAGAAGCACACGGACGCCAAGTTTGTTTTCGACTTTTTCACCGAAATCGTTACTGCTTGGCTTCCTTTCATCATACATAAATTATCTTCTACAGAATCTTTCTTCGAGATATCCTTTACAGAATGCTGAAAACCGCATCAAAATCCATCCAGTGGTTCTCGAGATTACCCGTGACATCCAATAATCGGGGATTTTTGTCTTATACTAACGAAGTAGAGATTGTCGGGGAACACATGCACCAAGCGGTATTGACGTCACACTCATCTCAGTTCATCTGGGCACATTTCTTCCTGTCACCGCAACGTAACGCCAGACCCCAGCGTAACGACGAAGTCGACAAGATCATTTAAAATGATAAAACAGATGATACACACTAATACAGCCATCACAATTAACACCGGTTATCAGACAGATTCTACACACACCCAAAGTACACGTTGTCGCAGCCCCTAGACTACAAAACCAACCAAAGAATTAGAAACTGACGCTTGAAGCGGGTATATAAGGCTTAGATAGAAACGTCATTAAAAACCGATATGTTTAAACTGTTGCTAGGAAACTATAGCAAATTTCCTGTAGGTGGCTTGGAAAAATGAAAGAACTTGTCAAAAGCCCCGTTGTTATGGTGGCGTGGTCACGGTATTATAAGGAAATTGGAGAATAAAAGCATGTGTTGAAAAGTATGTGAAGTTGCTAAGAGGTTAATGGCTTGGTAGATGTGAGAAAGGAGATGTTCCGGCGTTGTCCGGGAGATGTCTTAGCCTATATGTTACAAGTGCAGTGACCCCTTGTGGCCGCGAGGAAAACTAACTCTATTCAGAAACCATATCACCCAGATGACCAAGTGAAAATGAAAATCCACAGCCTGCTTCCAATCTCCGACCGGGTCAGGAGATGACCAAGTCTGGAGGTGAAAACCATTCACCAAAAGGAACCAGTTCTACGTGATGGCGAAATTTGACGACAAAAATTAGAAGATTAGTAACAAATCTATTCTGAAGCTCTATTTACCAAAGCTTTCCTTCTTTAGATAAAATTAATATTGACACAATGGTACACGAAAAGCAACACACGTAGTATTAAACGAAACTAAATCAAAAAAAGAACATCTTATTTCTGACTATTCAGAGGAATGTCATTCTCGCCGAATATCCCCAGAAAGTATCTACGTCATCGCCATCGTCATAGCTCTAGAAGTTTCTGGATCCTTCGAGGCGACCCCGTCTGGCCACGTGGAGCTCACATCACGCCATTGCAGTCAGTGCACTTTCGTCTTCATAATTTCATACATTTAAACATCCACTGCATCTACTCTAGAGCCGGGCAAAAAGCTCTTGAGTTCCGATCGGTCTCGTTGGACGAGAATAAAAAACGGAAATGCTGGTTCCGGAACTGGTATTACCGATAATGTGGGCTCGATAACGATAATTCTCGACATTATCGCTCGTTCTCGCTTGGGCAATATGGCGCTGCCTGAAGGCACTGAGGCTTGTTGTGTAAGGATTCAATGGAAATTGTTCATTCCGTTGACTGGAGTCTGCGAATTGGAAGAATCCACTCAACTTCAACGATATCATATTAACAGACTACCTAAGGTATATTGAGCATATCATCCTAATAACATATGGAAGGAGATTTTGATCGTCAGTCGGTATTTTTTGTTCATTAAATTTCAGCAAAACAAAATGCTATTTGACGTGTAGGCTACATATTAAGATTTTTCGTGTAGTGCCACATTCAAGCACTACCGTATGTAACTTTCTCGTAATAAAACCTGAAAATTCATGCACTCGCTATATTACTGTGATGCAACTGTGTTCTGTCGTATCATTTTTGTAGTTATATACTGGTAAAGTGGTCGACATAAACAATAAAAGGTAACGAAACAAAAATTAAAATCACTTCCCTTACCGAGGATCGAACCACGGACCTTTCATTCACGAGTCCAGCGCGTAACCAATTCAGCCATTTAGACTCATACAACGATGGAAAATGTTACAAACATGAAAACTTTTGCGTTGGACACCTGACACACTCTATCTCAAATGCTCCTACTAGTTTGAATAATATTCTCTAGTCGCCGGGCATACGAAAAAAAAAACTTCATCTTCAAGAATAAGATTGATTTTATATTTCGTCATAATGGCTTTTTCATATGCTTAGGCTAAGCCACCGCCATTACAATCGCGTCCCTACGCACGTGCTCACACGTTGCATCATGGGTAGAGAGAGCAACGATATTACCTTGTGATCGAACGAGACTTTGTGGAGTATCGGACGAAGTGACATTCCCGCGGTAATGAGTTGTTCTCAGTGCAACTCCCGTCGCACTATTCTCACTCAAACTGTCATATGATTGGCATTTATGGACAAATCAGTGAGGTGTTTGCACTGACATGATTAATATACCGCATGCCACAAACTGGTATTGTTTTCAAGCACAATATCAGAGTTTTTAGTAGATGAAATTAATTGAAACTTTTCAGCGTAATATTTTCCAAGTGTATTTTCACCATCGCAGCCAATTTTTGCACTATAGTTGCCTCTAATTACAACCAGTTACAAGGTGGAGAAGAAGGTTGAAAGTATTCTTTAAAGCAAATTCCTAGTCAGTAGGGCTAAAAATTCATGAGTCATACACGTGAGATTTTCTTGTAGCTCTTCTCTGCTACGCCAATTATTTGAGTTTTATTTTACTTTAGGGGCTACAACATCGTGATTATTTTTGTGTTCTTGTGTGTGTCAACTTTGTCTAATAACCTGTGTTATTATGGTGTCTGTATTAGTGTGTGTAAATTTGTAACTGAGGGTAGGAGTGGTAAGGAGGTGGCAGATGCGAGCTCAATTCAATGTGATCTTCCTGGGGTGGATCACTTCATACTGCTTTAAATTTGTCAAATGTAAGAACGAGGAATGGTTTACATTCCGGAGTTATTACAGAAGGCTTTGACTTTACACTTGCAGCTGCTTGAGTGACACGTGCAGCGGCGTGAGTGAGCTTGTTTTTCTTTAAATAGATACTGTCGATAACGCCGAGAAAAAAGGAGTTCCGGTATTATCGAGACTCCCACTCAGTACCGGTATTATCGAGACTTAAGATTCTCGTTCAGCGGAGAGACCTGGCCTTGAGTGCGCTTGGTGGGGGGGCGATACTAGCCATGCGGAAACTTACGATCCCGATCGGAACTAGAGCAAATTTGCCCGGCTTTAATCTACTCTTCGCATCGTAATTCTACTGAACTGTCTGGTGACATCGTAAGAACAACGCTGCTTGCCTATCTACGTTTCTTCAAGGAGATTGACCAGAGCCAGCAGTTTTCTCATCGCCAGTGCACGCTGCACAGAACACCTAGTGCTTGAAATACACTGCTACGTTCTTTCTGTGTAGCGCCTGTAGACATATAGCCTTCTTATCGAGTCCTGCTGTAGTGACAGCACTTTCATTTCTACTTCATTTTCTCCACGCAACATCATCATCCATATTACAATTACACTGACATACACACAGCTCGTCTGCGAAATAATTCTTTCCAGACTTACTCATTCATCACACACACAGCTTTCATTCACCCATTATCATTCAGTCCTCGCCAGCGAGATATATTTCTCCTGACGTAGGCACTTCTTCGTCATATCCTCATCATCATCTTACGTTTTGTTGTCTATAATTCCCTTGCATTCCCTCTCACGTACCACTCCATTCCTTATTTTTGAAGGCGACATCATACCGCTGCGCCATCCAGCCTTCCGTCCCACTTCACCTACCGACCCATTCGACTCCTCCCTACACTTCTACCCATTGTCAGTCGACATCCCTGGTTTCCTTGCCTCTTTCCTTTAATATTTCACCTACTCGCTTTCTTAAAACTCTCAAAATCTCACCATGGGCAGAGGCAAGGGGAAAACTTCGCCACATCGCCAAGCACAGAAGAAAACCACTCCTACCCCATCCGGCCTTCCGGGGAACGTCGCCAACGCTCCGCCCGCCCCTCAGGGAGAGGGGGGGGGGCAATCCCCAAACAAAATATCACGCCCAAGATTCCCACCTTACCGCCCACTGGTACCCACTTCCACCTCCCGGGTCTGGTGAGACAAACTCCGAGCCGTTCCGAAAAGCGGCCCGGATCTGATTCTTCCGATACAGAGGGGGCAGCCCACCGCTCTCGCCAGAGGGTCCATGAAGGGATGGAGGAGGCTCCGTCCTCTTCCAGGCGGCACTGCAGTGTTTCTCCTCCGCCCAAAGTTCATCCTTTTCCGAACGATCCACGATTACCTACCACCGCCCCTATCCCTAACTTTGCACTTTCAGACGCCGCACCAGCGTCTATCCCCTCAACCCTCCCATCCTACGCCTCCAAGGCTTCCGAACCCACTTACAAACATGTCTTTCTCTTTCGTGGACACACGCACGCTAACAAATACCTGTTCACCGACGCACTACGCCGTGTGCTTGGCCACGCTAAGTTCACCGCCACAGCTTCTACCAACGGCGTGTACGTAAAAACAGACGACGACGCCACGGCCACTGTACTGCACAGCCCGGACGTCGTTCGCGAACTGGGCCCCAACGTCACCGCGGAGCCTCTTCGCGCCCGCCAAACCCCCGCAGTCCCTCCCCCCACCCCAGCGCCAACCTCACTTCTCGTGCGTCATCCGGGGTGTGGACCCCGACCTCACCGAGGAGGCAGTGCTCCAGGAACTTAAGCTAGAGCAGATTGATGTGAGGAAGGCTTTTCGCATCCGTAATGCAGACGGTCCGACCTGGATGGTGCGTATCCTTCTGGCCACCCAGGCGGAGGTCGACCGCCTTCTTACCACTGGTGTTTTTCTATGCCGCTATCACCACCGTGTCGAGCCCTCCAAAGCACCGGCCCCTGTCGCACTTCGTTGCAACCGGTGTCTTCAATACAACGCCCATCCTACTGACCAATGCCGGGAACCCCCGCGCTGCGGCCACTGTTCCCAACCCGCGCACACCACTGGACGGTGCCCTAACCTCGCTCAGCCCCCTCGTTGCAACCAATGCCACGAGCCCCATCCCACTTACTCCTATAAGTGTAAGGCCAAGCCTGAACCACTCCCCAACCGCCCTGAAACCATGGCCCCGGTCAGGTCCATTGACCCTCCTACCGCACCCGCTCTTTCCCAATTCCCTCCCCCACCATCGAGGATGTGATCAGGTTTATGGTCATATCCATTCAAAACATTCTGCCATACAACCGCCCTCTTATACTGATACAACTTCAGTACGCTGCTCAGCAGATCTTCGGTGTGCAATTCCATCCCTCTTTTTCGGGTCCACTAACTCACTTCACCTTCTTCCCCTACCCCCGCGTCACCGCAGTATAAACTGACAATGGCCCTACAACAAACGAGGATCAGAACACCCCGCAACATCACCATCCTCTACCTGAACATCTGCTCCTTCAATGCCCGCCGCACACTACTAAGCCACACCTTATCCACCCACCACGTAGATGTGGCACTTTTAAATGAAACGTTTCTTCGGAGCGATCACCACGCACTACTCCCCGGATATACCCTTCTACGAGCGGACCGTCCCCATAACCTAGGCCGTGGCGGTTCTGCACTCGCTCACCGACCACGTTTCCCCATCCGCCCACATATCCCCCCTCCCCCCCCCCCCCTCCATTTCCCAGAGAGCCTCATCACCACGATTTATTTCCCATCCCGCGTTCTCCATCTCGCAACAATCTACACCCGTCCTCGCCATCCTCTTCCAAAGGTTTTTATTGCCCATGTAGCGGAATCCTTCCCCCACTTTATCATCATGGCTGATCTTAATCTACATGATCGCACGGCTACCGAACTCCGGAGCCTCGACATCTACCTAAACCACATTAACGCCTCGCTCGTCCCCATCCCACAACCCACGCGCCCATCCTCCCAAACCACTCCTGATGCCATCATAGCGCATAACTCCCTACTCCACCTCCTTCACGTTTCAGTCTTACCTCTCATTGGAGGCGATCATGCCCCAGTTCTATTATCTATTCACGTCCCCAATCGAAATGTACCTAACCCACCTCCCGTTATGATTCAAAACTTCTGCTCGGCAAATTGGCCAGCTTATCGCACGCAGATCACGGAGCGTTTGCGAACCGACACCTTACCGCTCAGCTCCCAGGAAACGGTCGATGCCTACACGAATCATCTACAGGATACGCTCCAACAAGCGGCACAACGCCACGTCCCCCTTACCCCATTGACCTCAAACCGACCACCTATCCCACCCAAAGCTAGGCGTCTACTAGCACTCTCCCACTCCTACCATAACTCCTACCTCCGCACCCGTGACCGTTACTTCCTGCAGCGGCATCGACAAACACTTCGCCAGGTAAAGCCGTACATAGAGGCACACAAGCGGCGCTCCTGGCACAACACTTGCTCGAAGCTGAATGGAGTATCGCCCTCCCTTTCTCGCTTCTGGAGTCACCTCAACCGACTCACCGGAAAGACGTCCACTCCGCAATACCCCATTGTCTATGACAACGTCGCACCACCTGACGACCCGGCAAAACTAGTTATATTTGCAAACCAATTCGCCCGAGTATTCCGAGACGCACCGGACCCAACGTTTCTATACGACGATGACGATTTCATCTCCACGGTACCTCAACGCCCCTATCTGCAGCCCTCACCCAACCATACCCTCTCCCCCACCCTCTAGACGACCCCATCACCCCCATCGACATAACCATCGCTCTCTCACGTACCACTAACACCGCCCCTGGTCCCGACTCCATCCGATACCGCCACCTCAAGGAAGCACCACCCCCTTTCTTCACCGCTCTAGCCCACCTCTATAACCATCTCCTTCGCACCGGTTTCTACCCTACCCCCTGGCGGCAAGCCACGATGCTCCTCTTCCCAAAACCGGATAAACCACTTTCCTCGTCCGATTCCTACCGTCCCATCTGCCTGACCGCCGTCCTTTCAAAAACCTTCGAGAGAATCCTTACCAAGCGTATCCATACCCATCTCCACCGACACCAGCTCTTACCCCTCTCCCAATGTGGCTTCCGTCCCCACTTCTCCGCCCAAGACCAACTCCTCCGTCTCTCCACCCTCATTGCCGATAATTACAACCGCCCTGCTCCCACCCTTTTCATCTCCTTCGACTTCCAGAAGGCTTTTGACGCCGTCTGGCACGACGCACTCGTCCTCAAACTTCATTTCTTCCATCTCCCCCACACTTACCTCCGCTTCCTCAACACCTTTCTCAGCCACCGCACGGCACGAATCCGCATCAACGGCCACTACTCCCGCCCCATCCCTTTCGAACAGGGCGTCCCCCAGGGCTCCGTCCTCTCCCCACTTCTGTACGTCCTCTTCGTTGCCGATATCCCCCAACCATCCCCTCCAATGCAATTATTGCAGTTCGCCGACGATACGGCAATAGTCGCGCCTTTTCCCACCGTCGCCCACATAAACACTCAAGTCCAATCCTATTTGGACCTTTTCTCCTCCTGGTGTGACAGATGGCACCTGCGCCTAAATTCCTCGAAGACGCAAACCATTCTCTTTCGCCCCCGTCGGAGGACCTCTGTGCCTACTCGAAATCCCGACAACCTCAACATCCGCCTGCACAACCGTCGACTGGTCCCCGCCCGCACTGTTCGGTACCTTGGATTGGTCCTAGACGAGTTTTTCACCTTCCGACCTCACTTTAAACTAAAACTCCCCAATGCACGCAAGCGCGCATATTTACTGCGGCGATTGGCAGGGACCACTTGGGGCCTCAACGAGAAGTTATTATTATACACTTACAAGGTCTTAATACGCACTTTCTTAGTGTACGGGCATCCGGCATGGGCAGGATTCCCCGAATGCCCCCTTCGCCCCTATCTTGCACTGGAGCGCCGCCTCGTAAGGGTCGCCATGCGGTTGCCTTTTACATATCGAACGGCAGACCTGCTGGACAGGATGCCACTGCCACCGCTCACCACCTATATCGACCTCCGGCATCGCCGATATCTCTCGAGAGAGCGAAGAACCGGCAACCCAATAGTCACGCCACTCATCCAACAACCACATCGCGCCCCGGTGCGGACAAAATTGGGCATTTCCAGTCTTTTGGCACTGCCTCCAGCCCCTGACTGAGAATGGCGTTGGGCGACAAACCCGCAGTAACACGAGCCTCACCCACCAGCTCTAGCACCGACGACACGGTCCAAGTAGCAACCAATGGTTCTCACTTTCCACATCTCCATAACGCCCATCTCACGCCGATATAACTTTTCATAACTCTTTAACTACTCATCCACATCATCTGCAACCCCCGCCCCCCCCCCCTTCACTTCATTATATCGCCACAGTTTTCATATCGCCAGCAATACTATTTTCTTTTCCTTTTCTCTCTTCTTACCGTAACTTTTCTTTCTTCTCTCTCTCTCTATTCTATATCTGTCTCATCCTCATCTCAACCAACATCAATCATTACCACCAACATTGTTCATCAAAAAATAAAAAATAAAAAAAATAAAAAAATAATATATATATATATATATGTATATATTATGTATATATATGTATGAAAAAAAATCATTCATCATGTTCATCTTCTCACACATCCACCAGCAAATCTTACAACTTCGACCCCATCACCCTCCTTCTACTCGTTGCCTTCTTCCTTTCACTACTCCCCTCAGCTCAACTTAACCTTTCGCCACTGTCCTCAAATCACCAGCTTTATAATTCTTTCTCCCCGTCTCCTTACTGCCATACCACTTTCTTTCTCTTCCCAGCAAACATCTTTCATTACTCCCTTCTCATCGCCATCATAAAAAAAAACTTACTTATGATCTGGACGTAATTACAGCCCCCCTCTTCTTCTCCACCAAACTTACTTCGTTACAAATTTACACAAATCTCAGAGCAATAGAAGTTCCTTGGTCTGGGTCTGCTTTGGCACTTGCAGCATGTTGTTTCCGCGTTTTGTTGGTCTGTAAAATTTCCGACATTTCAAAATTATCCCTACACAAAATGAAGCAGTCACCCTTCTCTCCCACATCCCCATTCCTGCTCCTAACTCTTCCTGCTCAAAACAATATTTCACCCCCCGAGCCCTTCTCCAAATCTCCCCACAATGCCTCCACAAACAATCCCCACACACTTTCTTCCAAATCCAAAAACCAAAAAACCCCCACCACCAAAATTCTCACCTCTCCCAAACACCTTAACCCCCTGGCCCGAAGAGACGGCGAAACCGTCTAAGGGGGCCCGCCGCCGCAGGGGCAATCGCCATGCGGCGGAATGAAACGACTGCTATATATATAAGAAAACAAATGAGGTAAGCATCAGGGCAATAATTTTCTCGTTTCTTAGTGAGCCTCTACAACCTAGGATCAACCAACACGCAAAATATCAGCTTTCTAGGCCTAGTGGTTCGAGCGCTGCGATGATGAGTCAGTGCGTTTCTGACTTTATTAGCCTTTGCTCGAGGGCCAAAAGGCTGAAATCAGAAGAAGGAGAAAGGGCTATCGAAAATGCATGTAAAATTCGGTTTCTTCTGAGTCCTGTACTATGAGTATGCAAAATTTGGTTGAGATTGGTTGAACGCTGTAGATTTGTATAAAGAACAAAACCACATAGCCACATACATACAGACTTTCACTTTTAGTTGTGATTGTCAAATCACTTGTGCCTCTCTTCTCAAGTTGGAAATGCCAGAACAAATAAGCGCTTGAATAAATAAATAAATAAATAAATATATAAGTAAATAAACGCCAGATTGAATGAATCAATAAATAATTATAAAATTAAATTAAAATTACAATTCAATTAAAATATTCATAAAACATAAAAGAAAGAAAGAAAGAAAGAAAGTAGGAAAGAAAGAAAGAAAGAAAGAAAGTAGGAAAGAAAGAAAGAAAGAAAGAAAGTAGGAAAGGAAGAAAGAAAGAAAGAAAGAAAGAAAGAAAGAAAGAAAGAAAGTAGGAAAGAAAGAAAGAAAGAAAGAAAGAAAGAAAGTAGGAAAGGAAGAAAGAAAGAAAGAAAGAAAGAAGAAAGAAAGTAAGTAGGAAAGAAAGAAAGAAAGAAAGAAAGAAAGAAAGTAGGAAAGGAAGGAAGAAAGAAAGAAAGAAAGAAAGTAGGAAAGGAAGAAAGAAAGAAAAAAAGAAAGAAAGATAGATAGAAAGAAGGAAAGGAAGAAAGTAGGAAAGAAAGAAAGAAAGTAGGAAAGAAAGAAAGAAAGAAAGAAAGAAAGAAAGAAAGTAGGAAAGAAAGAAAGAAAGAAAGAAAGAAAGAAAGTAGGAAAGGAAGAAAGAAAGAAAGAAAGAAAGAAAGAAAGAAAGGAAGTAGGAAAGAAGAAAGAAAGAACGAAAGAAAGTAGGAAGTAGGAAGGAAGAAAGAAAGAAAGAAAGAAAGCAAGAAAGAAAGAAAGAAAGAAAGAAAGAAAGAAAGTAGGAAAGGAAGGAAGAAAGAAAGAAAGAAGAAAGAAAGAAAGTAGGAAAGGAAGAAAGAAAGAAAAAAAGAAAGAAAGAAAGAAAGAAAGATAGAAAGAAGGAAAGGAAGAAAGTAGGAAAGAAAGAAAGAAAGAAAGAAAGAAAGAAAGTAGGAAAGAAAGAAAGAAAGAAAGAAAGAAAGTAGGAAAGGAAGAAAGAAAGAAAGAAAGAAAGGAAGTAGGAAAGAAAGAAAGAAAGAAAGTAGGAAAGGAAGAAAGAAAGAAAGGAAGAAAGAAAGAAAGTAGGAAAGGAAGAAAGAAAGAAAGAAAGAAAGGAAGTAGGAAAGAAAGAAAGAAAGAAAGAAAGAAAGAAAGAAAGAAAGAAAGTAGGAAAGAAAGAAAGAAAGAAAGAAAGAAAGTAGGAAAGAAAGAAAGAAAGTAGGAAAGTAGGAAAGGAAGAAAGAAAGAAAGAAAGAAAGCAAGAAAGAAAGAAAGAAAGAAAGTAGGAAAGGAAGGAAGAAAGAAAGAAAGAAAGAAAGAAAGAAAGAAAGTAGGAAAGGAAGAAAGAAAGAAAAAAAGAAAGAAAGAACGATAGAAAGAAGGAAAGGAAGAAAGTAGGAAAGAAAGAAAGAAAGAAAGAAAGTAGGAAAG